>OX411885.1:4196242-5650642 GCA_948293265.1 Cheilosia impressa | reverse complement strand
ATTAAAACCTTTTAAAAAATTCCACAAAAATGTGAGTCATTGGCACGCAATTCGTACGTATTTGGTTTTTATTTTTACTTATTGTATTGAGTAGTTCTTAAAACAATGCATGACTGTCAAACACATATACACTTGCTATGATCGTTTGTAAAATTTATTAACAAGAAACATCATAGCTCGATGGATATGTCGAAAAAAGTGAATAATTTAATTAATCTTCCAATTAAGTGAATAGGTTAAGGTTAGCCCAAGTTGTTTGAACGGACGGTAAACAATGAAATGTCAATGTCGTCCTTTGGGGAAATATCAAAAGTGTTGACGTTTCTCAAAGTTGACAGCAAGTGTTCGATGAATTTCTTTGGGGAAATACAAAAATTTACACTTTGGTTTGGTGCGTAATTTTAACACAAATGTTGTCGCTCTCGAATAAAACAGGAAATCGGAAAGCCAAACAGTGCCCACTGACTTTATTTCTTTTGCTGTTATTACCTGTCTCAACGTTCGATCGAGGGTGAACTTTCCCTATTGGAATTGGCTGTCTTTTGGTTATGGTACGGTTTCCATTGACCACAAATTTAGGCAGCACTCTATGAGTTTGACAAATGGAACGGTCATTTTGATTCAAGTTAAAAAAAAATTTTAAGCGACATAAATCTTTGCATGAGTTAATGGGGACGTTCAAGTATTTGAAAGAGTGAGGGAGAGAGGAAAGCTAATGTAAACAAAACGAATTTGTACTAGAATTTTGCAAAACTTTTTAGGTATCAAATGGCAAATGTCAGTTCAGATTGTCAAAATTTATAATTGCAACTCGCCGGATCGGTTTTGAGTTCGCTCACTGAGAGCACTACTTGCGAAAAAGGAACGGAACGCTTTTGTAGTTTAAGGCCCCAGTTATAGCTTTCATTGAAAATTTTGATTTACGATTTTAAGACCATTTATCAAACAATATTGGCTTTAGTTGGTATCAAAATAATGCTAATCAATTGTGTTCATTGAAATCGATTTCAATCAGTGAAATAATTGAAGTCGATTTAAAGAAAAGTTTTAATCAGAATTAATTTTTACCAACTAAAGCCAATATGGTTTGATAAATGGTCTTAAAATCGTAAATCAGAATTTTCAATGATGCATTTCAATGAAAGCTATAACTGGGGCCTGAAGTAGTAGATTGTGGGAAAAATAACAGAGATGCCATTATTAACTGTGGAAAAGAAAAATCCTTACAATGGACTAAAAGAGTTCGATAGTTTAGTAACAATATTTGCTGATTCATCTATGGATGAAAGTGACATTTATATGTACATGTTACGTTTTGCAGAGTTTGCATTTCCTAAATCAAATTGTTCGAAATCATTCCGAAAATAGATAAATTATTTGCATCATAGTTTGCGAGTCTTAGATTCTAAAAGAAGGGTAATGCATTCCTTACATCACTGTCGAAACAACAAGAAATGCGTCAGTAAAGAAAGTGGTTGGGGAGCGACTTTAACTGACAGTAGACAACTGAACACAAGAGGATAGTCGGACCGCATTACAAGATGCGATAAAGTATTCGATGTGATTTTGTTTTTAGTTACGGACAAGGATCCGTGGAGCGTACTTCTTTACAATGCCTGTCGCAATCAGCAGTTAACTTCATTGCTACACCAGTACGGACGTTCAAATCCATCAGCGGACGTTCAAGCATCTAGTTTAGTAAGTCTGATAGCTGGTTGACTTGATAGGTCTCAGTTTTGATTGGGCTAAATCAGTCACATCTACAACTTTTTCAGTTGACGTTTATGGAGGGGTAGCTGAAGAATCTAGTCAAGATATTTGTGACAGTTCGCATATGTCGCTGCCGTAGGAAAAGTGATATTTCCGACCTATTTAGTTTTTGCGTTCATATTATTTAGACCAATCTAGCCGAACTAATTTTTGAATATACCCAGTTGCTTAGGTCACCGCAGACAATGAAAGTGTAGGAATCAAGCGACATGTCATTCAAATTGTCACGAATCTGCGACTTGTCACCTGTTGCATTTGGCATATGCTAATATGGCATTTTTACAAATCTATCGTAATGACAGTGACACTATCAACACCGAAAGTAGGTGTAGTCGAAGAACAATCGGTCTGGTCAACGAGTTAGAAAGCAAACATGGCATGTCATTTTTACGTTCCACACTTGATTTCATTTTGATTTCTCATTTGATTTCCCCTTATTTCGTTGTCTATTTGATTTTGGAGAAAGCCTGCTACAATTTTTTTTACAAAATTCAGATTCGAAAACAAATTAAAAAAAAAAAATAGCAAGAGCAAAACAATCTGTCAACATGTGTGTCTTAACTATGTGTGTTGTAGATAATGTCATCGAATAAAAAGAAGAAGTATCCGCAACAGACGTCGTCATCATCATCGTCGTCGTCGTCATCGTCCCAGCACCAACAACAACAGACTCATCCATCTCAGCAGCAACAGCAGCAGCATCAGCAACAGCAGCAGCATCAGCAACAACAACAACAGCAACATGCAGTGGTAGCCGCTCAACAACAATACCACAAGACTTACGGCGGTGCAATGTCACTGTTGAAGAGTAACTCCTCAGTCACAAATCCGAATGGCGCCTACACAATTGCTAGTCACAGCAGCAACTGTCAACTAAATGCCAGTAGTGGCATATTCGGTGGTGTGAACGGCGCACCTTTGAATGGTGTCGCTGCTGCTAATGGCAGTGTCAACGGTGGTCTCGGCGTTGTCAGTCGGGCTGGTGGAGATGGTGTAGGCAGCGCTGTTGCTGGTCATGCAAAGAGTACCGTTATTGATAGGAAATTCGATATACAAATCAAAAGCAAACTAATCAATAGCAGTGCATATCAAAAGTCAACAGAGGTAAAGCCGTGTTTAACACGTTCAATTCTGTTGTAACTCTCTTGCTTTGGTTTTGTATTGTTCATTTCATTTACCTAGTATCTATTTGGATTTTGTGTTTCATAAAAAAAATTAAATAAAAGCACAGCTTCTTCTTTTTGGTTAAGTTTTGAAATTTTTAAGGGTTTTAATGGTCTAGTTATATGTAAACTTAAGTTTATGATTTTATGTTAAGAGGGTTGTTTTTTGTTATTGTTGTTGTTGTTAATGTTGGTGATTTAAAGAGACATTCTTTCACAATGCATAATGGGTCGTTTGGTTACGTTTATTTTTAGTTTGTGCCTGCAACCGTTAATAATTCGACCGGCAATGCACGTACGAATCAACAGAGCGGCATCTATCGCGGCGCTGCGTCAACGTCAGCACCTCGTGGTACCACACGACATGTACCAGCTGCCATTCCACAAATGTTCCAACAACAAATCCATCAGTCGGTCGTTGTGCCGGCGTTCCAAACGTTTGCGCCCAGACAGCCATCCTACCAGCAGGGGCCATCGTTCTCTTATGCAGCACAGCCGCTTCAGGCGAGTTATCATCACAGCTTCCCATATCAATATTATCCGAACTCAATGATACCCGCAGCGGCGCAATCCCATCAGCGGGGTCCATCGGGCGTGACAAGTGCTATACCGGTACAGACTGGTCCGAATGGTCCACTGGGTGGTCCAAACTGTACACAGGCACAAATGCCATTGCCAGCCGGGACTGTTTTGGCTGCGCCTCTGTCCGGTTCCGCGGCTGTACTCGGCGTTGCCCCGGGCGGGCAGCACACCGGCCCAACGATGGGCGGTATCAATCAAAGAAAAAAACGAAGACACGCTTTAGATATTATTAATCCCGAAACGAAAAAGAATGTCTTAGACGAATTGGAAACCACAAAGGTGAGTACTCGCCGCGGTGGTGTAACACATATTTTCAACTGCGTCACCTTATTTCCTCCGCAGTCTGGACCAAATTCCGATTTAGACTATCAAGATCAGTTGGCAATGAACGCGCCCGTAGTCGATCTGGCAATGGTCGCGGCGGTAGCTGGTGTCTCTCCACAGGACTTGAGTGATTCCAGTAAGGGTTTGCCGGCAATTCCCTACACCATTGGTAAGAAACAACATTTTCCCTCT
Source organism: Cheilosia impressa (assembly GCA_948293265.1). NCBI lineage: Eukaryota > Metazoa > Arthropoda > Insecta > Diptera > Syrphidae > Cheilosia > Cheilosia impressa. Next base: position 5,646,611 of record OX411885.1, on the reverse strand, counting down.
GCTTTGCCTTATTATTCTTATATTTTTATTTGCTTATTTGCAGACATGATGCAACGTACTATGCCAACATGTCAAATGAACGATATTATGGGCCAAACACCAATTGTGTCGGCTATGTCCGACGGACCATCGGTTGAGATTCGTCCGACAAACCAGCAGCCAAAGCGAAAGAAGTAAGTTCATCACATACCATATTCAGTTTGTTGGCTAATTAGCCCCGACGATGTGTCCATCTGTTTGCTAATGACGTGTGTGTTTTCCACTTGTCTTTTCAGCAAATCTATTCCGATAATTGCGCCCCCAGATCACAAGGATAACAAATCGCAAAACGGTAAGTGCCTTCTTTATAAATCGCTAAACATAACCATATCTAACTAAAGTTTAGTCAAAACTACAAGTGGAAGACGGTCTTGTGCATTTTCTGAAAGCATCTTGCAGTTTTGACTAAACCATAATGATTACTTGCAACCACGAATAGTGGCCGCACATTGCACCTAACAATTTTTTGGAACGATTTTCTGCATAAAAGACTTCTGATAATAACTTTGTGGAGGTAATTACGTTGAATTTTTGGTATGCCTGCAAACTAGAATCACGATTTGAACGGACAATGTAAACATGATTTGGCCATATGTCCGACGCAATGATTTAGATTTGAATTTGGTTGTAGAATCGCTTTTGTAGACTTTGAGAAACATATTACGTTTGCCAGGTAGGTAGATAACGAATGAGTTTAGTTGTACCTTCTAAGTAGTGTAGTCTGGTTGATTAGAGCTTCATCTGTGTGGTCCATTGTCACGAAAAAGTGCGCATTGTTGATGACTATCCGCCCAGTTTGATGCCATCTGATTTCGACAGACATAGAGGGTGGGCCAAGTACAAGTTTCTTTTTAAAAATGCAATAGAATTAACAAATAAAATTTTTTCCATGTATTATGGCATTATCAGTTAGAGCAAACATTCCCATTAATTATGGAACACAACGGCGTTCAAGTGGCTGCCTTCGTAGTTGCGCATTCTGCCGTTCCAATTTTCCAAGACCTTGTTGATGGTTTCATGACTGCTTGGATGATATTGGCCTTGAATAGTTTCCGGTCGTTCCCCACAAAAAAAAAGTCCAAAAAGGTCAAATCACAGCTCCGAGGCGGCCAATTGACATCGCCAAGACGGCTGATAAAGATCGATTGTGGCATAGTGCGCCATTCTACATGAACCAGAGATCGTCCAAATCCATGTCTTCAATGTCGGTAAAAAAAAGAGACGGTTAACATACCTGTGTAACGCCCACCGTTGACCGAAACGTTGTTCCCGGCCTTATTTTCAAAGAAAAATGGTCCACAAGCATACCAGTCTCAGGAACTTTTTGCACAATCTTGCATCCAGCAGGCGCGGTGGGTGCTTTATTTCAGCCAAAACTCTTTTTCAAAAAACGCACTGTTTGGGCTGCACTCACTTGGGAAATAAGTTTTCAAGCTCAAAGCGACTCATTTCGTTCCGCGAAGGTATGATACTGGCTTTCTGTCAAGATTTCGACAGAGAAACAGCAGTCAGTATCAAAACGACCTATGATTTAAAATGAAACCAGTAGATGGCCCACCCTTTACTTGTTTGCTTCACTTTTGACTTTGTGTTAAATTTAATTAAGAAAAAGGAAAATATATTCTCCACAGGCGATTTGTAGTTGCTAACACTCGTTTTGGCTTTTGTCCTTGCTAAAAAACTGTCCCGGGGGACCTGAGCCCCGATCTTCTCCTTGGTTGGTAACTGGCTGAGCCTGGCCTACCAACTGTGCGTACAACTTAAGCTGATGTTCTCTTGTCTGCGGCTTGTGTCTTACCTGTTTAATAATTAAACAAGTGAGAGCCTTTCGGACTCATTCTAGGTCGAACTGGAAAATGTTACCTATAGTCGATGAGACACCTTACGAACTTGCGGTCGAAATTAGTATTTTGCAACCCGTTTCCATGACTCACAATGAAACTATATTTCTCTGTCCAGCGGATAAGTGTTAATGATGATTACTTTTAATTTTTTTTCTTTGCTTCTTTTGACTAGGACTTACAAATTTATGTTAAAGTCCCTATCACAGTTTGTTATTTGGAATGAAACTTTTATTCTGTGATACATTGGTTTGGCTGTTTTTTTGTTTTTTTGTAACCCAAATGGAAAATGAGCCACAATAGGCTTCAAGTTTCATAAATAGAATTGACAGTACCCCGAAGTAATGAAAAATGCCATAAAAGGATCCCGTATGGCAATCAATTGTGAAGGCTCCCCGATATCATCTTCTCGACTTGACCAATAAAATTCCAAAGGTTCAAATAATAAAAAATAATAAATAATTGGCGCAACAGGTCGGTAGGGACCCTGGGCCTAGCTTCTCTCAACCATTCGTTTTGTGTGAGTTTTAATTTTTTGGGACGAATGGAAGGGTTTTATGCCGAGTCCAAACGGCTAATTGAGAAGCTCTTTCGTGACAGTTATACTCTCGGATGTTTGTCAGACGTTCGCGAGAGGTGGCGCAGTTGAAAATAACCTTAAGTTGGAATTTGGGTTTTTCTCGGGATTCGAACCAGGGACACCTCGCTTAGTAGTCCAACACACTAACCACTAAGCCACTCCGCCTGCAAGGTTCAAATAAACATAATCAAAAAAACAGAATCGAAGTTTTTCATTTAGAAAAAAAATGAGAGCCAAACAACATCGGATGACTTCTTTTGGCCTACCTTGTAGATGCCAGAAAACCTTCGAAAGATGGCATCGGCTTCATGGATGAACAAAGAGAATCAGTTGGTGGGAAATGGCTTACTTTTCGTTTTATTGTATGAATCAGGGGAGACTGCGTTTGAATGTGAAGAGGCCCCGATTGGCTGAGACACAAAAGTGGGCACAAAGCTAAACACAGAAAACACGACAGGGAAGAGCGCTGTCAATATGGCTAAGCATCCTATCATATAAAAACAAATCTGTAAATAATTTTCTAAACCGCGGACATGTTTTCCATCCTAAGCAAGGGCCCTCCCCTGTAACAAATTGCCGCTGCATTTGAACACGTAAGCTCCGCTGTAGAACATTAGGCTGAAAGTCAAGTATACATGTGTGCTATTCGCAGTTATAAATTCTGCTGTCTACATCGAACGCTTTAGTTGAACTAAGTCCCGCTTCAGCGCGTAAGTTCCGCTTGAAATCATGAGTTCCACTTGCACGCATAAATTCTGCTGGAATGTCTAACTCGAACGTTTTGTTTCGACGTAAATTTAAGTCACTTACCTTGTACAGCCCGGGCTGGACCTGGGTTCACGCAATACGTCTCACCAGCTAGTGCGATTTTGGCTAACTGCCTGCAGTTGCATTTAGCTGGGATCTCCTTCCACTTGCGGTCTTCCCCTACTGCGTTGTACCTCCGCGTTGGTGTCCATTCGGTGTGCTTGTCTCAGCCATCTTAAGCGACTGCTGCGCACTTTTCTGGCCATGTAGATATCGCTTTTAATTTTCCTCTTCCAAAGCCTGTGAACAGAAACTCGAAGCAACCAAGGAGATCTTCATTCGCCTTAACAAACGTCCATGCTTCTGCGCTATAAAGCAAGACTGGGATGTGTATGATCTCCTTTCAATTATTTGTCAAGGCCTTATTAATCAATTGCCTTCTTCGGCCAAAGGAACTAACTCTTCGCTTGATTCCTGCTGTGGTGTCATTTTCAGAGTTAACAAAATCCGAAACTACCTAAACATGTAAGCTCTCTACGGGGACATTCTGACAGATGTTGTGTGTTCCTTCTCGTTAACAGCATATATTTACGGCTAAACCCAGTTTGACATGTTTGGCAGGGATGCAAACACTAGGAATGGATCTGTATAGCACGTCTCTATAAATACTGTCATATGCACCGATTTTAAAATCGGTCGGTGGTTGACTTGACCGGTGTAAGACTGTTGTAATAGGGTGATTGGCCTCTCGTTAACGCTGCCTTGAAAAGCTCGGCAGCTGGGCCATCCGGTCCAGCAGCCTTGTTGGACTTCAGCTTGGATTTCATCTTCCAGTTTGAAAGGTTCACCCTGCCTGGCAGCGGCGCCTTCATAAACTCCGATTATCAACAGGAGCAGCCGCAAATATGACGTCCCCTATTGCCTGTCAAAAATAACACTTGCGCACTAAACGCACTCAAACACATGTCAGACTTCTGAAATGGAAAAGCGTATGTCTGGGGACGTTCAAGTTTCTAGCTAAGTAAGTCTGACTGACATTGATGTGTCTCAGTTTTGAGTGGCCTGAATCGTTCACATGCACAACTTGTTCAGTTGACATTTATGGACGGGTAGCCGACGAATCTAGTCTAGAAATTCGTGACTGGATGACAGCTCGCGAGTTGACTGACGTTGGAAAAGTGATATAACCGACCAATCTAATTTTTGCTTTCATTAAGTAGTAGATTTGTTAATGCTCCAGTTGAAAAGTCATAAAGAAATTTGGTCCTTGGCGCGCTGACATGCTCTGACAGCAACAATATTGTGAATATCATCTCTATGACCTGCCAACATTTTTAATAAATCGTCTACAAATTGACATGGGGGAATTCGTAATATATCGGCTTGAATTAAAAATCGTTTGCATAGTAACTGGTAGTATGCTTGTCCCACGTTAAAGAGAAGACAAAAAAAACTTTACTCAGTAGCCACTGCAACCTTCCTACTTTTTAAATACTAAAATATTGCAATCATAAGTCAGTTTTGCTACCCGCAAGCCTGTCTAATTAGTATTGCAGTTGCATCAGCGGGTTTCTTCATCGATTTGCCTTCACCGGGCTGTCACTTTCATGCTACGCCCCGCTTTTTACCGTCCGCTTGTGCCATATGAAAAGTCATGCACATACCTTGAGTTTGCGAATTTGCTCTATTTCGCATTAATTTGGCTGCACTAATGTGGCAATCTGGCAATACAAAGTGTAAAACTGTATCTGTACTGACCGTCATTTTACTTTTAAGCAAAAAAAGAAAAAGTGTCAATGTTATGCAATGTTCGTCGCCTGGCGTTGCAATGCTTTCAAATTTTTGTCGAGCAAATGTCGGTCTCGTTATCAGCGCGCATATTTGACAGGCCCATTCACCTGGTAACGAACTTGATCGCATAACCGAATATGGTTCAGTTCAGTTCAGAGTTACTCCGCACGTATAACTCTCGATATGGCATTTTTTCAACCACACATGCATGTGCAATGCTTGACAGTGAACACCGTCACATGAAGAGGAAGAGCGAGTTAACTCGCCGTGGTAAATATGAACGTGGCAATAATATAATGGACGACTTCGCATCGACAAAACGAACACGCTCACAGAAGAATAAGAAATGTATTTATTGCAGTTGGAGGTCTCGCCCATCCCAGTGTTTCTCTTTTCACGTTGTTTCTGTGAAACACAGACGAGATAGACGAACGAAAGAAATTAAAAGAAGAAAAATTCCGTCATTCGGCCTTCATAAATGTGGATTTTCGTTTTCCTTTGCGGCTGTCATTCTGAGAATTCTCTCGCCGCATTAGATCAGACATTCATTTGTGTTAGTGGTATTGCCCATGTGCTTTGCTGGCCAAAACAGAAACTGAACTACATTGACGCGACCGCGACTTAAAGTGGGCGAACTATATAATGAAGATTAGATTAGAAATTTGCTAGGCCGTCCGGTAGGGCTTCTAGTAAGAAAATAAACGTATTCTGACGTAGGTTTGCGTGGTTTCGCAGTGTGGGACATTCCCAGCACTGCCTTGGTAGCTGTCTTGTTATTTCTTGGAATGACACCTTTCACACATTTGTGTTAGTATAACGAAATTAATTGCTAACTGCTGTATTCCTCCACGTGGGCTTATGGATGTTGTGTAGCCACCATGACAATTTATTTTTAATGAACGCCTAGTACGATTTTAGTCACAGTATTTTAATGGACGCCAATAAAAATAAGTCAGTTGTCCGAACAGAAATAAACGTTGTTTCTATTCCACTAAATTACAGCTGTTAACTAAAGCCACGATTATATGTGTAATTTTTCGTGGGTAATTTAGGACAATTGTTTACGTCATAATGACGTCGGCATATCAACACCTGACATGAAAAGTGGCTTATGTAGTCGTAGCTTAAGAAAAGACACTGGGTTCTCAGAAATTTAAGTATTAAGGCGGAGAAAAATCAGGGTCGGCAATCTGTAAGACTTTTTTGTTTGCACGAATGATTCACTTCTGTAACTTAGAGCAAATCATTCGTGATTGTTTTAAGGGTTAAGGATGACCACAATATCGTTCTCATGTGAATAGTCCTTCAACCTTTAAAAATTCATCTTAGTAGCGGGTATAGGTATGCGACTAAAAAACAGTTTGCATGTGAATGAAGTGTAGGAAACAACGAATATTCGCTTGTTCGCAATTCGCTGTCGCGTAAATAGTCATTTAGATGGAATTGCAATTGCCTTAATAGACAGATGTATTTATTCGCAAGCATGGTCGTTTCAGACACTCTCCCTTATACGACTCGCTGTATTTCATCCGAAACTGACTGATTACTAAGTTGACAGTTCTCATATGTGGCTGACGTAGAAAAAGTGACGTTCCCGACCAATCTAGTTTTTGCTTTCAGTTTACATTTTATCCAGACCAATCTAGTCGACACTGACTGTGTTTCTGATTCGAATTGTGTGCACGAAAGTTTTGGGCGTCCAAAAATCACATACGAACAGAACCGTCTTCCGGTGCGCTGACAGCTGTCGCCTGAGAATTCAAAATACCAGTCTTCTGCGTATCTCTCTATCTCTCCGGAAGTTACATATGAACAGAACTAATGTCCAACTGCCGCTAGATACTTAACAGCAATTTGGTAGCATCTGCATGCTCTGTTTGCCATTTGACAGTTCTCCTTTGTCCCATAATCAAACGAGTCAAGCGACAAATAAAAATAAAACACTAAACACTAACGATTAACCACAATACAAGTCGAGCCCCAAAAAAAGGAAGAGAAAAAAAATTACGAAATAGAGAAGAAAAAAAAAGAAGAAGCGAATGTGTGCCCCCCTCTCACCCACTGCACTATTTTTAATCGATTCATTCAATCACACACATTCTGATTTGTCATGCGGGGGGTAAATATCTGTTCCTTTTTTCGAACCGAACTGCTTCGTATCTTCTTGCTTGTCTCTTCGTGTGTGCGTGTGGGTTTTTTACGCGATTTGCATATAGCAACAGTGATTTATACACTTGTCTCTGCTTGGCTCGCGCTATCTCTTTTCGGTTTTTTTTTTCACCTCGTATTATTCTGCTTTTTCGGCTTTTTATTCATTTTAACGCTTAAGCGGCAGCAATATGATATTTCCCCCAACTGCGCGGCGCCGATTGCGTATCATAATTGTTACGTTGCGCGCGAGAGGAGCGACGGCATGGCCGTTTTGTTACCAGTTGCCTTCTTTACTTTATTTTCTTCCTCTTCTCTCATCTTTCGGTGTAGCGAAATTGTATTTTATTTAATTTTAATTTATTTATTTAATTTTTTCCACAAAAAAAATCCATAAAAGAAATCAACAAAGTAAAATGAAATTTATTTAAAAAAGGCCAAGCACTGAAAAAGAATATGCAGTGTGTGGTGGGTTGCGTATGTATGCGCTGTGCATGTTGGGATAATAATACACTGTCGTCGCGCTGCGGACCAATATTATTCGCGGATAGAGTGCTAGTCGGATTTTAGCCTGATTTTTATCCGTTTGCGCACATTATGTAACTTAAAACCGAACATAAGTCAAAGCAGATCCAAATCAAGAATACATTGTCACAGTGAAATAGTGCATATTGTTGTTTGTTAAAAAAAAAAAAAAAAAATAAATAATACTACTGCGCCGCCCTACTCGTTGATGATCAGAAATGTGTACGCCAACGAAACGGCCCACCTCCGCGTTTCGCTAGTGAACAAGAGATATTATCTCTATTCTAATAAAAATAAAATGTACGTCAACTTCCTTTTGACATATTCTAGTTGAGACTTTAGATCCATCCGCAAAGGCATTGGAATGTCAGTCATTCGCCGCCGCCGCGTGCGCCTTTGCATCATTCTCCGAACACGATCGAACTTCGCATAACTACCAAAACCAGTGCGTGTGTGCACTCACGCTATTTCAAGTCAAAAGTGTCACTTATTTTTATTATATCCATTTGAGAAATTTGCCAGTTAAACTTTTTGGGTGAGGTTTCCTTCAGACACGTGCAATGAGGGCAGTTGCATTAAATAAAATCGCTGGACGGAAAATCTTTGCTTCGAATATTGATGACCTATGAACACTGTACAGTGCTTAAATCGAAAATAATTTCGCTTGAGATAACCTTTCGCCAGCGACACATTGACTGCTGTTTATTTACGTCAAAAACGCATCCCTTAAGCTTTACTTTTATTTTCCATTCGGCATTGGTATTGGTTTTTCTTTTCTTGGCTTTTTTTAATTTGTTGGAGTGCGTTTCAATCTTCCATTTGGAATGATGAGTCAAAGTGGTGATGATATCAGCTGAAGGAATTTATTTGTCTATATGATTGGTATGTACCTGTGTGTAGTTTGGTCGAAACAGAAAAACATTGCTGTCTTCTGTCGATCGCCATATGCATTACGAATTTTCGTTCAATATCGATGGTGACCACCCACGTGGGCAGTATCGAGAAATTGATATTGCACTTCATCGCTATGTTTGGAAAATACTTTGCAATTGATTTTTGTTTCTTACAATACAAATATCTAAAGTTCAGTGATTCCTTGCTGAAAACGTCAGTTGTAGTTCACATCGAGTAAGAGAATATCTTCGTGCAGATGATAACAGTTTGACAATCAATTCATGGGCTGTAGTGCTGCAGTAACAAAAAATTACAGCCTTGACAACGATTGTGAGAAGATATCATTTTCATATTTGCACGAAGTTTCAAGGATTCTTCTTATCAAGCTTTTCCATGTTAACAATGACAGTTGCCCTTTACCACATTGAATTTCAAAATTCACTTGGACACTGACAGTTGTCCTTTATCACATTGAATTTCAAAATTCACTTGGACACTGACAGTATTGTCTTCGGAGTAGATCGATTCGACAGTTGAAAATCAACTCAAAGTTACAGTGGTAATCCTTAACTGTTGTTCTTTAATCAATTTGACAGCAATTCATAGTTATAGTGGTACACGTCCAGAAAGTGACAGTTGTCATTTATATCGACAAATAACTGTCCAATCTCTTTCACAATAATCGGCAAACAAAGTTTGATTTTCTCAGCTTTTGATAATATAATTAAAAACTTAAATGAATGTGACAGTTAGTTTAACAGCAACTTTGACAAGTTATTGCTTATCCAGTTTGCGACTGAAAATTCTTTTGATTGGTCAGTCATAAATCTCGGTAAACTTTGGCCAAATGGCGCGTCTAGAACAGGCCGAACAAATCGCTACAAAAGGCATTTCAGACTTCAAATGACATTTGATTTTGTTACAATTTGTACTGCCAACCCAATGCGCCGTGCCCGTGCAATAACAACCAAGTTTCGACTCAAAATTATCTGCGTTTCCCATAAAAATGCCACCATTCTTAGCTTTGAAAATAAAAACGATTTTTCAAAGTGATTTTTGCTGTGTATGGCACACTTGACAATAATTGTTTTAAATTGTTTTTTTTTTTTTTTTTTGACAATTTGATATTTTAAAGAAAGAAAAACCAGCTGAGGCATCACTTCTTTGTCGGCAAAAGCTACTCAAAAGAAGTGTCAACACCCGGTGCGCTTATGGTTAAAGGAAGTATGAATCCTAGTTCCAGAAGTGTTTATTTTTTGTTCACTTGTATTCCGCTGTTTCCAGCGTAATCACGGGCACGATTTTTGCATGCGATGCCGTGTCCGGACATGTACATTTACTAGATCTGTTTGATTCTGGCAGCAACGAACCTATCTTGGCTGCACACATTGTTAGTCAGTGGTTGTTACAGCTGTGGTTTTGCCAAATAAATTCCACCCGAAAAACTGTACTCATACCACATTTGCAATTCTACGCGTTGTGCTTTTGGAGTAAATACTTTTCATACTTAAACAATGCTGTGGTTTCAAGTAGTCCAGAATATATAAATATAAATAAAGTAAAATTCTGGATGTCTCCTTGTGCAGATGCCGGAAATCAATTGTTCTGAAGTTGGCCGCAGTTGTATTTCGATGACTGAAGTTGGCTACAAAGAGAGCCCTGCTTTGGTTTGAGGTGGAAACACAATATTTAATTTAAATTTTATTCTATGTTTACCGAACATCTCCTCATTTGCTCTGCAAGACAGGATTCGTTTGTTTGTTGCATGTAATGTGCGAACAAACGCGAGGAAAATATTGTTCGCACATTGAATTCCACATGTTCTGTAAATGCCAGTACATCATCGTTTGATGAATTTTGGGCTACAACGAAAATGTACAAGTCTTTTATTGGAAATATAATTTTTTGGGATTCCAGATGCCGGTACATCGCTTGTAATTTACAAAACACGCTGCGAATGTAATGTGTACATCCATAAGGGAAATATTGCTCGCAATATGGAAATTCACATGTTGTCTAGTTGCGAGTACATCATCGAAATACTCATAATGTTCTTTATGGCTACATCGCAGTCAGCCTTGCATCGTGCATTTTATGGAATACTGCGCGCCAGATAAAAACCCAAAAACACGTGTGCATTGTTTGCTTCGCAATGTGTTGGTTGTGGATTATGCATTTCTAATTGGAGAATAATATATGTTTTATTTATTTTCGGGTATGAGATCATCGCTATGATTCACTAGATAGAAACCTGTACTAATAAAGAGTGCAGTAAAATTGTTTTATTAGATTTAGATGCGCCATTAATTCGAATGATATACTTACTTAAAGAGGAGAACAAACAGTAGCGGAAAGTAGATCATTAGCAAGTATCTCAACCGGGTTTTCTTCCCCGAGTTTGATGCGAATTCTTCTTACAATCGAACCGTTCCAACATTGCGTGATGTACTTTTGGTTCTTATCGCTATCTTTGAATGACTTTTTGTTAGCCCGCAATTGTTGGCGCGCCTATTAGAAAAATACTTCCACCCCATTTTAGGGACCAGGAGTACAAGTCGGGTTGTCGGTAACAGGGTTTCCTCAACTGCTTTTAACTTACAACTATCGTTTTATTTTGAATTTAGAAACCAATTTGTGATATTTAAAACAAAATTTGACATTTTTTTATAAATAAACGGAAGAAACAAGAATCACCAAAAACTAAGTCACACGTCATACGCTTATAACAATTCTCAAGGAAGCCATATAAATGCAATATTAAATAAATAACTATTACTCATAATCAAATGCAATATAGTTCGTAAAATAATAAATAAAAAGCAAAAAACTACTTTAATACATATCTGAATGAGAGGTATGCACACTTCGATGAATATTCAAATCGACTTCGTAAATGAAAAGGTAAAAAACTATTTTTATGTTTTTATATTAAAAACCTAATTTTGCATTTAGTTCATCAAGTTTTACCAAACCAATGGTTGTCGTATTTTTTTGATCACGTCTGAAAATCTCCTTTTATCTAATGGACCCGAACACGAACGAACAGGACTTAGACGATCAAGTTTTTTTTTTGTAATAGGATTCGATCGCCTTCTAAGAACAAAGAAATGGCGATTGGTAAGAGCCGCCATTCTTTTATTGATTTCTGACGAGGTGTCGTTTGCAGGTGCAACAGCAGATCCGAGCTAAACAAAGTCGCTTACTGCATAAACATTTTATATTTCGATTGTGGTCCGTGTCAATTGGAAAGCTCGTCAAGTAAAACTGTGTCGTAGACCTAAAAAGTAGCCACAGGCAACGGATTGCGTCATTAAGAACTCGACCTCTCTTCCCTCTTCTCTTGTAAAATTAAGAGTAGCTTGGAAGTCCATTTGGTGATCGACTCTCCTGTGACCTTTTCTTCTGCTTCAGCTTGTTCTGGTACAACTGTTGAACCTTTTCTTGATAATTCACCATCTTTTCTGCAATGGCTTCAGAACCGAGAACCCAGCAAAGCGATACCCCGTGCTGTTTAAAAAAATCCTTCCACTTCACAAAGGCAATGCCTTATTTATAACCTTGGGGCTTGTTGGTAGCCATCCCTGGGTCACCATCTATATGGTTATACGAAATCTGTGAGTCATTGGAGATGCGAATTTGAGATACAAGTTCTCATCCTGCTGCACTTTTCGTGTACACTGCGGGGAAGGGGCAACTGATTCGGCAGAGGCATGTCGAACAAGTTCAAACTACACAACACAATTAACAGCGAGGTATTCGCCTCCAGTAAAATTTTAATAGATATCTTTACAACGAGCGAAACATATTCATCTAATATCTAAAAATAATCCCCCAAATATGATTTGTGAATCGTGCCGCGCACGATCACACAACCTACTTCCGCCAGGGCGCCAGTTGGTACAGTTGCTTGCAATTGCGCATCGCTTTCGTACGAGTTGTGCTGTGTGTTCTCATGTTTTACAACGAAATTGCTGCGGCTATTGTTGCCCATTTATTCAGAGAGTCTCTTAGACTTTGGAGAGCTCATGCGATTTTCCAGCAACTGCTAGAATACGTTAAGAAAGGAGATTCTGCGCAATGGACACATACGATTTAGGGGCTGTGTATATAATACCGCCAAAGGTCGACCTGATGCCTCAGTTCGATTCAGATATTCGACAAAGTGTGAACAGTTAACTCTCGTGTTATTATCGCCTTGAAATTAATTTGTGAAATAGATCAGGAAGATGTTTTGCTTTCTATCGAACTGGTGTTCGTCGGTAGATAAAAAATGTACTTTCCTTATTGGTTATCTGTCTGGCTAAGCTTGTTGTTCATTTGAAATATTTTCACTTGTGATGGAGCAACCGTTTACACCTGTTTATTTCTTCCTTTTACTTACAGCAAAGATTGGGGAAGATATCCACAATAAAGCAATAAAAGCCGAGGCATTCGATACTCCAACTGAAACATTGTCTGTGATCCCAGCAGTAACGGATTCATCATCGTCCACCCAATTGACAGTCGAAACGACAGCACTGAACCCAGAAGCAGCAGCCGTAACACCTGAATCGGTATCATTAGATTCAAATTCAAGTAATGAAAACGAATTAACACTTATTGAAGAGCAAGCGGCAGCTAACGCTAATAATAATAATAATAATAGTAATAATAATATTAAAAAAAATCCATCGTTTGCAGGAGTATCGGTAGGAACAGAAACAACACCCGAGGAAACAACATCGTCCATTAACAGCAGTAGTAGTTTGCCCCCAACCGCATCGTCGTCACCAACATCAACGCTATCCACACTATCATCAGCCTCATCGCCCACATCTTCGTTGTTGCAACAAGCAGAAAGCGAAGCCGACGTATCATCTTCATCTGAAACGACAGTCACTCCGCAGGATTTGGCTGTCAAAACGCAGGATATTGCTACTGCCACAACAGTTGACAGCAGCAATAACGAAATCACAATTGAAACAGTTGCAGTGGCAACAACAACAACCGATCTGCAACAGACCTTTGAAAGCATGAAACTTAGCGAACCCGAAATGAACGTCGTCCATGCTAACACGCAAACCTTGCCGGATGATGTGGTGGAATCGTCGGCAACACCGCCGCCAGCGGTACAGAAATCCTCATCGTTGGCCTCCACAAATGGCAAGAAGGATGCGCCAGCCACTGATGTAATCACTTCCACCACTGGAAAACCTACAGAGAACCACAACCTTAACAATAGCAAACTAAACAAATTGAATGATAGCCTAGATAACAATATAAATAACAATAATAATAATAATAATACTACCGTTAGCAGTAGTAGCAAAACAAATAACAACATTAGCACTAGTAAAAAGACAGAGTCACTCGATGAGACGGATCGCAGTGCCGCGCCAATCACAAATACCAGCAGCACCGCGGTAACCAGCAGCGATGGTGTCGCAGCAAAACTAGTATCAGCAACAACATCAGCTCCACCAACGATAGATCTTGTCAACAACAACTCGAAGGCAGTTAAAGATACTGAAAGCAGTAGCCTTAACAATAATAATCAAGCCACAGTTACAGTTCCAGCAGCAGTAGCACAAATCGCAAACGGAGAGACTGACGCCGCGGCCGTTGCTGTCGCCCCCGTCGATGCTCAGGTGACACCCGAAGTGGTGGCGCCCGGCAAATTACAGCCAACTGCTGAACAATCGGCAGCGCTTCAAGCCGCCATTCAATCTTTAATCAATTACAACGAAGGACAATGGTCACCACAAAACCCGACAGGCAGGAAACAGTACGATCGCGATCAGCTATTGCAGCTACGCGAGGCCAAGGCGTCGCGAATATCGCCCGATGTGAGTACAATCAATGCTTCGATCCTGCCGCAACCCAATCTGTTGCCATCGTTCATGCGTGGCAACAGCAACAACAAGCGCGTACAGTCGATGAGTGGAATCGGCTCGATGGGCGATCGTTCCGGCATGGGAATGGGTGGTGGCATGGGTGGAGGTGGTGGAGCCGCAGGCTACATCAACAAACAAGCCTCGATGTCTGGCGTGAACCCACGCAACAGTGCCAAGGGTAGTAGGACAGCCATGATTCATGTCAACTTGTCTCTGAATCAAGATGTGAAACTGAATGAGACAGATAACGCGTGGCGACCGCGCGTCCTAGTCTCCGAGGCCAGTGAGGGAGCTCACGATAGTGAAGATCTGAAGCGTCGTGTCCGTGGTATCCTCAATAAGCTGACACCCGAGAAGTTTGACATGCTGGTTGAACAAATTATCAAGCTGAAGATCGACACCAACGAAAAGGTGAATGACGTAATGGAGCTGGTCTTCGAGAAGGCCATCGATGAGCCCAATTTTTCAGTATCGTATGCACGCCTCTGTCAGCGACTTGTGGACGAGGTGAAGGCCCGCGACGAGGTGAAGCCTCGCGACGACCGCTCAATGGAAAGCGGTACTCGCGACAATCTGAAACAATTCCGCACGTCCCTGCTGGACAAGACGGAGAATGAATTCAATGAGAACGTCACGAAACGTGCCGCCAAGGAGAAGAAACTTCAACCGATTTTGGACAAAATTAGCGAATGCAAGGATTCCGTCGAGAAGCTGGAACTGCAAGCACAGTTGGAAGAAGAGGAGCGTAAGATTCGCCGTCGTTCCGGTGGTACAGTACGTTTCATTGGTGAACTCTTCAAGATATCAATGCTAACGGGCAAGATTATACACTCGTGCATAGACGTGCTGCTAGACCCCAGATCTGAGGACAAGTTGGAGTGTCTCTGCAAACTGCTGACGACAGTTGGTGAGAAATTCGAAAAGACACCAATAGTTGTGAAGGATCCGTCGAGGTTGTACAATCTCGACAGCACAATGAAGCGCATGCAGGCCATCGCCTCAAAAACAGATAAGGACGGTTCGAAGGTTAGTAGTCGAGTTCGTTTCATGTTGCAAGACGTGATCGATTTGCGCAAGAGCAAGTGGATCTCGAACCGTGGTGAGACACCAAAGACTATGGAGGAAATCCAAAAACAAGCAAAGACCGAACAAATGTCCACTCAGTACATGAACTACAGCAGTATGATGACTGGTGGTGGCGGAGGCGGCATGGGCGGTGGTGGTGGCGGCGGCGGCGGCCAATCATCTGGCGGTGGTGGAAATATGAAGAAGGATGACCGACGATTTGGCGGTAACAATTCCTATGGCAACAACCGCGACGGCAGCAGAGGTGGTCGCGGTGATGACGGTGGATCGATGCGTCGTCAACAGAACCAGGGCAATAATATGGGCGGCAACGGAGGCAACTCAAATAACGGCGAAGACACATGGCATCATGTCCAGACGGGCAAGGGCAACCGTTCAATTGGCGCTGTCGACACAAATAAACTTGAATCAATGGTAAGCCGGTAGATATAGACCAAAAGGGAGCAACTACTCATTAATGATGTTTTGTTTTGTTTCAGCTCAATCACGATGTCGATATGGGTACAAAGAAAATGGGTGGTCTTCAACAGTTCCTATGGAACAGCAGTGGAGGTCAGTCGCGAACAACAACCAACACAACAGCGTCGAATTCATTCGCTGCCTTGTCGGCACTGATCGATTCAAAAAGCAACAACGATCGCAACGACAGGAACGACCGTAATGATCGCAACGATCGTAACGACCGTGGTGGACCAAGAAAGGGCTCTTATAATAAGGGCTCCATGGAGAGGGATCGCTATGATCGAGGTAATTTACTATATCTACACACTGGCTCACGCCTTTGAACATGTGCATTAACTCTTGTCTCGGTTAGGTGTCCATTCTCGTGGTGGTTCAGCACATGGCTCACGTGAAAGTTCCTCATCGCGCAACAATCAAGGTCGCGGCATGATGAATGCTTCGAGCATGCAAAAATCAGCTAGTCATAATAAGAATCAATACCAATCGCTGGCGCCCAGAATGCAGGGCAAGGTAAGCACCTAAGACCACTTCCGCAACGAATATGAATTCTAATGAAATTGTTTCCATTTGCAGTCGGGTCTGCCACAATCATCCTCAATGTCTTCGTCACAGTATCAATCACTACCACAGTCGTTGTTAGCACAAGCTAATTCGACATCGGCAGCCGCACCGTCGCCAACATCTGAATCGGAAACATTGGCTGTAGCGCCCGTTGCTGTGTTCGATGAACCCACCGATGCCGAACAAAATCTAATCAAGTCGGCAATCTCTGAAATGGTCGAAATTGCGGCCAATTCGAAAACTCTCAGCCAAGTGGTTCCGTGCTTGACTAAGTTCAAAGAGAACCTACGCTCGTACTTCCTATTCATGATACTAGCTGAGTATTTGCATTTGGCGAATGTAGGCCAAGTGCAACGCCGCTATGCAGCCAGCATTGTTGCATATTTCTTCAAGCGTAACCTCATATCATTGGATCACTTCAAATTGGCCTACGAACACTTTTGTGAGCTTGCCAGCGAGTTGATCCTCGATGTGCCTGAACTGTGGATGTATATATTTGAATTTTCTGGTAAGTTTCGACATTCATCTGCATGGCATGAAACCCGTCGATCTAATGTGTTTTCCCATACAGGTCCATTGATAACCAAAAACATTATTACTGTCAAAGACTTGTGGAACAAAGAGTTGGCTGGCCAGCGGTCAACGGTTGGAGTTAAGTTCCTTAAGACGTTCCTTGTATATTGCACCCGTGAAATTGGTCCAGACTTTACACGCACCATGTGGAAGAATTCCAAATTGAATTGGACCGACTTCATGCCCGAGGCCGAGGTCGCCAAATTCATTGAATCAAATGTAAGTCTCCTTTGCCCTGTTGTGTGATCCGGTAATTGTTTTATTTAATTTTTTATAGAAACTCGAATTCGTGGAAAATGCGTCGATTAAGCCTCATATAACCGTCACTGAAGATAAGGGTCGTTTTTGCGAAAAGGTCGTGGAACGTGTCGAACACATGCTCAAGGATGGAGCTCAGGCCGACGCTATTAATGATTACATAAGTGTAAGTTTAGCTGTGGATTTTAAATGCGATTTCAAATCAAATTACCCTATGTGTGTGTCTTTCCTTTTGAACAGGGCAACATTGTCGATGTCGATAAGCAGTTTATGCGATCACTAACTACAACCGTGTGCAACTTTGCGATCACGTACAAGGACAGCACGTATAAACTTGATCCGACGACGTTCCAAAAGATTTGTATACCAATTTTGACACGTTTGATGGAGTCGAATGAGCAAATGAGGTTGGAGTGTCTCTATGCCATGCAATTGCTGTGCAGTCGCTTGGAGCACCCCAGAGGTAAGCGCCATCGATGTGCTTTGGCCCAACTTACAGACTCTAATGTTTGACTTTTTGTTTGTTTTGTTGCAGGCCTTCTGAGTGAACTATTTGGCGAGCTGTATGACGCTGATGCTATTCAACAAGAAACATTCTTGACATGGCGTGACTCGAAAGAGGAGTCACTCGCTGGCAAAGGTAAGTTAATGTGATTGCTTTTCTGCACCAAAAGGGCAAGTTTGTCGCTAGTGTGGAGTAGATCTTGAATACATACAGAAGGGGACTGCTGTGACTGTCGATCGTGGATGATATTGTCACAGATTGATACCTTTTCCCCGGTAGCAATTGGATCAGTTCAGTTGCGACTGTGTTTCAGGGAAGACGAACATAATATATGCGAATACCCAGCGCTGTGCAGAATCATGGGAAAATTTAATTCAAGAAATCCTCTGCTACAATAGAGACAGCTTAGCTATATTTTAGGCCCGTTTGGCACAAACGATCTTACAAGTCGAAGTCCATTTACATCGCTGTGACGAGTCAATAGCTGAACAAAAATCTTTATGGTGTGTATCGATCGCAGCAGGCTTTCAGAAGCTGATTTGACACTGATCATACGATCGCTCTGTCTAAATATCTATCAGCGGCTCCGCTTCTTAGTGGATCTGCTGATCTGATACCACCAATCGCAGTCATTTCCGAACAGTTAATCTGACGCTATTTCTAAATATCCATCGGAAGCTCCGCTATATATGTGGATCGCAAGGAGTTGTACCGCTAGCAGTGCTCAATTCCTATTGTTTGGGTCAGTTGGTGCCATATGCTCCTACCTTGACGTAAGTAGAGCCGTTGTTCGTCCTTTTCCGAATGCACCATGACCTTGTAATTGCCAGTGCTAATGCATAATTTGCCGATCATCACTGACTCGCCATCTTGCACAGGAGTGAGTTACTCATGAAGTTGATACCAGTTATTATGGACCTTCTGCCTTCAATAAACTCCAGCAATTGCTTCGAAAAGTGCCTGCGACTCCATATTTATTTGTGGCACTGCTGTAGTCCCCCAAGCCACCCGTATTTATTTGATTTTGATTTTTTTTTCTCCCGGTTTTTGTTAATTTCTTTTAATTTTTTCTTGTTTCGTTCGTTTTTCAAAATTTTCAGGCGTAGCTGTCAAAGGACTGAATCCGTTCTTCAATCAGCTACTGACCGCTGAAACGAGTGACGAAGCTAATTAACACAAGATCCAATTGAGATATTGTCTCTCGTATCTTTACTAAACCCAAAACAACACCACTTACACGCATACACACTGAGGAGAGCAGTGAAGGAAACCATATAAACATTTTTTTTTTTGGATTATAAATCAAAAAAAGAAAAAAATATACATATATATATATGCATATACCTCTTATTCCTTTCACACACACGCAAATATATATCACATCCCATTCACTTTAAAGAAAACAACAACAACAACAAAATGGATAAAATATTGAATTTTTTGTGAGAAAAAAAACTAAATTAAAAAGCAAAAAATGAATTTTGTTATATTTATACGTGAAAAAAAAGAAAACGAAAAAAAAAAACAAAAGCAAAAACTATATAACTGCAATTATTATTTTTATGTAATCGTTTTAAAAGAATACAATAACAATGAACAAAAATACGCAAAAGCATGCATAGGAAACAGGACCTGTAGAAAAGCTGATCAAATTCAGTTACAAAGGTAAATACTTATTCAACTCGGGACACTCAGTTTGCTTTCTTTTTCTCTCAATATATATTTGTTTTGTTATACTATAAAGATTATTTCTTGTTATATTAATATATAGAAGGAGGCGGAACTACGCTTTCCCCTTCCCCTTATTTCTTATTTTTTATTTTTGATTTTTCATTTTCATCCCCTTAAAAATAGAAATGATTTTTTTATTTTCTAGTTAGGGCAAATGTATTCAATAATAAAAAAGAAAAAAAAATGCAAACAAACAAGAAAAATAGGCGTTGAAATTAATTTTTCAAAAGAAATAAAAAAAAACAGTAGCGTACATCATACATGCGTGTATTTGCAACTACACACTTCAATTGTAAATAAGAAAAAAACAAAAACAAATATCTAATAAGAAATAAACTGAATTTTGGTGGAGAAATTTTTATTTTATTTTTTTTTTTGTAATAATATTGTTTGCTGCAAGGAAAAAAAAGAGAAGAAGAAGAAATTCACACGTTGTTACAATTCGTTAAGATGATCGTTTTTATTATAAAGTTTGTTCATTTATTTTTATTATTATTTCATGTTTTCCTCACTAGATTAGATGAAATGCGAAGCACTGTATTCGCTGTAGAGTCGACAAACTAATATAATTCAAGTTGAGCCTGATGCAATGGAGATAATCTAGTTGTTGCATTTTTGCTTTGGTTGTCGGGAATTTAATTAATCTAAATATTATTAGGTAAACAAACAACAAAAAGTCTTTGTGTGCACTAGAAATGCGCATGTTGATTTTTAAGTAAATATAGCTGCAACTAAAATATTCTTTTGTTCCCCTCCCCCGTTTTGTAAATAGCTGATAGTTTTTGTAGAAATAAAATTTGTGTTTAAAAAAAAAATATATATAAAAAAATCGAAAAAAAAGTTGTACTAAATAACGCGAAATTGGAGAAAGAAATTAAAAAAAAGCAAAAAAAAAACATTTTCATTAAATATTAACTTAGATTGAGGAAAACAATACATATAAATATATTTTTGTAAAATATCACAAGATGAACTGCAAATTAGTTTACGTTTTCAATTACCACATAGATACATGATTTTTGTTTTAAGGTTTAACCGCATATATATATATATAAATGATGTGTGTGCATAGAAAGTAACTGGCGTACGCTATACGATATGTACATAAGCTAAACAAACACAACAGCAAAAAACAAATCGAAGAGAAACCCCAAAAAGAATTTGATTCGTTTCCAAGATTAGTTTTCTGTCTTAATTTGTCCTTAGGTTACGCAACACTCGTATATTCATTACTCTCCTTGTTTGACTCTCAAATTGTTTTCTTTTTAAATGTGTATTTGTATATACAGGCAAAGTAAACAGTATATAGGTGACCACTTTTTATACTGCAAATAGAATAAAAATAAAACAAAGTAATGAAAATATGAGGGGAGAAAAAAAACACGGGCTACTATCTAAAATTTTCAACTTGTAGGAAAATTTAACACAAAGCAAATTTAATGTGGATTTTAAGTAATATTTTTGTTTTTATTATTCTTTTTTTTCTTTGTTTGTTATTATTTTAATCAGAATTTATAATTAGGTGAGATATTAACGTGTACACATACGCATGTATTTTTATATATATATGTATATATAGAAAGATGTAGATATATATATAAAAGTATGTGTATAAAATAAAAAAAAAAAAAAAACTAAACAAAAAAGAAACTAAAATAAAAAAAAAGCAAAGCAAAACGATTTTTTCTCTCGAACTTTCGTATAGAAAGAGAAAATATTTTCAGCCGAGGTTCGATTTCAAATCGAACAGACAAGAGCACTCTAAAGAGAGCGAGAGAGACATACGCAAACAGGGACTGATTTCTGTACGATATTTAACAAGCATTGACTCGCTAAACACTAACACCCCAATCGAGGCATCCAAACGGAACGGAATTTTCTCCATTTTGTACGAAATCGGAGAGATTCCATTTGAGATATCCATTCCGATACTACTTTCGGGCATTTTCCGATGACAAGCGCACCTTGCCGCATAGCGTTTTACCGCGTTATGTCACCTGCTTTTGACAGCTACACGGCACAATCTTCCGCATTTCAAAAAAGTATCATATTGCAACTTTAGTCGCGAATTGGATTAAGTTACAGTGGTCGAATCGCCACTTCCGTGAACGAGCTATACGTTCACGGAATTAAGTTGATTTTACAAACGTAATGCTCGTTTACGGACGACGCGATTCGACCCCATATTGCTGCGGTGACGGACGGAAAATCAAAATTATCTTGAGCACAGCCGCGCGAAAAAGAAACCTTCTGTCCCATTTTGATTGTCCACGGATGGGACTAGCTATTTGAAGGGATCTAAACAAATGCGTATATTGATGAATCTGGGGTGTCAGCACGTAACTTGTTACAATCGAGCTCTGGCAGCACCTAATTTGTCTCAATCGATTATCCTCTATTGAGACAAATTAGGTGATGCCAGAGCATCGATTATCCTCGATTGAGACAAATTAGGTGATGCCAGAGCTCGATTGCATCGACTGAACTCGATTGTATCAAGTTACGTGCTAACACCCCTGAAACGTTGCAACTGCCCGAAGTACTCGTGTTGGTTCTTCCTGGACCAGGACAGGGCGCATTCTTTTACCTGACGATTGTTTATTTACGTTTTGTAACCTGCTATTGTTACTCACTCGTGTGCCAGAGTGACAGTTATCCCGCACACATGTCCAACAGCAACATCCCGCAAAGAGAAGCAAGGCTGGGCGTTTACAGCATTTTTGATTTAGTTGGATTCCCCTCCTTCGAACTGTGGCAAATAGTAAATGGGGAATTTGAAACGCTCCACAGCCTACAACAATTTAAGTTCCCACAACTCGGAGCGTTTTGCGTATCAAAAACAAGGACAGCATATCTTGAATAGTTTTATTTATTAAATAGAATACGCAATCATGTCAAATGGAATAGTAAACATAAATAATTCCACCACTTTCCTTTGAAACGCATCCGATTGCACTGCGCAATTTAAGGCCCCTGCAGTGCGTGCAGCCAATTTTTCTCTGACGTATTTCACTGAACACGGTTTTGCGATGTTCCGTCACATTCGTCGTCACCCGACGATTGGTTAGAAGTGCTACCCAAAACGTCACCTCGGCGGCTTTGTTGCTTTTTCTATTCTGGGGATGATACTCATTTTCTTGCATTTGTAATGATTACTTACCTTTTTTTATCAACAAAATGATCCTATGTCCCAAGAAAAATCTGAAAGGTACAAGTCCTCAACTCCAGCGTATAACAAAAGTCGTCCGACATAGGTACGTACGTACCTACAACACACAAACAGACAATTTTTGCATGCTCATTTAGTACAAAAATCTTGATCAGCTACCAGGCACCCAGCAATTGTAGTAGGTGTACTTTTCCATTTGTTCGCAGAAAAGTTTCGCGCCAAAACCAAATGTGACACTGTCGATCAGCTGCATGCATCCATGTGCATGTGTTGCCCCTGCTGTCAAGTGCGACTCGGCGAGCTCTCGCTAGTGATGTGCGATAGAGCAGAAATATAGTAGAGGCCATAGAGATGTGCAATAATTTCAAAATTTGTTTTTATTTATGCGATCTACAAATATTATTGATTTGTATTGTTTACAACAACAGTTGGTACACGGGGTAAAATAAAACGCCAAAGATGTGCTGCGATAGAATGCACGGCAGCTGATTGCTGATTTGTAGACATAACAGAAAAAATGCTGCTAGGTCAAAGGGCCAGCGCTGTTGTTAAGTTCTGAAATATGAAAGAGAATAGTTAAGGTAAACAGTAATATTTTGAGTAATAAACATATATGTAGACAATGCAATGATCGTGACAAATGGAAAAAAGAACAAGAAACGGAATAACACCTAAAAAGCTTGCAGCCAAACAAAGGCACGATTTATATCGCCGCAACCGTCACTGGTGTCACGGGAAAATAAATAACTCTGGGTGCATTATTGTATAAAATGTATACCCAACTATAGCAAAGTAACCGCATAAAGTAAATTAATTATTTGTTACTGAATGATTAGTTGAAGGATACAAAACTACTTATCAAAAAGTTGTGTTGCACTGCTTTCAGTCTAACTAGTCAACTGCTACTTAAGGCAGATTACGAAATATTCGATATACATAAATTTATATTTTTAAAGAACTTATCGATCGATTGGAAATGCATCAGTTTCGAAAGGGTCATAATTCGCTTTATTGCGTTTGTAGTGACCATTGAGAAATTGTAGAATATTGACAGATGATTTATTTGTCTTCATAAATCGTAAGGAAAAACAAAAGATTTTACCGTCTAACTGTTTCCTCGTAAGGCACAGTCTCGTCACCACTTGCGTGTGGGTACATGCGAAACTATAGCTGTGCGAAACCGCAGAAACTCCTTGTAAAGAGAACTCCCTTCCAGCATGTCTCACAATGTACCTTCTCTGTCATCACTTAACACGTTAAACAACATCACACATCAAAACTCTGAGTTTTTTAAATATAAAAAATTTCCAAAAAATGTTTTAACAAACTTAAACAAATTCAAATAAAATTAAACAAAATTTCATATAGAACACTATTAAAATAAATTTTAGCTCCCCTTTCGATTAAAATAATGAAAAAGAAATCAAAATCTTGATAGTGACGCTAATATTTTGGAAAAAAAAAAAAACACTAGGACCGTTTCAATAAAATATACATCAACATATTTTTCGTCTCCGACCGGTTGAATATATAAGCGATATTTATCTAGGTATGTCTAAAATATTATTAAAAAAAATATATATATGCGCGATTCATATACGCATGTAAGCAAATAAATTTAAATAAATGCCTCAACCTCAGAATAAGCAATGTGGAAAAACCAAATTCATAAAATTTATATTCAGCAAATAAGACCGATAAAAAATCTACATGATACATTTAAATACATAATATATATAACAGACTTTAATATTGTATAAAAAATAAACATCAAATTAAAGGCGTTAGTTTTTATGTTAGCAAATAAGATGAATTTTCAATTTTTATTAACACCACTAAGCAAAACAACAAATTATAAATATAACAATAAATAAATATAAAATGACTTAGGTGGATCTTTTTGCTAGTAAAATCGTAACTTAAGGTGCATTTGCATAAGAAAGTTGAAATGAATTCTAAGCTCTAAAGTAAACTGAAAAGCAAGCAATAAACAAAACCAAATATATACAAACGAAACACAAAGAATGATCAAATTTATCCAACTAGATATTATACAGATATACTGCGCAGCGAAAACAAGTTGAAAGCAAACCGTGTAGAATAAATAAAAAATGCAGTGATAGATTTTTATTAGAAACCAAATACCACAACTGTAACCAAATCGGGTCTTACGTGAGTCATGAATTTAAAAGTCGAAACTTATAGAACAACTAAAGCATGTTTTAGAAAAAAAACAAGGATATAATTAAAAGATCAAAGAGAGAATTGCCGAGGGAGAAAATTGCATATACGAAAATTGTTCGATAAAAACACTATGTAAATAAAAATAAAAAAAGACAAGAAAAAATATGTCTATTGTGTTTTAACTTGAATGGAATTACTTACAGAAAAGGAAGCAAAACAAGTCCAAGGCGAACAAATGGGACGCCAAAAACGTCGAAAAGCGGGCCTAAAATCCGCCAGAAAACCCCCCGAAAAAGTTTTTAAAAAACGGGTTCTGTATGCCTTACAATCGCTACGTATATGACAGACTAGCAGTTACCCGCGACTTCGTCCCCGTGGGACTCTATTAAAATGTACATTCTTAGAAAAATTGTTACTTAAATAGTTTTTATTTTTAAAGGATTACTTTATAGACAATGTTTCTTGTTTTTTTTATTGGGCGGCAGTAACATTACCAGACTTGAAGGTGAACTTACACGAGAGCAAGCTACGTAAAACTGACAGTGCGTAAAGCAATCTTCCCTTAAATCTATACCAGCGTATTTCAAGGATTGGCTCTGAGACTTATTGATCGTCATGGCGAGGAACACTTTAAACGGAAATTGTAATCTCTTAAAGTTAAAGGGGAGGTCATTAGGTATTGCTCTCAGAGCAATTTTTATGTTCGTTTGGTACAAAAAAAAGCAATCTTTTTCAAATTTCAGAGCACTTTTGCGAATCTGGATTTTTTCTAAGATTTGCTTCAGATTTACCAATACAAGTACGTTTGAGTTTGACAACTAGTGGGGTTTGTTTACGTTTCCGAGAAATTTTTCAACTGCAAAGAAAAGCATTGCATCGGGTGGATTGGATATAGTTTTGTTAATTATTTAGGTACAAATGTTTAGAAATCAATCTGGGTGAGCATTTTGAATGTTTTCATATAAAATTTAACCAGTGAATGGAAAACGCTTAGAAAAGTGTCGAAGGCTACACATATTGCAATCGCACAAATATCAACAAAAAAAGAGCAAGTGACGTTTTTGTGTTCGATTAGCCACACGAAATCTGAGATCTAAGAGCAAATCTGAAGAAGCCCAATCGAATACCACATTAGAATCACCAGAATAGTATTTTTGTGCCAATGGAACGGCATTTTTTCGATTCCGGACTCTCCCGGACCATAAACTAAGTATTAAATAGACCGTCAGCTCCCGCGCACCTACCCGATTCCCCCCTCAAATTTTGTAAAGAAAATTCTCTCTTAAATTTCCTATCTGTGAATACGTGTGAAGCAGAAAAAAAAAGAAATTCTAATTGGCGGGAGAAGTAAAAAAAATAATGACACTCAGCAGTGTTCCTACATCGTGGTATTTCTACCTTTTTGTGGGAATTACGATTTCCCAAAAGCTTTCCATGCGTTAAAGGAAAAAACATCAAAATTGTGTGAATATCAACAATTTGACTAGAAAACATTCAAACTACATTTCACAATGAATATCAACGCACTAAATGTACATAAAAAGGATATTTGCCTTTAGCAAAAATTTCTAGTACCAAAAAAATTCATTATAATGTTAGCAAACTGCGATTTTTATACTGAAGATTAATTTAATGTGATTTTCTTTCCGAACAATACAAATTTTACTTTTAAAGTACGGTTTGTTTCATTAAAAAATCGAGGGAATTTGAGTTTAGTGAAAAGGGAACAATTAATACGCTTCGTGGGAAAAATAAAGAGAGAGCGCTAAGAACACTGCTGAGAGTTAGTGTATTTTGTGAGTTTCTGTCAGCTCATGGATGCGTTCTGAGAGTTTAAATTCGTTGTTTTAATTCACCACGAAAACATGTATTTTACAAAATGCGTAAAGCGAATGTAATCAATATGAATAAATAAAGGAATAAAGTGTGAAAAATGCATTCGTTAAAATAAAATAAGTTATTTTTGTTCCTATAATTATTGTGTCTGTTTTCGTTCGTTGTTGTTGGTAAAAAATTATTTCGCTTAAAATGTCAACAGAAAAACGGTAACCAATATAAAGATAAGCATTGATTAAGAACATTCAAATATGCTCTAGTCTAGGGAAAAGATATACACATTTCTGTGTGGGTATGATTTTTGAGTTATACTGCGCGTAATAATAACAAATTTAACATCGACTTTAAATTTACGGAAGCTCACATTTGCGAAATTTGTATGGAAGATATAACCACAGTGAACTACTCGTACTTAAATTTAGTAAGGCCCAATCTTTTCATGAAGATTCCGTTTATTAATGGAAAACAAAAAAAAATAAAATTTATTAAAAAATACAATTGACATAATTAAAAATTACATTTGAAATGAATTGCGTTAGCCCAGAATATTAATAATTTTGTTTTATAAAAAGAAAAAGTCGAATAGACACAACGAAAATTTATTTTCTTTAAAATGTATACGGGAAAGAACGAAACTTTAAATATAGATATAGGTATAGGTACCCACATTGGAAATAAACATGTTTACTGATTTGTACCCTGTGCCCATGTTCTGTAATTATAACATCGATATATTTATCACAAAAACGATATGAATTGAAAGAAAATGCTTAAAAAGTATCGATGCGAAAATTTATTTACTTAACTCAGGAGCATTTTCTTTCAATTCATATCGTTTTTGTGATAAATATATCTATGTGATAATAACAGAACATGGGCACTGATATGTCTCACACATTTAAGTTTTGCTGCTTACAATTTTCTTTTAATTCCTTCGATTCAAAATCATTACCTATATAGTAATCAGATTTTTTTTTATATTAATAAGCTTCTTTTTTTTTATTTTTGTCAATGATTCATAAGTTCATCGATTTCCATTGTTTACAACAAAAATGTAAACATCCCGTACTATATAGATTATCAAGGTAAAATGAAAGAAATATTAATAGTGTATACCTACCATGCGTTTTAATATAATTTGGTACTAAATTCACCACACCACACCCACCGCTTTCTTAACACGTCCCGATAACGGGCAATTATTTGAATTATTTGAGTTTTTCCTATGTTACCACGGAATAAACTGTCAGAGGCATCTGTCAGGTTAGTATGTGCAAGTGTATGCGTGCGTCTAATTTACTTTAACATTGGCACATATACTTTGGCACATAGTAACACCGAAAAGAGCTTGTAGGCAAATTCTCTTAAGTTTAAGGAGCTGCCGGTCTATTTAATACTTAGTTTATGTCCCGGACGCTTCTTTTTGTCCAATGGAAAACGACATATGTCTATGGTATGAAATACCCGATGGTTTAGGGAATTTAAAAACTCTACCGGATAGTTAACGGCTTTATCAACACATTCTCACTCAGCCTTCACCAATTCAGCCAACACCAAACGCACAGCTCGCTCACAGCAAATAGCCATGTACGCACGCATGGGTTGCTATTGCTATGGTAGTAGAGTAGACCATAGAGGAACTAAACTAGAGGGCCGACTTTCAGCACACCTACCCGATTTTCCCCGCAAATTTTGAATGACAGCCTTCTCTCGCGCTCTTTTTTTCCTGTCTGTGAATACGTGTATTAATGGCCGCCGGGTGGAACTATTTCCAAAAACAAACAATTTGTAAATAGATTTATAACAATAAATGTAAAAAAGCAAATGCTGATTATGGTTTTTTTTAAATAGCATAATTTCTTCTCTACCCATTTTCGTCACCAAAAACTGTTCATCCATTCACATTTCAGTTTTTTTTTTAATTTTATTTGTATGAATTCTATTTTTGACAGCAAAATTCATGCTGTTGCATAAAAGGGGTTGTTCCAAAAATGAGGTAACAACATGCAAGTAAACCCAAGCTTTCACTAGGGCACAAGTGAATTTTCTAAAATGTTCATAAACATTCAATAAATTTCTATAAGGTTTGGTGAATGTTTTCAAATTCGTTTATTTAACACCATAATATTTGTACAAATTCAAAATATGACTGGAAATTCTGTAGTTTAATAACACTGAACAGTGTTGAATAATGCTACTTTGGTATTTCGCCTATTCAATTGAACGTAAAAATACATATTGTTTTGTTAATTGTTGGTATTTGCATGCTATATTTCGTTTGCTGTGCTATATGCACAAAATCTTTTGCAAATTCTATAACAAAATATTTTGAAATGTGCACTGATTTTTTTTACAAACCTCTTTAAATTATTAATTAAGAAAAACAAGTGCGTTCTTTGTGTTTTTGGAATACAAAAAGTGATCAAAATATTTTTCTATTGTTCCGAGTACCTATTTCTTAGGTATAAATAAAGGGCGATGTACGAGGATTTTTATATTATGGGTTTTACCGGAAAAAGCCGAGCGCATACATAGTTAAATTTGAGAGCAATATAGTATAAAAAAATAAAAAAATATCGAACTTATTTTTTAATTTAGCATTATGCACTTGGATATAATTACTGTACAAGTATGCATTTGGTAAAACTAAAAAATCTTTTTACGAAAAAAAATAAAAGATTTTCTTAAACGGTGTTTAAATATTTTGTTTCGATATGATTTCGAAATTAAAACCATTAAAATTAACGAAAAAAATGTTCTTTCCTTAAAATATACAAAAAAACTTGAATTTACAAAATCTCTTTTAACAAAAGTGAAGAAAACGTGATAGTTAATTTTTCTCTGATTGTTATTATGAGATAGATTTCTGCAAGATATTGCTTACTTACTTAACGGGCTCCCGACCCGTGGAGAGTCTCTGCCTGAGACACTGCAGCCTTCCATCCTCTGCGATCCCGGGCACGCTGCTTCCAGTTATCCAGACCAAGCGCTCTGGCATCCGCGATGGCTTGGTCTTTGAAACGGAGGTTCGGTCTTCCTTGTCGTCTCGAACCTGGCGGCTGGGATTCGAAGATCCTCTTAGCTGGAGCATTATTGTCCATTCGCTCGATGTGGCCGAGCCAATGTAGTCGACGTATTTTGGCCTTTTGGACTACATCCACATCTTGGTACAGCTCATAGAGTTCGCGGTTGTATCTTCTCCTCCATTCGCCCTCCTCGCACACAGGACCAAAAATCCGCCGAAGAATTTTTCTTTCGAAGGAGCCCAGTATCAGCTCTCCCTTCCTGATTATCGTCCAGCACTCGGCGCCATAAAGCAGAACTGGCAGGATAAGGGTTCTGTAAAGCATACATTTTGTCCTTCGAGTTAGGAGTTTTGAACCCAATTGTTTTGCCAAACCGAAGTAGCAGCGGTTTCCTAGGGTAATTCTTCGCCGGATCTCCACTAGGATGTCATTTGTGGAGTTCATGTTTACTCCGAGGTAGATAAACTCCTTAACTACCTCGAAATTGTTGCTATCAATAGTGACGTTCTGTCCTAGGCGGTGGACAGATGCTTGTTTGTTTGTTGATAGCATGTACTTAGTCTTGTCCTCATTTACTACAAGACCAACGAATTTCGCCTGTTCTTCAATCGCCGTAAAAGCCTCTATCACGGCACGCTGGGAGCGACCGATGATGTCAATATCGTCTGCATACCCCAGTAGCTGGACGGACTTGTTGAAGATAGTGCCTTCCGTGTTGACACCTGCCCTACGCACTATCTGCTCTAGCACGAGATTGAAGAAGTCACATGATAATGCGTCTCCTTGCCGAAATCCGGTGCATGTTTGGAATAGCTCGGAGGAACTACTTCCAAATTGCACATTGCAGCGTGTGTTCTCCAGCGTCACGCTACATAGCTGAATCAGTTTTGCCGGGATCCCGAATTCGGCCATCGCCACATAAAGCTCCTGACGATGAATGCTATCATATGCGGCTTTGAAGTCGATGAATAGGTGGTGAGTCTCGACTTGAAATTCATTGGTCTTTTCCAGGATTTGCCTCAGTGTGAAAATTTGGTCTATAGTCGATCTGCCGGGCCGGAAGCCACACTGGTACGTGCCGATTAGTGTGTTGCAGAACGGAGAGACGTTCACACAGTACGTTGGATAGGATCTTGTATGCGACATTAAGCAGGGATATGCCTCGATAGTTCTTGCAAGACATAGGATCGCCTTTTTTGTAGATGGGGCATATGGAGCTGATAGTCCAGTCATCGGGCATACTTTCCTCCACCCATACTTGGTTGATGATTTGGTGCATGCGCCCTACCAAAACATCACCACCGTATTTGAAGAGCTCCGCTGGTAAACCATCAGAGCCGGCGGGCTTGTTGTTCTTTAGCTTTTTTATTGCTAAGCCAACTTCTTCTATACTGGGCGGTGGAACTGGATCTTCATTGACTGGACGTGGGTTCTCTTCTTGCCCTATCACTCTCTCTACATGATGCCCATTTAGCAGCTGCTGGAAGTGCTGCTTAAAAACATCTACTATTCCCTGCGCTTCGGTGACTAGGTTTCCATCACTGTTTCGAAGAGCCTGCGTTCCGGTCTTGAAGCCAGCAGCCAGTTGCTTGGCTTTCTTGTAGAACTTCCGGATGTTGCTTCGATCGCGGGACTCTTCGATCTCCTTGAGCTGGGAGACTGCGTAGGCCCTCTTCTTTCTACGCAGGATTTTCTTCTCCTCCCTCCTCCTGGCTCGATACTCTTCCCTCGCTGCCCTTGTTTTGCGCTGCAGCGCCTTTATATGTGCATCTTCTGTCACCTTTTTCCTGCGTACGCATTCATCATCATACCACGGGCTCTTTCTCTGGGGTGGCTGGTACCCTAAGGTGGTTTCGGCTACCTCTTTGATGATGTCGCGATACTGGGACCACTGGGTGTTGGCATTTGTGGTAGGTGAATGCACTGCGGAGAGTTTCTCACTCAGGCGCTCTTTGTAGACTTTGGCGGTTCGACCGTCTGGAGAGCGCCAGGTTGCTGTGTGGATCCTTAGCCTTGGAAACCTAGTGCTACTTATCACCGTATTACGAGCTGCCGCGAAGTCAGTTAGTCCTTAACCGTTGTCTGTGGTCGTATCGTGGATTCTGTGTTTACCAACTAACCCGCCAAAGATGTTTTCCTTTCCGATTTTAGCATTGAAGTCCCCGAGCATAACTTTGACATCGTACTCCGGACAGGCTCCGTAGGCTCCATCCAGGAGGTCATAAAACTCCTTCTTGATAGGGTCTTCAGCCTCGTCGGTAGGGGCGTGTGCACATATTAGGCTTATGTTTTGGAAAGTAGCTTTGATGCGGTTCACAGCTAGGCGATCACTTATCGGCTTAAAGTCAATGACTTTTGTCCTAAGCCGATTTCCCACGACGAATCCGCATCCTAATACATGCAATCTTTTATGGCAGCTGTAATAAATATCGCAATTTTTCCTTTTCATCATACCTGATCCTATCCATCGTATCTCCTGGATCGCGGTAATATCTGCCTTGTACCGCGTGAGGACAGACTCAAGTTTTTGAGTAGCACCTGGGGTGTACAGCGTTCGCACGTTCCAGGTACATACTCTTAAATCGTTGTCCGTTGACGTTCCGGGTCTAGTTGCCGTTTGAGGGAAATTGTTATCCGAGGCTCCTCGTGTCTCTCTCAAAACTATTCTTTTTTTTACATGGTCGGGAAGTTACCCCGACGGCACAACCCCCAACCTGGAGGGCCAGGCCCTTGACCCTAGGACAGCAGGCCGGTTACTCCGGTGCCAGTAACCCACTTTGGGATGTGAGCGCTGCCGTTGGCCCATTAAGGGTTCATCCGCCACCAACTCTTCTCCAATACCCTGGCTCGGTATTGGAAATCCCTATAGACCTGGTATCCGAATATGTCAGAGCAGCTCTATAGGGATTACACTAAATAGTTCGGCCTGACTGGAACTGTAGACGCCACCGTTGGCTCCATCTAGGGAATTCCTCCGCTGCCGTCTGGTACCAGAGGAGGTGTCTTAGTGAGAAAACAACACTCCTCCCCCCTCTCTCGTCTGCTGCCACCAACGGCCTTCCAAAGGGGTTGGTTACCCAATCTCCAGTCGAGGTACTAGGCACCCACCAGTCACCACGTGGAGGTGAGAGTAGGAGTTGATAGTGAGAGGCTAGGTGAGAACTGCAAGATATTGACAAATTATTATTTTATTGTAACGAAATTATAAAAGGAATTCCATTGGATTCCAACAATTTCATATACTCTAAAAGCTCTTAACCTCAACTGTGATGTGAACGCCGTGTAACTAACGGGCGCAAAATATGCCGAACACAGTCGCCGTCACTTGAAATTCTACCAGAAAAGTTGTAACAGGAAATTGTATAAGTATGCGTGCGGCACGAACACTTATGCAATCTGCTGTAACACAGGCAGCTTGTAGGCAGATTTCCCGTTTCTGCTCTCAGTTGGCCCTCTAGTTTAGTTCCTCTATGGAGTACTCCTCTTTTTCAACCTTTATAACTCGAATTTTGGAAAAAAGGTGAAATAGGTATTCGATGATTTTTTTTATTTTCTATAAACTTACAAATTTTCAAGTTTATACGATTAACGTATCGTGATTAACAGAAAAACGTATCTAAAAAGGGCAGGGTGGGTCGTATCGAAAAATCCCTTCTTAGTGAGCGTCTACACAGCTAGTGGAACATATCCTGAAAGTTTCATGAAACTACAATTAGCGGTTTGGCCTGTACGTCTGTCAACTCAATCACGCTACTCTTTTATGTATATAGATGACATTCACGGGTATGAGCATGTAGTCACGATCAAGTGACTACTACGACACATAAATGTATACAAAGGAAATCTTTCTTTTACCAAAGGAAATTATATTAGGCTGCGTGCGTAGTTGTGATTATGAATAGGTGTACTTTAGGGTGCCAGCTAGCCGAGTGGGTGATCAGTTGAGCAACGAAGTTACGTATTGTAATTCATATTCATGTTAGGGAGGTTTCACGTCAGAAATAAACCTCAATTGAAAAAAAAAACTAGGCCAATAAAAACTGAAGTCAGCTATCAGACTTACTTAATGGCGTTTTCTATTGAAGAAAAGAAGTGCCCTTTCTATGAAAAGATCAAATCTAGAAGTGCTCTTTCTATGTTTTCTATGTTTCATTCAAAAAAAAGTGCACTTCCAGGTCAATTCTTAACACGAAAGAAGCGTCCGGTATATTTTGAGAGAATTGCCCTAAACATTTGTTTTTATATCCGCTCTGCGTGAACATTTTTCCCCAAACCAGTCCTATTAAAAATGCAACGCAAACCTTTTTAACAGACTGGGGGTCCCCATTTCATAATGCAAAATATAATCTACATCTACTCTGCATATGAAAAAAGTACCAAACCCAACCTCGAAAGTACAAAATTTCATAGCTCCCAACGAAATTATTACGCGGAAGTCCATAAATGTTCGAAAGTGAATTTCAATTGGTATAGGTATAGGTAGCTACCGCAGGGGATTCACGTCATAAACAGACGCGTTGGTAAGCACCGACTTCAGTCGATTATTCACAGATGTGACACTTTATAAGGTGGGTTGTCAAGGCGGCTTATCTCACCATTGCATTATTACACCCAAAATTATGTCATTGACTTGTAAAGAGATCTTCTCACATTTTTAGAAGTAAGACTCGTATTCACCATTCGACTTGTGATGAGACTATGTTTTGGACGTGCTTCTAATTACAAACGACAACTTAATCTACTTAATTTCGCATTGAGAATACAGCACTAACTTGCGTGCAAATAGGTCCTACGGTATTACGTGCCGCAATCAACAGATACATAAGTTGGCAACCAAATCGCCCCACAATTTTTCTATTTATTATCCATCGTAAGAGCGGTGTTCACCATGCGGGCGATAATAAATTATTCGCCAAACGTTTTTTATTTTTGTCATGTGATCGTGGCCGTGGTGTGTTACGTGATTTATATTGTTTTTGACAGGCTAAGCCAACAAATTTCGCATTGAGAACACGACACTTAGGTTTTGGTGGTATGGGGGCGCGTGTGTACTATCTTGTCCTATTTTGGAACAGGGGGGGTAATTATAATGGCGAACATCCGTGGAACAGGTGACCAAGTGTTCGATGTTATTGAAATAATATCCTAGAAGGTGACACCACCAATGAGCAATCGCATAGACACCCTGCTAGAGGGGTTGGGTGACAGCTGGCTGTGGAAATAAAAGACCGCAATGGTGTAGATATAAGCTTTGTTCGCAGGGAAGATTTTAACCCCTACTAAGGGCGAAACTCTTGAATTCAATTTTGTCTTTCTGAGTCAATCACGTCTCGCTCAGAGTTCAAAGCCCGATCACGTTCAAAAGTCTAACTAATTTATGAAATATGTCCAAGAACTAGCAGTCATGTGATTATAATTATGCGCCTGTAAAAAGTGTTTGTTTTCTCATACAATTTTTCTGCGCACAGTATTCGAAATGCTGAGCAATCACATGGTGAGCTGTCAGATTATGCCGTGCTCGGATTTTTACTAAAACTGTTCAGTCAATTTCTTCTGAGTTCATGGAATGCGCTCTGATCATGCTCCGAATGGAAATTTGATTGGGCTGAGCTATGTCTTTGCTCTAAATTAAAAATAAAAAAATTACTATTATTCTTTTAGTACTTCCTGACGTTAGCCATATTCAAATGAGAAGTCTAGGAAAATATTCAAAATACAAATTTTTCAAGTGGATCTGACCTTCGCCCAGTCGGTACTTAGCTATCTACGGTCTACAGTACACCATATAATTTTATTGCCTCGGCCACAAAGCAATCGCTGACTCGTGCATTGCCTTGGTTAGTATATTTTCGAGAAAGGTTATACCCTACTACAGATAAACTATTTAAACCTGGAAAAGGCTGGCCGAAACGTTTCCGGCTTACAGAGGCAATTATGATTAAAAGAGACTTATCGTTTGATTATCCTATTGGCGCGGTGTACAAAGTAAGGTACTCGTATGCAAGAGAGAGTAAACTCTTTTACTGTGACGAACAATATGTAGTTCAGTAGTTCTTATGATAGGTGCAAATACTGCACATACGGCCAAGATACAAGTACGTTAACACACAACAGAGATCCAGCAGCGGTGACAGCAATCCATTGGTAACGGACATATCTTTGAACCCATGTCCCTGTATTTATGTAAAAAACATAAAGCAGGACCTGACGTATGAAATTTCACTTCAAATTCGCGGTCGCTTGTGGGTTGTTGGGAATACATTATCTGTGCTGACTATTTAACTACAGCGGTGACAGTTGTGACAGTTCGAAGGAGGGTAACTAACAATGGAATAGACTGCGGTTGTTGCTGTTGACCCCACACGCATATTCCACTCGGTGAATTTTAATTCTGACATAAGCAAACAATAGCCAAACAAACAATCGCTGGTAAATGTTAAAACCTGAAATGGACCCCTGTTGAGCAGCTCAACACACATGCAATTCCAGGGATGCCTCCAACTGTTTAAATGTGTTTCGAAACAAAACAGATAGATCCGCGAAAAAAAAATCCTCCAACATTGTTCGTATAGAAAAATATCGATAAATACGATAACGACAAGTTGTGTCGTGTGTATATTCCCTCTATGCCATCAGAATGGGAAGCATGTCCATAGTGCGTGATAAGTAGAAGTACAAGTAAACAACAATTGCTGAAGGTAGCAACAAAAAAATCCGCTTGACAATACGGCACTTAAACTGGGTACAGGTGGTTACCTCTCACGAATTTTTTACGACGCATTTCGTTATCCAGCCTTAGAGTGGTGTTCGCCAGGCGCGTGATAAACTATACGATTTTTGTTAATAATTTTTATCAGCGTTTCTTGTTATTTTACGAGCAGTACGTGCTCTGATTAATATTTTATTTGATTTTTGTCTTTGAAGGTGTTGAAGAATTTGGTCTTTAAAAATAGGAATGTGCCACTTTGAGTGACAGACAAGTGATATCGATATCTAAGTGATTGTATTTGAAATAATATTCCTAATCGGTATGGCGGATTTATTGAGAAGCGACTGACATTGTATTAAGTTGGGGTTGTTATTGGTGTCTTAGAATCGTAATCACTAAGGGCATGATTGAGTGAGGTTTTGACAGTTGCTTTAGGTTTAATTTGCTAAGACTTTGGCCGCACTGGTGGTCTTATTATTTTGAGGAAACTTATGAGCGTATACATACTTAAATTATGGGAATACCACAGATTTTATAAGATCTGTTGCACAAAATATGTTTGCAGAATAATTTATAAAATATTGTTTCAATATGTGCACCAATGCTACAACAAAAGTTTCTATCATAACTGCGAAAAGTGGGCATATAACACCTCTTTATCTAATCCCTCTTGGGCTTTTGGAAACCATAAACTAACACTAATTTTATGAACTTGCCTACAATGTAATTTTTGATCTGGCTTATTCATCGCGAAATGATTTGATAATAATTTAAAAAGATTTTTTTTCGAAGTAAGATTCGTATTCTCCATAGGTGACAACAAAAATGTCTGTTGGAACGTGCTTCTAATTGCAAACGACAACTTAATCGATTTAATTTCGACTCAAAAACTTTTTAAAAATGTTTTCTTGCGATTTCTTTTTTGCAAAATGCAGAAAATTAGCTGACAGTTACGTGTTTCCGTTTAATGAATAACGATTATTTTAACACACTGTGTTACAATTTGGCCATAGGATATTTGACAGCGACTGAAACTGACTAAATCAAATTCTGACGTTGAATCAGTGAGTGAGTGCCAAATCTTTTGACAGTTTGTCCGTCGCTCTGCGAAATGGCCAATTTAAAAAAAAAAAAACAAAGCAGTGACTGGCTAATAAAATTAATACTTAAATCGCAAGCTTTAAAAAATGCCCGATTGCTTTAAGATTGCAAATGTTTATAAACTGTTACATTTTTAATGAAATGTCAATTCCTTCTTAGTGAAACTTTTTCAAGCAACAAAGATGTAGATATAATCCTACAATTAATTTAACTTGGTTGTTAGCAAATGACAGAATATAACAAAATTATACAATATCAAAATTGAACTAAATTATTTTATTATTTATTTTATTTCTCCACGACATTTTTGTACCAAATTTTTTAGCTGTCAAATCAAACCAATGAAATGTTTACCGGCAAACCTGAAATTTTACTAAAAAAAAGTACAGGAACAGGCCTAACTCTTAAAAATGTTTGGGCTGAAAATAACACGTACACATCTAGTCGCATGTCCATCAGCAATGCATTTGTAATGAATCAAAGACAGTGTAATTAAGATCTAGTTAGTTCAAAATGTACTAGCGCAAAACAATGATGGCTCCATGGATGGTGTGATTCACTTTGCTCACATAATACACGCATTGCAGGCCTGCATCGAAAATAGCAAATGTAATTAAACAAAGTGATGCAAAAGTTTCACAAAATAGTTGAACAGAGCGTTGCACTTAACCATCATAGGAAGCAAGGTCTATCAGCGATGCGTTTCAATATGATGATGATTTTGTTACACTGTAGTACAAAAGGTTTCGGACACTAAGAAAAGAGCCGTGCAGGAGTCAAAAGGCACTGATGAGATGAAGTGCATACCTGCAAAGAAAAAAAAAGACAGAGATAATAAATTGAAAGCTGTATAAGAAGGGTTTAATTTATGAAGCATATAAAAAACGATGTTCCTGGTAACGTAATTTTTGGGCATTGTTGTTTAAAAAAAGGAACATTTAATTGTTAAGCATTCGCATGGAATCTCTAAATGGAAAACATTCAACTAATATAACGATACTTCAAATGAAAGGTGTCAAATGCCAGCGCTACTAACTTGAAACTACGAAATGAATGACCCTGTATGATTTCGGGGCTGATTCGAATAAAGCAAATCCTGCAAGTCTAATTTCCGACAAGTTTTTCGAACAGCTGTTTCTTCGTGTGAAATGCCAAGCAAAAATGAGCACAACTGACCACTGAGTTTATCAGCTGTTCAGATGACACTCTTTGGTTACTTCGATCATGCATTCGTTGTACATATTTGAAATTTACATATGTAAGGTTAACTCTACTGCAGAAATGCAGAGTAAAGAGAGCAACTTAGTTTTTATTGACTAATTCGGCACAAGAATTGCTGTCAATCGTGTGAACTTAGTCTGAAGACTTTCCCCGTCTACTGCGGTTACAGAACCAGACACGATGTCATATCGATGCAATACATTCGCATGGAATCTCTAAAGCAAACAGAGAGCCATGTAATTTTATAACTGCTTGCTTGCCGGTAGGTATCAACAAATCGAGCGCATACGATAAGTATGTCAAACTCCAAGAGTATACCTGGTATAAGCCAAACAAAACAATTCTCTGCGGTTAGAAGTCGCAGTCGCACCACCTATCGGTTGTGTCGAACATGTTGTCCAGCAATACCCTGCGCTGTGCCTCTGCTTCCTCCGATGGTTCGGTTCTAGTGAGTATGAGTAGCGATAGCGACTGACGACTGTTTGACAAGCCGCCTCGGTCTCAGTGGGATTGCTCTACCCCCACTATAAAGGCTAGAAACACCTGTGCAATGATTCCATTCTGCGTTTAATTGAGTTCGAATGTTGTTCACCGCTGTCGATCGGTCTAAATGAATCGAGTGCGTCCGTATCGTAGACGTCGTTGTTTACCATTGTGTATTGTGTTACTGTTGAACTAAACCTGTTGTCCGGTTTTTTATTTATTTGTTTGAGTGCCTCTCTTAATGCAAGAATGTGCAAAGTAAAAGTTTAAGATACAAATTCGAGATCGAACAGAAACAAAACCCGCACCTGAAACTAGCGAATAGAAAATAGGTGTGGTGGATTGCAAGTGCAGGCAAACCTTATTTCAATATCCACATGCAGTTCGTTTTGGTAGCTTGTGTTGCTTTTTGAATTGTCCGAGGCGCGAAGGACGACGTGTTGGAATTTGTGTGTGTGTGTGTGTATGTGATTGCGCGCTTTTTTCGGTTAACGGTGTTTAATAAGCGGAGACGTGCGTAACAAGTAACGACACGGTAGCAGTCGAAACAAAATGAATCAATCAGAAGTAAACAGCTTCCTGCTGTGCCTGTCACGTATGACGGCGGCGGCAGCCACAGCGGACAATGACCACCACCATCACCACCACCACCATCATCACGATGATGATAAATTCGATTTAACATCTCGCGTAGCAGGCGATGATCATAATCATGATCACGATCACGATGATGATGCGCATGCTCTGTTGGTGGCCAAGGGAACTGCCATGGCCGTGCTCTTCTGCGCTACAACCATCTGCGGAGCAATACCGTTTCTATTGAATCGATGCTTTAAATGGACCGACAACAACACGAATGCACGATCAGCAACGGTAGTCAAGTGCCTGTTGTACTTTGGCGGCGGAGTGTTGCTGTGCACCACTTTCATGCATCTGCTGCCGGAGGTGCAAGAGACTGTGGAGAGCCTGCAGGAGTGTGGGGCACTGCCAGAACTGTCATTCTCACTGGCTGATCTGCTGATGTGTGTGGGGTTCTTTGCAATGTTCCTCATCGAGGAGCTAATTCATGCGTACATTCACAATCATCGTAAGTCTTTGGAGGACGAAACAGCAGCCGCTTTCGAAAGAGGACATAGCATACGCAACAGCTACCTCATGCGCAGCACTAACAAAGACCAGCAGAAAGAGGACAACATCCATCAGGACAGGGAGAACTTAAGTAATAGTAATGGCAATACACTGACCAAGCTGTCAGTGCGCGACCTGCTGTCGAACGACATGGAAAGTCAAAAGTATCGAACGGCCGTGGAACCGACAGCGCCATCATCACCCACCGACGATCACTATTCATCGCAATACGACAAAAATAACTCTCACACTCATGCGCATATGCATTCGCATGACCACCACGGTCATAGCCACCTGCCACTGGACGATGGCGATGATCTGATAGCATCATCATTGCGTGGCCTACTGATCGTGCTGGCCTTGTCGCTGCATGAACTTTTCGAAGGCCTCGCCATCGGTCTGGAAGGATCGGCCAGCACTGTGTGGTTTATGTTTGCAGCCGTTTCGGCGCACAAATTCGTCTTGGCCTTCTGTGTTGGCGTCGAACTAATTGTGGCCCGCACAAGGACGCTGCTCTCCGTTGTCTATGTCGTGACATTTGCCATTGTTAGTCCCATCGGCATCGGCATCGGTATATTAATTAGCAATCAGGACACAACCGCGTCCAGTATTCCTTCAGCTATCTTGCAAGGACTCGCCTGTGGAACTCTGCTCTATGTGGTCTTCTTCGAGATTTTGTCCAAAAATCGAGCCGGCTTGTTGGCTTTCTTGGCACTTTTTATCGGATTCGGTGTGATGTTTGGACTGCAACAAGTTGGTGAGTAAACTTTCTAGTTTTGTGTTTCTTTCGCCCAAACTAACGCACTGTTTGGAAAGAGTGCAGCTATCGTTAGCGATAAGAATTTTTTTATGGCAAACCGGCACCCCAGGTTTTTAGAGGCATAAGCAGAGGTGGTGTGCGACGAGATAACAATTTTTTTAAGCACTACCGAAAGTTATGCTGGGAGGTAAGTTTATTGAAGAATAAAAAGTCGAGCCGCGACTCAATTTCTACGCAAAATTTGTATTGTTTTTATTCCGAAACGAATGAAGTACAAAAAAACGTGTCACTCTCCGTCAATCCGGCATAGACGTCAATCATTAATTGGAAAAGGTTGCTTTAAGTGTCATTGATAATCAAAAAAAAACGAATGTTTCACATTTCCATACAATTTGTCCAAATTTATAACTCCATTTCTTGACATGTGTCAAGAGGAAACATTTCTCTGACAAAGTGAACAAAACATGTTTTTTCGCTTCGAAATTAATTTTCGAAATTCAAGTTCTGTTCTGTAATCATTGAAAAATCATTTTTATAAGAATCTTGTTTTGCATCAATGAATGTCAGGTCAGAAGCAGACAATAATTACAATAAAAAGCCTGCTTTCAAAATGAACCAACAGCTGAGCAATTGTCATTTAAACACAAACACACGACAAAAAACAAAGTGGAGAAAAATAACTTTTGTATATCGGACACGCTTAAA
Organism: Cheilosia impressa; assembly: GCA_948293265.1. Lineage (NCBI taxonomy): Eukaryota > Metazoa > Arthropoda > Insecta > Diptera > Syrphidae > Cheilosia > Cheilosia impressa. The sequence continues at coordinate 5,604,675 of OX411885.1, read as the reverse complement.
ACTTTCAGGATTTGATCCATAAAATCACATTTTAATGACTCAACAACGTCTCACCGACTTCTTCTTCTTTAATCTCATCAAACTTTTGTGGTTTTATTTTTTCGGTTTCATATAATCTTGAATTGCTAAATTGCGTCTTGCAACCCATTGTCTTTCTTTATAAAGAAAAAAGAAGAAAAACAAAATTCAATAAAGATACCAAAAAAAGGTGATATCAGAAATTATTGACTGAAATGGAAAGAATTCTGCGTTCCGTAGGCAATTGATTGATTAATCATCGCATGAAATTGTTTATTAATTATATAAAGCGTATATTACAACATTTGTGTACTGAACAAATTGATTGGGATGTGTCCTTCAAAAGCAGTGCAGCAGTGATGCAACAGAAAATAGGTGTGCTGTACTCATCACTACCCTTACATATTGAACAGGGCTACCTTGTCGCTCTTAACAGATTGCGCTATTACAATTTCTATAGCGCAAATGGGCGTGTTTGCCGGCATTTCGAAATGCTTTGTTAAATTTGTTAGAACTTTTCAAGATTATCGCTCAGCTTTCTCTGTCATGATTACGGTTACTGGCACGACACGATTTGACTATCAATTTTCATAAATCTCGACAAAATGCGAACAATCCGAAAAACTGCAAATCTGTCACAGTGTTCGTGTTGGTTTTTTTGTTTGCCCAAATGTTGCTAATGCATAGGTTCGAAAATGACAGATACGTTTAAAACGGTGTAAGTCTGACAGCAGGCGGCTGGCGTATGACGGAATTTTTACTGACCTAGGTTAATCAAGTGAATATTTTTTTTCAGTTGAAGTTTATGGAGGAAAAGCCTCCATTTTTTGCTCGTGCGACTAACATCGAAAAAGCGACTGTAGTTTTTACAGTCATAGGAAGTCTAGTCCAGACAAATCTAACTAATATGTCTTCTTATGCGCGAGTTGCTGTTACGAAAGACTGATAATTATGTGGCTACCAACGTTAAAAATATACATGCGTTTTTCCTGTCAAATATTTGACTCTTCAAATGAAAAATATTCATGCACATGACTGAATGTTTTGGAACATCAAATGACCAATTTTTGATGCTGTTAAATGTCATTTCAAAACATACATAGTACGATTCATACTTCACTTTTTGACGTTTCCGCGTTATAACGACATTTTCTAGGAATTGTATTGGAAATAATAAATTCAAATTTGTTTTACGTACACTGCCAGTCAGTATATTCAATAACTGTGGCAGCACTTTCGTTCTTTATTTGCTTTTAAGTTCTGGTGGCGACTACATCTGTCGGTATCTATGATCAATGTTGACCGCCCCTCGGTCTTACTTTTATGTACATCCGTAGAGATATTTTAATCGAAATTAAAAAGGTTATCACTCGATAAGCGAAAGCTTATCTAATCCGATAACTTTAAAAAGGTAATCAGTCAAAAAAAAAATATTGTCACTCACACAAACCACAACGGATTTCCTGACATTTAAATGAATCTCATAAAACACTACAAAACGATTTGAAGTGCTCTTTTAGACCGACTACGAATAGCTGAATCGAGAACCCTTCTTTCTAATTCGGAGCCTGTCGACTCATATCGAAGTTAATAGCACAACTGATAACAACTGACAAAAAAATTAAGGCCATCAACGCCATAAAAGTGCATCGTGTTCTGTCATCTCGGTACAGGTATACTAATATATATTTAAGTCGCACTAAATCTGTCAGTAAAATATCTTCTTGCCTTGTATGATGATCGGAAGACACCAAGCTTGAAGGTCATCCCTTTATACGCTTCTGTTGCTCAACAACTCGCCACATTCCACAACGCAAGTTCTATTCAAATTAAAAGGCAAAATGGGTATTCTTGAAGAACATCCGGAAACAATACCGCGAAACCTAATGCTTTGTAAGAAGATCGCACACAAGCATCTCCAACATAAAAACTGAATGAAAAACAAAACCCGTTTGACAACAACATCTTCTCTTTTATGCGTGTCAACAGGCGTGCACAGCAGCATGAAAGAAAATTCAGAACAACAATTATTAACATTATCATTATTTTGTTTGTAGCGTTTATGACAGCTCTCCATGGAAGGCTGGCTTAGCCCAGAAGTTGAATAATAAACAATAAATTTGATAACATGCACTTTCTCTGCGTGTGTCGTGTAATGTGACACAGCTGACAACACTCTCACTGAAGGTAAATCTTGCCGACATAGGTATATGTTCGTCATAGCAATGCAAATTGTGAAACGTATATGTGACAGCGACAGGTACTTCTTATCGCAAAGTGCCATAGCCAACAAAGCACCTGACACAACACAGATTAGGTGGCTTATTGACCTTATGCGATATATTTGTGCATCTACTCGTAACATTGGGTCAGTTCGCGAGCACACACCGAACGCAAACCCACAACCCATATGTGGGAGTGACAGGAAGCCCAAGTCAGTTGCGATTTTATTTTCCTGAATGAAAACAAATAAATCACAACCACACGTGTTTCAATTATGTTAAGCTATTCAGTAGATAAGTGATTCACACATCACTTATGCATTATAGCAGACTGAAAACGTTTCATGTAGACAATTCACTGAGCGTGTCTACTTTGTGGTTAATTAGCAATTCTCATTCAGAAGTGTAGGTAGAAGAAAAAACCGACATGGAATTCGATCGTTAAAGATATGGATCAGGGGCGATTCCTCTCAGTTAGCTAGTTTAGCGGCGCTAAACCAAGAAAATAAATTGAAATACATATACGCAAAATACAGAAAATAACGAGGTTAAAGTAATTATGAAGATTAATAATTGCAATAATCAATGACATACTAAATAACAAAACTATCATTTACAAATAATATTTGCCTAAACACACACAACACAATACTCCCATGCAATAAGTTTCACTTGAAATACTCTTTAGCGTTACAACTTGCGATACCGCAAATTCCCTGCCTGCACGCACACACACAATCTAAAACTCCCATAGAAAAGTCTCCTGCTTGTAGCATTTTAGCGTAAAAAAGTTGCGCTACCGAATTTCCTCCACTCTGTATAAGTGTGGAATTTGACTATACCTCTACCAGTCGTAAGCAAAGCACAGGAAAATATACGGAAGGGTAAGCGCAAAACAAATGCGATAAAAGTTGGAAGTAGAGTGTAAGTGTAAGCAAGCAGGTATATTTTGCGCGTTATGTGTACTTCTGTATGTTTCTCTTTCTAGGCAAATTGCAGTAAGAATGTGTCGTTGTGTTCTTATTTGACTGAATTAATAGTCTTATTGAATTCCATACCAAAAGTAAAGAGCGATTTATAATTTTATATTTGCGTGGATTATAAATATGAGTAAATACATAATAATTATTTTTGTCGTGCTTTTGGAATATGAGAGTGCACTTTTTTTTTTTTTTTTTTGTTTGTGAGAAGTGAGCACGTAGCTAACCCAATGCTTAAGACCAGGAATCGCCACTGATATGGATGGCTTGTCAACTCTATGTGAAGGGATTTTGTTCTAAAATTAGAGTCAGTTCTAGTTTAGGACAACTGATTGTTAAAGATTCGAGTTTAGTAAGTCTGACAGCCAACTAACTTCATATGTGTGGTAGTTTTGATTGGCCTAGATCGGTCACAAAAAGAGCTTGTTCAGGTGACGTTTATAGAGGGGAAGCCAAAGGATCTGTGAACGAATTTCGTGACTGAGTAGGTATTTAGTTCACGTATATGTGGCTGACGTTTAACATTCCCATGCCAAATATCTAATAAGCCACCGGAATTACATATTTGTTGACATTTTAAGCACCACGATAGTGGCTGTGTTCAGTATGTTAAGGCGTCTGAATTTGACAAGCGACACTTTCTTTCTTATGTTAATATTGAGCTTTTATTTTTTTCTTAATTTGTAAGCAGACAGGATTGTATAATAAAAAATAACTGTTACTTAAAATAATATTCTGAACACGGATGGGACCTGAATTATTCTCTAACCCATGCAACATCCAATTAAATTAAAATAAAGAATAAAAATAAAAGAGTGAAGTTGAGCAGCACCGCACACAACACATCAGGCAGAAATTCTTGCCTAACTTTCAGTTCCACAAAACTTACCTAATTTGCTTGCAGCCAAAACGACCAACTAGAGGCAGTTGACTATGTAGGGCAGGATACGATGCATAGAACGCAGCCGGTGTCCGGAAATCACTTTGCTTGTCAAACACACACGATATTATTTCCATAACAAACGTCACTGCAATTCCAACTCGCGATCAAATAACCACGGTAAAAAATAAACACCCTCGCAGCGTGTTAAATAAATAGCAGACGCGAAACACTCGTTTCACACACAAAAATAACCACTAAAACTGTTCAACAGAACCAAATATCAAACTCAACTGTAAAGAGCTTTAAGAATGTGCAATGAGTTCATAGTTCGACACAAATGAGTTGGTAAACAAGTCTGTGCAGTATGCATCTCTCTTTGCAGATCTCTCGCACTCGAATTGATTTTAGAAATTCTTTTGTGCGTGTGCCTCTGTGCAACTTGGAATTTAGAAGTAAACCCTAAATTTTAAGTAACTTGTCAACTTTACCGAAGAATGAATTCGGACAGTCATTTGCAATTGCTTGACACAAAGAGTAAGCCTGACTGTGTTTTATTTGCAAAGAGCTTCTGGGCTTAAATACTGTAAGCAAATATGAAAAATTGTGTATGAACAATTTACGAATGCGGTCACGTCTAAAGAGATGAAGCTGAATGGACTCTCATTGGAACCTGATCAAATCTACGATTCACCTTGTGAGGGGACATTCTTCAAGGAAAACTATGTTCAGACTTAGGATAACTGGATTTTTGAATGTGGCCTTTAACTTGGTTTTTCGGCAACATCTCTATAAACGTCGTAGACATACAACAGCCACCTGTTGCCAGACTCAGTAATCTAGAGTTTTGAACGTTCTCACTGCTGCTATATTTGACAGCAACTCAACATACAAATTTACTTATTCATATAACACTGTCAGATCAACATTTCCCGCTCGGGACTCGATTCAAAAAATGAGATGAACTTGTTGGCAATTCAAAAGTTTTTTTTTTTTTTTTTTTTTGTCGGAGGTTGTTACTATCCGATGGAGCACTCAGACACAAACTACAGGTCCATTGTACTGCCAAACAGACACCTTACATTACTGTACTTAGTTTTCCCGTCTTTCGAAGAAAGATGAGAAGGAGCTTCAGTGATGAAGAGCTTAGATGTTCGGCACTCACCACATCAGCCCCAAAGATCCGCCACCTGATGCGAGCAAAGGCGGGACAGCTACAGAGGAAGTGCTCCGCTGTATCATCGTCCTCTCCACAAGCAGGACAGATAGTGGTGTTGCTCAAGCCCAACACATTTAAGTGTTTGGCAAAAGCTTGGTGGCCCGAAAGGACGCCCACAAGCAGTCTGCAGTCCATTCTCCTAAGGGATAGAAGGAAAGACGCGGACCTTTTGCAATTCAAAAGTAATCCAAAATGAAAAATATATAATATATAAAAAATAAGTAAGTAATTATAAAAACCCCTTTTATCCAACGAACCATAAGACGATGACCGAGGAATTTTACATAGAAAAAGAACCCGAACTGGGTTTTTCCCGCATCTGTAGGTAAACCACTCTGTTGAATAAAAGACATGTTTGACTGACGTTCATTTAGTGCGAAGATGGATACAATTTATTAATGCCTTTCTTTTCTGAGGTTTTTTGTTGAAGAGGTCTGTTTACATTGCGATTGGCAGTATGAGTACATCAGCAAAAATCTTGCTATAAGATTCTCCCCACCCTTACTTGCAATAAGTGCATTCATGTGGCAGTAAATTCAACTATCTTAACGATATTCGATGCAGGAAATGTCTAATTAACACTTCAAGTTGTGCAATACTCAAAAAATTAAATAAAACATGACCTCGTAGATATTGACAAATAACTCGAGTGTGTAGTTGTTTGCAGGCGATCTCTTAATTATGATTGCATTTTACACAATCTCCGATGAATCATTTCACTCAAAGTATGGTTACAGAAAAGGTTTCAGTAGTCTGTAGTGAATTGTGTGATACCCTATTACGAGTACCCTTTATCCACTGACACTTTGCATTGTAAAATTTGTTGACACATCTTAAAGACTGATATAGGTGGCTCTTATCGATGGCATCGCATTTCTTATTGGGCAATAGCCACAATGGAATCAATTGTTACCAGTCAGGCTAATGCCCTTTGGGCCATAATGACGCCTGCAATCAAACTTGATTGCTACTCCACCATCTTCGATTGCAGTTGAAGTAGGTGACAGTGATTGTACATTTTCAGTTGTGAATATTTCTGACAGTTCTCGCTGTCATTGTATAATTGACATATTCCACATGTTAATGTCGTAACCAAACGCTATGAATTATTTACAATAGCAAATTGTTGTGCAGTTTGCTTATCACTTATCTCTGCATAAAACTGTCAAGTGTAAAAAGACTGTCTCTGATCAAGAAGTTTTTGCAAAGCAAGAAGCATACATTATTCACTATACCCTATGACAGAAAAGAAACACTAAAACAAAAGAAACGAAAAAAAACCGGTACTACCGATACTTTTTCTGCCTTTTGTCCGACCATAAGGTCAACATGTTTGGTGTTGTATCTGCACCTTTTCTTCGCGGCTAATAACGAATAACGGCGTAGAATTTATTAACGCCAAGCGGAAATGTGTAGAGCTCAGAGACAGAGAAATATGGTATAACCATCCTTTGGATTGTCAATCAGTTTATTTGAATCCACTTGGTAAAGTTATTTCCAGAAATATTGCGAAATGTTGTTCAGTCAACGAAAGGCTCGCTTTGATGACTCTCTTTCAATAATGCGGTAAGGAGTTTACAAAGGAAATGGGGCATTAGTAGAAAAAAATAGTTGGCATTCAAATTTGTCGTGTAGAAACTTTTATCAAGAGTATCCGTAGAGCATCAAATGTGCCACATTGAAAGTGACAGTAAAATTGAAACTTGACTCGGCAAAAGCAGACACGATTCGCATTTCGTTTGCTTTGAGTTCCCCCGGAAGAAGATCACGTTCGGCCGCAACCAGTTTGATTTCTTCAAAATTTTTGATTGAAATTCGAGTTCTATTCGGAGAACAGACGGACGTAAACGTCGCAAACAACCGCTTTTACGACTCCATCATATGCCAAATTATAAATTTTTAGTGGCTGATAAAACTGCTCTAGTACGTTCATTTGGTAGCCAAAAATTTGCGAAGCCCTTCCACATTTTTCTTAAGATTACGACAAGTCTCTCTGGGGTCGAATAGCGTGAACGAGCATTAGGTACGTGACGGAATTTGTTTCTGTTTAACATGTAAAATCAACTTAATTCCGTGAACGAGCTATAAGTGACAATTCGACCCCTGGTCTATGAAAACAAGAAATACCTAGTATATTTTCCTTTGAAATGATAATGAATTCATCGTTCGGTCGATTGCCTCTGATAGCTCACCTCCAAAGTTAGCTGATTGAAAATTTTACCGTCATGAAGTGTCTTTTTCTATGCCAACATATAAGCTTGTCATCGAGACGGCGTAACTTTCTTTTGCGACTAAATCCAGTTCAATACAAAACGTCAAGGAACGCTAAATATGGCCGCCATACATATGAAAGCTATGACTGCTCATCTTTTCGTGTCGCGTGGGGTTACTTTTTATTGCACCTTCTTCGCCTTTTCATGTGCGTCTAGTTCTATTTTATTTATATTTTGCAAAACGTGACTTGAATTTTAACTAACTGCCACACGATTTCTGTTCGCATCGGTCTGTCTCTGTGACAGTAACATAGTCTACAGTATGTACAACAAATAAAACATCTGACTGAGTTGCTTAGTCTTTTAGCATGAAAAAGTCAATAAAGTCAATTGCAGACGCATGACAATTCTTATGTTCTGTCAAAAAGCACACAATTTTAATGCATTTTTTTTTTAAATTCGTTCTCACGGAAATGCTATTTCGCTGACATAATCTTCTTCCACTGTCGGAAATGTCCCTTCTAAGATTACGTACAGTACAGTGCAATATAAACGTACTGCGTACTTATTATTATCATTCCAAGGTCGTCGTTTAATTTGCCGCTCGGCAATAAAAAAATCGTACTAAACTTGCAGTAAATTGTGAAACTTATAACTTACCACCTAAACTAATTGAAAAATGTAAATAGATTTCCTGAATGTTGTTAAACTACCAGTTGACTATTAAACGTTTTCAGTTTCGGTGGAAAAAGAAGCTGGTTGTTTTACGACAGTCCAAAGACAATTAAACGCATTTAACGAACCATACAGAACGATCATAAACGAAGCCTCACTGTAGTTCTGAAAAGGTGTTTCTCTCTATTTAATTTTTTTAAGGTGCTCAAAATTCGTAGTCTTTTTTCTTCTGCTCGATTCACACAAAATAGCAAGCACTTTGTTATTCTTGACATGAATATCTTTCACATCACTGTGATTATTGATAACGTCAAAATGAAAGCTAATTTGTTTGGGATGTTGAAAACCAAATAATCAAATGAAACGCTGAATCTCACACCCCGCATCTAATGAAGACATCTCACCATATCAAATGAGTTATTCAAATAAATAAGACAGATAAAGAAATTGAAAAAAAAATCGTATGACATTTTGGTGTTTTCCTAGATTTTCTAGAAGTCTCAACGCAAAACACACATAAAGTAAATAAACAATTTCAAATGTGATTAGAAGGAATCACCGTGCTAATAAAATAAACACAGATGGTGCATGAAGTCGGTTTTTTGACGAAATTTGTAGTCCGCCATTTGGTCTCTGAGTAAGCCAGCTTAAGCAAAAGTTGAATTGTGTGTCATGTCATGACCACAATTGGATAGGTGAACCATATAACACTCACTAAACTTGTTACTTTAGGCAACCAATCTGGCTGGCAGAGATTGTCGGACGCCAGGAAAAAAAAACGATATTCTGACAAATCTATTACGAAAACTTAATTTTTACGAAAATCCATCAATAGGTGTCAGTTGGACAGAGCGAGCACACTTCTCACGCCGAAGAGAATGTGCTTTAAGATTCATTAGACCCGCATTAAATGATTCCTATTTGCAAACAGTTTCTGTTTTTGGCTTGCCGCCATTTTGTTTTATAAACTCAGAAATGGTTTATAAAGAAAAGAAGAAATTTCCCATATTTTAGCTTTCTTTTTAGAAAATTTAACAACAGCAACATATAATGTCATTTCTGACCCCGAAAATGTTCAAAAGTTTTCGGAAGATATACGAAATTGCTACACATTTGTTTTGCTCTGTTTTTGCTTGTTAACAGGTTTACTTTACTTGGCACTTTTCTTTTGCTCGAGTTCTGTATTTTTCCATTCATTTGCCTTAATAATTGCATTTTTCGACGAATTTCGTGAGTCGTACATTATCATCCATCTATGACAAATTCTTCTCCTCTTCATTTCGATTTAACGCAATTAATAAATAACTAAATGGTTGCTAATTGAAAAAATGTGGTCTGCTATATGGCATTTTTGTGGTTGATTAAATGCTGCTGATGGCTCATATAAAATGTCCAGTTCGTGCGCAAAATAAGGAATAGCACGTGTCAAACTAGATTTGATGTAAATATTTACTTTCGAATGAATACGTGGGAATTGAGTTTTCAAAACTTATCGAAAACATTGGGTATTGATATTCGATATGAAAATTATCACTAGTACGTGAGATGGATCAACACAGTTTTGCGCTAAATAGGTGTTTGCTTCTATGCAATCGATGTAAATCACCCGAAAGATTGTATAACTGCCCGTTGTTGATGTTTACCCAAATTGCGGGACAAATTACGTTGAATTTTATAATTTTTTTACAAACAGAGCGTTGCTAATTCTTTGAAGTATGTATTTACGTGCAATTGTCAACGACATCTAATGTCAATGTCAGAACGAAATCGCCAGCTCAGCCCAATGTGATAATAGATTTGAAGGTTAGACTTCTACATAGGGTCTCGTCTGACATTAGGAGAAGTTTGATAACCTATGTGGCGCGTTTCCCACTCGGTTCAGAAAAAGTCAAAATAAGGGTGCTATTTGGCAGATGAAGTATGGTTGACAATATTGACAATGATTTATTTTTACAGAAAGGCAGAACTTGACTTTGAGGTCAACAAGTTGTTTTCACTGTCGGAGCGGAGTTTGACAAGTTGCTAATTTTTTGAACGAGGAACAAAAATACATCGCTTGCTGCTCGGTTAAAAGTCACACTTCTGTCACGCGAGTCGTATGTTGCATGTTATTCTCTAGTTAGGATTTAATCGGTTAGAAATTAATGTAACAAAATAGAAATTCGTATTAATTTTTTGAGTTCTAAGCTGTCACGGTATAGTGTGATATATATTTATCGATTGACATTCAAAATATAATCAATATCTTTTTTTAATTCCCTTAGTGCAACTGATAGTTAAAACAAATAAAAAAAAAACTGATGTAAAACGAAGATAACTTCAAAAGCACGCAAAACACTGTAAACGTCAATTTGCTACCAATCTTGACAACTTATTCCATCAAGGTTATCGATATTATTTTTATTATTTTGCGATGCACAATCACAGACGATTGCGAATTCGCAATGAATTCACAACACTCTCGGCTGTATCTGAACAGGAGCACCAGTACACCCAGAGAAAAAGCAACGTAAAATCAAAGAAATCGAAGTGAGATTTAAATATTTTTCGGAATGATTTGGCATCGACTACGAAAATTTTAAAATCAAAGTGCCATAACATTAATTCAAATATTTAAATCATATATTTTTAGTTTGATCTAACCACGTATCCACCTTGATTCGACTTGGAATCATGCTTAAATCAAATTTATCTACCTTTAAAACAAAGTTTATAAATTTCGATTCAACCATAACGCAACGTAGATTTATATACAATCAACTTTGAAAATACTATGCTTTAACTTTAATTTGACAATGACTCATAGTACAATCAAATGTATTTGACTTTAAAAGCACTACAAATACATTTTGAAGTAAACACTGTGCATTGTGTATTCAAACAAATCCAACTTTGAAAATACTATGTTTAAGCTTTAATTTAACTTTTTTTAACTTTTAATTCAAAGTGAACCCATTTTGAATAAGCATTTTTAAACTTTAATCTTACTATGATGCTTCGTAGAAATAACCTCCTTAAACTTTGAAAATGTCACGTATTTTATTTGATACAACAATAGTCCGTTGTAGAATCAAATGCTTTTAACTTTAAAAGCTGTATATTTCACCTTGATTTTATTTAATATTTTGTATTTCCAAAATAAATTCACCGTCGAATTTAAAATTTGAATAAATCTTTTTTTTTTTTTTAATAAAAACCAATATAAGAATAATTTGGAATTCATAAATTTTATTTTCGATGTAATAGTAATAACATGAAATTCTTAAATTATTCATTATTAACCTCTGTGAACATAGAAATCAATGAACTGTTTGCCCTTAGAGCAACTGTGAATTAAAGATGAAATATCCTTCATAAGTTCGTAAATTATTCTAAAAGTATTTATTGTTTAATTTTTTATTACTTACGATTTTTTTCTCATACGATATTGACGCTGCTGGTTAATTTGTGGATTCTGCGGCAACTTCTGAATTTGGTTTAAAATTCTTTTCAGCCAATTAAAAACATTTGCGTTATCGGAATCCAAATCGTTTTCAGTTAAATACTATAATGCATTTGATATAATATACAGTAATAATTTGAATTTTCTTTAATAATTATTCTTACCTCCGTTTTTCTCAACTTAAAAAGTTTAGCCCTAAACTCTGCTCTCTGGCCGATACTAGTAATTGTATTAGTAATGTCCTCATTTGTCAAATATACAAGTCTTTTGAACGTTATGTCATTGGCTGAAATAAAATTCCTCTTCAATAAGTAAAAAGCTTTTGCAAACAAAAAGTAATAAAGTTAAGTGCAATCCTTTGACAACTAATATCGAAATAATTGAAATGTACTTAATTTTATTTCTAATACATACCAGGAATTTAATTTTATTACACAAAACTCACATTTTAACACTGGAAACAGGCTTTCCGTTTCAAATTTCTTCAATAGTTTTTTTTTAATTTTCGTCATCTTCAGACAACAACTGGCACTGAATTTCATTAGATGGCGTAAAATCAAAAATATTAACTATCTGCCCATTCTCGTCAACAATGCTGATTTTTTCATCTTTATACCATCGAAGGAGTAACAAGAATAACAACGACAATGAGCTCGCCTTTGCGTCGCGACACTTAGCGGGACTAACGAATAAATATGTTTCCCTTTGAATCTACGTTGATAGTTATTGAAAAGAGTAACATCAATGTAATAATAAACATGTTCTACTTTGATTCTAGATTCTTGTCGCTTTAAAATGAATATGCAACACTTTAAATTGACGTTCATCCAAGTTTGAAACTACATTGTGTCTTGTTTGTGTGAAGAAAATGTATGTAAGCATTATTTGTACCGTTCAATTTCGGCATAAAGAAACCCAGCGTTTTGAAGTGTATATCGATTTAAAACAACGTTAAGTTAACTATGCCGCAATTTAAATGTACGTAGATGTCATTTTGAAACTTATTGGAAAAAAATATTATCATGTTACACTTTAAAGTTACGTTGAGAGTAGTTGAAATTTTTCAAAACACGGTCTTAATGTAAAAGTGAATACGTTTCACTTTGAATCTAGGTTGACTTAATTTAAAATTACATTGCGTATTTAAATCAATTATGTTTTAACGTGAAAAGGAATATTCTTTATTAAAGTTTATTCAACGTTAAATCAAATAGAACATATTACATTTTAATTTGCATTTTTTCCCTGAGTGTAAGCAGTGCGAAAAGAATGCACAAGATGGCAGTAATACGCACTGAAAGATGTCGTGGCTGCCTTGCATATCTCTATCTATACTTAGTTTTTATTACTGCTGCTTATCTTTCAGTCGATTATAGCCCAACAGTACCAATTTGTGATTGCGAAATGATTAGAAGCAATCTTAGACAAAGTATTCATATCTTATCGCTAAACTTAATGATTAAGTACAAGTTTTTTGATTACTTAATTTGTAATTTGTAGACAAACACACTTGGGAATAATTAGTTTGAAAAAAAACCAACAAGTACGTACTTGTGGGGAAGATTAGGCACATTAGCACAAAGCCGGTGGCATTACCATACAGTATATTACAGAGTTACAATCTTGATTTGTTACCTTAAAATCGTCTCATTTCGATACAAAACTAACTTTCATTCTCTTATTTTCTTGCAGCTGCCGGCCACGAGCACAGCCATGGCTGCAGTAGTGAGACAACTGCCACCACCACAGAAGGACATACCCACGACGATGATGACAACCATACACATGCTCCGACAAGCAGCTTAGAGAGCCAACTGCAAATTTTGCGTGATGCCTCAGCCAGCCTTAAGGATATCTTGCAAAATACCAGTAAATAACCAACTCACGTCGAAAACGAAATATTCTTCAAGCGATTGCCATGTTTTCTTGTATAGATATCACTATACTTTATTCCAAAAAATATTTCTTAGTTCATACTTTTAAAACAAAAAACTCTTGTATTTATATAAAACACAAATGTATTTTGCCATTTTTTAAGTGACAACGAAAACCAAAAGAGAGAAGAGTCCTTAATCATTAAATGACAAAAATAATTAGAAATATTTTGAACTGAGAATGCTTATTTTTATTTTAATATATTCAGAAAGTATACTATACCGTCGATGTTGTTATGCGAAATAAAAGCAATGTTTATATATTTAAAAAGAAATCTGTATGTCGTTTTATTTGGTTGCAGTTAAACTACCGAATATGCAGCGTAATTGGATATTCCGCAGAGATTTTTACCTTTCCTTATTCGCATGTAACCGTCTTCGCCCCAGTGTTCGCCCCACCAGTTTTTAAGAATCCAGTAATCTGGACCGTAACCTACTACAAGCATGGCATGATTTACAGAGTCCGAGGAGCAGGCGTCATCGTCATAAATGCCGTCACTGTGGATAGAGTTTATCAGTAATAAGAAATTGCAATCCAAAAAAGTATAATTCCTGTCATACCTGTACAATTGAAAGGTCTTTGGCGTGGCGTTCAGCGACACTGCAACCGGTCCAACATGGGCAACTGCTGCCTGAATAGCGTTTTCGTCTTTTGCTGGCAGGATCGCCCAGGATGTTACATTCACCACAGCGAGTTCTTTTACAAACTGGCATTTACCTTTCTGGGAAGTTCACATAGAAGGCCAGTTTTAAGAAAAAAAGAAAAATAATTAAGAAGCCATATCCGAACCTTAGCCGCGTACTTATAGTCCACGTTTCTCATGATTCCGCCACAAGACTCAAGGTATTTTAGTGTGTTCCTCAAAGAGCCACCGGTGCAGCCCTGATTGCCGAACGACACACTGCAGTCAACAATTTGCTGCGGACTCAAGCTTAAGATCTTTCCAGTTCTTTTAAAGACCTGGCCCTCAATACTCTGAGCTATACTGTATGCATAGCATGAACCACAACTCCCTTGATTATTCGGCCTTGTAATGAAACCCTTCTCCCGCCAGTCCAGGCTCTCTGGGATCCTATTCATTAGAGGCGATCCAACAATGTCCGATATAAGGTCCAGGGCTGCAAACCGCTTGCTTCGAACGAGACGAAGGAATTTTTTCAAATACGATTTGTTGTTCTAAATCAAAGGAACCTTTTTATCTTGCAAACAATTCGAGTGTAGGATTCAACTTAACGTACAATATCGGACAGAATGTTCGGCCTCAAGCGATACGAACGCTTGCCGCGTTTGTATTCACGATTGTGATCGCGAATTACGGCTAAATTTTCCTGATAGGCGAGCCTCGAACGAAATTCCTCGAAAAAGTGCGAGTAGCTCTTGTTGACCAAACCCTGCAGAAGACAGCAGAACATTCGTCATTTGCTAATTGTGATCCAGAGGCTTAACGCCTTACTTACTTTGAACTCGTTAAAGCTATCGTATTCTATCACTCGGCCATCTTCCTCAACGTAACCCATCGCCAGATGCACTAAAACCAGCGACACCAGAGTCCTCTGCCATAGCTTCGAAGGCATTTCGCAAAGACGATTAAAATCAGCCGTGTTGACTTGTGGAGATCTGTCGCTGCACTAAGTCGACCGATGACCAACGGACTGGGTGGAAACTCTTTGAATTTTGAAGCATCAGCATTTTGGCCAGGTGTTGGCAGTGAAATTTCAACAACTTCCGTGTTGACAAGAAGTCGGCTTTAAACTTCTCTGCTGTTCCAAGCATGACTGGCAATGTACTTGTACAATACTTTCAGTGTCAATTTGTTGCAACATTTCGTTTCTGTTGAACTTGATCTAGGTAGTGCACAGGTGCAGAGAGCTTCTACATTTGTACATGTTTTTCATTGGTTTTGAATTTACTATATATTGAAATTGAAAATCGTCGGCGCATGTTATACACGATCAACAGTACTGCTACTGTTCCAGTTGCCAATAGCACTCTAACATTTCAGGTGTAGCCAGTTAGTGCCTTGATCATAAGTCCCAACCGATTAAATTGATTTTTATTCGATGCCCTCTGTTCCTCTGTACGATGAAAGTAGTATGCTCTCTCTCTCTCTCTCTCTTATAAGCATTTTTTTTTTTAAAGAAGGCATAATAAGTTAGCTCGAATTCGAAGTCTCTCGAAGATCATCAAATCCCGTTTCGCAGCTGGGTTCCATATCGAGTGCACAAACCCCTGGTCTGCCTTATCAATTACCGACTGCAGTTTGCAGTTTGTCACTTCTTGTCATTTGTCACGAGCTTTGCGTGCAAATGTTTGTTTAGAACTTGTAAGTACATGCAATCGGAGTGATAAAAATAAAAGTAAAGTGCGATTCCGTTAACTAAAATCCAACAAACATAAAAGTGTAACTGGCTACACCTGAAATGTGAAAGAAAGTGCAAAAGTATAATGTGAAAAAGTGAATTGGGCTTCCATAAACTGTTGAAATGGTAAGTGAGGCAACTTCGATTGCAAAAAAGCCTTACCTATCTAATGTTTTTATTGAATAGCCTCCATATCTATGGACTTTATTTTATTTGTTTTGCAACCAAAGAACGAACATCAGCCGTATTTTATTATCAACGCGTTTCAATGAAACAATACGGATCATTGAAAAGTTTAATTTCTGAATTGTGGCAACAGTTGCTTTCAAAAACAAAGGAGATAATAGAGGGGTATTACAAACTTCATATTGCTACCAGCCAGTTGCTTTCAAAAACAAAGGAGATAATAGAGGGGTATTACAAACTTCATATTGCTACCAGCCATATTGCAAATATTTTGCTCAATGTGACGTCACACAAGGCACATACATTTCACTTGAAATATCGGGGGTGTTACCACATTTAATCAAATTTGCATAATTTATCTTTTCCATATTTTTTTTAGAAACAAATTTATTTCATATATGCAACACATGAACAATATTTTTCAGCTAGCACTTGGGTTTATCTTGGCATATTAAGGTGTGTCTAGACCAGCCAAACATTTCAAAAATGTTTATGAAGCAAATCGGACACATTTCATAAACATTTGTAAAAGATTTCTGAAACTTATGTTTATGAAATATTTCAATTTCATTCTTTTTTGGATAAGAAGAAAAATATGTGGTAGGATTATAATTAGCAGCGAGTAAAGTTTTTATTACTGTAATTTTGGTCTCGGGAATCACGCGACATGCGATTTAATTCAAATAACTAATTCATTCATCACTTCCTCATTAGGTATCCCAAGCTTTTCTTGACATTTGTATTTTATTTACAAAAAAAAATAATCGAAAAACAGCGCTCATTTTCTGCTGGGAAACTTGCAAAACAAAAATGATTTCCCATCAAATTGTTTTGTTTAATAAATGTTTAAGAAATATTTATGAGATATGTAGGTATTTAATTGTTTATCAAGTGTTTGGCTGGTCTGCATATACCTTTAAAGAACGAAAAAAAATAACTCGGAACACGAATGCGAAAAAATCAATTGATTTTTTTTTTGTTCACTTTTTAGTCTGGCAACGTGATTGTGTGGCTATCGTTTGCAGGCACACCAACACTTAAAAATGAAACAAGCCATCTAGTGGGAAATAGTGGAAATAATTTTCAGATCATGATACATGATCTCGATGAGAAGCAGGATCATGTGCTGTTGTTGTAATTGCATGTAAATCGATGATCTATATGGATCATAGCTGATAATAAAAAACAGCTATCAATGGCAAATGCATATTGAGCGTCTCTTTTGTTCCCAATCAGCAAACGATCTGAAAATATTTACTAAATGTTCGTATTAGGTGATTTGGAGTCAGAATCTTCTTCCGATCTTTTCAGATTTGAATTGTAAAACATTTTCAAGATCTTACAACGTCTGTTTCGCAGCAATGTGTATTTGGAGTTATAATTTAGGCCCCCATTTTTAGAATGGGCTGCGCAAAATTGACTAACGTATGCGCATTTTGTTTTTGTACCCTCCACAGGGAGGTATATTCACTTTGTCATTACATTTGTAACGCCAAGAAGGAGTCACCGGAGACCTCATAAAGTACATATATTCTGAATCAGGATCACATTCTGAATCGATTTAGCCATATCCGTCTGTCTGTCTGTTGAAAGCACGATAGCGCCCAAAGGAATTAACATAGGCGAATGAAATTCTTCTTTTTATCGTCGTCAGGTTGGTATTGAAAATGGGCTATGTCGGTCATGTAGGTCTGGTACCTCCCACACGAAATCAATATTAGACCGATGTGTCCCTCTGTCTGTTGAAAACGCGATAGCGTCCAAAGAAATTAACCTAGGCAAGTGACATTTTGTGATAGGAATAGGACTTACTTTTATCGTCGTCAGGTTGATATTAAAATTGGCTATGTCGGTCAAGTAGTTCTGGTACCTCACATACAAAACCAATTTTGCATGACTTGTATGCAGTGGAGGGTATCAAAGCATCGGCCAGGCCGATGATAACACTTTTACATGTTTTTTTTTTTTTGTTTTATGAACACGGGGTAGATGCATCGCATGTTTTGATATGAACCATGCTTATTTCTAAACATTTTAAAAACCTCATTTAATCGATTTGGACGGCACTGCAAAGTTTGCATTCTTGTTCAATATACATTTTGAAAGCAACGTCGTTTTTATGGGCCCAACAGTGTTCTTGTGGACGAACTCTGTTTGCTGGCGACGTCGTTACTTGGCATCGAAGGGAAGATCCATCTTGTGCATCTGGTCGTAATGTCTTTGAATTTGACGTCTTTCTCTATAGCAGCTTGCAACTTAAGTAAAATAATATTCCGAAGTAGGTACTCTCCAACCAAAAAAATTTGTCTTTTTCCTCAAAAGACAGTGTAACTTCTAAATTGCAAAAAGAACACTTAAATCATCGGTTGCATAAATTCTGCGATGAACATATCCGCGAAGCCACCTGCAACAACCCTCTCACATTTAAGTCATCCTAATCCGATATACCCGGTTTGGCATTTCATGTTTACATTTACAACAGACAAACATCAATTATCCACGCATATGTTTCGAATCAAAACAATTGCTTAACCCTTAAACATTTTGAATCCGTAAACAGTGCGTCATATCTGTGTGCGGAACAAATTACAACTCAAATTATCAATATGAGCTTGAAGTATTTTTTTTGTTTTTTATTATTTTACATCGCGTACCTCAGGTTGCGCCCACTTTTTATCCTGTTGAAATCACAGTGTATCAAATATGACTCGACACACAATTAATATGCCGCGCGGCAATAAACATTATTACCCGTCATTACAAAAGTCAGGAAAAAGCATATTAAATCAACCCCTCTGTATGAAGAGAAAATCTCACCATCTGTGTGTTCACCCCACTACCCTTTCCACCGCCGGAGAGACCATGGCCACGACGACAACGATGATGATGATGATTGGTATTACAATTTCTTTATGATAATCGCACACAAAAAGTTAAAACACTAGTGATTTTCATTTCACGTTATTTGCACATTGAATTATCCTCATTGCACCCTGCAATCAATTTTTGTTTAATTTGTGGTGCGTCGCTGGTGGAATTCCTGAGGATATAGAGGCCCTTAGGCTTTCTGAATGCTCTGGGGTGGAAGTGCATTAATTTTATCGGTTGTGGATTAAATTAAGGGCTCAGTTGTTTGAATCCTTGCAAAGATGAGAGTCATTAACAAATGTTGCGAATCACAAAGCCGGATAGGGGGTGGTTTGCAGGAAACCAAAGGCGGTTGCTCTTGCCTTATTTGTGTGTTTTACATAGTCAGCCCCTAGAATCCGCTGCTTCTATTGCGGCGACGGATCGGTCTTTATTGACATATTGAACAGAACGAACAGTGGACCTGAACAGTCCCATAGAAGATAGAATCCGCCGCATACGGTGACAGCCGATGACAGTTTCTCTCATTCTCTCAATATTTCCACCAATGAACGTGAGCACTTTCAAGAATCTAGTTATCTTAAGTCGATTAGATTGGTCTTGCCTAGATGTAACCTAAACGCAAAAATGCCAACTGTCAAAGTGTCGTGCACTGGAGAGAAAAGCAGAAAGCAAACCTATTTTATCCGTCACTATGGAACATTGGTTTAAATTAATGTTAGCTTTGATTTGTTAATTTGTAACATAGAACGTGGGAAACTACTATATCTGTCACCCTTCGCCTGGGAGTACTCGGCAGGGTATACCAGGTTTAGTTTGTTTTAAGAGCCCAAGCCTTAGAAAAAATTTTGCCCAAAATCGTTAAAAATTTTCCCAATTCTTTGAGTATTTTTTTTTGCTATTTTTCCTATTTACGCATCTCAATTATGAGTGCTGCGAATTTAATTTGACTTCTATCTTCTGCAATTGGCTTTTGTGGGTTGTGTCAAATCAAAAAGCCTGCAAAATAAATTAGTTTGCGTGTTGAACGACTACTGTTCGATGTCACTTGACTGCAAGAGTGCTACCAAGTTTTGAAAGTGCGGGTTCGTTCGGAAATACTTGTACTGGGCGCTCATTTTTTCATTTCTATTGTTTTAAAAAAAACTTACGCCAAAATGGGACAAAGCGAGCAACGCTGGTACTTGTTCAAATATTTTCCTTCTGAAACGGGCTATTGAAACGACACTCTGCTGGATTGCAATCCCTATCACATTTCATTGTAAATTGTCTCTCTTTAAGCTTACCTTTCTTTTTCCATCGTGTGTAGCTTCGGAGGAAATAATTTCGAAACACAATTCCTTTAAAGGGTTATTTAACTCAATAAATAATTTTTAATTATAGTTTTTTTTTTACTATTAATATTTTAATTCGACTATTTACAATATAATTGCATTTGTATTCTTCTCTCAAAAACGGATTCAACGTCCATTCGATTAAATTATTTAATTTAAACATTGAAATAACACCGAAAAAAACTGTACAGTAGCGTTATTAATAAATTAGCTGACTCTTAACATCTAAAGTAGCTTTAAGCGTATCAGTAATCATTATCGGTTAAGTGACTAGAATATTGATAAAAGTAGTTGTGTGTATATTCAAAAATTGCCAAACTAAACACAGATTTGTTAATGCTTAAGTTTTTTTCTGGTTTCATCATTATTTTGTTTTTGTTTCTTGTGACACAAGTGGAATGGTGTAACATTTGTATAAATACTTTTTTTTTTTTCGATCTATACAATAATAAGGATTAAAAACAAAAATAATCACAATAATGAATATTATAAGTAGCAAATCGTAATTTTTGGGCTTGACTTTACCTACTTGGATCGTTGACAAAAGATAATCATTATATATATATATTGATTTGTGTAATATGTAATAAATGTATGTGTTATTACAAATACTTATAATGTTTTGTTAGTATATTTGGTTAGATGTTAATAATTCGACCCTAAATAGTAGTTAACTTTAATTCTCGATAGATTCTTGAATTTTCTTTTAATTTTAACAAATGAATTGCGTCAATAAAGCTTTCTATAGAGTGTTTGCTATTTAAATGTGTTTCCGCACAGCAGGGATGGTATTTTTGTTCGACTTGACAGGTTGACGGATAAATTGACAAGAGTTTTGTAAATATTGCTTTGCACGTCAAGTGTCGGAAAATAGCCTAACCCGATTTGTTTGAAATTCTGATTATTTTTAATAGATAAGATGAAAGTGTGAACGAAATTAAATAAAAACATAAAAATAACCACTTTGTTGATACCTACTCATTTGTTTACGCTGTTTTGATTGGTTACTGGGGATAGTGTAGAAAGTACTGCTAGGGATAATCTAAAACATAATCCTTGGAAAAATAATCTCTGTTTTCTGTTAGTATTGTGGAGAGACTACGATTTTTTTTTTGTTAGCGTTTGAAACCTTTTGGGTGCTCAAAAACTGAGTAGGATATATCAAGGCTTTTCCAAAAAAAATAATGGCGCATATTTGAAATCATTTCAGTGTAAAGGCATTTCGCTATAGTAGCTCGAGATCTAAGGAAGAAATGTCCGCCTTGCCGAGACTTTCTTTTTTAAAGAAAACTGAGTTTTTTGAATGAGGAAGTTTGAAAAAAAAGTGCTTTACTATCGATTTTATTGTCCCACGTGTCATGGCGGATCATTTCGATCCCTGCCCATGACATAAGGAACGACAGATGAAGGAAATACAACTGCTCGGCTTGGTGAGCTCAAACTGCGATCCAGACTGGACCCAGCATTTATTACAAATTCATTCAATGCTATGTCAGTTCTCTTAACATATATCGTGTCGCGGTACAGAGAATGGGGACGTTCAAGAATCTAGTTCAGAAAGTGTGACAGCTGACTGACTTGATGTATTTCAGTTTTGATTGACTGATCGGTCAGATGAACGTTGACGTTTATGGAGGGGCAGCCGACAAATTTTAGTCGGGGATTTCGTTGACATTTCGTATATTGATCTAAATACAAATATATAAATGACATTCACCTTCATTTAAAAGTTAAGCTTGCTCCCTTTACCCTTGACATGTATCAAGTTACACAGTCTTTCCTATTCCTGCTTCTAATTGGTTGCTTCTCACATAGAAACAGCTCACCAAATGCCCTGTTTGCAATTCACTTTTAACTCCCTTAATATGTGTCCAAATTGTTCCCACTTTGTTCTTCATTATACTCCCCGCTTAAGGCGACACTTGTCAACTGTCAAAGGCTTTACCTCTACCTTTCATGATCTTCCATTTTATTACTTGCTTATACGTACTTTCTGTTGATATGTGTCATGATATAGAATATGCTTAGTAAATTTCTTCTTCCCAGTCGCCTTATATCTATCACGGTACAAAATAAAACTGAAATCACTTTAGCAAACACCATCAAATAGCAAAACCCATCGTCGGCGGCCTTAAACTAATTTACAATCTAGTTAATCGACTATCATTTCCTACTGATATAATTTATATAACAATATTGCATGTACAAATTTCATTGCAACTATGTGAGTATTTTACGTTCTTCGAGCACAGGCCAGAGTTCAGACGGCAGACTTACCCGACACCGTTCGTCGGGGTCGGCGTCTCATGGCCGTGATGTCGAAATGCCTGAAAATGTTTCGTGATATCGTGATGGTGTCGATGGAAAGCCGCCGTAATTGGCAAACGATGATGGTTGTTGTATTCATTTGGTGGCCGGTTGAATGACAGCCGAGCGACGCTCCAGAATTCATTGTTGACACACGGCGGTACTGTTTGGCCACCGCTTACGACTATGCTACTGTTGTTGCTGGCATTGCTGTTCAGCAATGCTGCATTGTTTTTGGCGTTGCTACTACTTGATATTGCACCAAACAACATATTGCTGCCGGCGCTGTTGACATCAGCTGTCAAACTTGCACTTACAAATGATGCTGCTCTCGCTGGTGAGAGCGATGTCGATCCATTGGCAATGGCGGCCGCAGCAGCTGAGGGCATCGGTGGCGCCAACTGTGGCGCCTGTTGCGGTGGCTGTTGCTGTTGGTGCTGATGCAGATGATGATGATGGTGATGACGATGATGACCGAATGCCGAGGCGAGTGCTGCGGCGACATTTCGTTGTTGCTCCGGACTGCAGTTTGGCCGTTGTTCTAGATTTGTCGCTCCTGGTCCCGGTGAACCGGATAGAATCACCTCCGGTGTACTGGATGTGGACTTGTTGGCCAGCTGATAGGAGACATGCTGTTCGCTGTTGATCGACGAGGCTGGCGAGTGTGAGAGTAGCGATGAAGTGGGCGTTTGCATGCGACAGCTCTCTAGATAATGCGATGGTTGCTATGTTTGGCAAGGGAAGAGAAATTTTTTTTTTTTTTTTGTTTAACTGTGAAATTAATGGGTTTTGTTTGGATGAGCTCGGATTTTGGTGCAAAATAGAAATATCTCTTATTTCACTTATACAAGAGGAGTTTGCCTATAGCTGCACAATCGAATATATGGCTTACAACGTGTTCAAGACAAATACTCTATGTTTGCAGTCGAATTGAACAGGAAAGCGACTTGCTAACAATTGGACACAAATGGCGTTGCGTTGCGATCTTATAGTGTACGCCAGCGACTACCCAATAAAATCGGTGTTCGAAACTGCGGACACTTAGCTAAAGAACAGGTCTTAAAGACATCTAAATCTTAAGTGCCTCTGCCAACTTCACTGGCAGCCGTCGGTAGGACGACTTTGGCTGATGTCACCGGGAAACTGTTGGGGTCAGATTCTGTAAGGCGAACACGTTGAAACGTTTCCGTGCGCACAAATGTCAGACAATGGCCCTCGAAAGCTCATTAAACTTAAATATAACACATGATTATGCACATGATTACCTCTGGGCGTAATATGGTGGGGAAAAATCGCTCATCCGACTGTGAAATAATTGAAATCGCAAACAGCATTATTGCTAAATTATACATTGTCTACCCCCCATAACGGCCTGCCAAAGGATCCCATCCGAAACACACACACACGCGAAAAAGAAACAACACAAGCCAACAATAACCAACGCACAGCAATTCAATTTACTATGTAAATTGAGATTAAGGTAATTCAATTTTTGGTTTACTCTTTCAGTGAGCAGCATATTGAGCGATACAACAAATCCGCTTTCAGCCAAAGGACGACCTCTACTGCCTCCCCCCCCCCCCCCCCCCCTACAGCCTCGGCTTCCCGTATTAACACAGATGTAGCAAGAGACTCACAACAAAAAACCCCACATAGAATTCAATTAAAATGGATACACTTGGCTTCGAAACAACACAAGGATGGAAATGCAGGACCAGGGCACACAGACCCAACAAGCGAAACATCATAATTATAGTCATTTAAAATCATTCGCATTGACACCCGCATTCAATTTAAATTTACCATCAGCATTATTCAGCTCACCGCCATCACCAGAGCCAGTAGGGACGGATTCGGAATTTTCTCGTTTACCGTTTTACATAAGCCGTGTAGCAGCAGCCCCCACCCAACCCAACCCCAAGGAGACGGCTTTTAAAGTCGCCTCCCTCGCAAGACTGTGCTCCAGATTTGTCGCTCAAACCCAGCCACACACAATTGGATATATACACACGCAAAGGGAAAGTAAAAGAGGATGTGGCATGGCAATTCACCGAACACACCCTCTCAATGGGAATTTGTATGGCAAAAGAAAACAATAAAATCCAGCCCAAGGATATACTGTTGTCTCGTTTTGGCCCAAAAGAAGGAAACCCCCAACCAATTGGATGGGCAGTCTTCTACCTCCGGACGTACTATACGAGCACATTTATTGCGAACATAGCAATTTCGAATTGGGAACGAACAACTTTTGCACTCGGGCGAGTACACATACCCGAGGGTTCAACAAGGACGATCAGATTTTGCGGTTGTACGCTAACCAGTAAAATTAATTAACTGGTGTGTTTTGATTGCAAGTAAAAATTGGATTACAATTGAAAATTAAATTGAATGTAAAGCGAGGCGAGGACTTGCTGGAGCGTAAATAACGTAAATTAATTTTCCTGTCCCAGCTGACAATTTCGTCGTGTGTTTGTGTGTGCAGTTAGTTAGGCCGTTAGTTAGGATATGCCCCCTCGATTGATGAAATACCTATTTATCTTTTAAGTAGGGAATTGTGGTTTGCTCGATTCGTTTGGGTTTCGCAGTTGGAACTTTAGGCAAACGGTACCAAACATTTGAACAGATGGGTTCTTATCGCGGGGGATTGTTGTCGCATTGAGCGACGTTTTCAAAATTCATAATATGCTGCATGTAGGTACCTAGTCATTTAAACGCGTTATTCAGTCGTCTCCGGTTGAGTCACGGCTTTGGTCAAGTCAGGCATTTGCCATTTGTATGTTGTTTTGCTAGTGCCACTGCGATTGCTTTTGCTGATGTCGTTGTGTTTGTGGTCGCTTCTGCTGATGCCATGTTTAATTTAAGCTTCAACTGTCAACGCTTCAGTGCGTTCAATGTGTGATGCTTTGTCTGGCGGACGAGTGCACAACGTGTCAACTGTCACTTGTGTATTAACCGAAATTTGATCTGTCAAAATCACATGCGTTGATAGGCAAGGCGTACGAGGCTCAGTTCAACAATAAAATGAGTTGAAGATGAGTGGTATCGCTTTGCATTTTGAGCACATTTAAGTTCGACCGAGTTAAAGTTTTGACATAAATAGGGATGTTTTGGTTATTTCTTTAAGTGAGCTAAGCAATTGTCAATAATGGATGCAGGGCATGAAAAGGGTCTGTAATTCCAGTATCTACGGTCATAATAAACCATTTTAAATGGAATCGCACTTTGGCTTAAGTCAGCGCCCTGGAGATTTTGCTTGTAGAAAAGCAGATGTGACAAAGAAAATAAAAGCAAAACTGCTTGAATAGGTACGTGAACAAGTTTGCACAAAAGATTCTATTAAAATCCGTTGACGGGCTTATTGGGACAAGCAATTTGAATGTGTGTGTGCTGCGGGGAATGACAGAGTGAGATATATTTTTGATTCGAATATTTATAGTAAAAATAATGTACTCACCTCCTTTTTCAAGAGTCCCTTCCACGTGACCTCATCGCTGGAGTTGTCCACCTCAATCGGTGCTTCGAGCAGGCTATCACTGTTTTGTTGTCGAATTTCGTTGTGGTCGTCCTTGCGCATTAGTTTCAAGCGCTGCTGTTGTTGATCGAAGAGTTTCTCCTCCTCCTCGGTCGTCTCGATGTCAACCATCTCGTCGTCGGATGAGAAACACTCTTTGATCAGAGGTGTTGCTGGCGGTGGTGGTGATATGGAGTTCGCAGTCGGAGTCCGACTCAGTTGCTTCTGTTCGTTGTCGTAGGAAGTTGCTGCGGCGGCAGCAGCAGCTGCTACTGCTGCTACTGTCTCTAAGGCTAAGGTCGTTGTGGCGGTGGAGTACGAGGACGCCGATCGATTCACCTGAATGACAGGCTTGAACGCCGAATTATTATAAAATCCTGAAAGTGCCTTGACTTCGGGCACTGCCGCCGCCGGGTAGTTATTGTGTGGCGGCGAACCGAATCGCTCAAGCGATCCGGTTGGTGATGTATTGCTTCGATTGGTCTCGGGGTTGGTCGAACTCGTCAGAGTTTGGTCCTGCGTGGGACTTGTGGTCACCGTCGGCGCATTTGAATTGCCGCCACTTCCAAAAATGAACGATCCAGTGCTGCCCTTAATCCATGGGAGGGTACAGTTGGGGAAATGGAAATGGCTGTTGGAGGCCTTGTTTTGGGCGTGCGCGTGCCACATGTAGTCCATCATGAAATTCCGGGAAAACGGTAAAGTAATCTCTGTCGCTGCAGTTCCGCCGGGCATTGATGCAATTTGATTTGTCGCTGATGAGCCGCCAGTGCCGCCAGCATGATGCTGATGGATGTTAATGGGTCTAAGGGGAAATTGCCCAATTGAGGCGGGTGTCACTGGACCACTTCTGCCCGGTGAACTTTCCTTTAAACGTTTCGGCGACTGTGCCGCTATTGACGACGAAGATGAAGACGATGACGACGAAGTGGATCCAGCTGTGGTAGATGTGGCTGCTGCCGCCGCCGCCGCTGAACCTGCTGCTGTACGGGAACTTGACGAGTTCGCCGTTGTCATCAGACGTTTTCTTGTCCCGCCATTGAACATCGCCTTGACATCCTCCCACGCGTGGGTGATTTCCTCCGGCGGATTGCCACTCAACTTCATGTGTCGCCGCCACGAATTGAAATTCGCCGCATCCGGTTGCACGTACTTGTCGCCCGGTCCAATTCGATGCGAATGAAAGATGAACTTGTTCGGTGAGAAGAACAGACCACAGTATGAGCATTTTATGCACTTGGCTCGCGATGAGTTATACCGCGAGGGTAAAAACGAGCCGCGACAACCCCAAGCGCACTTGTGGTGAACACTGAACGCAAAGTCATCCGGCAAACGAGGCGGGGCATTGTCCCCCAAAAATGACTTGCACAAGCGTTCCGCCTCCCGCCTGGTTATCATCCCACAGCGCCTGGAACTCACCGGCATAGCCCCGGCTCTTCGCAGGATCTCCAACTGCACGGGGGTGCACTGAACACATGTAATTCCCAGTGCAACCCTTCGATTGTGTATCTCATTGTAGCTGAACTGCTTGAGCAAAGTGTTCGAGATTTGCGCCAAGCACAGCCGTTCCTGCGATTCGATGTACAGCGACACGATGGGAATTCCGTACAGCAGAACGGTGCTCACCTAGAAGTACAAAACAAACGCACAAAACCAATTGAGACTCTCTGCCGAATCAATAAAGTGGCCAAATAAATCAGATGTAACTACGTGCTCCCTTGCTAATCTGCTCACGTTCTCAATTATTTTCCACAAATTGTATAATCAAAACGACGTAAACTTTACCAAAAAAAAACACAAAAAAATATAAAAGCAACCCCTTTGCGCTTGAGTTTAAGTTGGCAACCATCGTCCCTGGGGTACGATTCATTCAATGCCAGAGATAATATTATTTCACGAGTATCTACCTAAGTGTGTGTGGAGAGTATTTGTTTTTGTTTTTCATTTGGGCTGGGACGCCTTTCGGGTAACCTGTGCCAACGGTCTTACTAAGGTCATTGGGTGTGTAATAAAAGGAACTACCTCAGGTGGTGATAATGGGTAGAAGTTGGACGGTTTTGCTGGTGAAAATGAAGCAAACCAACTTAGAACTACCTCTTCAAATCGTTACCCGTGATTTTGTGGCTATCCCTGCAGTTACTAGACTAGCAGAAGCGTCTTATTTGTAAAGAAGAAACGTCGCCCGCTGTCAAAAAACCTTTCAAGACACTGTTTCGAAATACTGTTTCCGCGAGCTTGTTTTAAAATCTGAAGATTAACAATTTATGAGCAAAGTCAAACAAAAATAAGTTAACTAACAAATAAAAAATAATCATGAATTATTGACTAGGTGTCTGAATAAAACGTTTTCGAAATAGTTGGGATCGCAATGTCTTCGTATATCTAGGGGCAAGGCATTCCACTGTCTGATAACACAATCAAAAAATTTACGTTCTGAATTTGTGCAGGTGAACTTTGGCTGTACAAATAATATCTAACAATCTTGACGAGGTAGCAAAATAAGTTTTTACCACAAAGATACGAGGGTTCCTTGTTTATTAAAATGTTGTTTAGCGTCTTAAGTCCGCAATACTTAAGAGTACTATTTAGGTGATGCAAATCTAAATCGTGATAAATTCCATAAATACGACAAACTACATCCAAATTTCGAATAACTTGATAAGTGATCAAAGCGTTTGAGATTATAAAAGGGTGCGCCATCTAGTGGTTCCTTTTTAAATCGAAATCTTGACACAAAGCCAGTATCATACCTCCGCGGAACGAAATGAGTCGCTTTACGCTTGATTAACGTTGGGAAATATTGAAAATTTATTTCCCAAGTGAGTGCTGTGCAGTCAAAAAGTGCGTTTTTTGAAAAAAAAATGTTGCCCGAAATGAAGCTGTACGCAAGTTTGTGCCAAAAGTTCGTGAAACTTGTATGCTAGTGGAAAACACATGGAAAAAATGTAATTTTATTAATTTTATTGCATTTTGACAAGGAACTTGTATTTGGCCCACCATGTATGTGGCAAAATTATTTTAAAAATCTTTAGGCTCAACAGAGTAACCTTCTGAATCACCAGGGCTAAGAAAGCCAGTCGCATGCTTAGCTGTTTGAAGGCTACCGTCGGCCCTTAGGCGATCTGTAGCGAAGAATCGCTTAATCTGTTGCTGGAAACACATTTGCAAGGTGGCCCCCGTTTCAACCTTTACAGGTCAAAAAGTAGCTAAGCCTCTGGGTGCACTCACTCCCTGATGCGGGTTTTCATCTCATCTAGAACGACTGATTGCAATTTACCTACTTGTAAATTCTCATTTCTTGACTGCATAGGCAAGGTCGCAGAACTTGGTCTCCCAAGTAGAGGAATTCCACAAGGTGGCGTTCTATCTCCTATTCTATATCCACTTATTAACACTCTCAATAGCACAAGATTAGCATTTTCGAAACCAGCTTGGATCTTAATTTCAGACAGAAAGCTCGAAGCCTTTAAAAGAACCATTTACTCTCACAAAAAAGCGGTTCGGACTAAGGTTAGGTTGAGTTTGCGGTTGAGATCGTCACAAAAGAGCACATCGTCATATCCCCAGCGAATAAATAATGTCAACAAATCAGCACGAAAAGGAGTTGGGTAGAGAATATCTTACTATAAAAATAGAGATATCCACCCTTATACACCATAAATCAAAAACATCCTCTTGCGTTTGGCAAGGCTTTCGCTTTTCTAACAGCCTCTGCGTAGGTACATATGCCTAAAAGAAAACATCAATCACTCACCTGATTTGGTTTCGGCGAAGAAGCCACCGACGACGACAGCCCATCAATATCTTGTTGTCTCTGTTCCTGCTGATGCTGATGGTGGTGCTCTATATGAGCCTGGAGTAAGTTGTGTGTTTGTTGTGGCTGTTGGCCTTTTGACGGTTCATTGATCCTTTTTATAAAGTGATGATTAGGCGATGTGACAGATGTACCATCCGAAGGACATGTGCTGTTCGTTTTGTTGTTATTGCCGGCGCCTCCGCCACCCGCCATCGTTGCCGTCGTTTGCGATGATAGCTCCATCATTTTGCATGCCTATTTGCTTTGTCTTCCGTCTTCGCAGCTTAAGAGGGGCCGTTGTAACCTGTAACCAAAGCGTAAAGAGGAAAACACTTTAAGTGAATGTCACATTTCAAGTGCTTGCACCAGGGAATTGGGTGTGTAATTTCTCCCTAAAGGAGCATTTCAATTAAAGTGGCCATAGTGTAGTGGAGTGTGTATTCAAGGACAATCCCCGCGAAAGCAATGTAATTTAAATTCAATTATAACCGTATAATCACCAGCTTAACCTAATTAAAAATGCATGCTTCATTTAATTTGTGTAAACAGGACTACCCGGAGTCCGTTCAGTACCTGTGCGGTGTGTGTGTGTTTGTTGGTGAATGTTGGACCGAAAGAGGAAGTTTGGCTGCGTGTGTGAGTGCGGGGTCGCCGTCGCCAACAGACAAGTATGCGAAATGCGACCTCTGACGTAATAGTGTTAATTATATTTACACAGCTTTTCTGCTTATTTTTCTGTTGTGTTTTTAATGGCATTTTTAATCGGCTACTGTAAGTGGATGTGACATTGATGATGAGTAAACGTGGGAATGGCAAACGTGCTACTGACTCAATGTTTTTTTTCTACTTTTCTTTTTTTAGGGGTACTTACAGAACTCTAAAATACAATTTCTTACAATGGTAGATTAATGTCAGTAGTGTTTGCTGTTTAGTTATTTCTGTTTCGTGCAGCCTACTTTGTGGCAAATTTTTCGTGCATGAAACAGTTATTAGTTGGAAAACTATTTCTGCCTGCTCATGCAGTAGTTGCCTTGTATTTTGAGTCCATATCTGTACTATAGTGAACTGGCAAAAAATTACCGTAGGGTAAAACTGATCATGAATCAGCTGTCAACTGTCAAATAAAACGGCTAGCGATAGCCCCTATGCATTGCGCACTTGTGCGGCGCAAAGAAGAAACTCAGGCAAAATGTAATTTTGATAGAAAATAGTTAAAAAGCTTTAATTTTTTATTGCGTCACATAGTATACAGATTGTGGTTATGTATATGGCTTTGACTATTTTATTGAAATTTTCTATGACCGATTCGCATAAATTTGGTTGAATTTTATTGATACATCTCCCAGTTTCGTGGGACCGTTGACTTCTAGAAAAAAAACACAGAGTTTTAAATCACTATGACGGCGCACTTTTTTTATACGAAAATTGCGGACTGTAGCTGACAAACCTTTGTCATTTTTATAATATTGCTTACAACAAGAATGCGTTGGTCTTTCGTACAGCGCTCCATTTTTACTTACAGGGTAAGTAAAGAAAGACAGCTGTCACATTGTTATCTTTTTCCGTTGGCATCACTCTACTATTAAATGGCGCAAAATTAAAATTTTGCGTGAATTTTGGGAATTTTGCAAACAAGCTGCGCCATGTTTACTTTTGTCTTGATCTATATTTCTGTCTCTCTTTTGAAACGTATGGTATTCCATATACTGGGCAATTCGGCCGTTGGACAATTGCGCCTTCTTTTTCTGCGGTAAAGAATTTTCCAAGAGACATTTAGCTGGAGAGCTCTTGAGCTATCTGGATGCAATACTTAGCTTGAACTGTGCGTTAATGAGCCAATCCTGGCAGCGAGGACGCACTCTTTTGGGTATTGGCTATGTTCCGAAAGTCCACGAGATGATTTTCACATCAGTCGCTGGCGAACTAATGCAAAATTCGTCAATTTAGTTTAGGGATTGCTTATGTCTGTCGGTTGACCTTGTTATAGGACTGGGACTAAGACCAGACTCTTCACGGAAACAGTTCCGCTAAAACCTATGTGCTTGAACGTGGACTTAGCATTGAAAGCCCTTATCAAGGTGAGATGGTCTCCTGATGCTATGATTTCGAAACGTAGCACTCTGGTCCAGAATATGGCATCAGGCCCAACCTACAGCGCGTGAGTTCTTATTCAAGTTAAGAAACGAAGCAAAGGTATGGTTTTCTTTAGAGCCTTTTTTTGACTTGGCATCAACAAGCTCCCAGCGTGATAGCTGACTGGTGCTTATTGCCGTGTTTCGACATTTATATGATATCAGAAACAATTTTCTTAGCTCAAAAGCAAAAACATGTCCTGCCAACTCTCCCGCTTTCCGGTGCACTCGCAAGAACTCACTTTCTCACTTCACTTGGGGGCATTTTTATTTCTCGTTTGTTCTCCATTCACCCAAAAGCACCCACACACTGGCGGTGTTTTTTTTTCTCTGTGATTTGTGTTTTGTTCGTTTTCCGCCACTGGAAACAATTTTAATCTGACATTTCAATTAAGCTTTGCAGATAAATAATTAAACCAATTCGAGCACACAATAGCTTTTGTTGAGTTTTTGTCTTTCGTTTTGTCGTGCCGACATCCTGCACGGGGTGGAAAGGATTACCTTAAAGTTGAATAATACGCTCAGAAGTTTTATTTTCGCCAGCCGGAGGACGAACCAATCGACCGATTTCGTCCAAAAACCCATAATACTCACTCGACCCGGCTTAGCTCTCGTAAAGGGATGCGCCATGCCGTACTTGGACAATAGTATAAAGTGAAACGTTATATCTCTGCAAGTCTCAATTGGACGGACTTTTGTTCGAACAATGCCAATGTAAGAGGAAAAAATTTATATATATAGGGTGAGGGTTGTGTTCAATACATCCATATCCGCAGATAGGATGAACAGAACAAAATTTGTGCACAAGTGGTGGAATTTTTCGGTTTCCTTTTTTTCGAATGGATTCTATATCGACATTTGAGTCTTGGAGGTTGGAGAGGTGGTATAATAGCAGGCGAGTCAAGCCGTGGGTATGTGGTTGGTTCAAGAATGTCCCATAGCACATGTCATAAATTGATTACGAATCTAGAGGGGGAAAAAAACCACATGAGGACGGTATAAGAAAGATTCAGTTGAATTGGATGCCTCTGGGAGTGTATTAGTGCAACTGGTGCTAAATAAGTTCGGATCAAGGGTTATTAGAAATATCAGGGAATGAATTTGATTTCGAACTGCCAACGCAGTTATGCTTGGAACAACTCTAAAAGGCAGCAGTTTATTTTCAGTGTGTGTTTAGGGGTGTACCTGTACCGCATTCCAAAATCTAACAAATTTGGGTTTTCCCTTTGTCTTTGAATAAGCCTCCCATCAGATGGGTCATTCTTCTTTTACAAGACAGGGCAGGAGAGCTACAGAGGTAGGGTAGTTCAGACGTCAAGGCGTTCAAGGCAAAAAACGAGTCTTCCGTCGGCGTAGAGTCGCCGAAATAGTTTTCTCATTTCGCTTTCCAATGTGGGAAGTTGTCGGAGTGTAATTCATTTAGAAGTCACTCCGCTTATTCACGCAGTCATTTCAAAGCAATTTTGTACGCACCTATATTCCACCTAGTGGAAGCAAGTCATATAGGTCTAGAAGGTGGCACAGTGGTGAAGAAATGAGCATCCAAACCTACACCGAAAAAGAGGTTAAAAGATTCGATCCGAAATCACATGAACTCCAAAAAACCCTTCTGCATTAGTGGAGAGAACGGGACCATGATTTCAACGAGGTTTGTGGGAACATTTAAAGCATGAATAGGGGAAGTAAGAGACTTGCAGTACAAGCTTGAGGCTTTGAAGGAGTTCGGGTATACTTATTTGAGAAAGTTCAGTTAGCTACTTTAGATACTTCTTAATCGCTTTTTGTGTGTAGAGTCGTCGACCTCTTTCTCGCCTACAAATCTAGTTAGAACTGCAAGCCCTTTAGTCCGACTCGGAGCAGTCTTAAGATGGATATTTATGTGATAATAATTGTTCTCCAGACGTTTCCGAATTGTTGCTAGAATTGTCGATAATCTGTTAAGCAAAACTAAATTACTGTCAAAGAACTGTCAATAATGAGACGTCAGTTGGAAAGTTATCACTATGAATATATTTTCCATCACCCTTTCGCCTAAAAAGAGCCGACTCGACTTCAATTCATTGCCTGGCAAATAAAATAATTACCCCAGAGTAAAACCGACAATTAATAGATCGCCACGCAGGATCTCAACAAATTTGCCAAATCATTTATAACTCCAAGTCCGGGGGAAAAAAATCACCATAAGGACACTTCCATTTTCATTTACATGCTTAAACAGATTCCATTTAATCCCTCTGGGACAGCAACAAGGCTTGTCAAAAAAAGTAAAGAAAAAAGTTCAACAACCCTCCAGCAAATCCTCTTTCATGTAAAATCCATACCACCGACAACATTAACTTGTATATGTGTCCGATTATCTGTTTTTCTCTGTTAAGCTGGATATTCCCCAATGGGGACCGCGTGCATGTTAAGTTCTTCTTTCGTTGTGATGTCATCCCGAATTGACAAATCTTCTTTTAAAGTTTAAAAGCTATCCAGCCGTGAAATCGAAACGCAATTCTTCCATGTTCCATCGCATGGCGGAAAATTTAAATAATGAGTCCAGTCTTAAGGAATTATCCTACGTGTTTCGGTGGACACCATAGCCGATGCCGATGGAAGGACGATTGCACCTCATATAATTAAAATGCCCACTTAACGAAAACTGAAGCCGGAAATACCTACATGAGTGTTCAATGGCAATAATCTGGATTACGCATGTAGTCATTAATTCACTGTGGATGTAGTTGGAACAAATTTAAATAAAATGTGCGAGTAGGGTTTTTGGTTTTTCGATTTTCGCTCTTTTTTCCGGTCAGAGAAATCTCTGTCCCAAGTTCCTTGAATCGAGTTAGCACACCACCCCATTTGTGACACAAACAATTTCATAAGTTATCCAATAAAACTTTAACTACGACAAACAAAAAACAAGTTCTTTTCTCTTTCCCCATTGTTTTTTTTTTTCTTGTTACTGCTTCTGTTAACTATGTCGTTTTTCTGTTACAAGGATTTCTCCTTGGGGACGCATACGTACACTAATCGGAATTAATTCGGAATTTCATTGCTTGCGCTCAAGTAGAATTTCAATTGAACCTATTTTCTGTTCTATAAGATGCTCGTTTCGGTGATAACGGGGGATGAAGAGTGTCTGCGTTTGGGGAAAATTATTCGAATGGTTTTTTTTTCGTCCTTCAGTTATAGCCTTGCTATACTTTGGACGGTATATTGATGCTGTTTTGGATGGTTAATTTTTATTTATCTCCTGGATGAAGGAATCACCTTATAAATAAATTTCCATTTAAACGTAACGCATTGACTGTCTGAAAATTTCGTCAAATTGCATTTGTAAAGTCGCAGTCATTTGATATTTCTCTTTACAATCAAATGTGAGTGGTTAGGTCTTGGGAAGTGATATACCTGAAGGGCTGATTGCCCAGGTCAACCCTCGTTCGTTGGGCGAGATTTCGAAGTATGATAGGTGCAAGGTTTCGGTCACATTTTATCTGACGAAACGTCAATAAGCTTGCACAAAGCAACAAGGCTCGCACTGATACGAGTGTGTTTGGTGTAGAAATTAAACCGGCCATCTACCCTTTCACTCACTCGTGTGGTATCAAAAAGGACTTAAAGGTCTTCCTAGACAGCCACCTAACCTAACCTAACCTAACCTAGGTAGTGGTTGTGGAATGATACTCTGAGACTGTAGCGTGTAAAACCAAATTCAGTGCAAAGAAACGCCAAAAATTCAACTCAGAATTGAGCTTAATTTGACCTTTCTATTATGTGGGGAAGATAAAAAAAAGCGCGGGTTTAAAAACAAAACGGACTTGCCAAGGCGATGAAAGGAACGTCTGTCAAAAGACGTCAAACAAAAACCCTCTGGTAAGACCCGGTGGAATATAGCCAAGGACATTCGGATGTAGATTGAAACCCCGTCGCTTACTACGGCCGACTTGTACCTTATACTCCTGGGGCTTGATAATAAAGAATTTTTCAACAGGGACGCTACAAAAGTAGAGCGACAGGGACAGCAAACGACGCCGAATTTCTTGCCGCTCTTTTGACAATTCTCTTCAGTAAGGTTTGTCATTTCATGATGGAAAGATATACGATAGAAGAGACCGGCCCCTCTCCACACAAGGAGGTGGTGTCGCTATCTTAATACGTAAAGGCTTGCGCCATAAGGTCATATACAGCGGGGACGTGCGGAGGTTCCAGGTGTTGGAAGCATGCATCGTATATGCATTCCCCTCAATAGCCAGAGGCGGGTGTATGTGGTGTCGCTTTACGCACCTGAGTCTCCTCAACGCATTGAATTCTTAAATGAGATTGAGACGCTCTTTCGTTGCTTACAGCTTCAGTCGGAAGACAATTATTACTTTTTGGGCGGAGACCTCAATGCTAAACATGCGGCATGGGGAAATGATATTCCGAACCCTAGGGGCAACCAGTTTTACGACTGGTGGCGTCATAATATGCGAGATCGACCCACCGACAAACAGGAACTTAACGAACGATGAGATCGACAGTCATTTACGGCAAATGAATGTCGTCATCAAACAGACAATGGAGCGGACTATACCTCGGGTAGGACGTTCCACCGACGAAGAACAAACTAAAAAGTATCGAAACGCGACAATCGATGCTCTGTACAGACATAAAAGTAGACTGCTCTCGAGGCTTAAACGGCTACACAGACAGTTTACCGACAGGAACGATCCCGAGTTAAGGACACTGAAGTCGATGATCAAAAACTTGAAACAGTTGATCACAGAGAATTACAGAAAATCTGTAAGTTTGTATTGGGGCAATAAAATTCGGGCTATAAAATCCAGTAGTCCGAATATGTTCCCACAAATAAATAAACTGTTCAGGCGGAAAGATCATAACGACATTTCATGTGTCCGAATACCTCGGACGAACGAGAACAGACAGACACTACTGACTGCTGGCATAAGTCCGGAAAGTGCTGACTCGAACGACGGTTTTTTCGTGGTCGAAGACCCGCAGCAGAGGGTGGATTTGATGGGAGCTTTCTTTGAGGCTGTGTACGGTGAACAACCCTGTTAACCACTTTTATCTACGGACCGAAATCCAAAATTGGCGATCCGAGAACAACGGTTTTACCGTGTTCAATGACGACAACCGTGCAAATGGCACAATCGCCGATGTAAATTCTCATCTGTTCGTGGGAAAAGATGAACTCCGGTGCATCTTTGAGTCACTGAAGAACAAAAAGTCGGCGGGAGTTGACTGTGTCCCAAACGTCGTATTAAGACACCTGCCGCTAGAGGCGATAGATATCTTCGCCACGCTATTTAACAATGCGCTGAATAATGCATATTATCCGGCGCAGTGGAAAATAGCGGTGGTACACCCTATCCCCAAAAAGGATAAAGATAGGACAAACCCTGCTAATCTCCGGTCAATCAGTTTGCTCCCGAATGTTAGCAAGGTATTCGAGAAAGTCGTCAATAGATCTCTTTTAAGATGGGTTGAGGAAAATAAGATTATTCCGGACAACCAGTTTGGGTTTAGAGCGGGGCATGACACTATTCATGCCGCGTCGAAACTGGTCTCCGACATTCAGTGGAATAAAAGTAAGAAACAATGCACGGGTGCCTGCCTGGTCGACTTCGAGAAGGCCTTCGATACCGTATGGTTGGAGGGGCTCTTCTATAAGCTGACCAGAAGGGGCATTCAAAAACCATTGCTGTATATGATTTACGACATGCTTATGGGAAAGAAGTTCGTTGTCAAAGCTGGCAATGTGACTTCGAGCAAGGTTTTCGAAATTAAAAACGGCTTACAACAGGGAGCAGTGAATTCTCCGATCCTGTTTAATATTTACACAAGTGATCTGGTGGGTTCCCTCAGACATGCTATAGCGTACGCAGACGATTTAGTGGCGTACAGGTCAGGACCAAAAATCGAGGTCATCAACATCCTTCTGCAGCGTGACTTTGAGCAAATTAAGAGGTATTGCGATGATTGGAAGTTGAAAATCAATTTCCAAAAATCGGAAACAATTCTGTTCAGGACTCCATTGGCTAGGGCCTCTAGTGATACCAGAAAAAACTGGAGAAAATTAACAATTATTGGACAGCAGGGACAGCCATTGGCGGTGAGAAACTTGGTCAAGTATCTTGGCATCTGGCTCGACCAGTATCTGTATTTTGACAAACATATAGGTGCTTGTCTTGCTGGGGCTAGGAGGGCTTACGCTCTGACAAGGAGACTGTTTCGCAGCAGTCAACTTGACACCAGGGTGAAGGTCATTTGCTACGTGGCCCTTATAAGGCCTATCATCGCTTATGGCTGTCCCATGTGGTTCAATATAGCGCCGTCCTATATGGAAAAGATTCGGGTGTTTGAGAGACAATGTCTCAGGGCCTGTTTAGGGTTGTTTAGAACTCCTGAATCTGAGTACATAAAATACTATCCCAACAAGACCCTATACAATTTGGCTCGACTGAATAGGATTGACAATTTCCTTATTAAGATGATTCGAAAGCACGTTGCGAGGGCGATGACCAGTGATAATAACCTGATCTCAGGGGCTTACTACCCCAATTTAATGTACCACGAGAGTACGCTTCGGTCTGGCTTTATCCCGCCTGAGGCATTTCTTCATGTAGACATGAAAGGGTTAGTCCAGCAAAAAGATGGTGTGCCGGTATTGTACCACAGCCACCGCGGCGCGAGGGATAAGCGGCTCATCCACGACGGGTACGCCGCCATTGCTCAGGAGCTCCTCCGTTTTAGCACCGCAATTGCGGATAGGGACAAAACTGATATCCTAAAGCAGTTCACCGAATTTTGGTGGCTTGAAGAAGAGGTGAGGGTTGATACGCTCTCCCGGGCCGGTGCGCTACTTACGTAGCATCCTCCTTAGTTTTAAGCTAGAAATTGAGTTTTTAGGTTTAGGTTTAGAGTAGGGGGTCTTTGGGAGGGGCCGGGCTAGCCAACATGAAAGAGTGCTTCCGAGACTGGACCGACGCTTAAGGCCTCGCTCCAGTCTCGGCGGCGCGTATGTGCACCTTGTTGGCGGCTGTCAGGCGCCCATCGACGCAATCAGGATGGTGACCAATCGGCTAGATTGCTCACCACCCTGATTATAGGTAATTCAGATTAAGTAGCTCAGGTAGTTCTAAGTAGTTTTAGTTTTAGTTTTAGTTTTAATAAAACAATAATAAAGAGTTCAAGTTTTTAAAGTTTCTTGAAGATTAAAAAACAAAACAAAATATATATATATAGATAGATTTAAGGCAATAGATTTAAGCATATTGTTAAGTTTAGAGCGCTCGCTAAGAGCCAGTAAGCTAGAATAAGATAAATGTTAGTTTTAAATTAGATTTAATCGTTTTTGTCTAGAATATAAGTTTAATGAATGAATTAATAAAAATGAATTGAAAAGTAAGTAAAGTAAGATATACGAGCCAACATAGAGTCGAAATTATTAAAATTTACTACCGAAATTCGGAGTCAGTGGCCTCAACGTTAAGAGCGCTACGTCCAATTTATGGTCGTCATAATCGTCCTAGCAGATC
Source organism: Cheilosia impressa (assembly GCA_948293265.1). Lineage (NCBI taxonomy): Eukaryota > Metazoa > Arthropoda > Insecta > Diptera > Syrphidae > Cheilosia > Cheilosia impressa. Next base: position 5,565,068 of record OX411885.1, on the reverse strand, counting down.
AACAATTGAGCGTCTAGTGGAAAAATTTTAATCCACAGGCACAGTACAAAATGTTCCCGTGCCAGTGAGAAGAAGTGCCCGTAGTGTCGAGAATATTGCTGCCGCTAAGGCTTCAGTTGAAGAAAGCCCAAATTTGTCTCTCACACGTCGTTCTCAAGCGTTGGGCATCTCTGTGACGTCGTTGTGGCGAATTTTGCGAAACATCTTGGCCTACATCCTTACAAGATTAAATTGACGCAAGAACTGATGCCGCTTGACCACCAGAAGCGTCGTATGTTCGTAAATTGGGCTGAACAACAATTTGAAAATGATTCGGATTTTCATCGAAAAATCATCTTCAGCGACGGGCTCATTTCTGGCTGAATGGCTTCGTCAATGAACAAAATATGCGGTATTGGTCAGGCAGCAATCCACATGTACTCCATGAGTCATCATTGCATCCCGAAAAAATTACGGTTTGGTGTGGTTTATGGGCCGGCGGCGTTTTTGGGCCGTACTTCTTCCGTGATGATTAAGACCGGCACGTTACTGTGAATGGGAATCACTACCGTTCAATGATAACTACTGTTCGTTAAACATCGATAGTACTATCAATAGTTATGAACTAACGAAAACCTCGATGTTTTATTATTTACATCGATAGTTTTTTTTATGTAGGGAAGTTAAATTTTAATTTAAAAAAAAAAAATGGGAAAACCCATTTTAATAAATTTAATTCCCCATGAATGTGAATGTATTGCCGTTACTATGAAACTTCCATTTTATATATGATAATCCTGATAAGGAATTTGTTCGTTAATTTCGTATACGTGGTCGTACCATCGTTGTAAACAAAGTAACTTGGTTTTTATTTTTTAGAAGCATATCGTTTTAATTAATTAATAGTGGAAAGTTTTTTAAAAGTGTTCCATTTAAGATTTTCTTAAAATCAATTTACCAAAAGAGTAAAGAATTAGAAATACAAACTTAAAATTTAACAGACCATTTAAAAACTAAATCATGGAAACGAAAGAAGTCCGAAGAACACCTTTATGTTGGGGTGATTCCGACAGACATGGAGCCTTTTCGTAAGGATGTGCCCATGAGCATGAAGGGTTAAGAGATTTTGCGGTTTAGATAAAATAAATATTTAAACCCCACCACATCATCTCTTAAGGTCGGCCGCACAGTGGATATGAATTTCACTCGTACGTAAACGTACGAATACTTGTCGTACGAATTGAGTGCGCACATTGAATACGATTTTCTCCGTCAAATAGGCAGTGGCTCAGTGTCTACGTCCATTTTGAATTGGGATTGGGATTGTTCGTGCGTGTTCGTACGAGTCAAATTCGATCGAAAACGTATCAAATGTGTGGCCGGCCTAAGACCTTTTTCCTTTCAAAAAATTTTTAAAACTGAATATTTTCGGACTATCGATAGTTTTTTTGGAAAACATCGATACTATCGAAAAATGAAACTATCGATGTTTAACGAACACTAATGATAACCGAATATTTTTGGCCCCAATTGGATAATATGGACTTGGAGGACATGTGGCTCCAAAAGGACGGCGCCACAAGCCCCACAGCGAATGTCACAATCAATTTATTGAAAACCAAGTTTGGAGAACGTGTTATCTCACGAAATGGTCCAGTCGCTTGGCCGCCTTGGTCGTGCGATTTGACGCCGTTAGACTATTTCCTGTGGGGCTACGTCAAGTCATGGTCTATGCCAACAAGCCAGCGACGATTGATGAACTTCGTATGAATATCGAACGTGAAATTGCAGCAGTATCGGCCGATTTATGCTTTGAAAACCGTCGAAAACTGGGTTCAGCGTCTGGACTTCTGCAAGCGTGCCCGTGGTGGCCATGCAAAAGAAATCGAGTTCCATACATAATGGCATCGAACGTACTTTCACAGGAATAAAGAATTTCATTGATATATAAAACCGTTTTTGTTTTATTTAAAACAAAACTTTTGTAGCGCTCTTATTGAAAAACCCTTTACAAACCGACGCTCTACCGTCTCTATAATATTTCTTACGATGTGTGATTTTTTTTTAGACCGGGGTCGAAAAGTCTTAACCTCCATAAGAGGTTAGAAACTATTGCCGACTTCCGGTCCCAATAATATTCACAGACACACTGCAACGGTAGGTGCCTTGAAATCGTCTTGTGAAGGTATTTTTTTAAAAGATTTCATTCATTCATTGAACTGCAATGTCCCGCCTATCTTTGGCTACTCTAAACTGTCATAAAAAGACGCACCTTCGCATCCTGTATATGCTTGGAATAAGCTTGAAAGCTACCGATTTGGGTAAACCTTTCACCTTATGTAATTACACTAAAACATGGCTCTACGTTTGAGAACTCTCAATTGTACCATTCAGAGATCTATCTAGTTCTTAGACAACACTTCTCCGAGTAATTCCCGCTATCACTCACCTCTCTGCTCCGTTCCGAAGCTACAAAACAGACTTCCTTTGAAAGGAACGCAAAAACAATTGTTATCGATTGCAGCTCTGCCTTTTGGGGGTGGTGGGAGCACTTCGAAAGCACAACACACGCAAGCAACATCCTTAACAACATTATTTGCAATATATACATTTACTATCTATTTTTATCAAGAGCACATTCTTTGGATACTACGAGTTCGGTTTTCCCCACACCCTCGTTTAGGATGGGGCCGGAGAAATCGCTTCCGCAAAATATCGAAACTGTTCAAGATTATTATATTCGGTCTTGTCAGTTGAAAACCGGACAGCAACGATTTAATCTTTCAAAACTTGTGCACCAGCAAATGCTGTTAAGTGTTGTCTACGATTAAGTCCACCTCCAGGTATAGTGCCATCAGAAAATAAGCGGGTAAAATTGCGGAGAAATCCCTCTTCAACTAATTGCAAGCTGAACCTCTCGATGAGTTCCTTAACTGACTGATTATACCATTTAATCACAGATTAGCGGAGGTCAGGTTGGGTGGTGTTTCTACCAAAAAAAGTCTGTTTACATTTTTGCGAAAAGCAAGTTTGCGTGTATTCCAAACGTCTATGCCGGTTTTGTAATTAACTTGTAACACAACGTACTTTACATAGCTACACGTTTTTTCACTGTCCAACCTTCCAACTGGTCTGGGGAAGCTTTTTTTTTTTTTTTTTTTTTTTTTTTCCGAGGGTAGGTGAAAATCTTCCAAAGACACTATGAGAATAGCAAGCGCGTGCTCATAGTAGTGTCAGATTTCTACTGACTAAAAACACCACCCTTCGATAAATTGTTAGATACTGCAACTAAGGTAAAACTTATCAAGCAATTTTTCTATAACGAAATAAAAACACTTTTGACAGGTTACTTTCCACTGAAAGATCCTGCATGTTCCGCAATTAAGACGCGGTTAATCCTTATCTTGCCAAGTCAAGGAAGCTGCACGGTTTTTTCACTGTCCAACCTTTCAACTGACTTAGAAAATTATTAAAATACCAAAAAAATCCCCTTTTTGCCCGTGCCAACTTTACAAGCAGAGAGCACCTATGGGCATAATACCGGCGAAAGGGCTGGAGGCGTAGTAGATGTCATAAAACTCGTAAGCGGATAGAAAGTGTTGTTTTCACAGAATTGTAGATTGTTTTATGGCAGGTTTGCTGATTGTGACGCAGTGCTTGAGTGCCACCACACCTAAGACGCGGTCTTAGCTTGGTAATTCACTGCACCGCAGTTCGAGTCTAAGTGCTGAAGGATATGGAATCCCCTTTTCATTTTACAAAAAAAAAATTGGCAGGTTCAAAGGCTGCGGCTAAGTAAACATAGAATTGGTTAAGCTTAGCTTTAGTGGCAATAAGTTCAAACATGTGTCAATATTTGAGCTATATTCCGACTTAAGATCGACTCACCTAGCTAAGGACAAGGTCTACAATTGATACGTCTACATTCCTAAGCTGAACCTAAAGATAAATAGACGCGCAGCGTGTCCTTAAAACCACAACACCTTTCCGCAGGTCAGTGACGGACTCCTAACTCTCGACTCTCGAAACCAGCTCGAACTCATCCTAAGCGGATACCGCGACGCACAGGGCGGCTTCCTCTATATACGGAGTTGGTTAAAAATAGAAGCTTGAAGCTAGAATACCAAAAACGTGTCACGCACAATTGTCAACTGCAAGTTGACCAAATAGGCAGACACGGCAATCTTTTAAAAAGCGGCTCCCACTAGCAGTTTAAATATATAAAATACGAGCTTGTAAAAAATTCCAAATATACCTTTATTTATAAAAAAAAAAAACCCCAGAGCTTTTCCCGGTTTAAAGTGATTTTGATTTTTTGAAAACAGTCAAACAAAAGAAAAACAATTTAAGAAAATTACTGCTCATTAAGTCAGTCCAGCTAGTTTCAATAATTTCGACATTGCTGAGCAACTTTATTAAAGAAAAAATCTAATTTATGAAAAAAAATTCTGAACAATACCTTAGGAAATAAAATAAAATCCAACTTCGGTAATCCTCGATCTCACTTTCACACACTTTTTGTAGGTACGTATTTATATTTTTGGTATATTTCTTAATCACTTCGCATTCCCCGATGTGCGTATTCTACGTATTTAAATATGTAAACATCATCACTGCACTCGACAAACATCCGTTACTTTTGCTAAACTTCACAATCCGAATAAAACAAAAAACTGAAAATCCAATCCACAATCTACGTGATCACACGGAATCCCTTTCGAACGTTACCCCGTCACGTTTGGTCGGCTATCAGGCCACCACTCACTCATTCAGTGTTCACTATACAACGGTTGAGAGCCGTTTGAGCGCCCGATTTAAACAATTGTCAGCCAGAACATCGAAAGCGCCACATAAAATAAAGGGACCGAAAAGGTGGTAAAAAAACAATCTCACACAAAATTGAAACAAAAACAATCAACGTACGCTCTTCACGAACCCTTATCGAACAGGGTGAGTCTCGTAGTCCTAAGCGCTATCAACAAAGAAAAAAAAATGTGGGATGGCTCATTGTTATTCTGGACTAGTGTGCTATAGTTGTTTTTGGTGCTCTGCCAATTATTGTCACCGTTGGTGTCCTGCCAGCCAATCAGATTGCATTTCAGGTGTTAGGGTTGTTTCCCAAAGCCCTTCAATGTCCTTTGGATATTAGACGTGGGAGCGAGTGCGATAGAGACGACTAGCTGGCTTTTGTGGAATGTGGATTGTGAAAATGTGGTGTGCCAAGGCCAACCCCTCAAGGCGATTCTCGGTTAGAATTCTGCTGAACAAGTGCGCACGACTCGAGTGCAGCAGTGCTATGGTGTGCGGTCGGGTTTTTGTTGGGCAAAAGACGATGTGCCGCTAATTGATTATTTAAATTTTATCAACCCCCACTCCGGCCGGGTGGATACTACTCTATAACATAAGTTTCTTTCTAAGGCAACTCTTATTGGGCTTTTCTTCAAGTTTGATTAATTTTTTCCCGTTGACAGACAGAAATGGTTTATTTAATATGATTGACAGATGACGACGACTGTGTGGCTCTGTCGACGGTTGCAAATTTACATTCAATTAGACAAAGGTGTCTTTGATTTTGATTTCCTGACTTTACGAAAGCGGGACTTTTGAATAGTTTAACAGGCAGTCAGTCGGTTTCAAAGGTAGTCTTTTTGTTTCAAATACCCATTGATGGAAAAAGCCTGCGTTTGATTATGAACAGAAAAAGGTACCTAGGCAGGTGCTAAAGCAGGGGTCAGATTCTGTAAGGCGAAAATGTTAAAACCAGCCGTGTTTAAAATTCAAGCGTTCAAGTGACATAAATGCTGCCTTTCGCAGTTGTGTGTTTATGCTCTAGTTCAAGAACATGTCCGAAAGAACACCTCAATATTTGCCAGCATTCTTTGACTAAAGAAAGACTATTAGAACTCGTAATTTGTAGATTCTTTCAGTGCAGTCGCAAGTCCAAACTACCACGTGCCGAACAGTTAACATTTTGCAGCGTTCACATGATTTTATCGTCAGCTTCGATTCCGGGAAAAGTTTACAGGTCGCGATAAAATAAGAATACACTGGGCCTTACTTTTAATCATTTCTAACCTTCACACTAAATATTTTGTAGGTTGCAATATGCAATTTTGTGTGGAAAATTTCGCCATTGTGAGTCCGAAAAATCTAGCCTGGGCACTCAAATTGATTATTAGTATCGCGGACTGAGTATTTGTATAGGCATTCTCGAAGGTATATAATTTTATTTCGAAAAGTTCACGTTCGGGAAAGGAAAAAACAACAAAAAAAACATTTTTCCAAAGAAGTGTATGTATATTTCTCATTTCTCATCAAATAGTTGTCCTTTCAATTCTAATTTATCTTCCTAACAAAATCTGTTAGAGTTCTGAGGTTCTGAAGGAGTCACAAAGCAACTGGAACTGGAACGGTTTGTCTTAAAACAGTGGCTGAACTATGCCGCTCCTTTTATCCAAAAACGCATGACTTTTCTATTTTTAAACATTTTGCTTCGGTTTATTTTTGTTTATGTTATGGGGAATTTTTTTATAAAAGCATTTTGCATTTCAAAATTCTGGCAACGCCGTACCAAACCTCTAAATTTACTAGATCCTACTAAATTTGTAAAGATTGCCTTTTTGTATTTAGAAATAATACTCACCCAATCCTTATATGGAGTTCTCAAAAAAGCATTCAACCTAAGATGTAGCAACATTAGAAATAAAGAAATAGTTGGCGCAACAGGTCCGCAAGGGACCCTAGTCCTAGCTTCTCACAACTATTAGTTTTGGAATAGAGGGGTTCTACAATTTTATCACGTGTCCAAACGGCTAGCTAATTGAGCAGCTCTTACATGACATACTTCATGTTATACTCTCCGATGTTTGTCGGACGTTGGCGCAGTGGAAAACAAATTTAATTTGTGGTTTTTATTGGATCGAACGTAGTCCCCTCGCTTAGTAGTCCAATACCTTTACCAACTTCATTAAGAGTACTTAAGTCGTATCAATTTTATATGTTTTAGATGTCAGCCAGACACCTGCGATTTTTTCATGGCGCATATACGAGCTGATGGCAAATGTGTGTCGTCCTCTTTTCATTTTATTGTTTGTTTCCTTTTCGTGGATGTTTAAAGTGTCTGCCAATTGAGTCTTCCCTCAGTTTATGATTTTCTAAAAGCGTTTAATGACGGTGCAATTTTTTTGAAGAATCATTTCATTAATCGGAAGGTTGCGTTCTTGGCACAAAATATACAAGGTCCTTTATAACAGTTCGCCAAAATAAAGTTTTAAAGAAGAAAGTTTTAGAAAATAAAGTTTTAAAGAAGAAACTTTGAAAGGACTCTTTAGTATGTTGAAATGACAAAAATTAACCCTTGAAAGCTTTTTGAAACACCTACTTTTTCGGTGTATTTGAGACCCTATTTATTGTCACAAGAGCAAACATCCCATTCGAGATGCAAAGATGGTTTTCCCAATTAAAACTTTGGTCAATATGTAGATGTAACTACCTACTTTCTACCAATATTAGTCGAGTTTTAAAACAAAGTCGAGTTTTAAAACAAAGTCGAGTTTTAAAACAAAGTCAAGTTTGAAAACCAAAGTTAAGTATACCTACGAGAATTCTTTGCTTTTATGTCCCTTACAGAGGTTATAGCGGAGCCAAAGGCTTAAGCTCTTATGACATTCTGATGCTGTTCGATTCTTCGATGTTGAATGTCTCTCCGTCTTCGCATTCGTAGAAGTGATTTCTACAGACTTGTATGAAATTGTGCTCCTGGGTGTTGGCTTGTGACTTTCGCACAATTTTTCCAATTCGAAGAAGATAGAAACTTCAGCAACACATCGTGACATATTGGTGAGATAAATTTTGGAAGCAGTGAGTAAACTGTCAAATGCCCCCTTGTACTTCTTTGGTTCTCTGGGAAAATGTATCCTAGTTTGGACTAAATACTGCCTCTAAAACAGGACGAAACGAAACAAACTCCTAAGTCCTAACCCACATCAAATAATGAATAACTCTATACAAGTCCCGTGCTAAATTATTTAAAATTGACAGTTGTTATAATCATTTAGCAGCCCTTTTCCGTTTCGTAATCATAACACTCGACTCGATGCAAGCCCACCCTCCGCTTGCGATTATCTAGCACCCTCATCACAAACCACTTCTGATTCCAATGACTTAACTAAACGACTTGTTTCAATTTCCTAATTGTGTTTACCTATTTGAAAACATATTTTCACTACCACTCGGCGCGGTGGTGGTGGTGTATCAATTTAGCTTTTTACTCCAAGGCGATTGCACCCTTCAAGCAAACGGGTTTCAACCAGCAAGCAACCCCTTTGCTGGCTCTGTAAAATGTCAGTTTCCGGTAGCTGGGTATATGTTTGTTTATTTGTTTTCGTTGTGTTTGCTTATCTTTTAATATAGGTAACTAAATAATCGTTGGTGGCGTAGCGAAATTCGCTTTTTTTTCTTCTCTAATATTTCACGGCCGTTTTGCTCGCGGCCCATTATTGCGATATTTTTTTTGTTTCTGTTTGTCATAAATAAATAATTCCACAAATGTTTGGAGTTGTGAATTAAGTTTGGTTTAGCATTCGAGTCCCTGGGGTGACATTACCTGGGATTGTTGAAAAAGTAAGCTGATGACCTTTCACTAGTGGGTGTGGGTGGTAGGTTTGATTCTTTTTAGTTCTTGACGTCGCTTATGACTTTAGAGACTTGATGTTCATACTTTTGTTTAAAGTAATTTGCTTTAGCCGACTGAACAACAAGTGTTCAAAGGACATTATATACTCCAAACATAACCATCCCTATATAGGTCCAACCAAAGTGGTTTGTTTGCTTTAATACTTTCTTTACATAAAAAGGAAATAGTGAAGACTTTAGGCTTTAGGGTCCATAGATTCAGTAGCTTCGTAATCGACTGACAGGTTGGTGGAATAACGCATCAGCATCCGTTGCACGGTGGATATATTGAGCGAATGAGAGAAACTATCATCGACTGTCACCGTTTGCGACGGATTCTATCAGGGTGACCGCTGCATAATTCTGAAAAATCGCAAGAAAAAGGGCCACTGTGAAAAAGTTGACATATTTCTAAAGCTATTCTGCATATTTAGAATTTTCGCACGATATTCAGATAGAACTGTGGAAGGCTCTAAAAAAAGGGCTAAAATGCAACTTTAGTCGCCCAACGGTCTCGCTGACTGCTCGGATCGATCGAATGTGTCAATATTGACGGATCCGTCGACGCGACGGAAGCAATGGATTCTATTAGCTGGACACTTTATATTAAGGCTTAGGAAATATAAAAAAAGGAAATGTATTTTGTTTGGCAAGCTTAAATTGCATTTAAGGCAAGGATTTCCACCATAATGGTCAAAACATGTGCATAAAAACATTCTCAAATCATCGTTTTCAAAAATATCAAACCTGTATGGTCAAAATAATTTTTGGTTTAATTAGTTTGAAAGTCTGCCTATTGCTTTTTCTGTGAAGAATGACAACAACGCGTATACCCAATTCAGACCAAGTGGATATATTTCCTCTGACCGTGCGCCGGGATTAAAGCTGTCCCGACTTATCTATTCCGCGTCCAGGATTTTCCTGGTCAAAGTATTCCTAAAATATATTTCAAATCAACATCAACTGATGTAGGCATAGGTTTTTTTTTCCAAAGCCAGGGACCTCGGTAACTAAAGAGACGTATTGGTTGAGGCCCAGTCCCACCCCGAACTATAGCGCCACATACCTCAAATTGTTTCTTTACCTAAAGCTTCTTCATTCTCTCAACAGAAATTAAATTAAGACTTTGTCCATTAAGTAGCGATAAATGGGCAAAAGAGAATTCCGATTTTACCACCCCATGCATTGTTGCATAAGCCCACTGAAGGTCTTAGCAAATAAATGCCTCTAGACATTTCCGAATTCCCTATATTGCAACAAATCCCCAGCCTGATGCAACTCTCATCTAATTTCATTACAATGACATAAGCACATGCTGGTCTGTAATCCCTATCCGCAGGCAGCTCCATTGATGGTATTACTTGGAGCTGGCCAACCTCAAGCCGTAATCACTACTAATCATCCAAAGTGAATTGACCGCTGCAGGTGTACCTCGAATTAACCATCACATTCAATAAAACAATTACGACCATTGTAACTAATTCTATGGCAAAAGAAAAATGCATTAATCGACTCGGACATTATGTGTACCTGTATGCAGAGGCCTTTCGACTTGTGGCAAAACAATGCGCCCCAATTTGCTACACCCTACACCCATACCCCTCCGCTCTGCTGTTGGGTAGGAATAGGAATCGTTTTCTTGAACCATATCGATAAATATTTGACTTTCCCAAGCGGCCAAATGTCACTTGATGCGTGAACACACAAACATGGGCATACGCACAAACGATCCATGCAATGGCACACACCCTAGGAAAGCAAAAGACAGAGTATGTTGTGTATACCTTGCCAAACAGGCGACTGGGCTGGCAAACAACAGTAACGTCATCCTCTAAATCGATTCGAGGATTCTTCCTCTCTTTCTCTCTCTCTATGGTGGAAATATGGAAAATGGCATGGAGCAGCGAAGCAATCAAGTGAATTTCAAGTTGCTTACAGAGGCGTTGCAAACGTGAGCTTAATTCAATTGAAACGATTAAACAAATTACCCACCGTAAGCGACATACTCGTCGTATACCCTTACCAAACAAAGATGTACATTAGATTGATATTGGGGGGAGGTAGCGCACTTAACAATTGATTTGAACGTTAAGCATAATTACTTATCATGTTCAGAGGAGTCCTGCATGGTAATATGGCGAGTGGGCTTGGAGACACACTTGTTACACCTTTTCTTAAATGTGCCAGCACTCGGCCGTTCTCGGTAGTTAATTGAATTTACTTTGTGTTGGTCGGATACTGACTGCTGTTACACATTAGGGGTGATGGTAATTAACTTCTTTTTTTTCGTGTTGTCGTTGTGAATGGGAGTGTGTAATTAAGTGGGGCACAAACGTTGCGTGGAGTAGGGAGAGATAGATTTATAAGTGCGGCGAGTTATATTAAAGATAGACGAAATAGGTATTTTAGTTATACACCCTACGAGCGCTTGCCACATTGTTCGCCGCTCTCGTTTGCTTTTAGCATAGGTATATCTTATTGCGAAAAAATTAAATTAACGTTACAAATTTTATTGATCCTCCCAAGCATCAATTTTCGTAATTTCTGTAAGCCACAGCTTCGCTAGAGCTTTTGTAGTATTTTTTGACCGAAGAAAAGTTTGATTTGCTTATTGACAGCTCAGATTTTGTTTACAATTATAGGCTCCGTCCTACCGAAAGCTACCTCATATTCAAGTAGATTCTAAAAGAAATTGCATTTGGAGCATCATGTCTACGGTGACCATTTTTTCAATCACATAAAAGAGGACTTTGTTTTTTAAGTAAAAAATACCTATACAGTCGAAAATGGTTAAACTCCATTTTGATTACCAAAATTTTTAGGTTTTTGTAGGTTTGATAAAAGGAACTGACTTTATCTTTGAAAATCAATATCAAAAGAGCTACATATAGAGCTATACATCTTATTCGGACAATCAGTGTCTGTGAATTTTTATATTCAATCAAAAGCCTGCATGCCTTAACGAACAACCCGCGCAGGTCCAGTGGAAGCTATTTTCAAATCAATGGACTAGGTACCACCATTGCGTAGCTCCGCTGAAGCATCTATCCCAGGTATAATGGCCGCCTAATGAAATAAAAAAACAACCCCGAACATAATTTCACAGTCGAAACAAAGGGTGCACCTCTATACCTACTTTTCCCGATCGAACAAAACTCTCAAGTCGCATAGCAACCAACCGCAAGATACATTCGCGCACTAATCACCTTGACGTGATTAACTAGGCAGGCCCATTGCGAGCCGCAATTGCAAAGAGTTATAAACACAACACAAAGGACACCCATCTTTGCTGCGGGTCTTATCTGATTACAACCCTTGATGGCTTAAATAGTTGAGTAGATTTTACAACATGTCGCGTACACCGCCACACAAAGTTGGCAAATTAAAATCAGCCGCGACAGAGCAAGGAGTGCGGTAACTGGTGACGTGCCTAAATAAGGTTGTCACGGAAATTTTTGGCACAAGGAATAATCACGTGACATACACGCGCGCATATGTTAGGTACGAGCACATACCCTATGCAACCGTACAAAAGGGAGAGTACCATCATCAACATCCCTTAATGATGCCATCAATAACAAATCAATTTAATGTCTCCAGGGGGGAACGAAGCGGGCCCAGCAAACATTGCTCCTTGTAAATGTGATTTAATGGGTCCTTTGGCAATAATTCAACTCTTGATGTGACTTATTAAAAACAAGTAGACCCATTGAATTAATTTTCAACCGGCAATTGTAGTAAGCATTCACATGAAGTACGAGTATGGACTGTCAATGGGATTAAGGTGGCATTCAAAAAGAAGCTTGAAGGTATTTAAGTAGGAAATTTTGTTACTCCTGCCTGTCGGAGATCAAACGTATCCAAGCCAGCGTTGAAATCTCAGATAATTGGACGGGGTGTTGTATTCCATATTGTTAATTGGCCTTCGCCGCGGTCGTTGGTTGTCAATTGTCTGGTATAGTAATTGTACCAGATTACCTGTTGCCAACGGGAAGATCCTCAAACGAGATGTTATTTTTAGTTTATTTTACTTGCCTACTTTCTTTTGGGTATTCAGTATTAGTGCGTGTATATTGTGGCATAATTTCTTAACGATTAAGTTGAGTTCAGTGGGCTTTCTTGGTTTACTACAGCAGAGGCAAAGTGTTTTTCTCTGTCTTACGAAAGACCTTTCCCATGCCATATAGGTGCCTTCCAAGGAACCCTTCCATTTTTTCGAAAATTAGCTCGAATCCAATTTATAATATAGCGGACTGTTTTTCATTTTATTTTTACCAGTATGGCGCAAAAAATGTGCCTTCACGAACCGTTGAGTTCGAGTAGGTACATTTTGCGGTACTAGTGGTTTCAGTTCGTGGGAAATTTCCCTTTTTGTATGGGAAATTTCAAAAGGCAAAAAGGGAAATTTCTTCTTCTTCTTCTGGAAGGAAATATAAGAGAAATGAACGATTTCGAATGGATAGTTAGGTAGTAATGAAACTGATGAAAACACTCCAAGATACTAGTAAAAGTAATCACTTTTAATTTTTCGAATTGACAATGGCGAAATTTGCCATACAAAATATCCAAAAAAAAAATTCCATATTGTGACCTACATGAGGTGAAGGTTGAAAATGATCATGAAGTCCCAGTCAAATTTCCACTGAGTTTGATTAATGGTAGGTATACGTATACCTAGTCCTGCCATAAGTTCTGTTACAAATACAAAGCGCTGTAGAAAAAAAACGAGTTAACATGTCGTATTGAAAATAGTTTTGTTTATTAGCTTACATTATTGGCAATAGAAAAAAAATAATTTCACTCAAAATGGCCGCCTTTGGCTTTCACACAAGCTCTTAAACGTAGTGGCCATTGGGCTATAGCGGCACGTACGGTTTCAATAGAGATCGTGGACGCTGCTCTGGTCAATGCTGCTCTAAGACTTTCCAAATTTCTGTGGGGAGTCTTACAGGCCATGTTTTCAAGTTCTAACCACAAACCATAATCCAGTGAATTCAGATCTGGACTCCCCGAGGGCCAATCTTCTACTGCTATAAAGCCAGGAATATTGAGTCTGAGCCACTCCTGTGTGGTTTTGGCCTTATGCGCTGGAGCAGAGTCTTGTTGGAAGATCCACCTTTTTCCGCCAAAAAGAGAATTGGTCAAACCTTTCACAACGCCCTCTAGCACGTCTTTTTGGTAAACCTTTGCCCAGTTTTTACGCCTTTTTCGCAGAAATGGAGGAATGTGACACCTTGATGGGATACCCCCCACCAAACCATTACGGAAGCTGTATGATGGCCTCGTTGAATTCTGGGAACGATTTTTTTCGCTTCCTTAGATGACGTGGCATAGACCATTTGTCATTTTGTTTATTAAAAACTTCTTCAACGGTAAAAAATTTTTCATCCGTAAACAGAATGTTTTAATGCCCATTGGCCGCGTGCCACTGCAGAAGTCGTTTGCATCTTTCCAGCCTAATTTTTTTCAATTGAGGAGTTAGGAGATGTCCCGTGGATCGACGATAGGCTTTCATGTGAAGATCATCCCGAATCAACCTTGACATGGATCTGGTTGATATATCCAATTCCTTGGACATGATCTTTTGTTTCCTAAGTGGATTTCTCCGAATTCGTTCACGCACTGCCTTTACTACCGCACTTGTACGAACGACGCGAGGGCGGCCACTTCTTGACCTGTCCTCCACTCCAGACAATTCGCAGAAACGGCCAATAGCCCGATAAACAAAAATTCTCGATATGCCGAGTGGTTTTAGCAACTCAAAAATTTGGCCAGCATTCTTCCCGCACTTATGCAACGCAATTACCGCGACTCGATTTTCTTTAACGCCCCACCCCATGTTAATAGATCGCAAGCTGAGACCAAACTGGCAAGTTTTCTTTACTAATCAATGCATGTGTTCCGAAAAAAAAGTTAACGGTGCAATTCCCACAAGAAGTTTTTAACGATAAGCGCTGGAAAATGTGTAACAGAACTTATGGCAGGACTAGGTACACAGTGGCGGATTAGCCACGTAGGAAGAGCAGCAAGAGCTACGGACTCAGCGCATTTGGGATCCCTGAGAACCAACACTTTCTGACTATAACAAAGTATCTATTTGACTTTTACGTCATTTAATAAAAGAGTGATGCCAACGGAACAAAAGATAACAATGTGACAGCCGGCAGTTCGGTGTTAGTAAAAATGGAGCGCTATACGAAAGAAAAACGCATTTTCATTGTTGAGCAATATTTTAAAAATAATGAAGGTTTGTCAGCTACAGTCCGCAATTTTTGTACAAAATATGGCCGCCATCATAGTGATTTAAAACCACCAACTGTAAAAGAGAATAATTGAAAAATTCAGGGAGACTGGGTCAATTAGTGATCTTAAACACCCTAATGGGTGTCCTGTCACAAGTCGTTTGACAGAAAACATCGAAGGAGTTCGCAAGAGTATTGCCAGCAAAGCCGTGGCGGCCATTTATCCGATGTTCTATTCCATACATAACCCCAATCGGTATACTCTGTTATTCAATAAAAAATTTAAGATTTTTAGTTAAAAATCTGTATTACATTTTACGTGAATTGTGGGACACCCTTTATTTAACCAAAAGCCTCTTAATCATTTCACTTTTATAAATATTGAAATTTTGAATTAAATCCAGAGAAGTTTGTTTGTCGCAGTTTTCTTTTATTTAATACCCTTAGATTCATAAGATAAAGCAACCCAAGGGCCCCTTGATGAAATTTGCTACAGGCCCAGCACTGGTATAATTTATAAAAAATACTTAAATTGATCATATTTATTGTCATTTTTAATGTTCTAGATCAATTTCTGTCGAAAATTTCTATACAAAATGACCCATTGTGACGCACAAAATATTCAGCTTAAAGGTTAGAACTGCTTATTAGTAAGGCCCATTGTTTTTTTTTTTTATTCAAATGAAATACAGAGCAAATGATGAACGACTTCTTAAATACTGAACTTTTATGTATTTTTGAATACAAAATCATTTGTAATGAACATCGTCCTGAACGAATAGTCACCTTAACTAAAGTGTAACTTATTTAAACAACTCAATAAACAATTGATGGGAAAACAATTAATTATCCCTTGAATGGGTGAACAAAAGGGAAATTTAATTGTTTGTGATGGGGAAATTCACTTAAAGCGGCTGTCAACACTACGTACACGGGCACAATTCCCTCCCTTCATATCGTCGGCGTGCTTGATACCTTTAATTGATTGTTAAATTACGTACTAGCGTCGTGTGCCGGATATTAATTTAATGTTTCGTCGTCTTGTAACTATGTAAAGTGGCAGCGTTCTCGAAAGCTGTTTCTCTTCTTGTTTGCGGTCGTTCATAATTCCTACACAATTGATGGGCGGATATTGGAGTTTTTAATTGGGTCGGGGTTTGCAGCATTTTAGAAAAGCCGGATTGCGTCAGCATTTAACGTCTAATTGGGCAGCAATAGCTTACCCGCATAGGTTTGATTTTGGTTTTGTTCAGGTGTCGTAATGGGGTTGTCGTTGAATATTGTTTGGGAAGAACGGCATACAAGAGGACGAAAATATGTTGGCCTGGAGCTGGGGACATAAGCTGTTTCTCGGTAATGTATAGGATGAAGCGTACATGTATTTATATACCTCTGTACAAATATTTCCAAAAGGGATCTTCGGTCAGCGGTAATTATAAAAATTTGTAAGTCGTAGCCTTCTCTGTCCGTGAGTATGGGCGATTGAACTTGTTGAAGGACTTTTGTGGGGTCAAATCGTTTCCCGCTAAATAGGTCCGTTGATATTTCTGTTCTCTGCCCAACTATATACGACTTAATTTTTCTTTGACGCATATGTACACATGTTTATGTGAGCCTCTGCATTTTTAATCAAGCACACAACCGCGAAATCAATTTGCTTCATAAAAATTGCAAATAACTCTCTCTATCTCGGAATTATGCACAAGGCCTCTGAACGGTCACACATCTGCGAACGGGCATAAAAATGGCAATTACCGGTGACAAACAAATTTTTATATTCCTTCCGAAGAATAGGTGTCTGTGCACTGTAATAATAATAAAACCGTCCCGCCTACTTTTTGTGGACCATTTGCCGCCACTTGCCGAAAAAAAAGTAATAATTGCCTGCACGTTTGCACCGTCCGACGTCCAAGGACATTCAAATTTGGCTGTTCGCCTGTGAACAGATTCTATTTGCTCTACCCGCAGAGGGATCAATTGTGACTGGGAAAGAAAAAATAAAAATAATCCTCTCCCCAATTGAACTGTGGCAGACCATTCCCTGCTGGGCATTTGTAACAAAAATGTAAATATCTTTATTGCAATTTTATTATGACTCGGAGGACTCGTCGTAAATCATTTATGGACTTCATTATTATCGACTGTCGATTGAATTCAACTCGAGCACACGGCACAATGCACGTGCAAATATGCTGCAGATCAGACGAGGGCGAGCAGCGAAATCCAATTGGAATAATGTGCTAATAATGTTGCGCAATAGAGTGAATAACGGACAAAAATTATGATGTCCCATTGAAAAGTGGTGTGCGCTTAGTATTCCAATTTGCATATATGCAGGAGGATGGGTTTGCTTTTGTGTATCAATAAAAGGATTATAGTCCACTAAAGGTGCGGCCGGTTTTTGGGAGAAATGGCAAAATGGACTAGGTCAGCGGATAGATAATCTCCACCAACTCATAGCACAGTTGAAGAGGCACCGGAGCAAACTGTCTAAGCCCGCGATGGGCCTCACTAATAATCATTTTTAACCTTTTTAACGTATTTTGTAGGCCGCAATGGGTAAATTTAATAGGGAAAAATTTCGCATTGTGAGCTCGTAAAATCTAGCAGGACAGTAAAAGTATCGCACGAGGTTTTTTCTAACGAACATATATTCATTGTTTATAAGGCTTAGTGGCCTCCTCGTCTTCACATTTATCCAAAGAATCTTAGGCCAGCTTTTTCTTCCTTACCCTCAAAGCAGTCAAACGCTTGACAATCGCAATAGCAAAATCGCTGTTGGACTACTAAGCGAGGGGTCCCTGGTTCGAATCCCGAAAAAAAACAAATTCCAACTTATGGTTTTTTTGTTCCTTTTTAAGGTTTCTTTCGACTGCGCCACGCCTGACAAACATCCGTAAAACTGATATGAAGGAGCTTCTCAATTGGCCGTTTGGACTCGGCATAAAATTGTAGTTCCCTTCCATTCGTCCCAAAAATTAAACGAATGGTTGTGAGAAGCTAGACCTAGCCAACTATTTATTTTCATTTTTTATGCATCGATGGTCGGGTGAAAAATGTTTTACAAAACGAGACAAGAAATTGGTAATAAGCTGTCAATATAGGAAAAATAAACATGGAAAAACATTAGAATTAATGCACTTCAAACAATCCGTCAAAAACAAGTCAAACATCTTAGCCTACCAGAAACGAGTGGAAATATCTTGAGAAACAGGTAGAATAAAAGCTTTAAAATATTTGAAGTCTGGAAAGTCTTAAAAATCAATTAGGAAAACTCGCCTGCAAAAAGGCCTGAATAACGTTTCAAATGCAAGAAAACCTCATATGTCAGTGACAAAATGTCAAAAGCCATCAATAATGGCCGCATATCACTGTAGTTTTCTGATAAGCCAACCTGTAAAGCCATCAAAGCGACAAAAGATTGCATGAGGACTTTTCATTTTGCGTTTGTTTATGTTAATTTATTCAATTTCAATATCAAAAATTAGCAAAAGATGCACATAGTAGAATTATTTTCCTTAGTATAATCTTCCGACAGCTGTGTCACTTCTAGTTTCTTCCACAGAAAGTTGACGGAAAGATATTATGCTTCCAAAAAGCACGTCTTATGTCGCAAAGGAAAATACAAAACATCATGGAAGGCAAGAAAATCAATTTCAGAACGAGAAAACACATTAACAAGTCAAAAACGCATTAAAATCGCCTCGAAAATTGCGTTAAAAGTTGCAGCAAATAAGCGCAACAACCAATACATCAACCGTGCATACAAAATCTGTCTCTTTCGCTGAAAGTGACCAGATCTGCAGAGAAAGTTTTTGGGCCCCTTCTAATAAACATTTTTAAGCTTTATACTAAATATTTTGTTCGAAAAATTTAGCCTGGACACTTTATTGAATTTTAACCAACTCCTTTCCTGTTAATTACCCCAGATGGATTGCAAAGCTATAAAAGCGCCCACTTCACAGTCGGCTAGAAAGCTGAACTTTATCGCATCAACTTTTTGTGCTTCCGCACCCCGCCATCTGTTTTAATTTTTGTTTCACACGAAGGGTTGCAACATTTGCTATGAAATATGAGGTGAGTTCCAACCACAATTCCACCACTCTTCGGCTCTTTCTATCGCTTGCCAACGCACTCAACCGTACCTCACATGAATTTCTCGTCGCATCCAATCCAAATCCAGTGTTCAATTTGACTTCCCATCGAGCGGGTTGTCATCGTGTAAACGCGGAGGGACAGCGTAGTTCGCCGTTGTTATCGCGTTTATTTGGCTGAAAATAAATAAAAATTAAATTAAATCCTTCGTGCATGTGTGCCCATAGTGTGTGTGTCATTGTTGATTGTTTATTTGACGATGAAAAACGAATCGAATACGAAAATAAATAAACAATAAAAAGTTTAATTTTCTCTACGTATTTTTTTTTTCTCTGTGCGCCACCATTGCCCCGTGTATTTTCGATTTGTTTCATTTTTTCCCTCTTTTGTTTTGCTATATGTATATCCTCGGCAAACATAAAACGACAGTGGAAAGTTTTTCGTATATTTGTTTGTCCTGTTTTTTTTTCCTATCATAATCCGTGTGTTATTTATGTTTTGCACTAATTGAAGAAAGCAAAAAGAATCGTGAAAAAAATGTTTATCTACAGAAACTAGAGTGAAAAGTGACAGTCAAGAAAGAGCGACCGAGAGAGGAAAAAATACTGTGAGTGGGTTTTTCTTTTCCTATTTTGTCAAATGTTACATTTTCCATACAATAGGTTTCATTTATGTATTATTTAGGAAAATACACGTCCAGCAGACTGAAAGGGGCACAGAGTACCGCAATGATAACTGAAAATGAAACATGGTTGCGTCTGCCGCAGTTCTGGGGAATTCGATTTGCATTGCATCCATGGGAAAATAAAAACCAATGAGATATGTCATGTCAATAGTCTCTGGGTTGAGCGTTGCCAGGCGGTGTAATTTGTGCGCATTTTCAGAATTGTCCCAATCACTGGAGATCCGGTAGTTCGTTTTCTAGATCACAAACGTAAATCTTGCGACCTTCTGTAGTTGGCCATCTAATCCATCTGGCCCGGATTGCGCACTTGAAGTTGCTTCTTGAAGTGAGGCCTTCCTCAACTGTGTTGGAATGAATGGAACAGTTCAAATACATACTGCAACACCTGACACTTTCAACTATGTTGGCTTCGGCGTATTTTCTGTCAAGGAATCGCTCTCTCCAAAGGAGGTCTAATGTAGAACCTAGAGAGGCCCCTCCTCATCCCAAAGAAAGATATCTTTCGATTGTGATGGCGTTTGCAGTAGACGCATCAGAATTACGGCCATCTGATTTGTCGGTGTTGGATATTTCTTCGCCAACAGCATATACCTTCTTGGTTGTGCCCTTGTTACGCCGATTATGACAGATGTTCCTCCGCGCAATGTCAATATCTTCGGCGTATGCAGGTATGCTTCCGAAAAATGTGCCTCTTAAGCTGGCTTGTGAGTTGTGAGCTTTGCAGATTTCTTTCCACTACGCCAGATTTAAGAAGTACGCCAAAGAGCACTGCCTTGCCTCAGCTCTATATTTGACATCTAGGATTTCAGCGACTATTGTGCAGCAGCGAACTTTGTCCATCTTTAACGTTTGGCAGGAATGTCTACAGTTCCCAAGGATCTGTATATTTGTTGTCATCGCTTTCAAATCGGTAGAAAGATGTATCAATCTGTATATAAATGAACATTTAATCAAGTTGTGTTGTTAGGGAAAAAAGTAGGCAGTTCGGCGGGTTAGGGCTTGTGCACGTTGTTAACGAAGCGGATGCCTCACTAAGGGTGTCTGAGATTCCATTCATCGAGACAAACATTCGTTAAAGAAATCGGATGCGTTGTTTCCACTAGCTCAGCTGCAGCTGTTTTGATAAGCTCAGTGGGAAGACAGTGAACCTTACTCGTCTTTAGCTAAAGACTGCTACCCTCGCTTCGTTTTGAAGGAAGTTTTTTGCGTGTAATCTTAATCGTCGCAGGTGCTCTTTGCCCGCCCACACTTTACAATTTCGTTTGAATTTCCGCACGCTAGTCCTTAAGTAGCGACTATCATGCTCTTTCTTTTTAACCCTAAGAAGCCGCCTTAATCCCGTAGAGCTCTCAACCAACTCGGTCGAAGAGCTCCGCTTTTGCAGCTGGGTTGCCTCTTGTTTTGGTGCTTTTTTCGGTTGATATTGTTAGTCAAACCAGGGGGCTTTTTATCAGTTTGCCACAGATGCGTATGGATCAACACACAATGGTGCTGCATAGTGAATCCATTGAAAAGGTACTTCAATTGTGGTGCAACGATCAACCGAATATCCTTGACTGCTGACTGAGAATGACCCTTTCGGCCGCAAGAACTATTATTCTCTTTTCTGTACAAGAAACTTAATGAAAAAATTGTGCAAGACCATCAGATCGTTCAGACCGTCGTATTATTTACTGCTATTTCCGGAATTTTTTTTCTTAAAGCCCACTTTTGGGTGTAAAAAATGCATACACCGTTGAACGCACTCATATAGAAAGAGCACGTGACGTTTTTGGCATCAGCACTTCGGCTGTTCCAACTGAGGAGTCGTTATTTGAAAAATCATATGCAACGGAATGCCGGTCGATTTCTTTTATTACAAGGTGGCGGTTCCTCTTGCAGCTTTTTAACTGTCACATTGGTCACAGATATACGTACGACATTTAATCAATTTAAGCAAACCGTATATCATTTTTAGCATCCCCTGTAAATTGTGGAATTCAAAATTTTTTTTTTGTGGTATTCCCACTCCTGGCAACACCTGCATAAACTCGGTGGTGAACTTGCTCCGGCCAGGTTCACTTCACGCTCAATTGCTCTCCGCTTTTAGCAAATTGAATTTGCTACCATTACTTTTACCGTTGTGTTGTTGACATCTGACGCGACGCCTGTGCCAATGGCAATTTTCCGCTGGGAAGAAAATCAATTCCGTCCGGCCAAAACCTCGTCGCCTCGTCGGTTGTTCAAAGTTGTGAAATTCGAGAAATTCTCAAACGAAAGCGCTGCCATAATGCAACAATGGTTGCACTGTCACAGCAACTGAGGAAATTCGTATATGTACTTGTTGTATATATGTAGCGCCGCATATTTTACATGGGACTCGTGGAATGCGCGCTGCGCCATCCCTCCACTACTTGAGAGGTCATCCACACGCATTCTACAAGAGCAGATGTATGCGATGCGAAGAACAAAAAATCCTCGAAATCCTTAAATCTAAACATAATTTATTTTTCTTTTCCTGCATATTGCCAACGTACGAGTATGTTGGGATGTGCAACGAAATCGCGTAAATTCATTTTCGGTTCTTATGACAATTTATGGACGCCTCTCGTGTTGTGAATCCTGTTTAAAAATGTTTTTATTTTTTAAGGAGCAAGCTCGGAGGTTAACCCTAACGAACTTTCTTCCATACTCGACTCGATAAGTTCCCATTGGCCCTTCGTCAGCATCATTTTCAAAAATGCCGAAGGATGCCCTTTGCTAACGAACTTTCTCACTTAACTTCAGTCCTCAGTGGTAGTTTATTTTTTGGCCATATAGGTGCGTGCATCTTCCTCAATTGTTTTAGTTTTAAACGGCAGACTTCTTCTTCGCTAAATCGCGGCTCTTGGGAGACTTGTGGCTGAGACGATGCAGCGATTTTAAATGAGTCGCGATGTGCAAAACCTTCTCTTGGGATTTACTTGAAAAACGAGTGGGGGCCTTCTCAAACCCGTGGATATCCATGTTCAGCCTTTTTAGCACATCCCCTGACCGATTTGGGAAGAGGAAAAAGCGACTTAAGTCTGCACTCTGAGCAGTCGGAAGATCGACCGTTCATATCCGACTCGTCTCGGCTAGGGTCAGCAGCCTATTTTCCTACCTGCGATAGTTCATGTGCTAGTTATTGCATCAATCTTTGTCACACCGAAAGCACCTATTCAATTTCCGGTGGCAACAACTGTCAGATCCTGAAAATCCATTAACAAAAAAATCAATATTATCCTACACATCCTGCTATTCCCATGGCAAATCCGACGCGACTCTTGCCGTGTTTTCCATCCCTGGTACGCTATCTTTTATAAGCCATAATAATCGCATCCTTTTTTTTTTTTGTGAACCAACCCTACTACCTGTTTGTGTGTGTGTGGGCGGGGAGGTCCTTCGGCTGTGGTGTTCTGATGAAACTATACCTGATGGTTATGGAGCGTGGTTCCTGCATTATTAATGTGATGTTGCCGCTGTATTTTCATCCAGGATATTCTACTACCACCACCATCATCGGCCGTGG
The DNA here is from genome assembly GCA_948293265.1 of Cheilosia impressa. NCBI lineage: Eukaryota > Metazoa > Arthropoda > Insecta > Diptera > Syrphidae > Cheilosia > Cheilosia impressa. The sequence continues at coordinate 5,541,865 of OX411885.1, read as the reverse complement.
TTTAGCTCTTTGGATTTCAAATTCATTTTAATGTGCGCCTTGGACGGGCAATAGAATGGCGTCTTTGACCGACCAGAGCTGTACGACTGCTTTGGGTCATTCGAATTAGGACACGCTGTGCTAGCTCTGTCTCTGCTGTTTTCCCTCGAAATTATGATGCACAGTGCATCCGATGAAAGAAGGCCTTTCAAATGCGCTATCTTGCATGTAAATCGGCCCAAATTGTGACTGCAAAGAGGGAGGGTCGGCCGCAGGCGGTTTTCGCTACAAGAAAAGTATTTAAGTCCTTTGTGAAGGGAGATTGGGTATTCGTAATAGAATCAAATGCAGTTGCATGTTTTTGTGAATCCCTTTTGGTTGCATTTTTGCAGGGACGCATAAAAGTCTGTTCTCCAATTGAAATCACTACAACCGTCGTTGACTGGCTGTGCTGGTACGTTTTGTCCGTGGGTTTTTTTTTCTGATTAATTATTTCCAGCGAACCAAGCCACCACATACGGGTAGCAGCATCAGTTTCCGCCACAAAGGATACAGGCATTCAATTGAGCGCTATACTCCATCCATTCTAAAGCACGCATAAATTCTTACAGCTACAATGTGTGCGTGCAGCAGCCTTGGCGCGGATTTAGGATGTGGAAATCAACTTGGAATGTTGTCACAATTTAACTGCGATAAATTTTGAACAGTATTGCATACCCGTACTCGTTTTACTGGTTCCCAAAAGTTTTGATGATGATTTTTTGTCGACGAATGGTATTGCCATCTGTAGAAGTAATTGAGATGGATCTCGTCAAAGGGTCCTCATCATGGTATCCCAAATATCTTCCCAGGGATGTTGATGCCACCTCTTAAGGGTCGACTTACATTCCATCTTCATTCATCCAAAAACAAAAGAAGACACATCGCGATACTTCGGGCTAATTTCTTCGAACTCGAAATTTCTACAAAATTAATGGTCTTTCATTAAGGACTTGACTAAGTTCTTTTTTAAATCAAATGCAAACTGCTTGCGATATCTCAAAAACAAGTTTAATTTGCTTGAATTACTATGAAAACAGTTATAAATGGAATTCAACTTGCACCACGGGTCCGTATGCAGTGGTCGATACGTTGAACCCAATTTTCGATGACTCGGCCGCACATTTCGACCGATACGGCCGCTATTTCCCATTCAATATTAGCTCTGAGCTCCTCAAACGTCGCCGGCTTGTTGGCATATACTACCAATGGTTTAATATAGCCGCATAAAAAAAAGCCCGGGGGCGTTTAATCACACGATCTCGGCGGCCAAACGACGGGTCCGTTTCTCGAGATAACACGTTCACCGAACTGAGACTTCAATAACTCGATTGTTGCACTCGCTGTGTGGCTTGTGTTTAAGGTTAAAAATGATTATTGGTAAGAGCCACAGAATCGAGTGCTTGTGAGAAGTCGGCTCTAGAGGCAAGCAAGGCTTTCAGACGAAATTTCATCAAGTTCAATCGGAGGTCCTTTGTGAGTCGTCCGTTTGAGTGAGACTGAAAAGATGGAACAAAGCTAAATCCCACCCAGCACACCCCCATCTTCCCGGTGTTTAAAAAATGCAGCCAGCGCCCGAGGGCAGTTCTTTACAATGTACCTATGCACGGTTATAGGTAGCCAAACCTTCTTTTATCATTCAACTCGTCTAGTTACTGTGGCGTATCTGTTGTTTGTTTGGTTTCCATTCATGAACATAGAAACCACAAACGCATCCGGTATCACAATGCCACCCCACTATAGATAAAAAAGAAAAATTAACCTTCAAACAAAGATACAAGATAAACACATTTTTTTCATTTATTTTTCGGGGGAGCTGTAGCGCCTAACCGCACGTTCAAAACGCACCAGACCTAGAAAACTTGAACGCGTCAGCTTTATACGGCTGCAACCAACGGTGAAGAAGAATTATTTAACGCTACACTGCTTGTAACGTACCGCACATGTTCTATTCACTTGCCATCAGCTATCTGTAGCCTCGTCTCGTTTCTTCCACTGCAGTTTCAAGGAATGGCAATTACTCTGTTCTAGTTTCTTTTTTACACACATATTAAGTATTAACGACCTCTAATTCGGTCTGTAAACAGCTTAACTGTATGGATCATTGTGGGGCGACATCGTTAACATTTTTTTTTACTAATCGCATCGGATTCCGCTGAACCCTATCATCCATCATTCGTGTATCTCTTGGTCACGAAATGTTTAGTAGCTGATCCATATTGTGTGTTCGATTTCTAAGAAGACCGCTGTCATCGTTGTCTTGTTGAGTGATTGTCTGGCAGTGTTTTAGCATAAGGAGTGGTATACACCCCAGATGACATTCCGCAACTGAATTATGTGCCGCCTGGTCGAAAAAAAAGATACACAGGGTGAGTATATATAGTTCTTGTTCTTAGGAAAAGCAATATGACTCTCAAGCTGGGACGGTTAGCCTTGAAGGAGCTTAGACGGACGAAAAAATTAGAGGGTAACTTCTTTTATTTAAAAATAAATGACGTGGCCTTTTTTGGGGGGAATATATTGAACAATTTAGATTGTCGGAAATAACGTGACTCAAATGGCCACCTGTTTAGGTCGCTTTTGAGAGTTTAGTTTATTAATTTGTATGTACAAGGTCTTGCGAACTTTGACAGTTGACAGCGGCCATGTTGTTGAAGCTACATCTATCAAATTAGCTGTCATTTATTCAGTATTGTGTTCTGTTCGAGCAACGAGCCACATAGCTCACGCCACATTAGATATTCTGCACGAGCGATTAGAGGGCATGGTCATCTCACGTGGAAGTGATGTGACCTGGCCACCGAGATCGTGCGATTTGACGTTTAACTTTTTCTTGTGGGGTTTTCTGAAATCGGAGGTCTATGCGAACGGGCCATGTGCAGCCCTGAAAGCCGACATAACACCCATTGGTCAAATTCAGCCCGTTTTATGTGCCTTATCCTTTTCTTTGGAAATCACCCAAGGGAATATAGTCTGCACATGGCTGAGCTACTCATAAAAATGGATGAGTCTATGACAGCCGAGATCTCTTGTCGTTTACTTGCTCACGAGTTGAAATTGCCAGGACAAACAAGTGGATGTTGTCCTCGCGCCAGTCTTTTAACCATAGCAGAACGATTTCTGGGGCCCACATAACTCTTTTGGTTTAGCCACTAACAGCCATTAACTTGTGTTCTCTGGCTTGTGGGTCTTACACAAGCTTCACTGCCGAATTTTTTTGACCATCGTCAGCTTTCATTACGTTTTTGAGGTCTATCCTTTCAACGATAATCGTCTTAAAAGTTGCGGAATGAGATCCCTGTTAGGTGAACTCGCGCCTCACTTTAACGTATAACCTGCGGGGAGTGACATTTGAAATCTGAAACCTAAACCTCGCCTTGTCACATATTTATCGATTTGATTCTGCATAGTTCCAGCTCCTCTATAGTGCGTGAAATTCATCAGTCGTGTGCACAATTCGTGAGCAGCCCATTACACGCTACTAATGCAATTAGCGTCCCATATCAAATGGCTGAGACCGAGGCGACTCAGCCAGCGATAATCGCATTTACTCGCGCCTTTAAGTAATTGATGGTTTTGTTTTGTCTCTATCTCCTGTTCCATTCATAACTCTAATTGAAGTATTCTCCCTCTATTCGCAGATAAATTGTAAAGAGCACATCCCAAGCCAGCAGCGATCACCAGCATTAATCGAGTCAACACACACCAATATAAGACACAGTTACACTTACCACAGCTAAGCCACCACCAAATAATAAATTAATGTACCTCATCTGTAAACTTAAACACAATTAATAAGACAACATCGTAGTTAAGGCATAAAACAAAACGAAATATCGCACAATAGTTCTTTTCCTTTGCACCGCGGTCGGTTCTTGTTTGTTCTTCTTTTCGAGCGTTTCAAAGCTCGTCACACAGCAAATTAGTGCTGATTAAATCGGTTACAACTATGAGAACTGTTTTCGTGTGCGTGTGCCCCGTGTGTCTGCGCAGATGAAACTCGACAAAGTGTAACTCTGCAAAATAACAGAATGCATTCGAGTCTAAGGAAAAGGAGTTAATACAAATCAAAGCTAAACACAACTCACCACAAACAAGAGGAGCTGAATGCAAAACATGAAAAAAAGTAAAATGAAACCAGGATGTTCTGCAGGGATTTTCTACGACGACGACGACGACAGTGTGAGTTGAATTTATGTTCATTTTGACTTTTATTCTCATTGCGCGGTACTAATATTTACGAGCGAAGTTATGCACATACCGAGATACCAATAAATTTTTAGTGTCCAAGCTAAATTTTTCGAACTCACAATGGCGAAATTTTCCAAACAAAATTGCATATTGTGACCTACAAAATACATAAGGTGAAGGTTTAAAATGATTATTATTAGCCCATAAACACATTGTGACCTAAAACACATTTACTGCTAAGCTTAGTACGCTGCTCGAGCTAAACTTAATTTTGGTAGCTCTGCAACTTTTTCTCTCCAAGTATTAGGTAGCTTGATTTTGTCATAGAGTGCGCTGTCAGAGAAAAGAGCTGCTTTTTGAAACAGAAATCTATAAAATCCTTTGACATTGAAATCTTCTTTGACTTCTCTCTGACTTCAACCATTTTCCTGTTTCTAGAAAGTCATTGAAAACTCTCATCCTTTCTTAGTTTTCGCCAACACAAAATGGCAGCATAACAACAAAACGCAGCGATCTGTCAAAATTTAGCTTGACAAAAAGTGAAACCCCATTTTACTTTGAAAGATATTTAAAGTACCTATATTAAAAAATCGAGTTATATTAAGTCGACTAGATTGTTCTGGTCTAGGTGTAGCGTGAACGCAAAAACTAGATTGGTCGGGAACATCACTTTTTCGTACGTCAGCCACATATGTGAACTGGCAACTGAGTACTCAGTCACGAACTTCTGACTAGATTCGTCGGCTGAGCAGCTGTTCATATGACCGATGTAAGCCAATCAAAACCAAGTCAGGCAGCTGTCAGACATACACATATAAGCCTTGCGAGCTTAAATTGTAAAAATGTATACTAAAATTGTGTTGATAAAACTTCAAACTTCAGCGTACTTTATAGTCTGCTGCGTACCACTCGGCGAAAGAGATTCGCGTTTAGCTCAGCTACATTTACGAGAGAAATTTGCATAGGAGCTGAAATTTTACTTAAGCATTTTGGAGGTCAAAAATGTTTTTGGTCTTACAAAGTTTTAGCCTTTGTACGGGGTCAAAACTGTGGTCGTAGCATCTCGGCTTGTGATGATGACAGCCAGTCAAGCGTGGGCAAGGCATTCCCTAGTTTTTTGTCCACTTGATTTTAGCTAGCTCATGGATCGGGTTCGACCCCCAAAAATAAAAAACAATTGCATCTTAGGATGTTTTCCACTGCGCAAACGTTTGACAGGAATCAGAGATCCGGGGCTATAAAATCAGCCGTTCAGTCTCGGCGTAAAATTGTAGGTCTGACTGTCACAAAACGAGCCAGGTATTTAATCCTGTTGTATACTTATTATACCATCCAGAGGAAGGTATATTCACTTTGCCAATACATTTGTAACGACAAGAAGGAGTCACCGGAGACCTCATAAAGTATATATATTCTGAATCAGGATCACATTCTGAATCTGAAGCGATGAAAGCACGATAGTAGGTGAACGAAATTTGGTGAAAGGACTTCTTTTTATAGGCGTCAGGTTGGTATTGAAAATGGGCTATGTCGGTCAAGTAGTTCTGGTACCTCCCATACAAAACCAATATCGGACCCATTTGTCTTTCTGTCTGTTGAAAGCACGATAGCGCTCAAAGTAATTGTCGTAGGTGAACGAAATTTGGTGAAAGGACTTATTTTTATCGGCGTCAGGTTGGTATTAAAAATGAGCTATCTCGGTCAAGTAGTTCTGGTACCTCCCATGCAAAACCAATATTGGGCCCACATATCTCTCTGTCTGTTGAAAGCACGATAGCGCCCAAAGTAATTGACGTAGGTGAACGAAATTTGGTGAAAGGACTTCTTTTTATCGGCGTCAGGTTGGTATTAAAAATGGGCTATGTCGGTCAAGTAGTTCTGGTACCTCCCATGCAAAACCAATATTGGGCCCACATATCTCTCTGTCTGTTGAAAGCACGATAGCGCCCAAAGTAATTGACGTAGGTGAACGAAATTTGGTGAAAGGACTTCTTTTTATCGGCGTCAGGTTGGTATTAAAAATGGGCTATGTCGGTCAAGTAGTTCTGGTACCTCCCATGCAAAACCAATATTGGGCCCACATATCTCTCTGTCTGTTGAAAGCACGATAGCGCCCAAAGTAATTGACGTAGGTGAACGAAATTTGGTGAAAGGACTTCTTTTTATCGGCGTCAGGTTGGTATTAAAAATGGGCTATGTCGGTCAAGTAGTTCTGGTACCTCCCATGCAAAACCAATATTGGGCCCACATATCTCTCTGTCTGTTGAAAGCACGATAGCGCCCAAAAAAATCTACCTAGACAAGTGAAATTTTGTGAGAAAACTTATTTTTATTGTCGTCAAGTTAGTATTAAAAATCGGCTATGTCGGTCAAGTAGTTCTGGTACCTCTCATACAAAACCAATATTAGAAAACATATTATGTTAAAAACACGATAGCGTCGAAAAGAATCTACCTAGACAAGTGAAATTTTGTGAGAAAACTTATTTTTATTGTCGTCAAGTTAGTATTAAAAATCGGCTATGTCGGTCAAGTAGTTCTGGTACCTCTCATACAAAACCAATATTAGAAAACATATTATGTTAAAAACACGATAGCGTCGAAAAGAATCTACCTAGACAAGTGAAATTTTGTGAGAAAACTTATTTTTATTGTCGTCAAGTTAGTATTAAAAATGGGCTATGTCGGTCAAGTAGTTCTGGTACCTCCCTCACAAAACCCATTTTGCATGACTTGTATGCAGTGGAGGGTATCAAAGCATCGGCCAGGCCGATGATAACACTTTTACTTGTTTTTTGTTTATTTTGAAATTTCCTACACGTCTACCTTCGTTTGCTTCCCATTCACACAGTTTATGATTGACACTTTGATCTGCGTCAACCATACCACAAGAAACATTATTTATCTCGAGGGATTCTTGGACGAACTTGCTGGCGAACGAAATCTTCTTCTGCGGTATTTGAAACGATCCAAACGCGAATCGCCAAGTTCGCTCGACACAAGGCATAAGTTATTTGCCCCGGATAGATTTCTTGTGACAATAATCGTCGAAATGAGTGCCCTGTTGATTGAAAGCAACCCTATTTTTTTTTTCAAAAACTTAAGTAAATATGTCAACACTTTCTTTTCGACAAACACAGGTGCGTTAATGTTCAGCAGCTTCAACTACTTTGAAAATTTAATCATGACAAATTTCCCTTCTTCGATATCTGACAGAAAGAATGTCGTTCCCGTTTCATTAGTTTGAACATTATTTCATTCTGGGTAAACTTTGAAATTTATTTGTAATAATATCTCAAAGATATTTTTCATTTGTTCCCCTTTTTTTTGAAGCTTTCCCCCTCGTTTTTCCCTCTTTCATTGAAAAGGGCCCCCTCAATCTGGGACCACTGGGCTGGACTACCTTTGTGGATTTTATGGCTTTCTTTTGAACTGACTTGCGTCTCCAGGTCCGAAGTCTCCTGTTTTTTTATATTTCGTTTCGCGGGCCGTCATAGAGCGGGCTATTGAACGATGCCCACTCGCAGTAACTAACCTACAGGGCGAATATTTGCAAATGACTCGCAGTAAGTGAGTCGGCTTAGAAGTGGCATTGTAACAGTTTACAAAAATATCAACGCCTCCGTATGGGCAGAGAAACGTTCGTTTGAACCGCACCAGTGGGTGGTTATTTTTAATCAAAAACAGCGACATCTCTGCACACAGGCCGTTATTTAATTAAGAAACTAAATAAATTCCGTTTGTTCCATTTCCCTTTTAGTCTTCGCATTGACCACTGATTAAGATCAATTTAACTACTGGCATTCCTCTCTGACTTGCCTTTTTCAATAAGAAAAAGTTTCACTTTATGCCGCCTTTGGGTGGATTTCTAAACGAAATGAATGTTTTGCTGGCGCGGATTATTCGGTGGCACACACGCATAGAGCTATATGCGGCAGGCACTCCTTGGGCGATTTTCTTTTCTAGTTTACGAGTTGATTCTCTCCATATATTTGTGCTAAGAAGATTACAGTAGCATTTGCAGCATCTTTGAAGACCGCTTTTCACCGGGGCGTGTTTATGTGTGTGTGTGTTTGCGTTGCAGTTGCTGGTGCAGTGTTAACCTACTTTTGGTCGTTGTCTCCACCACCGCCGCCAATCGATTTCTCAGTCTTCTCTGACATTGGAAATGATTTTTCTCTTCGGATCATCATTGTCTTGTAGTTTTTGAGGCCTACTTCAGTTGAAAGTTTCCCGTCTGGCAAGTGTTTGGCTCTGTCTGTCGAAGGTGAAAGCCCCCGTCAGTGCGGCTGACATTGAAATGCCAGCAAAAGGGAAATGGATCTCATATTCAAATGCGGCATATGGTTATGTTTAGATTTCAACATACAACAGTTCACCAGGGATTGGTGTTGGTCTACAGCAGGAATCGGAATCGTAATCGTACAAGTGTTTCTGACAGGAGAAGAAGAAGACCTTGAACTTGGACGGCTGTTCAGTTTCATAATTCCATTATACAAGGGGGGAATAAAAACTGGATTAAGTACGTTGTGAATGGTGGGAGAACTTTCTAAAGGCTGTGGCAGGATGTGTGTTCTATCCGGTTGCGAGTTTTTAATTGAATTAGGAAAAGTCGGGAAAGTCGAACCGCCACTGAGGCTCTAGGGGGTTTTAGATAAAGTTCTATCTTCTATCTGTATTTGACACCTGCCTCACCCACTTCATACTGTTTTGCACCGCTTTCATTGCAGTGTCACATGGTACAGCGACGTCGAGCTCATGACAAAGAATGCTGTCATATGCGGCAAAGTCGACCAGAAACACCCTTTAAATGGTCTCTTATTTTCGACTCCTTGCTTAACTGAAAAGGAAAGGGGCAAATATCTTTTCGCTGCCATATGTAACTCGACGAAGCGTCAGACATTTTTGTATAGAGATGCACAACAAGTGCCCCAGAATAGTCACGCTCATAGTTGGGAACATAATCCCCTTCCCTGCAGCGGCTAAATATATAGCGCAGCGCATGGCTATTCTCGTCGTTCGGCCTGATGATCATCAGCGACCAACAACGATGATAATCAGCGCAACGGAATTAAGTCGAAAATGCGTTTTATTTTTTATTTATGTCACAACTACGAGTACTCCGCTGAGCATAAGTTTAGCTAGTTCGCTTCTCTCCCATCGCACAGTAGCTGCACTGCTGTATGTACTACATGCAGCTGCGATTCATTCAATGGTCACCATCGGTGTGGCTGGGCGGAACTCTTAAAAAGTGGATCGTTTTTATGCTCGCAGCACGTTCCCTTCGCCGTTACCGGCAGTTACGCAGCTCGATGTGGATCATTCATCTTTGCAGCAATTTGTTTGTGTCTTTGTTGGTTACTAATTAAGGTATTGAGTTGTGTTACTTGGGGGACTCGCTTAATGGTTCAGCACAGTTAAGGCCCACACACAAAAAGTGGATCATTACCATTAGGAACTGATTCAGTCAAGTGCATTACAGTGTCGTCATTTCGGTTTCCGAACCTGGGAAGTGGAAAAGAATCCCATTTCCACGGAAGAGGAATGTCGGTTGTTTATTACATTTAATCACCTTCCGCTTTGTTCACGGCGATCAATATAGGATTCGGTGTGTCTCATCCTCTGCGTCATGCAATATGCCATGGGCTGGTGACACAGGAAATTTAAAATCAATATCCGCACAGGACGGCGAATGTGAATGTGGACTGTGTACTTGGATAACACAAGTGGCATCTCCTCCGTGTTGTCCATTGTCAAAGAACAAAACAACACTTTGCGGAAGGGGAATATAAGTGCACTAACTGACGCCTTGAAACGTTAATCGCTTTGAAAATATGTGTAATCTGCAGTGATAGGCAATTTGTTTGGTTTGAAGTTATGCTTTGTGTTTAAATTGCGCTCCAATATTCCAGCTGGAAAAAGCTTCTATCGATGGTGTGACGTGTGAGTTGCTATCTACTTAATTGTTTGATTTATATTTTGGGATAGGTTCGGTGTATGGCCAGCAGCCCCGTTAACCACTTAAAATTTTGGCCGTATGACATCAGTACTGACAAACTTCACCTCTATCCAATCGATTGTTGGTATCCCGGCAACTAACTGGCTAAAATACACCACTTAACCATTCTCTGTGGTCAGGATATCTCATTTAGTTTACTGCCAGTCCGTGTTGGACCTCAACCTCTGTTACTATGCTGGCCTACTGAGCTATTCAATCCCCCCAAATAAAACACATCGCATCTTGAGGGTTTCCCCTCGCTGACAAACGTAAGGATGGAAGTGTCGTAGGAAGTTCAATTCGGTCGTTTCGGACTATGCATTTAAAATTGTGATAACCTTCTTTTAGTTTTTTTTATTTCTCTGTGATTTTTAAATGACTAACTTAACACAAAATTAATACATAGTGCCTAATGAACTGAGCAGGAAAATGAGAGAAATAAAGAAAGAGATTAATAAATAAAGCCTTCCACATGTCAAAAAACAAAAATAAACCTTAGGTCCCTGTCTTTTTAATCTTCAGCAGTCTTAGTAATCATTATTGAGCTTTACTGGTTTGGAATTCTTAAAGATCTTTGATTAACTTTGAACGAATTTGGCAGCACCGCTTTTAAGAGATCACCCAGGGATGTATGCTAGGGAATGAAATCCGACGAATTATGTCATCACTATGACCGGAAACAAAGTATTTCACACGGAACTTTCACAACGTCCATCACCTGTTTTGTCGACCACACCCAAACTCTAGCAGCGCCTTTGTTTAAAAAAAAAAAGCGGCCAACTACTGTTTTATTGAACGAATAGGCAAAAGTCCTTTTGATGAGCATTTTTGACTGCTATTTGACGTTCTGATCATGAGAACGAATATCAACAAAATGTCACCTGGGGATGATAGTTCTTTATTGAAATTTGTAGCAGTGCTCCCAATTGAATGCGAATTTTTACACTGAAACGTCAAACAACTAGTTGGTGGTGGAAAATATTTTTAATAGGAAAAATTGTCCAGCTCCCTGAATAGTTCAACCATCGTTCAACGGCGGGCTAGATGTTTTTTTATTTTTCTACTCATAGGACATATTTTTTGAATCTTCTTATGACGTTTCTTTTCCTTTCAATTTCAGATCTAGATAATCCTGCTATGCATGGTGCTGTGATATATCAGCCTTTCTTTTATACTGAATTATAAAACAAAAAACAAAAACAGATAAATAAATTAGAAACAACGATTCGAATCGAATAATTTAAATAAAATTTAAATAAAACAAACGTGGAACGCAAAATATAATTTAATTATTGCCTTGGAGATAAAAGAAAACAAAAATACAACAAATTTATATATTTCGTTAGAATATGGGGGCAACAATGGGCAAAAGTGGGGGAAATTTACTGGATTCATTGCCTACACAGGTAAGAAAAGCTGCGCACTTGCAAAGGTTTTATTTTATGTAATCAACTTTTCTTTCTTGCTTTTGAAGGGGACTCTGCACGTAGTTATGCTCGGACTGGATTCAGCGGGGAAGACGACAGCGTTATATAGACTTAAATTTGATCAGTATTTAAATACGGTACCAACGATTGGATTCAATTGCGAAAAAGTAAGTAAAATTTACCTAGAAATGCATAAGTTGTCTTCTTTCATTCAGAAATATTCGCTAAGCGATTGAGAGCCGATTAAGTGAAACTACAAGTTATCAAACGCCTGTTGAATTCGTTATCTATTGAGACAAAATAAGGTCAAGGAATAAACGCTGATTTGGAGACTTAGATCCTTTAAAAATAAGTCGATGGCAATTTGCTGGTGTCGTTTCAATTTGTATTGTGTGACAATTTGGGAGACATTCCGACATCCGGCGATGGATGGCTCCTTTTGGTTGCAGTGCGTGGATTTTAAGTTTCGATCTTGTGTTATTTTTTGGACAAAGGTAGTGAAGCGAATCGCCGGACACTTTGAGGTGTGTCACAGATGGTAATTTGTGGCGCGTTACACATTTCCTGGCTGCAACTATGCATAAGCTTCAGGATATAATTATAGTAGCCGTGGCACATTTTCCAAGTCCAAGTTCCTGAACAGTTCGATTTTGGCGCTTAGAAGCAACCGCTTTAAGCCAACTTTCGGCTACAATGAACCATATCCATTAACAAAATTCAGTGCCCCAAAAGATATATTTTGAGACGACCTTTCTGGAGTGCTTTTGAAGCGTTTTCGGAAGTATTTGTCGAAGCTCTTTAAACTCCTAAAATACACCACTTTCTGTCGAAGTAGACAAGCGATTTCTGAGACACTTTGGGAGAGATGATAAACTCTGACCGGTGAATATTTTTACTTCAGAATAAATATGGGATCATTTCGGGATCAGTTGGGCCTTTTTGTATTTTAGAAACATCTTCCTCTGCAATTTCAGATTCAAGGAACAGTTGGCAAAGCGAAAGGAGTACACTTCTTGGTGTGGGACGTTGGAGGTCAAGAGAAGCTTCGACCGCTTTGGCGTAGCTACACAAGGTAGTACGCATCGTAATAATAATAGAAACAATAAAATGAAACTCTTTCGTTTCTAGATGTACAGATGGCATTCTTTTCGTAGTCGACTCTGTCGATGTGGAACGAATGGAAGAGGCTAAAATGGAACTTATGCGTACGGCGAAATGTCCTGACAATCAGGTAACGTCCCGAGTACCATCGACTGTTTTGCTTTCGTTTTTAACTCGTCATACATGTTTTTTGTTTGATTTTAGGGCGTTCCTGTGCTCATCTTAGCCAACAAACAAGACCTACCCGGCGCCCGAGATCCCAAAGAGCTAGAGAAATTTCTTGGCCTACACGAACTTTCACCTCTATACCCAAGTCTGAATCTGACCTCATTAAGTTCCAGTTCATCCTCGCATGCGACCAACACAACAACGCCAAATTCTGGACAAACACCTAGTATAACACCAACGTCACAACAACACTATCATCATCATAAGTCAATGAGTCAGCAAATTTCAACATCGACATCAACATCATCGGCGCTGTCCGCAGCGAATGCAACAACCAAAGCCGCAAATTGTGATATCACCTACCATCAGCAACAGCATCAGCATAATCAGACATCAATCACAATCACCCAGCAAACGCCAACAGCAAATCCCCATCACAAGGGTAGTAGTGGTGGCGGAGCCCAGCTACAGCAGCAACAATTCAAAGGTTGGTATATACAGCCAGCGTGTGCAATAACCGGAGAGGGCCTCCAAGAGGGCTTGGAGGCTTTGTACGATATGATTGTAAAGAAACGCAAACTCACTAAGGCGAACAAAAAGAAACGGTAATGTGCTAGTGGGAAGGGCGGGCGCGCTCCACTTAGCACCACAACAATGTGCGAATGGGGCGTGTTTTATTGTAGATATTTTCACACACACACACACATATATATATATATAATTGATATTACAAACACAAAGATTGATATGATATAAGTTTTTAGATGTTTTTTCGTTGTTTAATCCGGGGCACAAAAGAAATCGATTATTATCCTTTCACACTCACCCAAAAACACACAATCACACACATCCCTGTATGTATATTCTAGATTTTAAATAGTATCCGCCCACGCTCTGTGGGCGGCTTGTTGTTATAAGTTGAGATGTTTTGTTTCGGATACCAAAGCCCTTAGAAACGGGTGGTAGGACCCATCCGCCGACTTTCAAATCTTCGAATGTGATGGAAAGATACAATGTGTTGACTCTGTGAGTTGAAATAATTCAAATGGAAGACAAGTCAACTCGGCGGCGAAAGAGTGCATCTACGACTGAGTACGCTGGGCAACAGAGCATCCACATAATGGTTGTCAAAAGTTTCCTCTTCGTAAAGATGACAGAAATTTCCGGTATATTTTTCCAACTCGGAAAGGATTTTTCCGTCTCCTTGCACCGAAACGAATGGCAGAGCACTTTATGTATATCATACCCTTCCAGTCTTCCTCAGCAATTCATCATCTCCAACTTTTAACAAAACATTACGAGAGAATAGATTTACAAAGAATATGAAAAAAAAACAAAACCAAAATACATACAGACAAACTCACGGTAGGGTCTTAACGACACCCACTCTGACCATGTATTCATATTAATAAAATTTGATATTAAGCCGAATGTATGAATTGAACTATATACGTGAAAACCGTTAAATTATAAAGTTACTGCACGCAAGGGCCTTAGATATTGTTTTCACACGTTTTTGTGCAAGTCTAGGTAAATGGGATAGGCTGGTGATTGAGGTGTGTGAAAAGCCAAATACTTTTCTGATCAGCTGAAATTTACGCTAGATCTATAAAAAGAACCTTAATCGATAGCCTACTTTTATTGACCATACTAATATTGTTCTCCGATCGTTACTCACATTACGAGGTATTCTCCCATTTTGGCTGCAGCTGGTACCACACAAAATTGCAGGAAGTCTAACATTTTTCACGCAAATATCAGAAGGACAACAGTGCCCTCACCTAATCTGTCATACGATCTAAGACCGAATTGAGAGGTCAGCGACAATATCCAATGCTGCATTGGTACAGGTCCTGCAATTTTGTGCGGTTACTCGTATCCGTAAAATAATTTCTATTAAATGTTTTGCGTGTTTACAGCGTAAGTTATGATGAATCGCATTCTTCCTCCGCCCGCCGTTCGTATTTTAGAAAAAAAAGACTGCCCTGCAACGACCCTTTGGCCCTCCTTGGTGTGGAGAAATGTTCAAGGCGTCGCAGAACGATTTCGGAGGATATTTTATTTTGTTTGTTTGGTATCCTGTCCTCACAAACGTGTCCGAACAATTAAGCCCTTTATGTAGATAATTCAATACCGAATGCATGAATATAATAATTATAACCTTGATGTGTTTTTTTCCCCGTTTTAGAGTCTTTTCGTTTGTTTTCTTTTTCTTAAATACTGTCAGCCCTATAAGGCGTAAAGTATATATCATTCCCCATCTGTCTGCCCCTATATAGTGCGCTTTGATGTGATTGCTATTCCTATTCCTTTGCCCAAAACAGAAACACTATCGTGAATATTTCTTCGCTACTTTTGTTTGTTAAACTTTCTTTTTTGTTGATTACGTAGTGTCCTTTTATATGATGTAAAGAAAATTTAATTAAAAATACTATATAGATGCAATATTTATATATATATGTAACACAAGAATAAATTTATTTCAATACTATATTGGTATCTATACATTGTATTTCAAGTGCTTATCTTGTTTTATTTAATTTCCTCTGATTTTTGTTATTTAGTGATCTTTTTTAGGAAAAATTAAAACATAACAAATCGAAGAAAACAAAACAATAAAAGAACGAAAACATATAAAAGAAATATTTAATAAAAACTTTGAAAAATCGTTTTGCTTGGTTATTTTATTTCGAGGTTGAGGACTCCCTACGGTTTAAGCGCGCCGCATACGCAAGGTAAGATTGTCCGCTTCCTGCTTGTCCCTATGGAGTGCACTCTTGAGATAGAGCTTATGATTTTCCATGCTATACCATACTAATGTCCATGCGCTATCTTAAAAGCTGATTGTGGTTTATTGAACATCAATCTCACTAACAAGCCGCTTTTAGCGAGCGGAGCTTGGTAGATCGACGAATCAAACTAGAACCACAACAAAACATAGCACTTTTGCAAAAATCTGATACGAGATGTGACGGGGACAGTTTTATGGCTCTTTCGTTTATTAAGCTTTGCTGAAACAGATGTACAACACGAATAAATTCATGCTAACAAAATTTCATTTATTTGGACACCCGAAACATTAAAATCTGTCAACAAGTGAAAAAGTTACAAGATTCTAAAGTCCAAACTATTCGACTTAACCTAAATGCCCAAATAGTAGTAGAACAGTTTGAGATCATACAATACTCTCCTAAGTGAACAATGTACGTACAAGCTAATGTGGTGTAAGCACCTGCTAAGTGTATTCGCTAATGTGATGATGACAACTGGCTTAGATACCTGTTGCTCTCAGCACATTTCTGCGCGCCTTGTGTTGTCATTTTTTTTTTTTAGTTTGGAAGAAGTATTTTTCAACAGCGGATTTCTGGGGTTGTAGACGAGGTAACAACATGAAACAAAATGCAAAATGTCCACCGCAGGATCCAGATTATTATAAAAATTATTATTTACAACTACAGGGTTGTGCACTAAATGAATTTATTGAAAATTGAAAGATATTTGGTGTACTTTGAAACTGAAAGAACTTTTCTTTCGATTTTGAAACTTAAAAGGCTAATTCAATACCGAGTGCATGAATATAATAATTATCACCTTGATGTTTTTTTTTTCCCGTTTGTTTTCTTTTTCTTAAATACTTAAATACTGTCAATTACAAGATTCTAAATTTCAAACTATTCGACTTAACCTAAATGTCAAAATAGTAGTAGAACAGTTTGAGATCATATACCACTCTCCTGAGTGAGCAATGTACATGCTAAGTGTATTCGCTAATGTGGTGAGAAAAAAATCTGACTACTGGCTTAGATACCTGTTGCTCTCAGCACATTTCTGAGCGCCTGGTGTTGTCCGCGAAATTTTTTTTTTTTAGTTCGGAAGACGTATTTTTCAACAGCGGATTTCTGGGGTTGTAGACGAGGTAACAACATGAAACAAAATGCAAAATGCCCACCGCAGGATCCAGATTATTATAAAAATTATTATTTACAACTGCAGGGTGGTGCACTAAATGAATTTATAGAAAATTGAAAGATATTTGTTGTACTTTGAAACTGAAAGAACTTTTTTTTCGATTTTGAACCTTAAAAGGATAATTCAATACCGAGTGCATGAATATAATAATTATAACCTTGATGTTTTTTTTCCCGTTTGTTCTCTTTTTCTTAAATACTGTCAATTACAAGATTCTAAACTCCAAACTATTCGACTTAACCTAAATCTCAAAATAGTAGTAGAACAGTTTGAGATCATATACCACTCTCCTGAGTGAGCATTGAGCAATGTACATGCTAAGTGTATTCGCTCATGTGGTGAGAAAAAAAATCAGACTACTGGCTTAGATACCTGTTGCTCTCAGCACATTTCTGAGCGTCTGGTGTTGTCCGCGAAATTTTTTTTTTTTAGTTCGGAAGACGTATTTTTCAACAGCGGATTTCTGGGGTTGTAGACGAGGTAACAACATGAAACAAAATGCAAAATGTCCACCGCAGGATCCAGATTATTATAAAAATTATTATTTACAACTGCAGGGTGGTGCACTAAATGAATTTATAGAAAATTGAAAGATATTTGTTGTACTTTGAAACTGAAAGAAAATTTTTTTCGATTTTGAACCTTAAAAGGATAATTCAATACCGAGTGCATGAATATAATAATTATCACCTTGATGTTTTTTTTTTCCCGTTTGTTTTCTTTTTCTTAAATACTTAAATACTGCCAATTACAAGATTCTAAATTTCAAACTATTCGACTTAACCTAAATGTCAAAATAGTAGTAGAACAGTTTGAGATCATATACCACTCTCCTGAGTGAGCATTGAGCAATGTACATGCTAAGTGTATTCGCTAATGTGGTGAGAAAAAAAATCTGACTACTGGCTTAGATACCTGTTGCTCTCAGCACATTTCTGAGCGTCTGGTGTTGTCCGCGAAATTTTTTTTTTAGTTTGGAAGACGTATTTTTTAACAGCGGATTTCTGGGGTTGTAGACGAGGTAACAACATGAAACAAAATGCAAAATATCCACTGGAGAATCCAGATTATTATAAAAATTATTATTTACAACTACAGGGTGGTGCACTAAATGAATTTATTGAAAATTGGAAGATATTTGGTGTACTTTGAAACTGAAAGAACTTTTATTTCGATTGTGAACCTTAAAAAGATAATTCAATACCGAGTGCATGAATATAATAATTATCACCTTGATGTTTTTTTCCCGTTTGTTTTCTTTTTCTTAAATACTTAAATACTGTCAATTACAAGATTCTAAATTTCAAACTATTCGACTTAACCTAAATGTCAAAATAGTAGTAGAACAGTTTGAGATCATATACCACTCTCCTGAGTGAGCAATGTACATGCTAAGTGTATTCGCTAATGTGGTGAGAAAAAAATCTGACTACTGGCTTAGATACCTGTTGCTCTCAGCACATTTCTGAGCGCCTGGTGTTGTCCGCGAATTTTTTTTTTTTTAGTTTGGAAGAAGTATTTTTCAACAGCGGATTTCTGGGGTTGTAGACGAGGTAACAACATGAAACAAAATGCAAAATGCCCACCGCAGGATCCAGATTATTATAAAAATTATTATTTACAACTGCAGGGTGGTGCACTAAATGAATTTATAGAAAATTGAAAGATATTTGTTGTACTTTGAAACTGAAAGAACTTTTCTTTCGATTTTGAACCTTAAAAGGATAATTCAATACCGAGTGCATGAATATAATAATTATAACCTTGATGTTTTTTTTCCCGTTTGTTTTCTTTTTCTTAAATACTTAAATACTGTCAATTAAAAGATTCTAAACTCCAAACTAGTCGACTTAACCTAAATCTCAAAATAGTAGTAGAACAGTTTGAGATCATATACCACTCTCCTGAGTGAGCAATGTACATGCTAAGTGTATTCGCTAATGTGGTGAGAAAAAAAATCTGACTACTGGCTTAGATACCTGTTGCTCTCAGCACATTTCTGAGCGCCTGGTGTTTAGTTTTTTTTTAGTTTGGAAGACGTATTTTTTAACAGCGGATTTCTGGGGTTGTAGACGAGGTAACAACATGAAATAAAATGCAAAATATCCACTGGAGAATCCAGATTATTATAAAAATTATTATTTACAACTACAGGGTGGTGCACTAAATGAATTTATTGAAAATTGGAAGATATTTGGTGTACTTTGAAACTGAAAGAACTTTTATTTCGATTGTGAACCTTAAAAAGATAATTCAATACCGAGTGCATGAATATAATAATTATCACCTTGATGTTTTTTTTCCCGTTTGTTTTCTTTTTCTTAAATACTTAAATACTGTCAATTACAAGATTCTAAATTTCAAACTATTCGACTTAACCTAAATGTCAAAATAGTAGTAGAACAGTTTGAGATCATATACCACTCTCCTGAGTGAGCAATGTACATGCTAAGTGTATTCGCTAATGTGGTGAGAAAAAAATCTGACTACTGGCTTAGATACCTGTTGCTCTCAGCACATTTCTGAGCGTCTGGTGTTGTCCGCGAAATTTTTTTTTTTTAGTTCGGAAGACGTATTTTTCAACAGCGGATTTCTGGGGATGTAGACGAGGTAACAACATGAAACAAAATGCAAAATGCCCACCGCAGGATCCAGATTATTATAAAAATTATTATTTACAACTGCAGGGTGGTGCACTAAATGAATTTATAGAAAATTGAAAGATATTTGTTGTACTTTGAAACTGAAAGAACTTTTTTTTCGATTTTGAACATTAAAAGGATAATTCAATACCGAGTGCATGAATATAATAATTATAACCTTGATGTTTTTTTTCCCGTTTGTTCTCTTTTTCTTAAATACTGTCAATTACAAGATTCTAAACTCCAAACTATTCGACTTAACCTAAATCTCAAAATAGTAGTAGAACAGTTTGAGATCATATACCACTCTCCTGAGTGAGCAATGTACATGCTAAGTGTATTCGCTAATGTGGTGAGAAAAAAAATCTGACTACTGGCTTAGATACCTGTTGCTCTCAGCACATTTCTGAGCGCCTGGTGTTTAGTTTTTTTTTAGTTTGGAAGACGTATTTTTTAACAGCGGATTTCTGGGGTTGTAGACGAGGTAACAACATGAAATAAAATGCAAAATATCCACTGGAGAATCCAGATTATTATAAAAATTATTATTTACAACTACAGGGTTGTGCACTAAATGAATTTATTGAAAATTGGAAGATATTTGGTGTACTTTGAAACTGAAAGAACTTTTATTTCGATTGTGAACCTTAAAAAGATAATTCAATACCGAGTGCATGAATATAATAATTATCACCTTGATGTTTTTTTTCCCGTTTGTTTTCTTTTTCTTAAATACTTAAATACTGTCAATTACAAGATTCTAAATTTCAAACTATTCGACTTAACCTAAATGTCAAAATAGTAGTAGAACAGTTTGAGATCATATACCACTCTCCTGAGTGAGCAATGTACATGCTAAGTGTATTCGCTAATGTGGTGAGAAAAAAATCTGACTACTGGCTTAGATACCTGTTGCTCTCAGCAAATTTCTGAGCGCCTGGTGTTGTCCGCGAACATTTTTTTTTTTAGTTTGGAAGACGTATTTTTCAACAGCGGATTTCTGGGGTTGTAGACGAGGTATCAACATGAAACAAAATGCAAAATGTCCACCGGAGAATCCAGATTATTATACAAATTATTATATTCAACTACTGGTAGCGCAGTAGTTTTTATAATGAATTTATTGAAAATTGAAGGATTTTTGGTGTACTTTGAAATTGAAAGAACTACTCGATCGGTTATTATTTGACGAATTTGTTTACTTATGTCGTTTTCCATTGGACAAAAAGAAGCGTCCGGGAGAGTCCGGAATCGAAAAAAATGCCGTTTCATTGGCATAAAAATACTCTTCTGGTGATTCTGAGAAGAGAATTTCGCTTCTCGATTTGAAGTCAGAATCCACTCAAGAAGCACTCACACAAGTGCAATTTATGTATTTATTACATGTTAGCTGACAGCAGCCGTAGATTATTTTTTGACATTTCACCAATACTTTTGTGGAAGCAGTCAGAAGCAGTTTTGCTGTTCTATTGGATTTCAGAATGAGTGGATCCCCGAGTGAAACCAATGGAAAACGACATTAGGTTGCTCCAATCGATTCTTCAATGCAAAAAATTGATTCTGACAGTGATTTTCGATTTCATTTTGTATTCTTCACAGCGATACCAAACCAAAACTCCTTTTTGTCTTGTTTCGGTTTGGCGAATCGGAAAAAATGCCACAATCCAAGGCAGCTCAGAGTACTTGAAACAAAAAGAGAGTGGAAAAATCGGGTGAACCTGGATGATAATTAAAAAATTCTAAACTCCAATTAAAAGATTCTAAACTCCAAACTATTCGACTTAACCTAAATCTCAAAATAGTAGTAGAACAGTTTGAGATCATATACCACACTCCTGAGTGAGCAATGTACATGCTAAGTGTATTCGCTAATGTGGTGAGAAAAAAAATCTGACTACTAGCTTAGATACCTGTTGCTCTCAGCACATTTCTGAGCGCCTGGTGTTGTCCGCGAAATTTTTTTGTTTTAGTTTGGAAGACGTATTTTTCAACAGCGGATTTCTGGGGTTGTAGACGAGGTAACAACATGAAACAAAATGTAAAATGTCCATCGGAGAATCCAGATTATTATAAAAATTATTATTTACAACTACAGGGTGGTGCACTAAATGAATTTATTGAAAATTGGAAGATATTTGGTGTACTTTGAAACTGAAAGAACTTTTATTTCGATTGTGAACCTTAAAAAGATAATTCAATACCGAGTGCATGAATATAATAATTATCACCTTGATGTTTTTTTCCCCGTTTGTTTTCTTTTTCTTAAATACTTAAATACTGTCAATTACAAGATTCTAAATTTCAAACTAATCGACTTAACCTAAATGTCAAAATAGTAGTAGAACAGTTGGAGATCATATACCACTCTCCTGAGTGAGCAATGTACATGCTAAGTGTATTCGCTAATGTGGTGAGAAAAAAATCTGACTACTGGCTTAGATACCTGTTGCTCTCAGCACATTTCTGAGCGCCTGGTGTTGTCCGCGAAAATTTTTTTTTTTAGTTTGGAAGACGTATTTTTCAACAGCGGATTTCTGGGGTTGTAGACGAGGTATCAACATGAAACAAAATGCAAAATGTCCACCGGAGAATCCAGATTATTATACAAATTATTATATTCAACTACTGGTAGCGCAGTAGTTTTTATAATGAATTTATTGAAAATTGAAGGATATTTGGTGTACTTTGAAATTGAAAGAACTACTCGATCGGTTATTATTTGACGAATTTGTTTACTTATGTCGTTTTCCATTAGACAAAAAGAAGCGTCCGGGAGAGTCCGGAATCGAAAAAAATGCCGTTTCATTGGCATAAAAATACTCTTCTGGTGATTCTGAGAAGAGAATTTCGCTTCTCGATTTGAAGTCAGAATCCACTCAAGAAGCACTCACACAAGTGCAATTTATGTATTTATTACATGTTAGCTGACAGCAGCCGTAGATTATTTTTTTGACATTTCACCAATACTTTTGTGGAAGCAGTCAGAAGCAGTTTTGCTGTTCTATTGGATTTCAGAATGAGTGGATCCCCGAGTGAAACCAATGGAAAACGACATTAGGTTGCTCCAATCGATTCTTCAATGCAAAATAATGATTCTGACAGTGATTTTCGATTTCATTTTGTATTCTTCACAGCGATACCAAACCAAAACTCCTTTCTGTCTTGTTTCGGTTTGGCGAATCGGAAAAAATGCCACAAACCAAGGCAGCTCAGAGTACTTGAAACAAAAAGAGAGTGGAAAAATCGGGTGAACCTGGATGATAATTTACTGTTTACTTGTTGTCCTTTTTTCATGTTTTTCTGTGTGAGAGGCTCTGCTGCGCACCATGTCTCGGCAATCAAAATAAAACACAACCTTCGTTTAATTTTTTTTTTTCGTTCGTTTTTTTTTGATTTTGCATATTTATATTTTTTCTTTTGCCGTATTCGTTATCCCAGTTTCTATTTTTTTTTTTAATAATAGTAAGAGTTACTTATAAAAGATAGATGATCATTGAAATGGTGTCACCGCGCGCCGGCCGGGTCGTTCTCAAGTAACTGTCTTTCTGACTAACTCTCGAAGTTTTTTGGGGTAAAACCTTTCCAATGACGCCTATCCCATAAATGGAAAGAGCTATAAGTTAGTGCATCAGAAAACACTTACGGATAACGCGATTCAACGCGTGCTTTTTATATGGAAACAATGTTGGTGAGTTATTTCGCAAACGCACCGAGATGCCTATTTAGGGCTTGCTAGAAATTTAGCTGCATTCGACCCCTTTTAAATTTGAAACGCAAACACATTTACTGACATTAAGAAACAGCTTCAGTAGTTATACTCGCTAATACATAAACTCTTTTCATCTCCTTTTCGTTTTTAGTGCACGCTAAGCAAAGCTACGGGTTGATAAACATTTTCTTCTCTTTAATAATATCACGTAAGAACTTACTTAAATTTAAATAAAATACAAAAATTATACAAAAGAAGATCATGCATTGATTTGTTCTAAATTTAGTAACAGAAAGTAACACATTCAGCTGTTTGTTCAACTCTTAAAAATGCATAAGTTTATGCATCTAGCCTGACACTGAAATGAGAAAACTATAAAATAAATGAATGCAAATAATGCCTTAGATTTGATTGCTTTTATAATATAATGTAGTTGTAGTATCTCGTATGTAGTTTTTGTCGTATAACAGCTACATTTAGTCGCTCTAATCGATTTTAAGTCACTGTGAATGAGTTGCTTTCAGAACTTTTGTTATACATACAGTCTCTATCTGAATGCGACATTGATATCATTTTTAGTTTTCGTAAATTATTATTAGTATAATTTTATTTTAGTTTTTTTTTTTCTCTATAAACTACGTGAATGAACTTCGTAAATACGCACATGTATGTAATTGTAATGGATTAATGCTACACAAAACAAATGACATTAATTTAACAAACAAATACTTAGTATTATAAATTTTTGGTTTTTTCTTCTTTCTCTTTTGTTTTCGTTTTTCTTCTGGTAAGCTTGCGTTGCCTTTGCCTTCATTCGATCGCCATTCTTTTTTGCGTCATGCTTTTTCTTCATAAATATGTTTGTTAATATTTATAAAACTAATTTTATACTGATAGAAAATATGATTTTGTTTGAATAATGCATATATACGAGTAAGTGGAGGTTTTATGCGTTTTTCTTTGTATAATAATTAAGTTTTGTGTTGTAATTTGTTGCTGTTTACTCAATGTCGTGGAATCGAAGAATAGCTCGGCCAGGAATTTCGGAATTGCAAAGCTTTTGTATGACATCAGCTGCTTGGTCGCAAGGAAAGACCGAATGCGGCGGTGGTTCAATCTGTTGAAAGAGAAAGAGGAGGTGTTAATATAAGAACAAAGCGGGTGGCTTCTAAAATAAATACCAACTTTATGGTTTGCAACTAATTCGACGAGATCGTGTAACTGTTGGACGCTGCCGTTCGATATTGGTATAATCTCTTGTTGGTTCTCGCTGGAAAGGCGAGCGAATTTTGGTAGCAGCTTCTCGGCAACCTCCTCGCTGATGAGGACAACGCCACCCTGAAGCAAATGAAAATGAGAATTGTTTTATTATTTATATGACAATTAGTTAAAGATGGGATTTTCTCATGTCCGAATGACATTCTAAGGGAAGCCAAGGATGATCGTAAAACAAGCGGTGCTGATGACTTTCAACTTTGTTTTTCGATTTTAAACCTCAAATAGGTAAAAGTCGCAGAGGAACTAAAATCCCGAAAGCCGTTCTTGGCGATTACCCAAAGAGTTAGACAGTTAATGTTGTAGTGAGGATCCACATACTCTACACAACTGAATTTCGTAAAAGACCAAACTTACCTTCGACAAGCAGTTCATTGAGCGATGAAGACTCCTCGATGTGGTGCCGAAATCGATGACCACATCGACTGCACCGCCACAGACGTTCTTCGTCCTCTCGATTAACTGGGGCTCATACAAGCATTCGTCCCACTGGACCACGCCCACACTGAAAACATATACAAATTGCAATTTTTCCATCCTAAGACTGTAGCACACCGATCGCACTCACTTTTCAATTTCTGTAGCCAAACGGAATCCCTCATCCCTCAAGCTGGCCACTGTTATGTCCACCAAATTGTTTGCGCCCGATGTAGCAAAATGGTATGAGGCAATCCGTACTGCCCATAATGCCAAGCCGCCGGTACCAACAATCAATATCTTGCATTTGGCATCCTTCTCGTTGCGCTCCTTCAGAATTTGTGTGACCACCGAGTGAGCCTTGAAGACAGCATTCATAGCCAGCAATGCGCCAGTCGGCAGCATTGCTGCGACACTAATCGGCAATGCATCCGGAATGGGAACAATAAATTTTAAATCAGGAACAACCATAAGCTCAGCATAACCGGATGGAGTCTCATCGAATGGATATACGATAACGCGTTGGCCAATGGTCAGGCCGCAGTCTGGATCGACTTCATCGCCCAGGCATTCAATAACACCAGCCACCTCGAAGCCAGGGAAAAGGGATCCCTCCCTGATACCCTGATGGGCTGGGGACGTCTGTTGGGCTGCTGTCGACGGAGTTGGATTGTAATCACTCAGTTCCGACGAAACGGATGACATCGATGTGATCGATGCGGATCGATTGCGTTTGTAGCATGCACCCGCGCAGACGATCTTTATGCGTGCCCCCTTTGTTGGGGTATCCTGTATCGGTACAAAGAAATTGAAAACGCAATTCCTAACAACCGGTCCGGGCGACTCGATCGACACCTGACGACAGAGTTTGTTCATTTTGAATTGTTCGCTTCTGGAAAGAGAAGAAACAAAACTTGTTAAACGTTTGTTGTAGGTATACGAAATCGTTAGAGCGAAGAAAGATGGACTAAAATAAAATAAAATTCCCAGATTTCGCCCTTGGCACAAAAAACACACCTAAATCTGGGGGGTGAAACCCCCAATCGGCAACCCTGAATAGAACTTTCATAGCAGCAGTCTAGTAATAAAGAGCGTCCCATTATTCACGCAAAAATTTAATTTTGCGCAATTTAATATACAGGAAAAAAAGGGAATAATGTAACAGCTGACAGTTCGGGGTTAGTAACAATGGAGCGCTATACAAGAGAACAACGCATTTTCATTTTTAAGCAATATTTTAAAAATAATGAAGGTTTGTCAGCTACAGTCCGCAATTTGCGTACATAATATGGCCGCCATCATAGTGATTTAAAGCCATCAACTGTGAAGAGAATAATTGAAAAATTCAAGGAGACTGGATCAATAAGTGATCCTTAACCCAGAGCGGGTGTCCTGTCACAAGTCGTTCAACAGAAAACATCGAAACAGTTCGCGAGAGTATTGCTGACAGTCCAAGAACATTAATTCGGCACCGTAGTCAAGAATTGGGCATTTTGAGAAGCTCTTTACAGCGCTTTCTCACGAAAGACTTGAAACTTCATGCTTACAAAGTTCAATTGACTCAAAAACTGAAGACTGCTGATCATGCGAAGAGAGTTCGTTGTGTGGATTTTGGAACAACAACAATGCCGATTTTTCGAACAAAATCATCTTCAGTGATGAAGCTCATTTTCATCTTGATGGGTTGCGATTGAACGCCATTGGCCTTTTTTCTTTGGGGTTTTTTTAAGTCAACGCAAAAAAGCTGACGACCATCAACGCCTTGAAAGAGGAAATTGGGAGGTGTATCAATGGAATTCAGCCACATTTATGTGAAACGGTCATATAAAATTTCAATAAAAGAGTACGTCCGTGGCGACCATTTATCCGATGTGATATTCCATACATAACCTTAATTTGTATTCTCTATGAATCAATAAAAAATTTAAGCTTTCTAATTATAAATCTGTATTACATTTGGCGTGAATTATGAGGCACCCTTAATTTACGGAAGTCTGAACATGTCATAAAGCGATCAGCCGAATCAGGTTTTTTGTTTTTGTAACCAGGAAATCCAAAATCGCTGCTCGAAGTACCTACGTACGCGTATGTCATCATCATCTATTCAAAGCTAAGTACGCGGTAGCGGTTCATGTGTTCTTTGTTAGTTCAATGAGAACAAGAAACAGACTCAATGTTGTTGTTTTGCTTTGTCAGAAACAGAATCGATTTTGTAAATTTTCTTCTTACATATATACGGAGACACAGCAGATGGCAATTATACTACCTGGATCTGAAGTTGTGTGCATCTTTCTTTCAAATTGCCTACGCAATGTTATGCATATGTGTGGATATTGGTAAGCACAGGGTTGGCGTCAACTGTCAAGTAATGCTTAAAATTTTTTTGAAATAGATTTTAAAAGAATCGGACCCTCTGTCGTTTGAAATAAGTTTGTTTCTGCGGGTTATTTTGCGGTACCTATGGCGTTCTCCCAGACACATTTTTCATACAAAATAACATTTATCACTAGTTGCTGGCTGCTTGGTAAAAAATACTTTGCCACTGTTAGGTGCTAGTCTGAAAATTAATTGCGATGTTGAACGCGTGAGCGACATCAGCGAAGATAGCCCACACACAAGGGATAGGTAGGACTATCAAACTTCCATGTGTGTATTTTTCTAAAGAAGAGGTCCAAGCTTCGATCCTTGGGCACAACTCGAACATCTAAAAGTTAGCATAATTTTAACTGTTCCGTGGATGATTTTCATCTATAGCAAAATTGCTAAACGAAGAGTAAATAACCTTCGTTGAAGACAGTCACACCGCTGTGCCTCTTTTAATTTTGAAAATCACTTAGTTATTCCATTCACTTGATGGACCATCAGGAAAGGGAAAGAATCAAACTGAAAAATTATGCAGGAGGCTTACTAAACGACGAAAGCATGACATGCTAGCACATTATTATACGTGTGACAGTAACCGCTTGAACAATATCGTTTTTTGGACAAATACTCGAGTGTTTAGCAAAATTTGGACTTGGAATACCGTGTCCGAGTTTAGAGCACAGTTGCTGACTTTCGTTTCGAAGATAACCGCTTTAAAATGAAGCTCATTTTGTTGATGGGTACGACTCCAATATAGTCAATAGTAAATATCTTTGTTGTGCCACGGTTTATTCTTCGTTGATACGCTAATGCATTCGATATTTGGGAGCTAGCCAACATCACTGTAAGTGTTAGAATAGATACGCAGTCTATCCGCTTAGTTTTGATACATTTCAGAACTCTCCTTCGACTGAAAAAAAAACCTTCTTACACACCAGTTTGAAAGCTGATTCGGCATTCTGTAAGGCGAAACGTTTCCTTGTGCACGAACGATTTACTTCTGTAACTAAGAGGAAATCAATCGTGCAGCACGAAAACGTTTCAAGGTTTTCGCCTTACAGAATCCGACCCCTGAACTAAGGAAACTTTAACTCTGCCAGGTTCAGCTTTCACATGTCAGTTTAGTTGAATGAATATTCAACGAAAGGACTTTCTACGGCACCGATTGTTCAATACTGTCGAGAAGGGAAAGGCAGCTTCGTAGACTTCAGATTGATTAACCTCTTGAATTTGCGCTATTTTCAAACACATGCTGACGCATTTTTATAATCAAGGAAACAAATTTCGGAACCAAAAGAAAACTTAATTTTACCGGTAAATGATGAGAACTCATTTATTTAACCACTCTTTCCACTTTTGCGTTTATTAGCTAAAAAAATATTCAATAGTTGAAGGGTCGCCAGCATACATCTCCAGTTTCTATGTCTGTCTCCTAAGTGCAATTGAAATGCAATTCACTTCAAAAGACGACATCAGATAAATTAACCGAAGATAACATTTTAACGCATTCGACATACGACCCTCAAAACAAATCTTTGAATCGGTTTAAAAATAAGACATCACTTCGAACAATAATTTACATATATCTGTCCAACCTTCCATTCAATTGCTAAACTACTCCAAACAGAAAAATAATATTTAATAAATAAGAATTATATTCAGAAAAGCCTTTGAAAGGTGTTCAGTAATCTTCGCCTCTTTTTTTATTGTTTACACCATATTCGTCTGAGGTAGACTGGTTTAGGTCATGCACTGAAGCATAATTCTTTAGATTTACCCATTTGTATGTTGAAAGATTCCCACCGGCATTTTGCTGATCTGTTCTCTTGGTTGGGTTCCAGTTTTTCGTAACCGTTCAACGTTTAAATTTAAAACTTTCGCACTAATCACACTTCAGACTGCACTTGGGCAGGGGAAACACAACTTTTTTTTCTATTATTTTTAAATGATTTTTGCAACGAAATTTATTTTTGTTATGAAACACTTTCGATTTCAAAAAAATCCAAGTTGCGTAAACTTCCAATACAACCTCACGATTGAAATTCTTAATTCTACTAAAGTGTATTTGGGAAAATTCATTTCATTTTATACTTCACTCCGTCCAGCAACAAGCTAAACGGAAACTGACTCAAACCCATTATAAGAGGAGAGCCGCAGCCGAGTGCGTGCCAAGCAAATGGGGAGAGCTGAACGAGATAGTACACTGAGAGGAAAAGTATTGTTAGTTTTAATGGAGGATATTTTGTTTGACAACTTTGGTACCAATGTCAGAATTGAACACGGGTAATGGTGTTTTTGGGCTGCGATATTATAACCGGTTACAACAGAGTGAATTTTTGACATTGCTTTGTCAAATTTCTGATTCCTGATTGCAATTTCAAGTTTGAGATCATTGTAAGGCCTCTTGTGATAAATATTGATCGTTGCTTCCTGCTAGTCGTTGGACGAGTTTTAGTTACTATCGGAGCATAACAGACTTTTAATATCTCCTCCAAAATGGAGTTTTAATTCACATCTCGCATGATGTTCAAATAATACTTAAATAGTTTTTACACTAAAAAATCTATTACGAAAATGCGCTAAAGTGATCGACGATGATATGATAATTTGGTATCACTGGATAATTAGTGAAATGTATATGTGGCTGTCAAGTGGTACATTTACCAAGATCGGTCTGGTAGATGGCCTTCGGCCAAACTATTTAAAGACTTAAATTTTCTTTAAATGTAAAGATCGGTCATGTGTTCAGTTGACGGTTATGGAGTTGTAGACCACGAATCTAGTTAAAAAATTCGTGACAGTATGCCAAGTTGACAGTTCGCATATATGGCTGACGTAGGAAAAGTGACATTACCGACCAATCTAGTTCTTGCATTAAGGGGACATCTAGTCCAGGCCAATCTAGTCGACCTAAGATGACAAGGCTTTTGAATGTGACCAGTTTAGAAGATATTATAATAGGCAATGGAATAATAATTTGGTATCACTGGACACGTTAAGTAATATGTATACCTATGTGGCTGTCAAGTTATAAAAAGAACGTTCCGAATTGTATTGGAAGCCATATTGGACCACAAGCCAAACAACTCAACCACATTTGTGTCACAAATGAAAGAGGTCTACAATTTTTGCCCGTGTACAAACTTGAGTGACTTGTGTACGCTGAAGAAGAACCAAAACAATAACAATCTAATCAAATCCACGATAAATCAATACCACTGCGACTGCACCCGCCAAAGTTGAGCTGTTTCAGAACTGCACTGCAATTATAATAAGATTAGTAAAGTACGTCTTCTTTCCACCCACTTTTGGATGAGCAAAATGACAGCTTGGGTTACAAAAATGCAACTTTTAAGACATAATACCCCTTAAAAATACACAGCACTGGAAAAGTTATATTCAGGGTGATTTTTTTTTAAGAAGACGCTTTTTTTGACAGTTTTTCGAGTCGTCATCTTTTTTAAGGTTTTTTTATTTAACTGTTTCTTGCCGCGAATACAATAGCTGTTTTTTATTATCAGCTATGATCCATATAGATCATCGATTTACATGCAATTACAACAACAGCACATGATCCTGCTTCTCATCGAGATCATGAAACATGATCTGAAAATTATTTCCACTATTTCCCACTAGATGGCTTGTTTCATTTTTAAGTGTTGGTGTGCCTGCAAACGATAGCCACACAATCACGTTGCCAGACTAGAAAGTGGAAAAAAAAATCAATTGATTTTTTCGCATTCGAGTTCTGAGTTATTTTTTTTTGTTCTTTAAAGGTATATTCAGACCAGCTAAACACTTGGTAAACAATTAAATACCTACATATTTCATAAATATTTCTTAAACATTTATTAAACAAAACAGTTTTTATGAAATGTGTTGCTGGTTTGAAAACATTTATGAAATGTTTCACAGTTTCCCAATCGTAATGGGAATTAATATTAAGTTTCCCTGCAGAAAGTAAGTGCTGTTTTTCGATTATTTTTTTTTGTAAATAAAACACATATGTCAAGAAAAGCTTGGGATACCTACGTAATGAGAAAGTGATGAATGAACAATTATTTGAATTAAATTGCGTGCCGCGTGATTCCCTAATCTAATTATAATCCTACCACATATTTTTTTCTTATCCAAAAAAGGATGAAATTTAAATATTTCATAAACATTTAATAAATGAATTTCAGAAATCTTTTACAAATGTTTATGAAATGTGTCCGATTTGCTTCATAAACATTTCTGAAACGTTTGGCTGGTCTGGACACACCTTTATATGCCAAAATAAACTCAAGTGCTAGCTGCAAAATATTGTTCATGTGTTGCATAATTGTAGATATATGAAATAAATTTGTTATTAAAAAAAAATTGGAAAAGATAAATTATGCAAATTCCATTAAATATGGTAATACCCCCGATATTTCAAGTGAAATGTCAAGTGCCTTGTGTGACGTCACGTTGAGCAGAATATTTGCAATATGGCTGGCAGCAATATGAAGTTTGTAATACCCCTCTATTATCTCCTTTGGTTTTGAAAGCAACTGGCTGGTAGCAATATGAAGTTTGTAATACCCCTCATTATCTGCTTTGTTTTTGAAAGCAACTGTCGCCACAATTCAGAAATTAAACTTTTCAATGATCCGTATTGTTTTATTATCGTGATCTGATCCGGATCAGATCACGCTGATAATAAAATACGGCTAATGATTCGAAACGAACTACCTACAGCACTTGCATCTTCCATCGTTGTCAGCTTTTGATCTATTAAACTAGTCACTGTATAGTGTCACAAATAACACCTTGGGGAAAGACATTTAAACAGTCCAAAGAGTGAATTTAGCATCCCTGGTGTTAGATCAATCCCAAGCTCTACCTGCAGCATATGACACAACAACAACACAACAAAGTCCATGCATGGGAAAATATAAATCAATGCATATAAAATCGAACTCGCTCCTGACGCGATATGCACCCCAAGAGTAACAAAAACCAAACAACATATATGCATAAACTACTCATTCGTATCGTTATCGTGTCTCTATAGAGTAGAATACCACTCACCGCTGATACGTGCCTGTCACATTTATATGATTAGCATTGAAACATGGGCTAAGCTCTGAGCTGTTTGCAATTAATAAAACTGTTGTGCACATGTGTGCAGCCACCGCAGGCATACAGCCAAGAAGATGCAAAGATACACAGCTGTTTTGTTTGAGAGTGTGTATATAGAAAAGCAAAAAAAAAAATGTAAACAAAAATCTCAGCCGAAACCATCGTGATCGCCACGCATGTAAACAATGATCACTCATACTTGGCGTGCTACGGTCTGTTCTGATTCTGAGTGCCGACTGCTGGAGCGTTGGACTTTTGTAGTTTTTGTTGTAACTCGCTTGGCTAATGGCTACTGGTCTTCTGGAACAAGAACACGAACTGAACATGTGCGATGTGCACTGCAAGTATGCAGTATGTATACTCTATTTATCTTTTGTTCTAAAACTGGTAGACAGTGCGACTTGAGGGTCCTCTAACCCTCTTTTGTCGTGAAGCGTTTCCCATCGCAGATCCCACAGGTTGGCATTATTAAAAAATAAAACACGACAACGAAGACTATGTGTCGCCGTCATCCCCTTATTTCGTGTTGATGTTGTTTTTGTTACTTTTCCGATCTATTTTTAGGAGCTTTCTTGTTTACCACTCATATTTGATGGGAAAGGGAATACTGTAGAAGTTACTCATGGTCGTTTAAATGTTTTGTTTAAATAAATAAAGAAAAATAGTTTGCGCATCAGGAAGGGATCTACAATCTTATGCCGAGTCCAAGTGGCTAATTGTTTTGTTTACACAGATTCAATGACGATGCGAGAGTTTCGTCAGCTGTGTGGTGACACTAAAATAAAATTGGAACAGGGAAAACCGCGCGATTAAATTTGTTCTACATTGGACAGGCGTTCACTGATAAAATATGTGTCACATTTGGGCTTTAGAATTTCATAAATTGCGGCGTTTAATTTGGTGAGGGATGTACGCTTTCACGTAGGTATGTGATAGCTGACAATAACTTGTACGACTGACATATCAAGTTAATGTCAAACACAAAAACCGGGGACGTTCAAGCATATAGTTTAGTGAGTCCGATAGCTGGCGGACTTGTTGCGCCTCAGTTTTGAAAGGGTTAAAATTCGTGTCTGACTAAGTGACAGTTCGCATATGTGGCTGACGTAGGAAAAGTGACGTTATCGATAAAATCTAGTTTTTGCGCTTAGGGTACATCTAGTCCAGACCAATCTAATCGACTTAGGTTTTTGAATGTGCCCGCCGCTTAACTAGACGTCAACTTATAAATATTCTTCTGCTCAAATGTTTGCACCAAAGACAAATGATGATGCTAAATAAGATTGCGGCATGGCACACTCCATATACAAAAATTGGCATAACTCTTTGAGTTCTAGAGTTGTGCTAAATGTCAGACCTATTGACGTATGTCGCTAGGCTCCTAGCGAGGAATGATGTTTTCAAATGTCATCACATGTATGCGGCCATTAACTTTGGTTTGACAAATAGATTTACAGACAACAAAGTAACCTAGCGCTGAACAAATAGTTCAGTGTTTTTCGACTCCGAGGAATTTGGCAGGGACTGAGTAAACAGCTGACACCCCACTGCGAAACTACCTATAGCAAACGTCAGGTAGAATAATAAATGTTGCGGCGACTACTGTTTGTTTTTAAATGCCTTCACAACTGTCTTAAATTTCGCATTTCAAGAGTCGCGGTTGTACGACGCTCAAGTGGACCCTCCATAATTCATTGCCTTCAGGGACAGTCGCATTATGGGTAGACAAGAGATGGAGCTTTCAATCCAACAGTCTCAATCACTGATTACACTTCAAATTAAAAATAAAATAAGTAGGGGACCGGGACATACGTTTGTCATGACCAAACCGAAGTATAAACCCATTCGATCGGAGAAGTAGCTCAACATAACCTTACGCAAGGTCGACAATCGTATCCCAAGTCTCTAGCCTCTCACATGCATTCGTTGAAGAGAGTTCGGACCCTACCCATCTTAAACACACCCTCTACCTTCGCAAGTGTCAAATGAAGTACGCGCTTCAACAACTGCATCCCACTCCCATTTATCAAATTTACCTACACATAACTCGACCCATTTCAAATGCTCATCTGAAAGCCCCGTCATGACAGGCATGCTGCCTCTTACGCGGCAATAATAGATATCGACGCACAGTATTTACTTCACCGACGAAATAAAAACAATCAACTTGAGACCTTGCACGCGGTAAGTGTTTACTAGTCGAACATTTTACTTGAAATCTAAACAAAGCCTCAACTTCTACACATGGGACAAGCTCTATTTATCGCCCCCCAAACAAAACCAATTCGAGAGGCCCCCAACATTATATCAATATTTATGGTAGTATTTAGTGGCACTTCGAGAGCGTCTTGATAAGAGGAAGCCCTTCGATGTTTCTATCTACGATTGTGTATATTTTCCAATCCAAATCGAAATCACGCATTTAATTAGTGACTGCCACAACACTTTACAAAAAAAAGAAAAACCAAAAAGGTAAACATATCACCGACTAATCAAATTATATTGTAAATTAAGTTGTCAGTGAAATTGTAATTCTTTGTTTATTTTTATCTTGGTATGAGGTTCGGTCGTTTGTTGTTGTCATTCGACATTATGTGCACTACACACTCACTGTATTGCGAATCGAATCTCTCCACTGGAATCACAATTGCCCTGGCCAGACATACTTGATGACAGCCGCTGTGTTCCGTATATTTAATGTTATGTTGACCCCGGAAAATCGAGGCCGCTGCAATGAGGAAATATCTATGTACGCATCATACAAATACCCGTATCTTTGTTCATTCGAAAATCTCTACAACGAGTAATGGAAGTTCTCTTTTATGTCAACATTATTACCAACACAGAACAGAGTATTGCATTGGTAGATTCAGTATGCAGATGCCTTCGGAAACACGTGCCGTGCACAAGATAAGTCAAAGTGTGACGCACGAAAAAATGCACTAGAAGCACGTTTCGAGATTTCACTTTAAAATATATGTGGAGATTCAAATTGTGCGATACCAATTCAGACAGTAATGACATTCGAAGTCATTTTTCCCATTCACTGTGCCTTACCAATAAACATTTCAGTTTCGACTTTGAATTTAAGCAGTTCACATTGGGGACGTTCAACTATCTAGTTTAGTAAGTCTGACAGCTGTCTGACTAGACATTAGATGTATGTATATCGGTTTTGATTGGCTGAAATCTGTCATATGAGCAGCTGTTTCAGTTGACGTTTATGGAGGGTTAGCCGACGAATCTAGTCAAGAAATTCGTGACTGAGTACTAAGTTGACAGTTCGCATGTGGCTGGCGTAGAAAAAGTGACGTTTCCGACCTAGTTTTTGCGTTCAGGTTACATCTTATCCAGACCAATCTAGTCGACTTAAGATAACTAGATTCTTGAATGTGCCCAATGGCCATATTTGCTACACAAATTTCGCAATTGTCAACACAATTTATTATTGGTACTGCCATATTTTAGATTTTTGTCTATTCGAAATTCTTTTCGAATTGGCAAAGCTTTTTCCATCGATAACCAGTTTAACAGCTGACAGATGATTGGTGCAACGTTAGATGTCAACAGCAATAACATAAAATGACTTTTCAACATGTAATGTGTTTTTTTTTATTTCGAAGTTTTGGATGGATGTGTCGCTATAAGGGGGGGTGCGCCTTCCATACAACAATGTATTTCAAAACGCTACACCCCGGCATTTATGTTACAGTTCGATAAATGAATGCAGTTAGGTATTTATAGGCGCTATGGGAAAATGGGGCACCTTTTGCTCACCAATTCAGTTAAACAGCAAACTCAATACGGATTGGGGAGTTTTGACAAGTCATAACAAAATAGAACATGCTTTCTATTAAACGGCAACGGTTAGTCAGACTCACAAACTCTTTTAGACGTGAATTTGCTCACCAAATGCTTGAACAGTTTCCGTGGAAAATGACAAGCTTCACTTTGCTAGACCTGCGATATATAGAAATAAAATTCGCATCTACAGGGTTTTCCAATGAGAGGTGTTATTGTGAATGACCCGCTATTTCGGTAGCTGTCACTTTTGAAGCTTTTATTCTTTGACATTTGACAAGTAGAAACTACGCCATTACTAAAAATGGAACGATACACGCTTCCACAACGCATTGACCGCAATACAGAAATTGGTGGAAAAATTTGAGCTGTTGGAACAAGTTAGTGATGTAAAGAATAAAACTAGTGCACGTCGCTCAAGAACAACTGAGAATATTGCTGCTGTAGCCCAAACTCAGGGAAAATAGATAAACGTAGAAAACCCAGGTTTGTCCATTCCTCGTCGTTCTTTGGAATTGAGATGATTAATGATTTTTTTATGGTCGGAGTTGGATGGTATTGATCTGAACAACGTTTACTTTCTACAAGACGCTACGTGCCACACAAGCATCGTAACCATTGATCTTTTACGGGAAAAGTTTCCGGACCGTGTTATCTCTCGAAGAGGTGATCACAATTGGCCATCGAGATCTTGTGATTTAACACCTTGCATCTTCTTCTTAGGGGCCACGTGAAAGATAAGGTTTACGCCAACAGCCCAGCGTCGATTCAAGACCTCAAAGATAAAATTCGTGCGGCTATCGAGGACATAGGGCAACCACTTTGCGATTTGGTTATGGAAAATTTCATGAAAAGGATATGGTCCTGTGTGCTTGCTCGTAGTGGCCATTTAACTGATGCTGTTTTTTATTATTAACGGTTTCATTATTCTTCTTTATTATGAAATAAACATCCGTTGATTTATCTTAAAAAAATACATTTTTCTTTGAATACCACAATAACACCTCTTATTGGAAAGCCCTTTATTTTGATTAAAAATGATTATTTGAAAGTCCCATTGTAATTGATGGGACTAGAAGCAAGATTTAAATAAAACTAAACACATTACAAACCAATGTGACTTACATCCACGCATACAGACAAGTTGTTAACTAACAACAGTCAAGAAGAATCCACAATATGTGGAAACGACGCACTCAATAAACGTACGTCATGAACAGCACATCACAATTTCTATTTGTACTGTGCACTCTTGTCCTGACAATACAGTTTATGCAATAGGTAGCTTCATCGTCCCCTCCTTCCACTGGTAATATGCAAATCAAATCTGTCAATGACAGCGACAAACGTAATCCGCATGGATATTCCCCGATAAATAAAGTTTCTTGTTGCAATCCGAATAATTCAATGACAGTTTCTAACGCCATAGAGCTCATTTCAAAGTATGCAGCCATGGCAATCTACGTCCGTGAATTTGGATGACGCAGATCCTTTTCAATTTATCAAACAAACTCTTAATCTATCGGGCTAATAAGCAACAGTACCATAACAATGTCATGCCGTAAGCGAACGAGTTCTTCTCTCAATTTATTTACCCGATTACAGTTTACAGTATGTACTTGGAGAGCTTCTTCTTTTAAATTCGACTTACGAATACATATGCCTGTGTGTGCTGTTTTTTTGCATACACACAAGCCTGTCAATTTATTTTTCAACGAGCGACGAAGACCCAAAGACAAAGATTCATAAAAGGAACGTGCTTGGCGCAGACTTATCTTAAATTGAATTTAATAGAACAAAATTCACTTAAATGTCATTTGATTAAATCATAAAGTATAAGAATTGACTTGCTGTCATTCTTTATTTATTTTAAGTTGAATTTGTTTATTGTTTTACGCAAATTCAATTAAATTACCTATCGCTTTATCGAATGGCAATGACAATGAAGTAGAAACGAGTTAGCAACTTGAACTGATAAATTGTAGCGAAGTGCCTCGTTTTCGACGCTGACAATCTGCACTTTATCAACGGGAACACGAAAGTAATTAGCAAAACCTGACTGGCTGTAAAACGATTAATGACGGAGGGATGCATTTATCAAGTTGACACCCGCAGGGGGCATATTCCGTATATCAACGATCCTCTAAACGATATCGTTTTTTAAACTTTGATCACCAAAATAAGTCATATTCTGCTCGAATTTTTTGACAAACATCAACTTTCATTTTATTTTTTTAAAATTAACTGGATTAAGCTCTCAAACTTGTTATTTTAAACACTTAGTTGCTTGTTTTGGAGGTCTATCGTTTCGACGATAATCGTCTGAAAAGTCACGGAATGAGTGCCTAGGGCATGAAGGATCGGTAGTCGGATGAGTTCTATGAAAAACTATGTGGAATGGGGTTCGAAAATCGAAACCATATGTTAATGGAGAGGACATCGGTAAAAAATGTGTCCGGTTATGATAAAACAAAAGCTGTATACCTAGTAACCAGCCGGAAAAAAATTGGGCCTATAGTATAGATTTGTTAGGCGACTCTTGGTTCGCCTAAAAGCGGCTTGTCAACCTTATTCAGACCAAGGTAAATTGTGGCAGTTCAAGGCTGCAAAGAAGTACTAGTTGTACGCAATATTTTGCAAGAAATAGATGCAGAACTCGATTTTCACCTAAGATATGTTCTTCGGCTGCTACCCAATGGATTTGAGCTGAAAGAATCCGTTTGAATTGTGCGAGGTAGAGGTAGTTCTTTGCAGTCATCTATAGCACCGACATTATTTATGCGATGAAATCGAGCACCACTAGGGATGTGGGAAACAAGATGCAACAATTCCTATGAAGGAACGAATGTAAAGGGTCAGTGAGGGTTATTATAAAACAAGATTCGCAGTGAAAATCACAAAATGAATATTATAGTCAATGAAGGAGACTGCAGTTAGACTCGAGCACATTCTTAAATCCAACTACGAAATATGAAAATATTTATTTCAGACCTCTTTGCTCGACTATTTGCAGTTGACTGTTTAATTTTTGGCCGGATTTAGAGGTCTGGAGGCCCAAGGACAACAGAAGAGTGGAGGCCCCTTCTTATTTTCCAAATAAAATGCACAATTTTAAAACAAAAATATCAAAGTGAAAGTTGTTTACTAGTGTTTTCTCTTTGGAATTTGGAAGGTTTTATTTTTCGAAGTCTCTATTGGGCCCCTCTTTCGTCTCCCTAAATCCAGCCCTGCACGATCTAAAGTCGATCAATCGGGGAGATTGATGTCGGACATAGCGGAAAAGAACGAATTTTATTTTTGCACCGGCTGAACGCTGAAGCCAATCCAATCGACTTTCCTGGAACTCGGCCGGTGCTATTTGAAAAAAGGCAATTTAATATGAATTCTCTCTCATCATTTGTTGACCTCTAGGGTTTATTTCTCTCATTTTGCTTGTAATGTGCAAGCTGTTTGCAATCCGCCGCCGAAGGTGTCTCTGTCACTTTCTTCTATGGCATCACAGCAAAGGAGCTTCTGGAAAATCAAAGCAACATATTTGCAAACAAACTGACCATGGTGTATACTTTAGCAATCCGACTGTATGAAGCGCATGCACTTCATTGCCATTGCCAGTGATTGTGCGACAGAGGATGTGATGATTATTATTGATTTATGCAAAAAAAACTTGCGCGAAACAGTAACACCGGTATAGAGAGCATTTTGGCACACAACATGTGTTAAACAGAAAATAAAATTGCGAAAATGCACTTTTCT
Source organism: Cheilosia impressa (assembly GCA_948293265.1). NCBI lineage: Eukaryota > Metazoa > Arthropoda > Insecta > Diptera > Syrphidae > Cheilosia > Cheilosia impressa. The sequence continues at coordinate 5,501,927 of OX411885.1, read as the reverse complement.
TTTAAATTAATTGAAGCTTATTTTACACAAAACAGCTACGCCAATTCCCGACAACGCTAAACCAAAATTGGTACTTGAACAGCTCTGGGTATAAGCTTATTTTAGATGGCTTTTTTGATGAAAAGCGCCCCCTTTGGTTCATTTTTCGTCTGGTCTCCTTTGAGCAAAAAACTACCGGCATCAGGACTGCATAAAATCCAACAGTTGACATTCAACAATGATAGCCATAGACAAACAAATTCGATGACAGCGGCTGTCAAAATGTACAAGAAATGACATCAAGCGGAAGTACTTCGAAGAAAGGAAATTAATACGAAAAGTGAGAATAATACAATCACGTGTAATAATCAAAAACGTTGTCTTACAAAATATACGAAAAGTTAAAAGTGGTCTTTTCCTATGAGCCCAATAAACCTCCGTCGAGCTGTAATAGCCGTCAACCGTCGAAGCCCTCACAAACAGAATATGTACACCGAGTTCACTTCACTTTATTCCCTGAGCGGTGCTTTCCTTTTAAACAAAATCTGAAAAATTTGCCTGTTTTCTTTTCTTGTCGTTTGTTCAAGCCTGGTTTACGCTCTTCACAATAAAATTTGAAGGGGACTTTATCAAAAGATCCGTTCAAAGTGCGCTCTAATGGAACATCCGTGCTATTTAAACAGTGTACGGGACCAACATTTATTGGCAGTTCATAAAAGTTATCAACGATAATTTTTTTTTTAATTCTAAACAAATTGGTTTGCCGCTGAGATAGCTTTCAGCACCAAATGCCAAAGTTATTAATTCAAATGCATAATCACCCAGCACCTGTGCCGAAAGTAAATCAAATCAACACTAAGCGAGGTTGCTCGCTGAAAGTATCGCCCCGCGTGCCAATGTGGTTGCAGCGCGGGCCAGATATTAATAATCTTTAAAAATAACATCAAAGCGTTGCAACAACTCGAATGCCAAACACATTCCACCTACCTGTGGTCCATTATTTTTCCGAATAGTTTAGAGTCGTCCTTCCCGATCCCAGTAATAAAATATACACAACACTACACACCGAGCTCCAGGACACTGGGTTACACTGAGTTACACTTGTTGAAATCTACAGAATTATTATCACTGGTCGTATACCAAAAAGAACGGAGAAAAGAACGATAAGCGATCGGCTACAACAAACAGCGCACTGTTTCTGTAACGCAGATTCAAATTCCAATTGAATGTGTCTCTCCGTGTTTATGCAGGCATTCTCTTCACACACACACTCGCATATGGTACAGCTTCTATATCTTATTTTATTATTATTAAATTAACTTTTATTATTTTTTTTGTCTTGTTTCATGTATTTTATTGCCAAATGCCATGCGACACAATGCGAAGCCGGCAATGACATATAAAAATCATCATGCACACATGCAACAGTTCCGCGCAATTGTTCTCTTTTCGCTTGGACAAGAAAGTTTTGTGTGATGATGACCCTTATTAATTCCTGCCTTCCGGGGGCCTGCATTGGGGGTGTGGCGGACTGACCGAAATACTTTCGTCTATTAACCACCACCAATTTATTCAATTGTGCGTTTTACAACAAAAAAAATTGTTTGTCTACTCTTTGTCAATTACTTTGACATTGTTCTTGCGTCTTAAGACGGGAATATAGGCACACAATGAAAGAGCAATGATTCTGGCGTGCGAGCGCGTAAATTAAATTCAGCCGCCATCCTGAGATTAATACGACACGAGAGTAAGGGCAAAGATGCGTAAAAGTATCTACTGGAAAGGTTTTTTTTAATAACATTTTCACTAAACATTGTATCATACTTTCGTTGACGTTCCTCAATGACGCAGTTGCGCAGTTTCTATAGTAAATGAAATTGATGATAATGAAACTAAATGAAGAAGCATCAAGAGCTCGGGCAAGAAGGTCAAGGCTGCCTACTGATGTTCCAATGACGAGTCAGTCATACAAGAAAGGACCGCTAATGCGCGGACTATAAATACCAAATACATAAATATATGGCGGCAAATTGAAAGTGAACTAGATTTCAATGCTTAGCTGGTTCGGATGCTGTTTCAGTGAGTTATAAATCCCTTTGTCAAAAGTTTTGGAGAGGTGGCGCAGTGGAAAAAGCCTTATGATGTGTTTTTTGTATTATTCTAGTGACAAACTTGATGGGTCTCATGTTTGATGTCTAGTTTATGGAGCTATTATTCGTAAGAAAATTCATTTGAAAACGGGCAGCTGTTCGTTTTTCCAAAATGTTAGCCTTGAGTTAAAAATGGCGACATGGACATGAAAATGACAGCTAAATAAATCAAATAGTGGTCCCACAATCGTTCGTTTTATTTATTGGATATCGAAAGGGGGTGCACTACAAACTGAAAACTGTTTAGGAAAGACTAAGACAGCACGTTGACTAAATGTTTTATTGGACTTTTTGCGAAAGATAGGTTCTGACAGACGACTGTTTAAGAAATGGGTTACATTTATACGACACCGACAATATATTTGGGGGCCCGATGTACAATCTCGAAAAAAAGTTTGCCTCCCCTTTTGCATTGAAAAGAAGTTCGCCCTCTCTGGTTTCGACTCCTTTAATAAATTGCCCACTGAATGGTCTATCAGCAAGGAGAGAGAGGTTGAACTTACTTAATGCGAAGGGGAGGCAAACGTTTCTCCAAAATTGAACATCGGGCCCCTAAAAATACTGCAAGGAACTCGAGAGTCCCCCTAGAAACCAGAGAGGGCGACTCTCCCCCAGAAAGATGGATTTTTTTTTGTAATTCAAACATATATAAACGGGTGTTCGTTACGAATACGAAGACTCGACCCATCGTTGGCAAAAATGCCAAATACCGTGCGCCATACAACTGAATTCTGCTGCGTAAAAACTTGAGTTGAAAGGAGCGTCCTCGTTCCGATGGCTGCGCCATGTCTAGACACGAAACGCAATATTTCCATGCAACTGGTACATCATTATCTAACTGGACGTGCGCCAACAATCCCCAAACTCTTGAAAATGCAAAATAAATAAATAATAATTCCACTTTTTGGTCACGCAAAATTTTCTAGTTGGAAAAATCCACACCACTTTGAAGGTCAAAATTCGTTGCTTTCGACGGCCACCCACCCTACGCCCAAGGTCATAGAATCTAACAAACTTTCGCAAGACAGTCTGTATCATATTCGGAATAATGCCAATGGCCATCGTTTCAAGTTTTCTATAAAACTTCGCTCTCGATGCCCAACTCTCTAGCTCTATCTCTATCAACCCCCAAACGAGTGCGACAGAAAACAAAAACAAAAACAAAGGCAACGGCCAACGACCAACGAAATCCGCGACGACGTGAAAAGCACTGCCAAGTGCCAAGAACACTGTGCACGCTATCAGCGAGTGCTATACAGGGTGGCAGTTGTAGAATTCTCCAAAGTCCCTAGAAAAAGGCCCAATGAAGCTATTCTGCAAATTTTGAATTTTTAAACAATATTCAACAAGCATTGGCCATAATAGTGTTCTGATAGGAAGCTGCGTTTAATTTAACAAGCTTCTTATTTGAAAATAAGAGCATTTGAACAATTTTTGAAGTGCCTTCTCCAACTAAAAAAAGGCCCAAAAATAGCAAAACAAAAAATATTGTGCAAAGCTCTGAAAAAAAGTGCCAAATTGGGACGACGGATACGCTTTTGTTTTTATTCGACACTTTACGTCGTTTACTCTATATTTCAACTGTAGGTACCTAAACAGATATCTGTGGTATACAAAACTTTTCCAAATAACACGCAGAAAGCACATGATACGTAGAAAATTATATTTTCTTTTTTTTCAGAACTTTCCCGGATAAATCAAATTTTTAATAAAAATACGAATTTGTTGTTACTTACGGCGCGCTTAAGTTGAAATATTCGCTGCCAACAAAAAAAGAAAAACAAATCAAATGCAGTCAACAGCCTTTTGTCTTCGAGAAATAAATAACTTTCACTTGTTTTATAGCTTTTTCTTGTTTGGGGTCGTTGTTATATATATAATATTTTTTTTTTGATGCGCTTTTTGTTTTATTTTCTCTCCAAATTTATAAATTAAGGCAATTTATTGCTTTTTTTGTACATTAAAAAGAAGAGAATTTATTTATTTAAATATATTTTCTTTGTGCTCCTTGCGAATGCGGAACGATCAAATCACTTGATGTTCTTTAACACGACACAATCACCAACCGATGTAAACAGAAACCGAATAAAGTTTGACTTTGAATTCTCCTTTTTCGGTACATGAATTTTGTGCGCCGTTGTATGATGGCACGGGCGAGTACTAGAGAAGGGGGGTATCCTTTTTGTTCCAGTTGCTTGCCAATGCCAGTCGTGTTGTGGCTGTTGTTATTGTTGTTGGTCGCGGAATGTTATTGATTGTTGGTACCCTACTTTGGGAGTATTTTTTTCTAGTACTATATTTCCTGTGGTTGCAGGGCAGGCCTAAGATTTAAACGAACACAATTTTGAATTGATTGGTGGAATTTTTGTCTGTAGTGAGATTTGTTAGTGGACTTTTTTGACATTACAATTCCGCATTTACAAATTTTGTCGACGTTTTTCTTTGGTCAAACTTTGACTTAGTGGACTTTTTTGACATTACAATTCCGCATTTACAAATTTTGTCTTAATTTTTGTTCTTCTGTCTGTAGTTTGATGAGTTAAAAATAAAAAAATTCAAAACGCGATTTAAATTGCTTAACAATACCAAGAGTATTGAAACTAAAGGAGCTAGGATAGGAAACCTGACTCTCTTAACTTTTATGACACCATTTTGATCATTTGTTTATTTCATTCTTGAGTAAGCATTGTATTCGTCCTAAAAAATAAGAGCTGAAACAAAAGAATGGTTACTGATTAGAGCTTGGGCCTAGAGTACCGATACAGAGCGCATTAAAAATAAATTATTAATAATTATTATTCTTAAAAATGTCGTTTTGTGTGAGTTTTTCATTTTCGGGACGAATGCATCATAGATTCATGGCGAGTCCAATCGGAGAATTGAGGAGCTCTTTATGACAGTTAAACTTTCGGATCCTAACGTCCACACCCACATTTTGCAGGTGTTTTTTTTTTTTAAAATATGCAGCTTTGTTGGAAAATGAAAATTATGTAAAACAAGTTGCTTTTTAAATGTATATCCATATGTTGTTGTTCGGATGACCATAAAATAGTTTTATCTTAAAGAAATGTGCGGCCAAAAAATACGAGACCACCAGAGATATATTCATTTTTGATCAATTGCACCCAAAGACAGATATCCCATACAACGCCCCTTCACAGGAAGGAACAAAAATAGGTAAAAAATATAGAAGAGTACGAATAGCACGCGATGGCAACTCCTAATCGGCTTACCTTTTTGCTGGCGTCGATATTCACGTGCATTGCATGCGGCTATCACGTGACTCTACACCACCATTCACCCTACCACACAGTGGAAATCCAAACCATTAAATTATAACGTAACCGTCTGCCCACCATCCCGCCGCCGCCACCCGACTCGTATAAGGTTCTTAGGGGATGAAATCTTCATTTCAATGATGGGTGGTGGATACGCCAGCAGTTGATGTGCCCAGGATTTATGTAACGCAAAGTATGTACATATACCTTCCAGTATTTTTGTTCTAGCATTTTTATCTTAGTTTTTCGGTTTTGCGCAGAAGAGATACAACTTTTAGATGTAACGAACAAAAAAACATTGAAATATGTCCACTGTATGTTGGCGTGTGCTGTATTTTGCTCAACAGCTCTTCGACACCCAGCTATACAGAATTTTCGTCTTAATTGCTTTGAAAAACAAAACGGAATGTTTTCTAACTCATACCGGATAGTTTCTGTTTTTTTTTTGTATGGTAATGCGCAGCAATGAACACTTATTACAAGTTTGTCCGCTTGGAGTTTTATAAACCCTCTACTCACTTTCGACTTTTGTATTCATTTTGTCGACTGCAGAAAAAGTTTATTTCTGTTTTTTGCTACCGAAATGGTAAAAAGGATTTGGGACATTTTTAACAACGAAACAGTACATGGCGCTTTGTCGTAGACTGGATTTAATTTCGAAGAAAACGGACACATTCACAGATCTAGTCGTCCTCTACATTTCTATTACGAATTGCAAGATTGGTCACTTTTACAACGTCATAATTCGGCACCATAGTCAAGAATTTATCCGATGTGCTATACATAGACATAGCCCCATTCTGTATACTCCATGAATCAATAAAAAATTTAAGCTTTCTAATTAAAAATCTGTATTTTTTATCAAAATTGTATTTTGGGTGAATTATGGGACACCCTTTATATATGCGGTCCACTCAATTCACAATCCTAGCGACCCCAAGGAAGACCCATTTTTTTTCCCCTTGCTAATGCGGATCCCAAATCGGCACAAAGGTTAACAGACAGTATCATTCATTCGCCTAAGTTAAAGCAAATTGAAATGCAGTTCTGTTTTTCTTTTGTGACCCAATTTTTAATGAATTTTTTGTGAATGAAACCTCTTTAACAGTGATCTGCTTTCATTTAAGGACTTAAAGGACAATCTTATCTGATATACGGCACATTATTAGATTTTAAAGAAAATACTTCCACCCCAATCTAGATGGACTTGCACCCCACTGCCATCCGTTCAAATCAAAACATTTGCACACACATATGCAAGGAATTTGCTAAATGGCTTGCGCTCAAGGAAATGCAGGAAAAAAAACTGCATGTTTTTAATTTACACTTTTATTTTTAGGTATGCAGTTCCGCATACATGCACGTTGTTATATAGACTTCAACCCCTCCTAAGTGTGGTTTCACCGTTGCACATAGAAGCTATAGTGATATAGCAATTTTGTTTAAATAATTCTAAAAGGAGAAATTCCCAGGACATGACTCTGTATGGTATGCAGCGCTCTGACGGTGGCTGGGTCTTGATAAAAAAAATATAAAAAGGATGCCTGAAAATATGCTTCGTGATTTTACTGGCATCTGAAAATGGACCAGCGAGCTTCAGATTTTCTACAAATAGGTTCTTATTCGGGAAGGGCTTCGTCAACACTTTCAACAGTATTCGAATCTAAGTGCACAATGATACGAAAAAAAAGTACATACACTCCAAGTGTAAGAAAAGACTTGAAATCCCGAATGGTGTTTCCCCTCGAAATTGAAGTTCAAATTGAAGGGAAACTATTCACCACAAAGGTATTAACCAAATATCGCGAAATTGACAGATTTATAATGATTTTCCGACTACCGAACTGAGCAAAGCCAATCGCGCACGAATTCACTAGTCACCATCACCATCACCTCCGTGATATACTGAAATAGTTGACATTTCTTCTCCCAAAAGAGCAGCTAGCGAATGGTGGAATGTTTCTTGCTTTTTTTTATCTTAAGTTTTTTGTTGCTTCGACACAAGTCGAAGTTGGCTGTAACTATACATTTTACGAATTGTTTTTAAAACTTCAAAGTAGAACTTGGATATAACAAATTGGGGTTGTAACAGGATTTTGACGTCCGCTTATATTTAAAGGAAAGAATGCATACAATATGGACGTCATTTCAGCAACTTCGTGCCACCGAAATGTGCATTTTATGCAACTGGAAATCGCTGTGGTTTGCAAAGGCGTTGGTTCAATTTAATCTTTAATGTAGGTCACAAAATGTATCGAATAAGATCAAACTATTCGTTAAAGTGATAATGAAAGCTGGTATTTATTCTATAATAACGTTATGCTATGCGCAGATTTTCGTTTTATAATCTTACTAATAAGTGAAAAAACGTTGAAGAAATTATTATTTAAATAAAAGGCATAGTAACGAGTAGTTTTGCAATAAAATTCAGCATCGATTAGATCAGTTTGACTGCTATTTCGAGATAACTGTAAGGAGTAATTTGACGTTCGTTGTGGAAAGACTTAAAAAAATGTGTGTATCAAAATGAAGCGAATTGCGCGTTGGAAATAACGATAAATCCACAAAATACGCAATTTTTCGCCTTTTTTCTTGATTTCCATACGAAAAAGTATCGAATCGAAGTTACAGAGATGGAACAAAAAACAAACAAAGCTTTTTTTTTATGAAAATGACACATAACTAGATCTTGCCAACATTTACAGACTTTTCGGGAGATTTCTATACGTGGAAATATCGAATTGCATCAATTAATCTGGAATTTCGCAGACATTTCCTTTTAAAATGCTAAAAACAGCTTTAAAAAAATAAGTTGAGTACCCAATCCGAATTTTTTTTGAAGTATGCATTATCAAAGAAGAAAAAAAAAGATACACAAGCATAGACCCCTGCACAATACATTTAACGCAAGAGTGGGCTGGGGAAAAAATTATGTGCACTATAATTCATTAGTTGGGAGTGAACGATTACAGTACATAAACGGTTTGCTCTAAACTCATGGAGGTGCTCGGCAAAAGGCATGCGGAAATACGTCTACATCTGTCCAAATCCAAACACTAACACGCAATACCTTGCAAATGTATTCCATTAACGTTTCATTACTATCCATTATCTATGCAAGTGTTTAGCCCAAGGCTGTGTTGGCAGGTGAAGAGCATTCATTTATGCATATAGACTGGATTACTAGTAGATATGTGTCCAGTGAAATTGCAAATCATTTATAAATGTAGGTGCGAATAATGTCAGACAATGCGATTTGTCAGAAAAACCCGAGGGCATAGGTGTAGGTGGCTTGTTTCTGTATTTCTTCACATCACATCATCCATGTCCTTTTAAGTGTCCCTACTTTTTCTTTTCGCTTTCAAACCGGAACATTTTTTCCCGTCCTCGTTAGAGGCCGGCAAATAGTCTATGTAAGAAAAAAAAAATAAATAAACGGTTAGGTGTGGAAACTGATAAAATACGATTGCAAACCGCCATAGATAAATAATAAACAATCAAACTATTTCAGCTGCGTATAGGCTGTTAGTGAATTGAACTTTTGCAAAAATTAATGTTTCTGTTAACTGAAGTGGAAAGTGTTTGCAGATGGACAGCTTTTGTGGTCCAGTGGTGAAGGCTCTGCTTTGCAAACATAGCAAAAGGAACAAAAAATACTATCCCCAATTTTAAAGAGTCTTGTGCTGTTTTGTTTAAACCAAAGTTCAGATCCGACATTAACACGTCTGCAATATAAAATTGTTTCTTTTCATTTTAAGAGACAGTAAAAGAATACAACTTTTTTTAAAGCAATAGGTAACTTGATACCAATTGGACCACTTGTTTTCATAAAATCTTTCAATGCTACTTAACATTATAACAAAACGCAAGGTTTATACTAAATTGCAATTTTGTAGTAGAGGCTCAGGTTTATAGCTGCGCATTGAAAATCGATTAAACGCAACAAAAAAAGAAAAAAAAAGCCCCCTTTTTATTGAAACACATTGTTCGACCAGTACAACTTTATATCCTTGAGAAGGGAAAGGAGACGCTGCCATTGTATTCGAATAAATGTTTCAAACAAAAGCTCTCTTTACTCAAGTGGTAGTTGTGTACAGATTGAACTCCTCGCCAAGATTCAGTGGGACTGTGCGCCACATCCATGGTGATGGTAGTGGTATCCACCCACTTTATACAGGATACTGGAATGTATCTAAATATAATTGAATCTCATGCAATGCCGCTTCGCCGCACTAGCCGCATTCCATATAAGAACTCGTCGAAACTGAGAATTCCAACTCCGACAGTCTCCCAGCACGCATATTCTGAAATTATATTCTGGTATGCAGCACCTTTATATAGGCGAATGTTTGAATCTCCAAGTCCACCTCCGCCCCTAAGGCGCCAGTTGTGTATACGATTCGCAATACCCTCGCTGGCAGTGGGGGCATCTCATCCCCAGTGCCGGAGACGAATGTATGCGTTCCATATACAAAGCCTCTTAGATAAGGCAGGCAAGTTCTCGCAAACTTCTAATGGTATAAGTGAATAACGATGCGGTGATATGTGGGGGTGTCACTGACATTTGTATTTGTTGGGACTTTTTTTTTTTTTTTTTCTTTATTTTTACTGCCGAATTTCGAAACCAGATACCCGGATAGCTGGGAGGTGATAATATGCCAGACAGTTGCTGTTGCTGACTCAATCATCGTCGTTGTCGTTGCTCTGCTTACTTTTGACGGCCCACTTTACCTTCGCTGGAAGTGTTTTTCATCCCGGACAGAATTCGACAAGGCGGACAAAAAAAAAAAAAAGAAAACGAAAAAATAGACAGTCAATCTGTGCCTGATGGATTGTTATAAAAGATTCTGATAATGGTACCAAATTCGCACAAAATAGTTCAAATTACAAAACAAACCGAAATCGATAAGCAATAACGAATCTTTTTTCTACCCACTTTTATTAAGTAGCTGTCTTTTACAGCTGTTGTTGTAGTGAGTGTGAATTATTTTTCTATTCGGGTACACAAAAAAAAATAAATGAATATATATATATCTTAATATAAGTTTACACATCTCCTTGGTGTAAGTATCTTACGTAAGAGCCGTCCTTCGTGTGCGTGTGTGTAAGGTGAACGTTTTAATTGTTTATGGCATTTTTGTTGTTTCTGTTTCTTGTAGATGGCTCTATTGTTGACCACATGATATATTGTTTTTGCAATAAAGCTCTCTGATGCACATAATCGGTGCACGCATTAGCCTATGCGATGCACTTTGATGTCCTTTGTTTGAATGCATGAAATCGATCGAAAACGCAATAGTGGCGGCGGCGGAGGAGGCGGAGGAGGCGGAGGTGGTGGAGGAGGCGAAGGCGGAGGTAGTGGAGGAGAAGGTGGTGGGAGCGGAAGTAGCAGAGTAACACCAGGAGGTCCGGGTAGCCAGCGGGGACCCATCGGGAGTAACGTAAGCAGCAGTGGAAGCGGCAGTAGTAACGGCGCGTGTGGGGGCAGTGACTTAGTAGCGTCGCATGCTAGTAGCGAGAGCTCGGCAATCGACCACAACCACCAGCACCAGCACCAGCACCAGCACCACGTTCATCATTACAATCGCCACCACCACCAGCACCACCACCACCATCACCAGCCGAACATCTTCAACTTCAGCAATTTGCACACGAGCAGTATCGCTCAGGACGAAGTGGTCTACCCATCGAACGGCCATCAAGCAATCGGTTCGATTGTGGTCTTGGAGGGCGGCTACAGCGTTGGCGGTGTCACTAGCCACACGACATCGACAACGACGATACCGAGCTCCAAGGCGGCTCTGGGCGGTGCTGCGGGAGGAATGGGTGCTGGCGTCATTGGTACTGTTGATGGCATCGAAACTATGGCAAATAGTCCGTCGGGAATCGGTTACATCAGCAGCAACAACAGCGGCAGTGTGTGTGCACTGCCGAGCGTACTGCCGCATACCGCTAGCGGCTTGAATCAACATCACAACATACCGCCGCCACTAAGTAACATCATGATCTTGAGCGGAGCAGCTAGTGCGGCGGCTAACAACACCAGTGGCAACGGTCCAACAAGCGCCGGCGGTGTTGCCTCCGCCATGGGCATTTCCGGCGGCCTTAGCACAACAATGGGACCGAGCAGTGCTATTAGTGGTGTACCACCAATCGGCTTGGGCATTGCCACCGGTATTGGCAATAAAATGCTCGGTCGAAAGCAAAGCCTTAAAGGTGAACCATTTCTAGCTGACTACGGTCCCGAGGAGTCGCTAAACGAAAGCACCGATATCGAGTGGGTGAACAAACTGTGGGTAAGGCGACTGATGCGCTTATGCGCCTTAGTCTCGTTAACCTCAGTTTCCTTGAACACTCCAAAGACTTTCGAGCGGCATCCGCCCCTGCAGTACTGCACCTTTGCGTCCGACGGTGCTGTGACGGTGCTCTTCACAGCAGAGATGATTGCCAAAATGCACATCCGGGGCGTACTGAAAGTGAGTACCTAAATATTGATTTCATTTCTTCCCATATACCTAAAGTACCTGTAGCGAACTGACTAAAAAAAAAACAAAACCATGTCCTATATGCGTTCAAAAAATTGTATAATATTTTTTTTCCCTCTTTCGTTTTGCTTGCAACCAATTGCATGCCCAGGGTGAGGTGCCGTATCTGAAGGACCACTGGTGCCAGTTCGATGCCTCGATGGTGTTCTTCCTGTGGGTGTCGATCATACTACAAGTATTCGAGGTCCTCGAGTTTGTGCCAAAGTGAGTTAATACCAATTAAATAATTTTTACAAAGAAAAAAAAAATTCTGCTGAAAAAAATCGATATTATCCGGGAGGGATATAGATTTGGGTATAGATAGACTCATCCTTTCCATCTTTCACACACACACAGACACACAAACACACACACAATCATCATCGAATGTACGAGAAGTAACTGCTAGCCGTCATACAAACAGGACAGCAGCTATTTCATGTTAAGGGGGTTGAAATGCGAGTCTCCTTGCTGGAGTCATTTTCTCCCGCCCTTAAGGCAAAAATCATTCGCACTTAAAATTTTTGTTGTTGTATTAGGTTTTATACGATTTATTTATAACGTTGCAGCTGATTTTCAAGCAACATTCCTGAGGGTAAATTTTTCAAATGTCGCAGTTTTATTTCCAAGGATGCTCTCTCAAAAAAGCCCAACGGAAGTTTGCGCTTACCATGAAACAAATAAAAATACTGTCAGAATTCAATTATATATTTTCACTGAACACGCATCAAATCGTTAGAAGAAGTGAAGAAAATCACACCTTGTCAGCAATTTGCTGCGCTATATTGTAGAGACAATTACTAATATTTGCTTTTTTTCTTACCTTGTATTTCGCCTGAGTTTTCCATTCTTTGTTTTTTTTTTTCATCTCGTCGCCAATTGTAGAGAAGAGACCTAATAGTATACAACCGATTTCTCTGAAGTTTAGTATCAAGTGACTTTATTTTCAGTACTTAATTTTTATTTTATATAGTGTAACAGTATTTTCAATGTTTTACTTTTTATAGTTCAATGTCGATACTACAAATATGTCACTGTACACTGTTGCACCGGGGATGATTCCTTTAGTATCTACTCGTACGTTTTAATCCTGCTTGTTGTTGTTCCTATGATTTGTGATTTTATTTCAAGTGAGTCATTTGTGCAAAATGAACTTTATAATAGCAATCTTTGAATGTTCCACATAAATATTTCTAATTTACTTACAAGGATTTTTTCTCCCACACTGAGCCCGGCAAACCACTGGCCTTGGGTTAGTTAAACATTTATCGCACTTAAATTTTCAACTGAACATGTTACAGTCATACTGCTGTAATTTTGTTTTCTTTTTTTTTCGTTTTATTAACGAGCACAATTTCGAATATATTTAATAAGAAAAACGCGTAACACAGAGTTTAGTCTGGCCAGAACGAACTTACGTACTACCAGAACAAAGCCTTTGATGGAGACACAAACTGAGCAAGTATATGCAGTTCTGGTCGGAGAATTTTTCACCAGATGCTTGCGCTTGCATCACTTGATTCTCTTAAATATTATATAGGATGCTTTGGTTGGATGGAAAGACATTTTAGGGGATGAAATCGGGAAGATTGGTTTTAATGCCACAACTGGTTAGGATTACGGGCATAAAGAAGAAGTGGCGGGGATCAGGTAGTCTAGTTTTTGAATAAAGCAGCTGTATGTATTTTATGTCTTTTAAGATAGAATACTCGTGGTGAAATGGCAAGCCAAAGTGAGCACAAATCAGATGTTAGTGGGTAAATTGGTTGTCACTGGAAAAAGTGTTGCCGACTCCAAAAACAAATAATTTCGTTTCAAAAGGGTTATAGTACTAGTTCTTTAAATTCAATTTGAATGCTGTTTTCGAAGATGGAACCTAGACTGTTGCTACTTTTTTGAAGTTATATAGGTACCCTATCATCGTATTGTTAGAAACAGTGGAAAGCTGTTGTGGTTTCATTGCGGTTTCATTATTGAGCATCATCCAGGGTCAAAATTGGGTGAGCCTTTAAAAGGAGATTTTGTATATAAACTTGCTTTTGGCATTTTTTTAGTTGAAATATTTAACCCTATTTGAACGATTTTATCAAAGTGCGGAACTTATTTTTAAAATCTGATGTCGAAAATGTGTTTCAAAGTTTTTTTTTAATTAAAAGTCAAATCATTGTTTATGCTAGTACATTTTTACTATTGACATTCTATTTTTTTTTTAAACTAAGTTTTGAACAATTTGACAAGGGGTATCTAAAAAATTCTCGGGCCAAAATATGCCAGGGAATAGATGTACCTTACAGAGACGGCACTAAAAAAAACCTTAACATGGAATTTCGGAAATCGAGCCTGGGAACCCTTTGCTCAGAAGTCCAAGTCATACAGAGAAAGTCCCAAAAAATATTGTTTTCGGGAGAAATTATTGTCTTTAGGTATCTTCTTTTTGACAAATTTTTCACTTTGAATTATAAGCAATTCCTTGATGTGGAAGTGGAATTACTCGTTACTCGTTACTTTGCTTATTCTTCCTTCAACGGCGATTTTTCGTAAGAAAATGTTGGCTATCGATATAAAACGAGTAGAATAGGTGAATTAAGTTATTATGGTTTTCCTCTTCGGTTTAAGTACACCAATGCAAAGTTATATCCAAATGGAAGAACTTAACGTAGGCTTAGTGTGATTCTCCCGAATACTGACAGTAGAACAGAAAATCTAATGATAACGAAATCAGGGCATACAATTTTCACTTCGCAGCTCAAACACGTAAATAGAAAACGAAAATATACCCATTTTGCTTAAGCAGATGCAACATGAGGAACTGAGCAGAGTGCGCTGGGAGCGTTTCACCATTTTCCGCTTTTAAACCAGTCAAGCTACGATGCTCGGTATTGTTATTGCTCAGCTACTTTTAATCGTTGTCCTTATTTTGAATAAAATATTTCTTAAGAGAAATAGGGATAGGAGAGGAGATAGAGGGATAAATGAAAGACGAAAATCGTAAACTTAACAAAATTAAACACGTGGTTTACTGGTGAAGGTTTGAATAGAACAAAACAACTTTTTCTTATTTCAAGAGGAACAGAACAGAGGTCATCAAAAAATTAACAAACGATTTAGGACGTTGAAAGAAGAAATATGCAAACAAAACTAGTGATGCCAAGTTTCGTTAGGGTGCAAGCACACCGTATAAAGAACAAAGCAGTCCCAAAAGTTGAAACACCTAAATCGTGTAGGAGTGAAAAGTTAATCGGGGGGATGGGGTTGAATATTTCAACACCAACACAAACAGATTCTGACGAACATTGTACTCACGTCATCTGGTGTTTGGTTTCAATCCCCCTCGATGAATGACGTTTTTGGTTACCCATCAAGGTGAAATCACACAGAGTGTGCAGTGTTCACCAACAAAATGTACAGCTTCTCTCAACCATCCAAATTTGTGCGGTGCTTATCAAGTTACAAAAAAAAACAACAACAAGAAATATGTGTACCTATGTGTACATAGATATAATTTGCGTCATGTCATCAATATTAAGTACCCGTTGTATAAAAAATATAATAAGTCACTGGAGAACAACATGCGGCATCCTTTTCTCTCGCGCGCATCACATAAAAACTAATAGCGGATGGCCAATAAGGAACATACACAAACAACTAAGTCCCAGTCTAGATTCGATAGCCTGGATTCTGGGATAATGCAGTCACTCGATTCTTGTGTTGCACACGAGCGGTCTGTGCACTGTCGATTTTCTCTATTCGACAAAAACTAACAAGTGATACATACTGTACCAAGTGCATATTTTCAAGTGAAACCTATTTCAGTTATCTTTTTAATTCGGCCATTTAGCAATAAATTAGCGCCTCCTTTTGTGCGATTATGTTTTCTCAGCCCTATGTCAGTATGACAAGGAAAAAATTGACACATCACCCAACGCCGTTTAGAGCAGGGAATGTACATATTTTTCTGGAAGCTTCTTGGGGAGACTTTGAATAAAATTCTTTTCGAGTTCTCGTGTAAAAGTATAGTTGCGTCTTAAATTTTTTTTTTAAGTCACATTATTTGCTTGAATTCAATGTGAAGTGAGTCGTTTTCTTGAACTTAAGTTTTTTTGTGCATCGTGGTGGTTTTTTTCCCTACATTAAAATGGCCTCTTTTAAGTTTTGCCATTCCTTCTCGGCTGGTGCAGGAATTTGGCATCGAAACTTGGAGAAAAAGGTGCCAACATTTAACTATATTAATTTGTACATTTAGTGTCGATTTTTGTTTGCAAGAAAAATTGTTGTTGGACAAATAAATCACATCCAGCTGTGCAATTATACACGAATGCAACACGTAACCATAAATGACGCATGCATATTTTGCATACCCTCACAAAAGAGCTGATTCCTTTTGCTGTATATCGAAAAAGGACTCGAACTTTCCCTTCCCTATCAGTCCAATCCAAGGCTTTTCGAATAGATAGTGTGACTTGGGCATAAGCTTTGAAATTTTTTCCACAAAAGTTTCCGCGACTGTCAAAGTTTCCGCGCTACAAAAATTTTGCACTACTTTATGTAACAAACTTTATTTTTTTCTTTGTTTATAATAAACGAAGGTAAATCTCTAAAAAACCTATGAGCAGCTGTTTGTTTGAGTTGAATTTCAAATATGGGTTTGTCATTATTAGCCGTATTTTATTATCAGCGTGATCTGATCCGGATCAGATCACGATAATAAAACAATATGGATCATTGAAAAGTTTAATTTCTGAATTGTGGCAACAGTTGCTTTCAAAAACAAAGCAGATAATAAAGGGGTATTATAAACTTCATATTGCCACCAGCCATATTGCAAATATTCTGCTCAACGTGACGTCACACAAGGCACATGTCATTTCACTTGCAATGTCGGGGGTGCTACCATATTTGAATCAAATTTGCATAGTTTTTCTTTTCCATATTTAAAAAAAAAACTAATTTATTTTATATACGTATTTGCAACACATGAACAATATTTTGCAGCTAGCACTTGAGTTTAACTTGGCATATTAAGGTATGTCCAGACCAGCCAAACATTTCAGAAATGTTTATGAAATGTTTCTGAAGCAAATCGGACACATTTTATGAACATATGTAAAAGATTTCTAAATAAATTTACTAAATGTTTATAAAATATTTCAATTTCATCCTTTTTTGGATAAGAAGAAAAATATGTGGTAGGACTAAAATTAGCAGCGAGTAAAGTTATTATTGTAATTTTGGTCTCGGGAATCACGCGACACGTGATTTAATTCAAATAATTGATTCATTCATCACTTTCTCATTAGGTATTCCAAACTTTTCTTGATATTTGTATTTTATTTACAAATAATCGAAAAAAACGCTCACTTTCAGGGAAACTTGTAAACCAAAAAAATTTGTTCCCATCACGATTGGGAAACTGTGAAACATTTCATAAATGTTTTCAAACCAGCAACACATTTCATAAAAATTGTTTTGTTTAATAAATGTTTAAGAAATATTTATGAAATATGTAGGTACTCAAGTGTTTGGCTGGTCTGCATATACCTTTAAAGAACGAAAAAAAAAACTCGCAACTCGAATGCGAAAAAATCAATTGATTTTTTTTTGTTCCACTTTTTAGTCTGGCAACGTGATTGTGTGGCTATCGTTTGCAGGCACACCAACACTTAAAAATGAAACAAGCCATCTATTGGGAAATAGTGGAAATAATTTTCAGATCATGTTTCATGATCTCCATGAGAAGTAGGATCATGTGCTGTTGTTGTAATTGCATGTAAATCGATGATCTATAAGGATCATAGCTGATAATAAAAAACAGCTATTGTGCAATGCGCCGCCATGACAGGTTACTCTTAGTCTTGGCAGTGGAAACTTAACGGAACTATTAAATAATTTCTAAGTTTCAATATGTTTTTGTTTTTTTATTGAAAATTCAACTATTTTCAAAAAGTTTATCTATGCATTCTTTAACTGAGGAAATGGTGTTTGGTTTTCCGAATTAGCATCAATTTTTTTAGCGATAGGCAATCTGCCTGCTGATAGCTGATTTGTACTGAATTGGTTTGCCGTTTCAATGGCTCACATTTTTCTCCAGAAACTTGTAGAGCAGCTAGAGATTAAAAAAAAATGGCAACCCATAGACAACTCGCAATCCTCTTGCCGCTGGCCTTGTCAATTTATTTTCAAATTTCGCCATTCCTATTGGTGTAATGTCCATTAGAATCCGTGTGACATGCAAAAACATACGAAAAATAAAATAAAAATGCTGCCAACCGTGGGGAAATGTGATAGAGTTCGGGAATACGACGTTTTTAAATTACTGAATGCCATTAGTTAGTTATTATAAATTGTTAAAAGGCGAATAATTTGATTTGTTTGGTTAAAAGAACTATCTTCAGAAGATTTTTTTTCTTTATATACTAGAAACATATTGGGACAAAAATGGTTGTGTATTTTGCACTTTTCTTTATTCAGCCCTATTCTGCTATTCAATGGGGGGAATTTTTCTTTAATTTCCACTGAACACTATTCTACTATTCATTCGAATCGAATGTGGATTCACCTCGTTAGTGTCGGTAACGTCGGTTGTTCTGTGCAGTATTCTCTTATTCACGTGAACGCATACATTCTATACAAGTCAGATCCGCATATCAAATGTTGCGGATTTGAAATTAAATGGATCGTATTTCTGGTTGGTGGTTGATAAAATGTTAGTAAAAACTTATTTATTGCTTGATTATTTGTTTGTAAATAAGATTATTAATTTTAAGGAGAAGAAAACCAAACAGAGACCAGTTCACTGCTTTAATTTTTAATGTTTGATGATTCTCTTATTCCAGTGGAAAAAAAAGTCCAACAATATCCATACCTGTTTGTTCATATTTTTAGCTTTATTTAAAATATTAACCAAAGTCGGATAATTTTACAAAGATTTTCATGAATAGAGATCAAATTGAATACATTAATTTCAATTTTCAAAACAAAAAAAAAAACAAAGTTATGGATTTCACGTGAACAGCTGTTAACTTGAATGTCAAATTCGTTTAGATAATGTAGTTCACCCGATGGATAGCAGAATGGAAAGACAGAGTGACCCATTCGATTAATGGGTGAATCGAATCTACGATTCACGTGAATAGTAGAATAGGGCTGATTATTAACTTCGATTTCGTGTGTAAATTGTTCTTAATAATTCTTAAATAATGATGAAAATTTGCTCAAAATGTTTTTAATTTCCCTCAACCAATCTACATTGTTAATTTTTTATAAATATTTTAACAAATGTACAATCCTAAAAAAAATACTATCCACACGTAACGAACAAATTAAACGGATACAATTCTATGAACGCTGCCTACAGCGGAAGTGGCTCATATTTTTGCGAGTGTGTTTCCGAATTTCTATTTAACAATACTAGCGTGTGACCAATTTAACATATTTCCCGCTAAATTTAGCAGGATTAATTAATTTTTAGCCCTTTTTTCTCGCAAATCACGGCAGGATTGTTTTTTAGAATGATTTCAAGCTGTAGGAGGAAAACTTAGCAGGATTTTGGTTTAGCCAAATTATGAATTAAAATAATAAAATAAAATCTAGCAGACGAACCATTACAATTCTTCATTTGACAGTGAACACTGAACACAGCCATTCAATTAATAATACAGAGACTGAACTTAATTGAATTAAAATATTTTTCTATGAAATACAAAGTAAGCGTCTCCAAGTGATTTTTATTAATTTTTTTTATTTTTTGTTAATTTTTTTGGGCATATTTAGCATGATTTTTAGCACTTTTATATAAAGAAAACAGGCTATAATGCTGAGCTTAGTATGATTTCAAATATTTCAAAACGACCAAAGCTGGGTGGTCTCAGTATGGTTTTTCTATGATCTCGACACAAAATGACTTTGGTTTATGTTTTATTTTCAGATTTTCATACTTGTCGATAATGCGGGCCCCGCGGCCGTTAATTATGATAAGATTTCTACGAGTCTTCCTTAAATTCTCGATGCCAAAGAGCCGAATTAACCAAATCTTTAAGTATGTTGAGCAGCATTAGGCTTAATTAAACAAGTGATAATTGTGATTTTGTTTTGTGTTCATTTTGTCAACTCTAGGCGATCGAGTCAACAAATTTACAATGTTACGTTATTCTTTTTGTTCTTTATGTCGCTGTATGGCCTTCTGGGAGTGCAATTCTTTGGCGAACTGAAGAACCACTGTGTCCTGAATACAACCGAAAAGGGCGATAAGGATCATAAACCGTACACACGATTCTGGTGATTCGCCTTTCAAGTTCTAGTTTAGCATTTCGGTTTCGTTTCTCCCCGCAGATATCTCACAATCAACTCGCTTGCTATTCCGGACACATTCTGTTCTATGGACCCCGATTCGGGATACCAATGCCCGCCAGGAATGAAATGTATGAAGATGGATTTCCTCAGCAGTTACGTAATTGGTTTTAACGGATTCGAAGATATAGCCCGAAGTATCTTCACTGTTTACCAAGCTGCATCGCAGGAGGGATGGGTCTTCATAATGTATCGTGCCATCGATTCGCTGCCCGCATGGAGAGCCGCCTTTTACTTTAGGTGAGTCCGTGTGCAGTTTTTCGGTTTTTTGCCTCGCAATATTCACATACAGTTTAACAACGATGTCGTTTGGGTCCTTCTACTAGTACAATGATCTTCTTTCTGGCATGGCTGGTGAAGAATGTGTTTATCGCCGTGATAACGGAAACATTCAACGAAATTCGCGTACAATTCCAACAGATGTGGGGGGCGCGAGGTCACATCCAGAAGTGCGCCGCCTCGCAAATACTGAGCGGCAACGATGCCGGCTGGCGACTAGTCATGATCGATGACAACAAGCACGGTGGCTTGGCTCCCGAAACGTGTCATGCGATCCTGCGGTCGCCCTACTTCCGTATGCTGGTGATGACGGTGATTCTAGCGAATGGAATTGTCACCGCAACGATGACATTCAAGCATGACGGCAGGCCGAGGCATGTTTTCTACGAGAACTACTACTACATAGAGATGGCGTTCACGTTCTTCTTGGATCTGGAGACGCTCTTCAAGATGTACTGCCTCGGCTGGAGGGGCTACTACAAGCATTCGATTCACAAATTCGAGCTTTTGTTGGCCGCCGGCACAACATTACACATAGTGCCAATGTTCTATTTATCGGGGCTGACGTATTTTCAGGTGTTGCGGGTGGTCCGTCTGATTAAGGCGTCGCCAATGCTTGAGGGCTTTGTGTATAAGATCTTTGGGCCGGGCAAGAAACTCGGCTCACTGATTATTTTCACCATGTGCTTGCTGATTATAAGCTCCAGCATCTCCATGCAGTTGTTCTGCTTCTTGTGCGAATTCACAAAGTTCGAGTCATTTCCCGAGGCCTTTATGTCAATGTTCCAAATTCTGACACAGGAGGCTTGGGTCGAGGTTATGGACGAGACAATGATTCGCACTAGCAACACGCTCACGCCACTGGTGGCTGTATATTTTATCCTCTATCATCTGTTTGTCACTCTCATCGTGCTGAGTTTGTTCGTGGCGGTGATCTTGGACAACTTGGAGCTGGACGAGGACATAAAGAAACTGAAGCAGCTCAAGTTTCGCGAGCAGAGCGCCGAAATTAAGGAGACTCTGCCCTTTCGGCTGAGAATCTTTGAGAAGTTTCCGGACTCGCCGCAGATGACCATCTTGCACAAGATACCCAACGACTTCACCTTACCCAAGGTGCGGGAGTCGTTCATGAAACAGTTCGTCATGGAGCTCGAAACAGATGATCCGTCCTCAGTGGTGGAGAACTGCAAGCGACCGATGTCCGAGTGCTGGGAATCGAATGTGGTGTTCAGGAAGCAGAAGCCGGTTCGGATTATGAACAAGACGCCAAAGGTTAGATCCGCTGGAAGCAGCCTGCGCAAGTTGGCGATTATACACATAATCAAGTGGGTTTGTTAAGTTTTGTGGTGCTATATCCTTACTCTCTACAAAGGTGTATTTTCAGCGACTCGAACAATCAGCGTCTCATGTTGGGCGATTCGGCCATGCTGCCGGTGGTGGGGGCAAAGAGCGGCCTCAAGCCGCAAGGCACTATCACCCACACCAAACCCTGGAGAGTTGACCAGAAAAAGTTTGTTATACCTACATGATGACAGTTTGAGGATCTCTAACATTCAGTTTGTTTTACTTTTTTCGCAAAGGTTCGGATCCCGTTCGATTCGGCGAAGCGTACGTTCTGGTTCCATCAAACTCAAACAAACCTACGAACATCTAATGGAGAACGGCGACATAGGTGCTGCGTCCCGAGTGACATCGTCCCGTGCGCGTCCTCACGACTTGGACATAAAACTGCTGCAAGCGAAACGTCAGCAAGCAGAGATGCGACGAAATCAGCGCGAGGAAGACCTGCGAGAAAATCACCCATTCTTCGATACACCGCTGTTCTTAGTACCGCGAGAAAGCCGCTTCCGCAAGGTATGCCAAAAAATCGTCCACGGCCGCTATGATGCCCGTCTGAAAGATCCGCTCACCGGAAAGGAGCGAAAAGTCCAGTACAAAAGCCTACAGTAAGTCCACTTCAGACCATAATGCCAGTATACGATATTTTATGCATGTGTCCTTTGTATAGTAACTTCCTTGGCCTTGTTACCTACCTCGATTGGGTGATGATTTTCGTGACAACACTCTCGTGCATCTCGATGATGTTCGAGACTCCGAGTTATCGCGTTATGGATCACCCAGCGCTACAGATAGCCGAATATGCCTTTGTGGTCTTTATGAGTCTCGAACTAGCTCTAAAGATTCTAGCTGATGGCCTCTTCTTTACACCGAAAGCGTACATTAAAGACGTTGCCTCAGCTCTAGATGTCTTCATCTATATTGTTTCCACATCATTTCTATGTTGGATGCCAAAGAATGTCCCGACAAACTCTGCGCCTCAGCTGTTGATGATACTGCGATGCGTCCGGCCGTTGCGAATTTTCACGCTGGTGCCGCATATGCGAAAGGTCGTCTACGAACTTTGTCGGGGCTTCAAGGAGATTCTCTTGGTATCGACATTGTTAATCCTTTTGATGTTCATCTTTGCCAGTTACGGAGTGCAACTGTATGGTGGACGTTTGGCGCGCTGCAACGATCCCACGATCAACAGGCGGAAAGATTGTGTGGGCGTTTTCATGCGGCGCGTGTTCGTGACAAAAATGAAGCTGATTCCCGGTCACAATGAGTCGTATCCGTCGATGTTGGTGCCGCGGGTCTGGGCGAATCCCAGGCGATTTAATTTTGACAACATTGGCGATGCGATGTTGACGCTGTTCGAGGTGCTCTCATTCAAGGGATGGCTAGATGTGAGAGATGTCCTTATAAAAGCCGTCGGACCGGTTGGTTAAATTCGTGCTTTCTCGTGTGCTCTTATATATTTTTGTCACTTGTTTATTCCATTGTAGATACACGCAGTTTACATTCATATCTATATTTTCCTCGGCTGTATGATTGGGTTGACATTGTTTGTTGGTGTCGTAATCGCCAACTATTCGGAGAACAAAGGTACAGCGCTCCTGACGGTGGATCAGCGTCGGTGGTGTGATCTGAAGAAACGACTCAAGATCGCACAGCCCTTACATTTGCCTCCGCGACCGGACGGCCGCAAGATTCGTGCATTCACCTATGACATCACTCAGCATATAATCTTCAAAAGGTGCATAGCAGTTGTCGTGTTGATAAACAGTATGCTACTGTCAATAACCGTGAGTACCCGTAGTCCAATCGAGGGCGGCAATCGACATTGATTTTTGTTTATTTGAACAGTGGATCAAGGACGAGGTGCACACGGAACGCCTTGTCATTGTAAGTACGGTGCTGACGTTTGTGTTCGTCATCGAAGTCGTAATGAAGAACATTGCCTTCACGCCGCGAGGTTATTGGCAGTCGCGAAGAAACCGATACGATCTGCTAGTCACAGTAGCCGGAGTCGTTTGGATTTTCCTGCAAACCATATTGAGGGTGAGTGCGGTCTTTAAGCGCCCTTGGCAAACAGTTGATTGGACCCCTTTTAAATATTTCAGAGCGATCTATCCTACTTTATTGGTTTTATGGTGGTTATCCTACGGTTTTTCACCATCACTGGCAAGCATACAACTCTCAAGATGTTGATGCTTACGGTCGGCGTGTCCGTCTGCAAATCATTTTTCATTATCTTCGGCATGTTTTTGTTAGTGTTTTTTTATGCCCTTGCCGGAACAATCCTCTTCGGGACTGTCAAGTATGGCGAAGGTATTGGGCGACGCGCGAATTTCGGTTCGCCCGTAACCGGGGTCGCCATGCTCTTCCGCATCGTCACCGGAGAGGATTGGAATAAAATCATGCACGACTGCATGATACAACCGCCTTACTGTACGCCTGGTCTCAACTACTGGGAAACAGATTGTGGAAACTTCACTGCAAGCCTGATATACTTTTGTACGTTCTACGTCATCATAACATATATCGTTCTGAATTTGCTAGTGGGTAGGTTGTCACAAAATTTATACCACGACACTTTTGACCGACTGCCTTGTAGCTATCATCATGGAGAACTTTTCCCTGTTCTATTCGAATGAGGAGGACGCCCTGCTCTCGTATGCCGATATCAGGAACTTTCAAAACACTTGGAACGTTGTCGACATACACCAGAGGGGTGTGATCCCGGTGCGGAGGGTCAAGTTTATACTGCGCCTGCTGAAGGGACGACTGGAATGCGATCCACAGAAAGATCGACTCTTATTCAAATATATGTGCTACGAACTGGATAAGCTGCACAATGGAGAAGATGTCACGTTTCACGATGTTATCAAGTGAGTTGCCCGTGCGTACCCCTTGAAAGACGTAAACTGAATTGCATTTCTCCCCCCCAGCATGCTATCCTATCGTTCTGTGGACATCCGTAAGGCGTTACAGTTAGAAGAACTTTTAGCTCGTGAGGAATTCGAGTATATCATCGAAGAGGAGGTAGCCAAGCAGACGATTCGCACATGGCTGGAGGGGTGTCTCAAGAAGATACGCGCCCAAAACGCAAGTGTAAGTAGAGATTTGTTTTTGTCTGGATCTTAATGACGGTAGTTTTTGTTCTCCCTGCAGAGACAGCAAAATTCGCTGATCGCGGGCTTGCGCGCGACAAACGAACTTATGATGCGGTCCGCTCTTGCTGAAGAGAAAGCCAAAGAAACAGCAACGGCGGCAGCAGCAACCGCTTCGGAGAAGGCAGCTCAAGTGGCAGCCTTGCCAACCGACACCGCTGCAGATGAGTCCCATATGGAAGCAACAGTCTCACCGGAACCTGCCCGCGAACGTTCATCGATCGTGTCTACGTCCAGTCAACCGACTGTACAGCAAGAACAGCAACAGCAACTACAAAAGCAGCAGCAGCAGCAACAATCAACAACACAGCAATCGCAACGTTTGCCCGCAAGTGCAACTCTCACGGGTGCAACGAAGAAACAACAACTGATTCGATCCGATTCGACGGGCAGCGCTACCGGTAGAAAATTCCTCGCACCAAGCTCCTCAGATCCACAGTCTCGTTCGGACAGGGACCGCTACATTAGTAATAAGAAAAAAGTTGACAAAAAGCCACCAGCCTTAGCGTCTAGCAAAACTAACCTCAATCAGTTCAACGACTTCGCGTTGCACCATCCATCCATTATGACAAATCACCACCACCATCATCACGAGCAGCTGTCGAAATCATTTACCCATCATCAACCGCATCATTTTCATTACAACAATCATCAGGTTCAGGCTTACGGTGATATGGCAGCACACAATGGGCAACTTCAACAACAGCAACAACAACAGCAACCACAGCAACAACAACAGCAACCACAGCAACAACAACAGCAACAACAGCAACAACAGCAACAGCAACAGCAACAACAGCAACAGCATACTATGGCCAATATCGGTGGCTCTGGTAAAACGATACCGTTTAACAACCAAGCGAACGTAGTGTACGAAGTGCACGATTGGTGGCAGGAACAGGTAATTTGTGCCCAAACAAGCGACGATGAGCTTTAGACTTTAGCGCTGGCACTCACACAATAATGAGGAATACTGCTACGTCCAGGTGTGACACGTATCCGTATTTGAAAGTATATATATTAGAATAAGTTAGAAAGTAATCTGTTTAGCGCCTCCCCAAAGCCTAGTGGCTTTCTTGTTAAACGTTCGATAAGCTGTTGCCACTGCTACTGAAGTTGCTGCTACAACTTTTAAATAACGTTGCATGAAACTTTTTGTCTTAAGTAAAGTTGTCGTTCAAAATACCCTAGATGCCTCCCTTGTAATATACCCCTTTATACGTACCCCAATAGCTGTAGATTAAACATAAATCTAAACGCAACAAAGTGACATTGAAACTGACACGCGCCAGAATTTGACATTTAAGCAAACTCGCTTGACTATCACGTCGATTGCACGTAATTGACGTGATAGTTTTGACAGCACTGTTGTTGATTTTTTTAGATACAGCATTCCAGTTCCATTACACAACTGACGTGTTGGTGCTAGTATCTTGATAATGCAGTGTTCCGCTGATGTCAGACTTTGTTTTATATAAATAGTTCTTGCGTTAACCCTTCGATATAATTGTTGCGTGCAAGGCCCATGCTACTTTTTATTTAAGGGTTAAATAATTTGGATGCGAGAATGGCATGATGCACATGCAACACTCGCATCGACTCGAATACAGTCATAGAAAATCCGTATATCTCCGTATTTCATGTAACATTTCAATTGAAAAATCGAAATCACTCCCCTTTTGTTGTAATAATTTCGATAACACTGTCAAGCTGTTTTGTAGTTCGCATTCACAAGTTTATCGCATAAATAACGTTTCAATCGACTTTTATCAGCAACTGTGCGTAAAGCGCTCGTTTCGATAACTTTGACATACGAGTATATGTATATGACTCTTCCGGTCACTGCATGTAGGTCTTATTCACAATAAGCAATATTACATGTTATACCCTCGTAATTGTCGTGTAATAATCAAAAAAATACAATAACATCGATAACACTGACGCGCATGTCAAGCTCGTTGGCCCAGATTGTGTTCTCAGAATCGAAATCTCTCAAATTTAACGTACCAGAAACAAGTTTTTGGCACTTTAGTATCGATAAAACCGACGCGAATGTCATACAAATGAACATATTCAAAAGTATCCACGGTATGCGGTGCAAAATTTTGACATTACTTTCCGAATGAAATGCTCGTGTGCGATAACTTACGGGCTCGTTAACGTAATATTTGTAATTTTAATTATAGTCGCGTGATGGAATTAAAATGCCGATAACATTTTATAACTCGACATCGTATTATTTTTAAACCGCAAAATGGAGACCTTTACAAAGTCTCTACAAAATCGAACACGCGACGGAGGTTACGTTAGATTCTCCTTAAAAATTAAGTATTGTGGAACATAGGCGCACGTCAATACAACAGCAAAATTCGCGCCTTTCTGACCACAAAAAAAAAATTTGTTAAAATATAACAAAACAAGAAAATTGTGCGCCACTTTTCATAAAAAACGTATACACTACGCGAATCAAGTCAAATAACCCAAGTTGTTGTCGTAAAATATAACATAAACATAAAACCAGCTTTTTGACGTTCTCATAGCAACAGAGACCAGTAAACAAAAGAAAAAAAATAATAAATGCGCGCAAATTACACGTATAATCGAAACCTCTCGATCGTCCGCATTTGACGTACCCGAACAGTGATGTGTTTGTCAGTTATATCGTTTTTACCATATTCCCCTCGATCTTACATTGCGTGGATAGAGGCGTTCAAATACCCGTACATCCAAACTGACGTCTTTTTCCACTCAATATAAACTACCCTAATCCAACGAACGATACCACTGACGCACACGTTCACTGTGTCATTTTCATCATCTCTCTATTGCATTAAAGAGATCTATAAGATCGAATATAATCAATCCACACAGCAGACACTTGCTATATGAAAGTAACACATTTTGAGCGGTTATAAACTTAAATCTTATAACATTAATAACGCACAATCGAAATCTCTGAACTATCACGTCGATTGCACGTAATTGACATGATAGTGCTGCCAGCACCGACGGACGTACGATCAGTATGTGCTCCGCACGAAAATTATGGTCCGTGCAATTAGTATGCAAGTGCAACTAATTCCACTCAACTTTAGTTTGCTGGCAGTGGAAGCTAAAATAATTTCCATGACTTTTATTGTTACTGGGTTTAGATCTACTCAAAAATATTAATGTAACATCTTTAAATTACACGTCATATACACCAATAATAATAAGGGACGTTGTAATCTCGAAAAAAAAATTACCATGCATAATTTTTGTCACAATAAAATTCCAATCGACACCCACCAATTGAGGTGTCAATTTCTAGAGTTTGACATCCAAACATCAATCACATTGACAGGCTCGCCCACATGTAAATAACTTTGAGTTTGGTGAAAAGCACATAGTCACTCAAACTTTTTTCAGCGAAAGGATATTTTTTTTGTCATAATCAAGATTCTTAATATATTTTACCAACTTTCAATATAAGCACACATAATGTTATTTCACACGAGGCAAAATCAAAACCAGTGAAGTAAGCATCTAAGGTTTATTAAACATACCGGAAATGTTATATAGCATATGTTACAACATTCCATATTGTATATTCAAAGAAATTCTATCAACAGTTAAATTATTGAAATGTTACAAAGATTAGAACAATTTATATATTGAAATGTTACAATCAAAAGAAATTACAAAATATATATTAAGCAACTAGTTACCTTTAAAGAAAAATGCAACTAGGGGTTACCATTAAATTTTAGGGCTG
The DNA here is from genome assembly GCA_948293265.1 of Cheilosia impressa. Classification (NCBI taxonomy): domain Eukaryota; kingdom Metazoa; phylum Arthropoda; class Insecta; order Diptera; family Syrphidae; genus Cheilosia; species Cheilosia impressa. The sequence continues at coordinate 5,473,124 of OX411885.1, read as the reverse complement.
GAGAACACAGTACAACCCTGCATAATAGCACAGTGAGTTTATATTTATATTTTAAAATGTTTAGAGAAAGATGTAAAATCAAAAGCATTCTTCTTAAAAGTATTGATGTTGTCTATGGGTTTAATTTAGATTTAAGGAAAGCATTCATCATAATAATAAAATTAACTTGAATAAACATACATATTAACCAAAAAGTGTGTAAGTTTTGTTTTTCTTTTTCGTTTGAACACACCCGATGAGCATTTGCTGCATGGGGCCGTGTTTCGATGACATATTTTAGAGAAAATGCGGCCAGAAATGTGGCCGACAATGCTGCTTAAGTCCGCACCATAAAGGCGTCAAAAGTCACCACAAAAAAATGTATAATTGTAGACAGAAAGCTTGTTTAAGATGGCTAAAATAACAACGCGTTGAAAATTGCTACTAAAACAGTACAAAAACTGTTTCTTTTTATACTTCTTTTATAAACACTTCGAAAGATATCTATACAGAGGCAGTAAACATACAACTGTGCAAAGAGTCACCACCGTGCCAAAAAGAAAACGAAACACAACAAATTTTCCATCACTGAGCATTTAAAACGCAACGGAAGCGGTCCTTGTCCACTGGAACTAGAAGGTTTATCCGATTCGAAGACTTGACAAGTGCAACTTGCGCCTCAGCGATTACAATTTATGAGAACATGCCTCTTAGTGGGGAGGACTGTTGACATCAGATCAGAGCATCAGGAAGAGCAACAGCACGTTTTAAAAATCAGACAACTTGTCCTTCGAGTGCGATTCTTTTGGCCGCAATCCCAAAACTGAATTCGTGTCTGCATCTTTGTGCTCAGCAAGTGCAACGGAAACATCCATCAAGAATCGCATGTGGCGTATTGATTGAAAAGTTTGATTCGGCACGCAACCATTCCTATAAACCATAACATGTTTTCAGAAGCTGAACTAGGTTATCAGAATTGGGAATAAGAAAATGTAAAAATCAATAGATCTCCCGCCAAAATGTGCCAGTCATGCGCAGTGCTATTCAGCATTTGCAAACCCCTTCAAATAAATCCTTTGAGCTGTGCCGTGTATTTATGAAGCAATCCTCACACAACATTTGCCATTTCCGATTCACTAACTATTTGAGTGGGCAACAGCAACAAGTGTGCGAAGGGTTACCAGGTAAGGTACTAAAGGGTGATTTTTTAGCTGGTTGGGTTTTGGCAACACTGGTTTTGACAGCTGACGTGTGTTTAGTACCTTATGTCACTGTCAAACAGCTTCAGTTTGGTTTGCAATTTAACCATGGATCGTCTTACAAATGAACAACGCTTGCAAATTATTGAATTTTACTATCAAAATTCGTGCTCGGTTCGAAATGTTCATCGCGCGAATTAAAACACTTGTTTCTTACTTTTAAAATTAAACAATATTTATTTGGAACTATGTCCTTTATTATTGAAATACTTTTTACTAATTCTAAAAGGAGCTTAAGGCTACTATGTAGTTACAATAAGACTGTTGATAAATTCATCATACAGTCGTATTTATATACTTTTCTTATCTATCTACAAGGAGACCCAAGCGTACAATCGTCTTGCTTGATAATGAAGAAGAGATAATATTCCAACATTGTATACAAACGATATTATCTCTTTTACATATGTTATCATTGTAGCGTTGTGTGCAAGACTGTACTAGAGACTAAAGATATCATTGAATACAAATAATGTTATCTTTTTTCTCAATATGTTTTGCTATGGATACTTAACTCCCCCCCTTGTTAAACGAAATCGTCCCGATTTTTCGACGCTATTTTTAACATTTCTCTTTCATAAGTTTTGTTATATGCGTCAATCTTTTTTTGTTTTTGACGATCTGTTATACATTGTATAGTTTTTATCATTACGTACGTAAATGCTAGAATAACAATCAGTGTTACAATTGTGTATATAGTTGATAATATCGGTTTTTCTTCAAAAGGAATAATTAGTTTTTTTAAAGTATCTATGTTATCGAATTTGTACATTGTATCTTCTTTAATTATTTGGTCGATGTAAGACTCTGAATTATGATTTCTTAATATAACTTCTTGAATTTGCTTATGCATGTTTTTGTATATTTTATCGTCTAGATTTATAGTATTTTCATAAGTAACTAAGTTTATACCATTAATTGTTTGATTATTTAACTTATGCTTACCGCTTAATAACATAACACCGGATTCAATTTCTAAGTCGTAATCGTATTCTTGTTTAATGTTGCATTTTGAAGTTATATTCTTTAAAAGTGGAATAAGACAATTTTCTTCTTCAAAGTTAATTTCACAAATGTTTTTACTTAGATGATTTTGACAATTTCTTGTTCTTAAATAAGTTTGGTTACATAAGGCAATTGTTTTATCTGTAATGATTTTTCCATGTTTTGAATTTAAAGGTGTTACTTTATACAATTTACATGATTTAATTAGAACTGGATATTTATATATTGTGATGAAGAATTCATCAGTTCTAGCTAATAATATTTTAGAGTACTCAAGTATATTTATTATGGGTACTTGAATTATTTCATGTTGAATAATATTTTTAATGTCATCTAAGTCTAGGCTTTCTGATAAATATTCATTATTTTTTGCTGCATTAATTGTTCTGGTCAATAATAATAATTGTTCGTACACTTGTTCTATTACTAAATGTTCTTTAAGGCTCTGACCTTCGAATTGTTGCAAAATTTGTTCAAATCTAGAATTTATAGTTTTTTGTTTATTATTGTTTTCTATGAGATTATTTATACTCGTTTCTATGTTAACTAAGTCATAATGGTCAGGATTACCAAACACATATTTGAAAGCTGTTCCTAAAAAGTTAATTGATCTAGTATGCCTAGTATGTTCTTGTAATTGGTCTGCTAAATTCTTAATTTTACTTAACCAAATTTTTTCTTCTTGTGTAGGTTGATATTTACTAGTTACGATATTTACGTAAGGTTGAAATATCGAAGTCAGGTTGGTGGCATGTAACAAATAAGTTTGTTCTTTGAATAAATACACGTCATCTGTTTGCGTAAGTATAAACTTCTTGTTTAGTAACTCAGTTATTTGAACGTTTCCTTGCCCTTCTTGACTCTGTACAATTCCTAGTAATGTTAGGAATATTAATATTTTCGTCATCTGAAAAATGATAATTCTTTATGTTATCCTTGTGAATTTTTATTCCTTCTTTAGAGATTACAGTGTCTCCTTTATCTTCTTCTACTATTCTTGTTATGTATCTGGCGTTAGATTTCTTTCTAAGACCTGTGATTCTTACCATTATCTTATCTCCTTTTTTATACTCTCTGTGTCGAGTTCCTTTATTTAGACGTTCGATCACTTTTTTGGATGCTGAGTTTAGTTTATTTATTATAATTTCACTATTGCTATATTTATTTTGATTAAAGAAAATTTCTCTAGGTTTCAAACCGGTAACTGAGTGTATAGAATTATTTAATTCACGCACTGTTCTAAATATTTCTTCGATAAGTCTTGTTTTATTCTGAATTGTGAATATTCTAGACAGTTCAGTTATTGTACCGTTTACACGTTCTACCTGACCGTTCGCTGTCGATCTGTATACTGGAGTTTCTACTTTAGTTATGTTGTATTTCAAACACATTTGGTTCACCATTTCTGTTTTGAATCCCTTCTCGTTATCTGTCATGAGTCGTTCACATTTTGGGAAATAATTAGATAAGACCTCTTCCATAACGTCGTACAGTCTGTTTCGAGTTTCGATTTCCCGAAGGATTGTATATTTAGAATACTTATCTACTGTTACAAGGAAAGTATACTTGTCGTTGAAGTATATGTCCATATGAATGTGTGTTCCCGCATGTGTTGGTATTTCTGAATTATTCAGAGGTTCTCTGATAGGTTTTCTTTCATATTTTCCAAATAGACATGCTATGCATTTTTTGTTGAAACTCTTTGCTTGTTTATTTAGATCGGGCCAGTAATATTTCTCTGAGATTTCTTGTATATTGTTACGTAACCCTCGGTGTGCTCTTTCGTGAGTTACCCTTACAAGTTTTAGTTGTTCCTCCAAATTTGTCACGTCTTGAAGTTTTCTTGGTGTGAATATAAATCTTACTAGTGGGAATTCTTTTTTTATGTTTTCACCATATTTGTATATGTTTTCAAATTTCGTATGCAAAGCTACAATCTTTTGGGGTTGTATAACTTCTTTCATCTGCCTTAGTAAAGAGTCTTTGTCCTTAAACTTTATTATGAGTCTTATTTTGTTACTAAAATAGATTTGTGTTTCGATATTATTTGTTATATCTTCAATAAGTTCGAACTGTGCAGTGTATGCATTAAAAGGCTGATTCACAGTTTTTATTATATCATTAGAAGAACTTTCAGCTGAATGTGCTGTTTCTATGGTAGAAGTATTTATGCGTTGACGTGATAATGCGTCAGCTACAAGATTTAGGTTTCCTGGTTTATAAACTAATTTTGCTCCAAAGTCTTCAATGATTCCCTTCCAACGTTTCAGCTTTGTGTTGGGATTTTTTCCTGATACAGAATATATAAGGCTCTGGTGATCGGTATATATGGTTAAGTCTGCTATACCATATATGTAGTTTCTGAGTTTTTGTAAGGACCATATGATCGCTAATAGCTCTTTCTCGTTTGTGCTATAGTTCTCTTCTGTCTTACTCAGTGTTCTTGACAAGAAGTGTATAGGTTGCTTATTCTGACTTAGTACGGCTCCAATAGCTATGTTGGATGCATCAGTAGTAAGCTCGAATGGTTTACTATAATCCGGTTGAAAAAGTTCGACTTGTTCTTTCAAATAATTTTTTAGAATTCTAATCGCTTCTAATGCTGAATCATTCAGATTTAACTTAATATTTTTACTTTGTTTTTTGTTTACTTTACCGTTATCTCCTCGTAAATATAATGTCAGGGGCTTGGCTATGCTTGCGTATCCTTTTATAAACTTACGATAGTAACCTGTAAGACCTAAAAATCCTCTCAAATCCTTTACCGTTTGTGGGACTGGAAAATTTTCTATAGCTGCTATTTTCTCAGGGTTCGTAGTGATTCTACCATGTCTGATTATGTGACCTAAGTATTCTACTTCTTCTTGAAAAAACTTACTTTTCTCATCAGATATTTTTAATGTGGCTTTATTGAGTACGTCGAATACTTGACTTATGTGCTGTATATGTTCTTCCTCAGATGAAGAATATATCAATACGTCATCAATGTAAACGTGTACGAATTTACCTACAAAGTCTCTCAAAATGTCGTCCACGCATCTCTGAAATATGCTTGGTGCATTTTTGAGCCCGAAAGGCATTCGTTTAAAATGATATTTTGCGCCATTTATAGCAAAAGCTGTTTTTTCTTTGTCATCTGTTTTGATTTTAATTTGGTGGAAACCTGACTCCAAATCTAATGTTGTAAAGTACTTGGCTTTACCTAAATTTTGAATTGTCATGTTGACATCCGGAATGGGGTATCTGTCTGTTACAGTGTGAGCGTTAAGTTTTTGGAAATCAACAACCATGCGCCGTTTTGGTTTTCCTTTTTCGTCCAAACCTTTTTTAGGTACTGTCCATATGGGACTGTTATAAGGACTATGGCTTTTTTCTATTATATCGTCATGTAAGAGTTTCTGTATTTCTTTGTTTACGAATTCGTTATCTGCTATGGGATATGGATATTGTTTAACATAAACCGGATTATCATTGGTCGTCCTAATGCTTGCTTCTATAGTATCTGTAAAGGGTAACGGTCCTATGCTGTTATTAATCTTCATCAGTCTATCTATGTCTGCTTTATAAATATTATTTTCCCCAATTATGTAATTAATTTTCTGAATAGATTCGACACTGCTTATGGTAGTTAGAGTCATATTACTGAAATTTATTTCCGCGTTTAGAACTTTAAGTCCTTCATATCCTAATATCATATCAAAAGACTGAATATCCTCTAATTCAAAAAATGTTATATTTTTCTTTAATATCCTAACTACTTTCTTTGTATCTACCATAGAATAACCATGCATTGTTTTTATTTTTATAGGTTTAATTTTAATTTTTTTGCTAGAATCGCATTTTCTATTAATGTAATTATGGGTTGCACCAGTATCAATAAGAATTTTATAAATTTTCTTAGAAATAGTACTAGTTAAATTTAAGCAGGGCAACCCGTCTACTAGTTTAAATGATCTATTCTTATGTTATTATTTACCATACATTCCGTTTCATCTGCTTCTGCATATGTACTGCTGACATCGTCTCTGCGTTGTTGTCGGGAGTTATTTACTCTCTGCTGCTTGAAGTTCTGCTGATAAGATCGTTGCGGTCTGTTGTGTGTGTTGAAACTCCCGCTGTGTTCACGTTTCGCTGGTGGATTATATACATCGGGTTTGTATTGATTCCAATTTTGTCGCTGTGCATGTACAATTTGTCTCGAGTTTATCTCCATCGGCTGTGGTCCTTGATTGTGTTGCTGCATATTATCGTATTGCTTCTGGGGTTGATAATTCGTTGTTTGGCTCGAATAATTTGGTCTTCTTTCGTTTCTGCGTTCATGTGGCATATTTTTGTGGTGCTTATCCTGAGTGAGATGTAAATGCCTGTGCACATTATCATGTTCTATTCTGCGAGCAATTGCGAATGCGTGTTCTAGATCATTTATTGTAGCTGAATATAATGATCCTCTTGTAAAGTTGTCACTCATACCATCAATGAATATACGAACTGCGTCGTCGTTAGCATTTTTAATTAGTCTGTCGATTATATTCGGCGGATCACCTGACATAGTGATTTTTGATATTATTAAATTGAGATTTTTATTTATCTCGTCGTGGTATTCAGACAGTGTGCTTCTTTTTTGCGTGATGGCTTTCATCATGTCTTGTAGCACGTATAGAGGTTCTTGATTAGAGTACGTATAATCTAATCTGTTACGTATCGCCTCAAAATTAAAAATTGTGTTATAATTAGTTAACACATTCGCGGCTGCACCCTGTATTTTACTTTTCACTATAGTCAATGCTGCTGCGTACTTACTGTGTGTTTTGAAGTTTTTAATGCTGTCCATTAATCTGGATGCTTCTTCGCGCCACGACCGATAATTTGATTGATCGCCGTTGAAAATAGGTAGGCTTTTAAATGCGTCTAACTGTATTTCACTACCATCTGTATATGTGGTTCTTATTTCCTCTAGCACAGGTATGTTTGGTACTATGCCTAATCCAGATTTTACTTCATTTAGTTTTGTTTCTAAATTAGTGTTTATTTGATTTTGGTTAGTTATTATTGCTGCTAACCTTGCATTCTCTGTGCGTGTGTGCTCTAGGGTTTGTGTTACTGTGTTGCTCCTGGTTTCTAAAGCTTCTAATCTTGCCATTAATACTGCGAGTTGTTCCATTTTGAACTCGTGTCTGTTGTCGTCGAATTTGTGTGTTTTTTTCCTCCACATATACACTTTCACTGAATTGCTTTGCTGCTTCGTACGAAGAAGCTATATTTGTACCTGCTATGCTAGGTAATTCTTGTAACCGGTAACGCGAGTGTTCTGTTTATACTAGATTTCACTACTTGTTCCCGAGGTCCGCTCGATTGAAGTTAAAAAGTATATTTAACCTCCTGGCAGGATCGCCAATTAAAACACTTGTTTCTTACTTTTAAAATTAAACAATATTTATTTGGAACTATGTCCTTTATTATTGAAATACTTTTTACTAATTCTAAAAGGAGCTTAAGGCTACTATGTAGTTACAATAAGACTGTTGATAAATTCATCATACAGTCGTATTTATATACTTTTCTTATCTATCTACAAGGAGACCCAAGCGTACAATCGTCTTGCTTGATAATGAAGAAGAGATAATATTCCAACATTGTATACAAACGATATTATCTCTTTTACATATGTTATCATTGTAGCGTTGTGTGCAAGACTGTACTAGAGACTAAAGATATCATTGAATACAAATAATGTTATCTTTTTTCTCAATATGTTTTGCTATGGATACTTAACTCGCGCTGCTTCCATTTTATGATCGGCATTCTCGACCTTCTGAGCAGTCTATTCGGAAGAATATTCGGGCCGGTCAATTGGCCGCCTAGATCGTGCGATTTAACACCATTAGATTATTTTTTGTGGGGGTATGCCAAGGCTAATGTGTATAGGGACAAGCCCGCTTCGATTGACGCACTGGAAGCCAACATCCATGCATTCATTCGTGAGATACCGGCCGATATGTGTGAAAGAGTATGCCAAAATTGGACTCAGCGGATGGGCTACCTGAGACGCAGCCGCGGTCAACATTTGCATGAAATTATCTTTAAACATTAAATTGCAAGGTTCAAACTATCGATTCAAATAAAGATTTCATTCATTTTTTCGAATTTTTTGTGTTTTTTTTTTTTAAAAAGTTCTAAACCTCTTAAAAAATCACCCTTTAGTATTTTAACATAATATTTCAAGCGAATTGCACTTAGAGGAAGTCCTTCGAAATGGTAGCGCTGTTCCCACCTATTTCGGATAATTTCGTTTGACTATTTAAAAATTGGAAAATAGTCCTAAACTGTATTAAAACATAGAACATTGAAATTTCCAATAAATATTACTAACCGTCAATTTACGAGACATTTTGTAAGTTCGAGTTTGTCTAAATTGTGCTAAATGGAATTATAGTAGAATAATTCCAAGCTCTACATTTTTTCTCGAATATCTAAGGAAAAATATTGACGATTCGCCAAAACCCTCGCGGAAATGGGAACAATTTTCGATTTTACTAGTTCTTTCAGAATCAAGAGAAGAATGTTCTCTTCCTTTTTTTTGTAAAATATGTTTCGCTGACGTAACGAATGTCGAAAAGGCCACACTGAATATCTAAATGCCAAAATGTCATTATGCAGGGAAAGCAAATGCATAGACAAGTGATACACAATGGGTGGGGGTGTAACAGCTTCTTTTTCATTGAACTTTCATAAATTAAGACCAATCAAAAAAAAAACTGTAAGAACTATGTCGCATATTTTTTTTTAGCACGACACAATTAGTGTATAAAAGTGGCAACTCTAAGCAATTCCTCTGCTGACGTCAAATTGCAGACTTGTTTAAAAATAGAATACATTTCTTGAGGAGAATTCACACCCAGAAAACAGTGGAAACAATGTTGGTAAGCAGACCTAGGGAAGGAAACAGCATCATATCGAAACGGGTAGAAAATCTGCAACGAACTGTGAATGCTGTCAAAAAGCTGATAGTAAATATAATTGAAATCCGCAAAAATTCTGCATTTATTTTGTACGAGTATTAGTAGTCAGCTACCGCATTCTATCCTTTTTTTTTACTCACTTTTCCATTCGTCATCTGCAATCGCACTGACATTTTGACATATGTGGACTGTGAGCCAAGCTGATACTTTATATTTGAAACTGTCATCAAAGGGAACATTTTCCAAAGTACAAATTCGTATGGAGAAATTTTTCATTCACGCCTTTAGCAAGTTTTACATGCTAACGGATTTTCCTATTCGCAGTAGCCAAAAACAGGACTACATTTTCTAAACTTAAAACTAGAATTTCTCTTCCAAGCCGCTTCTGGCGATAGGAGTTCTCTTAGAGACACCAGACAACTTTTTCTAAAGTAATGAACACGAACAGTCCATAAAAGTCAATGATAATGTCCAGAATTTGTCAAATGACTTCAGGCATTTATGCCGAACTAGAACAAATTGGCCGTCGTCTTTAGACAAAAAAAATGCCAAAGAGGAAAATTCAAAAACCGTGTTTCAAATGTATCACCGCATCATGAAAGAACGACAGGGTTATTGCTATTTGAAGTTGGTTTCTATTCAGCTGAAAATATCTCGACAGGAGAACAAGAATAATGTTTACCGGAAGTTTGTAGTTGTATTCCAGACGCGCAATGAGTATAGGAACTTTCTGGGCGAATGAATGTTCAGCGAACAAACTGAGAGTAAAACGCGTAATTTTTCGAAATAACAGGATACCATCGATTGCGATAGGTGGAATATTTACACTGTCATATATCACAGCTAGAAAATCTGTAGGGAACAGTTTACAGTTCATTCAGGGCAATGAATCCTTGTTCGCCTGTAGATATTGAGTGATATGGCATCCTGGTATTTAGTGATGACGACTGGCTGACACATTTTTTCAATTTTAATGATGAACTGGTTGCCTTAGTAGACTTTTCATGACCAACAAAAGAGGGCAAGCTGTTGCTTGATCATTGTTTGCATTGGGTCTGTGCTGGCATGCTAGTTCCCTCAATTAGCTCGTCGGTGGGCGTGGGACTTGACCCTTTGTCTAGCAACAAAAATAAATCATGCCAGTCTTCGCGCCTAGGTGTCATTGACGCTGCGAGAAATTTTTCCTACCCTCCCTACCTTGACTACTATTCTCGCCTAAGTAGCCCCTTAAGTTGCCGTCTTTCACTTCCTACTTTTCTTCGCCATCATCATCCTTCCCTATCCACCCATCCTCATCCTTTCCCGCCTTCTCTTAAACCAAACACATTATTAATGTTCAGCTATCCAGTTTGAAACAAATTTATTCATTTTGAATTGATTCGAATATAAAGAAAACTATCTTGGCACGATTTCAAACAAATTTACTTTAACCGCACTTAACATTAAAACTTTAGGAAAACCATTAAACAAAAAAAAATCGTTAATATGTGCGTACAAAAAAAAACTATGATGGCAATCGGTATGTATATGCACTATTCACTTTTTAAAATTTATGCGTTATAATATACATATGCACTAGCATTTGTATATATATGTAACCGAACAGTAGGAACTGTATTTAAAAATTTGGTGCTATACTTATATATATATATATTATAACAGTCACTTTTTGACTCACCGTATTTTTTATTGTTTATTGTTTATTTATTTAAGTCTACCATTTTACAATTTACAGACTATATAATTAGATAATTTTTAAAAACAAAAAAAAAAACTCTTAACATAAGAGAAAAAATATTTAAAAAAAAAAATAAGAAATAAATAAATAAATAAAAAATTTAATTATAACAAGTAAATATATGTATATATAGTAAAAAAAAACTCTTCAAGTGAAGAGAAAAAAATAAGAAAAAAAAAAACTTCCACTTAGTGTGCAAGAAAAAATACAATCAATTACCCTAAGGGAAAAACTTGTGCTTTTAATAATTACATTAGTAAAATTCTAAGCAAAAGTAAAAAAACCCTATGAGCAATTATAACAATTCATTTAATCTTTTTTTAAATGCAATTCTGTTGATCGAAATATCGACACTGGAATCAACGGAGTTGCATATTGAATTAAAATTCCTAATGCAGCTTGTTAAAGGCTCATTCATTCCATAGCTTGTTGAATGATTAGGTTCATAAAACAAGCCATGCTCACGTAACGGTATTCCCGGAACGTAAAAAGAGAGATTGGATAGTAAGAACGGTGAGTTTATTCTTCCAGAAGCGATGTCTTTTACAAACGTTATGTCCTGAATAAGTCTTCTCGTTTCCAGGGACTTTAAGTTTAATATCCGACATCTTTCATCATAACTGGGCATTTCTACTGACCCATTAAAGCGACGAAGGCAATATCGTGAAAAAGACTTTTGTATACGTTCAATCCGATTTATATGCACCTGATATGCTGGTGACCAAATAATAGAACAGTATTCTAAAACAGATCTTACTAAAGAACAATGCAAGGTTTTAAGAGTTTGTATGTCTGCAAAATCCTTGCTGTTCCTTTTAATAAATCCAAGAATAGAGTTAGCTCTAGATATTGTGCTGTCTATGTGTTTATTGAAATTTAATTTCGAATCAAACGTAACGCCCAAGTCTTTTGTTTCCTCAGATCTAGTTATTAAGTGCCCAGCTATGGAGTAACCATAGAATATAGGCAACCTAATGTGGAAAAATGACGAAACCTTACATTTTCCTAAGTTCAATTGCAAGTTATTACAATTACACCAATCCGTAATTGCGTCTATCGCAATCGGCTACAGAATTGACTCTACAAAAAAACTTCCAGTCATCAGCAAATCCCAGACACTTACAGAAAGATACCCTTGAATCTATATCGTTCACGAATAATGCAAACAACAAAGGTCCTAAGTGACTTCCCTGTGGGACACCAGACTTTGCTTCAAACTGCCTCGAAAAAGTATTTCCTATTCTAATTAACTGATTTCTGTTACTTAGGTAGGATGCAATCCACTTGTTAAGCATCGAATAAATACCAAGTGCTTCTAATTTTCTTGTAAGCAGTTTGTGGTCTACCCGATCAAATGCTTTAACGAAATCAGTATAGATTACATCAACCTGTGCACCTTCTTCAATTGCCTTTAAGGCAAAATTAGTAAATACAGTTAAATTCGTTACTGTGGACCTGCCACTCATAAATCCATGTTGATTGGTGGATAAAGATTCCTTTACAAAAAAGTATATCTTCTCTTTCACTAAACTTTCAAACAATTTCGGAATCGTTGACAACTTCGAAATTGGACGATAGTTTGTCACCAAATTTCTGCTACCGGACTTATGAATAGGCGTAACAAAAGAATATTTCCAACAGTTTAGAAAATTGCCAGTCGAAAGGGATAAATTAAAAATCAATGTGAGCGGAATCGAGAGAGATGAACTACATTTTAAAATTAATATGGATGGTATACCATCAAATCGCGGACTACAATTGGGTTCAAGTTTTTGAGATGATGTCAATACTTCAATTTCAGTCAAGGAAATTATTCCCAAATCAGTGATAGGAGAAATATCATCGTATTGGTTTACCACAGAAGTATAAACGTCATCCAAATAAACAGTCTGAAAATATGAGGCAAAAAGTTCGCAAGAAGATTGAACATTATCCGAGCGAACCCCTTCATATTCAATACCAATAGGAATTTCAGTAGTTTTGCGTTTGGAATTTATAAAAACCCAAAACGCTTTGCTGTTATTTTTTATTCTCGATTCCACAGAATATATATAATTTTTGTACAAAAATTTATTAAGAAACTCGTATTCCTTACGAAAACGAGAAAACAATAAAAAATCGTCTGACATACCAGTCAGTTTATATTTTTTGAAAGCTTTGTTCTTGATGTTTTTCATTTTAGAAAGCTGCATATTGAACCATGGGTGCTTTCTATGGTCTTTTCGCTTTATTATAGGAACATGTAATTCGATTCCAGTCTTTAAAACTGAAAAGAATGTGCTGTACATGCTCGATAAATTTGAAACATCAAGAATATCATTCCATAAGATTGAATTAAAATACAAATTCAGATTATTATAATCTGCCTTTGCGAAATTATACTCATAATGAGCACTTTGAAGTGGCAAATAATAATTGTCAGTTGTAATACTAACAACATAATATGCCTTATGGTGACAAGATGTGGGCAAAAGTAGAGAATGTGCTTCACACACAACTACAACTCCGTTCTTGCTAGAAAATAAAGGGTGATTTTTTAGCTGGTTTGGTTTTGGCAACACTGGTTTTGACAGCTGACGTGTGTTTAGTACCTTGTGTCACTGTCAAACAGCTTCAGTTTGGTTTGCAATTTAACCATGGATCGTCTTACAAATGAACAACGCTTGCAAATTATTGAATTTTACTATCAAAATTCGTGCTCGGTTCGAAATGTTCATCGCGCGCTGCTTCCATTTTATGATCGGCATTCTCGACCTTCTGAGCAGTCTATTCGGAAGATTGTGACCAAATTTCGCACCAAATTTACTTTGTTGGACATTAAACCACCAATACGTTTACGTACTGTGCGTAGTGAAGAAAATATTGCGGCCGTATCAGCTAGTGTGACAGAAGACCGCGAAATGTCGATTCGGCGCCGTTCCCAGCAGTTAGGCCTTTGTTACAGCACTACGTGGAAAATTTTGCGGAAGGATTTGGGCGTAAAGCCTTTTAAGATACAGCTGGTGCAAGAACTAAAGCCAGCCGACCTACCACAACGCCGAATTTTTGGTGAATGGGCTCTTGGAAAGCTGGCCGAGGATCCGCTTTTTTATCGAAAAATTGTGTTCAGCGATGAGGCTCATTTTTGGTTGAATGGGTACGTAAATAAGCAAAATTGCCGCATTTGGAGTGAAGATCAGCCTGAAGCATTGCAACAGCTACCAATGCATCCCGAAAAAGCCACTGTTTGGTGCGGTTTATGGGCCGGCGGCATTATTGGGCCATATTTCTTCAAAGATGATGCGAATCGCAGCGTTACTGTCAATGGTGAACGCTACCGAGCGATGATAACAAACTTTTTTTTGCCCGAAATGGAAGTTCTTGACTTGCATGATATGTGGTTTCAACAAGACGGTGCCACATGCCACACAGCACGCGAAACAATGGCGCAATTGCGAGGCGAGTTTGGTGAACAGTTAATTTCACGTTTCGGGCCGGTCAATTGGCCGCCTAGATCGTGCGATTTGACACCATCAGATTATTTTTTGTGGGGGTATGCCAAGGCTAATGTGTATAGGGACAAGCCCGCTTCGATTGACGCACTGGAAGCCAACATCCATGCATTCATTCGTGAGATACCGGCCGATATGTGTGAAAGAGTATGCCAAAATTGGACTCAGCGGATGGGCTACCTGAGACGCAGCCGCGGTCAACATTTGCATGAAATTATCTTTAAACGTTAAATTGCAAGGTTCAAACTATCGATTCAAATAAATATTTCATTAATTTTTTCGAATTTTTCGTGTTTTTTTTTTAAAAAAGTTCTAAACCTCTTAAAAAATCACCCTTTACTAAGTCCAAATACCTATTAAATGAGTTTGGAATTTGATTCACTTGCATTAGCCCACAACTTAAAAGTGTGTCAATAAACACTACTTCGTAATCGGTTCTTACTTGGGAGGGAATCATACAGTTTTCATCTCTATCCCACTCCCAATAAACGTGACTGAAATTGAAATCACCAGCAACAAACAACATTTGATTTTCTCGTAAATTATTAGCAAGAAATTCAATGTTATTTGTGTGTGAAACATACATGCTGCATGCACTCGCTGGCCTAATGTAAGAAAGTGGAAAAATTATTTCACTTAAATTGTTGTTGGTATTATTGCTCATCAACACACTCACCGCTAGCTGTTCGATGGAGTCATCGACAAGCGGCAATGGCTTTTCAAACGAGACAAGCGAGCGGTGCACTGCTATGAGTACACCACCTCCTCTTGTCATACCTGTGTGAACACTTCTATCACGTCGGTAGACAGTGTATTCGCTGCCGAAAATTTCTTGAGAGAATATGTGCGTATGAAGCCATGTCTCTACAAGCATAATTATTTTATAAGAATTAATAGAAATGGAGAGTGATAAGCACTTTATTTTTGTTCTTGTGCCGCCAACATTCTGAAAGTAAACAGAAAGTTCTCCATGGTGAGCACAAGAGTTTAATTGTTTTATGTTTCCGTCATTTGCAAGTGGACCCCTTCGTTTTTTTTCTTTTGTACGAATGTTTTAATTTTCATTTTAGATGGCCAATGCTTGGACTTAAGAATGTCCTCTGCATTATCCGAAATAATGCTTACTTTGAAATTAACAAATCGTAATTTCGAGATATCAACACTGCTTTTGACTAACATTTTGCATTAATTATTAGTGGGAGGTAATTTTATGGCTTTAGCAACATGATCTACTACTTGTTGAGTAGTTGTTGTATTATGAGCGTTTGAAAGATGAAAGTGACGAACAGAAGAAGCCGCTTTGATAACAAATTGATTAGAAGGTTTAATAAATTTTTCTTTTGTTAGCCGGCGGCTTATGTTTTTGTTTTTTTCTGTGTTTATTTTGTTCACATCTTTCTGTTGCAATTTTTTGGCGGCTTTACTTGTACCTGCCACCATGGGGGAGTTTATTTTACTCTCCAAAGTATTATTGTTAAATAAAGTTTTATTTTCCTCACCTTGGTCGTTCGATGTACCGTTTTGATTGGTGTTTGTGGGAGCATGTGCAATTAAACTGACGCTCTTCTGGATTTTGGCTGTCTCTGCAAGAACTTTTGAGGTCAGCTCCTTAAGATTCTTTACAAAAACATCCTCTATTAATTTCGATACCCTTTCCGCGCAACATTTCGATTCTAGGTCGATCAGTTTTGCAAAAAGGAGATTGAAATTGTTTCCCACAGAGCAACAATCAACATCGCCATGTCAAATTTTTGCTTTCACCGAGTAATCGATATTGCCCGTCGGAAAGCTTGGTACATGTTTTGCAGAATTGTTTTCTGCATATACCTACCACCACAGTTTACCAAATCACTAATCACTTTTGCGTTGCACAACGAACAGGCCATTTGAGATTATATTTTAATTAATTATTAAAAAAACAATTAAAGAAGATTTATACACTTCAATTAAATTTTGAATGAAATAAAGAAGATTTACACTTCAATTAATTTTGAAAGAACACTTAATGTTGTCGCTTTGACAGTTGCCAGTTTTTGTTGAAACTTTGGACTTTGTACCTTTGATGGTATTCTGCAACCGACGATCCAATGGCCACTGCATCCGTTGCTGTACCTTGTACCTATGTAATTTTTGCGCAAAGAGTTTCAATTAGTATTACTTATATATATATTTACAGCACTTTCCTTTACCTTTATGTACTTGCAATGCAATGCATATAATAACCTATTACCTTTTATATTCAATCTATTGGCCAAGTGAAATTTAAAAATAATAAAAATTTATATAAAAAAATTAAAAATTGTTCTGCGAATCCTCTTCTGTGGCTGTTGTTTTTCCCCGCTGCGATTCGAACCCGAGTTGCTGAAGCTCCACCAAGCTGACGCCTAAGCTCATGCGGCCAAAGTCAGTACTTCGGTTTGGAGTTTTAAAGGGCCTCCAAATACTACTTTGCCTGGAGCTGTTAGTTTCAATGGCGGCTCTTTTTACTTGTGCTGTAATGGTCGCTTAGCTTTCAACAAATTCCTCCGGAAAAGTAACGCGCGCTCTGGGGTTTTCCACAATATTTCGGACAGCACTGTGCGCTGCACAAGTGCTGCCTTGAAATCAAATTTTTCTTTCGATTGCTACCTGCTGAGCAAAGTCTAATATTATATATTGTCTACTAATGCACTGAACAATTTAACTACCTGAATTTACCTTCTTTACCAAGTTAAGTGCTTGGTTCTCAATCACAAACTATTCCTTCTTATTTGAGTTGCTTATTTAAAATTTAAGCAATATAACGCGCACTTTTAAAATTCTTCTGAATTAATTCACTTCCGTATGGCTCTTGCTTACACGCCAGCTGAATTTTTAAAAATGAATAATTTAATGATGTTAGTAGCCGTTAATTTCAGCGGCTTTCTGGAAAGCTGGCTACTTGGAGGTTTTTTTTTTTTTTTTAAACCGCTCGTCTTCGTCTCCCAACGATTTTCGAATAAAAGCTTACTCTTTTTTCAATAGAATAATAGATCGAGTATCGATCTATTCCAAGTATGTTCGTTTAAGAAAACTAGTCGAACAGTCCTGTTACAAAGCCTTTGACTTTATAGAATTAAAATGGTACGAGCTTTTCAGTGAGAAGTTTAAAACTGTACAGCCCGAGAAACTATCAAAACTAATTGTTGTTATTTGTCATCTGTCAAATTGTATGGTCGCAATCTTGTTGTGTTCTTAGTTCCTTCCCTCGTTTCTTTGGAACGTAAAGTCAGATATCACGTGCAGACGAATTTTTTTCCAATATGTCACCTAACAATCTGACATATCTGTCACTTCACAAATAAGGGCCTACAGTTTATGGAAAAAACAGTCTGCCATGGTGTAAATGGTTTGTTTTATGCAAAGTTGCGTTTAAGAACGCTTGCTGCTCCGTTAAGAGCCAAAACAATCTCATCGAGAACTTTGACATTGTGATGCGCTGTCACGTGACTTCTTTAACATCGCACTGTGAAACTCGCAAAACAAAACCAGCTGCATAAAAGTCTGTAATGCAACGATGTGGCTGCGTTGACGTTATTTCAGGATATTGCGAACAGTCACTCGAGCATTTGCACTCAAAACCAGCTTCTGACGAGAATGCAATTCAATCGCCATTCATTCGCAAAAGTTGCATCCAAATCGAAAATCCGATTCAGTGTTTCAAATGTAAAAGTGTCACGCACTAAAGGCTCACCTCAAATGAGCTGCGAATGTTTGAATATGTTTGAATAAAAACAAAGTTATTCGAAAACAGTTGTATTCGAGATATGCATTGCGTAGGTAAGGACTGTTTTTTATGTTCCCAGTCAGCTAGCACATCGCTGGCAGAGTCAACGCGTATTTTTTTTATAGAACAGGGTACCATCTATTGAGAGTAGAATATTGTTGGAGCAAATTCGCTCGCGAAATGTGCATACATTTTGTCCCTGTGTTGAGTGAGGAAAGGAGAAGCGGAAATAAAATCTACAAATGGTGGAGGGGGATTGTTTTTGTTCGCTCAGATATTGCTGCTGGAGGGCATGTTCGCCTGGTATTCCGTGACAGCATTTGACACATTTTTCCCGTTTCTCAATGACCTAGATTTTTGTTTATTTTACACGGAGCGATGGATTTGGTTCCTTTTGTTTCTTTTTATATGGTTGTGCCGGTGTCGGCGCAGGCGTTGCAACTTTTCTAGTAAGAAGCAAATTTTCCTCACAACGCATTTGATGTTTTCACAGCTCAGAGTTCACGATGCCGTCCATTT
Organism: Cheilosia impressa; assembly: GCA_948293265.1. Taxonomy (NCBI): domain Eukaryota; kingdom Metazoa; phylum Arthropoda; class Insecta; order Diptera; family Syrphidae; genus Cheilosia; species Cheilosia impressa. The sequence continues at coordinate 5,454,429 of OX411885.1, read as the reverse complement.
TTCAAGTATCCGGGTTCCATAAAAAATTGCAAGCAGTAGAAATACGCTTTCTGAAAGGAATTTTGGATGGTGTGGTTGTGGTGCTGTCTGTGGTGGGTTGGTTGCGGGTGGTACAAAATGATAGTAAGGACTCTTTGTAGTGTAACCAGTGTGGCAGTCATTCAATTTGCAAATACTTTGCCATATCCCGACTTCCAGCATAGAACACGGCCTCTTGCGGGAGTCATCGATGAGCTTGCTTGATTTGCGTTGGTTCTGAATGGTGTGACCTGACCATCTTGTCCTGTTGCAGACATTTGATTTTTAAGTATCAGGCTCTCAGCTTACAGGACAGAGCTCCCCATGCTTGGTTCATACGCCAGCAACAGCCGCACGTTTATCGATCTGAGGGTGGGACATGCGCAGTTTCCTCTTAACTCATTCGTGGTCATTGGGGAGGTGATGTCACTGCAGAGTAGTCTCTCAGCTGTTCACCTCTATTTTTAAATGTTGCCCTTGGAAATTTGTCGTGCATCGTGCATTCTGCTGCGTGTCTTCGTCTCTAAGGTTGTTCAAGTTTCAGGCAGTAGAATTAATCACAATAGTCGCAGAAGTGGTCCTTTTGTATTATGAACCCCAAATGCTTTTCCACTATGGCTTTCCTATTTTTTTTCTCGTAGTTCGATATAGTCAAACAGTGGGGTGGCCGATAAGTTTGAGTAATTTTGTAACTATGCTAGAATTTCGAAAGGCGACTGCGGCCATTTTCAAAAATATGAAACTGTTATTCTCACCATTTTATTATAGAGTGAGATCCATATAACGAGATCCATACGTTAGATAAGATTGGGGGCCGTAAAGAGCGTCCTTCCGAGTAAATTACGAAGACAGTCAGGAACAGTTTTCGAATGATTGATTAAATGCAGCGCCAATGCTACGCTGAGTTTGGGGTTTCTTCAGCACGTGACCATGATAACCGAGTTTCTTTGGCCGAAAATTGATCACTGGGGTATTGGAAGCATTTGTGATGATTTTTTTTAAAAGCCAACTTAAAAAATTGGAAGCAAAACGAAACCAAAGTGTCTTCCCCCGGAAATACAACTTAGTTTACTTTAGCAGAAAACTGGTTAACACACCTCAATCGATGGAGGATTACTTTCACTGCTCATTGGGATTGGGGGCGAAGGTATACAGTATTTGGTCATCGTTCGTGTCAGTTGTAGAGCGCTTCAATTGCTGACTTGTCCTTTCAAATATCAGGCTGTCAGGCTATAATAAAGTTCCTTCTCTCATTCGTTAAATGTTGCCCCTCAGTTGAGTTGTGTGTCGTCGGATGACCGCACTTTTCAAGCGGATTTTGAGGAAATTTGACAAATCAATCGGACTGCTGAATTCCTGTTTGCAGATTATTTGTGCTTTGATTCTCGAATGGAGGTATCAGGCTCGTGGCACTGTGTCTCTCGCCATTGAAATCTGTGCTACTGCTGTAATAGTGTGAAGCGTACCCGCTTCATTTTTTCCGCCGTGCTGGTGGATGGTAGTGAACGGCGACGCCATTATAGAAGGGGTTGTGTTAATTACCACCAATTGTAGGAAATTGACTGGCTGCCTGAACTGGCGTTAGTTTATTACCAAATTTCGGTATCAGGGCACCAGCCTCGCCACCCGAATAATGAGATGGCTTTCAACTATCGAACTGGGATACTTGCAGTATATTCTGATTCCCGAGTGGCTCACGAAATGCCTGAGACAAATGCTTGAGCAGTGTTTTTTTTTTTTTTTTTGTTAGAAGGATAGACGACCGATTCAATTGCTTTGAGGAGGACCATAAGAAGCATCTTGCAAGAAATACCATAAGACGTTACCAGTAGCCGGTGTCGGAATATATCATAATCGATTTCGATGTTACATGGCGTGCAACACGTCCAACTACCTCCAAACTCCAGGTCGACCCGGTTTAGTACAAGTGCAGCATTAATTCCAATGACAAGCGGGAGGTATGCAGTTCGTTCTAATATTCAATATCCCCAGGACGTCCATAAATGCGAATAGGAGTGTGCAAATAATGTCGATGTATACAGTTCAATGGCATTCAATCAACTCTTGGAAAATCGGATGCTCTCTCATGAAATCGCAGCTAATTCCAGTCGGCGATCTGGTTGCGGCGCGGCGGGGGGGGGGGGGGGGGGGGGGGCTCTTTGCCATCTGTTTGTTTCATGATGGAGGCACCATCATTTTGATTTCGAATGAAATTCAAGAATTTACTAGAAAAAAAGTCTCCCCAATGGGTTGGGCTCTATCAACGCTGATAAAAGGGGATATCGGGATTAATATCCGTTTAATCGTAGAGACAAAGTGAACATTTTTGATGCTGTCGTCAAAGAGCGAATCACTTCTGGATTTACTTGTTTTGTTTGAACTGCAAGTCTCATTTTCTCTAAATAATTCAATTCGTGGCAACCGCTGTATGAACGTTTTCGATTTGTTATTAAAGCGTTTGTCTTACCCTGCACAGAACAGATTCGTCACAAGACATGAAAGAACTACGACTGAATAGAAATCCCATACGTTTTTCTGCCTACTATGCCTATGCCTTTCACTTGAATAGCAATTGTCACAACAAAAACAAACACCATCCATTGACACCCTTAATGCTAGGACTAGGTCTATTTCATACCCGCCTTCCATACGTTCAAATTGTCGTCATTTCCTCCGATTGTGAATACCTATCGAGAATGTCGTCACTAGTGCAATTCTTAGTACCAGGTGTCCAGCAGCTAACTGCAAGCAAGTGGAATTTCTTAACAAACTGTGCCACCAAGTGCATCTGCCACTGCACTGTAAATATTGTTATTGTGACACCAGCTGTGCAAGCCAGTATGGCAAGCCCAGGAATGCGTTATAAAAGTATAAAACCATTCAGAAGTGATTCTACAATCGATACGGAAAGCAGTACGGAGACAACAGACAGCCTTTCCTGCCAACATTTCAATAAAAATAATTCCGCATTTGAATAATATGAAACCACGCACAGAGGAGGAGGACCCTTATACAAGAACACTGCTACATCTGTTGGCCACAGTCCGCCGCACATTTCTTACAGAGGTAAATATATAAATGAGCTTAAAAAAATTTTAAGGCCAACCTGCCGGTCAGTGCACGATTTCTATTGTAGCTGTTTTTTTTTAATTTCCACGTGCCGAAAGGCTCCAAAAGGGACATTTCTTTTCTCTTACCTTCACCTGTCTGTACAATGTACATAGCCCCAAATTTAGAAAACAAAAATCGTTCCCGTCTACGAACTTAAGACATTGGCCATCCAAGTTGTTCGGAAAATTGCAAATCATCTGTCTAAGATGGGGTAGTCTCTTCGTCTACCTCTTCGATTCAAAAAACACGCACTAAAGGCAGACCTAGATGTTTGGCCACCACAACATGAACAACAACGTTTTTAATAAGCGCCACCTGAAGATTGCAGCGCCACCTAAAAAACTGTGGATAGCTGAAGTCCTTCTAGGGTCTAGGCAAACCGACTGAGAAAGGTTTTCTGTTAGGTACTATGCAAAGAAGACGCTGTACAAGCTGGGGAACTATCTGTCTCAAAAAAAAAGCCCACAAAGAAGTCCAACATAACTCAACTAAAACGGTATCTCCTGTGTAATCTGTCCCCATTTCCCTAATGCCCGCGCTTCCACAGTACATTAAAAGTGGTCAATTGAACAGAACCCGAAGGACCTTACAACCAGAAACCAAAACCACACCCAAAGTTTGGATCTAAAAAAAACACTTTTTCCGATAACCTTCGATTTATCTTTCTGGAACCAACACAGATACAATACAAACATCGTGTTGCAGGCCATCCTTCCCCTCGTATGATGGGATACGAATTCAAGGCGCATCTCATGCAGGAGGAAATACTGTATCTGACTACTTTTAGGCATGCACGATACAAGTATTTAAAAATACGAAACATGTTACATGTCCAGGGGACCATGATGAAAGCGGGAAACTCATTATACCATGTCCCATAAAGGTAAATAGATTCATGTGTAATTAAGGGGTAGAATATTCATTTGAATGCCAGTTGGGTAAATAAATTACGATTGTTTTGCAGTGGGCCCAAGGGAAGGGGGCTTCCGTTCAAAAGTAAATCAAATCTGAAAGCTGGCTGCATATTCTCCTGTTTACCGGATACTTCATGTAATGTTTTAAATAACTGCTTGTCGTCCTGTCCAATTAGATAGCGGCAATAATATATCCCCCTAAAAGTTTGAAATTAATATACATCGATGGGGAATACATTAAGTTGTGAGAATAGAATTGGAGAGAAACTCCTCGGTATACACACAACATTTCGATATTTATCAACACCAGGCGACCATGAGGAACACCAGGAAAGTGCAACGCGTGTGCTGTCGCTAATGCATTCGAAGTAAGTATCGAATATCACTTATGCAGCATGAAGCGGAAGCTAAAAAGCTGCAACAAACTAAAATTGTATAAGACAGATGAGTGACAGACATTTTTCTCTTACCACACTGAACACTGAATGACACTGAATTAAAATGATGAGTGTCCCCTAAATCAAATTCATTAGTAAACTTTCAATTGTCCAGTTTATTCGCGGGTGTATCACGGACTCACCATAACCTCACACCACCGACAGATAGAGTCCTTCTGCAGGCTTGAATTTGTATCCCATGATACGTGGGAAAGGCATTGATGGCCTGCAATACGGGGCATCCTCATGAAGGGATAGACGTCGTACTCAATCTAACTACTTCATCCTAAAGGACGCCTGTCTAGAATAATGTTGTTCTTTTATGGTAATGTACAGGACAGTCATTTGAACTGCAGGATTACCTAAAATTATGTACAAATAAAGACAGAAGCGATACGGCTTGTTTTGTTACATTTTCCAGGGCTGGGTAAGCAGAAATTTCTGTTAGTGTCCCTATTCATCTGAGGAATTTGTCGCCAGCTCTCCTGCTATCTACATCATCAAATCATCATTCCTTTGCGTGTGCAAAGTGCGACTGACGATGTTGAGTCAAATTGAGGGGGTGGCTCTTTTCGTTTTAAATTATAATTTTCGGGCATAGATCACGTCCGTGTTTCGAACGTCAGCTGTTCGCTGGAAATGGACAGACGATTCTGACCTCAAATCATCTAATTCAAATATTATTTTGATTCGTGTTTTTAAATCGATTGTGAAAGTGGCAACCTACATTATTTGTCACCGATAGTAAAAAGGCCTTTTTCATGGTCGCAAAACAGATAAAGGAGTCAAAGTCAAAGCTAGATTGCGACGAAAATAAAAGAACTAATATTTTGGCTACTCAACAACAGATAACAATTGCAATATTCAAATAAAATAATTATTCGTCGCACTCACCGAGTGTGATAACTTGTGAACCAATTTTGTTGATCATGTTGTAATTCACTTTTACACTTTTTATTTTCTTCGTTTCTTCTCACTTTTTATCAGTAGCTGAAGCTTGTTAATGTTCATTGCACTTTGAAATTAATGAAATTATATTTCACTCCCGTAAAATGTTTGAAAAAAACAAGAAATAAACGCAGACCAAATAAAATATTTGCACGACTGGATGCTGACGACTTTGACATAAAGTGACTATCGCAAGCTGCAGTCGGTAACAAAGATGATAAGGTAGGCCTGCGGTTTGTGCATTTGATATTTAATCGAGTGCGGTTGTGAATTTACTGATCAGTTGCTTATACTATTTTATCGAACTCACTTTCTTTTGACGAGCCACTTCGAGATATACCTACTTATGGGAGGCTGAGGATTATGAGCCTTAGTAATAAACTTTTTCAACCTATTTCCCAACGTTGTTCAAGCGTAAAGCGACTCATTTCATTCCGCGGAGGTATGACACTGACTTTCTGTCAAGATTTCAAGCGAGAAAAATCTGTCAGTGTTAAAACAACCTATGATTTAAAAAGAAACCACTAGATGACCCAACCTTTACAGCTCGTTCACGGAAGTGGCGACACTATTGAACAGCGTCGCACTAAATTGCCTCTGGAAATGTGTGTCTCCACGAAGCGAGTTTCAAAATTTGCTTAGACATTGAATCCTCGGAGGGAGGGACTTACAATTTGATATCGAACGGCTTTGCAAGCTCCTATACTACGTTGACATAATGTCAGGCGACACCTCTTCCTCAACCTGTTCGCCTAGTACCGAAATCCAGAAAATCTTCACGCGTTTGTCATTTTTCCGACAAACGTACATTCCCACTCAAAGTATTTTGTGCAACTGCGAGCAGAGACAATAAAAAGTATGGTTTGTCTATGACTGCGAGCAGCAGATATCTTTCCAAAGTTCTGCTGCCTGAAATGAAACACGTGTCAGTTGTCACTGTTATGAGTGCAGTGGTGGCTGCAGACTGCTGCAGTATGGGAAGTAAATCTCTGTAGAGAATGAAAATCATGAGGCATTCCATTCCAGGCACCTGGTCGCCTGGTATGAAAACTGTGAGTTTTAACGAATTAAAGTGGACATGGAGCCACAGCCAGATGCGCTGTTTTCCCCTATTGTGCTGAACAAGATTAATCAAAATTATTCATTGGGCAAGGAAGGGCACGATTTCTGTTTATCGACTGTTATATCGATAAGTTCCAGTCTGGAACATGCGTCAAAATAAATCAGTGCCTAGGACCAGCCTTCCGCTAATAGAATATAGTCAAGTGTTAATTTTTCATTTTGTTTTTCCTAATATTTACATAATAAATGATCCTGGACTGCGCCGTACTAATAACAAAATCGACTTTAAATTTACGGAAGCTCACAAATACGAAATTTGTATAGCCACTGTGAACTACTAAAATTGAGAGTCGAAACTAAAAATGTTAGTAGGGCCACTGAAAACTATTATTATTTTAAATTGATGGCAGATGTTCGCTTTTGATAGCCTGCATTTCCAGCTATTTAATATTATTTAGCTCACAATAGCGAATTTTATATGAAAAAGTCTGGGCCTTTGAAGTTCGTACAAGCTAAGGGTCTAACTAATAATTATATTTTACCTTCACACTAAATATTTTGTAGATCACAATGGGTAGTTTATATGGAAAATTTATTTCGCTATTGTGAGCAGGTAAAATTTAGCCTGAACGCTATATATTATTATTAGTATCGCCAATTGACTGTAGGGAGCAGAAACGTCTCTAAACCGCAAAACTAGTTGAATCGAATGTCTTTCAAAAGCGATCCTACCTTCACCTCGAATCGTAGGTCACAACAGCTTATTTTATATATATATAAAAAAATGTGACTTCGTAATACGCAAGCTAAACACTAACCCCCGTAATAATAAACGCTGCGTAAAAGTTATCAACTCGTTATTCAGTAGTTACATGAAAATTTTGTATGCTATACGGGGGTAAAACTGTTTGTAAATTTTGTCTACAATTGGTGTCAACTTGTAGTTGACGTTTATTAACACAAAATCGGGTTGAATATGACCAACAAATATCGTTCTTGATTCGATGAAGAAAACATCCTTGGACCACAGGTATGGAAGTATACATGCATCATGTAATGAACCTTTGTGTCATTGATAACAGAATTATGTCAAACGGGTCACAGAATACGAGGCGAATAGAAATGGCCACAGGTATGCATCAGCGAAATTATTTCAATCTGCTGGGATGCAGCTTTTCTTTATTGCAAATTGCCAAATGAGACTACGCGCCATCATACTACATGACGTACAAACCTTACTCAATTTGCAGAAGTTCCCCTCGGTCTGCATGCAGTAGCAACCATCCGTTGTAGGTGCGTGGGGCATTTCAGGCCAACAGCCATCGATTGGAGGGGGTGATTAATATATATCAGTATACACTTAAAGAATCCATGTGATTATTTTGTTACCACAATTTCTAAAGGGTCCATTTTGTCATTGAAAATGCATTCCAAAGTTCGAAAGAAATCATTTTGGCAGACCAAAGAAAAGAAAACTCGAAGTGAACAGCACGCAGTAGTATAAAGTTTCTATTTCCATGCCAGGACGCATTTTATTGTTTATGGTTTCCTGACACCAAAAATGCTTATTGTTTAAAAGTACAAGCGACAATAAAACTCGCGAAGTCAAACAATAATAATAAGAACAGCGGAAATTCTCAACCTGTTGCAGGCTCCAAACACGCATGTGTATTCTCCCCTTTCGAAATACACAAGGCTCGCCGTGAATGGGTTGTTAGGCGAGTGCCAGGATGTGCAGGGGAGAGGATAAAACACTTCTGATTTTTCATGGTTTCCTGTTACCGCTATCGGCATTGTTGTCATGCTCCTAACAACCTCAACGAAACGGTCGCTAAGGCGAGTGCGGGTTCGAGCGATTCGTATTCAGTTCGCTTAGAGTCCTTTGGAAAAACGATATCGTTTGCCGAGCTAATGCGAGAGTTCCCGACGGTAAAAGCCGGAAGAACATTGCCTACAAAAGTGTTTATTTTTTTGTTCTTCGTGTGGTAAAATCGACTTAAACTCGTTCCAGGATGTGGCCATTATTTGAATTGTATTTGCATATGACAATTTCGAATGCCCACTACCGCTTTAACACAAACTGGAGGCCAGGCACATGAGTGCGTTTGCATCTGCACATCGACTTTTCTGTATGGGTATTGACCGACATCTTAATCAGACTCAAAAGCACTGACGCAACACTTCACGTTTTATACTTCAGCTATCTGTAGAAGGTTCTGTTCACCTAGTATTCCTATGTTCCGTTTGACACATTTTTCAACTTTCTAATGTCAGAGAAGGTCATGTCAATCTCAAAGTTTCTATGGAGCGATGATTTTTTACATGAACGGACAAAAATGAAACAAAACTCTGCGTATCCTTTTTTACCTTTTGTACCTAGCCAAGTGTTTTTTTTCCAACAAAAAGCAAAAATGAATAAACTCACAGTGAAATTCTGTTGGGGTGGAAATAATAATGGAGCTCCTGTGCAATGATGGGGGTTCTTTACGAGACAACAAAATGGTTGGTGGGAGTAAACAGCCACACAAAACGCGGCCGAATATATTTGCCGGCCGAAATGCTTCGATTTGTAAAATGTATCGGGCTAGCAGAAAGTAAAATCGGGCGAACACACAAAAGGTTTTCCCCCAACATCGTGGTATAGGTGTCCTGAGACTTGAAGTTCGGAAATGGCATGCTCACATCATGAACAACGCCATTTAAAATATTCATATCCGGCTCTCATGCTATCGAAGGTATCTCCCTTTAATTGGCCTGACAGTAGCACCGAAATCAGTCTATAAACCTCTTTCATCCTACGCTGGAGGATGATATACTGTGATTCTCATGAACGCTATATTGAACTTGGAAATGTTCGTAGGTGGAGAAATGGCGCACCTATACTACCTACCCACTACAATTCATAGCTGCTACATTGCAATCGTTTTGTGGGGCCAATCTCTTTCCATTTCTTTGCTGGCAGTACGAATGCACTTCTACGTTGGGGTTATGTTTTCTTGAACTGAATCGTAGCATGACGTAACCAAGCATATTTTTTTTGACTACCAAGTGAACATGAACACAAGTTTTCTGCAAGGAATCACTGGATAGTAAAATTTTACGGGGTGGAGCAGCGTTGCTGTCCGGGCCTAAAAGCGTGGGTTTTTTTTTTAAATGTATCAGGTCAGCATGAAATTGAAATGGTATCCGTTGAATACGGTTCGATTCAATAGGGCGCACACACGCTCACATGTGTCCTGCATCGTCCCAATAACACGCACACACACAAAAACTGCGCAGGCTCAAGAACAGTACACCATTCATTCGGCTACGACGGGCAATTTAAATAGCTTTTGTGAGTACAGGCTGTTTCGATTATTGCGAACATTTAGAACATAGTTCTCATAGTTCTCAATTAGTCTAATTCGTAATATATTTCCAGATTTAGCCCAGTTCACCGGCGGTGAAGAAACACTGAAGAAAAGTCCCTAAAGAAATGCACTTCTTAGGATATGCCACTGATTAAGGAGACTAGTGACCAACTGATACAATTTAAATTGAATATAAATTTTAATATACGAATTGTTGAAAAACATAAAAATATAAAATTTCGCCCTGAAAAGGATTTCATTCTCCAGCTGGTAGATTTTTGAATGTTTTTTCCACGCTCCACACAGAGCTCCCGAAACTGCGATTACAAAACGATTGCATACTCGTGGGGGTCTATTTGATTTGACGTTTCATCTTAAATTTTGAACATCTGTATGTTTGACATATGCCAAGAAAAAGAATTTGAATGATATTTAAATTTGAAATCTGCAAAATTTCGAATCTAAATAAAAAGAACCCACAAATTAATTAAAAATAGATTGGGTAACCTTATTTCGGATGGAATTGATTAAGATAAGGTTAAGGCTGGGCTTCTAAAATTGGACGAGTGGTTCTTATAATAAAATTACAAATGTCTAGCCAAACGCTTTATTAAATACAAAATTCATTGGAAAACTTACAAAAAGAAGAAACAAACAAACAAAACATCTTAAATCTAGCTAATCGATTTCTCCTAGAACCTGCACACTTCTGACAGGATTCTTCGGTGTGCCATTGCGCTGTCGGAAGCCGAGGAAAGCTGCTGCTGTTGATGATGATGGTGGTGACGAAGATTGTTGCAGCGATGGTGCCGATCCGAGATACATATACTGCGGGGGTAACATTGGTTGACTCCTGGGCATTGGCTTTGGTTGAGGCTGCAAGTGCAGGGCCAGCAGCAACATTCGAAAAAGCAGCTCCTCGCGTACATTTGAGGGCAGTAAGCTGGATTGGGAAGGTTGACCATTTCTGGTCATAGCACTTTCGATGTACTTTGGCTCTCTAATGTTCTTGTAGAATGGAGTTTCGGGGATTTGCGGAGCCTTTGGCATATCGTAATAGTAGTTGTTGTCTCCGTTGTACTCGGTGGAAGAGGCATATGGCACAGGCTCCTGTGAGGCATGCAAACGTCGTTCTCTCAATACCAACAGTTGCAGAAGAAGGTCGAAATCTCGAACGGTAAGGGGCTGGTATTGCCCCTGCTGCTGTTGCTGCTGTTGTTGCGGCATGTATATCGGTGATGGACGATACATTTCATCCTGATAGCTATCTGAGGGAGGATATCTTGAAGTGAACAGATTTTGGTTACCCGGCAGTGGTTGATAGTAGTTTTGCTGATGATTTTGGTGGTTTTCGAACATAAACTGAGGCGTTGTTGGTGGTGGCTGCGGCATCCTTTGGATAAAGTCCTCATTTGTCCACTTATGATTGGGATAGGGATTCACGAAGGCATTTCGATTGTATGCCGGCATCTCGTCGATATCCTCATTGGTGCGTATTCTTGCATAAGGAATGCTCTTGTATAAGTTTCGCTTCCGCTGCTCGACATGGTATGGGGTGGTTTCATATGATCTAGGTGTCGTTGTCGCTTGCTCTGAGTTTGTCTGAATCTTGAAAGCCGGCTTCTCTAGAACAACGTTTACTTGCGAGGTTTTCTGCTGTTGTTCGTGTTGTTGTTGCTCCTCAGAGAAGTTTTCTATAACCGGCTTAGCGCTCGTGTCATGGTTCCTTTCTTGCTTATTTTCAGTGACGATTGTTGAACGATATTTTTGCGCCGACAGCAACGGCACGGGGCGAATGTTGACGTACGTTCGCGACGCCGGTGTCGGTATAGACGTTGCATAGACAATGGTTGTTGTAGGTTCACCCGTTCCGTAGTCCTTGGCCGTTGCATGCAAACTGGTTGGATGCGCAAACGGAGACGATGTGGATGTTGAAGAGGAAATGCTTCCTGGACCGCGCACCTTGCGTGGAATTGCCTGAATGACGGCGGACTTCCGAGGCGGTATGAATATCTTTACCGACGAATTGAGCTTTTCATTGGGCTCAACGCCGACATTACGTGTGCTGTTGTTGTGCTCGTCGGGATCGTAACCTGACGCGTGCTTTACCGTATCATAGAGCTGCCGGTTCTCGATTTTAATACTCTCTTGGGCAGATGCATCTTCAAAAGGGTTGGTTTTGTTGTCGTCGTCGTCATTGCCCATGTAGGGGTAGGAGCTGTAGTCAACCGATACGAGATGAGTTGGCATTTCATTTGGAGAGCTGGCAAAGGCACTTGCCACTGTCGCACCGAAGAACACGAGAAGCATCTGAAATTATGGCAAAACAAAAATGCAGAAAGATATCAATGGAAATATATAACGACGGCGGTGGAGTGACGTAATTGCGGATATTCTTATCAGTGGGTCTATGGATACCATGCTCCTTATAAATAAAAATGGGTTCTACGCAAGGGAGGCTACATAGATTCGGATTCCACATGGCAATTAGTGAACGATTTAGTTTACCCGTAAACGTAAGTTAGAAAAGAGTCATTCAGTTGCAGTAGGTCGCACGTTCCGCTGTCAATTCTTGGATCTATCAGAATCCTTCTTCTTTAGCATAGAAAATTGTTTTTTTTCAACCGAAGTTATATAGAATTGGTTTCGATTGAATGGTTCAGGTGTCGTGAATTTAGATATTTGTTCAAATCACACCTAAAGTCAAGTAAAAACAACCAGCTGTCTTAAATGACAGGACTTTGCTTTAGAGACCAATAACACGCAGAGTAGATTCCAATATCGGGACTTTCGAAACATTCGGCCTTACTAATAATCAAACACTAATGTCGACGATTAGCTGGTTGCCAGCTTTAGTAAAAATGTACAGCATTAGTGAAACGGTACCAATAAACAATTAGACCTCCACATTTGCTAGTGCGACAACTTTCTTAGAAACTATTACATTTTTTGTCATCGCAGAATTCAAATTTCATAATTTGTTTTCGTAAAAAACAAGGTCAATGGTTTATTTCACAACGAGGATTTTATTCTAAAAAAAGGAATATTTAAATTGCAAATTAATTTGCCCAGCAGATTTCTTTTAAATGCTTTTTGAAGCTTATTACAAGCAAAAAACAAAACAGAAAATAGTAAATGCACAAAATATCCGCTGATCTGTCAAATATCGTATGCAAATCAGTAATGCCTTATTGTTCGATCGCACACAATTTTCGGTACTTTTTATAGTACGCTTTCCTTTGTTTACTAATACTTCACGATTGATTTATGAGTGAAATTGTGTCGTAATAAGGTCTCTTTTAAATTATACAATAAACGAAACACAGTTTATTAGAATGCTTTGATTTATTCGTTGGCTGATAATGCAAATCAAAATTTATTGGTAGTCTAAACATCACATTTAGATCGTTAGCAAATGAATATTTTCGAAAGAAATAATAACCTGCTTATTCATTTCCGTTTGCAAAACAGTACTTGGAAAAGTATATGAAGGTGTGAATATAAATACAATTTGATCTTCTAAAAATTGCATAGCTTTATTACTTAATTCGGAAAAAAAATATAAAGCCTTGGACATTCTTCTACATATACATAAACTGTCATGTGTTCTCCTAGATAAATTCGCACTAAGTAATACAGAACTTTGTATATCTTAAATTCGCACATACTACCTGATATTCCTCCAGCAGTTCCCAAATTTATTATTTCGCATTGATTTTGCTGAATGCTGACAATTCTTCTAACTATATTTTCCGCGAAATAAACCTTTTCACAACAACCATTTCCACACCAATATTTGAGATCTTCATCCAAAATCTACCTGCCGCCTAAGGTACTGAGAATTGTAAAAAAAAGAGTATTCAGGTATGAGCTGTCCAATATTAAATGAACAGATATTTTATTCTCTTAGCGACTACTCTCAAGAAATTCTTGGAAAGATCGCAAACTTATATCAAATTTATTTTGTTCTTAGCATGCATTCGTTACAAACTAAAATGAAAATCAATCATAAAGCAAGCACTAGCGGTTAAACAAAATAAAGCAGAGAAAAGCACTAACCATTTCTTTTAATCAAAATATTCGAAGTACATATTTTAACCCACATGTTAATTATCGCTGCGTAAAAGTTATCAACTCGTTATTCAGCAGTTACGTCAAATTTTTGTATGCTATCTGATGCCTACTAGCTAACTTGCTTGTGCACATTTTTGTTTATTAATACATGGGTAAGTGTTTAGAAATAAAACAAAAGTGCATTAGGTATTTTTCAATTTTGTGCATACATTTATACAAATTTGTGTTTGCTGGACTTGAAAACCACTTGAATTGTTGTATTCCAACGAATAAAATCAGAAAATATTAACAATTTACTAAAATTTGTTTATAATTATAAACGGTCAGGCTGAACCACAGCGTATGTAAATTTGCTCCTATTACGAAATTCCATACCATCCATTAGGATAGTTGGGCAACACTCCTCTTCAAAATGACATTTCGGGAGGATTTATTTAGCTAATGCCCCAGATAAACATGGGTTTCTGAACATTAACATTTAACCCTACAGTTAGCGATATTCTGGCAACTATATTTGTTTATTGGTAAAGGGATTTTGGAAAGTGTGGGGTCTTTGCATAAACTGCCAGACTAAAGTTGATTATTGGTAAGGCCGATTGACATTCAAAATTTATTTCTTGAATGTGGATAACCTTACTTGGCATGAAATTTATTTAACACCCAACGTAAACGATCAGGTTCAAATTTTTAATGATAATGTTTCTTATTTGTTCAATAAATATGTTCCAATTAGAACAAAAGTTGTTGTAAACTCTGAGTGTCCTTGGATGTCAAGTGATATTATCAACGCGATTTCCTTACGCGATAGTCTTTTTCGGCGATGGAAGAGGTTTGAATGTGCTGAATGCATTCAAAAAAGCCAGAAACCGTGTTACGTGGATGATAAGACGCGCAAAATACCTTCACTATCTTCACAAATTTAATAATAGTAGATCCTCCAAATTCTTATAGAAATAAGTAAAAGACTTGGGGCTTAGCAAGAAATGCCCTTCTGTAAATGATGACATCGATATCGAGGAAATTAATATTAGATTTTCTGATCCCACCCTGGTCACCCAAAAAAGCCCCTCACATTTCATACCCAACTACTGTCAAGATGCTTTTTCTCTTTCTGCTGTGGATATTTTCACTGTTGGCAACGCGATTTTCTCAATCAAGTCAAAGTGTGTGGGACTGGATAATATTCACCCTGACTTTATAAAAATACTTATTCCCAAAATACTCCAGTATACTACTTATATTCTTCCGATTATCCAATAGTATGGAAACGAGCTAAGATAGTTCCGATACCGAAAACCTCAGGAACAGTGAATAATTATCGTCCAATAGCCATTCTGTCTTATTTGTCGAAAATCTTTGAGGTAATTGTCAGCAAACAAATCAAGGAGTATGTAAATAGTTTGAATTTATTAAATTGTTTTCAATCTGGATTTAGATCTGATCACAGCTGCATAACTGCCCTGTTGAAGGTCTCGGATGACATTCGCCGAGCGATAGGTAATAACAAATCAACCTTGGTGACACTATTAGATTTTTCAAAGGCATTTGATTCTGTTGAACCGGCTATTTTATGCCAAAAATTATCTAATCTGTTCAATTACTTGGTTGACAAATTAACATTTTCGCAGTCAGGTCGTGGTATTACCCTAAGACCTTGTATATACACCTGTCTGACAACGCGTCGTCAGTTTTACATTTACTCCGTTAGCCTTTGGAATCAGCTCCCCCTTTCGTTAAGAAAAAAAATCGAACATAGCCAGTTTTTACCTGCCGTTTTTTTCATTTTTATCACTGGATAGTTCTCAAATATTTTAAATCTTTTGAATTTAAAAAATTTTGTTTGTTAAATTCGAGCATCTAAACCAAATTTTTATCATTAATTTTTCTTTTAAATATTATATTCATATACTCTACCGGTACAGCGATCAAATTAAATTAAATAAATAAATAAATAAAGTCACAATTTTACAGTTTGAGGAGATTTACGTCCGTTTAAAAACGTCAAACTTTGAATTGTGCTAATATTTACGTTTATAGAATTTACATTTGGCAGCTGCAATGGATATCAACATAAAATGAATGGTTTTTTATAAACACAAATTACAATTTAGGAACAGTCGTCTTTTAAATCACACACCAACACAAATGCAAACAAAAAAATAGTCTCATTTTATGTTCCATTGGGCACGAAAAATCTGAAATCCCGATACAAAACGACATTAGTTTAATTGTGACACTTGGAGTTAGAAGAGGAATACATTTTCTACAGCCAGTTCTACAAAGGCAATCCTAATCCCTTAACCATGAGCCCTTATTTGTGGTACCTGTCAATGTTAAAATTGCTATTAAATCAAACACATCAATAAAAACCGCATTAAAATAGGACCCAACATGGCTTCTTAAATAAGTTTCTACATATGTACTACTTATACATGAAATTGGTTCAACATGTATTTAGATTTATACCAATTTTTTTCATGTAGACAAAGCATAGTTAACCTCCACCACTTTGAGCTTAGAAATATACGAATTATGGCAGTAGGCTCTAGAATATCAACAATAATCACCTTCAGCTCATCATGGGCAATGGGAATGGGTAAGAGGCGCTAAAAAAACTCAACACATGCTAAGAAAACAAAAGTAAAACCTTGGACAGGTATTAATTTAAGACCAACTAGATCGCAATCACGCCTACAAACAACGCCTCGATATTCTTCTCAATTGTTACCTCATCAACGACAATGAAAACATATTGTGTAACCACATGTCACTGTGCTTCGGCTGATACAGCATCGTGAGAACTTCTGTCAGATTTCTCACATATATTTTGCACAATTGCCTGCTGATGGTCTACTGCGATTCGTACCGTGGGATATGAGGTAATTCTTATAAAAACTTGCTAGCGTACGTTTTGCGAGATGAGATAACCATCAGCAAAGGCGCGCAAGTGAATGCGGATAAGAAATGGCTAAGTAGATGAAGTACGTAAGCCATATACACTAAATATGGTAATCGTCCAAGGGGAACAGAGTTAGCGTTAATTGGTCCACCTCACTTACATCATGATGCAGAATTTTGAAAGATTTTCGTTGTCATGAGGGAAAAATCAAAACAAGTGTCACAGTTTTGAAACATTTTCTAAGTGGAACCAAATAAAACTGTCATCGAATATGTCATATTGTGAATGCGCATAGTATTTCGTTGTTTTAGTTACCTAAGTTAGTTTTTGATTCTCAAGAACGTATTAAGCTGACCTTAATGGTGAATTCACAATGTCGCGTTGAACGCGTGCGTGCGTCGGCGCGCTTTGACACGCTTTATCGAAACTTTACGATTTTAGATGCCAAAGCACGCGAGCAACAATTTTGTAAAACGAAATGCTGCTTTGAAGCGAATGCGCGTTGAGAGAGTAGAGTATGCCAGATTAAAAGTTCGGTTTGGTTTAAACTAATGTACAAAAATAGAGAGCAGAATTCAAATTTCAATTCTACTCTCTTTTTTCTTGTAGCTGTAATTTTTGTGCAAGAATAAAAAAAGGATTCTCCAAAATAAATAAAAAAATCATTCATAACAGAAATGCAAAAACAATCTTAACAAAGATACAAGAGCAATGATTAATATTTTTTTTATCAAAGAAAATCTAAAGAAATTAGTATTAACTTTACAAAAAAATAAAGGTATTCGTCATTTTCACCCACTAAATTAATTAATTTGCATTAAAAAAAACATCATATTGCTTTTTAAAACATGTGTGTGATAAACATAATTGATTCTGTGCCACTCCAACTAAGAACGGCACATCCCACGAAATCAAATCGAACAATTCAAAATTCTGAAATTGTCAAACGCGCGTGAGAGTAAAGAGTAGGTCTACTCAGGCGTCGCGTTGAACTTTACGATATTTACGATCTAAAGTCGATTCATATGAACCCTTTGTTTCTACATAATCTTTCAACGCACGCGCGCGTCAACGCGACATTGTGAAATGGGCATAATTAAAGCGAATCCTTTTAGACTAGACACAGCTCGAGCTAAAAAATCAAGCTTTTGTTTCAAAATGTGCTTCATTTGTCCCAATTTAGCGGTCGGCGGTTGTGTTCTGTTGCGGAAAAGGATGCAAGGATGAGCATTTTTAATTACTGAATGGACGAGAAGTAGAATCTGCAATGGTTGAAATAAGATATAATTCTATTTTTTAAGGAAGTTTTTTCAATGAACAGCTGTTTTTCTGTGACTCTTATTCACATCGTACTTTATATAAAAATTTAGTTAGGATTTTAGCTATTGGTTGGAGAAAAAAATTTGGAGAGCACCTAAAATTTAGTTAAGCACTAAATATGATAATTAGTATCAAGGATGGATGGAATACCTCAACCCAGGCACTTTTCGTTTCGTGCTATAAGTCCCTTCATGAATTCAACAAGTGGCAAGACCGATTGAGAGTACTAACGAGCTATCGAACTAACACAGTTTGGCGTTTTGTGTTTTTTATTATCTATTGTGAACTAAAATACTATTTACGGATATGTCGGCTCGACCCCCGAGGACAGCCAGCAAATGATCTCGTATTTTCGCATTACATTCATACATCGGAATTGAGTAAATTAAATACTTTGATTCCGGGTTAAATGCAATTCGCCGTGCTAATAATTAAACAAAGTCTCCACTTTTAATTTACGGAAGCTCACAATAGCGAAATTTGTATGGAAAATATTGCCACTACGAACCACTTAGATTTTAAGTCGAAACTCAAACCTCGATACCAATAGTTAATCAGTTTCAGTATCCAGGCTAAATTTTTTTAATTCACAATAGCGAAATTTCCCATACGAAATTTCATATTGAGACCTACCACATATATAAGGTTAAGCTTAAAATTTATCATTAGTAAGGCCCATGATGTCTGTCGCAAAATTATAACAATAACAATTTTAAAATACATCGCTGGTCTTTTACTTTCAATCTTAAGCTAAAGCCTTGTGAAATTCACAATAACGAAATGCATCAAGAATGTTTTTATTTGTGAGTTAACATTTTGAGTGGTCGCAGTTTTCGATTTACAAACTCACAGCGAGCTTCACTTTCATACCAAACTGGCTACTGTGACCAAGGCCTATTTCCATTAGTACGACACATTATTGTCCCATTTCCGTTTCGTCGTTTTATTTATAAATCACAATTTTGTTGACTGTGTACATTTGCATTGACGCATTTATCGATATAGCAGATTTGCCGAGTCAAAACATTTTAAATGATCCGATCACAACTTGAGTTTTGGTCATAAAAACTTTTTTAAGAAAGGGATATTTTGCAGACAGTTTTGTCTGACACTAAGCGACATAGTAAAAACTTGTAACCACATTAATACGTGTAACAGAGACAATTATTGTTTCACAGTTCTTATAGTTATTCGTATTCCACTTGTCACTTATTTTTTCTTATACATATTATAGAAAAATAAAAAATGCATGTACCTTCAGTATAAAACCGTGCCGACGCATGTTGCTCTCGAAAGAAAATCAAGAAAAAGAAAAAAACAATCACTAAGAGAACTCTCAAACGAAATCGAAACTAACTGCTATGACGTTTCAAATACATTTGAGATGAATTTTTGCGATGTATCGCTTTATATTCCTTATACTCTATTTAAATGTGTTTTGCAGCAACCGCCAAAAGTTCACACACAATCTTCAATGGAACAATGTGTTTGCATTGAATTTCCCACGCGCGGGCGTGGAACTTGGAAGCGATAGGTACACTCACTTGTATATACCGAACCGAACCGACTCCCAACTTAAAACAAAGCGATACGCGCGTCCATGACTTACAAGGAAAAGCGAACGCGCTTCTCATCAAGACACCAAAAGTTGGCTTTTGCATCCATCAGAGACTTCTCTGTGTACATATGGAAATTAGTTGGTTTCCCATAGTTTTGCCAATCGGTAGACGCGGTACGGTGGGTGACTTGTCAGTTAAAAGTTGTTATTTCGAGTCTTGTCTAGGAACTAACATATTAATTTGATGACAGGAAAGTCATTCACTTCTGGGTTTCGGTATGTATTCCAGAAAAATCTTTTAAACGATTTTTAAGTAAGTTCAGGTTCCACAAAATAATGAAATCTATGAATAACCGAAACGAAATCATTCGGAAAGTAGTTGATTATGGTCGCAATTAGAAATACCTTTGCAAATAAAAAGACGTGCAGCTGTTTCACATACTCTTCTCGCATAAGTTTGCATAGTCCTATTGTGTATATACGCATAGGTACCTATTGTGTCGACATGTCCTAGAAAGTCAAATCTTCCCGTATGCATTCGCATGAACCTAATCTAGAAGTGCAAATTTTGTTTTTCCACGTTTAAGCGATGAAGGATGCGTATACCGCATGGGACCCTCAAATGCACTTTGCCGTCTAACATAATCTTCTTTCGACGAAGTTGCAGCTTAAAAAATGCGAATCGCCTATAGTTTGCTGGGAAATGAGTGAAAAATTGAATTCCGTTCTTCTTCTTTTAAAATTAATGAAAAGTTGAATTCTGCCCTTCTTCTTTTTATGGTTCAAACGAACACCTGCAAGGACCGCGACAACTTAGCTTTGAGTTCTCACTCCATATAAAGGAAAGGAGATAAAACGAACCCCCGGCAAGGCCAACAATTATAGCTAAAAGAAAAAAAAAAGTTGCGACCTCCCCGACGGGGAATTGAACCCCGGTCTCCCGCGTGACAGGCGGGGATACTGACCACTATACTATCGAGGACTACTGGCGTGAGAAGCTTTAGGTGCAACACAATAGGTAGCGTGCTTTCAGAAGATTCTATCGTTGGCCGTCTTCCACTGACCGCTTTATGATGACTAGCAATCTCAAAACCCAATTTGAAGGGCATTTTTGATTTTATCGAAAAAACATAAAAAGATAGCCCGCTGCGTTCTGTTAGTAGTCAAAGACAAAAACAATTGTAATTAAAAAAAAATCTAAAAAGGTGCTATCGAAAATTGGGTGTTATTTCTGGAACGCAGCCATGCGGAATTCTATTCTCCTAAGTGTCAAATAATGTATGGACGAAAAGTGTGCTTAAAATAGATTGCTGAATTACGTAAACGCAATTCTCTTATGATTGTCAATGGGCACATTCAAGAATCTAGTTATCTGTATGTAACCTGAACGCAAGAACTAGATTGGTTGGGAACGTCACTTTTTCTACGTCAGCCACATATGCGAACTGCCAACTTAGTACTCAATCACGAATATCTTGACTAGAAATAAATAAAATAGCCGCTCATATGACAGATTATAGCCAATCAAAGCAGCGATATATCTAGTCAGACAGCTGTCAGACTTAATAAACTAGATACTTAAATGTCCCCATTGTCTGGACAAAAATAACTTAGTTGCTAGTTACTCTGTAGTTATTATTATTATTACTTGTTACTTTTGTAGTTTTCTTTTATCGCCTGTATTATTGATTTGAACTATGGGCTTGATCCAAATCCCCTTGTCAACAACAAACAATCCTCTCCTTACAAAAAAAACATTTATCACACTCGTGTCTAGCCAAGGGTAGCTAGTTATACTCGTTATTTTGTTTATTTTCTCGTTTTGTCTGCTCTATTTAATTGGATTAACTAATATAAACGACAAAATGCAATCCAAGTCAGATACCCACCAAAACACTGTCTCTTTTTAAGCAAAATAATGAACACACCCAAATTTACCTTTAACATTTCACTTATTTATTTTCTTCTGTTGGAATTGTGTTTTTTTTTCAATCATTCTGATTCGAATTTTTCTGTAAGGAATTTCTTCACTTGTATAATTAAACTATACAGTTACGGTGTATTGTAATACTATTAATTTACGAACAAAATTATAGAATTAAAAAATACTAAAAAAAACGAAAACACATAGTATACATATACGAGTATAAAGGAACAAAAACAATCACTTAATGGGATATTTGGGATACATGGCGTTTGCTGTCTATTTCTTTTTTTTTGCGCTTCTATAACCATCCACTTTTTTTTACCTTATGTTTAGAATTAAGTTATATCTTATATTCATCTAGTTATATTTTTTTACTTTGGAAGTACACACTAGTCCTAACTTCTTGGTTAAATATCCTACGAAGAAGTTTGAATATGTATTTTGTTTAAATTGTGTTACTATTGCTAAAGTTTTACAGTTTTTTTTCTGTTTATATTTATTCGTTATGTTTGTAGTGTTTCTTTTTTTTTTGTTGTAGTAAGCTAAATTCTTTTATCAATTTTTAATACTTATATATGAAGCACCACTTAAGAAAGTAGATTTTATTTTTAATAATAAATTCAAAAAATAAACACTAGTTATTGGCTTATTTTTCAATTTTATAATGTTATTTGATTTGATTTTATATTTTATTTAACTTTGATTTAAAGTACTGATAAGGTTTTTGTTATTTTTTTTCTGTTTGATTTAATTGTCTGTTTTTTTTTGCCAAAGGTTAAGTTTTTATGAATATGAATACAATGGAGTACGTACAGATAGGTGTGGGTTTCGATTATTTACAGTTTGAATTTTGGGCTTCAACAGGGAACTAGCACAAGAGAGCGACCGAAGTTTGTGTTTTAAATTAGATCTCGCTTTTTTGGCGCGTAAAATACTGAGCCACATGTGACAGTTTCTCATCATAAAATTTAATGAAACATTTGTAATTTGTTTATAGAAATAAAGAACGCGGATGACGTTCAAGAGATTTCTCAACCTTGATTGAGAAACGTCACAATATTAAAATATTAAGCATGACAGTTGAATGCGTCTTTGGACTAAGAAATCAATTAAGAACTAAGCCTTAACAAGACACTACAATATAAAGCGTTCATTTGTGTTGAACTCCGCATTAAATTGGAACTGGAATTCTAAAAAGTGTCAGAGACAATATAAAAAGAAGCAAAAACTTCGGCCCTCTAACGAATAAAAAATTTAGATATCTTTACTTCAAAAGTTATTTCATATTTTCTAAGGAATTAGTTGAAAGATCCTCTGGCGTTGATTTGACATCAACACCACTGTCCATGTCCTTGCCGAGATTACTTGCCGCATGCTCCAAGAGCATATCAGATGATGGAACAGAATCGGACTGTTGATGGTGATGTTGCTGCTGCTGCAGGTGATGGTGTTGCTCCAAATTTTTGGCCAATGCCAAGATACTGTTGGAACTGTTATTGATTGCACTGCGACATCTACGTTCTAGATTTGATAGTAGAATTTTCTCATTCGTTGAAATGAATTGATTACAATGGGTGGCTGTTTGCATATTGCTGCTCGATTGCATTTGTAAGGATCTGCCCAGAACACATACAAATTTTCATT
Source organism: Cheilosia impressa (assembly GCA_948293265.1). Taxonomy (NCBI): domain Eukaryota; kingdom Metazoa; phylum Arthropoda; class Insecta; order Diptera; family Syrphidae; genus Cheilosia; species Cheilosia impressa. The sequence goes on along the minus strand of OX411885.1, from coordinate 5,431,167 downwards.
TGAATCTTTTTTTTCCATTTTCCGGACTTACCTGGGATCATTGTCATGGGGTGACCGTTGTAAACTTAAATTCCGATAAGTTTCATGATTTTGGCGTAGCAACTGTGCGTTGACAGTGAGTGCTGCAGCTTCCTCCAGTGAGACAGGTGGGCATGCCCAGATATTCTATTAAAAATGGAATTGAAATTAATTAGTTAGTAAATGTTTGCATTCGCAAAAGCCAGCTTCGTGTTATAAGATAAGATGTCCTAAATAGAGCTCAGTGAAGGCTGTTCCAGTTTAGATTTTACTGCCCACTAGTCAAAACATATGCAGTGAGCACACATTGCCCGCGATCTATTGACAGGTAGATGACAAGCGGTACAATTAAGAGTTTTTAAAATTTGACTGAGCACTAAAAAACTTTTATTAGTACCTACCATAATAAGTATGTGACAGAATACTTCTTATTATTTACCTGTCAAGAACTGTCATGAGTGCATTTTTATTCGAAAGCGGGCTATACATTTTATGTCTTAAATTAAAAATATTTCTAGAGCAAATTTACCTGTAAGCTGGGTGAGAAATTTCCATTTCCGTATGTTGGAGAGTTTGACATTGATTCATGAGATGCGCTCCTATTTGTTGTAAAGAAACATTATTTGATCAGAGATATCGCTTACAGTTTTCTTACAAGGTGTGCCAGAAATGATATTTTTTCCAGGTCTTATTTAAAAATAAGTGGTTTTATAATTAAAGGGTGATTTTTTAGCTGGTTTGGTTTTGGCAACACTGGTTTTGACAGCTGACGTGTGTTTAGTACCTTGTGTCACTGTCAAACAGCTTCAGTTTGGTTTGCAATTTAACCATGGATCGTCTTACAAATGAACAACGCTTGCAAATTATTGAATTTTACTATCAAAATTCGTGCTCGGTTCGAAATGTTCATCGCGCGCTTTTTTATCGAAAAATTGTGTTCAACGATGAGGCTCATTTTTGGTTGAATGGGTACGTAAATAAGCAAAATTGCCGCATTTGGAGTGAAGATCAGCCAGAAGCATTGCAACAGCTACCAATGCATCCCGAAAAAGCCACTGTTTGGTGCGGTTTATGGGCCGGCGGCATTATTGGGCCATATTTCTTCAAAGATGATGCGAATCGCAGCGTTACTGTCAATGGTGAACGCTACCGAGCGATGATAGCAAACTTTTTTTTGCCCGAAATGGAAGTTCTTGACTTGCATGATATGTGGTTTCAACAAGACGGTGCCACATGCCACACAGCACGCGAAACAATGGCGCAATTGCGAGGCGAGTTTGGTGAACAGTTAATTTCACGTTTCATTATATTATTTTTTGTGGGGGTATGCCAAGGCTAATGTGTATAGGGACAAGCCCGCTTCGATTGACGCACTGGAAGCCAACATCCATGCATTCATTCGTGAGATACCGGCCGATATGTGTGAAAGAGTATGCCAAAATTGGACTCAGCGGATGGGCTACCTGAGACGCAGCCGCGGTCAACATTTGCATGAAATTATCTTTAAACATTAAATTGCAAGGTTCAAACTATCGATTCAAATAAATATTTCATTCATTTTTTCGAATTTTTTGTGTTTTTTTTTAAAAAAAGTTCTAAACCTCTTAAAAAATCACCCTTTATAAGCTTTCAAATGTCATTAATCGAGTTTAGTCTTGCAATTTCTTTTGCGTAAAATAGGGCAAGGAATAGACCACACTGGCAGCACCGTGTTTGTAAATTTCAATTTAAGTTTCTTGAAAATGTATTATTCGTAAAATTTATAAAATTATGTTTAGAAAAAAACGTTTTGAGAATTCAAAAATGTGAAAGAGAAAAATTCAAGTATCAAAAATGAGATCAAAAAGTATTGAGATATAAGGTATACAAAATTGAAAAGTTAAGTGAAAAAAAAATACATTGACTACGAAAAGTACAACATTTATGAAAACAAGTTGTAAAATGACACAAAATAATTTAAAAACGCTTACCTTGTAATTTTTGTTTTGATCTTTCGACTGGGGCTAAAAATAATTAAATAGTTGATTGAAGAGGTTCATAGCGCTAGCTTTTCTAAAGCATTAAACTTTCATTGAGTTAGTTTTAATTATTATTCATTCAAAAATATTGTTCGCAACACGTCCAAGTAATTTTTTTACTTTTTGACAGCACTATGGACTAGGTGAATACTAAAATCTGAGAATGCGCAAGCACATTATGAATATTGCAGATAGTTGTCGCGAAATTTAATTTTCCCTCGCTCATTAGCTGTATTTTTACTATTCCTTCGATCAGGTTTAAGAATAAGCTTATAACATCAATAGGTACCTAAACCAGCTCTTGCAACATCCAACTTGACGTTTATACATTTGACTGAAGGTTGTCGCTTACCGCAAGTTTGTTCGAAAGCAGTAGAGTCAGTGGTCCAAATAATGTCATATTTGGTCAAAATGTGCCATTAATTTTATATTTGCAACAGATTACACAAGCAGGAACGCTGTATTTCGCTGATAGCAAAACAATTTTCACGAAAGCTTGCTTATACCGTGTATATTTGTACTGCTGTCTAAAATCCTGACTCTCACTAATCAACAAAATGCGTCATGGTACATTTGCGCATTTTACTAAGTCGATTAAATAACTTATTTCAATATTTACACCGGATATTGACTGCAACTCATTTGTCAACGCTCGCAACTTCTATATGTCGTACGTACGCACACTTGGATTCGTACGCCGATTCGAATTGCAAAACGTCCAAACAAAGTCAAGAAGTCGTTATTTACATTCTCAAAAAACAAACAGAGAGACTGTTGGCACATTCCACTTATATCCATTTCCATATTTTTTTTTGCTCTGTCACAAATTTAACAAGTAACTACAAACTACAAAGCAACCTACCAATTGGTTTGACAATTCATCCGATTATAATGGGCGCATAAGTTATCATAAGTCGACGAGGTGTTGGTCTGGACTATATGTACCGCGAACGCAAAAACTAGATGTCGGTAATCTCACTTTTCCTACTTCATCCACAAAAACGAAATGGCAATGTCAAACGAAATTTTCTTATATTACTTTCACATGGAAATTAAAAAACGAAACGCTGGCAGTGGTTGGTAGCTAAACAGCCTTACTCTTTTGTATTCTGGCACGCAGACGTACTTTTAGTACCATTCTTTCACGATTAAATTGCATCCAACCAATAGGCACCCTATGAAAACGCAATCGCTTTATTTCAAAAGCAATCTAGTTGCAGAAACTGTTGGTGTTTTTTTTTTGTTTTCTTTTTAGCTGTAAGTCACTTCTGCTAGTTTGTTTACGGTCTTGTTGTGAAAATATTGGCCCCCAACTCTCAGTGTATCGTGTAAACAACATGTCATCGCCGCAACTGTGCTCGTGCCATTTCATGCCTTTTGCCAATCTTGGGGTTGTATATGTGTGCCCAGCACTCTATAACTGTGGCAAATGCATTCCTCTCGAGTGCAAATGGGCAAAGAATGCTTGCACACCAGATAATTTATATTTACAAATCATTAATTGTGTTTAGATTACTAATTTCCAGTGGACACGTTGTATATTGCAAATGTATACACGGTATCAAATAAAACAAACCAAACACACACAGAACAACAAAAGTGTAAACAACATTTGCCCTTGTTGGCAAAATTGATAAATACAGGAAATGGAATGATTCGCACTTGGATTGAAGACGGTGGAATGTGGATTTGGGAGGCAACAAACTTCCTCAAAAACTATGATATGCGTTGAGTTCAAGTGTCAAATTCGGAAATTTGTCATACCAAAAAAAAACCATTTCTGTCCGGCATGTTCCATTTAATGTCAAATATGATTATTTATATGACCTAACTTCCCAGTTAAACGAACACCGATCGTTTGTTTTGTTGTATTTTTGAGTCTTGCACTGGTGACAATTTTGTGACAAATGTCAGTAAGGGTGTTGACAGACGTTTACAACCAGCCGCATTTTCAAAAACTGCAGTTAGTTTCATTGACAAAGGCGGAATTTGGATAGGTAAATTAACTGTCAGTGTCAATTTAAGCCAAAGTGGTCTATATTTCAGACATTTGACATTTAAAGCTTTACTTACCCTCTTTCGGCTGATAGTTGGAAAAAAGCACATCATTTCCAAATACCCGACCTCTTGGTTTGTTCTGTCTCTGTCTTTGTTCTTAATACATAGATGAAACCACATTAACATGAGGGAAAAAAGCATTCCATTCTTACTGCGACTGATAGTTGCAGGGTAAAAATCCACCACCAATCATATTATTACTACTTCCTGTCCTACCGATTGCACTGCCATTGTCATTATTGCATCCACCACCAACACCACCTCCACCGCTGATATTATTTCGACACGAATCCCGATCACGATCACTTGCTGATGATGATGATCTTCCGCCGCCAATTCGACTGCTGCCACCGACTGCGCCACTTATGTCAGTCATATTGCTAATGCCATTGCTCATTGCCTGTGAGTAGTTGTTGTTATCATTGTTATCGCCAATGCCGGTAGTTAAATTTGTACCAACACCGCCGCCGCTGCTTCCACCACTGGATGGTGCTGCTGTGGCACCATTTTGTGAGTTCGGCGACGATGATGGCTCATACTTTCGAGGTCTACCTCTTGACAGATGACGACGCTTAACAAACTCATTGTCGTCGACCATCCAGAATGATCCAAAGTCGTCCTCGTAGCGCACAAAACACTTGTGCAATGATAAATTCGTTCGAATGGCATTCTTTGACAGGAGGGGTGTGGATCGTAATCAGATTTGATTTGGTTTTTGTTTTTGTTTTGTAAATCAATTTTTTTGCGGTTTTGGTGGTATGGATTCATTGTTTTTATTTTATTTTTTTGAGTAAGTATTATTTATGTAACACACATTTAAGTAGGAGGGCACAAGGAAAAATAGAACAAAGATGAAAGTATTCAAATGAACATACATAGTAATAAACGACTAAATTGAAAGAAAAACGTACTAAAATTGTATTTTCGTTGTTTAATATTTTTAAGTATTAATATTGTGAAAGCTTATTGAAAATAGTATTTAAAATTAGTAATCAAAAATGTGTTATATTTTTAATGTAGGTTTTAGGAAATGTCAAAAAGGAGATTTCGAAAGTAATAATAAAAGTTTTCAAATAGTGTAAAAGACTTTAAAAATTTGCAAAAAGGCGAGAGAAGCTTTAAGTACAAAATGGAGTTTAAAAGAAATTCAAAAGAAGTTCAAAAATAGGTAGATAGGAAAATATTTACAAACGGGAGTGAGGCTTAGAGAGAGGTGTGAAATTCAAATAAATTGACGAAAATTCAAAACATGCGAGAAATTTGTAAAAAGACATCAGAATCAGTTACATATGACGAACACTGTCCAACTGGTGGATTCCGTGGATACAAAGAGAAAAGGAATTACATGCTCATCATGACAATTACTAATGACCTATGCCATTTTCGGCAGAGACATCAATGAAGTATTGGTGGACATCATTTTTTCGCTAAAAAATACTTTTTAACCATACCTGGACATTTTTTTCTTTCCACGCAATTCGTAAGAGTGTTTTTTTAAATCCAAATACACACTGTTTAAATACTTTTTGTCAATTTTTAATTTTGCACTAAACACTATTTGAAAAATGCGCCCAGGTTCTACATCGGCGCTGAAAACGGAAGACGACATTGCATGGAAAGTGTGAAGGTATGTTCGATACGGACCTAAGCTGTTAACTTCGTTCGGTCGTTTGACGTCACTGCACACGCATATTCCTTTTTTTCGCATATTCCGTTAGTTTCAAAGGGACATTTGTTTTTTTTTTTGCAGAAAACGTCTGACCATAAGTCACTTAATGTGTCTTGGTAGTTTTCATTAGTTGTTTATTGTTTTTTAAAAATTTTAGTTCGTATAATGAACTCAAGCCAAAAAGTGCAGTATAATCAATTATTATGAACTGAGCGCATTTTTTCCGATTTTTGTAGTTTTTCGGATTTTTTCTGAGGGAGGTAAATATCGATGAAAAAACGGTAAAAAGCCCCGAACCCGACTCGTAGTCGACGACGTGCTAAAATTCGTGAGATTACCGATGAGATCAAGTCCGAAGTGTCTTCTCTAGCTGTATGGAGACAGGACCTGCTGATCAAGAAGCGATGGAAAACGATCGAGAGTTATGAAAGCTCCACTAAAGCATCATACTCATACCTACTCCTGCAGTCAGATGTGAAATGTAAAAGTACCACAAGGTTCTCTTCTAATACAGACAGAGTTCTTAGTATTATAACTTTTCTAAGGTCACAATAGTCGACTTTTTGACATACAGGAGATAAAATACTTTCAAGGGAACAAGTTTTTGTCACTTTAACTGATTCTCTGTATCTATTAAAAAAAGTGTTTTCCAAAATAATCTATAAAGTGTGGTTTACAAAACAAGTGCTACGTGATTTTTGCAAAAAAATAAATAGATTATATAACAAAAAATCATGCTTAACGTTGAAAAGTTAAATTTGAATGAGAATATATAATTAAAATTGGGTATTTAATCAAAAGTTTTATATTAGTATTATTATTCAAAATATTCAGCCACTCACAACATTGACATTGGTAACACTTTTGGTCATTCACAATTATCACGCGATTTATTTTATAAAGAAGAATAACGTTTTGCCATTTTAGATTTTATTAACTAAGCGCGGGTACTAATAGAATCCAATTTACTCACAATAGGAACGTTTTTCATATAAAATTAACCATTTGATCCCCACATTATTAGTATGAAGGCTAAAAACGATTTTAAGTAACAACAACTTCATTTTTGTCTGAGTCTTACTAATATTTAGGGTGTAGGTCACAACGGAAAATTTTACATACAAAATTGCAAGAACATTTAACCTGGACACTAAAAATGATTGCTAGTAACGCGCTTTGCGATTCTAATGTAAAATAAATGACATAAATGACTAATGAGAGTTTGGCGTATTAGTTAGTTCAATCTTACTCCTACGATTAGACGTAATGCCCAAAACACATGTGCAAGATTAGAATACACATGTTTATATGGAAATAGACACACGTAAATTCTGCATTCAGCGCAGCACTGCAACATGTCTCTATTTCTAAATTTGCTGCAAAATTCAAACGTACCACAACACAAAAGAAAAAAAAATTTAATTTCAAGGATTTGGCATCATCGACTTTTGATATTTGTTGGTCGTTTTGTTTTTGCTTTAGTTGTAAACACATCAGCTGCTTAGTCGGCGAATGACAGTAGTCATATTAGCCCAGTGACGTGCCGTGGTGTTTTTAGGAGGGTGTTCACTATATTTTTTACAGTAATAAAATAGTGAATTTTTTGTTCTATTCAGGACCCTACGAGGACGTGATAGACAACGATCCCATTACTAAGTTTTTTTTTATGGGGAGATTAATTTTTTGCTTTTTACTTTTTCTATTGGGAAACAATGTCCTTATTTGAAGCAACTCTTAAATAACCAGATAATTTGACAAAAGCAGGTAAGGCCAACGGAAGACTTTGCTTATAGAATGGTAACCATAGACAAACCATACTGAGACCCCCAACTCCACAATCCTCTTGCCGCTGGCCCCCTCAGTTTTTTTTCAAATTCGCCATTTTGTTTTCCTATCGGTGTTATGTCAATTCGGAATCCGAATGACATGCAAAAACATACAAAAAAATACAAAAATAAATGCTACCAACCTCGGCAGCAGTGGGGAAATGTGAAAGAGTTCGGGAATACCACATTTAAACATAACTGAATGCCATTGGTTAGTTGTTATAAATTTTTTAAAGGTGAATAATTTTATTTATGTGGTTAATAAAACTATCTAAAGGAGATGTTTTATATACAGTACAGCCTCGCTAGTCCGGACACATAAAGTTTCTACCGTGTCCGGAATAGCGAAATGCCCGGACTATAGAGAAAAAATTAAATATACATACAATGGACAAATCAAAGACCACAAATATAAACTTCCAATGAGTAAATTTGCAACGATTAAAATGTCTAGATTCCAGAGCCAACTACAAGCGACAAAACTAGAAGGGGATTCCCCGTAATCGTACGAACAAACGTTTTTTCCAAGAAACAGAGACAAATAATATATGTAGTCCGAAACATAGAGGTGTCCGGACTACTGAAGTGTCCGGGCTAGCGAGTGTCCGGACTAGCGAGGCTGTACTGTACTAGAAATATATTGGGACAAATATGGTTGTGTATTTCCCGCTTTTGGATAAAATTAACTTCGGTTTCGTGTGTAATTTTTTCTTAAATAATAAAGAAAATTTGCTCAAAATATTTTTATTTTCCCTCAACCAACATACATTCTTAATTTTTCGTAAATATTTTAAGCAAATGTACACTTTTTCCTAAAAAAAATTATTATTCACACGTAACGAACAATTTCAAATTTAACGGACAAAATTCTGTGAACACTGCCAGCAACTTTGCCCACAGCGGAAGTGGCTCTTATTTTTTGGGAGTGTATTGGTGACTCAGAATTTTTGAAGTTTCGTGACATTTGTCAATACGAATTTCTATGTGTCAATACTAGCGCAGTAAATCGTGACCACTCCGAAAAAATATAGCTTGTAGGCTAAGTAACGGGAAATCGGCCGAAGTTGGTGTCAGTATTGTCTCTGATGGTAACCACGCAACCAAAGCTTAAATTCATATTTTTTTTGTCATTAAAGTTCCTAATAAAAGATTTAATAAAATTTGGGGAAGGTAGTGTTGGCCTTACATTATAAATAACGTTTTTCCAATTTATCAGCTGAACACAGCTGTGAAAATGTTTTTTTTCAGTTGCTGTGCAACTGACCTCTGTAGTCTTTTCCATATTTACACACTCGAGGACCAGAGTGGGATTGAAAAATTATATAAAATTCCAGCCTGTGCTTTCAGGTTCTGCAAATTATAGATTTGAATAGGGTGTGCAAAGAACACCTGCGTACCTTTGAATAAACGTCACTGTATTAGACTATGCAATGCATGTCAAACAATTTTCTGCACATCTGTTTTACTTGCAGCACAGCATTCTGTGCTGCGTCCAGATTTTCTGCATATGTGTTTTGGGCATAACATAATGTACATAAGTTGAAGAGCAAGAAACAAAACTGTTTGGTTGCACAACTAAAGAGATGATATGAGAGTTCTGCGTTGATTTTTATTAAGATCTTAGTATTGGTACTAAAATCCAAGCTGTGTAGGCATTCGATTTTCGTTGCTCATCATTTTAATATGTTTCTCGCATGAGGCTCTCGAATGCTATTGGGCACATTCAAAAATTTATTTTGTTTATCTGTGATACTTGAGGGAGGCAAATATTGATATAAAAATATTATATATTATATTATTATATTAAAAAAAACGATGATTAGTGAACAGGAAAGTACATAGAACGTTAAAAAATGCATTTTTCTGACGAAGCTCTCTGTCAGTGACGCAGATATGTTTGCGAATAAACAGCGCCGGCAAACAGAAACTAATTGCATACTTTCGAAGTCTTTCATCATCTCATTATAAATAGACTTCTTTCACAGATGTCGCTATGAGTTATAGTTCGAAAGAAGATTTTGGAGAAAGAAAACCACATGAAAAGAAAAAGAAAAAGAGCCTACCAAGTAAAATAAGAAAGGCAAAAGCTGACATCAGTCGAAATACGAACGTCATCTGATTACTTATAGACCCCATCCACAGATGTCACCGCAAGCGCGATAGAGCAAATTGAGATATTGAAGAGGAAAAAGCTGACAGCAGGCCATATCAACTTAATATGGTTAAATTTCGAACAAAGCTCCACTCGGACATAGTGTCGTTACTGTTAGTCATTCCGATTCTGTTAAATAAATACATTTAAAGCGCCTTATAGTTAGTGACATAAGGAGGTTAAAACAACGATCGACGCACCCATCTAAAACAAATTTAAAACTGCACACAAATACAGTCTCTCCGTATACATAAACTACAAAATAAGAAACTCACCACTCGCACACAAAGACAAACACACATAGGAAAAGTTTTCGAAAAATATTTGAAAAAAAAGTTTCAAATGTAAGAGTGAAAAATATTTTTTATTTTTTTGGTTTATAATTCAAAGAGATGAAAAAGAAAATAGTACTTTGAAAGAGAATATTCTGGCGGATATAGGGATTCACGAGTGTTTTTGACGGTTTGTTGAACGTACCCAAAATGTGGATTTCCAGTCATAGCTGCTGCGGCTGCTGCATTCGACCTTTGTGGTCGCCTCTTATAAAACTCTATCTCGTCAACTGTCCAAACCGCACCTTTAACATTCTCAACTCGCATGAAACACTTATGTAGCGATAAATTATGACGAACTGCATTCTATTTGTTTGGTTATATTTCCCGTTTACATACATGTATATATATTTGTATTTAATTTATAACTCAAAATTATTTATATGGTATATATGAAAGAAACTAAAGCAAGGAAAATTATAGAGCAAACAACAAACGCTTCCAATATCACTCAAACGCGCATCCACTCCATGACATCTGACATTAGTTGAACAATCACACATGGTAAATGTTAAAATTGTTAAGAATGTAGTCTCTGTTGTTGGCTATCGGGAACTGCCATCAGAAGAGCTGTGTTAGGACACGCTGCTATACTTGGAAATATTGCACGGGATTTGAAAGGGTTTTGCTGGATTTTTTTATTTTCTAAACTACGCAGACTAAGGATATAATGTAGAGTATTGCTTACGATGTTGCTTATGAGAAGAAAATAAACAAATAATTAAAAAGTACTAACCTTCCATGTTGCCGCATTTCGCCGAAAATAACAAAATGTATTTTGAAACCAATTGTATATTTCATTCAGGGTAAGTTGCTTATCGGGTGACTCGATTATGGACTGAAAAAGGACAACGAACATTGAACTGAGATGAAAGTATATGTGACACGTTTTGCTTTACAAAGAAAGACGTATTAACCATCAGCCGAAGGGCTGCCAGCTCCACTCACTCTTGGCTCAGCTATATTAGCCGTTTTTTATTATCAGCGTGATCTGATCCGGATCAGATCATGATAATAAAACAATACGGATCATTGAAAAGTTTAATTTCTGAATTGTGGCAACAGTTGCTTTCAAAAACAAAGCAGATAATAGAGGGGTATTACAAACTTCATATTGCTGCCAGCCATATTGCAAATATTCTGCTCAACGTGGCGTCACACAAGGCACTTGACATTTCACTTAAAATATCGGGGGTGTTACCATATTTAATGGAATTTGCATAATTATCTTTTCCAAATTTTTTTTTAATAACAAATTTATTTCATATATCTACACTTATGCAACACATGAACAATATTTTGCAGCTAGCACTTGAGTTTATTTTGGCATATTAAGGTGTGTCCAGACCAGCCATTTCAGAAATGTTTATGAAATGTTTCAATTTCATTCTTTTTTGGATAAGAAAAAAATATGTGGTAGGATTATAATTAGCAGCGAGTAAAGTTTTTATTGTAATTTTGGTCTCGGGAATCACGCGACACGTGATTTAATTCAAATAATTGATTCATTCATCACTTTCTCATTAGGTATTCCAAGTTTTTCTTGATATTTGTATTTTATTTACAAATAATCGAAAAAAACGCTCACTTTCAGGGAAACTTGTAAAACAAAAATTATTTCCCATCACGAAACTGTGAAACATTTAATAAATGTTTTCAAACCAGCAACACATTTCATAAAAATTGTCTTGTTTAATAAATGGTTAAGAAATATTTATAAAATATGTAGGTATTTAATTGTTTACCAAGTGTTTGGCTGGTCTGCATATACCTTTAAAGAACGAAAAAAAATAACTCGGAACTCGAATGCGAAAAAAATCAATTGATTTTTTTTTGTTCCACTTTTTAGTCTGGCAACGTGATTGTGTGGCTATCGTTTGCAGGCACACCAACACTTAAAAATGAAACAAGCCATCTAGTGGGAAATAGTGGAAATAATTTTCAGATCATGATTCATGATCTCGATGGGAAGCAGGATCATGTGCTGTTGTTGTAATTGCATGTAAATCGATGATCTATATGGATCATAGCTGATAATAAAAAACAGCTATTATAACAATCTACTTACTTGTCTTATTAAAGATGCATATGTAAAAGGAGGCCGAACATCAGCATTTTTGTAAAATTCCCGATTTCGTTGTATTTCTGGAAAAAAATAAACAAACAATTTGTGTAAATTGCAAGGGCCTTCAATTTTTGTCTGAAAGGAGGTAATTTTAAAACTAGATCTGACTATGCCGCTGTAGCTATTTATTTATAAAATCCTGTAGAACATTTAAACTTAAAGAATTTATCAAAGTCATAAAATATGTCAGATACAAAATTCAGACCCTAAAAAAATTTTCATAGCTCGACTCGCTTGGCATACTTGGTGGTGGGCTGGTGGGTGTTGCATAAATCCAGATTGGCATCAACCTGGACGGTTTCAAGACATCATTCATGGAGGAACCATAAATGGGTCATCGAATATTTTTAGTCTTAAAACAAACATATATACTTGAAGTGTCGATTAGAGCCATTGCTGGTCAAAAAACAATCAGTACAAAATAATGTACAACATCCGACCGCGTTCCTTTCAAACATTTTCAATTTCTCGAAAACATTTCCGACACATTCATCCCCTACTGTAATACGCAAGTACCATCTCTGCTCGCACGCTATAGTATTAAAAATATATCGTAAATCGAGTGTATGTGTACATGTACATGTTTGTTTAATAACACAATAACTCTTGTACTCGCCAAACGGCAAACAGCTTGATTGTATCCCCTGCCACTTTGCTGTCCAACATCTATCGCTGCGTTGGAAAGAAACATAAATTTCATATACACATCAATATATTTGTGCGCCGCGCGGTAGTGTTCTCCACCCCCAACCACCACCAGTGGGCTCCACGCTAAAGATAGGGCGGAATGCAATCTGTCATGTACACACAATATTCGCCTCACAGGGCACTTTTTGCATCTCAAAATCTATCAATGAAAACGCTGAAAAACAAATTTATCTCAGTACAGGCAAAAACAAAAGGAAACCGGCAAACATTTCTATGGAAAAATTGAAAAATCACTTTGAACATAAATAAACAATAGATGCATGCGGATGACTGTTGATATTTTTTATTTATTCATTGATGATGTTTTCTTATGGTCTCTGAATGCATATTGATATTATTTGGTTTTGTTTTTTTTCTTGACATATATTTTTATGTAGCTTTTAGCAAGGGTATGACTAATAGCTTTTATAAAGGGTGTTCCATAATTCACGCAACATTTTAGTTTTGCTTCATTTACTAGTACAGTGATGCCAACGAAACAATAACATAACAATGTGACAGCTGATAGTTCAAGGTCAAAAAAAATTTAAAGCTATATGAATGAAGGTTTGTCAGCTACAGGCCGCAATTTTCGTACAAAAAATGGCTGCAATCATAGTGATTTAAAACCATCAACTGTGAAGAGAATACTTAAAAAAATTCAGGAGACTGGATCAATTAGTGATCCAGAAAACTAAACAGAAAACATCGAAACAGTATTGCTGACAGTCCAGGAACATCAATTCGGCACCATAGTCGCGAATTGGGCCTTTCGAGAAGCTCTCTACAGCAAATTTCAACAAAAGACTTGAAACTTTGTGCTTACAAAGTTCAACTAACTCAAAACCTGAAGACTAAAGGCCCCACGACCACCAACGCCTTGTAAGAGGAAATTGGGAGTTGTGTCAATTAAATTCAGGCACATTTATGCGAAACGGTCATAGAAAATTTCAATAAGAGAGTACGTGCCTACTTGCCAGTAAAGCCGTGTCCGCCATTAATCCGATGTGCTATTTCATACATAGCCCCAATCTGCATACTCCATGAATCAATAAAAGATTTAAGCTTTCTAACTAAAAATCTGTACTTTCTATCGAAATTACATTTTGTGTGAATTATGGGACACCCTTTAGCTTGATGAGTTATAAATCATTTATGCAAATGTACAGTAAAGGTGTTGCGAGTAAAATCCACCATGTTTTTATAAAAAATAGAAAACTTATCGTTGTATTTAATTAAAATGAAGGGTTCCCATAATGAGTAACACTAAATTGATCCGCTTTAGAAATTTGAAACAATGTAACTCCTTCCTCCTTGTTGTGTCTGAACAAGACATTCAGAGGCACTAATCATGGTTTCAAGGTGCAGCAAAACTATGAACTACTAAAATAATAAATGTTTTTTCTTCAGTTTTTATGGTTTTGAAAGTTGCATCTTAAATTTTTTTGTAATGCAGAATATAGAAAATGACAGAAGATCGACCTTTAAAACAACTCAGGAATGTGTAAAAAAAGCTTAAAATTAGAAATGTTTTTTCTTCAGTTTTTATGGTTTTGAAAGTTGCATCTTAAATTTTTTTGTAATGCAGAATATAGAAAATGACAGAAGATCGACCTTTAAAAAAACTCAGGAATGTGTACAAAAAACTTAAGTCAAAGACTAGATTTAGAATTTGTCAAGCTTTGAAAAGTTAGCGCGAGTTTTGAAATTCCAGATTAACATCTATCTGTAAGTAACTCGGGTCGGTATTCACTGTTTTACCTCTATAAAAAGAAGGACTTTCTTTCGGCTTTTTTTGTTTTTATTCTAACAACACCGTCGGTACTACTTTTTGGCGGTCTCTACTTTGGCAATACCGCTGGAAGTGATATCAACTTCGAAAAGCCGAATCTTATTGTAAACCGCGTGTAGTTTTGTGGCCCACGACCAAAATAAGAAGATATCAGAGAAGTTTTTCTCTGTCATAGTGCAATTTTGACAAACGATTTAGTAGTCTTGTACTTTTTAACAAAATGTCCCTGATCGTGTGGCGGTTCTTAAATAAAATCGCCTGTTTTTAAGTGTTTACAAACTGAGTTCGAATGACTTCAAAATACATCGGGGGAAAAACATTTCAGAAATGTTAACTAACCACATTCACGGCGAGATTGGACCAACTTTTATGGACCTCACTGTCATCGAACCTACTCTATATAAAATTGACAAGTAGAAGTTCCCTCTCAGAAATGATTCGACATATCCAAGGAAAGAAGAACAAATCCACTTATGTTATTTACTCTTGCAATTATTCTACACCAGTGGCTCTATAAAGTGAACACGTGCAGCATTTGACCCGTGCAGTGGCATGAGTTGTGAGATTGTCAATTTCTGTTTGCGATTTGCTTGCGGTTACCATGATTCAACTTAGTTGTCAGTGCCAGGATCGACTCATATGAATACATTTCTTTGCCAAATTTTCAGAACATGAGTGAAGACATCCTTTGATCTTTAATTTAAGGGTGGATAGTGGCTGGAGAGACTGCGCGGACTAGAGCAAAGTTGTACACTCAAATCAAACACACACACACATACATATGGAGAGTTCTTGATATAACGCGCAGGGCGCAGGGTACGGTTTCCATAGTAAACCCAGCTCCAGCTTAGGTGCTTATGGAAACGTTATTGCTATTTTGTTTTCTCCCCCATCCCATCGCCACAAGAAACGCGTATGTATGTGAGTGCATTCCATATGGATATGATGGAGCGCACAGCTGAGAAGAGAATTATTAAGGCAAGCTGCTGCGTTGTCCTCGTCAGTAGCTAGTAGCTAGCCATTCACTTTGATTTTGTATAAGCCGAGGTAACAACACGAATTCAAATCAGTGGATAGAGTGACACATTGCAAGAGCCAAAGAAAGATAAACAGAACAGCAAACGAGATACAAGTGAGAAACATTTTAGGAAAACGGAAAAGAAGGAGAAAAATATGTAAGTACCTCAGTTAGATTCGCAATTTAGTTCTAAAAATAAAACAAAGCAAGTGAGAACATGTACACAGCGCGGGTTGTATTTAAGGAAGGCAAGCTTTTCCTTTGACAGCTTAATTCGAGCCTGTGGGTGGATACACGTAGGCGGTGGTGGTGGATGAAGCGTGTCGGCGTCGGCGCATGCAAAATTACAGAATGACAACTACCAGTGCAGTATATGCACCTGCAAGGTAAATAGTTTTTGTTTGATAAACGGCCACTTCGATGCATGAATGTATATTTGTTTGAATGTGTACCACACCACCAATGGTATAGTTATTATTTATTTGTTCTCCTATGGACTCCGAGGGGGGCAGTAAACCACACGCTGCCCTTAATCGTACCACGGTTTGCGATAGGGTCAAATTTCGATGTTCATCATATCCTCGAAAGTTATTCCTCTTTAATACGACTCAATTTGTGGCCCTTACGATTTACTTTTGTCTTTGTCGATCTTGCATACAAAAACCTGGTTGGTGGGTAAATTTTCCATTCTAATTCCTACCACACCACCCCGGGAACAATCGTTTGTGTAAAATAAGAAATATTTAGCATTTATTGCAGCTCTGCCTAAAAATATAGTCGGATCTTTTATTTTACTAGGGCCGAATTCACTGAATTTTGTGGATTTTAAACGCAAAAATATTAAAAATTCAGTCACGTAGTACTCGATCGCCGATGCGGTAATTTAACTCCTCGTCTAGATTTATGAATTATGAAAAATAAGGTTTGTTTATATATTCTTTTGCTTTTTTCTTTTAAAACAGACAGGCCAAATGGATGCCCAAAAAAATGAACTACTCGCTTCCCCAGAGACATTGAGTGGGATTACAGAAACTGACCAAGCTGGTAAGTAGCTATAAATTAAACTTTAAAGTGAAAATAGTTTTTGGACACACCCACTTGCTTAACCGACTGTTTATGGTTTACTAAAGTTTGCACTATTCCTAATCCATTTGACTAAACCGGCCTTGCCGAGTTGTGGTCTGAAAAATATTTCTGTTTTTAGTTTCACGTGTATACTCGTACAATATTTAATTTTTTTTTTTTCGAGACAGAGACTCGGAAATTCGAAGTGCACGATAAACCCTCTACATACAGTGGCCTAGGACGACATACGGACCCAGCTGAAGCAAGTACGTAGCTATATACAAGAGTTTAGCAAACGAGTCCTTTTTATAAAAATTTTCGCTCTTAACACTCCGCCACTAAAAAGTTGCTGTACACGCATACTTTTTGGGGTGGTTTTTCTTGCCAAAGACTAAACTACGTTTAAAGTTTAAAATATTCTAAACCTGCTACATATATATATATTAAATTTTTTTTTTCTGTAAAATAGAGAATGAGGCTGCGGACACAACCGAAATAAAATTGCGCAACAGGACCCCTCAATTAAGTGGTAAGTAGTTTCAAAATATAATTACTTATTTCAAATAGGAATAGGTTGAAATCGTTATTTGACACAGCCACATTTTGTCGACGATTTTGTGCTATTTTAATTCAAATTCACAGTTTATCCATATGAACTAGGCTAAAGGCGTCGTCAACATTGGCTGTCTTTTTTAACCGCATTTATTTAAATACAACATGTAAACCTACAACTTGTTTTTGTTTTTTCCTCAAAACAGAGAAAATGGCTACCAAAAAACCGAAACCGACCGACAGGACAACTAAAACTAGCGCCACTGTTGAGAAACTCCCTGGACAACCTAGTAAGTACAAGCAGTTTGAATATTTTTACTTGGACCAATTGAATGGTATTTTATTCGACTTTGAAAGGGTCCATTTTAGCCACCTCTGGAATAAAGCTATTTTTGTTCCATAAAATTCGGTTTACCTTGCAAATGCAAGATTGCATTTTTGCATTTTGGTCTTCCTTGGCGCAGTCCATTTGTTAATTGACATCAACTGAGAAAATTTGCTTCAAGTTGCCCTGAGACAGATTTTGTTCGCCAGCAGTTTATCTGGGAATCCCAGCATACTCAGTTTTCCGCTAAAAAAATCGAATAACGATACTTTAGAAATTTGGCCATATCTCGAAAACGGTCCATACGATTGTAACAAAAATTAATTTCTAAGGTCATATGGTCATTTATAACTTAATAGCGGACTTTTTTTTTCTCAATATTATCGTTAAATGGATTTTTGAAAAAAGTCATTTTTGAAAAATTTTGTATTCTTTAGTTTACCCTAAAAACGGCAATTACAATTTTGAACAAAATGCAAACTTAGAGTAAAATTGATGTTTCCAAAATTATTGCGTCCTTAATTTTCAATTCAAATCACCGAAAACGCTTTATTTTAAAAACTACTCATATCTCGAAAACCCCATTTTCGATTTCAATAAAACTTTCAAAACCAAGTAATGCTTACATCCCGAACAATAACTGAATAGTTAAGCAATAGTATTTTTCAAACTAAACATTGCAAATTTTACAAAAACTGCTCTAACGATTTTCATTAAAATACATATAAAAGATAAAATCAGTATTCGAAATAAGATCCCATACTTAGTTTTTCTCAAAAAAATCGAAAAAATCGTTTTTTTAATTATTTCTATATGCCGATCCATTTTCAAATAAATGCTTTATTTTTTGTTATAATCTCCCCACTTCCGATAAAATTGCAATTAAAGCTACGCAAAATTACATTTTAGCAAAAACTACCCTTTTATCAACCTTGTTGAATATGCACCTTCAAATAATTGCAACAACTTCCTTACACAATCAGAAACCCCCACTTTAATTGCACCCCCACACACGTCCATCGGCATTCGGTATATAACTGCTAATTTAAATTTATTTTTCCAGCTAAAAACATAATGGCGATGAGTACATGCGAACTTAAAGCCTGCCTCAGAGCCCGAAAACTGTCGGCTTTAGGAAAGAAGTCGACACTGCGAGATCGACTCTTGGCCGACATTCCAAAAGTAAACCATTTCGGACAAGAACTCATGGAGAGCACCAAACTCAAGCAAGAGATTGACTCTCTACAAATACGCATCCTTTCTTTAGAACAGGATTGCCAAGAGTTGCGAAAACGGGACGAGCAGCACCGAAAATTGCATGAGGAGATGAATGGAAAGTTCGCCAATCGCAGTCGGGGTAACCAGGAAGCATTGGTGGAATACTTTTTTTCTATGGTCGGTATGTCGGCCATGCTTGATTTGCCGCTAGACCAAACCTGCGGCACAATAATAGCTGGCCTGCACAATAATGAATGCAGCAGCACACTGGCCGGGGTCAAGTTTGCCTCAATAGGCGAACTATTCGAGAGGTTGAAAACGTTCGAGGCTCCGAGGCCGAGTACCGTCGCAGACGTGAGGCAACGGCATAGGCAGCAGAGGCGCTTCAACAGATGCTTTCGCTGCAACAATCGTCATCCTCTATTTCAACGATGCTGGCAGTACAATGGAAGGTACGAGTATTAGTGTGTAGTTTTAATAACGGCGATCATTTACAACTGTTTACTTTTAAGTAAGTCTATTGTTTTTAAATAAAGTATGTACTCTTTGTGTGGAATAGTTTTTGGTTGTTGTTTAATTAAGAATTTCTCCGTTGGGTTTGTCATCAGCGACAGGGCGAATCCTAAACCTATAGGGTGGAAAAGGAGTCCTGCAAGCAGACAAAAAAATTTAGGGCAATTGAAAGGGGAAAGGATTATTCTACCTTTATATTGAGATGGGCCAACAAATATTCGCGACAATTGGACATTTTTTTTTTTGAGTCAGAGGAACTTTCAAAAAACCCGGCCCTTATGGACTGCATCCCTGGCCTTCAAAAAACAATTTTTGACGCAGACTTTAAATTTACAGAAACTTGCTGAGAATATTCCCTCGAAATGTGACATTTAAGCGTCCATTGATATCAGCTTTCAAAATAAACACTTCGTCAACCCACAGTAGCACAATCTGTCGGCTATCGGTCGTCAAATTGCATTTACATCAAAACAAAGTACGATATATCCGACTTGACGACGGCTATTCCTTTCAAACATTTTCAGTTCCCTGATGGCAGTTCCGACACATTCCTAACGCATAAGTAACATCTCTCCTCTCACACGCTATAGTTTCGAACATATATTACCACGAATCGAGTGTATACGTGTTTGTTTATAGTTATGATTAATAACACAATAATTCTTGTACTCGCAAGCGGCAAACAGCTTGGTTGTATCCCGCGCCACTTAGTTGCTCAAGATCTATCGTTGTATTGGTTATGATACAATCTGCAGCCGAAATGTGTGCGGCGCGAGATGTTTTGCCCTCCAATCCCCATCCGGCACGCTCATTGTTTGCAGATATTTTATTGCAACACTGAAAATGGGTATACAGATCTGTGTTATTGTTATTTTTTTGCATCTAAAAATCTATCGATGAAACTGCTGAAATGTAAATTTATTTGAGGAACGACAAAACAAAAGGAAACCGAACCAGCAATAACAAATCACTTGGAAAATAAACAAACAAAAGATGCGCATGTTTGTGGATGTTTTATTTAATTTATTTTTGTTGGTGTTTTGCTGTGGCCAAAGAATTTCATATATATCAATATATCATATACGCTTGTCGACATTTTGTACAGCGCCGGTCAGGTTGTGCTTATATGGACATTGTATAGAGTTTTTAGGGAGATGTTTTTTTTTCAATGATGGAAAGCTTTTATGTAGTTGATGAAATTAAGCTTGACGAGCAGTAAATCACCCTTGGCAACAGGCTAGAAAAATATGGATGCTGCGCTGTTGGTCCTTGGCAAGAGTGGTAACTATTAAACGGAGGTCAGTTAAATACAAAGGTGCCAAGGGAAGGTTGGTTTACACAGTACAAGGTACAAAAGGAATTTTTTTTCAAGTGGCAAATCAGACGCAAATTGCTGACCTTTTAAAAGCATCGAGATCTGTAAACTGCATTGAACATAGTTTCAATTGTTTGGGTGTGAGTAGTTGTTTTTACAAAATTAGCACTCTTAACGTAAAAAAAGAGGCAGTGTGCTAAAGCCAAAATTTTGTATTTTGTGTCGATTTATTGATAGTCTAAATCTGTTAATTTTTAAACACGGAAGAGCTGTTGCTGTCAAGTCAATTTGGTGCTAAGTCTCTGTCGGTTTGTTTTTTCATGAATAACAACCTAGTTCAATTTAATTTTTGGCCACCTTGTATCGAAGAGTTATCGAAATTAGTTTGCGTTACCAGCTGGTTAAATACCAATTTCATATTATCCCTAGTTCCACTTTCGTTTGCATAGATTTGATTTGATTTGTTAGCTTCATTTAGTAAATCCATCAATTTGAACGTTGAGAAGTGCAAGTGGGCAAAGTCGTTTCAAGATTTCTCTGATCACGGGTGAATATGTCTCTCATTTTTCTGTTTCTTAAATAAAAACCCTTGTCTTTTTTTTTGAATCGCAGCATTGTATTTCCCAACCGTGGTGAACCACGACATCGAGGACGACCCCAGACCAATAAACAGAAGCATTGTGGCTGCACAGACACAAACAAGCACCCTAATTCGATTGAAGCATATAGGCAAATTCAACTATACAACAATTCGTATCATAATCACCGGTAACGTGATTCCGGTGGACAGCTTGGCGGCGACGCGACACGGAAACCAATCCTCTCACAGTATTGAGCATCCGCTGTCAAACAGGGGACAACCCAATCCTTGTGTGCTTAGACTTATATAAAAAAACTGTAATCGATTGAAAATTTGGATATTTGATCTAAAATTTGATAAACTACCCGTCTAAATCTGAAATTATTATTTCTGATAGTGATTTTGGAATATACATTTTTGTCCTGAAGGAAAAAGTACATCCCATCCCAAGCGACACCGGGCCATAGAATTGGATATCACAACAAGGAACCATCTCGAAGAAACATAAGCGTGAGTTTTTTTTTCCAAATTAACTGAAGGTCTATTGTTATTTATTATTAAGTTGAACAACTGACCTGAAAATAAAAATTAGTGATTATGAATAGTCGTAAGTTAGCAATAAATTTTACACATGTGGGTGGTTTGTGTGTGTCAATTTCCAGACATCCTCAGGAAATAAGATAAAAAAGTAACTGCAGTCATGGTGCACCTTTCGCACAAAGGGCGAGTGAAAATACAGTCTGACATCACATCATCGGTTTTCCCGCGAAATCAAAGGATAGTTACATCTATCCTAAATAAATTTGGGCTTTTGTTGTGTTCCTAGAATTCTCATTGACGAATCAATACGACACTGGCTGTAGTCGCCGAATCCCAACTGTGGTTGTGGGTTGTTCAGCAATAGGGATCCTTGAATGGAGTGCTTTTATTAGTTTCGAATTGAAATTATTAATGAATATTTCTCGGTCTTCTTACTCTTAAATGTTCACTTTGGCTTATGTTCTTAAACAATGCAAATAATCCTAGTTCTTTACACTGCCTGGCAATTTGACAGTTTGTCATCACATGTCAATTGACAGCTGTGAAAGGTAACAGCGCGTAGTTGACAACTGGTGGGGATGTGTCATCGGTCTCTGTTCGTGTTCACCCAATAGGCATCGCAGAGTTAAAATTTTGGCAACATTTCTATTTTTGTGAAATTTCACAATTAAAAATGCGAATAAAATGAAGCCTTTACCGCTTTGAACTTACCACTTTATGTCAGCGGAAACAATCATGACATGAAAAAAGACAGCGCACTGGTGCGAATGTAGAAACGGTCTTGAGTAACCTTGCATGACTAAATAAGTACAGTTTTTTTTTTGTTTACAGGAACAGAAAGAGCTCTCAGTGTCAAATCAATATGACACTGACGAAGGGTTTGTACAATTTTTGAGTGCGAAAAAGGTGTTGGTGACAAATCGATGCGATTATAAGTTTTTTTTTTCAAACGCGATACATTTTATAAAATTTACTAATTATTTGTTAAATTTTTTATCTTCACGACGAATGACAGAACAAATATTTAAAAGCAAATGACAACTAGAAATAGTATTCTCTGGCTACAATCCATAAAAATGTTTATTGCCAACTGTGTTTTTGATCATTTGACAGTAACACAATATGAAGTTGTCATTCTGTAATTTATAGCAACAGCTATGAAACAGGTGGCAATTGTCAGTGCAGCCAACTGTGTTCGTGTTCTTCTTTTTGATCTCCATAGAGCTGTCAGTGACAAATCGTTCAGACAGGCATGGATTCAGCTTATATATTTTGCGGGTCACAATATGCCATTGTGAGTTGAAAAAATTTAGCTTGGACACTCATGTGGTATTCGATTGGGTGCTCTCAGAGCACTTTTTTTGCTCTTAGAGCACTTATTATTAATGAAGCTGTGCGAGCATTTTGAATGTTTTCATATTCCAACCCGTGAATGGAAAACGTTTAGAAAAGGTTCGAAGGCTACACACACATATTCCAATCGCACAAATTTTAACACGAAAAAGAGCAAGTAACGTTTTTATGTTCGATTAGACACACGAAATCTGAAATCTGAGAGCGAATATGAAGAAGCGCAATCGAAAACCACATAAAAATGATTATTGGTATCGGGAATAGATTTTTCGGTCGCGAAACTGACAGCCCCAGTGACAAATCGATGCCGCGCGTTTCTGAGCGCTGGCAAACTGTCAGTCTCACAATCAAGCCATAACTGACTGAATGATTTTGTATCCTTGTGAGAAAGTTGCCTTCGCATCTTTTTGATAAAAACAGTATTTTTTGGGGTGCAAAACTAACAGTGCAAAATTAGATACAGACCGGATTTGGTCGGCAATTTTCTTATTGGGATCATGGGACGTAGCGAATGCAATTCAGAGTCAATTCACAGAAGAAGATGTGAAGGTGATGGAGGAACGTAGAAAAGTATAGGTCCCACTGTACACAATCTAAATCTATCAACGCCTGAAGGCAAATGTGACACATTCGTTCAATGTAACTTTACGAATTTTCCTTCTCCTTCAGCATTAATAACCGATACTTGAAAAATTTATCGGAAAAGAATAAAAGACGACAAATGTATGAGTGCGCACACACATGACAAACGGAACCGACAACCAAAAATGAATCGGACTTATGAAACGCTTGGTGGGAAATCATGAGTGGATTTTTTAAACGGATTCATTAACAAGGAATATAAATAGGACAAGGAAGAATTAGTTGATTGAAGAAGAGGTTGCAAAAAGAAACATTCGGTTCAGAGTGGACCGCCTTTCCTAAAACTAAAACCGAGCTCCTATAAGGGCATTGAAGTCGAATATAATTTATACCCAAGTGAAATAAGAGAGTAAAGGACATTTCCACAATATACCCTTTTAAGAATTCACTACCCTTGTAAAAGGCTGCTCAGCGATCTTTATCGCAAAAAAAAAAAGAGATCAGTGGCCTCGATTTATGGTCCCTCCAAAGACTTGAGCGTTGGTGTTTTTTTTTGCATAGGATACTGAAACAAATTCCATTTTCGCATTTTAAAAAAGGACCGTGGATGCATAACGAGACCAACACAAAATCATACACGCTGTGGAAAATGTACTCGGTTCATATTCAGACGGTCGTAAAAGCCAAGAGTGTGGTTTTTTGATATTGAGTTGCAGTCAACCATGCCGCAAACGCATAAAGGTCTCCAAACGAGCTCGCAAGTCGCAACAAACGTCTGCATGAAGGTATATGATTCATCGGTTTGCCAGTCTCCAAGTGGCGGATACATGAAACTCGTAAAACTATCAGACGAAGCGCAATTCTCAGAACTTGCAATTTTTAACGGCATATGTACCCCGAAACCCGCTCTTTGTTTTTCTTGTTTTGTTTTCGTTGCCGAATCTCTAAAAAAAAAAACAAGTGATCTGATTCTGGTATGGGAATGAGCAATGAGCGGAGTAGAAACAGAAAGGACTGAGTATTGAGAATAATTCAAATTCATCTGAATAAGATTAATATAAAAGACAGCTCCACGAAAAGCGTCGAACGAGAAGTGTCTTGTGTGATTTTGTTTCTGTGCGTGGTGTGTCTTCGTCTCCGTCCGCCGCCTGTTTGTTTGTTTTCGCGCAATAGAGCTCTATACTCTATGCATAATATAGGTATATGAAAAACGGAAAAACTCGTACTTAAAGCAGTTTCAAAAATAATATCATCAGCCTAAAATCGGTCATCCGCTGAACGGGCGATATTTCGATATTTGGTTCAGAGGACTCGCCGTCGTCCGTTATATAAATGAAATTCATTTGAGACAAACATCGCTGATGTGAAAAAATTTTCCTCAATCTGAGTTCAGAAACTTAAGGTCTAGAGAATACCTACTCTTCGTAAATGTAAAGTAATTTTGTTGCCATCTCGAGATCGTTGCAGTGAAGAAGGTCCCGTGCATTTTTGGAAATATAATTCAGTGAATAAATTCCTTTATGATCAAATTCCCTATCTGTTTGAGTGAGATCTTTTTTTTTTTGGTCCTGGTAGTAAATTTTGTGAAATTTTCACACCTTGACACTCGTTGAAAGAAAGGTAAACTTTTAAAAATTCTACTAACAAGTGACGGCTCTTCCCTTCAAATAAAATATGACACTTTTCACTGTCCTGTTGATTGCTTAGTGTCCTGCAAACTGAACTGAAATGGGAGTCTTAGCACTGGCTCTTTTTTGGAAAACTGCCTTTTTCACATTAATCATTATTTCCTTATGAAATTAATTATATTTTGAATATTGTTTTCGTCTAGTTTCCTTTCACAATAGAAATGAAGAAGTATTTGGCAATTGCAAAGTCTCTTTTAGGTAAATACAAATAAGTGCAGCTTTGCCAAACGGGCCAATTCAATAACTAGAATACTGCTTTAAATTATTACTTTTCGCAGCAGATAAAACTTCAGCGAATGATGACAGCACTGCTGCAGCAGCTAATTCTGTTCCACCAGATGCCAGTACTTCTCAAGAAGCGTCAGGTCTTAATCCTGTCCCAGTCAGAGGAGCACCTATCACAGCACCAACTCAAGAAGGTGAGGCTGGATTGCCATCATCTTTATTTCTATTCAGACCAGATGAAACTCGGCCCCCCTCAGCTGGAAATGCAGATTTACCAGATGCGATGGAAGCTCAAACAGCTCGAGATTCGGCTACTTTAGCTGGACATACGGCTCCATTAGCTACCCAAGTAGCATTCGAATACACATTTTAGGCCTAGCGACGTTCTGTAGTCAATTCGTGATCCCATTTAGGAACATATGTTTCGAAACAACGAAGTAACAGTTCCTTTTTTGTTTCGGAAGTGGCGCAACACAAAGTCGGAATTGTTTTTGACGCAAATCCCATATATACACAAATTGGGAAGAATGCCATACCATATAATTTATGACGTTATGATACGTCATTCATTTTGTGTACCTGTGTTATGTACCAAAATAATATTCTGACTGCATCAAACATTTCATTATTTAACACAAAACAACTACTGAAATTTTATGGGCAACATCATTTTGCTTTGAAATGTTACTAATGTACTTCGAAAAAAACCATGATCCTTACAAAATATGCTTTATTTAATGAAAACTTTCTTTTAAAATTTGTTATGGTATTTTAAATGCTGATAAGGAGCATTATAAAATCAGTACAAAATAAATCTACGACGTCTATATACACATAATAGTAACATTTTAATCTATTTAATTACACCATATCCACCAAAACTGCAAACTTAAAATTTCTTATTTCCCATACACATTTTTTTTTCAATGCAAAATGGATACCTAACAAAATATTCCCAATCAGGAATTCGTTCTTATTTGTGTGGTAAATAATCTATTGGGAATTGTGTTTATTCTGTGTGCCACAAACTTCCCAATCGGGAATCGCGTTTAATCTGTGTTGACAGTAAGTTTTTAGGAATTGTGCGTATGAACACACATCGCCACACATTTTACACGCTGCGGACATAATGTTTCATTGAAGAAACAATTTTTACACAATAAAGAACCTGTGTAGACATAAAATCCCTAGATAAGAATATTCCTAAATGGGAAATGTTACCTAGCAGGTGTCGAAAATGTTACTCATTGGGAATATTTTCTGGTAACAAAACCGTCTTAACGACATCGCTCAAGACACATGACACATGAAGTCGCAAAATGCTCCTTGGGTATATACCGAGCCGCAATGCCTACAGCTAGAGTTCCATCAAATCAGGGTAAATTTAATTTTATTTGTGCCTTTAAATTAACGACAAAGATCTGTCAAATTTCTTATGCTCGTTTGCTACATTTTACAGCCCACCCACAGATGCTTAACTTTTCCCCTAGGAATTCCTCACCTGGAGGTTTAGGTTTCGATGATTTTTGGAAGAGATTCGGTAATTCTTGTTTCGTTTCGCAGTTCGGTCAATTCATCTGCTATTCAACTTTATTATTGTATTTTTTCCAGCTGCAACAAATGTCGCAACCGCACCAAATGCACGCCCTAGATTAAGTTTTGGTATGTACTTTTAACTATTTTGTCCTTTGCTTCGATGACAAGCATTCTTGCGTCATTCGAAAATATCTACTTTCAATGATTATTGACCTCTTCTTTTTCTGACAGCCAACACTAATGTCGCAGCACCCAGTAGCACTGGTCTTAGAGCAAATGGCAGCTCAATAGGTACATACATGAATGTTAAAAACCGTAATTTTAAAGTTGAGAAAAAAATATAAACGTTTTAAATTTCTGTCATTTTGTGTTTACAGGGGGAGTCCTTGGTAATGAGAGAGTGCCTATTGGCACTCGTAGGCCATATTGTAAGTAACCAAACTTGAACATTTCGTATCGAAAGACGGAAGTGAGACAAAAATACCTTCAATTGTTCTCTTTTTCCCCCGCACAGCATCAGTATCTACTCAATCTACTCAACTTGCTGGATCTCGATCTGAATTAGTACCTAATCCATTGGCAGTTTTTGGCATACCCACTGGTAAGTGACATTTTTTTCTTATGTTCATTCTGTTTCAAAACAGAAGCTGACAGTGCAGGGAACATGTAAGTTCTGATTGAGAAAAGTAATAGAGTAAATAAAATATTGTGTATTTTTTTACGCGAATATTATGACGGCTGAATTGAGATTTGAGAAGCTTTCAATGAAGTCTCCGATGTTTGTCAGCGGCAAGATATGACGCAGTGGAAACAACTTTAGTTTTAAATTTGACAGACATATTACATTCACTTTTAGTAGAAGAAAACGTTGGCAGTTAGTTTTTCCGTAGTTAGCATTCAGAGAATAGAAACTCCATAATTGGTTCACTCTACTAGTCGAAGAAATAAGCGAATCAAAGAAAGAGTTAAACCAATTCTGAAATTCTCACTTTCTTGCATCGAACATCATACTTCCCCTTTTGCACGGCCACGACACTCTGACAGAAAAGGTGTTCTCCGACGCACATTTTAAATTCACGCTTTCTCCTCTGACACCTATTCATATGAGATCGACTTTCGATTACATCATATTCAAAAATTTCCAGATCTTTTACGTATTCAATTTTTGCTTGCCAGGAAATTATGAATTTTAGCTGTCAGTTTCTATTGGGAATTTATTGGGATCGAGTTTCATTGTAAAAAGGCGAATTTTCAATAAAATCTGGCAGTTTGGAAAACAAACATTTTTCAAAGACATACGCTCTTCTTTGAGGTTCTTACTCGCACCTCAAATGTCAAACAAAGTTCCTTACTTTCCTTCGCGTGTTTTCCATTCACAGGCAGCCTGCCCAAACGCCGCCACATTGACGATGACGCTGTACCTAAGTGGCCACTGTACAAACCCACCGAGGACGGTGAGTTATGTTTCAAATGATACAACTTTTTGTACTAAAATCAGTTTCTTTTGGTCAATTTAGATGACGAAATCATAGCTAGGTGGACCAGAATAAGGGAGCGAGAAGCAAACCCGCCCGCACCCAACACTAGGAAGTTTGCATACGAAGCCCAAGTGCGGGAGAAATTCAATAACCGCCAACAAGGCCGTAACGAACAACTTTTGAGCTACTTGGCTGCAATGCGCGGATTGGCGGCACTGCTGGACATAGATATTTATGAATTTAGAATCCCGCTAATAAGTGGCCTGAGGAATCTGCAATTGGTATATGTGGCATTGTCTGCGGAAGTTTCTACCCCCAATGAACTGATAGATGTGGTCCTTAAATATCATAAACGGTTGGGACCTTCACCAAATGCATGTTTCTGCACTAATTGTTGGCTAACCGATCACATCAGAGATGATTGTCCTTACCCAAAGGCACTCGTTACGTCATACTATTGTCGTTATTGCAATGTTACTGGGCACAATAATCTGGAGTGCAACTTTTTGAAAAACTAAAACTGCTACAAGGCCAGTAATAGATTTTAAGACTTTTCAAATATCACATATATATACAAACTCACTTAGACGGGACACTGTAAAACAAGTACCGTCTCTCTTAAATAAATGTAATTGTGTAAAAAAAAACCTGTATAAGACTTGAATTCATTGTCTGAAGATCGATTTCGAAGTAAAGGAACGAATGCAAGTTTCACAAATCAGACAAGGTAAGGCCGTCGCAGTAGAGTTTTTAATGCGATTTTCAGGAATTGGAAGCTACCATGAGCTAAGAGAGCTTTGCTAACGTCAGTTGCAATCGTTGTTTGGAGAACAACAACTACTAGTAGTTAAGCAACCATAATTAATTGACACCCAACGAAACAAACATTGTTGCTCCTTTGAAGATTCATTTAGTCTAATATTTCCAGGTGTATTTTAAAAAGTTTAAACTGCCAAAACGAACGATAACTCGTTTTAAAAAGCTGAACAATTTAAAAACAAATTCATATAACTGCAAATTGTTTATTAATGTAAACTTATCCTTACCTTGTTGTACATCTAGGCCGGCACGTTCCAACATATAAGGGAGACCTGTTGTCGATTAGTTTTCAAAATAAAACCCAAACAATGAAAAACAAGATCTTAACGAAAGGAAAATTAATTATGAAACCGCCTAAAATTCGCACATGTCCAAGGACTTCTTACACACAATATATCATGTGCGACTCACGAGTTTCAAATAAAGTATTGTTTTTACATAAAACTTACCACCTGCTATTGATAATGGATTCTTGTCACTAATTCGTTTCCTAATCGATGATATGTTTGAGTTGTTTAACATTGGTGAACTAATTGATACCGGCATAACCGGATTTGTTAAATTCGGTGGACATGGCAGATTGTATGGTCCGTCATTTTCCTGCAAGTAAACAGAGCAGAACTTGAGGAAACGTGTCAGTTGTTTCGAGGGTGGAGTAGCTCCTTTCGTTGAATATACCTTACAGTCCCTTTTGTCGGGTGACAAAAACTGCTTCGCCATATATAAATGGTGCATCATTGCTTGCAGACGGTCGCGTTCCTTTTGTAAGTGGATCTCAAGTTGGGAGACAACTTGCATTTGAACGCGCGCCTGAGCGGTGGAACGATCGTCTAAGCTGTGTTCGGTGTTGAGGTGTCTGAAGTTATGAAACAGGTAAGGATTAAAAAGAAATTCTCATTCGACTCGAATTATGATTTTTTGGTGAAGGTCTTGA
This sequence comes from Cheilosia impressa, assembly GCA_948293265.1. Classification (NCBI taxonomy): domain Eukaryota; kingdom Metazoa; phylum Arthropoda; class Insecta; order Diptera; family Syrphidae; genus Cheilosia; species Cheilosia impressa. Next base: position 5,400,749 of record OX411885.1, on the reverse strand, counting down.
GAGAGATAGACATTGGAATGGAACTCGAGATAGAAATTTTTAAAGACTGACATAGGGATCTGAAATTTAGATCGATTAATGGGTGCTTACTTTTACTGCTGGTGGCCTACAGTCCGCGGAGGATCTTCACCAATGTCCCTCTGCAGCCAGCTCGGCGCTTTATACAATAGGTATGCTTGAGTGAACGCGGAGCTTGGAGAATAAGTAAGTCTTAAGATGGTTCAGATAAATAAAGGACTCATGATTTAAAATGGCCGTGCCGAAGCATTTGTGTCAGTATGCTGTATGTGTCAGTGCATTTATTTATACCACCTTGCCATCTTGCCAAGATCTATTTCGATATGCGTTCTCCATAAAACTCACAAAGAAGTATCCGCTCCAATTATCAGCCTTTGACAGAGGTCATTCTTCTCAAGGGAAAGTGAAGACAAGGTTCTGGTTGGACCTTGCACAACTGCCTTATTCTGTTGTTCTGCGGGTGGATGCCATTGTTGAAATTCACTGCCAGAGCCTAGATGGACAAGGTCCTCACTATACCTTCAAGCTTCAGCAATCCTTTGCAACGTTTCTCTCCGCAGCACCGTTGCAGTAGGAGGCTTTAATTATTGGGTAGACCCATCAATGCCGCTTGAGCATTAAAAGTTACAAGTGCAGCCGAGTTTTTCGAACTTTGTCAAAATCAGCGAAGGACGCCAATATTTACTTAGCCCTTTAGAGGATCGTTGCTCAATCGAGAACGTTGTTAGATCTTTTCTGACATCGAAAGACTCATTGGTCAGTCCCGAAATACCCCAACAAGTTTGGCAGGCATAGTTAGTTATTGACGTTTTGTTCTTTCGTTGAGTGGCTTATCAATTCCCGTTTCAGATAGTAAAATGTTCAAAAGTGCAAACACCTTTGAGCAGTCTGAAAGAGCGATTGTAATACAGTTGTTGGCTGGGGCACAGTGGGCAATATGCAGCGAGTTAATCAGAAAATTGAAAGCTACCTTCTTACAGGCTCTAAAAAGAGCCGAAAAAATTTAGTTTCTTTTTCCAGACTTCTTAAAAGAACCAAGATGGGTCTTCAGTATTGAGAAGCCCGTTGGTTCCGCCTGGTCTTTTACAAGTACACGATCAGTGTCATTTCCCTCTCTACAGTCATCACGGTTAGGATAGGACTTAGGTTAGTCCAGTTGTAAGCTGTTTATAAAGCTATCTGACCTGCAGTCTATTTCCGCTGATCACAATAAGAATTGCACGGCAATATAGGTAGGTAGATATCTGCCCTAGAGACGATATTCGCTGCTTACCGCAATAAAGGTTAATTCTGTCCTTTTTATGCTGGGCTCTTCCTGTAACAGCCCAATCGTCATTTCAGTCTTTTGATGCAGAGTTTTTTACTCAGAGAGTTAAAAATTTAACAGGGTTATGACGACTCCCATCGCGATTCCTGTAAAGCTTAATGAAATCGAAAACTTTAAAAGATGAACCTTAAAAAAAAAATCATAAAAAAGCCATGAAAAATTAATTTTTTTGTAATTTCGCTATTTCATATATTCGCAAGGGAAAAGAGAGCGTCATGACTCTATAGCGATTGGCATTATTTTGGAAAATATATGCTGCGAATAGCCACCAAGCTGTGCATTTTTTGACATTTTTCGGCCTTTTCATAATCTCTTGTTGATTATCTTCGCTCCCAATTCCACAATTTCGCCAGTTGATGAAATCATCAACATTAAGGTTTTCAAGCCCCTAACCTTGCCCTTCTAAATTATATGACTCCTTCATCCTGTCCGAACGGACAATCGTAGGGTTTGGAAGACTGCGCTTTCTTGTAAAAAGAACCAGTTCTGCTTTAGTTTGAAGTCTTCAAAGCGACCTCAATAGTTTTATTTAGAGTGATTAAGAGTATTGCATATTCGTAAGACGAGCCCCTATTATACTCATTCTGTTCAAGATTCCGCCAACAGGCAGTACCTACCCACAAGAGTGGCAACTTTCCTTTGTTACCGAAATTCTAAAACAAATTTTAGCTGTTTATGTTCCAAATTGCAGACATTTTGCGGACTCAATTTGTTAAGCCTTGTTCATAAATAGCGCTTTTAATAGATCTATGTACTAAGCTAGTGAAAGCTTTTTCTATATCTTGTGAGAGACCCTCAGACCAAGTGCAGATTTCTTCGTAAAGGTCACTTTCTGATGTTTGAAAAGACGTTTTTGCATTTGCCTATTTGGCCTAGGTGACAATCTGATTAGTTGCAAGCTTTGGGCATAAAAAGAAACACTTTTACTTCCCCAGGGTAGGGGGAGGTTTATTCTTAGAATTTTCATTGCCTCTTGGATTCTTGTTTGATCGCTCATTGGGATTCTCTTAGCTTCACTTTGAGATGAGGCTCTAATCCCGATTTGGATTATAGTCAAATGAAAAACAGGTCCTCTTCATGTTCCACATATTCATGTAGAATCTTTAGTTCTTGTATTGGCCAAATAAATGAACAAGACTGCAATCGCCCTAATAAAGGGTTTTTCAACAGGGACGCTACAAAAGTAGAGCGACAGGGACAGCAAACGACGCCGAATTTCTTGCCGCTCTTTTGACAATTCTCTTCAGTAAGGTTTGCCATTTCATGATGGAAAGATATACGAGCCAACAACGAGTCGAAATTATTAAAATTTACTACCGAAATTCGGAGTCAGTGGCTTCAACGTTAAGAGCGCTACGTCCAAGTTATCGTCGTCATAATCGTCCTAGCAAATCAACAATTGAGCGTCTAGTGGAAAAATTTGAATCCACAGGCACAGTACAAAATGTTCCCGTGCCAGTGAGACAAAAAATTGCCCGTAGTGTCGAGAATATTGCTGCCGCTAAGGCTTCAGTTGAAGAAAGCCCAAATGTGTCTCTCACATGTCGTTCTCAAGCGTTGGGCATTTCTGTGACGTCGTTGTGGCGAATTTTGCGAAAAGATCTTGGCCTACATCCTTACAAGATTAAATTGACGCAAGAACTGATGCCGCTTGACCACCACAAGATTCGTGAATTGGGCTGAGCAACAACTTGAAAATGATTCGGATTTTCATCTTCTTCAGCGATGGGCTCATTTCTGGCTGAATGGCTTCGTCAATAAACAAAATATGCGGTATTGGTCAGGCAGCAATCCACACGTACTGCATGAGTCATCATTGTATCCCGAAAAAATTACGATTTGGTGTGGTTTATGGGCCGGCGGCGTCAGTGGGCCGTACTTCTTCCGTGATGATCAAGACGGGCACGTTACTGTGAATGGGAATCGCTACCGTTCAATGATAACTGAATATTTTTGGCCCCAATTGGATGATATGGACTTGGAGCACATGTGGTTCCAACAGGACGGCGCCACAAGCCACACAGCGAATGTCACAATCAATTTATTGGAAACCAAGTTTGGAGAATGTGTTATCTCACGAAATGGTCCAGTCGCTTGGCCGCCTCGGTCGTGCGATTTGACGCCGTTAGACTATTTCCTGTGGGGCTACGTCAAGTCTATGCCAACAAGCCAGCGACGATTGATGAATTTCGTACGAATATCGAACGTGAAATTGCAGAAGTATCGGCCGATTTATGCTTGGTAAGCGTCGAAAATTATGTTCAGCGTCTGGACTTCTGCAAGCGTGCCCGTGGTGGCCATGCAAAAGAAATCGAGTTCCATACATAATGGCATCGAACGTACTTTCACAGAAATAAAGAATTTCATTGATATCCAAAACGGTTTTTGTTTTATTTAAAACAAATGAACAGTTTCTTTCTCTTGTCCAAAATATGCCAAGAGTAAGATAGACTTAACGGTAAACAACTTGAAAGTAACTTAGTCTCGACTGTAAATTTACGGAAGCTCAAAATTGCGAAATTTGTAATCAAAATATAGCCACTGTCAACTACTAAAATTTAGAGTCGAAACTATAAATTTTTATAAGTAATGCCCTTTGAATTTATTTTGCTTTCTTGATTTTTCCCGCACTGCCTCGCAGTCCCCGTCAAAAAGCTACAAGTGTGAAGGTTCAAGGTTCCCTTCCATCTAGCTAATGGGAGCGAACTTGTTTTTTGACTTGTAAGGTACAACCTTTCTAGAATTTTCCTTTCCCCATCGTCATTTTGATAGCTAGACAATCTTTCGCTGCTGCGGTTTGTGTTCGTTTCAGCTGCTAAGAGAGCAGTATTACCCATTTTTCGGCACGCGGTTCCTCTTAAAATGTCGCTCTAGCTCTCTATCCACTGCAACTGCCGTTGCTGCAGGAGGCTCTATGTGCCAAATTCATAAAAAAAAACGTAAAAAAAAAACTCCTTGAGTATAGGTACGAGAACACTCAATGCACTCAATAAAAAACAAAACAAAAACTGCAACGAATCTACGTTTTGGTATAAGCAAGATTACTTTTATCTAGAAAAATCCTTTATTGTAAATGGCCTTGAAGTCTCCTGCAGGTAATGTGTCTTCATATTTTTAGGCCCTACAAAAGATTTAATTTTTGCTGCTTAGTTTGGAGAATGTAGGCGAAGTTGCTATTGTGTTGGGAACCTACTCTCTATTTAATCCTATTCGAATTTACTTCCGTTCCGTTTTTATTTTGATTTTTTCTAACCGAAAATATTATCTCAATTTTTATAGCTGAATGAGTGCAATTAAAAATTCGCACATTCATTTAAAAATTAACGCACACTCGAAATATGATAAATATGGCTTCACCGACGAAACTGTTATTCTTTGTCCTGCGAACAAAAGTTGCAAGGATTAACTGTTCAAAACACGAAATCGCTTTTGTAAATTCGTACTCTTCTTCACTCTGAAAAATAAAATGTAATGCCAACAATTTTCGTTGGTTAAAATGAGCCCAAACATCAAAATCTTTGATTTAAGAATAAAAATAATATCTGAACCAAGAACTTTCAACTTATAATTTTTTTTAAAAATCTCAAGTGTTGATACATTCATACAAGACGTCAGAGGACAAATCGTATATAAACACTATATATCCTGTCAGTGTGTATATTAGTGTTATTGCAAAATTCCTTATAGGTGTAAGACTTACCCAGCATAGGCCCATCTGAAAACTTACCTTTTCGTTCCGTCGAGAAAATCTCCTCAAGGGTAGATGATTTCAATAAAGAACGCAATTCCTTGGCATAATGTATTAAAAAATTTATTTTTTTTAAATAAAGTACCATCGAATTAACGTGACAGTAATTCAATGGAACTTCAATTGCCAGTAAAGCTCTTATTTGGATATTTTCCTTAAGTATGCCGTGAATTACATCTCTTTAAGGAAATCAAATTGTTTTCATTAAATATAAAACAAAAGTATTTCAAACAAGAGAAAATAAATAAAAAATGTTAGTAAAACGCATAACCGAAAAGTGTTAAATGTACTTTTATTATTATTAAATATGTATATATTTTTTTAACATGTAAACATTTCACTGTAGTGCCATCCACCCTTGTACCTTGTTTGGCAAAGTCCGTTTGGTGGTCTCCGCGAACTGTCAAATTTTGTAAAAATAATTAGTAAAAATGTCGAAGCTTTGTCGCATAAATATTGTTACCAGCTTTGGTAAGCTTTTATAAGATAATAAGTTGTCTAACAATTGACAGCTGTCATTTAACAGTTACCCAACTATGTATGTAAGCAAATTCGGAAAACGGTGACATTTAACTTTCTGGCTTAAATCAAATATTTCCATTGACCGCGTTCAATCGAATATTTTTGCAAAGTGACACCTGTCAATGAACTCTGCTAGTTCTGGAAGAATATAAACGCATATGTATGTCAAACTGTTAGATGCAATTATATCGCTGATCCGGATTAGGCTTTCCATTGGCATTTCAGTAACAACTGTCAAAGTATCGTTTAAGTAGTGACAATATACATGCGACTATAAAAAGGCACTCTCAAGCAAGGTCCCTAAAAATGATTAGTATCTAAGCATGACCTGCTATCTTTCCGGCGGAGATGATGTTCACAAGTAAACAGTTGTTAGTACAATCCTGGAGAGGAGAAAGTAAGCAAAAACAAAATACCACCACCGACAAGTCTACCTCTCTCAAACCAAACAAACAAAAGTAAATCCAGTGGTGAAAAGGGTATCCCTTTCAGAACATACTTACTTAATAAACGAGGGCACATCATCGAGCACTAGCTCGCAACCGGGCCAACGACAGACTCCATGTGCATATAAGGGATGGTAATACTTCTTTGCGTTGTAGTCATCGATCAGATGATTCCTTGATCCTGTACCGCCAGAACCCATATTGCCAATGGCATCAATAATTCCGCCGAGACCCACCATACAGCCGGACTGATTCGCTGCACTCGAATGCGGATGATGTTGCTGGTGCTGTTGTTGTTGCTGGTGTTGGTGTTGCTGTAGTGGTGATGGCGCGAATGCTCCTGAATGGTGATTGCCTGGAATTAGAGGATAAGACGGAATGTTGGCAGCGCTTTAAAAAATGCATTACTAGACGCGATAATTTCGCTGGTTGGTGTTTCCGTTGACCACGCCGAGTCGCCATTTCCTGCGGTTGCCGACGCAGCATGCCCATTGCTGGATGGCGTGTGCTGCTGGTCGCGATCGACGTCGGCTTTGATTTCCGGCGGACTGCTGCAGCGAACAAAGTCACTACTGCTGTTGCTTTTGCATTTGAGATCATCGGCTTCGTTGTTGTTGTTGTTGTTGTTGTTGTTGATATTTGTGGCATTGTCGTTGATATTTGGTATGTTGTTGTTGGGAGCTGTTTGGCTGTTATTGTTGTTGCCTATGGGACTCGCAGCATCATGAGGCGACAGTCTTTGGCCATCTTCGTGTGAGTTAATCATCATCATACTTAGATCGTCGATCGAATGGTGTTGGTGTATTGATGATGTCGACGATTTCGGTGAAAGTTGTTGTTGATGTTGTTGCTGGTGATGGTGATGGTTATGCTGCTGATGATGCAACTGATGGCTGGCGTGATGCGAGGAAAGTGGATTAGAAGCATGACCGCCATGGCCAGGATGCAGTTGTATGTGATGATGCGATGGCATCTGATTATGCTGTTGCTGCTGCTGCTGCTGTTGTTGTTGTTGTTGTTGATGATGATGTTGCTGTTGTTGATGTTGGTGCTGCTGCTGCTGTTGTTGCTGGTGGTGGTGATGGTGATGATGTGCAGCACTTTGCTGGTTAGAATGGTGATTTTGCGCAATTGCTGACATGGGATTGATTGGCGACATCGATCGGTGGATTTGTGACTGAAAATCTAATTGCAAAGGTTTTACAAACCCTTGAGAATAAAACAGAACAAAAATTACCGACACAATAACAGACTACATACACGCCTTGCTGCAACTACGAACTCACCCTGATGTATCAGATACTGCCTCTGCACCAACTGCAGCTGCTGTATGAGCTCCTGCTGCTGTATACTCAAGTGGTGTTGCAATTGCATGGTGGAGAGATTCGTCTGCTGTTGCTGCTGCTGCTGGAACTGAGCGAAAGCCTGCAGTTGAAAATGGTTTTGCTGATATAAATTGCTGCTTATGTTTTTTTCGAAGTCCTTGTAGTCGTTGTCACAATCCATAAGATTACGTTGATAGACCACAGCTGAAGCAGAACTGTCATCATAACCACCCAAGATGTTGCCAATGAACTCGTCCTTAATCGCTATCGCAGCCTTGCTGCAGTTATTCTCCGAATCACTGTCGACCTCTATTTTAATGGGACAATTACTTGCACTTGCCTTGCTGTCCAGATTTGTTAATGCTGACGCCCTTCTAGGCCGTTCAAGTTTGTAAATATTTCCTCCACCGGTCTTGTATTGCTTGAGCAAGTGAGCTTGCTGCAACAAATTCAGTTGTAGACGTTCCTGCAACTGTTGCAAGGTGATCTGGAACTGTTCGCCACTCAAATGGAAGTAAAATGGCGACAAAGATGGCGACGGTTGCGACGACGGTGTATTGTGAAAGACTGACTTGGAAAGTTGCTTTTCGTGGGATAGCTTATTGTGTACCTGTCTCTGCTGTCGGTATAAAGGTGCTCGACGAATACGACTGCGTTTTTGGGATCTCTTGGAAAATTTTGGCTCAATTTGTTGTGAGTGCAGTCGTTTCATTCCGTGTTCTGAAAAGGGATATAGTGTTAGTATAGGGATGCTGCGAGGAGTTAGTTGTTACATTCAATGGGGATGTTTTCAATATGAACAATTTAAATGCATAATGGAAAAGTCCAAATCAGATCGATAGGGTGGCTTTTATGTTTCGACCTATTATTTCATGCTTACAGATGACAGCGTTTGGTTCAGAATCATACATAAAAGCGGTTAAAAGCAAAAGCGTCTAGCTAGACTCACACGTTAAAAGGTATCACTTCAGTTGCCACATTAAGAGGTTGCCCACAGTCTTGACAAATTATCAAACGACGACATCAGCTGCCACACAAATGCTGATGACGTTGTCACCATTGCTCGAAAGAAATTAAAAGTACCGAGATAACGTGCAAAAAAGACTCGAAAGACTTGGAAGCACTACTGAAAAATCTGTCACCCTTGGCCTTTCCTAGAGACATTTTTAGAAAATTTAGTTTGCAAGAGAACTGACAAAATGGTACGCAGATGGGTCGGGATCTGGAGCAGGTGTTTTCCCGACCTACAGCGAAGCATTCTGGCATCAAAATGCCACAGATAAATGCACTTGAATCAACCTCGACCAGACAGCCCAGCTCCTATCACTTGTCACTTGATACCGGAAGTTTAACTCAATAACTGGGTACCTTACCGTCATGCTGTGGAAAGTTATACTGTATCCTTTTTATCGAATGCATTTATAAAAAATAAAGCTACAAACGTACAGACAAACTTGAGAACCGAATTATTTCCACAAGGCCACAACTAGGTAGTACGACTAAATTTACCATCTATTGGCGGCCTTTTCCAGGAGCAATATTTAAAATAAAAAACACGATACGAAGGTAAAATATAATAGCTCTAATCTGACTGCCAGACACTATACACTCTAACGACAAAAATTTAACTCTGGAACTTACCCTAATCACGAACAATATTCCCATGGAATTTTCCAGGATTCACACATAAACCGCGACGGTACACAAAATTTAAAAATAAAATTGAAAATTCTGTTCAAATTAAATCACAACAACGCTACAGAACATCCTTGTTGGCAGGAGATTTAACTTCTATTGCACTTAAAGACACTGACACTCTGGATAAAAAAAAATAATAAAGATAGCCAACCTCCGAGACAAAATACAATACAAAACCCAACAATAACAAGGAAAAAGGACAACAGCCCCGTGTATAGCAGTATGCACTGTTTGTTTGTTTTGCAAAATAGATATTCTTTACTCTACTAACAAGTGTCTAGACTCACACACGCACGCAGGACGAAACAATGGAAGTAAATCTATCCCAAAAAAAAATATACATATATACTAAAATTGATATGTGTATATGTGTGTAGGGAGTTGGGTATGAGCTCAGACGACAATGACGCGACGACGACAACCCACCCACCCCACTGGGCCGAGTTGAAAATAAAGCACAACAACACACAGCACGTTCAGCAACACATCGTCCCTTTCTCCGGAGGAAACCGCAACACCGACGAAGGAATTCAAATTCCCTTAATCACCGCCACAGCAACATGAAAACAGACGACGCAACAAACAACAACGAGTATCCTTTTGGGGTAGGATTTCACGAGAAATATTGTGCGAGTCAGACTGAGGTTGTAAATTCCGCCCGGACGACGACGACACAAACGTTTGAATCAAATTCCAAAGGCCTTTCGTCAGATGGATTTGTGTTTACCACGAAGGATTAGAAAGTGCGATTCGAAGGGGGGAGGGGTGGGGGGTTTTATTTTTAATAAGCACACGTCCAAATATGCTGCACTTTTGTCGACGATTAACGCGCGCCAATTGATTTTCGATTGCTCGCAAAAGGAGTCGCTCACTCGCGGCAATGTTCGAACGCAACTCGCACAACTGTACGAGGAATGCCGCACGCCCGCACTGTTCGTTCGGTTGTTCGTACGATCATCAATTGAACCAAAATAGATGTGTTTCTTTCTCCTCTCGCATCTTGTTTATCTGTGTAGGTAAACAAAAACCGCACATGGATACCATCCACACGTATGAGTGGGGGGGCGCGCAGGCACAGGTGCAGCAGCAGCAGAAGCAGCAGCAGCAGAGATTGCTGTTCAGTTTTGCCCATGCAATGCTGATGGTGGCAGTACCAGCAGTTGAGATATACTATGCAGAGTAATTTTTGTTGCTTTTATTGTGTATCTGTGTGTAGTACACAATAATGCGAGCAAAGTATAAGAGCTGCGGTGGAATGGCAGAGAAACAGGAATAGAGAGTAGACTGCCACCCCCGAAAGTTGCTGTCCGACGGAGGTGCAGCGTGCAGACTGACCCAAACGACAAATGAAAGGAAGTTTTCTGTCAGGAGGTCCTGGCGGGTCTTCGAAGGGACAATGTGCAGTGGAAATTCCCGGTCACTGAGCGAATATCATCCAAAGTGCTGATAAAATGCAAATTTAGTTGTTGTCTGTCATACAGTCGATATACCTAGGGGTTGGGGATACCCGCTGGATGGGTGGTTAACATCAACGAAGCGAATGGAAGGGTGGACGAATTTTTTGCATATTTCACTTGCTTCGAATCCACTTTTGAATTGCCTGAACGAGACTACGGATAGTGAACGAAGTTTGACCCTTAAGACGCGGTTCAAGGAACGAGCTATATTTTTAGCAGCAACCCCAATAATACCCGCACAATATTTCTCGTGAAATCCTACCCCTAAAGGATACTCGTTGTTGTTCGGCAAAGCCAATGCGTTGTGGGTTCTTTTTCCAATTGTGTGCATAATTCAGTTGCCTGCATTCGATTTCGAAGAAACATAGTCTTTTGTGCAGCCATATCACCACTTGTGAAAGTGTTTAGAAACTTTTCGGTTATGGTACACCTTGTATACGACAACGGTCCGACGAGCAGTGAAAGGGCAGAAGGTCTTACCGGCTGAAGCTACCTACATTCCCGCACAGGCAACAGATTTAAAAATGATACTGTCTCGACTGATTTTACGAAAGCTGACAATTGCAAATAAAAACCCAGCCCCAGATTGACACATCACAATTATTCACAAGTATATACATTAAAAAACAAGGCCACAATATGCCAAGCAACAAATTGAAGGCAAAATACCAGCGCACACTATTTGTTCAGTTAAAAACCACACCAGCTTTTCTTCCGACAAACATTTTGTTTACCAAAAAATAATGTAAAACAACAGTCATCATAGTTAACAAATATCTACGCGCGTGTTAGATTTTAAGACCCCTTACACGAGAGCGCAGTTCTTTGCGACACGTCTTGTCTGTTTGCTGCCAGAATACCTTACCGTATATGCTTGGATAGGAACCTATGAGTGTGCGTTATGTCTTTAACAAAAAGAAATAACAAAACAAACAGTAAATACAAAACACTCACACCGATGGTAAACAAAACAGCAAACAAATTTATTTTCACTTCGAGTTAACCAAATATCTGTAAGACGACACGGGGTTATGACAGTACCGCCAGAGATTATGGACGCCGTACCTCATACGAATCGGAAAATGGTAAGTTCCGTGCTTGGATTGGACGAAAATCGACGTCTTCCTACTTCGTAAGGCTGACATTGGCAGATGGCAGTTGCTGAGGTGCAGGATTGGGAAAAGTGTCAAAGCTATTTCCGTTTGTGGATCGTTTTGCAAAGTCCTTAAAAAGGACCATCAGATGGCGGAATTGGTACGGTTTGTGACAGATTTTCGAAGCCACAACTGAGCTTCCCTACTCGTTGTCAAACTGCCAACGCAAGAATGTTTTCTTTTTTCAATAAATCGTACGCTTTGTCATTATTTTGCATTGTCCTTGCATTGCGGGTTATGAAACGCTTGACAAAAACTGCTACCGCCAGCAAGCCTGAATCGCGACTGATTTTGAGACTATTTCCTGGCTATTCGCTCCAAACTATGGTGGACAAGTTGGACCCTGACACATGTCCTTGAACTTTGCCCACAATTGTTCAAATCGCAAAGCCACAAAAGTCATGTTCAAACTTTTAATATGTGAACAGCCTATATCAACCTATGCCCGAAAGAAGGCATTTTGTAAGCAAAATCGGTTAACCTGTCGATCAGGCAACGTATTTAGACAATTGCCAAAAAAAACTGCTTCTGGTAATTTTATCGATCAAGAAACTTTCGAAGTGGACTTAAAGAGCTCCGCCTCGTATTGCCACACGTCAAATATAGTTATCCTTGGGCAACACATCGAATGATTCATCTGCCCTGGTCAACATACGCCCTATTCATTGCGTAGCCACCAAATGTAAGGTTTAAGTCAGATATATGTATCACCATCGGCAGCAAACACCTCGAAGTTGTGAAATATCTAAGCGATGATGATTTATCCGAAAGAAAATAAAATGCGCCGAGTGCGATTGTGTTTGCCCACACATCTGCGTGCGGCTGTTATGTGAAAATAAATTATTTGAACAACAATCTAACAGCAATAAATAAAGGCGCGAGGAAACAAAACAACGTGAAGGAGAGAGCGATTTTTTTTTGTTTCCTTCACATTCTTGGGTTTAAAAAAAAAAAAAAAAAACAACAACATGGAATTATGGAAAACAAACAAAATGTCTCTTGCGCGTTGTGGTAAAGTAAGCAAACAAATATCAAAACAATTACTACACGATGTTCCGTCAACAACAATTACATATTTGCAGTAATACAAATGCCGGCAGATAGCGCGAGCGCGGTTCTTAGGCTATACACGCCACGGTGCGATTTTCATTGACCCTTATAAGTGTGCAGTGGGCTAGCTGCGCTGAAATTCGCACACAAAACACCGAGAGTCGGGAATTTGTTCCTTGTATTTTCATTTCGATGCCTGCTGTCACACGGTATTTATTGTTTGTTTTTTTGTGTTTACATGCTGGATTGGAGTTTTTATTGATTTTTAGCCAGAGTTGGCAAACAAAGCCGCAAACACGCAGAGCCTCATGTGGTTTTTATTGGGACCACCAAAAATCTTTCTCAGATCTCAGATTTAACGCGGCCCATGGAACATGCAACGAAATTGATCTGCCTTTGTAAATTGATTAGTGCGATATTTGACAGCAATGTCAGCTGTTCAAATTGCATTGGTTTTTTTTGAAAAATCAACTATGGAAATCGACTTGAAAATGTTTCCACTCTTGAAGATGCAAATCGAGTAGTTTCGATGATTCGTAGTCTTCAGATGATGAGGAAGACATTGAAGACAATAATTCATCCAAAATTATAGCCATGGCTGTTTATGTATATCTTTATTTTGGTTTTTACGAAACTTTGCGCATTTGTTTTGAAAGCAAACTTCTTAAAATGACCTGAAACAGCTGTGCAAAAGTATATTGTTATTTTTGGCAGTATGTGTAAACCTGACAAAAAAAATATCGAGATCTGAAAAAAGTGATCCGAATCAAGAGAAGATTGATTTTTTTGCCCAATGAAACATGAAAAGTGATTTAGATCAAAGAAGATTGACTTTTCCAATGTAAAACCACATTGGAAAAGAAAGTCTGTCGACAGATGCGAAAGACATTGAGGTGGTTCTAATGAAATTTTTAACTAGCCGCACTCTTAAAGCCATTCACAGACGACGATGTTGCAGCTGCTGACAAAAATCTGACACTTTCACTTCGACGAATGATTGACACTACGATGCGACAGAAATCATGTCACTGGTGATTGGAAAATTAGGGGAAACGATTGGAGATTGGAAATGATTTCACTTTCAGTCAAAATTATTAATTGAGTGGTTCCGTTTTTAAAAGGAGGGGTTCATGAACTAAAAATTGCAAATCAATGAATGTGAATTCAAAAAACGACCCCCGAAAGGAGTCCATGCAAGCACATAGCAAGGCGATTATTTTTACCGATGAACAAAAAAACCATCAGTCGAAGGACTCTATAAAATGTTGACCTTTTTTAATCGTTGAGGTCTGGGAATCGCGTGAACGAGCATTACGTGACGGAGTTTGTTTTTGTTTCACATGTAAAAGCGACATAACTCCGTGAGCGTATAGCTCGTGGCGATTCGACGCTGGTCTGCGCCACTCGGACGAGTAGGCCTCAGTGGCTTTGCTGTTTTTTTTTTATTCAACGTGCCATTTTATATGCCGTTTGTTATAGCCAGTGGTATACAGATGAAGGAAAGTGGGTTCTCGAGTTTTCGGTCATTCGAGTACAGTTTCGTTAACCCATTTCAAAAGATTACTACAAATATCCAAATGTTGCACTAGCTCAGTTCAATATTTTACTCGTTATGTATGGGAAAAAAAATGCGAATTGCACTTTGGGATTGTCTTTAAAAAGCTGGCAAGCATATTATCCCAAAAATTAAACTACCGAAGTTAGTGGAAGTTAAGCCCGCAATTTATTTCACGACTTCCACGAAAACTTATGAACAGAAAAAGATGAGAAAAATGCTTAAAAATGGTCTCGCAATCGGTATCTAATTTTCTTTTACCCGTTCACAGGACAAAACAACTGAAATTGACACTTTTAACCATTTTTAAAATATGTCAAAAAATTCAGCACAAAAAATAAAAATCCGAGTGAACGCAAAATTGCCGTCGGAAAATGCGAATTTTCGGGCCAAGGAATTTATTTTTCGTTTTACAGAAAACCAAGTCACACTCACCTCTTCTTAAAGCCAATTAGCAGTTCCATTGAGCTTTTCTCGGCTCATCCAAGGCGTAACAATTTCGATTGTCTACTATTTAATTTAATTTTTAATTATACTAGTTGCTTTTGGAAGGTAATTCTCTTTATTTATTTCATTTCACCGCCATTTAGCGTTTTGTTTATTAACTGGCTGCACCGCGATTAGACAACATTGCCAAGAAATATTCAGGTTCCAACTGGTGTGCGGCGAGGCGCAAGGACTACTTTTTGTTATGGTGTACAACAAAAAAAAATAAATAAAACAGCAGAATAGGAAAAAAACCGTCAGCTCGCACTTGGCAGTTTGTTTTATTATTCTCTTTTTTTTTTTATGTGTATCCTTGGGTGTATTATTTTATTTTTTTGTTAGTTTATTTACATCCTTGTGTAGTAGTTTTACTTTTGCTTGGTTTGAGTTTCACTTCGATTGCAGCGGCGATACTATTGGAAGAGAGTCGGCACAGAGGATGCACAAAAAATGCAGATCTATGTACAAGCAGCACACGAAACCGTATACAGGACGATGGTGGGGGTGCAGATCGGGTGTATTTCTTTTTGTAAATATTTGTGTAATATAAAAAAAAATATATCCGTTGTTATATTATATAAATGTATATATATAATAAATTCACTTTGTTTTTTTGTATATTTTGCGTTGTTTTATATTATTTATATGTTTTCCTGATAGCCTTGTAGGGATGTTTGGAGCAATAGACTAAACTACACGTAGAAGCGCTTCCCGTGAGCGATATCCCAGTGTACTAGCGCGGCAAGAAGAGTTGCATCGTTCCTCTTTACTAGAGCACAACTTTATCAGTATACGGAACAAGAAACAAAAAAAAAAACACCAGAAAACATCGTTCACAACAAAAGTGGGAAAAAAGGCAAACATACGAACGCAAAAAAAAAACCGACAAAAAAATTAACCAACACGAAGAAGTTAGAAAGGACTCTGGGACTGGGTCTAGGACTGGGACTGGGACTTTGCACAGTATAAACAGGGTGTGCAGCAGTTCCGTTTGCATAGTATGTGCGAATTTCCCCCGGCCTCGTCATCGTTATTACTTGTTGTTTCTCCTTCTGCTGCCTTGACTGTTTTCCTTTACCTCTTTTCATCGTTTATTTTTGCTCCCACAGTGGAGCGCGCGCTCCCCCCGCTTGTTTTATTATGTTGCTTCAGCATTTAACTTATCCACCAGCCCACCACCCTGCATAGAAGTTTTCGTTGGTTGGAGGAGATATAGGCGCTGCTGCAGCGCCACCACCCAGCACCGTTGATGTCGTTGTTGCCGCCGCAACCATTGCCGTCGCTTCATCCTCCGCAAAAGTTTGCTATAGCTGAAGCAGCAACATAAACAGGACTGCCTCCTGCTACAATACTAACAATTCCCAAGCACCGTCACCATTACCATTACCATTACCATCGAACTGTAGCGGTTATATTGCAATTTGGGGGGTCTGTCTCCCTCTCAGTACACACACTTTGCACTTTGCACACAGGCACCCACCGTCGTCGATGCCCACCGCATCGAGCGGCAAACTAACAGAGAACACACATAGGACTGCCCAAAAGTCCCAAACTAAAAACAGAGGCGAGGACGAAGAGCACGAAAACAAGGAAACTAAAAACCAGTAAGACACAACACAACGAATAGCGATAAAGAAAATTCTGTATGCACAGCCACTTTTCGGCAGCGGGATAGGTATAAGTTTGGTGGTCGGAAGAAGCATCCTGCCACATTGCATTGCACCCACCCACCCCCATTCGCATTCAGTTTTGTATAAGTGTTGGTTTCTGCTCGGCTATGTCTGTGGAGTTATGTCAAAATCCAGTTCTCAGTTCAATACTTATTTGGCAGCACAGCACAAAACGAGTAAAAAATGCAACAAGCTGCATATCACTGTGCAGTCGATCAGTGGTTTGTGTTTGGCTTTTCATTTAGTTTGATCAGAGATTTGCCACCTGATCGATCTTGTTCCTTCTTCATTGTCGAGTAGCTCCTTATTTGAATACATATGCTACAAAATCCAACCCGGGGTGCCCCCCATAAGACCAGGATGAAATCTATTTAAATGACTTTCTGAAAGCTTTTAAAACAAGTCGTAGTCGTGGCAAGTTATTTCTATTTCAAGTTTAGAGTTTCTATGAAAATCAAAGAAAAAACTGGCAAGCATCGAAAATCGATCAAGATCAACAAAAACTGAAGCGACCCCCTTGTCGGATATTGCTTGCTTAGTCAGTGTGCTTAATAAACAACGTGAGATCCACAATACCGACACCCACCCCTGCTGTCACCCGTTGTGCAGAAAATTTAAAACTCCACGAGGCAGAGAAGCACAGAAACGAGCAAGAGAGAAGACGGACTGACATATAAAACGAATAAAATATTGTATATGCTACATACCAACTTTGCATTCAGATTCAGAGTTTTCTGGGGGTTGCAAATTAATACCCCAACACACAATAGACACATATACAGCCAGACGCAGATCCAGTGTCTCATATTGAGGGCAAAAACATTAAAAACAACTAAAGCACAAATACGTACAGGCAAAAAACTATTCCAAAGAAGGAGTAGGATGGCACGTATACACAGTACTAAGTAGACAGACCCACACTCAAGCAGGCAAGTCGCTGTATATCTAAAAACGAAGTTTAGCAAAACAATGTTGCATGGCGATAACCAAAATAGGATATTTACACATAAAGAACAGCTGTAACGGAAGACTGTGCAAAGTTTTGGCCGTGTACGAAGTGCACTATGGATATCTCTGAATTTTCAAGGCAGGTTTGCTCATATTGAGCGTAAGTTTCCGGTCTTCCGTCTTTGGTCGTCAGCCTTCAGTAATCAATGTAATAGCGAAGAGATGGTATGCATAACTGCAAAAAAAAGTTTCCAAGACCCTTTTGAGCCTTGCGACAGGCACCTAAAAGAACTCTTGAAGCTCGGATGAACAATTAGGTATCCCGAATATTTACCGCACTGCGATTTTTTGATCGGACCACAGATCGGTGAAGAATTTCGACTGAATGAATCCTTATTAGATAACAGAGCATTAACTCCGATGACGCCCATTTCAGTTTGACTAGTAATCGCAACTCTGCACGAAGCTTCAGACAGAAGCATCATAGATGGACGACCGATCCACTCAAAGCTCGACCAGTGTTGAACAATTTTATCATTCGGTGCATTTTCCCAATAGCCAAGAATTCATCTATCATCCGCAATATATGTTGCGCTACCCTATACAAAAAGCAATTAACCCTCCACAGTAATCTGAATCTGTGTGTATGGGACTGCATGCGGGCAGAGGATACCATTCCAACCCCGACACCCAGTGCTTTCTTGTTTCTTGTATCTTGCGATGCTCTGCTTTATGTATTTTGTATTTATGTTTATTGTTGTTGCACTGCATGTACACAATAATATTCATGCGCAATAACTGTGACACCCAAGAAGACGTACCTTACCTACCATAAATCCAAGGAGCGCTATACTTCCCCTGCGTTCGCAAGAGTGCAACAAGGAAGGATTATCCTCCTGGGAACTATTAATTTTACGGTTTGTTTATATGCATATACAGGACTACATGCATTCTCTCTAGGAAATAACTATTATTGTATACAAGAAATAACGATACATAAAAAACAAGGACTATGGTCGTTGGCGCACATCTATACCGACACAGCTGCACACATTCGTAAACTATTTTGCGATTTGTTCGCATAGTACACCCAGAACCGGGAGTAGTGCAATTTAAGTCAGCAGCCAGCAGGTGTTGGATACAGCGAAACCCAATGTGCTTGTGTGGGTGCCTGGTAGCCCCGCAGTAACAGCATACCCGGTATGTATTGTACAGGCTGCTTTGCGCGCCCCCATCCATACTTTGTCTATTGCTTTCGTGTTTAGAGCTTGATTGTAAGTTCTATTGCTATTGCTGTTCCCTCTTCTGCTGTGTTCTTTGCTGTTGATTTGAATGCATGTGGTTGTCCTTGCAGCGCGGAGGATGAGGACAATGTAAAATAACACCACCATGGTGTAGACTGTTGGTTCGGGCCAAGGAAACTTAATTCGAATGCAAACATACAGTCTATACAGTCTGGTGGTGCAACTTATCTGAGCACGCTCGCACCAGAGCTCTTCAGAGTTTGGCGAAGAAGAAGTGTAAGGTAAGTGCAGCGAAATATCCCTTTTCTTTTATGTATGTATTTATAAAAAAGCATTGTTTTCGAATCGAATTAAAGCCAATTTGTTTAAAAGTTTTTTTAAAGATCTTAAAGCAATTTACAACAAAAATGGACATCGGTTCTTTAACAATGCTTCACAAAGAAAATTTTGTATACCTAATCTAATTTATATTTTCTAGTTCCAGATAATATTAAGATTGCATTTTCAATATACTACTTGAAGTCCTAATAATAATATAAAAAATATCTTATAACACTTTTTATATACAGATTATCAGAAAAAAATAAAGATAAAAATTACTTAACATAAAAAACATTTTTAATTTTTATAACATTTCTGATAGCAATAGCCTACATAAGAAATACGAGTAAGGCAAGCTTCTCTGGCTGGTAAATTCAATTAAAACTACTGCTTTAGTTTCTAAGCAAACTAATCATACCAGCCTAGGTAAAAGATTAGGCATAATTCAGCCTAGGTTTAAGGTAAACCTCCTTAGACAGCCTGGCCGTTAACAATAACTCGGTTAATTTTACGCATGTCAAAAAAATTAAAATAGGTAAAATTATTCATTCCTAAGGTAAAATGTTAGGCTAAATTCAGTCTACGTTTAAGGTAAAACTCCTTAGACAACCTGGCATACCGTTACCAAAAACTAGCTTGATTTTAAACCTATTCAAAAAAGTTCGGTGACCTTAGGAATATAAGGTAAGTTACCTTAGAACTTACCAAGTTCAAAATTGCCTTAGGACTAAGGTGATTTATACTGCGATTTAGGCAAAGTTTACACAGGCTTTTCTCTGGCTGTAATTCTCGAGCTCAGTTCAGTACTCAGCTCTGAACTAAAACGCCAAGAGCCTTATTTTGCCTACACTTTAAATACCTATTTGGCAATATAGGTAAACCGTTTCGGCACGGAAAACTGTCAAAATTCGCGGACCTGTCATAATATGTATGTGGATTTGCATTCGGTAAGCGGTCGGAAAGGGCTGAACAAAATCTTTTATATACTATAGTTCCAAAATTTGGCCATCCGCTGTCCTGTCATGTGTTATATTTTGACGCAAACTTCAAATAATGAAACTTTGGGGTTTTATAGTGTTAAAAACGGTATGGGACAACATTGTTTTGGGAATCTTCATAATTTGGGGCCTAACTATTTCTGTCCACGATTAGCACAATCCATAGTAGAACAGCGAAACCCGTTTGCCTTTTTGCAGACTACACTGTACACACCATACCTATGCAAAGTCGATTTGGGAACTTTTGCACCCACAAAGGGAAGTAAAAAAAACTGCAACAACTTCCTATCCATTGGAAAAATACAAAACCCAAACCGCCAAGGAATTCATGTGAGAACGAGATAAACAGCACGAAGGGGGCGAGAGCCCCGGCAAAAACTGGGGTAAGGAATACAAATGCCCATAAGAAGCGCACACACACACACACACCAATGCACATAAAAACAATAAAGCTAACAGTATCAACACAGTAGAAGTACAAACATCCCAGTTGCCAGCACAGCAGCAGCAGAACAGAAATAGCTCAAAGAAAGGATAGCCCGATATACGACGAGTACTCGTAGTTGCAGCGCGCAGTGCAACCTAACCCAACATCAGGGGGACGGCTGCGGCAATATCTGCGCCTAGTGCACATCTGCAAATGTGTGGGTTCTGTAGTGTATAGCTGTTATTATTATTGCACACAAAATATTCTGTGTATACTATATACCCGGCAACACTGACAAATAATAATTAACAGTTGGTAGTGTGGGTTGTGTGTGTTTCGTCAAGCGACTCTTTGTTTTGCTTTTTGCTAAAGTTTTCTAGCCAAACTGCATCCTCGACTTTACTATGCTACGATGTTTTGTGTTGTTGTATATACATTTATATAGGAGCTTTAGTGTTTATGCTGAGCGAGTGAAACGGAGCTATGGCAGAATAGCTGCAGCTGGAGCGTTCTTAGGTTTTATGTACGCCCTTCCTACTATTGTATATTTTCTACTTTTGTTGATTGTTCTTAGTTTCTTTTTTTCATTTTAGCGATGGTATAAAATAATTTATATGAACACTGTTGTCAGTTAGAATGGGTGAATTGTATTGATTTTTTGTTCTATCCTGCAACCGTGGAAGGAGGAGACTTTAATTCAGAAGAAAGCCAGGAAATTGCATATAAAGGGTGGGTGCGCGGGTGAAAGATAGAGAAAAGCAATTATAAACAAAATTTATTATTAAATATTCAGGATGACAGGCTTGCCTGTTATAGTTGACATTATTGGATGGAGATGGGCATGGGATATGCATTTTTAATGGCATAGAGTTGACGTTTCCATTTCCTATTCATTATCGGGGAATAGCAAATGGAATTGCTTCCTAAGTATGCTGTAAAGAATCACCAGCTTTTTCCGCACCCCACAAGAGTCGAAATGTCTGTTTAAACAGACGAATATTTTCGGTGGGCAGTTGTTCGGTACAGTTGTTCATTGTTATCTACAGCAACATGCAAAATGGCAATTTGCTTTGTAAATTGACTAACATGCATTTTGTTTGCACCCTAACATCTTTCATCAGTTTTTACAGTAAGACACACGTTTAATTTTATTAGGTATGCAATTTTCGTCCTTCTTTTATACCTCGTGTTTTAGAAAAAATGTCTTAAAAACTATTTCAATTAGACTAAGGCTTGACTAATCAAGGACAAATCGCATACACATCTATATCATCTTAGTCATGATCCTGCCTCTAAGGAGCTATTTTCATCGTTCATATTATAGAACTTTGTTTAGATAAGTCCGTTTTCTCTTAGCTTATAAATAGGAAGATAGATCAATGTGTGAACTGCCACCACCGCCGTCAACTTCTTTCGAGAATTAACTACGCTTCGAGACAAACCTTGCAGACTATTTAATTATGCGCCAATTTAATTTGTAAAGAATATTACAGACCTGGGGTGTATAAAAAAAAACGAAACGAAACCCACTAACAACAGCTAACAGCTGACGGCTTTCAACGAAAACGTCAATGCAATTTTCACATTTTTGATTTCGTGCAAATTTTATTTTTCTTTCGTTTTCAAAATTACATGAAGCAAGTTTTCGTTTAAAGGAAAACGATTGAACGTTTCGCCTTACAGAATGCCGACCCTGATCTTGCTTTCCTTAGTTACCCTTTTATCGAGGCCTCTGCATAATGCTGAATTCCATTCAGGCTAATATACGGCCAAACCGAGTGCAGGCTCACTAAAACAATAAAACCTTTCCAAGAGAAAAATACACGGGAAATTGGCAGTCAGAGTTCTAATTATTCCAGGAAGCACTTAAAACAGCCCGACGATGAATTAATGGTGTAGTTCGAAAGGAAAGTACCCATCAGTTAGGCCTTTATGGGAACGACACTCGGTAGAATCATAAATATAGGCCAATACTTAGCTTCCCACACGTGGTAGCACAAGGAACCGAATTTGGCTTAAGCGAATTACTCCGAATGTATCGGATAATCTAACCTACCTTTTCTAGTCAACAACAATCGTTCATTACTTAACTTTTGGTGGCGCTTACAATCCGGGGTGGAACACGGCCTCCAACAATTGGTGACCTCAACTTACAGGACAATAGATTACAAAAAAACAGTGGATCTTTAAACAATTTATATATTTTTTGAATTTACGAGTATGAAAATAAATCTTATAAAATATTAAAACTGTGGTGTAATTTTTTGTATATACATTTTTTATTCCCGAAATGCGAAGTGCTATATCAGAAATACGAAGAACATTCATGAGGTTGTTCGGCGAAAGAATGTTGTCCGAAAATAGCAATGTTCTTAAGAGTCTAAAACTCGATTTCTCGCAAGCTTTCATTTAAAGCTATACCTCAACTGCTGTACTGCTGACCTGTTTTGAACTCTTGGGGACTATCGTCCTGTCTCATAAAAGAAAGGATATACAAAATTTTGTCGATTCGTTTTTGATTTATATAGAAAAAGTGGGTGGTCCAGTAATGAAAATATACGAAGTCGTTTTCAAATGATTCCATTGACCGACTTGTAATGGAGAACGGCCGGTCTGTGAACGGTTTTAATTACCAATACTGATCTGAGCTGGTGTAATTCGATATAAAAGCCCCTTATAGACTTTAGGCAGGTACATTTTGATCCAATAACAATTTACTGGTACTGCACCTGTGAAATATTCCAATATTTTTTTAACGTTTCGATAACTCTTCAACTCTTTCCTCGTGTAAGGTACACAAAAATCGATAACCTCATTAGGATTGGCTCAACTTTAAAGACCTGACATTTGAGCGCCGGCCTACTTATATCTCTTTTACTGAACTAAATAATGGGAAGCAACACTTAAACATGCTTTTCACTGTCTTTAAGAGATATATATCCATAGGTTTGGTTTTTGTAGGCGCTTGAACGCCTTATACGACTTCCTTTTCAATGACTGTTAAAAATTGCTGGGAAAACTTATATTTATATCGTTCTGAAATACTCTGGTGACTAGAACTGTTTCTCATAGGTTTACTCGAACTGCATTTGGAGATATAAATACCAACGTAGCAAAGTCCTGGGTTTTTCAACAAAGGGCTTATAGTTTGCCAGTGGATAATGCATGAGAATTTATTTCAGGGGATTAATAAATACTAAGTCGATTTCTACAAATGTGAAATATGGAAAGGATTATTGCTGCAAACCGAAGATGATATTTAAATCAGTTATGATTGCGGCTACACATGTGCGACACACAACTTTCTTCCATAAATCGAACAGGCAGCTGCAAGTTTAACACCCTATCTCGGAGATGGACTTGGGTTTGTGGTTAATACGCATAATAGATGAGGAGCATCAAATCAAGCCCGGCCGGCGGTCGAAACAACCTCACCTTCAGCTGATAGTTGACATGCCAACGGTTTAACCCGTTATTTCCATGTTCAAATATAAATATGTGAGAATAAAAAAAATTGCAAAAGTGGGGTTAGATTCTGTAAGGCGATTTTCTGTTTTTTTCTCTAAGTAAATCGTTCGTTTCAATGTCTTCGCCCTAAAGAATGCCGAATTAGGTCTGATTGACCAGAGCCGTAACTGATCCGATAGAGCTGTTCTGAAAGTTCTCCTTGCGGACAACTGAGCTTTATTGTGGAGATCCCGAGTTTAGAGCACCAGTTCGGCACGTGAATGTGAAGACAGAGCTATGCCTTCCTCATCATCCTAGTTGGCCTCGAAGAGAGCAACTTTTCCTAGCCTGAATAAAACACTTAAAAATGAATTGCTATAGCCAGTAAAACATTCATGCAAAAAAAATCATATGAAAAAAAAAATATGAAATAAACATAAAAAGTGTTGCAAGTCTTGAATATTATCCCGGGCTAGACAAGAAAGGAGAAGATTCAATCTCAACAACACCCGCCCACTTTGTTGATTTTTCAAACACCAGACCTACATCCAAGCTGAGAGTTCATAGCTCGCAACGATTGCAACGTAGCCAACGCATTTTAGAGCTTTTTCGAGTGTTTATTCAAAAGTTCCAAAGCCAACAGTGCCACAGACGGTCACTACAAACATTTCCAGGAAGCAATGTCAAATGTCACCCCCTGCGAATCCCAATTCAAATAGTTTATTCCCGAAACGATGTTCTCGTATACATCTTACAACGGTTAGAAAAATGCCAAAAAAGGGCGGGGTTCGTCTGATTTTCACTTGCTGGTGGTCATGCTATAGAGGCGCGGCCTCCGCAAGAGAGTGCATTTTGGGGTTGAAATGGGAAATACTAACACTTGTGCTATCCATACAAGGATTACACTTTCTCCGCTGCACACAATCGTAGAAATAGTTAAGCGATAGTTATAAGGACGATGTGCAATACATGCAATTGCGCGCTCTGCAAAGTAACAGGATAGTGGGTGTTGTTTCCTATAAATTGAATATCAATTTTAGTCTGCAATAACTCGTCGGCTACAAAGGTTGTCCTGTTAATTGGACAACAATAAAACGACATCAAATAATGTTTACTTGCCACTACTGAAGGGATTTTATTGATTATTCGTTTGCTTTATCTATGGGGAGGTGGCATGCAGCTTAAATTGTGATTTTGTGATGAATGAAAAAGGGCTTATAGTTTGGGAGTTGGTTCCATGCCTGTGCCACAGGATAACTACTTCCGCAGAGGCACTTTGTGAGAACAGAAGTCTGCTTCAATAAAGCTTTGTAGAAGGAAGGGTGACTAATAAAAACTACCTCTGTGTCCACGATTTCCATTGTCAAAGGGTTTTCAGTTGCATTTAAAAGAGAAACCAGATGGTGGCAACCGAAGCAAATGCTTTTTTTGCATCCTTTCCATTCATGTGATTCCAGTTTGCATGTGTTTTTTTTTTTAGATATTTGCATATTTGAGAATATCTTCTCTATCGGTATGGTTGATCAAAAATTATGATAGAACGATTTATTGCGCTTCAAAATTACCCTAAAAATGATTCAAAGAACACGCCTGGGAACTCCCCAAAAACACACAACAAACGCTACGAAAACTTCTTTAAAATTCACTCGGAAACGGGTTTTAGCCTAGCAAAAAGTTGTTTTTCAGAAAAAGCCTTCAGAGGAAACACCCCAGAAATGCGCCAAAAACCCACAAAAGACGTTCCTTTGAACTGTTTATAGGTAGAAAAAACCCTGGTGCTCTTTTGTTTAAAGCACTGTCCCATTTCGTCTTGAATGGGCGGCCGACGGCAGTTTTGACCAAGGGGACTTTAAAAAAAACCCCAGCATCATCTTCGCATGGCCTCTCAGCCTTGAGACGAAGTTTGTATAACCTGAGCTTGAACTTTGTTGTAAAAAAAAAAATACAGCACCTATACTGAGAGACAAATAGAGTAATAGTAAGTAAAAACACGCTTAAACTAATCAAGCCGTATGCAGACTGTCCTGAGCCGCATAAACCTTCGTCTGCCACAAGAGGCAAATCTGCTGTCCGTCCACTACACGAATGATAGTCGCGCTGATTCAATCTGCAGGTTCTCTTCAATTACCTATATTTTTTGTATCACTCACTCATCAAAGATTCATCCCTATCACTACCCTACCTTTTTTTTACAGTAATTCGGGAAGCTCATCTCTAAGATATGCATCAGACAGGGAATGGGGCGGATGCACACACAACTGCTGCTTGCTATCTACGCGAATTTTGCACAGCACCCTGGTGTAGTTGCTGTTTTCCTGCCGGCCTGGTTAACACTGCACACACCAGATACACAACTTGTGTATTCTTCGATAGGGGTTAAGTCAGAGCAGTTATTCTCTTGTACACAGATTTTTTTTATAATTCTGTTGCTTTAGGCGCTAAAACCTTAAAAATAAAGGAGCCCACACACGTTGCCTACAAAGAAGCCCAAAAATCGTTGAAAATTTTCCCAAATCCTTGAGTACTTTACCCACTTACCCATCTCACTTATGCGCGCCTCAAATTTAATTTTTATTTGACTTCTATCTTTTGGAATAATTTGCCTTTGTGGCTTTTGTGTTGGTCAAATCAAAAGGCCTGCACAATAAAGTGGTTTGCCTGCAAGTTGAACGACTGTTTGATATCGTGTGACTGCAAGAGTGCTGCCAAGTTTTAAAAGTGCGGGTTTTTTTTTATTGTTGTAGTTTTGTGAATAAAACAAACAAAATTTGTCAAATGGAAGAAATTTCTATCGTTTTTTTTTTAAGTAAAAGATAGTCCAAAATACGATAAAGTGCAGAATCTAGCAGTACTGTTTACAGGAACCATATTGTCTGTGTCGTTGGCCTTTTTGGTACATATCCAATCGATCTTTTCGACTGGTGGACTTATTTTTTTAGATGCCATTGTTAAGATAAGCTAAGTTGAAACAATGTAAAGTAATAATATTACCTAAAGTCAGGCGTGGGACCAGACATCGAGGTGTCTCCGTACTAATGCTATTCTGTATATATATCAGATGTACTGACCCAATGTCTGTTCCCACGCATTGTTTAATGTCTAAAATGTCTTATCAGAACTTGCATTATTTAAGTTTCAGCGTGAGACCAGACAAAGAATTCGCGCTTCACGCGTATTACATTTCGGTTAATGTTTTGTCTCACGCTCACCTGTATGTATCTAGTTATAGTCGATTTAATATTGTATTTTTTGGGCTGAGTCTCATTCGAACCTTCGGGGAATAAACTTGTAATTAAATTTGATTGCGCTTCTTAGTGATTTTTCTTTCTAAGACAAATTTAGCTGAACAGCCATTTTTGGAGATGTTTTTTTTAAACATTCTGCTTAAGTCTGCTACGGGTTTTGGTTTTGGCTTTAAGTTCAATCTCAGTCTTAGGATAGAGTTTTCAGTGAGTTCTTACTCGAGTTAGGAGATTACTTCTTCGAAGACCTGATTGACTTGTCTCGCACGGACATACCCTGCAAATGTATTACAAAGTTTTCAAAGGCTTCAATGAGCCACAATACTAACTCGGTGGAAGCAGTAGGTCTCACCAACTTCTGCCTGCACCACTCACGTCACGTTAGAGATTTAAGCGGGGGGTAGACTATGCTTCGGTTACCCTTTGTGTATTCATAGGGTAGGTATAGGTGATTGTACCATTCACCCGCACTCTATGTTCGTTTTCAGCGAACGAGATATGTCCCCTCACTCATGTGGTATCTAAAAGGACCTATCAAATCTGGTGTTGATTGAGGCAGCCACCTGACCTCACCTAGCCCAGCCTTCTAATCGAGTTCTCTTGAAGGAATCCTCAAGAGGAAGAAATGTGTTAGCTGTGTTTTCTTTTGTTTCACACATTTACCTCTCAGATTTTCCCTTTCTCAACGCGAAACAAATACTCGTACCTGCTCCTCAACAGAGCAGTTCAATCTCAAACACAAATCAATCCACATGGTGTCCTGGTATCCAGCATTAAACACCGGAAACATATTATCCATATCGTTATTATCTATGACACCTTGTTGATTTATTTCATCAATGCCCAAATGCACTGCTGGGTCAGCAACGGAACTGAGATGAGCTGAGGAATGAGAAATACCACTTTTTCCGCTACACACATCCGTAGAAATAGTGAAGCGATTGTTATAAGCACAAAATTACGATTCCTCCCACAGAGCAATTTTATTTTGTCCCATTGCATGCATTGCTGCACTCAAAGAGAAACTTGTCACCCGCCGATTTATCCTGCTCGCCTGGTATGCCAATATTGATAAAAACTATTCATTCGTATCCGTACAATCTGGACAATAAAAGAGGGAGTTGTGTGTCGGTCCCTCGATAAATTTGCTATTTTTACGTAAGGTGTCGGTCTATCTACATAACACAAAGTTAAATGACTCTTCGACTCTCACCTATGCTCTGTATTACCCATACACACTTGCACGATAAGAGGACAAAACTCTTTTAGATCATAGGCCTATGCACACAGGACCAGGGCATCTTGTGTATTTTTCTGTTCACCTGATATCGCTTATAAAGCAAATTTTCAAAGTTTGCGAGTATCTCAAAGAGAGTAATTGTTGTTCTTTTTTTTGCGGTAATGCTCTTCATCGTATCCATGATTAGCTTGCAAATTGCAATTATGAAGGACTGTTCGTTTCGCAAGAGATTGCTGTGCTGACTTGTGTCCAAGGGAAGGAGCTTTACTGCGGCTACTTGGCTGTAATTTGAATCTTGTCAGTTCCTAATTTCTCGTAAGAGTTAATATTTCAATGTCGATTCTTGTTAGTGACCCTTATAGCGAGTGATTGTGATTGTTGTGTAAGCAATCAATTTTTAAAGGATTAGATTAGGTTGGATGAGATAAAATTCTTTATTTAGACTTTTGTTTACAATTATTAATTTTAAAAGCCATTTTTTAAATGATATCTTGGCCAATTTCCTCTCATTATTTGAGTTTGCTTAGGACGGCTACTGGTTATTTTTGCAGACTTTTGACCATTTCTATAACCGGGACACAAGAACATGTTCCGAAAGGAGGACTTTGATTTTTTTATTTTGTTATCTAGAGTACTTACTTACTTAACGGGCTCCCGACCCGTGGAGAGTCTCTGCCTGAGACACTGCAGCCTTCCATCCTCTGCGATCCCGGGCACGCTGCTTCCAGTTATCCAGACCAAGCGCTCTGGCATCCGCAATGGCTTGGTCTTTGAAACGGAGGTTCGGTCTTCCTTGTCGTCTCGAACCTGGCGGCTGGGATTCGAAGATCCTCTTAGCTGGAGCATTATTGTCCATTCGCTCGATGTGGCCGAGCCAATGTAGTCGACGTATTTTGGCCTTTTGGACTACATCCACATCTTGGTACAGCTCATAGAGTTCGCGGTTGTATCTTCTCCTCCATTCGCCCTCCTCGCACACAGGACCAAAAATCCGTCGAAGAATTTTTCTTTCGAAGGAGCCCAGTATCAGCTCTCCCTTCCTGCTTATCGTCCAGCACTCGGCGCCATAAAGCAGAACTGGCAAAATAAGGGTTCTGTAAAGCATACATTTTGTCCTTCGAGTTAGGAGTTTTGAACCCAATTGTTTTGCCAAACCGAAGTAGCAGCGGTTTCCTAGGGTAATTCTTCGCCGGATTGCCACTAGGATGTCATTTGTGGAGTTCATGTTTACTCCGAGGTAGATAAACTCCTTAACTACCTCGAAATTGTTGCTATCAATAGTGACGTTCTGTCCTAGGCGGTGGACAGATGCTTGTTTGTTTGTTGATAGCATGTACTTAGTCTTGTCCTCATTTACTACAAGACCAACGAATTTCGCCTGTTCTTCAATCGCCGTAAAAGCCTCTATCACGGCACGCTGGGAGCGACCGATGATGTCAATATCGTCTGCATACCCCAGTAGCTGGACGGATTTGTTGAAGATAGTGCCTTCCGTGTTGACACCTGCCCTGCGCACTATCTGCTCTAGCACGAGATTGAAGAAGTCACATGATAGTGCGTCTCCTTGCCGAAATCCGGTGCATGTTTGGAATAGTTCGGAGGAACTACTTCCAAATTGCACGTTGCAGCGTGTGTTCTCCAGCGTCACGCTACATAGCTGGATCAGTTTTGCCGGGATCCCGAATTCGGCCATCGCCACATAAAGCTCCTGACGATGAATGCTATCATATGCGGCTTTAAAGTCGATGAAAAGGTGGTGAGTCTCGACTTGAAATTCATTGGTCTTTTCCAGGATTTGCCTCAGTGTGAAAATTTGGTCTATAGTCGATCTGCCGGGCCGGAAGCCACACTGGTACGTGCCGATTAGTGTGTTGCAGAACGGTTTGAGACGTTCACACAGTACGTTGGATAGGATCTTGTATGCGACATTAAGCAGGGATATGCCTCGATAGTTCTTGCAAGACATAGGATCGCCTTTTTTGTAGATGGGGCATATGGAGCTGATAGTCCAGTCATCGGGCATACTTTCTTCCACCCATACTTGGTTGATGATTTGGTGCATGCGCCCTACCAAAACATCACCACCGTATTTGAAGAGCTCCGCTGGTAAACCATCAGAGCCGGCGGCCTTGTTGTTCTTTAGCTTTTTTATTGCTAAGCCAACTTCTTCCATACTGGGCGGTGGAACTGGATCTTCATTGACTGGACGTGGGTTCTCTTCTTGCCCTATCACTCTCTCTACATGATGCCCATTTAGCAGCTGCTGGAAGTGCTGCTTAAAAACATCTACTATTCCCTGCGCTTCGGTGACTAGGTTTCCATCACTGTTTCGAAGAGCCTGCGTTCCGGTCTTGAAGCCAGCAGCCAGTTGCTTGGCTTTCTTGTAGAACTTCCGGATGTTGCTTCGATCGCGGGACTCTTCGATCTCCTTGAGCTGGGAGACTGCGTAGGCCCTCTTCTTTCTACGCAGGATTTTCTTCTCCTCCCTCCTCCTGGCTCGATACTCTTCCCTCGCTGCCCTTGTTTTGCGCTGCAGCGCCTTCATATGTGCATCTTCTGTCACCTTCTTCCTGCGTACGCATTCATCATCATACCACGGGCTCTTTCTCTGGGGTGGCTGGTACCCTAAGGTGGTTTCGGCTACCTCTTTGATGATGTCGCGATACTGGGACCACTGGGTGTTGGCATTTGTGGTAGGTGAATGCACTGCGGAGAGTTTCTCACTCAGGCGCTCTTTGTAGACTCTGGCTACTCCAGGTGTGCTAAGGCGTCCAACGTTGAATTTCTTCTTCTGGGCGGAACGCAGCTTCTTCTCGTTGCATAGTCGAGCTCTGAACTTAGCCGCAACAAGAAAATGGTCAGAGTCGACGTTTGCCCCGCGGAATGTGTGCACGTTGAGGATGTTGGATGCGTGCCTCGCGTCGATTAGCACATGGTCGATTTGGTTGGCGGTTCGACCGTCTGGAGAGCGCCAGGTTGCTGTGTGGATCCTTAGCCTTGGAAACCTAGTGCTACTTATCACCGTATTACGAGCTGCCGCGAAGTCAGTTAGTCGGTAACCGTTGTCTGTGGTCGTTTCGTGGATTCTGTGTTTACCAACTAACCCGCCAAAGATGTTTTCCTTTCCGATTTTAGCATTGAAGTCCCCGAGCACAACTTTGACATCGTACTCCGGACAGGCTCCGTAGGCTCCATCCAGGAGGTCATAAAACTCCTCCTTGATAGGGTCTTCAGCCTCGTCGGTAGGGGCGTGTGCACATATTAGGCTTATGTTTTGGAAAGTAGCTTTGATGCGGATCACAGCTAGGCGATCACTTATCGGCTTAAAGTCAATGACTTTTGTCCTAAGCCGGTTTCCCACGACGAATCCGCATCCTAATACATGCAATCTTTTATGGCAGCTGTAATAAATATCGCAATTTTTCCTTTTCATCATACCTGATCCTATCCATCGTATCTCCTGGATCGCGGTAATATCTGCCTTGTACCGCGTGAGGACAGACTCAAGTTTTTGAGTAGCACCTGGGGTGTACAGCGTTCGCACGTTCCAGGTACATACTCTCAAATCGTTGTCCGTTGACGTTCCGGGTCTAGTTGCCGTTTGAGGGAAATCGTTATCCGAGGCTTCACGTGTCTCTCCCATAACTAGTGTTTTTTTAAATGGTCGGGAAGTTACCCCGACGGCACAACCCCCAACCTGGAGGGCCAGGCCCTTGACCTTAGGACAGCAGGCCGGTTATTCCGGTGCCAGTAACCCACTCTGGGATGTGAGCGCTGCCGTTGGCCCATTAAGGGTTCATCCGCCACCAACTCTTCTCCAACACCCTGGCTCGGTATTGGAAATCCCTATCGACCTGGTATCCGAATATTTCAGAGCAGCTCTGTAGGGATTACACTAAATAGTTCAGCCTGACTGGAACTGTAGACGCCACCGTTGGCTCCATCTAGGGAACTCCTCCGCTGCCGTCTGGTACCAGAGGAGGTGTCTTAGTGAGAAAACAACACTCCTCCCCCCTCTCTCGTCTGCTGCCACCAACGACCTTCCAAAGGGGTTGGTTACCCAATCTCCAGTCGAGGTACTAGGCACCCACCAGTCACCCCGTGGAGGTGAGAGTAGGAGTTGATAGTGAGAGGCTAGGTGAGAACGCTTGTGTTCTCATGACATCGCATCACTACCCTTCAACACCGGCTGTTATCTAGAGTGTTTATATTAAAAACTTGATTCAAACAATAGAATCTTCTCCTTGTCCAGCTGTCAAGAGCATTGTCCACAGTTTAACTCAAAAACTTTCTTGAAAGCCACAGGGCCGGACTTACAGGTCTGGATGCAACATAGAACTATTTTCCAAATAAAATGCAGAATTTTTATACAGTCGAGTTTTTTCAATATTAAATTTATTGTGAAACCAAATATATTCTGTTAACAAACATATATAAGCGTTAACCGAACGGAACGCTCGGAGTTGAATTCTTTGAAATCACTTTCAATGCTGAGGGGAGGAAGCTTTGAAAAACGGTTTTGTCCCAGTTCGAAGCCTATTTTTTTATTTTTTTATGAATTTAATTTTTGAAAATGAGCGCCCTCCGGTACAATACAATTCGATACCATATTAAAACCAAATACATTCTCAGTGCTGTTTCAAAGCTCTGAAATGTTGATCTTTTAGAAAAATTGGTAGTGAAAAAGCTGCGTTGATTTGTCTTTCCATAGTCCTTTATGTATAAGACGATCAATGATACGAATTTAACGAAGACTGGGTTCCAAATCATCCTTGCCCACTTTGAACAATGCCTCTGCTGCAGCATGCACATTTTCAGCATCTATCTTCTCGATGTGATTCGATGTACATATACATATGTTGCTCGAACCTAGAGCAACATATGCACGCAATAAAATTTGTTTGGCCTTGTCCTTAAATGGCGGGTCCCCACGTTTGTTGAGGCCCTCCCCTTAATCCAGCCCTGAGCAGCCACGGTAATCAGAGCGCATGCATAAGGACTATTATGGTGTGTATAATATGCGCCTTTTGCTTTGCATTATATGCGATTTCCAGTCAAATCCGTATAAACCAACCCTTACGCAAAGAGTGCTTTTGGAATCCGGCGTCCAGATAGAACCACAAGGACACCCAGAAAGTACCATAAACTGAAGAAATGACTCGGATATACACAATTTTCTGCACGGGTTTCTCGCTTTCGACTGACGGCTGTGCTTTGAGATGGGAAGGGAAGGTATTTCATTTTTGTTTAAAAAGTCCCTCGTTGCACTTTTTTCTAGAGGCAGATCCCATCTAACAATATCTTACAATCGTTTTTGAAATTCTGATGACCACTAGAGGTTACTTTCTGCCCAAATTTGTTTAACTACCGTCAGC
Source organism: Cheilosia impressa (assembly GCA_948293265.1). Lineage (NCBI taxonomy): Eukaryota > Metazoa > Arthropoda > Insecta > Diptera > Syrphidae > Cheilosia > Cheilosia impressa. The sequence goes on along the minus strand of OX411885.1, from coordinate 5,367,051 downwards.
TTTCATTACATTTGTGGAAAAAAAAAATAAACCAAATTACGGTCTCAAATTCGCAATTTTGTTACTTAGTTGCTTGTTTTGGTGCGGCCTTTCGTTTCGACGATAATCGTCTGAAGAACTACGGAATGAGTGCCTAATTATTTGAAATGTCAGAGAGATGGTGTTATATATTAAAAACGTGTAAAAATAAACCAAGAAAAGGTATCAGGAGCTGGTTTTATGTACGCTATTAAAGCGGCGAGTGGATTGTACCAAATACCTCACTACGACAGAACAACTGACTTTAACTGTTCAACCAATCAGTTGACTTCCGATGATAAGGCGAAGAATTGATAATTTTTCAGAGCCTCCTAAAACTGACCAAGATATTCCACTTGCAAGGGAAATAGCCTAGAGAGAATCGCATCGACACTTCCCCCTTCGATGATTGGGTCAGGGTCAGGGTCAGAGTCAGGCAGGAGCAATCAGGTTAGAATCGCCGTCGCACCAGGGAATAAGTGCTGATACGTGGCAACTGAAACACACCTCACGAGAAGTATGAATTAAACCTGCGTAGACCAAGGAACCAAGTGGTCGCTTTAATTTTTTCACTTTCAATCAAAATCAAAACCAAAACCACCCACTGACCATAACCACAAAGTGTCAAACAATTGCAGGGGAAAATACAACTTTCCCTTGCAGTCGAGTTCTTTAGGGTTATAGACTTTCACAATACAGGCTAACATGAAAAGGAACAAGTTTAAGGAACTTTTCTACGCATATCCTGGTACCGATGTAGAAGTCGCAGGAAAAATAATGTCATATGGACGACGTTCCCAGACAACTTTACAATGTCTAAGTTGAATTGAAAGCTGCCCCAGCATAGCATCATGCACTTCTTTAAAAATATATCGAAATAAAGCTGTAAAGGAGAAACAAAATTAGATTGGAAAGGAAAAATTTACCCCATGAACACACTCGACGCACTTCCAACCCTAATAAAACAACTTAAGGAGAACATTTTCCGAAAGCCCGCCAAAAAGTCTATGATACTCGCAACTTCTCCATTTCATCGAAAAATTGTTTTGAGAGATAGACAGGTCCTTCTGTAGCCTGCATTCGGCTTTCCCTGCTAATGACATGCAATTCAAGAAAATAATTTTCCCATCGATTACAAGATCTCATTTTCCCAATTGTTGGACGGATCTTTTGGCGATATCACGTTAAAATCCATCTTTGTAAATATTAAAGCCCATCTGTTACATGGAGCTAAAGAGTTGTGGAAAAGTCACTGCATGTTCCCGGAAAACGCAACACTGCAATAGAGATGCTTTGGACACTTTGTTCGGAAACAGGACATAGGTGATTATAACGATAGGCTTTTACAAATTTTAAGGAAGTTATAAACTTTGCTCGTCCTTTTCAAATTTGAATCAAAGCACAGTAGGAATTCGGGCATTTCGCTTTTTGGAACTAAAAGCAGCTTCGTGGAACTTTGGCGCGAGTTAAACACTTTTATAGCTTTTGCATGGGAACAGTGATTACAGATCGTGGGTATTTAAGTTAGAATTGAAATAATAACCCATTTAAAGCTTAAAGGGCGAAAATGACAAGGGTAAGGGTATTTTCTATGCAGAAATATTTCATTATTCTATTTAGTAAACAATCAGCGATAAAATTCAAAATACTCCGCAGCAGTGATGCCAAGAAATGGCATAATCTTTTCTTAATATTTTTTTTTTTCTACAATCAATTCACGCAAAAACATTTCGAATTTGATAAATCTGGTACATTCTTCGATCAAAGTCGCATCACTAATTTTCATTTACAACTGTGCGTCATGCTTATTTTCCAATTCTCTACTTGACTTACATTCCATCACTTACTTGTCATCACTGCATGGGACATGAAACGCTAGGGACTTGTCAGAAACTTGTCAATATTAAGCGACTTGAAAGCTTTTCAGTTTTTACAAATTCAAAATGTAGTTAAAACTCCCTAATTATCTGGTCATTTCCAAAACAACCAACTCTGGTACTGAATGTAAGGTTAAAACTTTATCGATGTCAAAGAAAGCGTCCGCCAGTCCCCATATCTTCAATATTCTCAGCAGCTCGCATTTGACAATATACACACGAATTCAATGTTGCAAAGAACACAATGAAATTGACGAATTGACTGACTTTCTGTATTTATGCAACTGATTCCATTTGGCATTCTCTCTCCGCCCATTTTTTTTTTTTTTTTTTGTGTTGGGAATTCGCTGGAAGTAAAAAATCATCGAAATACATTGCAGAGCTAAACGGATGCTTCTGCAATAGTGATGGACTTTAACTCATCTAAAAAAACTCCCGGGGCACTGACATTAGCCATCCCGAATAAGATTGCACCTAGTCGTACGACTAATAAGCAATTTATATTTTGAATTATTTAATGAATTTAAAGAGATAAATCCGCCGTTTGTCGGATTTTAAAACTTGTTTTGTTTGAAATTAATACCTAATTTCTTAGCCCTAGCCAAATCTTACAGATCAAGAGGTTTTATCCGTCTCAGTCTCCTGATTACATTGTCATTATTTAAAAGTTCTGTTATTTCTGTGTTTACGTGATTGAGAAGCCGATTTATATGCCTCCGAGCAACCTTCTTAACCTCATCTTCAACCATTTCAACATTTAGATCTCTATGCAGATCGGCGTTGCGTATGTACCAAGGTGCATTAACTATGTTCCTTAGTACTTTATTTTGGAAAACCCGAATTTTTTGTAAGTTTGTTTGGCATGTACATGCCCACAATTGGAGCCCGTAGGTCCATACTGGTTATAGGACTTGCTTGTATAGCAATAACTTATTGTAGTATTGTAGTTGGACAGGGATGAGTATCTCCCAATAAGCCAATACATTTTACTGTATCGCCTGTTCAACTCATCTTTTTTTTTCTTAACGTGCGCTTTCCAACGCAGTTTAGCGTCTAGAGTCATGCCTAGATATTTAGCTGTGTCAGAAAATTCTACTACATTGTTGTTAATGTAGACTGGAATGTGTGGTACGTTTTTATACGTAAAATTAATATGGATTGACTTAAGGTCATTTAAACTAATCTGCCATTTCTTAGTCCATTCTGAAATATTGTTTATTGCCGTCTGAAGCTTTTTTGTTGCTATTTCGACAGTTGCTCCAACAGCAAGGACGGCTGTGTCATCTGCAAAAGTAGCTATGGTGGTTTCTTCACTTTCAGGCAAATCGCTAGTGAAGAGAAGGTATAAAACTGGACCTAACACACTGCCTTGCGGTACACCAGCTTTAATCTCTCTTAATGTTGAGCACTCTGTATCTTGCTTAATTCTGAAGAATCGATCTGATATTTTCTTTGTTGCCTTCCAGAGCGAGTAGTCGGTACTAGAATCATTTGTAAGACTGGTAAGATACGATTTTAAAGACTCGTTATTAAATTCTCTTATAGATTTTCTGAGCTTATTATTTAAGTTGTTCAGTGTGGTTTTGTCGCTTGGCGCCCTTGTCTGTTGCCAGCGTTTTCTAGCTTTCCTCTTTTCTGTAATAATTTCACATATTTCACGAGGATAAGAGTTTTGTTTAATCTTGTTTGTTCTTTGGGGAGTTGCAGCCCATGCAGCTTTTTGTATATCCAGTGTAAATATTTGCACTGCTTGTTGATCTTCTGTTTGAATAGCTGACGATAGTTGGATACATTCTTCCAACTTCTGCCTAAAGTGGTTCCAATCAGTCAGTCTATTAACTAGTTTAGGGCTATGTTCTTTTATTATTATTCTATCGCCAAGTGTAGGAAGTATTGAGGAATGATTTGATTGAAGATCAGGGCCTTCTTCTATATTTATTTTATTTGAAGATATATTTTTGGATATAAAGAAGTCTACAAGATCTGGGGTTTTATTCCTATCTGTAGGCCAGTAGGTAGGTTTCCCCGTTGAGTGATATTTGCCGCCGACTTCTTTAATAGTTTCATATAATTCTCTGCCTCTAGTATTTGTTAGTCTAGATCCCCAATATTTATTCTTGGCATTAAAATCCCCTCCCGCGATTAATCGATTGTGAAATATGCGGAAAAGACTTTTAAAATCATTTTTCTTTAGTCTATAGCTAGGAGAGCAGTATACTGCTGCAACAGATATTTGCCCACTACCCGTTTCTACACTTATAGAAATTCCTTGGATGGCACATGATTGGAATTTTGCTTCTATATGGTGTTTTATTGTATTCTTTATTAACACTGCAGCACAGTTATGAGGATGTGGGGAGTGATATAATTCATATCCTTGCAGTTTAAAATTAGTTATCAATTTAAAGTGTGTCTCTAAAATGAGACATATATCTATCTGGTGTATGTCAAGAGCCACTTTCATCTCGTCCTTGCGACTCTCGATACCATTAGCATTCCATTCAAGAATTTTTATTCTATTCATCATGTTTGTCTTTTTCTCACAGCTTTTTTGTTGCTGTTCTGTCTCTCTAACAACCATATTCTATCTAATATCGTTTTATTCGATTTTTCCATGGAACCAATCCTGTTTAGGATTTGTTTCATGAGGTTTTCCATTCCAGTGTTTGGCTCTACTTTGCGTCTTATCGTTTTATCTGCTTGGTTATTTATTGATGCTGCCTCAGCATATGTAATTTTTGGACCCGCTATATTTTGTTTCGGGACCTTTTTGATTACCTTTTCGTCTCTAGGCTTTTTTGTAAGTCCTTTTTGACTTTTTGCTCTTCCTTATGTTTCTTTAGCTTTTTGACCCTTGCAAGTTGGATTTCTTTTGCAACTAAACAACCTCTGTAGCTAGCAGGATGGTTTTCATTGCAGTTTACACATTTAGGGTGTTCATTTTCTTTCTTCCTACATTCCTTGGTGTGGTGACTTCCTGCACATTTCACACATCTTGGATTTGAGCTGCAGTATCTATGTGTATGCCCATATCTTTGACAATTTTAGCATTGGGGTACTTGTTTGGATTTACGTAGGGTATGAATCTCAACTTGCATCCCAAGTATATTTTTAATTTCATATACATTTTTCTTATCTTCATCATGCTCAAAACTGAGTGTAAACATTGGTAGTGGTACTTTGCTTCTAAATTTAAGCATATTTACAACTTCCATGATTTTAAAGCCTCGGTCTTTTAGCTCTTTTTTAATGCTTTCCGGCGAGCATGAATAATGCAGTATTTTCACTACAACCTTCATTGGTCTGGTCTGCTTATTTTCATAAGAATACCTGCACCTTTTTTTGGTTTAGTATTTTAGTGAGGCTTCTGTATCCCTCTTCTTCAACCACATTGATTTTGATGTCATTTTTGTTTATTAGCGCTGTACTAGCTTTAATTTGATTTTCCTCCAATACTTTGGCCAAGCTTTCATACTTATTTATTTGCAGCGCTATAATTGGTGGGGGCTTGGTTGGATTTTGTGTTTTATTTTCTTTGTATGAAGCATACACAGTGACTGTGCAGCTTTCTTTTGTTGGTGAGACTTTTGGGGATGCACTCATTTTGCGTTTTTTATTTTTATTCCCCTTGTGACGATGTCCTTCTGTCTCTTTTCTAAGTTCCTCTTCGTCAGTCGAGAACTCGACAGGTTGGACATTCACTTTTTTTTTGGTTTTTGAATTCTTCCTTCAACAATTGCAGCTCTTGCTTAAGATTATTTATTTCCTTAAGCAGTGTCTCATTGAGTTGCTTATACCCATCTCTTTCTTCACAGGCTTCTAGATATTTAGCCTTCAGTATTTTACTACTTTCTTCTTTTTTAGATGGGGGTGTTCTTTCTACCCTTTTACTTCTCCCAAACGGGTCGTTGTCCATGGAACACCTCCGAAGAGAGTGGATATACCAGTGTAACTGGCATACCACTGGTATTACTATCTTTTGTTTTGTTCATTGCATTTACATAGCTATTCATTTTAACTTTTGTGAAAAGTTTTAACTTTTGGAAGCACAGCCGCTCCTAACATGGAGAACAGACGCTGACCAGGGAGCCGCCCAATATGGGTCAGACGCTTCTGGGTTTAAGTGACGTACCCTTGCGGTACATCTCCGCCCAGTGATAACGGACTTTTCGGACTGACTTACCCACGACGATTGTCAAAAATACCCTTTTTGTCCTTTTTGTTGTTGGAAAATAAACACCAGGAAAATGCACATGCACTCAATCAAACTACATATAAAAAAGTACAAGTACCCACTACCTGACATCACTGCCTCTGCCTGATATTGGTTAATGCTTCTCGTCCTTATTTCAGTCGCTGCACAACATTGAGGAACTAAACTAGAGGGCCAACTGAGAGCAGAAACGGGAAATCTGCCAACAAGCTGCCTGGCCTACAGCAGATTGCCTAATTATTCGTGCCTGTACAAATCAAAGGAGCGCCATTAATGCCGCGCGCATACTTATACAATCTGCTGCTACGACTTTTCTGGTGGAATTTCAAGTGACGGCGACTGTGTTCGGCATATTTTGCGCCCATTAGTTACACGGCGTTCACATCACAGTTGAGGTTAGGTTAGGTTAGGTTAGGTTGAGTGGGGTTGTGAGATCGTCACATAAGACCAGGCACCAAGACGGGCCCATCGCCATCCCCCGGGAACCATTATGGTTGAAAACCTAAACCAAATCCCCCATACAGTCAATTTCCCTACAGAATTTAAAATTATTGTCCCTATATTGTTTGAGGAACTGACCTCCTCCAAGTTGTTGAAGAAGTACCTGCCTAGGTGTTTCCTTCTACTCCGAGCAATCGCCTGACACTCGCATAGAAGGTGAGAGATATCTTCCGTGACATGTAGGTCCTCACAGTACCTACATATATCCTTATTGGCTAAGCCTAGTCTCATGGCATGCTTTCTTAGAAGGCAGTGTCCAGAGAGTATTCCTACCGTTAATCTTAACTTAATTCTACTGAGATTTAGTAATTCTTCAGACTTTTTCCTATTTAAGACGGGCCACAGTGCCTTTGAGACCCTGTGCCCTTCTAGCTGTGCCCATCTTGTGGCTGCTTTATTAGAGATTAGCTCGAAGACAACTCTTTTAGCAACGGCCATAGGTGGTCTAATACCCTCAATCATTGTATTAAGTGGGAGCTCCGCTCCTTCCTTAGCCAGAACGTCGGCTTTTTCATTACCTTCAATATCGCAATGCCCAGGTACCAGTGGCGTGGCGTCCATATAACCCGATTCCTACCGACTTACCTTTTCAAATCTCCACCAGTCAACACTATCTATCTACCAAAAACCAAATATACCTATACATGAAACACAAATGAATTTTTATTCACAAAATGGTACACACACATAACTCTGCAAACCAAAAGTCAGTTAATAAATAATTTTGTGTGTATCCATTTTCATACAATAACAACATCGTCATCGTCTCGTCACGACAAAGCGAAGGGAACCCAAAATATGTCGGGTTATTAAAGCTCTCACTTGATAGTTGATTTTGAGAGAATATAAGCTTGTTATCTCTTTTTTTCTTCCCTGAGCACTGTGTCTGACACCTCTTTGTTCAACACCCACTTGGTTATGTAGAAAATAACGCGCTTTTCTTCGAGTTATTCTCAGTTCTTACTACTTACTGCTACTACGTTAATTTTGAGTGCTGACTGCTAACGCTGAGTGAACATTTGTATCTATCTCTTTTTTTCTTCCCTGAGTACTGCGGTGGGTTTTGGGTATGTGTTTTACACCCACTTGGTTATGATATGAACAAAATAACACGCTTTTCTTCGACTTATTCGATTTTCCTTTACTTCTTCTTTTCTTATTGTGTCTTGTGTGGATAATTATAGGTACTATGTTGAGGTAGGTAGGGTAGGTGTTTTGGTTTACAAATACAGTTGGCAGATTGCAGGGCGCAAATTGTAAATTTTAAATATTGAATAAATATTGACTTGAAGTATAAAAAAGGTCGCTTGAATTGATTTTGCTTAGTTGATGCAAAGCAAATGAACAATGTATGATTTTGTTTCAAGGTACACAGATGTAGAGTTTTTTTTACATTTGTATGTGATTAGTTTTGCTTCGACTTCCCATTTTAAAATGTTCACGCCACGCTACTGCCAGGTACCCAACACAATCTGACACGGTTCTGCAAACATAATGCCCTAAGCATTGTGCGGCAATTCCTGACTAGTTCAGATTTAGTGGTGTGTGATTCTAGCGCTTTGAGCGCAGCCTGGCTATCAATGTAGATGGCGATGTTCTTGTTGAAAATCGATCTCATCTCAAGTTCCTCCGCAGCTTTTAGTATGGCCAGAATCTCTGCCTGAAACACACTGCATGTGTCCGGAAGTCTCAGGGCCATATGTAGGTTTGGCTCACTGGAGTATATACCTGACCCCGTTCCCTCACTGGTTTTGGAACCGTCAGTGTATACTGAGATCTCATCTTCTCTCAAGACTGAGTTCCTATGCCAATCCTTTCTGTCAGGGTACGACACAACGTATGGAGTGTCAAAGTCGAGTGTACCAAGACCTTCATCCGCTTTGTCCGGTATTTCGGAGAAAGATTCCCTTAAGATAGTGCTATGCCCTGTCCTATTGATTTTAAAGAGCCCTGCGTTAGTGAGTCTTAGCGCACTATTACCTGCATTTAATTGTATTTGTAAGTCCAGAGGTAAGAGATGCAGAAACGTTTCCAGTGCAGCCGTTGGTGTGGTGCGTAAAGCGCCCGTAACGGCAATGCAGGCTGTTCTCTGTACTCTGGTCAGCATATCCCGTATATTCCTCTTGTTCGTGGCTTTCCACCAGACAAGAGCCCCATAAGTAATTATGGGCCTTACTACCATTATATATAGCCAATATAACATTGACGGCTTAATACCCCATTTCTTTCCTGCTGTCCTCTTGCAAATAAAGAGAGCGTTGTGAGCCTTTTTGACTCTTTCCTGAACGTTTAGTTTCCAATTTAGTTTCCGGTCTAGTACCGTACCAAGATATTTTGCGCTCTCCGAGGGGGAAAGCTCCACTCCAGCAAGTCTGGGCAGCTTGAAGGGCGGTATCTTGTATTTTGTACTAAATAGTACGAGTTCGGTTTTCTCTGGGTTGACTCGTAGTCCACACCCTTCAGCCCATGTTCTGAGCCTGGTGAGGGCTGTTTCCATAAGTTCACTTATCGTATTAAGGAATTTTCCTTGAACAATGATAACTACGTCATCCGCATACGCAGTTATGCTGAAACCTGCATTGTTTAGTTCTTTCAGTATTTCATCTATTACCAGCACCCAGAGAAAGGGGGGAAATTACTCCTCCTTGGGGGGTGCCTCTAGTGACAGATTTCCTTATTGAACTGTTTCCGAGAGTGGAATTGATGTTTCTTGTCGAGAGCATTTCGCATATCCAGTTGGTAATGCTTTGTTCGACATTGATCTTTACCAAGGCATTCCTGATTGCTTCTTTCCTAACATTATTAAAGGCACCCTCAATGTCCAAAAAGGCAGCTAGTGCAAATTCCTTCTGGTGAAGGCTGCTCTCTATTTTGCCTACTACTTCGTGTAGAGCCGTCTCCACTGATTTACCTTTTAAGTATGCATGCTGAGCATTACATAGAATTCCGCTGCAACACTTGGTTCTTATGTATATGTCAATAAGTCTCTCAAGTGTTTTGAGGAGAAATGACGACAGACTAATAGGTCTGAAGTCTTTTGCTGAAGTATGGCTTGGTTTACCCACTTTAGGTATAAATACCACTCGTACTTCTCTCCACGCCCTAGGTATATATCCTAATCGCAGGCAGTGTATAAAGATGTTTCCGATTATTTTTGTAACTGTACCTGGCGCCCTTTGAAGCTTAACCGGCAGGTGCTTTGAACGGCTCGAATTACTTAATCGCCCAACGCAGTTTCTTTCCAGTTATAATGTTGTTATCAACCCTTACGTCTATTCCTGAACTAATGCTATGTTCATTAGGAAACGGAGACATTGGCGCGTCATTTCCTGGAAAATGTGCTTCCACTAGTGATTCCAGAACCTCCTCGCTGCTTTCGGCCCACGAACCGTCTGATTTCTTGATGAAACTAGGGACAGTGGCGTCCTTGGCCAGCATTTTGCGGAGTCTGGAAGTCTCGCTAGTATCTGCGATCGCCTCGCAGAATAGCTTCCAAGATTTTCTCTTAGATTGCCTGATCAAGTATTTAAACTGTTTCTTGCTTTCTATGTACAGATCCCATGTAGTGTCGTCCCCTACAACTTTGGCCCTATTGTAGAAATGTCTAACCTGCCTTCTTTTGGAGTTTAACTCCTTGTTCCACCATTGAGGCTGGGACCTTTTGGTTGGTTTTTTAAGCGGGCAAACTTGTTCGTAAGCCATGTTCATTATCTTCCTAAGTTATCAACTGCCCTGTCTAAGTCTGATGAAGTGTCAAGACATGGTACCTCGTTTCCTAACTTTTTCCTAATTATAGATTCGTACTTATTCCAATCAGCTTTCCTAGGGTTTCGATAGCTATTCGTAGCCCCGGTGTGGAAGCTTATTTGAAAGCGAATCCACTTGTGATCCGACAAGGATGCCTCTTCTAAAACCCTCCATTTTTGAACTGTGAGTAAATCAGTACAGAATGCTAAAGTAATGTCTAACACCTCCTGCCTGTTTCGTACCACAAATGTCGGTATATTACCCTTGTTACATATATTAAGCTTAGTCGATAAGATAAAGTCAAAAAGACACTCACCTCTGGCGTTAATATCACTGCACCCCTATTGTGAATAATGCGCGTTGGCATCACATCCCATAACGAAGAGCCACTTGTTTCTGCTCATCAGCTGCCTTACCTTGTCGGGGGGTACTTCAGTCGACTCGTAGGGAAGGTAAGCCGATATCAGGCACAAGGGTTTCCTTCCCACTTGCTCGCAGGAAACTGCAACCAGATCTCCATCACTGAAATTATTCATAAGAAATGCCCTTATATTGTTTTTTAATAGGATACAAGCCCTAATTTTACCTTCGTTAGCTTTGAAGTAAAGCTTATATTCCCTTAAGGAGAGCCCTTGGATCCGATTATGTTTGGTAATCCAGGGCTCTTGTATCAGTTCGGCTGAAACGTCGTGCTTGATTATGTAGTTGATCAAGCACGCCGTCGCAGCCCTACTGTGATGCAGGTTTATCTGCATCGTCTCCATCATTGGGTTCTTTAGCCTCTGCCCCCTTAGTCATGATCTTGACCATGACTTTCCCCATGCTGTACCTCACCATCCCTTTAGTCTTTTCGAGGAATGGGAGCGATTCCCTATTTAGGCTCAGCAGGAAGTGCTGGCCAAACTGTTTTCTAGTCCCCGTTCTTACCACTCTCCAAGTGTCGGCCTTTAGTTCCCTATTTTGGATGTGAAGGAGGCCGAGTAGTTTGTCGGGATATGTGTGGAACCCAAACCCAGGCCTTGGGCGGAGAGTACTTAGCCAACTCCGCCACAGTCACGCACTTGAGCTGAGCCCCGCTCCACACCTCGCCAATCCCCAGCACAAACTCCCTGAGGAAGCCAACGGATTCCCTGTTCCCACAAGCAACAACCTTGCGACCGCTATCCCAACCAGCGCCGTCAAAGAGAAGGTCACAGCTCTCCGTGGAAGACAATTTCTTCCACAGAGCGTCCTGGAACTTCTCCTCGACAGTTAACCACTGTTCCATGGTCAGGCGTCCGCTCGGCTCTTGCTCGTTTATTATGGCGACAAGGAGCTCGTCCTTCGCGTCATAAACCGGGTGCACCACGGGCGAAGTACCAGCCTTCACCTTTTTTGCTGCACTCGGCTCAACGACATCGTCAGATCTGCCCCTTTTGCTAAGCAGGGACTCCCTGACCCCCCCAGACACGAACCCCTCCACAACCTTTTCACCCTGATTTACGGCCGCTGCTGATCCACTAGTGGATGCCTTGTCTGTTCCCCTAGCTAGGACCACCGCGGCTGCCGATTTTTTGGCAGCTTCGGCGGCCATAGTTTCCTTGGCCCGTTCAAGCTGCTTCCTATCCCAGGCGCTTAGTGAACTATCGTCACACCCCCTGAACTGCTCCACTTTGCGCTTCGCACTCTCGACTTTACGTCGGGCATTGCGCATCAGAAGCTTGTTCAGCTGGTGTGCGTTTTTGTTCGTCCCTGATTTTTCGACAATGGGGGATCCGGAAGCAGCAGAGTGCTTGCCTACTGCGCCTCCCGTCCCCTTCGTCGGTTTTTGCCCTAAGGGATATCAGTGAGAGTACCAGCCACCTCATTGCTATCCCTATTTGCTAAGGTGAGTGTACCAGCCAACTCACCCTTGCCCTGTTCTATTTTGGTGGGCGTACCAGCCGTCCCATCACATACCCTAACTACGGAAGTGAGAGTACAAGCCACCTCCCTTCCCGCTACGCTAGTGCCAGTGAGTGTACAATCTGCATCCTCACTGTCACTAGCTAGCAAAACCTCCTCAAGTTCCTTCTCCAGGCCGGAGATGGAAGACTGTGGTTCAGATTCATAAGAATCATCTCCCAGTTCCACCGCCGGCTTTGTGGAGTCCGTTCCCTCCGTTCCTGGAATAATAATTCCTTTTTTAGTGTCTTTTAATTTTAGTTTTAAGTTTTTGTTCATAATAGGTCCCACGAGTAAGGCCGGAAAAAACAAGGTCGACCCAGGCAGCGCCGCCATACCTGGGCAGGGCTAGATACAACAGACCCTCCCCATGGCGTCTGAGGGAGCTCGTACGCGACTGGTTTTACCCCCAGCCTTTCATCCTTGGGTACGGTTTGCTATCTGCTCACTCCACCACTGGAATTAGGTTGGATTTAAAGGTTTACTCCTACCTCAAACTAATGGATCACGACAAACGATTGAGACGTTAGCGTAAATCCTTGGCTGACACTAACCATTTGACCGGTTAGCCATTTTCAGGCGGGCGCCCACGTGAAGGACTAAAGAATGAGGATTTTTGCCCAAGCCCACAGTTGAGGTTAAGAGCTTTTAGAATATACGAAATTGTTCGAATCCAATGGAACTCCTTTTATAATTTCGTTATAATAAATTAATAATTTGTCAATATCTTGCAGAAATCTATCTCATAATAACAATCAGAGAAAAAATTAACTATCACGTTTTCTTCACTTTTGTTAAAAGAGATTTTGTAAATTCAAGTTTTTTTTGTATATTTTAAGGAAAGAACATTTTTTTCGTTAATTTTAATGGTTTTAATTTCGAAATCATATCGAAACAAAATATTTAAACACCGTTTAAGAAAATCTTTTATTTTTTTTCGTGAAAAAGATTTTTTAGTTTTAGCAAATGCATACTTGTACAGTAATTATATCCAAGTATGCATAATGCTAAATTAAAAAATAAGTTCGATATTTTTTTATTTTTTTATACTATATTGCTCTCAAATTTAACTATGTATGCGCTCGGCTTTTTCCGGTAAAGACCAATATAAAAATCCTCGTACATCGCCCTTTATTTATACCTAAGAAATACTCGGAACAATAAAAAAATGTTTTGATAACTTTTTGTATTCCAAAAACACAAGGAACGCACTTGTTTTTGTTAATTAATAATTTAAAGAGGTTTGTAAAAAAAATCAGTGCACATTTCAAAATACATTGTTATAAAATTTGTAAAAGAAAACGAAATATAGCATGCAAATGCCAACAATTAACAAAACAATATGTATTTTTACGTTCGATTGAATAGGCGAAAGAAACATTACTCAACACTGTTCAGTGTTATTAAACTACAGAGTTTCCAATCATATTTTGAATTTGTACAAATAATATGGTGTTAAATAAACGAATTTGAAAACATTCACCAAACCTTATAGAAATTTATTGAATGTTTATGAACATTTTAGAAAATTCACTTGTGCCCTAGTGAAAGCTTGGGTTTACTTGCATGTTGTTACCTCATTTTTGGAACAACCCCTTTTATGCAGCAGCATGAATTTTGCTGTCAAAAATAGAATTCGTACAAATAAAATTAAAAAAAAATTGAAATGTGAATGGATGAACAGTTTTTGGTGACGAAAATGGGTAGAGAAGAAATTATGCTATTTAAAAAAAACATAATCAACATTTGCTTTTTTACATTTATTTCTATAAATCTATTTAAAAATTGTTTGTTTTTGGAAATAGTTCCACCCGGCGGCCATTAATACACGTATTCACAGACAGGAAAAAAAGAGCGCGCGAGAGAGGGCTGTCATTCAAAATTTGCGGGGAAAATCGGGTAGGTGTGCTGAAAGTCGGCTCTCTAGTTTGGTGACTCTATGTACTCTATGCTGCACAACTTGCAGGGTAAAGGGTTGCACGCATGGCCCTTCTCCGAGTTTCACAGACCGCCAAATGATTACAGCTTCGCGATTCGAGTAGCAGGCGACCATGCCAACCGACTACCGCTATTGATGCATTAAAATGCCGTCAAAGTGACTGTTATACCTTGCACTTTCGAAAGTCTACTGGTAAACACAAAAGGATTGTCTCCTTGTGAAACCGGCTTCTGCACAAAGGTTTTAACCGCGAGTACCATAGTCGATACCAGACGAACATGGTTGCAACAAGGATATCTTGCAGCAAATCTTAAAATTGCTCACTTTCCCTTTTGCAATGTTATGTTACATACAGGAGCACTGGAGCAGTCTAGCAGAAGCACTTTCCCTGGAATGCAAACGACCAGGCAAGCAGCGGCAGTCAATAGGATCGACAATTTTTAGTGAGTTGAAACTGTTTCTGAGTTGGTTTGGGTGATCAAATGCAATTCATAAATTGTATGAAACGGATGCGGAAAAAAAACGAAAGAACATTCAATTACTTTTATTAAATAAAAGTCAACTTGTCCTCGCCATCGAAGCATTCCACTAAACTGCTGCAACAATTAAATAATTGTTTATTAATTTGCATAGCTTATGCCATCCGAAGGTACAATAAATTGAACGTGGCATTATTTATTGATGGGGTTACAGAAGGCTCAGAAATTATCCTGCATGTATGGTTAGTTTCGGACTATGCAAGTAGAAAAGAGGTGCTACCCGATGCGGAGGTGCGCTTTCCGCATACCAACCTGCCGCCCCTTCCCTTTCTCAGAAAACAGTAAAAACATTGTACATAGATAAGATGCATTTCGGAAAAATGCTTTCAAATGTGCTCTGATTGCTCTGCTGCTCCCCTATTCGATACATTTTTACGCGCATGCAAGACAAAATTAACGAGAGATTCAGCATTACTTCCCATGGATTTCAGGGGACGTTTAACGGAGCAGATTTTTTGCGCACAAATACTTGGGGAAACGCGTGGCATGCGTTATGCCACAATTACCTGCTGTACTTTTCTGGTCGCCTGCTGCCTTAGTCTCCAGGAAAACACCTTTTATATGGAATTCAGGTCAAAGTGGAAGTAAATCGGGGCGTAGGGGGCAACGGCTTTCTTTGCAGGAAGGGGAAATTCTCCTCTACAGAGAGAGTTTTTTTCCCCGATGCTGAACGGGGTATTTCCCCTGTGCTCTCCTGCGCTGAAAGGGGACATATCTCCTGCGCTGAAAGGGGTATTGCCCCTCAGTTCTCAGAGGAGAAAGCATTTCCCCACAAGTGTAGCCAAGTTTCAAGCTGCCTAACCAAAAATCGGACTGGAATTCATATAACAACAGGCGCCCAGACGCAAACAGCACGCAAACGCGACACATTTTTTACAGTATACGAGTAGTTTCTCCTTACAAGATGGAGAGATCTTGCGTACACATTTGCCATGCGTTGAGCCGAAAGTTCCTGCATCCATCTAGTGGATACTTGCAAAACAAAAAGCTACACACGGTTTGCTTTGGTTGTTGTACAAGCCATATTCAATGGTTAGCCTGTACACGAGTAACCCCAGTTAGTAGTTGAGTAGTTGCCACTGCCGGTGCTTTCAGAGGGTGGCGTCACTTTGACGTTCAAATAACGCTGAGTCACTTTACACACAAAATTTCGTAGTACGAACACCAGGCCAGCAGCATTTGTAAGCAGCAGCATACACAAACGTGATGGAAAATGTAAATATGTAGTGACGTGTGGGATTTTAAGGGGCAGACTCAAGAGAGGAATTTCAACAGCTGAGAATCTGTGTGTGGAATGGTTTTCCCTTTGACGGGAAATGGTTGAAGTTGGTTGCTTGCAGATCTCCCCTGTTCGGGTCGTGTTCTTGTTGCCTTTTCGTTGAAGTCGACGTGCCACTGGAGGCTGTCAAACTCAGCGCAGAAAAGTAACCAAACCCATAACCGCAAACCGAAAAGAATATTCGGAAATGCTTATCTTTAAGATGCAGTGTCCTCGGCTGTTTTTTCCACATTCTTTGTGAGAGAAATGTTCATCTGAATGTCCGAAAAACTACCCGGCGAACATGAGTGTTAACAGAGAGACTCCAACTTCAATCAAGGATACTAATCGGGATCGTTTCACTAGACATCAGTTAGCAACTGTTAAAAAAATCATTTTAATGTGCGTACCCACTTTTGGTGTTTATGTTTCTGGCTGTGAGCGATTCTTCTTTTTTAATTACTGTTTCTACCCACCCCAAAGGCAGTCACTTATCGAAGCAGTTTCGTCGGCAAAGGAGTCCCATTTCCTTCTATGAGCGACCACTATTTCCACGGAAACGGAATGAGCACAGTCCTCTACAGTCTGTTATCAGACTCACAACGTGCAGGTGGGTCGTGGGTGCGCGGGTTCGTCATTCCAGAATGCAAAAACCATTCTTCGAATATTATCACACCAGGCAATCATAACTGCCAGTAGATGTACGGAGCAACTCCTGCGCATGCCATACAAATCAAACGAAAACTATAACCCTAAACAAATAGCACAAAATTTCAACGGCCAGCGAAATTTTGCGCCTGAAACCACCAGTCGGATGTAACATGCTCGTGGTCGTTGGTCGCAAACTCTTTGAACAGAAAAATTCATTCCAGTTACGAAGCAAACGACTAGGTCAGCAGACATTAAAGAAAACCTATTACAATTCGAATTTTATCCCCAACATGCCACCGCACGCGCACCGAGGCCGACTGCAGCAGTAGGATTTCCGGCTTCTATCGTGTTCCATTGGGAAATACAATTTTTCAACAAAATCCCGTAGCAAGGACTAGGCCACCAAAACTTGGAGAAGGAAGAACTGTGTAGTTCAATTTCCGCGCATGTTACCACCAAAATTCTTTCCAGAGAGAATTGGCTGTTTCACAACCGGAAGCAACTTTGTTTGGAATTTATTCTGAATTCAAAATTACTAGGCAACAACAAAGGAAGCACCATTAGTTACCACAACGCTGGAAAATGTACATCAATTGAAGGGAAGCTGCTCCCTCTCCTAATGTTTCAATGGAGACTTGACACAATTTCCGACAAAGCTCCAACATCTTTCCCATCCATAGCAGTATTCGATATTTGACCGAATCCTCTTACAGGAGTGCGCGAATAAAAATGGATGTGATTTATTGGAAGGACAGACATCCAGCAATTCAAATAACCAGGGCAGGAGAACGCGCTTCCCCGCTAAAAAAAAAAAAAGAATAAATTGAGAGACATATTAAAGCAATGCAAAGGAGGATTTTCAGAACAAGAAAACTCCATCCTCTACTGGATATTCAATTGGAGTGTAGGTGATAGTGCTGCAGTTTGTGAGGGAACAAATCCTGCTATTAAATATGAAGTCCTAGTTACTCTATATTTCGTGGCCACTGATAATATTTATTTTGTCATCGCAGATGTAAGACTATCGTCTTCTTCGCTTCAAATACTGCGACCTTGTCACACTAAAGAGGGGCACGGTTCTTTTTAATATTTAAATATTTTGTCACCACAGGGTGACAGAAAAATAAAAATAAAATTGATAAGGCGAAGTCTTCGCAGGTCCGTTTCAGAGGGGACACTGTACAATAAGTTCACATTGCAGATGTGAGTGAATTTTTAAGAGTAGGCAGGAAGGGTCTATGAACAGAATCATTCTTGTCTCAGTCCGTTTGATGCAAAGTTTAACACATCAAGCGAACTGCCAAATGGCCAGGGCCATCATGAGTATCCGCATCCGACTGAAACTCGAAGGTGGGGAAGAAAAAAAACTTCGGAATGACACAGTGCTTGTGCTAAACAATGTACGTCATAAATAAACAGCAAGTTTGCCTATGACATTGGGCCTTACGTTCAATATTTAATAATTTTTAACTTTCATACCAAATATTTTGTTGATCACAAAAATGAACACTAAAAATTATTATTAGGGTGCCCATTTGTCTTCAAAATGCGTGCAAAGAAGTTCTTCCAATTTATGAAAACCGAAAACTCCCCTAGTGTAGCTTAGAAATATTTGCTCCCAAAGGGGAACTCCGCGGAATGGAGGAGGGAAAATTCAGCGTTAAAAAAAAAACCAACACTGCACTTCGCTTCGATTTCCAATGGAGCACAACAAATCCAAACAGAAGTTACTCAGCGCACCTACGTTTTCGTCTGCGACCCTGATAGACGAATATGAAGGGAAATACCAGCACAACAAATACTATTTATGGGGCTCGTTCGTCATGCACACCAGCGAGCCTTGCACTGCTTTCATTGGTTGTGAAATTCATAAAAACTTGGTCTTCATATTTAATAGCAAGGATGTGCTCTTTATTCGATGTCCCTCGCCCGCCATTAAAAAAAACACCATTCCGCAAGTCACAGCAGTGAGCAATGTGACCAATTTAGCATATTTCCTGCTAAATTCATTTTATTTTAAGCCTTTTTTTCAAATCATGCCAACATTTTTTTGGCATAATTTCATGCTGTAGGAGAAAAAATTTGCGGGCTTTTAATTTAGCCAAACTATGAAGAAAATAATAAAATAAAATCAAAGTAGATGAACCTTAGTGTGAACCAGAGACAATACTGAGACCACCAACTTCGGCCGATTTCCCGTTACTTAGCCTACAAGCTATATTTCTATGGGGTGGCACATGCTAAGTGCGCTTGTATTGATACATAGAAATTCGTATTGACAAATGTCACGAAACTTCAGAACCAAATACATTCGCACCTTGCATATGCCACTTCCGCTTTGGGCAAAATGCCTTGCAGCGTTCATAGAATTTTATCCGTTGAATTTGAAATTGTTCGTTACGTGTGAATAATAATTTGTTTTAGGAATAAGTGTACATTTACTTAAAATATCTACGAAAAATTAAGAATGTAGGTTGGTTGAGGGAAAATAAAAACATTTTGAGCAAATTTTCTTTATTATTTAAGAAAAATTTACACACGAAATCGAAGTTAATTATATCCAAAAGCGGAAAATACACAACCATTTTTGTCCTAATATATTTCTAGTATATAAAACATCTCCTTTAGATAGTTTTATTAACCACACAAATCAAATTATTCACCTTCAAAAAATTTATAATTACTAACCAATGGCATTCAGTTATGCTAAAATGTGGTATTCCCGAACTCTTTCACATTTCCCCACGGTTGCCGAGGTTGGCAGCATTTATTTTTGTAGTTTTTGTATGTTTTTGCATGTCACACGGATTCATATTTGACATAACACCGATAGGAATACAAAATGGCGAATTTGAAAAAAAACTGAGGGGGCCAGCGGCAAGAGGATTGTGAGTTGGGGGTCTCAGTATGGTTTGTCTATGGTGTGAACAAGGCATTACAGTTCTTATTTGACAGTGAACGCTGAACACAGCCATTCAATGAATTCAGCTAATAATTTTAATATCCATTTTCGTATTTATAAATATTATATTTAAATATTTTCCTATGAAATACATGAAGTGATTTTTGTTTAATGATATTTTTGTGAAATATATCCTATTTTTCCTAAAAAAACAGATTTCTTTGCACTTTTAAAAAAACAAAAAAACATGCTGTACGTCGCACGATTTCAATTATTGGGTTGTACACACTGGCAGTGAGTAATAAATCAAATTCAGCGGTGTCCTGTCCTGAATTGTCAATGAAATTAAATGGCGCATATTGGATTGGAATTGGAAATAAATACCGAGGAGAATGGCACTCATCTACTACCCCTGGCTGAATTATCCACGCAGAGGTGTACACTGTACAAGTCATAATAGGGGTTGTCTTGTTTCTTGTACAACGAAGCACACACTTGGCTCTCATATTTTGCAGCGGGACTCTTGTGCAATTTCGTTCAAAAATATGCTGTGCTTTGCAATTGGAAAAAAGGGTAGTCAGAGTAGTCTCAGTCCAGTCGACACCATCGCGCTCTCATATCGACGAGGACGAGAACTGATACTTAATTGAAGGATTAGCCTGGCAGTTATTTAGTCCCATTGGAATCGCATGAGACAATCTTCTACCCCTTTTACAAACAGTTCCATTTGTCATCATCAAAACAACCCCTATTGATGTTGATTTATTCCCCTGTCCTCTCTTTAAAAGTCGATAATGAAACCAGCGGACAGTGAAGTGGATGCGTAGGTCCAGAGAGAATACAGAATCTGTTTTGGTAGCACTTTTTCTTCGATGACGAGAAGGATGACTGTCACAAATTTGCTTAGTTGTTCACGAAGTTACGTTCCACCGAAAGGAATTATCATGATGGCTGCTTGGACATTGTACTGATATCCATATACGACTATCTAGGACTTTGAACACCGCCACTTAGCACATGAGCGAGCAGCGAGCAGCGAGCAGCGAGCACCCGTAGTCGCGTTCAGAAAAATATTTAAAAGGTACGACATATAAAAGTCTGCCATCAGGCTATCATAAAACTCAGCAAAGCTGCTTCTGGGCTTTTGAGTATTTCTCTTCCAAATATTTAAGTGGGAAAGGCGGTTCTTCAAAAACTGGGGTAAAGATTCCTCTCCCTTATTAAATATTCGCAGTCGTTGCTTTTTTTTATTTCGGTATCAAATAAGAGGGGAATAGATGGGCCCTTCTCATTCCTCCTCAGACTATTACCACAAGGACACACATGCTGTACGAAATAATGTTACATAGCTACGCACCAGGTCGTGATTGCAGTTCCTGAATGGGATCAGTGACGTGGCGTGGTGCTTTTAGTAGGGTGTTCACTATATTTTTTACCGTAGTAAGATAGTGAATTTTTTGTTCTATTCCAGGACCCTACGAGGACGATGAATACTTTGCTTATAGAATGGCAACCACACAATCAAAGCTTGAATTCATATTATTTTTTTTCATTAAAGTTCCTAATAAAATATTTACTAAAATTTGGAGAAGGTAGTGTTGGCCTAACATAATAAATAACATATTCCTAATTTATCAGCTGCACACAGCTGTGAAAATGGTTTCGCAAGTAGCTTTTCAGTTAAAGCAGTTGCGATTTCAAATATTCGAGCAACCGACCTCTATTCCATATTTACCCACCCGAGAACCGAGTGGGAATGAAAAATTATACAACATTCCAGCAAAGATAATATAATTATAATATTATATTGTCTGTGATTCCAGCTTGCGCTTTCAGGTTCTGCAAATTATAGCGCACCACAGAGCGCAGACCACACAACAGGAGAATAAAGCACTAGGGTCGAAATGGGACTTTGGCTCTAGCTGTTCGCTGTTGTATGTTGCATCTTGTATGATCTTGCGTTGTGCTTGTTTTTGTTCCTGCACACAGTACCTGTACCAGTGTTGTTATATCGTGGGATTTATCCATTTTTGTGGGAATTTCGATGTCCGAAAAGCCTTTCGTGGGATAAAGGGATAATGCACCAAATCGTGGGATTTTCAGAAATCTAACAAAAACACTTTCAAACTATAAATTTTTGGTGAAATTCTACCAAAACACATGTATTTCACCATGATTATCAACGAACTGAATGTCCATAAAAAACAGCTCATGTAAATCGTCTTTTATCAAAATTTTCTAGTACCAAAAAATAATAATAGCAGTGTTACAAACTCCGGTTTTTATACTAAAGGGTAATTTAACTTGATTTTCTTTCCGTGTAATACAAATTTTACTTTTGAAAACTGGATTTTAATGCAAAAAGTGTTGTGGGATTTAAAAAGGGAATTTGAGTATGGTGAAAAGGGAAAAAAAGAGAAAAATGACCACGCTTCGTGGGATAAATGAAGAGAGAGTGCTAACAACACTGACCTGTACCAGTAGGCACAAAAGAACTTCCAAGTTCCAACTTCCAACACTATGTTTGTCAGGGTGGAACGAAAACGAAAATGAAATTACAAGTGCGAACTGCAACGAGGTGCGCTCGATGTAGGAGAACACCAAGCCAGGTAGATTTCTGTGGGAAAAGAGTTTTTGTTTTTTTTATTTTGTTTTTTTTTTTTTTGTATGCAATTTTGCATGTCCACGCCACGGTGCTCTAAACCGAGATGAACACCCCGATGTGTGAGTTTCATTATCACCAAGTTGCGTTGAATGTGAATTGGAATTATCGATACAGGCAATTTTGGATTTTGGTTCGATACAATTTTTTCAACATCTTATGTTGAGATCAACTATTCATTTACAGATACTGATTTGTTAAAATACAAATTATTGCAAAGACAAAAACAGAAATGTGTTTCATAATGCACTTAAGTTCAGTGCATTATAATAATAGATTTGGATAGGGTGTGCAGAGAACACCTGCGCACCTTTGAATACACGTCACTGAATGGGATAATTATTCTACTAAAATTGGTGGAGTCCTTTTGGATACCCTGAGTCTTGAGGAGTTTTATGTATTTTGATAGTTTCACGTTTGTGGTATTTGCCTATCAGGGTGGCATGACCAAGGGGATGGTGCTTACTACGATATCCACCTGGACTGGCATTCGTCTGTAAGGAATCGAGCAAAGAGAGAGAGGGGCTTTGCAGCACTACCTGTGAAGTATTGAACTCGTTCTCGCTAAATTTGTCCCTGATAAATTATCTGTAAAAATATTGTGTATTCTCCTTCGCTTAAACGTCTCTCATGGGGGCGAAGATGGCCTGCCCTCTCCCACCTTCGAATTCCAGTTGGTTACAGATACTCATGATGACAATGGCCACGGCAGTCAGTGCAGTATTACAGACTGGCAGTATCCTTGATGCGGTAAGTTTTGCATCAAACAGACTGAGACAGAAGTGACTCTGTTCACTGACCCGCATTGATCAACCTTACTCCTCATACCGTTCTAAAGTGTGAGGAACAGTACTGGCCCTTAATGGGTGGGCATGGAGCGGTATAAAACTCAATACTTAAAGTATTGACACTCGTTTCGTTAATGTCCTTGCAAATCGATTCCCCAACCCATTCTAAGACTAAAAAGCAAACTTCTCAGTTGACACTCATGTTCGGTAGGAATCTCATATAATTTTTGGTTAAATAACGAATGCATTTCGAGTGGGAGCGCCACAGGAGCCAATTTGACTTTAAAAGCCACTCCGTTCCATATTTGTGTATCAGGGAAACAGGCAAAGAAACAGAGAGACCTGTTTCCCCTTCTGCTTAAATTTTACTCATGTCTGCATATGCAAATCATAGACAAATCATACTGAGACCACCAACTTCGGCCGATTTCCCGTTACTTAGCCTACAAGCTATATTTCTATAGGGTGGCAAATGCTAAGTGCGCTTGTGTTGTTACATAGAAATTCGTATTGACAAATGTCACGTAACTTCAGAAACAAATACACTCGCACCTTGCATGCCACTTCCGCTTTGGGCAAAGTTCATAGAATTTTATCCGTTAAATTTGAAATTGCTCGTTACGCGTGAAAAATCATAATTATCTTCATACAATTATCTACCACGGAACAGAACGGTTGTGCACGGATACATTTATTTAATAAAAAAAAAAACACTCACATTTTGATACCTGTTCATACTGACAAGTAAAAGTTTTCCTTAAAATATTACCTGCCAGTGTGGATTAGTGAAGTAATAAAAAAGGGTCAACAATAAAAGAGACAGGATGACAGGTAGACCACTGACACCAGAGTCAGCACTCGCTGCCCTTGAGTCGCTTTTAAAGCAAATAAAAAATTACCTGGGACAAAACTATGGAAATAGAGTACGAAAAATACTCGAACAATTCTCCGAAGAGGTACCCAGCGACAAAGACGACCTGCAAGAAGAAGAAGACGAATTTATGGATACTGAAGGAAGCCAAGCATCCAGCTCCGATGAATCCGATGATGACAAATCGACACCCGACAACGGGAAATTACAAGTTGCATTGAGGATGACGAATCCGAGAAGTCCAGCCGTGAATCGTCCACCATACCTGGACAAAAGCGGGTTAAGAAGTCGGCCAACTCTTCGACCAAAAAGTCGAAGACTGAGGTCGGAGTAGTAAAGCTGCAAACTGTAGCCCCTGTGGCAACTCCACCAGTCATCCAGCAGCCAGTACCAGCGAGTATTGCAACAACTAAGCCAACCGCCGCACCAACAACTCAAACAAAACAAAACAAAATCAACACCACCGAAAAAATCAGGGATGCCGCCAATTATCTGCTTTTCCGGAAACATCGCCGAAATCAGCAGATTCGCCAAAGGACAACGAATAGAATTCTTTCTTAAAAATATCAACACCACCAAGACAGTGATCAACGCCATCTCTTGTGAAGGATTTGAAGCCATCAGGAGTTTTTTGAAATCAAGGAAAATTCAACACCATACATTCACCCCACGTGAAGATCGGAGGACCCTTATGATGCTAAAAGGAATTCATTTCTCCTACGCCACTGCCGAGGTTGAGGAGGAACTTAAGGCAGAAGGAGTTCCTGTGCTAAAGGTTTCGCTTTTCAAATCGCCAAGAGCAAAAGGCAAAACTTTCAACTGCTTTGTGGTAGAGATCAGCAAAGCATTTGACGTCACTGAAGTATACAGGAAGACTCTGTTACTAAACCAGCGGATCCACTGGGAGCGCCTCAAGACAAATGACATCGTCCAGTGCAAAAACTGTCAGCGATTCGGACACGTCGCCACCAATTGCGGTATGACATACGTCTGCGTAAAATGCAAGCTAGACCACCAACCCGGAGAGTGCAAGCGGGAGGAGGCATCAGATCCCAGCGAGCTACAAAGGATGCCCGCAGTATAAGATGAAGCTTGTAGACAAAGAGAAGCAGGTCACACAGAGGAAGGCTCAACAGGAATTCGCAGCTAAATCTGCTTGTACCTTGACAAAACCGGCAATGAGTTTTGCTGCGATGGCGAGGATGGGTCTTAAGCAAACCCAACCAAAACAAAGCCAGCCCAAAGCTCCATCAAAACAACCACTACCAGCAGTTAAAGTTCCAAGAGCGACAAATCAGCCACCACCAGTAGCTGAAGCGCCAAGAGCGACAAACCAACATCCAGCTCGTAAGAACCATCCCGTAAACCTAAACGAAGAAGTCCATCGAGTTTTCGGAGCCGATTTAGCCAGCATAATGAAGAAAGCCCGTAGCGCTGTCCCCCCCAACTACTCCAGCATGAGCGAACAGAATAAGTCCATGGCATTGGCCACCTTTATCTTCCAATTATGCAGTACATAAGGAAACTTCGTGTAATTGCCTATAACGTTAACTCGTTATACAGCCTCCACAAAAGGACGGCTTTCCATCTATTCATGAAGTCCAACAGCCCGGATATTGCACTCATCAGCGAAACTATGCTGACAAGCCGCAACAAGATTGATCTAAAGGACTACAACTTCTTCAAGACGGACAAAGTAGAAGGCAAACGAGGAACAGGCATCTTCGTCAAAAACTACATAGGGAGATCCATGATTAGACAACTCGCCATTCCTGGACTGAAAACATTCGAAGCTACTGGAATAGTAATCCAAATGTCCACATCCGAAAATCTAGCAGTCATCAGCATATACAACAAGTGCAATGCTAACACTTTGAACATTCAACACGATATGCAGATACTGAACGGTCACTTAACCCAATACTCCTATGGTATAATAGGCGGGGACTTTAACGCCAGGCATCAGATGTGGGGCGATACCGTCGATAGCACCGAAGGTTTGGCAATAGCCAACTGGATGGAAGACAACACTGACGACCAATCCCTCGTGGTAATATCTCAACCAAGACCGACCTTCCCCAGGACACCATCATTTTTGGACTTCTTTTTGGCAAGCTCGACCCTGGTTAACGTCCTCCATGAGATCCAGAACTACGACTGCAAGACTCTCACCAGCGACTCTGACCATGAAGCAGTGCAACTAACCATCAAACTTCATCAACCAATCTTCACGAATGAACAACCACGAGCGGACTTTATCAATTTTCAGAAATTGGATATTGACCTATTCCAAAGAGAAGTCGTAAACAACATCACTCTGCCCCCAGCGACCAGAAATCTCACCAATGATGAGATAGATGCAGCCGTTGAAGGCTTTAAGAATGCTGTCAACAACGCTCTCAATAAACAAAAGAAGCCCAGGACATCACGAGACAGATATAGCCATCTCCCAGCATATATCCAGAACCTGTACCATCATAGACAACGCCTCAGGAAGCGAAACAAAGAATTCGGAGCCGAGAATGGAATACGGTCAACAACGACTATCAGGCCGTGTCAAGCGAACTTAACTGCTCCAACATCATCTTCAGGAACGCAGTACAGCACTTCAATGATGTTCAACTTCAAAAGAGGCTGCAAGACATCAGGCCTGGTCCCGACACCTTCAAGAAGATAAACAGAATTATTGGTAAAGGCCCAAAAATGCCGGACGTTATCAAGACAAGTTCAGGAACCGCCACCTCAGCAGACGAAAAGGCAGAAGCATTAGCAGGCTACTTCGAAGGAAACTTCAAACCGTCACCTCCTGACGACCCAATATTTCTCAGAGAAGTCGATGCCACGGTCAGAGGTATCGAAGAACTGGGAACCGCAAGCACCTCATTCAGCGAAATAAATCCAGCAGACGATCCCCAGGAAGAAAACAGCTTTTCAACGCCTGAAGAAATCGCTGAAATAATTCATGGCAGTCACTCCAAGAAATCAACTGGACCGGACAACATTTCAAATTTCGTCCTAAAGAAGCTACCACAGACCATCATGATCCTGCTATAGCTATAGTGATGAATAACTGCATCAACAACAGCTACTTTCTAGCGAAATGGAAGACTGCTAAGATAATAGCCATACCAAAGAAAGGCGACCGTAGCAGCGTAACTGGGGTGGAATCGGCTAAGGTGATAGTTGATTGTCGCTTTATTGACTGTCGTTTTTGATTATCAACTCTTCTTTGCTCTGCGTAAAGCGATCACAAAAAACTGATTGATTATTGGCAGCACTTAGAGTTTTGAACGTCACTTCCTTGCCGACGCTGTCATTCCGAGCAGCTGATAACTGCAATTATTTCTATTGTGAAAAATGTAAGTGAATTTAGAATATTAAATGTTAACAAATTACAATAAATTTGTTTGTTTTTTAAGGTCTCAAGCAAACAAAGAGCAAATAAGGATCCTTTCGAATTATATGCAAGAAAATCCGGATTTGGCTAGGTCCTATAATGCTCTTTCCAGCACTGCTCGGACAGCCCAGAGGCAGCAATGGGAAGCATTATCAAGAAAATTGAATACAAATGGACCGCCAACAAAAACTGTTGCTGAATGGAAAAGAGTAAGTAATGAACATTCACACCAATTATTGTTAAGATTATAAATTTATTAAACTCTAATTTAGATATGGACGCTACGTAAATATAGCACAAGAAAAAAATATACGCATAACAAAAATTCTCTAAAAAAAACCGGTGGTGGTCCATTTGATCTTAAGACCTTAGATGAGACAGATGAAGCCATAGTTGCTGCCTGTGGAATGGAAGCATGCGTTAGCGGTATAAAGGAGTCGTTAAGTTTTGGCGAAAGTTCAAAAGGTAGAAGATATTTGAAAATACATATTAATACATATCTACTATTTTCATTTGCTTATAAACAGTGACCGATGAAACCGTCTATGACTATGACGACAACATTGAGCAGCTCCTTGATGACCTCAATGGAACGCCGGAGCAGATACTACAAGATTCCACAAATGCACCAATCCCTGCAACACCAAAGAGACGACAAAAATTTTCTTACGAAAAGCAAGATATTCTAAAAGAGCAGATAGAACTCCAAAAAACATTCTTTGCGAATCAAATGGAAAACGCAAATAAAGCCAACAACACGTTATTGGAGATTAGAGATTCGTTAAGGCAGTTGTGTGAGACGAAACAAAAAAAAATGGATTCGCAAATTTCTTTGAAAAAGGAAGAGCTTGTAATGAGGCGGATGGAACTAGAGGTGGCTAAAGTTGCAAATAATTTAAAATTAATGGAGCTCAACAACTCCAAGTCCTAGTAAAACATGTAAAACGTATTTTCAAAAAAAAAGTCATATGAATGAATGATCTCAGCACTAGTGATATTATAAGGCTTAGTTTTATTGCAATACAAACATGTACCTAAGCTTTAGAAAAGCAATATATTTTATTATTTTATTAAGTTTTTTTGTGTTATTTTTCATGTAATTTAAAATAAAAACAGTGATTAATAGTTTGCGAATAAATCGTCTCTTATTCTGTCGCGAATTCTTCTACCTTCTCCAATGTCGAGGGTATCTCCAGTTTGCGGTGTTTGCCGTGGATAGTTCGCAGAAATACTATTTTCTCGTTCCGGATAGGGTACGTTGTAGGCGAGGCATATGTTATGCAATGCAGCACAGACATTTACGATTTCGACAACTCTTATCGGACTATATCTACACTTCCGTTCTTCAAGTATTATACGCCATCGACCTAAACAAGTTAAATTTGTATTTAAAGTTTCTCTTAATATAAAAGAAGGACTTACCTTTTAAACGACCAATGCATCGTTCTACAATACTTCTGCCTTTCGAATGAACTGAGTTAAAATGTGCTTCGGGGGAATCTTCATTAACGCTTCTATACGGCGTCAGTAGGAAAGGCTCTAGTGGATAGCCGCTATCACCTTCAAAAAAAGATGTTGCAGTACTTAACACTTTATTACGAGTATATCAAATATAATATTACCAAGCACCCATGATGAGCTTCTTCCTGCAATAGATTCTCTTTCTAATGCATCTCTTTCTTCACTTTGTCGCCAGACAAAGCTGTCGTGAGCACTCCCCCCATATCTAGCATTTATAGTCAAAATTTTTGTATTTTCATCGCAAATCTGGAACATTTAATATGCATATTGGTTTAGATTATTTTGCAAAAGGATGTTTTAAGTTAAACTTACAACCATGGCATTTATACTATGCCTTCCTTTCCGATTGAAGAACATGTTTTCATTTTCCTTTGGCCTTAAAATCATGATGTGAGTTCCATCAACGCACCCTATAACTGCAAAATGTAAAGAGCAATTTAAGGATTAATGTTTATGTATTATATAGCAAACAAAGTAAACCTCCAGGAATTTTATATTTTTCAAAAAAATATGATTTTGTTGAATCCTTAGTCACAAACTTAATCATGAATGGGCAAAGTATTGACTGCATTTTTTTAATGACTGCAGCAGTTATTTCAGCTACCGTACTTTGGCCCATTGGTGCAGACCAGTCAGCCCCAACTTGTCTTTGATAGCCACCACCTCCAAGAAGATTTAAAGTTGCGGCCAACTGAAGGATGGGTGGAACATGCGTTGACCTTATTCCAGTTGGTAAATCAAGCAGTCCCAAAACAAACACAAACGCATCTTTTGATAAGCGAAAGTTTTTCAAAAATCTAAAATGAATACGCAGTAATAAATGCTACAAATTAACAATGAATATTTATATATATGCATTCTTACATCGGGTTTGGAAGTTCCAAGATATTTGCTTTATTTCTAAGGTTTCTTCTCAATAGTTGGACATTTTTGTAATTGTTTTCTTCATTTGTATAGAAGAGGTCCAATGAAGTAAACATTGCAATTTTCAAATTTCACTTAAAGTTTTTTTATTTTGATTTATTTAATACATGTATTCTTTTTTCACTAAATTATTTAATTTATTTGGAGTTGAAGCCGAGGTACGTATAAAAATGACACAAATGTATGAAAGCGACACCTAAATAGCTGTTACATGAAATTGATCGCAAAAAAGCGACTGTCAATTTGATAATCACCTTACGTGGACGTAAAGCGATGATTTTGATTGTCAACTATCAACTATCACCTTAGCCGATTCCACCCCTGGATACAGGCCAATATCGCTCTTATGTAGTGTGAGCAAAATACTCGAAGAGCTGATTCTGCGACGAGTAAAAGACGTATGCAGCCAACTCAACATTATACCGGACAATCAATTTGGATTCCGAGAAAAGCACTCCACGTTACACCCGCTAATGAAATTTCATCATGACGTCACAATGGCTCTCAACAACCATCAGGTTACAGTCTCATGCTTCCTAGACGTGGAGAAGGCATTCGACTCAGTGTGGATTCAAGGACTTGTCCACAAATTAAAACAGCTAAGTTTTCCTAACGCTCTCATCACTATTATTTTTAGTTTTCTTCACTCCGGGTCCTTTTTTGTGCAGATAGAAGACCGCCAATCACAAGTGAAAAGCATCAGAGCTGGTGTCGCCCAAGGATCGAAGCTAGGACCACTGCTTTTCAACATTTTCACGTCCGACCAACCTCAGCTCGAGAACGCAACTAATAGCTGCCTATTCGCCGATGACTCCGTCACATACAGCAGCTCGATGTCCCCAGTTATAGCAGCACGAAGAGTAGAAGCCCACGTTAGGAAGCTATTCCAGTACTACTTAAGATGGGGCATACGAATAAACACGGGCAAATCTGAACTAATCTGTATAAGAACATCCATCAGATGTACCAGAGCTAGGTCCGCCACCAACTGCCGCAACATACAAATCAAGCTGCCTGACGGTTCATCACTCTCAACCACAAACAACATAAAGTATCTTGGCGTCAACTTCAACGAGCGATTTAGATTTAACCCACAACTGGACGCAGCTCTCAGGAAGGCATCACTCACATTTCACCGCATTTACCCGCTGATGAAGAAACAAAATGGACTAAGCAGAAGAACAAAGCTGCTGCTATACAAACAACTCATAAGACCCGTAGTAACCTACGGATTCCCCATATGGTATACCGTCTCGAAGACATACATGAGAAAGCTGGGAGTATTCGAAAGAAAAATCTTGCGAATATGCACAGGACTGCACTACGGTCCAATCCGGAAGAAAAACGTCAGAAGTTCAAGACTCTACGAAGAAGCCAAAATCTTACCGCTGGAAAAGTATATGGTCACACTTTTCCAGAAAATACTCGGGAATATCTCCAGATATCCAAACCCACTAGTCCGAAGGATTGCAGACCTGCCACACATACCAGAGCATCGGTACCTTCATGTACTGGCTCTGCTTAACGAGGAGTTATTCCCAAGCGACACAGACAGGACAGCCCTGCCCTTCTACGAATCGACCGAGACAACCCACAATCGAGGATAATACCAAGATGACCAACCACCACAAAACCACAAGCATCAACACCCGGATTTGAACACCCTGAGGTAAACCCAGTGAATGATGCATACTACGAGTATGAATCCGAAAAGACAACCACAATTTATGTAAAATAGATATAAGAAAACAATCATTGTATACCGTTGGGCCCCTGTTGTTGAGCCAACACATTTAAATATTAACTATTCACCATCATTTTTTACCTAGTTTAAGTAAAATTGTGTATATAAAAAGTTCTATAAAAGCAAATACCAAAGCAAATACGTGTGAAAAATTATTTTTTTTAGGAATAAGTGTACATTTGCTTAAAATATTTACGAAAGATTAAGAATGTAGATTGTTTGAGGGAAAATAAAAACATTTTGAGCAAATTTTCTTTATTATTTAAGAAAAATTTACGCACGAAATCGAAGTTAATTCTATCCAAAAGCGGGAAATACACAACCATATTTGTCCCAATATATTTTTATTATATAAAACATCTCCTTTAGATAGCTTTATTAACCACACAAATAAAATTATTCACCTTTAACAAATTTATAATAACTAACCAATGGCATTCAGTCAATTCAAAATGTGGTATTCCCGAACTCTTTCACATTTTCCCACGGCTGCCGAGGTTGGCAGCATTTATTTTTGTATTTTTTGTATGTTTTTGCATGTCATTCGGATTCCGAATTGACATAACACGGATAGGAATACAAAATGGCGAATTTGAAAACCATAGACAAACCATACTGAGACCCCCAACTCACAATCCTCTTGCCGCTGGCCCCCTCAGTTTTTTTTCAAATTCGCCATTTTGTATTCCTATCGGTGTTATGTCAAATATGAATCCGTGTGACATGCAAAAACATACAAAAATAAATGCTGCCAACCTCGGCAACCGTGGGAAAACGTGAAAGAGTTCGGGAATACCACATTTTAGCATAACGGAATGCCATTGGTTAGTTATTATAAATTTTTTAAAGGTGAATAATTTGATTTGTGTGGTTAATAAAACTATCTAAAGGAGATGTTTTATATACTAGAAATATATTAGGACAAAAATGGTTGTGTATTTTCCGCTTTTGGATATAATTAACTTCGGTTTCGTGTGTAAATTTTTCTTAAATAATAAAGAAAATTTGCTCAAAATGTTTTTATTTTCCCTCAACCAACCTACATTCTTAATTTTTCGTAGATATTTTAAGTAAATGTACACTTATTCCTAAAACAAATTATTATTCACACGTAACGAACAATTTCAAATTCAACGGATAAAATTCTATGAACGCTGCAAGGCATTTTGCCCAAAGCGGAAGTGGCATATGCAAGGTGCGAATGTATTTGGTTCTGAAGTTTCGTGACATTTGTCAATACGAATTTCTATGTATCAATACAAGCGCACTTAGCATGTGCCACCCCATAGAAATATAGCTTGTAGGCTAAGTAACGGGAAATCGGCCGAAGTTGGTGGTCTCAGTATTGTCTCTGGTTTTGGTTTTAAGTTTGGCACCCTGTGGCACCCATTAAAAAAAAAATTGGCACTGTACTTTTTTTCAGCTGCAGCGCTGTTTGACAGTGATATTCGGTACCTATCGGCAACCATATTGTAAAACCTGTCACCCGCACCTTTATAGAAGATGCTTCAACAAAAAAATAGAGAAATAAACTATCAGCCCCAAAAACCCTTCAAAAGAAATAGAGAATCAACGACGAAATGGTGAAAAAACGTTTTTCAACAATTGTTTCCTTACAAATAGGTAGTGAACACAAAAATGTGTACCCCACCTTAAACTGCAATAGCTTTCTGTCAAGGATGCATTTGCCATGCGCATACTTCAGACAGTATCGATGGCATTTCGAAAACGCAGTTATACACACAATTAATCCAAGACAACAACTTCTGACCACTGAACACTCGAAACCACCGTCTTCATTAAATTCCTGCATTTACCACATTACCAACCAACAATTATTGAGGAAATGTCCCTGTCTAAGGAGCAACTGATTAAACTTCTGGAGGAGTTAGCAAGCAAGGTACGGGACGACTTGATTTCTACGGTAGGCTTCAACGAAGGGCACGAGTTCGAGTTTGCTGTCATACCGGAAAATTTTCTGCAACTCCCAAACCACCTGCGGAACAGCGTTTTGATCGAAAGGCTACCTGTAGTCAAAGACTGGCCGGAGCTCTTCATCAAGACAGACCACAGTGCGTATACCCATTGATACTGGTTTCTTATAACACATAAACTCTTCTTATTTTTAGGTGGATACTTCTTGCTCGTCTCACAGAAACCCTTTCCTAACGAGTTCCACCCAAGGGACTTGTATCCGTCAGCCTCTCTCTCGCAGGATGAGTCCAATCCATCAATTTAAAACAAACATTTCATCTAACATCGCCCACTGCTGCTGAATGTGGCAAATATAGCTTTAAGGATTATATGTGTGTGTGTATATATATATGTGTAAAAAATAAGAATAAATGGCAATTTATTAAATGCCACCATAGCTGGAGAAAATGCATTTCGCGCGTCCCTTCATAAGATAGACGAGGAACTACCCTCCCTTGGTTCGTGTCCATAAAAAACTTCCTTGCCACGCCACGAAGTCGAGATAGCCATTTTGGATTGAGTTGACGAAATTCTTTTAAACTGAAGTCGTACTCACAACAAACATTTTGCCTAGTTGCTTCCACGCCTCTAGTTTTAGTTGGAACATCATTCCACAGAACTGTCTAAAAATGTTTCCAATTGGCTCCGAATTAGTTTATCAACAGTTTTAGGTTCAGTTCGGACCAAGTTTTTTTTATTGTAAACCATCGAATTATTTCAGCCCGCTATATATTTTTTTATGTTGGGCTTATTGATTTTTCAACTATCATAAATGTCAAACAAATCTGACTGCATACGACCTGACCTATCGCAACAAGGCAAGCTACATGCCAACTCTGTAGAAGATACGCAACATTTTCTTTTGTTTGTGGTTTGTAATCGAACAGGAAAGATTTTAGGTCTGTTCCCTTACTTTTAAATCTTACGAATTTGTACTAATTCGTACGAATTTTACTCAATGTCGTTCCTTAACTCGAAAAATTCGCAAAAGAGAGCGTCATCGAGAGAGTAAGCTATTACCCCTCCACTGAGAATCTTACGAATTTTTACTCAACAAATTTCTTGGTGTAGAATTGAAAAAGCTGTCAGTCACCTTTCAATGAACAGCTGATTTGAAATTTGTTGTCCTATTTGATATATGAATACATTTGTTTTGATTTCTTGCGTATTAAAATGGTATCAACAGGAGGCAAAATAAAATTAATTGTTACCCTTGTCCTTTCTTACTTCTTACTTGCTGTAAGGAGTAAGAAAGAAAGACAATCGTCTCCACGAAATTTTTAATGCCGTTTCGCTTTTTCCTCTTCTTGAATGCTTGTAGTTCAATCAGTACAAACTCTTCCAGATAGGTACATGAAGAAGAAGTTCGGATAATTTCGAATCACTTTCATCGCTAGGGAGATAAATAAACTAATTTAGTCAAAAAATTAGCAAATTCTTTGAGTTTATACGAAATTTTAACGACTATTCGTAGCACTTTTTTGAATTTTTGAATTATGTATCTGTCTTTATTCGTATTTTACTACAAAAGCGTTCCCTAACTTTTTCGTAAGTGTATCTCTCTGTGAGAGAATTTATCCCCACCACTGCCATTTTGACAGTCTTTTCCATTTTACTACAAAAGTAAAGGAACAGACCTAGTTTATTAGAATGCTTTGATTTATTCTTTGGCTGATAATGCAAATCGAAACTTTTTGGTAGTCTAAAGATCACATTTAGATCGTTAGCAAGTGAATATTTTCGAAAGAAATATTAACCTGCTTATTCATATCCGTTTGCAAAACAGTACTTGCAAAAGTATGTGGAGGTGTGAAAAAAATACAATTTGATCTTTTAAAATTTGCATAGCTTTATTACTTAATTCGGGAAAAAAAATATAAAGCCTAGGACATTCTTCCACATATGCATAAACTGTCATGTTTTCTCCTAGATGAATTCGCACCAAGTAATAAAGAACTTTGTATATCTTAAATTCGGACATATTCCTCCAGCAGTTCCTTAATTTATTATTTCGCGCGGATTTTTCTGAATGCTGACAATTCTTCTATCTATATTATCGGCTAAGTCAACCTTTTCACAACAACCATTTCCACAACAACCATTTCCACACCAATATTTAAGATCTTCATCCAAAATCTACCTGGGGCCTAAGGTACTGAGAATTGTAAAAAAAAAAAAGGTATTCAGTTATGAGCTGTCCAATATTAAATGAACAGATATTTTATTCCCTTAGCGACTACTCTCAAGAAATTCTTGGAAAGATCCCAAACAGCGTTGCCACTAAAGTCTTTAGCAAATGTAGTACGTTAGCTAATAAAATGTAGCATTTTCAAACAAAATGTAGTACCTGTTATTTTTTTTTTAATTGACATTTAAATTAAGTAAGAAACAAATAAATAGTAATGACATAACAAAAAAATAATTTTAATTCACAAAAAAATAACAGTCCGAATCTGAAACTAATTTTAAAAACCGATCCATATTTGTTATTTGCAGTTGTTGTGGGTGCAGCACAATAAACAAACAAATTTAAATTGGCTGTAATTCCTACGTAAATGACAGCATTCAGGTGAAGATTTGCACATACTTTGGAGTGATGCCAAGTTTTTAAATCGATTTATTTAGTTATAAAAGCACATGGGGGAAATTTGAAATGTTGTTCGTAAAGTAATATGGTTAGACGGATTTTAAGAAATGTAGTACTTTGGGGTAACGATGTAGTATGTAGTACAGCGTTAAGAAATCCCCCAAATATGTAGCATAGTACTACATATGTAGTACAAGTGGCAACGCTGATCCCAAACTTATATCAAATTTATTTTTTACTCAGCATGCATTCGTTACAAACTAAAATGAAAATCAATCATAAAGCAAGCACTAGCGGTTAAACAAGACAAAGCAGAGAAAAACACTAACCATTTCTTTTAATCAAAATATTCGAATTACATATTTTAACCCAAATATTAATAAACGCTGCGTAAAAGTTATCAACTCGTTATTCAGCAGTTATGTAAAAATTTTGTATTATTATTATCTGATGCCTATAGCTAACTTACTTGTGCACATTTTTGTTTATTAATACGGGGGTAAGTGTTTAGAAATAAAACAAAAATGCATTATTTTTCAATTTTGTGTTTGCTAGACTTAAAAACCACTTGCATTGTTGTATTCCAACGAATAAAATCAGAAAACATTTACAATTTATTAAAATAAGTTTATAATTATAAACGTTCAGGCTGAACAACAGTGTATGTAAATTTGCTCCTATTACAGAATTCCATACCATCCATTAGGATAGTTGGGCAACACTCCTCTTCAAAATGACACTTCGGGTAGATTTATTTAGCTAGTGCCCGAGATAAACATGGGTTTCTGAACATTAACATTTAACCCTACAGTTAGCGATGTTTTGGCAACTATATTTGTTTATTGGTAAAGGGATTTTGGAAAGTGTGGGGCAGAGATGAATGAATAAAAGAGATGGATATCTTTCGTACGTCAATTCCCCAAAAACCAATTTCTTTACATTGTTGTTTTTGTAATTTCAACCCCCGTCTGTGAATACGTGTGACAGAAAAAAAACATGTTGCTAATGACCGGCCACCATTCCTTTTACTTTTCTAGGCATCGCGCTGTTCAATTGCCTTATATTTCGTATTGAACTTGTTTGGTTTTTGTTAAGGCTTCGATTAAAATAAAGAAAATAGTTAAAAACACATTTCGGAATAGCGAATTCTCGCATTAAAGTCCAATTCATGAACTCACAAACACTTGAAAAGAAATGAGCAAATGAGCGTGACTTCATGAATTTTTCGGGAAAACAGCTTGTAGGCAGCCGCCTTTCCACTGGAAAGTTATCCATCTCTGTCAGAGATCAAAGAATAAAAGAGATGGATATCTTTCGTACGTCTATCCCCCCAAAACCCATTTGTTTACATTGTTGTTTTTGTAATTTCAACCCCCGTCTGTGAATACGTGTGACAGAAAAAAAGCATGCTGTTAATGGCCGGCCATCATTTCTTTTGCATTTTTGCATCGCGCTGTTCAATTTGATTTGTGTTTCGTATTGAACTTGTTTGGTTTTTGTTAAGGCTTCGATTAAAATAAAGAAAGTAGTGAAAAACACATTTCGGAATAGCGAATTCTTGCATTAAAGTCCAATTCATGAACTCACCAACACTTAAAAAGAAATGAGCAAATGTGCGTGACTTCATGAATTTTACGGGAAAACAGCTTGTAGGCAGCCGCCTTTCCACTGGAAAGTTATCCATCTCTGTATTCCATTATCTTTGGCCGGTACGGAACTGATCAGAAACGAAATATTCCGGTGGTCTCCAAATGGAAAAGGCAGCGGAAAATAATTCGGGGAGAGTTTCATCAGCTGATACACAAGTAGCAGTGTTACCAGCACTGGCTATTTATATCTGATTTGGTAACTCGAACTTTTCGCTGGCTCCTTAAGATTGTCATTTGAGATTTGTTCCTAATTTACGCAATTCACTTTAAAGTTTGGCGATTTTTAGGCTCCTTAGGAATTTATTAAATGTATACTTCTATTGCGAACGTACTCATTTCGTATAACTAATGTCGTTTTCGATTTGGCTTTTCAGATTTTGATCAGAGATCTCAGATTTCTGCTGCCAAATCCGAATTTTATTGATTCTTGTTTGTATTTAGATGGCCGCAAACAAATTTATTTTTTCACTTGCACTGGAAGTCCATTTCAATTGATTTTCATACATTTATACAAACCCATTTCAAAATAATTTAATATAAAAAACTCGTTTCCATAGGCGGGCGTTTTTCTTAACATTTTTAACATTAAAAAATGGAAACTAGAAAAGTCTCTGAATTATGAGCACAATGTAATCAGAATAAGTAGATAACGCTAAAGATTTGCGAAAAAGTGCGCTTTTTTGATCTTTATATTTTAGTTTCTTTTTTTGTCTCCAAGATTTTTAAAATTTGTCTCTATACCTCAAAAAAGCTGGTAACACTGCAGTACAAATGTCAAATTTTCGAAAGCAAATAATGTCCGGGACAATAAACGTGTGCGAAAAGAGAGTGGAGAATTGTACCAAGAAATCTACTACAACTACCCACTTTTCCGTCGTCATTTCGCAACAGCTGCGTACTGCAAAACGAAAAGGAGAGCGGAATTTTTCTTTCAAGATTTCGTTGTGTAATTTTTGTATGGGATTTTTCGTTTCGGATCAGCTGCTTACCGGCCTTTAAGGAGGAAACTGATGTTATGTAATGTGCAATGTTGCCTCCACTTTGAACGCCATGGATGAGTAGACTGCTTGCATTCTCTGTTAAAATAGAGTTTGTTTAGAGGTTGTTATTGTATGGGTTTAGGAAGGTCCATACCGAGTGAAATATTTCTGACACATCCTTCAGGTATGACGGTCAGTCTTCCTAAAACACATATCACCTCATGGCAACAATCAACCCCTAATAACTCTCCCCTGCAAATGCAAAAATGTTGGGGCAATACGGCCAAACGAAGGTTGTCAAACAAATAGAGGAAAGCAAACCGGCTGCGTGCGAATTAAATATTTACCACCTACATGACGGCGTTTCATAAATTGCCTTTTATTCTTATTTTTTACACATATATACACACACATAAAATCCTTAAAGCTATATTTGCCACATTCAGCAGCAGTGGGCGATGTAAGATGAAATGTTTATTTTAAATTGATGGATTGGACTCATCCTGCGAGAGATAGGCTGACGGATACAAGTCCCTTGGGTGGAACTCGTTAGGAAAAGGTTTCTGTGAGACGAGCAAGAAGTATCCACCTAAAAAAAAAAGAGTATGTGTTATAAGAAACCAATGTCAATGGGTATACGCACTGTGGTCTGTCTTGATAAAGAGCTCCGGCCAGTCTTCGACTACAGGTAGCCTTTCGATCAAAACTCTGTTCCGCAGGTGGTTTGGGAGCTGCAGAAAATTTTCCGGTATGACAGCAAACTCGTACTCGTGTCCTTCGTTGAAACCTACCGTAGAAATCAAGTCGTTCCGTACCTTGCTGCTTAACTCCTCCAGAAGTTTAATCAGTTGCTCCTTAGACAGGGACATTTCGTCAATAATTGTTGGTTGGTAATGTGGTAAATGCAGGAATTTAATGTAGACGGTGGTTTCGAGTGTTCAGTGGTCAGAAGTTGTTGTCTTGGATTAATTGTGTGTATAACTGCGTTTTCGAAATGCCATCGATACTGTCTGAAGTATGCGCATGGCAAATGCATCCTTGACAGAAAGCTATTGCAGTTTAAGGTGGGGTACACATTTTTGTGTTTACTATTCGTTAAGAAAAAATTGTTTAAAAACATTTTTTCAACATTTTTCCTGATTCTCTATTTCTTTTGAAGGGTTTTGTGGGGCTGATATTTTTATACTCTGTATCTAAAGTTAGCTGTTTATCACGCAGGGTTTGGGGTTCAAAAAATATTAAAAAATTTTAAATTCGCACTCATCAGTAGTTGTGGGTGTGCAGATGTCGAATCTATCGTGTCCATCAGTGTAAATAATAGGTTTGTTTGACGTGGGCCCTAGAAAGTAAGAAGTTATCCGTCGTATCCGGCACGTGCGCTGCTAATGGTTCAGCTTCCATAAGGTGCTGTGTATTCTATCAAACTTTCAGTGGAATACGTTGCCGCAACGGACGCGACGGATTCTATGGGTTGGGCCCTCTGCTGTCATCTCGCTTGCTGTCATACATTTTCAAACTCGTCATCTACATTGCGAACACTTTTATTAACTATTTTCATTATGGCAAACCCAAATTCAGAATTTAGTTCACTCATTTTTAACAATAAACGGGAAAAAGTGTTACCAAAAGATAAATATTTGTCAATATCAACAGCTGACAGACTTCAGGGCAACATTTTGCGTTCGATATAGAAGCCGAATTTTCAGGGTTGTGCAGGGTTTTTGACATGCGTGAAAATTAGCTGACACATCTCAGTGCACACTAGTGGGCACTAGTCCTAGGCACATGCTAGCCACGTCAAACAAACCTAATGCGGTTGCTGGTATCTTAAAAATTAATAAAATGCTTTATTGTTGAGTCAAAATGTGAACTAATTCGGATGCTCGCCCCACTGACAATTCGATAAACGAAGCCTGAAAGAAAAAATTAAATAAAGCTGCCAATTGAAATGAAACAAATTTGTAAAATGTAGTTTGCAGAGCCGAAGTATTGTCAGTCCAACTTATAGAAAAAAGATGTAAGTAATACCGGCTTTGAGTATTATGACTGGGGGCTATTCCAATTTGTTTGGTTGTATGTTCCTTTTCTAACTTTAGGACGAATTTTCGCAATAAGGAAGTGGGTGGCGTCCGAAAGATCTTGGGACCAACAAACCACGGAGACAAATTGCATCGCGTTTCGAATCCAAACTCATATTCCGTGCCTTCGACTTCAAAGCTGCAAGCTGGTTATGTATAGCGATGGACTGGGAATGCCGGTCCAACTGGGTTACGCGATTCTAGAAAACACTCCGCATAAAGAGCAATTTGGAATGAGCTCTTCCCAACTGTGCGAGTATTCACATTTCGACGAGATGAGACGTGGCTTTTAAAATACTACGCAGGACAACATAGTCGTATAGCTGTATAGTTACGATATCGGCCGCTGTAATAGAGGCTTTTAGGGCGATTAAAGAACATGCGAAACAGCTCGGCCTCGCAATAGACAAGGATTAATAAAGCAAACAAACATCTGTCCACCTCACTGATTGCAATAACTTTGTTATAAATATGCAATTACAGAAATAACATCTCTAGGTATGGATCTACCTATTTCCCTACAAAAATCCTTGAGAAAACTGTCCTAACAAAGATGAAAGCCAGGTGTAGCAAAAAGCAACGCTATCCGTTGATGTAACCAAAGAATAGAGGCCAGACACAGTATGGCTGGCGCGCATTCGAGTTCATGCAAAGGGCAAATTTTAACCCCGTTTCATCTATTTTTATTGGGCCTTACTAATAATCATTTTTAACCTTCAGCTTATATATTTTTTAGGTCACAATATGCAATGTTGTATGGAAAATTTCGCAATTGTTGGTTTGAAAAATTTAGCATGGACACTAAAAATGATTATTAGTATCGCGGAACGACTTCAGTGACTCCTCCGGGACTCTTTAAATTGCTTGTGATAATGGGGACGTTCAAGTATCTATTATAGTAGGTCTGACAGCTCTCACTAAGTGAATCTCGGTTTTGATTGGTCGAAATCGGTCATGAGAGCAGCTGTTTCAGTTGACGTTTATGGAGGGGTAGCCAACGAATCTAGTCAAGAAATTCGTGACTGAGTACTAAGTTGACAGTTCTTATATGTAGCTGACGCAGAAAAAGTGACGTTCCCGACCAATCTAGTTTTTGCGTTCAGGTTACATCTCATCCAGACCAATCTAGTCGACTTAAGATAACTAGATTCTTGAATGCGGCCAATGACGAACTGTGATCTATTTAGCAATCGCACATCTCTATGGCTTCTATTACGTTTCTGGGGGGTTATTCCCAAATGCGCGGCGGATCGTATCAAAAGCGATACCTTAATTTCGACCGTGTTCGCTTTTGCTTATTCTCAAATGCGAACGGGGCGAAAATTATTCTTCCCAAAGCTTTCCAGTTATTTCCATTCTGACTTCCAATTTTCCATTTATTTTTCCAAATATTTGACAGCTGATTCCCGACACAACAATTTTTTGTTGTCTTGTTGTTGTTGATTGTGAAAGTTTCGGATTTTGTTTTGAATAAAAATAATTAAATGGGGTCCGTAAACAATCCGCCAGCAATCCGTCACCTAAACACCTATCGCTTTCAATGCAATGATAAAACGACGTTGGGAAGTGCTTTCGCTTTCGATATGGTCGAATGGAAAGCGAATCGCTTTTGGAAATACAAAAATTCAAATCCGCCATTAAAAGCGATCCGCCGCGCATTTGGGAATAACCCCCCTGAACTAACGCACAACTCTAGCGAGGGCTGAGTCGCATTGGCATTCACAATCGCACTTTATTTTGTTTTGGCGCGAAACTTTCCTGAAACCAAAGGGGAAAAAAAGTACAGCTACTTCAATTGCTGGGCCCCTGGTAGCTTAAGTTGGTTGGGTTGCCGATGCCGACACAAATATGATGCAGCAACAATGTAGCTCGAATGAGAGGGAGTGTGGACGGCAGTGGATCTAATTAGAGAGGTATTTTTAGAAGACGAACCTTTTCTACTTTGTGTTTCAAAAGTGGAATGAAATGTACTTATGTCGCATTTAGAATTCCGAAATTATTACAGAGAACCTACTTAAAAGCGGAAGGGGAACGCTATTTCGAATGGGACGAAATAGAGAGTAGGGCCCCAGTATGCTGAAAGCTACACATTGGAAACAGATCCAGGAATATTATCAAACGGTTGCGTCCTTGCAAATGTGATAGATTTTATATCATACTTGCTCGTAATCAAGTGGCGATTCGACCCCAGGAAAATTTCCGGGGGAAAAGTTTTTTCCCGAAAGGAGTGATTTGGCAGGCTCGCGTGCACGATAGCTCCCAAAGACATTCACTCCTGCTACTGGGGTGGTTTTTCGTGCAATTACTTCAGTGGCATGGTACAATCGATATTCAACATTTTTTCGGACTTGTTCTCAAGGATTCCATTTATTTTTCGTAACACCTACAGACAAACGACAACTAGAGTATTGGTGATTGTGAAAACTGTGTCCTGCTCTCAAAAATATTCTGTGGGTGGGTGTTCGCAGCAGTTAGAGATCTTTACTCGATTTCACGAGCATCCATGAGATCACAAGCAAAAAGTGACCGGTTACCTCGGCAACAAGTTCAAAATCCGATAGCTGAAACTTATAGAGATCTCCACAAATGAAAACACCGCCTCTGTTACATATGTACGTACATATACAATACACATACATATATTATACACACACAT
The DNA here is from genome assembly GCA_948293265.1 of Cheilosia impressa. Lineage (NCBI taxonomy): Eukaryota > Metazoa > Arthropoda > Insecta > Diptera > Syrphidae > Cheilosia > Cheilosia impressa. The sequence continues at coordinate 5,323,652 of OX411885.1, read as the reverse complement.
AAATAATTTATTTGTTTATCCTTTAAATTGTTTTTTATGCATTTTTCATTTAATAATATTTTATATACATATATAATTTTATTTATTCATAGTTTTTGCTTTTTCTTCCATTCGCATTTTTTTTTTAATTATGCTATGGAAATATGTACGGTGCTATTCATTTCTACTCCTATTTTGGATTTACCTTCTTTTCGTTTTTTAGTTAATTCCATGGCCTTACACATTCCGTAAGGTCTCATTCCATTGAATATTATTCATTGTTTAATACATACATAGTTTTAAACACGTTTACAATTATTTACTTAATTGTTTTTACATCTAAGTGTTGCTTTCAAAGTATTTTATGTTTTTCTTGTTTACAAATATGTATATTTTTAAATTATATAAGTTGAATGCAGATCCTTTATATATCACTTTATGTGCAATTTTGTTTTTTTTATAATAAAAGAGAAATAAATAAAAAAAAAACGTAAGAGGGACCTTTGTAACAGCTATTTGCAAAAAATAAACGGAAAGTAAACTTTTTTTAACGTGAGCCAATATGTCGATCAAGCTTGGAACCTATTCCAAGGCATATTTTAAACAAGTGCGCGGGGCTCATGTTTCGTTTTGCTGTTTTAAAAATGTACTAGTTCGCACATTTAAAAAACGGAAAGAGCCGGGGTCGAGTCGCTACTTCCGTGAAAGAGCTTTACGTTCACGGAATAAAGTTGATTTTACATGGGAAACAAAACAAATTCCGTCACGCAATGCTCGTTCACGGACGACGTGATTCGACCCCAGATTTTGGCCAAAAGTAAAAAAGGGTAAACGAAATAAGGGCCGAGAATTCTATTCAATCGGTTGGGTAATGTCCCACATCTCGGTGTTGAAAATGAGCCCGTTCTTGGCAGGCTTGGAAAGGGTTATGGACCTCTTGAGTCTCTGAGAAGAGATCGAAAAAAATATGTGTCAGGATCTCACTTCGAAAGTTTCACTGGGCCATACTAATAAACATTTTTTCAGTATCGAATTGAAATTTTAGTAGTCCACAGTGGGTTTGTTTAAATTTCGCAATTTTGAGCTTCCTCCAACCAGACTTAAAATTACAGACAAAATTACAGTTCACAGGCTTGTTTTGCAAATAGCCGTGCACAGGCCGAATATCCATACATACATTAAGTCAGTTTTTTTTTGCTTTTATATATAATATTGAATATAACATTTATAATATTTAAGCATTTGATTTTAGAAAGTTTTATTTCCATTAAATATTCTTTGGTCAATTTTTGTTTTTCTATTTTAGTTAACAAAGAATATTTGTTTTGTTTTTGTTTTTGATTTTAAGTCAGAGTTTCGTTGTTAAAAACATAAGAGAAATAAAAATAAATAGCCACAAGTCAAACAAGGTAATAGAACCACCACAAATCTGGTACGTTTTTTTGTGAGCAAAAATTGAACTAATTTGTTAAGAATTCTGAAGACAATACCAATGTATAGGTATATTGCATTCTTACGACTAAAAGATCTTATTCTGTTTGCAAAACACAAGATCTTAAAAGTATTTTTATTTGTTTATTGATAGCTTAGTTGTACGAGTAATTCTAGTACATGAATGAAGAAGCTTCGTCGTTCATTTCAGTTTCTGATTCAGTTTGATTAGGTTAGGAGTACCTAACGATTATACATACATATTTGATTAAGTCTCGTTTTCTTTTTTTGCGACACTAAAGTGGAAGGCGAAGGACAATAATAAACGCACTTGTATAATGAACGCAAGTGCAAAATTTGTTAGTGTAAATAGACGGCGACTCACATGAGATACTCGCATGTTGTTGTTAAACTGGTGTTGGTGTTTTTTTGATTCGATTTGGTGCATGTTGGTTTTGATTTTTGTAAATTTTTGTGGAGGCACATTGATACATTTTGGATTTAGTTTTGTCTATCGAAAATTCATAGACAGAATTGAAGTTATCCTGGAGTGTGGGAAGAATAGTGTATTTTTTTTTGTATGGCAAATAGTCGTTACATTCGTCGTTCGTGATATTGTTCAGTATCCGGAGCAATTTGATTAGTGTCTAGAAACATATAGAGCTTTAGGAAAGACAAAAATCACATCTGAGACAGACCTTTCACATTTCTGATCGATCTGGTGGCTTAGAAAGACTCACAAACCCTTACCAACAGTTAACGTGTCGGGAAAAAACATCAAGCTCGCAGAATAAACCTCAGTTGCCATCCCAGCGCTCTGATCGCTAGGAGGATGGGTACGTCACTCTGTTGTAACTTGCTTCTCGTGATTGACATTTGTGGATTGTGACAGTTAAGCCTTTGCAATTGCAAACCTCACAGTGGCACAAACTCGATCAGTATTTACAGTCGATGGTCTGACTTGAATACTGGAAATGCGCGTCATGACAACGCGCGTAATACTTACAAACTAGATTTAGAATTGGTTGCTTTACCAGGGTTCAAGTTCTATGCAACTGCTTTGACAGGTATGCAACTGCGTGTGGATTTTGTATGTGATGCTTATGCACATAAATAGATGGAAACGTTCTTTTGTGATCGTTGTTAGACCAAATAACAGTAAACGACTGTAATGAAAGCCAATCAATGCGCTGAAAGCAATCCAATCGAAAGAACGTTTGTTAATCACAATCTGTTGCATTACTTTTGCAATAATGTTTCAATGCAAGACCAATGCCAACAAACATTATTAAATCGATCAACAAACCCTTTTTCTTAGTATAATCGATCGCGGATACCTGCTTTTCAATCACTCGTCAATAGCAGTAATGGGGGCGATGAGGAAAGCATGACCCTTACAAAACTGCATCGATACTAAGTATTTATTTAAACAAATGTATAACTGACAAATATGGAGCGATATTTAGTGCAATTGCTTTAAACTTTTTAGTATTTGAGATCCCATGGAATAGAATTCACTTGCTTGGAAACGGAAGGGCTCAAGTGATGAATAGCTACGGAAGACATAGTTCATTGTTTTGGTGTGAATTCACATCCCCAAAATCTTGATTGCCTGCGAAATATTAAAAATACCTACACCTACACATGGTGATCTTTCATCTGATAAATGAGATGCAATAAATTGAGTTTGTTTGTGTCAGCAATCGAAGTAAATTTCGAATAAAATACAGCACATAGTAACCAAAGAAAAACAAAAAAAAAAAATACATTTACAAAGCAAAATAAATGCTACCTACAACAATTTGTTAATTGCAAACTTATGTCTGCGGATAATTGATACGTTTTACTGTCTTTTTTGAATTCACTCTTTGTTTTAGTACGCTCTAGGATACAATCTATAAAATCGATTTAAAGCATTAGATATAAGGTGGGTAATTTTGTTAACCCTTTCACGGTCGACATTTCAAACAATTTGACGTATTTCTCTTTTTTTTCCAAAACAATATACATGGTAATGAAAATAAACAACGTAAGTCCAATAGGTTTTGAAAAATTAACTACTTCTTAAACGCTAAATTTTAAATCTCCTTTTTTTTCCTTTTCAATATGTACACTTTGCTCCCTTTTCAATTAGTCATAAATTCGTTTTACCAAGTTTGATAGTTTCCAAAACGTGTCACGAAGGCAGTTCAGAATGGTAGCCGCCCTAGCCGACGTGGATTTACTTATTTTCCGAGTACAAAATGACACATACGTCAACAAAAATAGAAATTTAATGTTCCAAATCTAAATAAAATTGTTAATTGCAGAAGAACTCGCGGACAATGACTGCAACGGCCATTCCCGACATTACCCTTTCGTTTTCAAATCCAAACCACAAGTTGTTGAATTTATTCTACCGAAGCAGATGGAAAACTACAAAGGGCGGCTGCAATTTTGCATTTTATTTTGCCCAACAACCTCAAACAAATTTTCGTCATTAAAAACTATCACTTACTACCTATAGAAAAAATAATCGTCCATGAAAGGGTAGTTAAAAAAAACCTTCCAAAATGAAAATTAATTTGTTTTTCGCTTAAAATAAAATTAAGAAATATTTTTTCAATTTGCTGTTAATTTGCTCTATATATATGAATACTTAAAGGAGATGTGAAAAGTTGTTTTCAAATCGTTTTTATCACCGTTTTGTTGTTTTAGTTAAAAAAAAGTTAATGAAAGAATTTTGATTTTTCTTTTATAAATAGAATTGGAAAAGGCGAAGAAAAGAAATAACCTGAAGCTGTCCGTTGTAAATGTGGGATAAGTGTTATTTTTCTCGCATACTTGACTAGAAATCTCATATACACCAAATGTTCATTTGTTATTTGCGTGTGGTTTTAGTTTTTAGTAAATTTAGCTCTCTTTTAATTATTCATGTAGAGTCGTCCTTAAACTGAGTACTGTATTGAGTTACAATTTCCTATTTTGCATAAAGGAGTAGTATTACTTTTGTTGTTTATTATTAAATAGTATTGATAATGAATAAAATAAATAATACTACCAAATGAATGCAAAATATATATTTGTAGGTATATATTATATAAACAACAACAAAAAAAAACAAAAAAGAAAAACTTAAAATAATAATAATAATTCTAATGGAGCTGTATGTATTTTTATTAGTTATAATTTGTTTTTTTTTTTTTTTAGTGAACGAGTGTGTATGCCGATGCTGAATGCAGTTTTGTATGTTGTGTTTCAGATAAATTATATGTATAGTACGATTTTAACTTCTTTCGAGAATTCTTCTTCTCTTGGCTTAAATTTTGATTTAATATACCTATATTCTCTCCTAGATTGTTTATAACTACTTAAGATATAACTCTGTCTATGTATGTGTTTGTATGCCTACGTAGAAGGAGATTATTTATTAAAATGTGTTTTCGTTTGCTTACTCATCTGCGTCATTAGTTATTTGGAGTCACTGTGGTTGTGGCCGTGACTGTTGGTTGTCCTTCGGTTTGCTGATCCAGAGTGTTGTAGACTGACGGATCGATACCCAGATTGGTTGTTGCCGAAGAAGAACGTGGACGCTGTGGTGGCGGCTGTTGCACCGGATGCTGTTGCGATTGTGCCTGTTGTTGTTGTTGTTGTGGTTGTTGTTGCGGCTGCCCCGACTGCTGTTGCGGTTGCACCGGATGATGCTGCGACTGTGCCGGATGTTGCTGCAGCTGTGTCTGATGCTGTGGTGGTTGTGGTTGCGTTTGTGTCTGATGCTGTTGTTGTGTTTGGTTGGCTTGCTGTTGCGGCTGTACCGGATGCTGCTGGGGCGGAAGTTGTTGCTGCGGCTGCTGTTGTTGTTGTAGTGGTGAAACAACTTCATAATATGACAAACTTCCTGGTGCCTGTGTAGAGTTTGAAGTAGCCGCTGGCACTGCAACTGGAGCGGGCACAGCTATAACTGGCGTTGGTGCACTTGAGTATTGATAATGAATCTGCTGCGGGGGTGGTATTTGTTGCTGCAACTGCTGTTGCGCTGGTGTCATCTGTTGTTGCTGCTGCTGTTGTTGTTGTTGTTGGTGCTGCTGTTGTTGGTGCTGTTGTTGTTGTTGTTGAGGTGGCGGAAGAGACTGTTGCTGCTGTTGTTGCTGCTGCTGTTGTTGCTGCTGCTGTTGTTGCTGATGTGGACTCTGGTCATAGTACTGTGGCTGATTTGAAAAACCACTCGCTGTTGGAGGAATATGGCCAACACTGGCCACGGGCAACTGCGGCATAGTGCTCGTACAACTTGTACTCATACCGAGATCCCGGTGCAATGGATACTGATGTTGTAATGGCGATATGCCACTGATGTAACCGCCACTAGGAACTGATAGAATTGGCCTTGGTGCTGCAATTGGTTGCGTCGGAAAGGTACTTAACAGCGACGCGGCCGAAGAAGGCTGCGCAGGTGCTGCATAGCCGTAAGCAGACGGAACTTGTTGCATGTACAGCATTTGCTGCTGAGCCTTTAGGTCTGTTTCTGTGTAGACTCCGCTCTGCTGCTGGGGTTGCCATTGCTGCTGTTGCTGCGGTGGTGGTTGCTGCTGTGGCTGCGGTTGAAAATGTTGATACTGTTGCGGCATTTGCATTTGCATTGAGACATTTGAATCGCCTGCCTGAGGCGGCTGATGTTGCGATGTAGGTGGCGGCATTCCATACCCTTCACCAGTTTCACCAGCATGATATGCTGCAAATAGAAAGGCGATGTGAACTTTTCATTCATAGGAACTAAAAAAAATTAACATCGGACAAACAAGCAAAACACGATCATTTGAAAAATTGATCACGATAGCACATATAAAGTAATGGTGTTTTGAATGTACGATCAATAGGTAAAGGATCGTTGCAAATGATCAGGCGATCAACGCCACGGCAACTTGCTAACCAATCGATCAATTTACTCGCAATGATCACGATTCTCTTGATCCACTGGCCAAGATCGTACTCGGCGCTGCTCGATTGCTGATGGTTTTCGACTTGAAATATATCGCGAAATACAATTCTGTTTTTTTTTTTTACAACAGCGCCACATCCTTTCGCTAATAATTAGCAACAGCAAAAAAAGATACCCCCGTTTTTCTGCATAAGGACCATCCCCCTTATTCTATAAGATATTCTAAGATTACCTACCTGGACGAAGTGTCTTCTGGAACTTTTCCAACTCCACAAAGTGTTTCAACCGCAACTCATCTTCTTCGATATGTTGCCGCTGCAGCAGAAGCAACAGACGCTGTCGCACGTTAGTCTCCAATCGAATGCCACACAAGTGATTACGAGCAGTATCCAGATTATGTTTGATGTCCTGTAAAAGAGAATTTAGAAACAAATACGTGTACTTAACGTGATATGTGTGTCGGTGAATGATGGGGGGCAGTGAATAAAATCGAAATATGTATTTACAGCTGAGAATAAAGTGCGCTTCTTAAAAATATGCAGCTTCTAATAAAAAAAATCACACAACAAGTCATATTAACGTCAGGTCGCGCCTTTAAGTTTTTCTCAACATTTTAACCAATATGTAGACTGCGAAGTTTGAAGTCACAGTCACACCGAACACGGTCCCTATAGAAAGTCGCGATTGTCCTTTAACACAGGATAAGCTAGCTTAACTATGTCGAGTGAATAGAAAGTATGCACAAAGGTGCAACGTGTTTGCCTACCCAGATAACTGAGCAAAGGTTAACAAGACTCGTGAATAACTTTTGCGATGCAGAACTGTGAACAAGAACGGTAGGATGCAGATGCAGTTCGAAAAGCCGAATGTATCCCAGCCAAGGTTTGAGAAAACCGAACAAGCTTCCATTTGATGCATCACATTTCAATTAGTGTCCAATTGCAGTCTTCTATAGCCCGGAAAGGCGATCTGCCGAAGAAGTATTAGGACTCGTGTTTAATTATTACCACTGACAAGACAAGAAACAGGCAAATCTGAAGGAGCGGCGTCTGAAATTTTTTTTTTGAAATTCCGCAACCAATACAAATCAAAAAAAAAACTCTTAAACTCTGTTTTAAACAATCAAAATGAACAAAAATACACGGGCTACATTGTTTTTGTTGCATGATTTTTGGTTACCATCAATCATGGATTAGTTAAGTGTGAATTTTGTGTGAGTTTTGGTTTTATTAATTATGTACATATGTGTGCCAAAAACTGCCAACAATCATCATCATCATCATCATCATCATCATCATCATCAGCATCATCACCGTGCACAACTCTTCTTCCAATCACCACCATCACCATTCCCATGACACTCACACACGCATACACAATTGGTGTTAAGCTTAACAGTTAGATAAAGAGATGGAGTACAGAGAAGTTTTTAATGTAAAGACTTAGAGGGCTACATAGTGTGTAGGAAAGTTTCAGTAGGAGTACATATTTGGAGGTAGTAGTAGCCTTTCACCACGTAGGATGGAGGATTTTTTTTTTTTGGTTTTCTTAAGAAAAATGCTCGCGCTTACCAGTGAACCGATCCAACTGGGTAAAATATTGACCATGTTCGTCGGTTGTGCGGCATTATTGTTGAAGCCAGATAGTGGATGGAGCTGGTGCAAGGGAGGTAGCGGCATTTGGGGATGCAGCGGAATTGCTACTGGCTTTGGTTGGTGTGGCGCCAGCAGCGGCGGTTGTATTGATGGATGGTGGTGTTGATGCTGCTGCTGCTGTTGCTGGTGATAGCTACTGTGCATTGTGAGGGAATGAGTTGTGCGATTTCCATTGGGATTTTGAATAACGATTGGCGGGGGAGTAGCAACATCAGTAGTGGCAGCCTTTATGGGCGTACTTTGGCTAAAATTATACATCGAGTATGATTTCTTGACAAAGAACTCGGGCGACTCATTGGAGTTGCACGATGGCGATTGCACCGATGATGTTGGCGAATTGGATGAGTCGTCAGAGTCACAGAGGTAACTGAAGTCTTCTTCGTCGGCGTGCTCTTCGTCGTGCTCCACATCATCATCGTCATCGTCCTCCTCCTCGTCTTCGATATCATAGTTGTCTGGGTCGGTGTTGCTCATGGAAATGTCAGTGTCATCGCTGCTGCCAGTGGTGTGGTGGTATCGATAGTGCTGCGAGCGAATGATCTCTATATCGCTGTAGCCGAAGCAATTGTCCTCGGGTTCACTGCAGTTGGCAACTACGGCCGGCAAAAGTAGGTTTGACGTGCCACCATGGTAAGTTTGATAGTTCTGATCAACACAATAGTGCCGCCTGAGACTCGGCTGGCTCAAATGCTGACGAGTCTGGTGGAGGAGAAGAGCTGTGTTTGGAGCCGGTCGTGGGGCACGGCGACTCACCCGGCATGGAAGGAGGTTGTCCAAGCTAGCGCTGGCAACTTTCAAACGCCGAGCGGCATGTGCACATATTCCCGAGGGAGGGACCTTGGGAAGTTTGGTATTAATGCAGGCAGTTGGGCGCTGGTAATTTTTCTCCCTCGCACTCCGTTTTAGGAAACATTTCCTCTTAACCGACGACTGCTGGGATGGGATATTGCTTTTTGAACCGGACCCCGGCACAAACGAGTCGGTAGAACTACGCACAAGCTTTGCCGATTCCTCATTGATACGCCCGGTAATGCCCCGGTGCAGACTGCATGCCCGAACACCATCGTCGCTATTGGAACGCAAATATGACTTTGATTTTGGATGTGCTTGAAAGCAGTAGTGGCCCTGTTTCCTCTTTTCTACACTTGCCTCGGCGTTCTTCTTGCGACTGCCGCCTCCCTGAGAGATGACGAGCCTCGAATCGCCTTTCACACACTCCGTGTGTTTGTTTTTGCGATACGTCATCACCTGAGGAGCTATGCTCATGATGCTGTTTCGTCGCTTTCTCGGCGCACCAATTATCGATCCCAACTGCTTTGGCGGCGGAACTGTGTTGTTCAACAGCTTCAGGTTCTTATTGATGGGTATACTGCCCATATGCTTGGCAATCTGCGGAATGTTTTGCACTGATCCTGAGGGAGATTGGAAAATTTGCTGCAACGACTGAGACAGCGTTTTTGTCTTACACGGCGGGGTGGACATCGAGACCAGCGACTTCCTCGAATTCGACGGCAAGAATAGGTTGTTTTGCATTTGCTGCGGTGATGACGATGATGATGCTGCCTTAGCTGGTGGCGCAGCAGCAGCTGTTGCTAAAAATTTCGCAGGCGAACGCACATTCTTGTTGGATAATATCTGGGGCTATGTTATGTGTATGTAGGATTTGAGTCGATAACGAAAAATGGGGATTGTTAGACACAATCAGGACCAAGGTGTAGAAACAACATTTGTTTTTGTATATGTTTTTTTGGATAGTCAAGTAGTGCGTCGGTAAATGTTTTTTTTTTTTTGTTTTTGTTTTGTAACCAGAGAACATGTACACATAAGAAAAAAATAAATAAATAACAAAAAAAGAAGACATTTGTAAACATTTAACATTTACAACAAAAAGGAAGAGATTATCAATCGGATGTGCTCCTAGTTATAAATTTTACTTTGGTGTGTAGTTATCTAGGAAAAGTCACTTACCGATTGAATGACAGATGGCAGCATAGCAGGATTGGTTGCCGCTAGGGAGAGCTGCTCTTCGGAGGCGATGCGTACAGGCATAATGTTGGTTTGGTTGTCTGTTGGCTTTTGCATCTCGTAACCTGTAAGGGCACACAGAAGATGTTAGTGAGGTAAGCAACAAAAAAAAATTAACAAAATTCTACAAGGACGAGGAATGCAAGGTTTTACACGAGCAGAGAAAATTTTCAACAAGGCGCAGGCTGATTCCAAAGCCAACCATTGAGAACACCCATCGATACTGTGAACCGTTGGAACAATTCAAACCGAGAAGACTCGGCATTGAGTTTAATCTGGTAGCAAACGGCGATCAAACAGCTCTTCCATTTCTAGGAACCTTTAGAAAGTTGACCCCTTAAAAATTGCCCACAATAAAAGACAAGAATGATGTTTAGAAGGAATCCCTATCGTCATAGGCAGACGGAGGATGCGTCCAAAGGGCGTAGGATTGATTGACTTTGCATTCGTCGTTTCAGCACTTAAACCAAAAAAAGACGTACCTGTGCTGTCAGCATTTGGCTGAATTGGTTGCTGTTGTTGGTGTTGTTGTGGTGGTTGTTGCTGCTGCAACATTTCAGAGCCACCCTGGGATACGTTCTGTTGCATGTTGGGTTGACTTTGTGGCTGTGGCGTATGCTGTTGTTGTGCCTGTACCAGACCTTGTCCAAATGATGGCACATACTCCTGTGAGGGAGTATTTGGAACACTACTGCGATTTGGAGGAACGAACTGTTGAGCAAGATTAGACATATCGATTCGTAAGCCAGTCAGCTGAGGTAAGTGTTGCTGTTGAACACTATGCTGTTGGGGTTGCTGCTGCTGCTGCTGTTGTTGCTGCTGCTGCTGCTGTTGTTGCTGTTGCTGCATTTGCACAGTTGTTACTTGCTGCTGTTGTTGAGGCATCTGTTGAGATTGCACAGCTGGTACTTGCTGCTGTTGGGGCTGTTGTTGTTGCAGGAGCGGTTGTGGTTGTTGCAACTGCTGTTGGGCTTGTTGCAACTGCGGCTGTTGTAGATTCTGCAATTCCTTTATTTGAACCGGAGGGCCACTCTCAGAGACTTTCTGTGATGCTGGTGCAGAAACACTTTCATTTGGCGACAGTTTGGGCTGCGTCTCTGAGACAATGCTTACACGAAAACGCGATACTTTACGTGCCTGTGGTTTGGCTGTTGTCACCGAAGCAGCAGCGGCATCTGTAGTCGAAACACCGGTCGCGGGTGTTTGTTCCTTTTGCTGTAATAAAATATGTATAAGTATATGCGTTAAAAGTCATGAGGTATACATACATCTGAGACAGCCGCACTCGCAGTAACGGATGCTTGTCCGGCACTTGTCAAAAGCGCCAGCTTCTTTTCCAAATCGGCTAGGGAGCTTTGAGTTATTCTGAAATTACCAAAATACGTATTAGTATTCGAATTGTTTGAGAGATTTGACAAAACTTACGCTCCTGACGAGGAGCCCTCGGTTTTCTCAAGGCTTCCCTGCTTGGACAGCTTCGAGGAGTGCACATCTGAACGCATTTCGCTTGGAGTCTGGACAGTTGTGCCCCCACCAACGCCTATGTGTCCGTCATGTGGTGTCGACCGGGGTATCTCGTACGACGCCTCAACACCCTCAATGATATTGGTTGGTATATTTGAGAAATCTGATCCACTATTATCCAGTGATGTGCGACGCGAATTGTAGACGGAAGAACCACGAGCCGATGACGATGTTAGGCCTGTCGGAGTGTTGTAGCCCACCGAAGGGGCCTGTTGCGAATACTGCTGCTGCAAGTGCTGGATATGGGCATACTGTTGTGATAGTTGCTGCTGTTGCTGTTGTTGCTGTTGCAGTTGTTGTATCTTTGGTGGCTGTTGTGTTTGCTGAAGCAGGGGTATTTGTTGCTGCAGCTGCTGTTGCAGTTGTTGCTGGGGATTTACTGATTGTTCCTTCTTTTGGGTTCGAACCTATGAAGACGAAAACAGAAATATCACTTCGTGTGTTCGACTTTGGAAATGTGTGCCACAAAATACAACAAGACAGAGTACAAACAAAAAGAAAACACAAGTTAGACGAAACTGAGAACACAAAAAATGCAGTCGTAGACACTTTGTATTGCAGGTGTAAGCTCTTCGCAGTCGTGTAGGTAAATCACCGGTCCACCATGGGTTAGTCATCTAAAGGAAGCTTAAAGCCATATAAAATAAGCGCTTAGCGACAGAATTGAGGAACGCACATGCTAGTGCGCAATCGACTTAACGTTTGGCGGATCAGCGTAAGGCACATAATTTCCCAGTTTCCCGTCCACCAGAAGCAAATGTGGTTGGAAAGTCTTCTTCGAAAAAGTCGATGCACACAGATGCACAAGACAGTGCGTCTGTCTGTTTGAAATAGTTGGAGGAAGTGGAACTCAAATGAGAGGGACACGAAAACTCAGACAAAGCAAATAAGGTGTGCAAGAAATATTTTTAACTTTGATGGTGCAGTCGATTAATCGACCTTGGTGAAACCGCATAAGAGGTTTGACCGGTATTAAGATTGAAACGAAGTGGTGACAATGTTATGTGTATTTTGAAGTACGTCAGCGGCCAAAAAAAAGTTATTACACAAAATATGCCAGTGGACGAACAAAAACAAGTGAAAACAAAACTGTACGGTGGATATGAGTACTCTAGGAGTTAATACAACTTCAAACTTCAAAACTACCTCTTCATGATCGATGACATTCAATGGAACTGTGGTGGTGGTGATCACTTGCAATGGAATAGGTTGCTGTTGCTGCTGCATTATATGTTGCTGCTGCTGGAGTCCTGGATCGGGTACAGAAAAATGGACGATATCTGGCTGCTGCTGAGCAGGCATTTGCTGCAGTGGTTGTTGAATCGGTGGCTGTTGCCCAGTTCCGGAAACAGTGCTCTTGACAGTGGACACATGAGCATGTGTTATATTCTCCAATCCAATCTTGAGCTGTTCCAGAGTGTTTGTTGTAGATTCACTTGTACCAACTGATGTTTTAGATGCAGGCGTTGGTGGAGGTTGCTGAGGGGCGGGTTCAGCCGAAGCCAAAACAGTTTGTTGCGACATTTGCTGCTGCTGATAGTCCGGCATCTTTTGCTGCTGTGGCTGATAGTCCAACATCACTTGCTGCTGTTGTTGTTGTTGCTGTTGTTGTTGTTGTTGGTAGTCCGCCATCATTTGCTGTTGTTGTTGTTGTTGGTAGTCTGGCATCATTTGTTGCTGCTGCTGATACTCTGGCATCAATTGGGAGACCACTTGTGTGGGCATTGCTGGCATCTCAGTCTGATACTGCTGCATCGGGATTTGCTGTTGCGAGTAGATAGGAGCCTGCATTTGCTGCGGAGGTGGTATGTCCATTTGCTGGGACATGTCCAGCATTTGTTGCTGTTGAATGTGTTGGGGGAAATCTGAAACATTTTGTGTAATCACTGAAGGCAGCTGTTGCATGGGCATTTGCTGCGGAATTTGCTGTAGAATTTGTTGAGGAATTTGTTGTGGAATTTGTTGTGGAATTTGTTGAGGAATTTGTTGAGGAATTTGCTGCATCATTGCCAGTTGCTGATTTTGAATAGGGATCGGTGTGTCAGCAATAGTTTGCTGCTGTTGCTGCTGCTGCACTTGTGCCATATATTGTACTGGCGATGTCAGTGGTACCGGCGATGGTAGGATAACGTTTTGTTGTTGGTGCTGCTGCTGCTGTAACATCGGACTCTGTTCCAGCTCGCCCACTCTATGTGGCTCAGCAGTAGGAGAATCCGTTTCATTTACATCCTTTATCGGCTGAGTTTGGGTTGCCTCAGCTTTGGGCGCTGCCACTTCCATAACTGCCGAACCAGAGGCCGAGATCACAACAGGATTGACCAAAAATCTTGAAATCTTTCTCCCGCCTTCGAATTTTTTCTCCGCAGACGAAGGCGGAGGAGGTGTTGGTTTCTCAGCCGATTCTTCGCGGTTTTCCAATGACTGTTCCACAACAGGTGTGGGAAGTGTCTCCTGCTGCTGTTGCTCATTAGTTGCGGCCTGAGTCTGCAGCTCCTCATCGAGAGTCAGATCGTTCTGGCCATTTGGAGTGGCATCATCCAAGGAGCCATCTTCCAAGACATCAACACCCGTACTCATACTCCCACCAGAAGAAACCGGCGCAGAGTCGATCGCCAAGCCGGCAACACTACCGTTCCCTCCGCTACTATCGCCCTTTTCCAGATCAACAGGCAACGACTTGTTCTGCCCCTGTTCAATGGTCGACGGTGACGATGACGACGTTATAGTGTTATCCGGCGTATAATCCGACGACAGCGATGTGTACTCCGACGCAGTGCTAGTCTTTCGCGATACTGGTCCGGAATTGACAAAGTTCTCATTGTAATTACCCTCCGATGTGCCGCCAGACGAAATCAGATGCGGAGGCGTCGACGACCCAGAGTCCATAACAATTCCCGACTCACCTTGTGCCAGTTGGCCAACCATCAAGAAAGCATCATCGTCACGTGACGCCGATGATGCAGCAGCCCCCGATGCACTAACAGCTGTACCCGAAGGTGAAGTGGTCGAAGACGTCGCCTGTTTCGCTTGTGTAGTAAATGCTGCCGCAGTTGTTGTCATTGGTTTGGTTGCCAAATCAAGCTCAGCTGCACCGGCATGCTGTTTGCGAAGATGCTGCGACGGATAATGATGATGACCATGCTGAAGCTGTTCCCCTCCAGCAGCTAACATATTTAAACGCTGTTGACTGGACATAAGATTACCAAAGGACAATGACAATGCCGGCTCCATGGTACCAATAGACGGCTCAAACATTTTAGACAAGTCTGATGAGGTTTCATCGCGCTGCATGTTGGAATATATATAAACAAGAGAAGAGAGGAAGAGAATTGCAAAGAAAATGTTTGCATTTCATTTAGTAAATGAAAACAAAAAAAAATGTTTCTTGTGTCAAAACAAAAATATTTATAAGAAGCGATGAATAAACTAAAAAATATATAAAAATGTATATCTAAGAAAAACTGCAAATAAAGACAAGAATACCAAAAGAAAACCACAAAATATACACAACAGCGAAAAACATTACTTTTATACTTTATACAGCAATAGCACAGCAAAAGTTTTAACAACAAAAAAGAAAACCATTCAACAGACTAATTTATTGTGAAATGTAAACATACACATGGACCCACGGCATACGGCCGGCGGTTCGCATGTTAAAACACGTTCTACTGCCTACTGACACACAAGTAAAATGCACGTTAGTGTGTATTCTGTGAGCAGTGAGCGCTGAAATGGCAATTATTTTACATTAGTAGTAATTATGCACGAACATCGCCCTTACAGTGCTAGCAAATATAAGACAGTGTTTCATTATAAAAGCGTGATGCTTAGGTTCGTTAAGTTGTCTTTGACATCGTACTTCAATTTGACAGTCAACTGACAAAACTACTTAACGATCGCTTCTTCTACGTCACAAACACAAATCATGGACAACCAAGGTATTCAAGCAATTGACAGCAATGTGAAATCTTAAATAGGATTACGTGGACTTTATAAATAAAGGGTGTTTTTTTTAGAGGTATAGAACTTTAAATTGGCAACACAATTTTAACTGGCGGCCATTTTGTCAGCTCCCAAGTGATTTATTTTTAGTTTGGATACGTCAATAAACAGAACTGCCGTATTTGCAGTGATGATAGTCCTCAAGTGTATGTTGAGACACCGTTACATCCACAAAAACTGACTGTTTGGTGTGCTTTATGGGTTGATATAATAGTTGATCCGTACTTCTTTAAAAACGATGCTGGCCAGAACGTTACAGTTAATGGTGACCGCTATATAGGTCGAGCCATGATTACTGAATTTTCGTTCAACAACCATGATGTGAAGGAGCTGTGGTTTTAACAAGACGGCGAAACATGTCACAACTGATTTATTAAAGAAAACGTTTGGCAACCGCATAGTTTCACGTTGCGGACCCATGCATTGGCCTCCAAAATCGTACGATTTAACGCCGCTTGACTATTTTCTGTGGGGATATGTGAAGTCGCTAGTCTACGCCGATAAACCAGAAATGCTTGACCACTTGGAGGAAAAAATTCGCCTCGTTATTGCCGATATACGGCCACAAATGTTGGAAAAAGTCATCGAGAATTGGACCTCCAGATTAGACTACGTCCGAGCCAGCCATGGCGGTCATATACCAGAAATTATATTTAAATTATTATAACGCCAGAAGTTTATCTTTCGAATAAAGTAAATTTCATGTCAATTTAAAAAATCATCTTTGTTTTATTCCATTTTAAAGTTCTATACCCATAAAAAAAACACCATTTATTTGACAGCTCCAGCTTGTGTGAATGTACTTATTGCTATATCTAGTATACTATAGGCGGCCATAACTAATGGCTCTCTCTTATGTAAAAGCTTTGGATTGCTAACATGGCACGGTGTGTGTGAAAAAATGGTGTCACAACGAAGATTTAGTTTTTGCTGTGCCATTCTTTTGCGAGACATATTTACATACTGATACTGTTCGCAGGAACTATTTTGTTTGAATTTAACATGCAAACGCTGTCATAAAAGAATTGAGCTACGTCAGCGATTGGCTAAACTTAAGAAGATTTTCATTCATTTCTGATACCGGCTTAAGGCAACAAACTTGGGAAGAACTTTCATTGTGGTCTTGACAACGCAACTTTCCCACCAGTCGAGTTTTTTAGCCAATGTGCGACTTTAAACGTTTGACGGAACTTTATCGAATTAATTCGTATTTGACATCTTTGCCATGTGGTTGGGGTCCTAAGTACAGCTAAACGGCAAACGTTAAATCTGAGTTAGCCGACTAGTTACATCTATATCAAGTTCCACTTATAAATGAAAACAAAACATTTTTAGTCGTTCAAAATTCCGATCACTACAGCTTTCAGAAGGCTCAAGCTCTTGGATAACCCCACGCATGTTTGCAAGCCCATTTAACACCAGAGATTAAAATGAATAGATCAAAGAAAGTAAAAAAAAACTGCCAATTGATGCCCTTAACCACATGAACAGAAGATCAGTTCTTCCTTAAGAAGGAAGAACTAAAGAATACACAGTTTTTTGCTGGAAATTCCATTTTATGTTTGCTTGTTTTCCGTTTACAAGAAATCATAAAAACAAAAATTAAGAAAAGACAATATTTTCAACAGTACCCACATTAAATCCCACTATTTTTTTTTACAATAAAGGAGAAATCAAAATATAAACAATATGCAAGCCATTCCACAATGAAAAAATAAAGAAAAATAATAAAACTCTATCACAAACACTGTCAAAAAAAAAAAAAAACAATAATCTCATTTATTTATTATTTACGTATACAATTGACAAATAAAATGTAAATAAATAATAAAATACAAAAGTCGTGCAGCGCCAATCTTCTCGTCATGTACTTTTATTTTATCGAAGTTCTCTTGTTTTCTGGCATTTCATATATTTTTTTTAAATAAACCACACACAACAAAAAAAACTATTAGAACACAAAATTGCGTATAAGAAAAGAAAATTCACTTTAGCTTGTTTGTAAATGTAAACAATACTTTTCAAACATTTTGAAAAAAAAGCAAATGACTTTTAACCAAATGTATTATTTGTAAATCTATATTAACTTTTGTTTAAGTTTAGGAAACCAAAAAAAAAAACAAAATTAAAATTGTGGTTAATTTGTTTGGTTTTTTTATTTTTTTATTTTTAAACTTACAGAACGGTGTCTTTGATGAGTTCTGAACACAGAGCGCTGGCGTGTTAATGACGCATGTCGTACCTATATGTACACATACAGTATTGGAATTTTTGTTTTAATTATTTTGTTATAACAGGTTGTGTGGTGTAAAACAGAAAATACAAATAATCTATGGACAAGACATCTCCATAAGAAAAGATGTGTTTTTTTTTTGGTAAACCTAAAAAAACATTTTTGTTGTTTACCCTTCGAACAATGGAAAATATTTAAGGACTACCTGAAGAGATGAATGAGTTGGGGGTTTCCTGACATTTTCTATATATTTTTTATGCGACTAATTTAACGCTGCACTAGATATTGGTTCAGGTTTGAAAAAAAGAAAAATAAAACTCTCTGATTAAAGCTGATAGGAGTTTTGCGATCGAGAGGTTCGTCGCAGACGAACAGTAACACCAGGCATCATTGAAGTAGAATAAGCTTTCATTCTTTTTGAGAAGTACACGCTTAAGAGGTTATAATTTAATACACAGAGTTAGAAGGAAAAGTGACCCATTGCGCATAGATACATTTGTTGTTAGGCCTATGGGAGACCTTCCTGTTTTCCTTTCCTCCCCTGGGGATGACCAAAGTGGACTCGAACTATGACATTATCAGTCGCCTCAGGAGACCTGCTGCGCGAGCTGAAAAAGAAAAACACAAGCCCTCACTTTGGACCATTGGGACAAGCTTGAAAATGCACGAGAGATTATTAGCAATTGTGTTGAGCCTGCTTGCGTATCCGACTAACGATTTTCTGCTTTGCTTGTGATTCGAAAATACTGCTTAAAAACCCTGATTGAATGACTTACTGGTAATAGTTAGTCCTTTTCATGTAACAAAGATAAAACCTTCCTTCAAATTTCCTACACTACCGATACTCGGAGATTTCTTCATCCCTCAGGTGTTGAGCTTTTTTAAACACTACTCCGTAAACAACCGTTTCAACTTTGTTCTTAAAAAATACCACTAATTTCCGAGTTGCGAAAACATGTAAAAATAATAATTTTAACCGACAGAAGCGGTGATTCTAATAAATGTCTTTGAACGGGATAAGGGAGAAGAGAAATGAATCGAATATTGCATGCATTTACTAATAGGGAGAACTGATAGAGAGTAAGAGAGATAGTTATACATGTATGAAGTATAGGGAAAGAAGGCTTCTTCCCTGAACCCTAAAAGCTTTTTTTTCTAAATACAATATGTATGCTTGTATTCGGGAAAAAAAAACAATTGTTTTTTTTTTATGTGATGACAATTTGGCATGTACTTACTTTTTCGATATTGCGGCGGAATGGTGCTGGTACTGGTATTTGATTGGGATTGAGTTTGACTTGACGGACAATGTCCTTGATCATATCAACGAAGACGGTACTCTGACTTTGGGAAAGCAGATCCTGTGATATCTGTATTCAAAAGGAAATAAAAATAATAATTTTAAGCACATTCGAAACTACCAGTCTTTTCGAACATAGAATTGCAGTGGAATCAGAATAACAATTTGTTGAAGTTTGACTTTGAATATGCCAAACGAAAGTACGAATAACTATCAAAAAAAATCGACATCTTAACAGCCTTCTAGAGCTTTAGCACAAATGGTTGGATTTCAGTTCGTTTTGCATGGAGCTTGGTGTGTCTGTTGCCAATTGAACGCCAATTAACCAAATTAATTGTCAAATCGAGAATTATGAATTCGATACTGAAATCCATACTAGCATGAACCTAAAATTGTCATTCATTCCACAATGTTTCGTTAAAAACATTCTTATGAATTTAACAATCGAGAGACGCGTAGAAATAAGGCTGCGTTCGAATTTGTGCCCACGATGTTACTTACAACATGTTACGGTGAAAGTTTTCGTTCGATGTAATCTGAACTTTGCAAGTTAATTTCGATTATTAATACGCAACGAATTAAATATTTTAATTCGATAATTTTATTCGAAATACTTGCGAAGATTGAATTCTTAGTTAATTAGACAAACGTCAAATGTGTATATGTCATCTGACGTTTGGTATAGCTAAATGTGACTGTTAATAGCAGATTTAAGAGCTTTTGAGCGTGTTTTACTCGAAATATCTTTGAACTGGTGTGAATCTGTTGAAGATCGAGTCAAATATTTAAGTGCGATCTGTAGATTTTGAGTTCGAATCGATTTTGAAAATACTTTTAATCTAGAAATCTAGATGCATTTGAAATTGCTTTATGGAAAACTGGACTTTCGACTGATAGTTTGCTTTCTATGGCGAATACGAATTTTTATACAATTTCGAAAAAAAGAAAGAAATTTTACAAGTTCGTTACAAATGACACTTACCAGCTTGTTGGCGACATCAGTTGGATTTACATCACTTATGTCAAACTTGAAAGTAATCGTCTTCGGTTTGTTTTCCATGTGACAATCGACTACGCTGCCGTTTTCAACGTTTGTTACACTCAATTTAGGGATACGTTCGGTGCCGCGATTCGTTCGTCGGGTTTTGCTCGTTCGTGGTTTCTGAGAACCACCGTTAGAGGCGGATGCATCTTGCTGTTGTTGTTGTTGTAGTTGTTGTTGCTGCTGCTGTGGCTGCTGTATAACCTTATGTTGCTCGTTTGATGGCTTTTGAGGTGGATTAGCTTGGCCGACTGGAACTTGAGCTTGCGGAATGGGCTGAGGGGGCTGTTGCTGTGGACTCGGTTGCTGTTTCTGCATTTGTTGTTGTTGCAGCTGTTGAATCTGCTGTGAAACTTGCTGTTGCATCTGTTGTTGGTGTTGCTGGGGAACTTGTTGTTGGATATTTTGTTGTTGTTGGGGAATTTTCTGCTGAAGCTGTTGTGGCTGTTGTTGCTGCTGTTGGGGAAGCTGCTGTTGGGGAAGCTGCTGCTGCGGTTGCTGTTGTAGAACTTGTTGCTGTTGAGTCTGTATAATAACTGGTGTTTGTGACTGTACCTGTTGCATTTGTGGCGCGATCTGTTGCACTTGTGGCTGCATCTGTTGGACTTGCGGTTGGGTCTGTTGCACTTGCGGTTGGATCTGTTGCACTTGTGGCACCTGTTGAAGCGGTTGCTGATTCTGTTGGTTTACGATTTGCTGTTGTTGAATCTCTTGCGTTGGCTGAATTTGGGGTTGTGGCTGTTTTTGTTGCTGATACTGTTGTTGCTGTTGTTGTTGCTGTTGCTGTTGTTGTTGTTGTTGCTGTTGTTGCTGTTGTTGTTGTTGTTGTTGCTGTTGTTGTTGCTGGTGTTGCTGTTGATGTTGTAAATGTTGTTGTATCTGTTGGATCTGATGCTGCTGCTGTAGTTGCTGTTGAAGCAATTGCTGCTGCTGCTGCAATTGCTGTTGGAATTGAATTTGCTGTTGATGATGCAGTTGCTGTTGCATTTGTTGATCGGGTTGCAGCACATTTTGCTGATACTGTCCTTGTTGCTGTTGTTGTTGTTGGACATAATGCTGCTGCTGTTGCTGTTGTTGCTGTTGCTGATTATGAGCATATTGCTGCGACTGTTGCTCAGTAACTGATGTCTGATTAGAGTAATTAGGAACTAAATTCATCTGTTGTTGTTGTGGTGGTTGCTCGTATATATTCGCTGCCTGGGATTGTAGCTGTGGTTGCTGTTGATTTGCAGCCGAAGACTGTGGCAGTTGTTGGTGCTGCTGGTGTTGGGGAATTGAAACATACTGTGGCTGTTGTTGTTGTTGTTGTGTTGTAGCCGCAGCAGTCTTCTGTTGGGTGTAATATTGCTGCTGCTGGTGAGGATCAACAACTTGCTGTGCTTGTGCTTGCATTTGGATTTGCTGATGTTGCGGTTGTATTTGTATTTGCTGTGGTGGTGGCAATTGCTGCTGCTGATATTGCGCCTGATTTTGTTGGAATTGCTGTTGTTCAAGTTGTTGTTGATGCAACTGCTGTGCGGCTTGGTTCTGTGCATACACTTGCTGCTGCTTTTGCTGCTCGGCAGCCACATCGATTTCACTTGGTTTCTCCATTTCGACTCTAATCTCGCCACCCATTTGTAGGTTGATGTCCCGTCCTCCTATAGTCTTAGCCACATCGAGCGACTGCTTTTGCTGTCTATCTGCATGGTCCTCTCTCACCGTAACAATAGCCGGTGCCGTTGGAGTCTCCCCAACAAGAACCACCACACCGCTACCATCATCCTCCTCCTCATAGTAATCCTCGTCGTCTTCCTCATCCTCCAAATGCATTACTTCATGGCAGCCCCAATTCGTATCGTACATCTCTCTCTGTGCCAGCAGCGCCAACATCTCCAATCTGGACTTCTCATTCTGCAACTGCATCTGCGTCTGCTTTTGCTTGCGTTCTTTTTGCAACGAAACCACTTGAACTTTTAGCATTTTGACAACAGCCCTCGAATCTTCCTCACTGATAATTCCCGCCTTGCACATATCCATGCAGACCGTCTCACAATCATCATTCTTTATATCGAATTCGAACTGTATCGCCTCGTTCTCCTTGTGCTTGTACGAGCGCTTCTTTGGATCCAACAGCCTCAGCCTAAACTCGATGACGTTCTCCTCTGAATTATTGAGAAACACCTCGGTTGTGGTTGGTTCTAAGCGTATGCCAATATCTTCCCCGAAAAACTCCGAGTTCAGCAAGTCCTTGCAGCTGGGTCGGTCCTCCTTCTTCAATTGGATGCACCTTTCAATGATTTCACGAACCTTTGGATTCTCGACTTTGTCGAAGCTAGCCGGCTTAATGCCCGATATGACCTTCTTGTAGATTTGTGCCGGTCCCGAACACTCATTGTATGGGTATTCAGATATGGCCATCTCCAACATACACATACCGAACGCATAGACATCCACAGCCTCGTCATAGTGCTCTTCGTACATTTCGGGCGCCATAAATTCGGGCGTTCCAATCACCGACTTGGCGAAGCTACGATTCTTGAGGGTGGCCAAACCTAAATCACCAATCTTTACACTACCAGTTGTACCAGTTATAAATATATTATCACATTTTAAATCACGATGTATTATTGGCGGTGAACGCGAATGCAGGAAATGTAAGCCCTTCAGAATTTGACGGCACCACGACTTTAAAACTTTCGGATTAATTTTCTTAAAACGCCGCAAATAACTGTTGAAATAAAAATAATCAAATTAAACATTAACAAACAAAGTAAATAATTAAATTTAAACTTATGTTGTACTGTGTCAAGATCAGTTCAGCTTTTTTAACTTGGAGATAATATCAATCTTTTAGTGCTTTGACAGGTCAGAGATGTAAAGTGAAACATCTCCCCTAAATCTTATATTCTTGGCTCACAGGCTGAATTGATTCAACCGTAGCTCCTGACCAATATAATTAAATTTAATCTGCCTTTTATTTAAACTCACACGAATCGGGTAGTTATTTTATTAACTCCTGCTCCCATATAGAGGTTTTTAAGACAACTTTCCACTTCTGATGTTTGCCTAACAACTTGGAAATGTAATTCAACTGTAACCATAACCAACTCTAATTACATCGAAAATAAATAATAAAACTGCAAAACGTTCGTAATTACAGGTTACGTCACATTGGCAGTCCTCATTCAATTGAATTATTTCAGCGTCATCGCGTGAGTGACGGCCGACGCAGAGTTCTAAGCCTAATTACCAATTTGCTGAAAGGTCTTTGCATACAAGTTGCATTGCCTTTAACGGGTTATGGGGGGCCCCTTTTTAAAAATGCACCTATTCTTGTAACAAGAACTCGATTAAAGATTACATGGACATGCACAGGGGTATACGCAATAGTGCTGATAAATAAACGGGCCGACATGAGGACTTTTCAATAATTTATTTGTTCATCCAAAGACAAACCCGAGCACATCGTCTTTAAACACAGTTATAGCTGCAGGGTGTTGAAAAACAAGGAACCCTTAAATAACTACGATGTCTGTGACAACGAATTAGTTTTTAAAACTGCCACAAATTGGGTAGATTTCTGTACTAAAACCCTTCGCTATCTTAACCTGAGGAAGATCCGCCTTTGTGTCACTGCTTTTCGGCCTAATTTAACAGTCTGAATATTCAAATTCAGGCAACTAGCCAAGGACCGGGCTGGTTGGAGAGGCATATTGATTGAGGCCCAGGCTCGCCCGGGACTGTAGCGCCACCTAGGTAAGAATATTAAAATTTTAAGACTATTTTTATAATTTTTGACATCTCGTTTCGGGTCTTATGATTATAGTCATCGATTTGGCTGCAGCTTTATTGAACACTGAAAATGTGGCTATTTACACTTTGCCAAATATTTTATTATATGAGAGACTAATTTTTCCCGTACACCTATTATTGCCCATAGACAAACCATACTGAGACCCCCAACTCACAATCCTCTTGCCGCTGGCCCCCTCAGTTTTTTTTCAAATTCGCCATTTTGTATTCCTATCGGTGTTTTGTCAATTCGGAATCCGAATGACATGCAAAAACAAACAAAAAATACAAAAATAAATGCTGCCAACCTCGGCAGCAGTGGGGAAATGTGAAAGAGTTCGGGAATACCACATTTTAGCATAACTGAATGCCATTGGTTAGTTATTATAAATTTTTTAAAGGTGAATAATTTTATTTGTGTGGTTAAAATAAACCACGGTTTTAAACACGGTTTCGTGTTTAATTTTTTCTTAAATAATAAAGGAAATTTGCTCAAAATGTTTTTATTTTCCCTCAACCAACATACATTCTTAATTTTTCGTAAATATTTTAAGCAAATTTTTTTCCTAAAAAAAATTATTATTCACACGTAACGAACAATTTCAAATTTAACTGATAAAATTCTATGAACGCTGCAAGCCACTTTGCCCAAAGCGGAAGTGGCTCATATTTTTTGGGAGTGTATTGGTGACTCAGAACTTTTGAAGTTACGTGACATTTGTCAATACGAATTTCTATGTATCAATACTAGCGCAGTAAATCGTGACCACTCCGAAAAAATATAGCTTGTAGGCTAAGTAACGGGAAATCGGCCGAAGTTGGTGGTCTCAGTATTGTCTCTGTTATTGCCTACGAAAGTTTTGAAAACAAGCTACAGTGTCTACATTTCTTAAACACCCTGTAATCGTCTGTCATCTTTTATGCAAACGCGTGCAATTGTTTCGTTTTCATGAAAGTGGGATAATGCACAATAATAGATGGTAACCGCTCGAACATAACAATCCACAGTCAAACGCCCAAACTGTTCTTTGTTAGTAACCCCAAGTTTTAGCAGATAGGATATTGGCAAGCAAACCGTCAATTCAGACGTAACTTTTCTCTCGACAACAGAAGTCACAGTGCGGAGTCGATTAAATATTGCTAGATTTAAAATCGGAGCCATCCTAACTATCTCAATGTTCCCTCCTTAGCAGAATATTATTTAGGCTGGCAGGCTACATTGAGGTATTTCGAGTGACTTCATTTGTCATCAAGTTTTTTTTATTTTTTTTTTATATATTTTTGCAACGAATTTGATTACGCAGTTTTAATTGGTTAAAGAAAACATCAGTACGTTGAAGTGTAAAAAATGAAAGAACAGTGTGGTGTAACAACTGCTTGTCAGTTTAGTGACATCTGTCTTTGAAATAGATTTTGCTTCATTTTCGGAAATGACGGCGGAATTTTAGCAGTTGATTACTAACCGGTCGTGCGTCAAGTGCCATTAGTTTACAAACTTTGAATGACATCCGAAATGTATCGTATGATCTGAGACGCGGTTGTTAATTTTTAACTGGTCACAGTCATATGAGCATTTCCAGTGTCATTACTTCACCAGTATCGGTGTGAGACACTTTTTTGCAATAAGTGAATGTTATTTAAGTCAGCGGCGAACGCAAGTTTTCGTTTCAAAGCTGTACAAATACACATCTAATGAATTCCAATTACAAGATACCATATTTTTCCATAGCCCAAAGTGGACGACTAAACTTTTATCCCAAAGGATTGTACGCTGGGAAATTCGTGAGTTTAAAAGGTATGTGAATAGAGAAAGCTTTTCGGAAGTAATTTCTGTAGCTTAGCCTTCGCCAGCGCTTGTCTGCTAAGTTAAAGCGATACGAATATAAATCGCGTTTCACTTTTCGTTTTGTTTCGTTTCGTTTCCACCCTACCAATTTCACCATGATAACCTCGTCTTTCCAATTTCAGATATTTACGAGTTCAAAAATAAGTTAAAATATTCACCCTTATTCCGAGTGGCGTTTACGACGATTTATGAATCGCTAATTTGAATTTGGAATTACGAGAGGCATTTTTGAGTCGTTGAACGCCATTTGTCACTGAACGTCATGTGGAACCTATTGGCGTACGACGAACGTCATGTGAGAAACTTCACTGCCATTCTGTAAGGCGTTGAACGCCACAAAACGAAAAGAAAAACGACGGTATTTGTCGCTTACAAGATACTGAACGACAAGTAGTAAACAACGGCTGAAAATGTAAGTTTTTTTAAATTACTAATTTATTCAAATGACTGGACTAAATTAGATTAATTTCTGGGATAAAAATAACCAACCAGAAACAATTTAAGACTGGTCGAAATAATGGAAATAAAACCTTCGCTGGCAAAGAGATTGCAAAGGGGAGTCTTAAATGTTGATACCAAAGTGGAATGGGAATCCATTGCTCAAACCCTTTATAGCTTAGGGCCACCATCAAAAGATGGAAAAGAGTGGCAATACTTGATTAAATTGATTTAATTAAATGCATTTTTGTTCCTAACTTTGTATGCGGTAGATCCAATGGATTGGATTTTATCCTTATATGTTTTCGGATGCGAATGAGTTCAGTTTTTGTTATATTATCGTCGTCATCACTTTCACTACTCCAAAAGATTGCTACACTATTTGCCCAGTATTTATAAACAAATGTGCACAAGTAAGTTAGCTAGTAGACACCAGATAGCATACAAAAGTTTGACGTAACTGCTGAATAACAAGTTGATAACTTTTACACAGCGTTTATTAATAAGGGGGTTTATTTTTAGGATACAACTTAGAAATTTCTTTCAAATATACAAACACCATAAACTGATACCGCCATTTATCTGTCATTTGCACATATCAGCTGGTGTGGATCGTATGTGGAATGTGAACTACTTATCGACAACGTTTTACCCTGTCGTGGAAGTTAGGGAATAAGTCTTCTAAAATGAAACACCACAAAAAACGACAAACGTTGTGAAAGTAAAACGCCACTCGGAATAAGGGTGAATATTCGGGAAGTACAACAATACCACAACCGACTTATCGAAACAGCGATTGGGAGCGTCCCTCTAATCCATCAGTTTTTGTGAACAAATGTTTTGTTCTAGTGTATCTCTTCAAAATGCCTTTGAAGCCAAACTAAATGACTTTTTTAACGCGTCGCTTTGACTGTGATTGGCTTTATTTCATGACGGTGGCGAAAAGTGAAGACCTGCGAAGCGTCGAAAATATAACCAAGTTTATTAAATCGCTTTAAAAAAAAATACATCATACTCAAGCCGGGCATTCTAAATGCGTCACGTTTACTGTTGAACGGCAATATTGATCGTCGTCTGAAATTGATGTTAGCGTTTAGCGTGCCGTGCCTGAAGACTAGTGATATAAAAGATCTGTTTGCCTGTCTGTTAAATCTAAGGGTAGAATCACATCCTTAATTCGTCACGTAGTCTGTGAGGCGGTAAGTAATTCATTCGCAGAATGTGCGTTTCAAGTGACTTTGCACTTTAATAGTGAAATTTGTTGAATCTAAAAATGATATCAACTGTCATTTATTCATTAGGCCTGTTCCTTGACTTTCAAATCTTACGAATTTTGTAAAGGGTGTTTTTTAAGAGCTATAGAACTTCGAATTGAAATAAAACACAAGAAAATCGTTTTAATGTCCATCAATTTGGCTTTATTGGAAGGATAATTTTATGTCATTAATGTTTAAATATGATTTCGGGCATGTGGCCCTGGTTCGAATAAAGCCAAGTCTAGAGGTCCAATTTTCAACCACTTTTTCGAGCATTTGGGGCTGTATGTCGGCAATAACGCCACGAATGTTGGCTTCCAAGTCCCCTAACGTTTCTGGTTTGTTGGCGTGGGCGAGCGACTTCACATATCCCCCAAGAAAATAATCCAATGGTGTCAAATCACACGATTTTGGTGACCAATTAACAGGTCAATTCCGCGAAATTATGCGCTCATCGAATGTTTCCTTCAATAAATCGATTGTGACGTGCGCTGTGTGGCATGTAGCGCCGTCTTGTTGGAACCAACCTCTAAAAAAAACACCCTTTATTAATTCTTACGAAATTTTAGGAAATTTTACTCAATGCCGTTCATTAACTCGAAAAATTCGTAAAAGAGAGCCATCGAGAGAGCAAAATATTGCTCGCCTCCACTGACAATCTTACGAATTTTTACTCAACAAATGTTTTGGTGTAAGAATTGGAGAAGCTGTCAGTCACCTTACAAGTAACAGCTGATTTGAAATTGCTTGTCCTATTTGGGATATGCGTGCATTCGTCTTATGTCGTTTTCCATTGGGACCACCAAAAATCTTTTTCAGATCTCAGATTTAAGACGTCTCATGGAACATGCAACGAAATTTCTGCTTTTATAAATGGATTAGTGCGATATTTGACAACAATATCAGCTGTTCAATTTCATTGGTTCTTTTGAAAAATCAACTCGACTTGAAAAATGTTTCCAGTGTTGTAGATGCAAATGGAGTAGTTTCGATGATTCGTAGTCTTCAGATGATGAGAAAGACATTGAAGACAATAATTCCTCCAAAATGATATCCATGGCTATTTATATATTTTGATTTTCACGAAACTTTGCGCATTTGTTTTAAAAGCAAACTTCTTAAAATGACCCGAAACAGCTGTGCAAAGTATATTATTTGTGGCAGATGTGTAAATCTGAAACAAAATATCGCGATCTGCAAAAAGTGATCCGAATCAAAAAAAAAGAAGATTGTTTCCCCCAGTGAAACATGAAAAGTGATTTAGATAAAAAAATATTGATCTGTTGTCCCAATGGAAAACCACATTAAAATTGTATCAACAGACGCACGGCCAAATAAAATTAAATGTTCTTTCAAGGATATTTTTTTTTATAATGTACTAGTGCTCAAGGGGTTTTTGTCCCTTATAATGCTAATGCACAGCACGAGTGAAAGGATTAACAGGAAGGATAGAGAAGAGGTACTGGTGCACGTTGGTCTTAAACGATTGAGAGTCGTATTGGGAGGGGAAAACCGTTTGAGGCAATGCATTGCACATGCGTGTTGTTCGAAAGTGTAAGAATCTGCTCCACGTAATTTTGAATGCAGTGTTCTTTTTCCCTCTTATTGAATGCTACTAGTTCAATCAATACAAACTCTTCCACATACTACCAGGATTCATCAAAAAGAAGTTTAATTAATTCCGAATCAATTTTATAGCCAGGTAGATGAATCAACTTTGAAAGTTGATTCTTCGAGTTTATCAGACATTTGAATGACTTTTCTTATCCATTATTTTTCATATGTGTCTCGCTCTGAGAGAGAATATTTTATCACCACCACTGCCATTTTGACAGTCTTTTCCATTCTTACTACAAAAGTAATGTAACATTGGCCTTATCATCAATCACAAATTGTCAGGATGGATAAACACCTAAATACAACTGAAGTTTGACACAACAAAAATCTTACTGTACAAATATGGAAGAGAAAGAGAAAAAAATACTGTACTTACGCTTTTAGGGTTCCTGAAAGCATCAGCTCAGTGACTAGAACAATATTTTTTCTTTTGCCCACATTGGACTCCCAGTAATTGTAGAACCGTACAATATTTGGATGTTGTAGTTTTTTAAGCATTTCAGCTTCCTCACGAAAACGTATACGTTCAGCCTTATTCACTTTTTTATCCTAGAAAGAAGAGACAACAAAACAACAAAATTAGGTTGCATGAATCGATTAAAAGAGGCAAGTCCAAGTTTTTTTTTTTGTGTCGCTTTCAAACACTTCTGCTTAAAACTGTTGAATTGTGAGGTTTTTAAGAACTCGAAAACATTCCTTAGGGGATCGTCTTCTCGAAGCTTTAGCCTGTTGAATTTAACTTGACTACTTAGACTTGCACTATGAGAGAGAGAGGATAGTAAATATTTAAATACTTACTAGTAATTCACACCAAGCTACCGCAACTCCAGTTTGTGTGTCCAATCCACGAAACACAGTCTTAAAGGAACCCCTGCCCACCTCCTTGTCGTACTTGAAGAACCGTCCACAAGGCGACATGCCGATCGGTTCATCTTCGTCCTCTTGCGGCTTCTTTGGCTTGCGCAGTCGGTCCTCGACAACTTTGCCAGGATCGACATAGAGCGGACCCTCGGCATCACCGACTTTGTGGAACTGCTCCTCCAGATGCTCCGCTTCACGTGACAATATCTCGATGTTGTCATCATAATCACGTGGGAATTCGGTTTCAATGTCCGCCGAGTCCAGATAGTAGTTGCCCTTGGAGAACTGCGGAAATGTATTATCGACAGACTTGCGTACAAAACGATTGTTTGGACAAAACTTCTCAATTGACATTGATGGATTGGCCGATGGCGATGGCGTTAGAATGGTGGTAGGAACGTTAGTGGCGGCGGCACTCGATGTAATTGCTGATACATCGTCATTTGCAACATTTGCTGATGGAGTCGCGACTGTTGCTGCTGCTGGTGCTGGTGCTGGTGGTGATGCTGCTGCTGTTGATGATGATGATGATGATGAGGGTGGTGGTGGTGGGTTAGGTTTCACTACATTTGGCACAGTAGTAGTATTTGTAGTAGTAGATGAGGATGTTGACATTTTCCGTCGTGGCGGTGGTGCTGGTGCTGTCCCTTCGGATTCGGGGTCATCACCGCCACTGGCATATGTAGCGTCCTGACTCCTGTCCTTCTCCTTCTCCTCCATGTCTTGGGGTTTCTTTGTAACACTTTTAACAGCAGTATGCTTTACATCAATCTTTCGTGTGCCACATTCAGCAACCGATACTCGTCCAGGTTCAGAGCTTCCCGAATGTAGCTGCTCAAAGAACTGTGCCCGTTTCGAGGCGGACTTCTTCTTTGCGGACGCAATTGTGGGCGTGCTGCTGCCGCTGCTACTGTGCAGATCACCCGAATCCGATGTGTTACACTTCAACTTGTAGCGAAGATCGATTACGCTTTTCAAGGTGGCTCCGCCACCACCGGTGCCCTTAGTCGGCACCGAGTTCTGCCTTTGGATCAGTTTGACTGGTGAGGTATTGTTGCTCTTGCTATGACTCGCCTGATGATGATGATGATGCGATGTACTCGTTTGCTGTTGCTGAGTGTAAAGATTGATGCTGTTGTTGTTATTGTTGTTGTTGTTATTATTGTTATTCAGACTATGGTCGCCGTTTAATATCGTCGTCGGTTGCTGGATATGAATATCAGTGCTATTGGCGGAAATGCTTGTATTGGATGATTCTTCAGCGGCTTCGCTTCCAATTGGTATGGTGGCACTACTTCCGGTAACAGTGCTGTTGGCGGCGCTATTACTTCGGTTGCTGTTACTATTTGCAATTGATCGGGTGGCCGACGAGAACTCCAATAAAACACGGCTCAATAGATTGCCCGTGGTGGCGGCTGTTTGTTTCGCGTTCGAAGGTGATGCTGCAACTGCTGCAAAAGCTGCCGAAATCAGCGACGACGACGATCTGCTGTTCTGTTCCAAATTAGAAGAGTTAAAATGGTGATGATGATGATGCTGCTGCTGGGTTGGTGCTATATCAAGCACGGCTGGTGATTGTCTGACCTGTATGTGATGTGCTGCTGCTGATGAGGATGCTGATGCCGGATGGCATTGGTTGGGTGCAAAACTTGCCGAGCTGAATTTCCTTTGTCGAATTAAGCCCTTGGAATTAAATTGCAATTTACTGCTGTTGTTACTTGTGTTGTTGTTTGAAGAAGAAGAACTCCTGTGGATTGTTTGTTTGGTTGTTTCGGGGTGGAAGGGGAATGGTGGTTGTTCACAGATTCCAAAAACAAAACCAAAAAATAAAAGACGAAACGAAAAAAGAAAAACAAACGGGAAAGGGAGATATATAATTTATTATTAAAGAATTTATTTAGAAAACATAAAAGCTAACAACAAACTAAAACAAAAACACAGCGAAAAATCAGTTCGTTAGATAGAGAGCACACAGACACACACACGAATACCAAGTTAGATAAGGGAGTTAATTTGATAATGGTGAAAGTAAATATAAATTAATAAAACACAAATAAATAATTAAAACACCAATATAAAGTCAACAGGTCGGTTAAGTCAAAAGAGACACATGCTATCATTCAAATCTAGAAGGATCTTAAGAAGGAAACTACCTGATGAGGTTCATTGGTTTATGGACACACTAAAGACAGAGTAGCCTCCCACTACGGGTGTCGGAACGGCGCAAACTACCCAATAACCTAACCTAACAAAATTCCATTGAGCAAAAATACATCAGGGAGTACTCGGATTGACTACCCCAAGGTGCGGGTGGTTGTCAACAATGATTGCTAAAATTTACCATAAGTACGAGGTTTTAGTTTATTTCCTAAGAAAACGCCAATCAAAATGTGGGCCTTATCAAAAACTCATTACACCGACACAGCTTACCTTCGTCTGCAATGAGAGTGGGCACGCAGCCATTAGAAAATCAATGATTTCCATCCACAAAAAGGAAATGGGCCTCCCCAAAGCCGAATATGATTCAAATATATAGGAATAGGTAATTTCCTACACAAGGAGTAATCAGTTTGATCCCAATTTTCCTATTTTCACTGAAATTTACACAGATCCGTATAGAATTAAAGGGTGGGCCATCTAGTGGTTTCTTTTTAAATCATAGGTCATTTTGACACTGACAGCTGTTTCCCGCTCAAATTCTTGAGAGAAAGTACCATACCTCCGCGAAACGAAATGAGTCGCTTTACGCTTGAAAAACCTTGGGAAATATTGCAGCCCAAACAGTGCGTTTTTTGAAAAGAAGTTTTGGCCGAAATAAAGCACCCACCGCGGCTGCTGTACGCAAGTTTGTGCAAAAAGTTCGTGAGACTGGTATGTGGACAACACTCATGGTTATGTGGCTGCTGCAGCCGAGAGTTGAAGACTCAATTCACGAACATTAACTCACCATCGATCTCAACAGCTCAACATTTCATCCACTAGCCTGAGGAGGATTCTGCACAAAGATCTCGGATTATTCGCCTACAAGGTCCAAATGTCCAAATGATGACCCCCGGAAAAAAAGCGAGCATTTCAGAACTACAGAGTAAAATTTTTATTTCACACTATAGTAACCATATTATCGAAATAAAACACAATTAAAACAGACCCAAAGTCGGTACTCAAAAGCAACGTAGTTAAATTTAACCCTTGCACTGAACAACACAAACTGAATCAGGTTTTTTTCGCAGTATTTTCCGTGAAAGGACACAACCGAATCGCAAGCGTTTGTTTTTGCGGTTGATGGGTATTTTTAGTTTATACCATTGAGTTTCCGCATGAAAGAAACGCGAACAGTGTTAATATTGAAGCATGAGAACTTTGACATGTTGCTTCGTACGCAACACCACCGCATTTGCAAAACATTGTATAGGCACAGAGCACCTGTCGCCTTACCATAGAGTACAAATTGCATAATTGTCTTGATAAAAGCGAGTGTCCTACTTAATTGTTGTTGCTACTATTAGTAGTTAGAGGGAAGGCTTATATTAGTTGGACCGTGCAGAGGTGGTTAACTTAAATTTTGCATGAGTATAAGAAAGTCCTGAAAAGTTTAGCTGAGATTTTAAAATGAGCTTCGTAGAATTTATTTATTAGAATTGCGCTTAAAAGTGCCCGTACTTTCAGAAGTCACCTGACGCATGAAATTATTTGGGCTGAAACAAAACTGATTCTGTCCAAAGATGATTCACGTACGAAGTTGAAAGCGAACCCAGGTTTTTTTTTTGAAAATTCCGAAAACTCCACTTTGGTTTTCCTTTTTTAACCAAGCGCCCTTCACAAGAGACCCAACTTGTTCAGTTGCAACCCTAAAAATAGCATGGGGTCTTGGATCTATTATTGACGAACTAAGAACTGTAGACAAAACACCTGCCCTCAAACTAATCGCAAAACAACGCGCCTTTGAGGAGAGCTGGAATCTAGAAGCCCTAGACATTGGAACTTTAAGTGCCAAACAAATCCGCGTTGGATGAAAAATATTAAAGAATTCTCAAACTGGAACTAGAATATATTGCAACTTACATTCATATTTGAGGAGTTTTTCAAACGGTTTCAAGAAATAAAGAACAAATGAAAATAATAGTTATTTATATTTACAACCATCAGTGGAAGGCACCTTCAGTTCCGAGTCGGAGTGGCTAAACCTTAAGGTGTAACTTGTGCTTTTCCGTCGAACCGGAGACCACTCGCTCAGTAGCCAAAAGTCCCTGATAAATCAACGCACACCATAACACACGTGCCATCCAAGAACGAAGCATATGATACCGCACACGTAAACTTGAGAGCTGCTACCCGCAATCTCCACAAGCAAACAAGAAGGGAGAGTATGGAGTAGCGTTCTACCAGAGCGAAATGATTTTGGTAGAGCTTTGTGATAAATAGGCCTCGCATATCGCATTGCCTTAATTTCAGCGAATCAGCGAAAACAGGCAAAACGAATAGATATTCAAAGTTGCCTGCTTCTGTCAATTTTGATTGTATTGTCAGTTGTTCTATTACATTGAAATATGTGAACTACGCTTTTTTTTTAAACGCAGCAGAAGCAGTGAAAACAAGAAAAACGAATAGAAGAATATTCAAAGTCGGTTTAAACTGAACAGATCACTTGCGGACGCTCTAAGGGGTTACCTGCTTCTGTCAGTTTTAATTCTATTGTCAGTTGTTCTATTACAAGTGTTGGTAAAATATAAATTTGTGAAATACGCTTTTTTAAAACGCGTTTGAGGCCGAGTTTTCAAAGTAACAGTTCGGCGTTTTCTTTTTTAAACGTTCCTACCTGAAACTTTTTAAAAGATTTTTAAATATTCTAACGCAAAATCCATCAGCTTTGCTTAGTTTTTAAAGTAGATATTTCTAAAATTTGTCAATGCGATTCCTTATGCTCTTTCAGAGAATTTTCAAACATTTAAAAATAGCTTTGCCAGCTTCTTTGTTGTTACTCCCTAAGCAGTGAGTATTTTTTGTCTAAAAAATTAAAACCACCACCGTTTGATTTAAAACCACTGTTCGAATTAGTAACAATATGAGTTATGTAATAGATTATTTTAGTTAGTACTTCATTGCTATAGACGAGCATATGTTTATGGATTAAAAAAAAACAGTGTTACATTTAGATGCGGCTGAGATCTACTTAAACAGAAAATATATACACATACTAAGACTGCATCTATACATATATCATAATTTGGTACATTTAGGTGATTCAATTACTACATACATGCTTTATGTTTAGTGTTTAGTGAATTTGAATGGGCAAGGAAGGACACTGAAAGTTACAATGAAGACACACTCTACTGGTGGAGAGCGGGCGCAACATGACAGAAAGTGCAATAAGATGTCTTTTACAATTTTTTTTTTGTTACAACCTACACAACACAACATATTTAATTCGTCCGCGATCAAATTATACAAACAATAAAAGTCATTTAACAAACTAAGGAAATAAGAAAAGGTAGCCAAAGTCTATATATATATATACACAGTTGGCGTTTATATGTTAAGAGAGTGATTAACACAAAAACAACAATAACAATAAATAAAAATAAATCAGTAAGTATATAGATAGTTATGGTATATTTTTGTGAATACGGTGCACACCTGTTTCTATGATGAACGAATTTGGTGGTTGAATTTATGTTGTAACCACTGGATGTCGTCGATGTTTGGGTGCAGCCACCGCCGCCGGATCCACTTACTCCGATGTTCGATCGACTCAACGGTAATGTATTGTGCGCCAAAAATTCCAAGTCGCGACTAACTAAATTTGGACGGCGTGCACTCGTTACAATGCTGCTGCTGCTACCAATAAAGCCGACCCGCTGATGATGATGATGCTGCTGCTGCTGTTGCTGATGTGCTGTTGATGTGGTTGTGCAAACTACAACTGCATTACCATTTCTACTATTACTAGCTATAATCTCGGCCGAACTCTGATTACAGTTTATATTGGCGGTGCTTATTTCGCTAGCTACTATAGTTGAGCTGGATAAGGTAGTCACACCCTTTTTACGTATGCTTGTACGCTTTTCGGCGTACATCTCTCTGGCGCAGCAATGGAAATCAAATTGATTGCTCTTCTCCTTGTGGTCGTCCTCACACAGCTATCCAAGGAGTTGATTCCCACTTGATTACTGACTGGTGTCTATGTTATTGTTATTAGAATTGTAATTGTAATTGTTTAACTTGATGTTTTCAGTGTGGTTGTATTTTGTTTTGATTTTAATTTTAGATGAAAATGCGTTTAAACTGAGTCGAAACTGGTAGCAGTGACTCTATTAGTTTATGGCTCCTGTTGACAAAGTCCTCGACGACGTGTGGTGGCTGATGGTTGTAGTTGTTAGAGCTGTCAGCACTTTTGGCGTTGATTACTTGAAAAATTACACACTCTTAGTTTGGGGCTTGTTTTTGTTGTTTTGGGTATTTTTTTTTATAAATGTATGAAAATAATTGCAAAATGAAAGAAAGAAAGGAAATAACAAAAAAAAAAGAGATATAGGTTGAAAAGAAATTAAAAGGAAAAAATAAATAATTCGTTAAGGTAAACGTTGTAGTGTCTATCAGTTTGTAGTTTAACAAGTGTGCTATCTTGGCTGATGGTGTGGATTAAAAAAAAACAATCAAACCATCCATACCATAATTTTGGTGTGCGTTAATTTATTGGTGCAATAGTGCATGAGGCAATATTAGCAAAAACCAAAACAAAAATCAAACTGAACATCGACATTGTGAAGAGACACATAAAACCTCTTTTGACAGGGGCATTCACAGTTCGAAGAGTCGGCTTGGAACAAGCAGGGAAGATCAAATTAACGGGACAGATGGGCGAAACCTTGTCTAACAAACTTCCGAGAGTATAACTGTCATGAAAGAGCTACTCAATTAGCCGTTTGGACTCGGCATAAAATGTAGATCCCTTTCATTCGTCCCGCAAATAAAAAACTCACACAAAGCGAATGGTTGTTAAAAGTTAGGACCTGTTGCGGGAACTATTTTTTTTTTTAGATGTTTTAGTTGTTGCGAGATTTATTTTTTTAATTCGCTGCACTTTTTAAATATACAAAGAATTCCTTTTCAAATTCAGAACGCTGAGCTGACCTTTAAAATTCGTTTTTCAAACACTTCGAAGCGGTTTTGGGCAAATCTAATCGAGACTTCACATTGGATAAA
Organism: Cheilosia impressa; assembly: GCA_948293265.1. NCBI lineage: Eukaryota > Metazoa > Arthropoda > Insecta > Diptera > Syrphidae > Cheilosia > Cheilosia impressa. The sequence continues at coordinate 5,286,545 of OX411885.1, read as the reverse complement.
TGTACCTTGTTCATTATTTTGGTCATAAGTTATATAAGTATTATAAGAATATCTCGGGTACTACAGGGCTTGAAGAAGAACCCGACGTAAGATTAATATGATTAAAACTTTCGGGGTGAAAACTAATGCAATGTTGAGCCTCTACGAGTGGGAGAAGAGAACACCTCCCAGTAGTTTTGAAAACACGATGACCTTGACCATCGAACTCTCGGTATTATATTCATTAAGCTAATGCACGGAAGGCTGCAAAGGAACGGTGCCTGTCACAAATGTTTAAGCCCATCGACTTATTTTCATGGAAAATTAACTTAAGAATGAATTGGCTGAAAATTATTATTAGTCCCTAATTCTTTTCACAATTTAAAAAATAGATGAATTTTGTATTTAATTTAAATTTAATTTCGCTTCCCCTTCATCACTATAGAAAGGACAAAACGATCCAATCTACAAAAACGACAGTTTCAGCAACAAACAACATTCTAGTGGAACTCGGTGAACGAAAAATTGAGTTTCCCTAAATTTAAAAGGACTCTACTCCTCTACAAAAAAAATAAAGCAAAAAATGCATTACCGTAGCAAAGGAAGTAGCTAAGTAACTTCAGAGGAACCTTAATCAACGTTTTGCTCAATCAAAAGACACACACAAAGAAAAGCCATGCAGAGGATGACAGTAAAATTTTATATTTTAAATGATGTGTGCAACGAATCGTCAAAGATTCGATGAACTTAACGAAAATGTAATTGAACTCTAGCAGAAGATGAGTACGATAATGAATAAACAAAAAAAATCGCTTTGCTCGAAGAAACTAATAAAGAACAACAAAAAAATATGTTCGCTCAGAAAAATCTGTGCACATGTGCCTACTGTGAGTGACCATAAAAGGCTATCTAGGACATCAAGGACGGGGGGATATGAACCCACGGTAGTTGCGGTTCTAAAGCACCACTGCGTCACGTCCTTCTAACCTACCTATACACTTGAGAACAATGCGGTTAAGGAAAATGCCCCACGAAATTGGCATGTACAATTGTACAGCCAACTTGCTATGGGTGGAGCCATATTGGTTATGGTCCAAGCTAACCTCTTGACAGTAGTAAAATAAGATGATCGTACCTCATTCCTCATCAATGGAAAACTTACTGTAATGGTTCAATCCTTGCACAGTCTTTTATTACAGTGGATGAGACTTTAATCAAAATGGACCGAGGTAGCCAAATGATTGAGTAGAAGACGACGATGCAAATCGCATACAAAATCTTTATCGCTGACTTTGGGATGGAGTCAGCATCAGAATGTGTCCTCGAGAAGTCACTTAGAAAAGTTTTGCATGGTGCTAGGGGCAGGCAGTCATGAAATCAATATTTGAAGCAACAGGAGACAAAACGGATCTCTATTGACAAGTCCCAAGCTTTTCCATGAGCTTACAAAGAAGCTACGTTAGATAGAGCGGTTTGTACTTTTGAACGTTGCCAAGTCTTTATAAAGAAGGTTCCTTTGTATAGTTCTCAAGTAAGGGAGCAATTACCAAAAGTATGCTTAGATATTACTAGGCGATGCTCGTCCTACATATTTGCAACTGGCAAAAACCACGAGCCTTACAATGGTTCTTAGCCTTTACAATAATATTTTGTGTGTCAATTTTATACGGAAAATGTCGCCATTGTAAGTTTATAAAATTTTGCCTAATCAGTGATGCCAGATCGTGGATTACCTATTTCGATGGCAGTTTTTTATCATTCAGAACAAAAAAAAAATTTATTTTGTTCTTTTTTATCGGCGGCATGGGCAAAAAGGGGATTTTTGGGTATTTAGGTGGGCAATTCAGTCCGAAAAGTCTGGCATCACTGAGCCGAACACTAAATGTGATTAGTAGTACCGCGAACATCTCTTGTTCGCCCAGGTTCACCTCGGACCATAGAAAAGTCAAGTTTCGGAGTGATGGAACGTCAAAAGAAACAATTTTCAAACCAGCTAAATGACAAACGAAAGTTGGACTGTCAGATCGGAGGTAGCTGGACTCTGCTGCCACTTTGAAAAACGATGTTCGTAACCCGTCATTATGGCAACTCGATGTAAGTGCTGCAATATGCTGAGTGTTCAGGCCTAGCTTAGATTAAAGAAAGCCTCACTGTGTTTGGGAAGCACTAAATCCCGCTCTATATGTTGTGGCCCATTTTAGTACGATGTTACTTATTGAAACGTCGCCGTTCCTACTCTGTCTGTGCAGCAAAAATACGCAAATCATCCAACGAGTATGAAAAACTGAGGATGCTTTCAAGGAATGTAGATACCTATTAATTTGTAAGAGATATGATATACAGAGCCTTGTGGAACACCTGGATCTTAAAATCTTGAATTGTGCAGTCAAGTATAGTTTGTAAAGCTTCGATTACACATATCACGGAATTAGGCAATTTTTAACAGGCCATGAAAACCAAAAGCTGACGATTTATCAGGGCTTCCATAACCTAGAATTTAATGGGCGGTAGTGCTATGTGTCAGTATTTGGTGCCAGAGCGTATGTCGATTTTCCACCAGATGAGTAACACAGTGCAGAGCATATGGAATAGTTTTGCAAGCTAGAACGAACATCTCTGAATTATTGGGATATCGGATATCAGGCCCAGCGAGTGCGAAAATGCATTTGTTCAGAAACGTATAGTTTCTAGTTTACACCTTTACAACCTCAGGTTGCAAAAATACGTGCTGTCTGTTTTTGTGCCCTGCGCAAGTTCAGCATGAGGACACTGGCCAGCCGCACATAAAATTAAGTCCAGATCTCTAAAAAAAAGGTCATTAAGGCGCCGCGACTGAGCGGCGATAAAATTATTACTTTATCTGTCGACATGGTAAAACTGCTTGAATACAAACGTTAAAACTACTCTCAGACAATAAACAGGGCTTAATGGAGAAACTGTTAGCCGACTACAAGGAATTTCTACTTCTGTCGAAACAAGAACAAATTTAGGAAATCCAATTTCGGGCAGCTAGTGTATCATCGCCTGCCTTAACCTTTTTCTGCTGCAAGATGAACAAGGTAATTATAAAAAAACAAAACTCCAATCACCAATATAGAAATACGAGATATAACCCTCGCCCTAAACCCTTTTCAAGGGTAAGCCAAGCAAAGCATCTTTTCTTCTTCTTCTTCTTCTTTTTTTGGTGATAGAGAAGAAATTTTTCACACTAATGAGCAGAGTAAGAAAAATGCGAAAGAAAATAACACAACACAGAGGAAAAATAAGAAAGAGTGTATGTCAAAGAAAAAAAGCAGAGGAAGAAAAACCAAAACCAACAAATACAAGAAAACAAACCGAAAATTTATAAAACTGATGTATAAATTCTATTTAAGTGTCGGCTCACTTACCATTTAGAGGGAGTTCCCTTTGAAGATGGCGATTGCTCGCTTTGCGCCGCATTATTATTAAGTCCAGAAGCATCTCCTTGCCGCTGAACTAGCTCGCACAAATGTTGCCCAATGTTTGCTAGATTCTTTGTCGTATATCCTTGGTGATTTCTTGTTTTGCTGTTGTTTTGTTGTTTTTTGTTTTTTTCGTTTGGTTGATTTTATTTTTCGTTAACCAAAATGTATTCAAATAAGGAAAATTAAAATGATTACAAACACACAGAGAAATACAATAGTGCAGAGAAAATATATAGATGTAGGTATGGAGAGAGTTATGGTCCTTTCTTTCGTTTCTTAAGTCACTCACTTGATTTCATTTGTTTCAAAAGTCGGGATTTCATATATATATATATTTATAACTTTTTGTAATAAGAAAACAAAAAATTTAAAAAATTCAGGAGGTTTTGAAAATCTCTGTGATTTTATGTTGCCATCCTGTTTTATGACAGCTACTGTTGCGATATCCCATTTGTGGTGGTTTTACTGTATTGGAATAAATGTGCAGCTGGGATATCGGTTGTTTATATGGAAGTCATGCTTAGAATCTAGTTATAGTATGAATTAAATTGAATAGTTGGGTGCTGTTTTTTGTTTTTTTTTTTTTATTTTTTTTTATAACTTTAATGCGGGTGCTTTGTAGTTGTGTTTTATTTATTTTAATTGAAAGGTCGCTGATTCATCTGAAAAGAAAAAGAAGAGATAAACACGTTAGAAAGGTGTCCAAGCAAAATCGGGTAATGCAAACACAAAGATGGATAGAAAATAATTTTTTTTATCAAAAAAAAAAAACCCTTGTTGCACTTGCGCAGTCTACCTGGACAGTTGCCAGCCAGGTGGTGTTCTCGGAGGTAGTTCTGTAGTTGAAACATTAAACCACGGATTGCTAGTCTGATTCACTTCCGAAAGAAGGGTGGACAACACTTTTCCAGCGATCGGAGAGCTGACAGCTGAATTGTGTTCATTTTAGTTTATCACATCATCGTGAACCCACGAGAATATATACGATTGCCACTAGTCCATGGGAAAATATCCGCCGGAGAGGTAAACCCATGGAGCTACATCTAAAACAGTAAAGTTCGGATGTACTAACTGATGGTCCATGCAAAGGCTTAATGGGGCATGTAATTTTTACATGATGCCTTAACAAATCCACTTTCAAAACAGACAATTCTATTATACGATAGAAAATTTAAATAGAATTTGTTTGACTTTTGAAGCAGTCCCTCTCCTGCTTGAATTTCTAATTTACAAATCGTTGACATCAGAATTGCATCGAGCTCACTCACCCAATTCCAATGTCTCTGCATTGCCCCAATCAGCCATTAAGTTCGAGGTAATGTTGCTGTTGTACTAGGAGTAACTGCCCATTTTGAACGTACGTCTATCCATACATTTTAATTGGCTCATCCTCCTTGTTGAACAAGCACTTCAACAGGAATTATCATCGTTGAAGAGGAGGCCTGGTCAGGCGCGGATTTACTTTGCGAGTGCAGTGATTTTTCTGTTCATTCTCACCGGTTTTGGACCCTCGGATCTATAAATGCCAGTCGTGCTGCAGTGTGTTGATAACAACACAATATTCGCCAGATTTGCGGAAGAGTGCAGTACATGTCTGTTGCGATTACGGGCAGTATATTCCATGTAAAGGATGTGGGATCATGGCATTTGAGTTCGAATGAAACGATTAAGGATTCATTTGAATGAATGCATCAAGAATAGCTTCGACTACAAAATGGTTCGCGTGCCAATTGTATTTGCCACAAAAAGACTCCACCCAGCTGATCCAAACACAATAAGGGTAACCATGTGTGAACGATTATTCAAAAAAAGCTGCAACAATTGGCGGAGGCCAGCTAGGAAGTGCGTGTCGCACGAAAAACGAATTTTGTTGCAAGTCTTTTACAGTGATTGCTGCAACGAGCAGGACCAGTCTGATATGCGCTTATGCAACCATGATACGAAATCGAAGGTTGCTTCATCGACAAGATTATTTTGAAACTGACAGCTGTTTTCCCGCTCGAAATCTTGACAGAAAGTCAGTATCATACCTCCGCGGAAATGAGTCGCTTTACGCTTGATTAACGATGGGAAATATTGACAACTTATTTGCAAAGTGAGTACTGTGCAGCCCAAACACTGTTTTTTTAAGAAATTTTTAAAGCACTCACTGCGCCTGCTGTACGCAAGTTTGTGTAAAAAGTGCGTGAGACTGGTATGCTAGTGGACAGCATCCACAGAGAGTGACAGTTTGGTGCGGATTTTAAGTGGTGGCAAAATTGGACCATTTTCCTTCGAAAATGAGGCTGGGAACAACGTTTCGGTCAACGGTGGTCGTTAAAGAGCCGCTAGTTCATGCAGGATGGCGCGCCGTGCCACAATCGATCTTTTGCTCACCAAATTCTCAAATCGTGTTATCAGCCGTCTTGGCGATGTCAATTGGAAGCATCAGAGCTGCGATTTGACACGTTTGGACAAGACAACTCCAAACTTTGTGCAATTATTTTCCAAATCGAAAACCATGCGGCACAAAATTGTTAACCGTGCGAAAGGTTTCTCCTTGTCTGATTGTCGTGGCCAACCCGTTTCCCATTACCAGCTTCAGAAATAGCCACTAAAATTTTAAAATCACAACAAGTTGAGGAAAACATACTTGTGTTTTACAAATTGATTTTCTGCAAAATAATCCAATTATATCGCCTATGGCGACCGTTAACTATGTTGGAGACATGCTTTATGACAGGTTGTCACATTTATTGACTATTGATTGCGAAACAAAAGAAAACCCTCTTCTTTGTGGTGGTTTTGGTGGCATCGTGAAAGGAATTCATCCCAAGGATGAAATCAAATTTCAGAGTGATGGAACGTCAAAAGAAACGGTTTTCAAAGCAGCTAAATGTCAAACGAAAATCGGGCTGTCAAATTGGACGGCGCTGAACTGTGTTGCCAATTTGAAAAACAAGTCCATCAACATAAGGTCATCAATAGGTATAGAAAAAAATATACCAGTGCAGGAGAGTTATTAAACTCTGGATACACTGAGCTAGAGCTAGAGTGAGCGAGACATACGCAGTATCTGACCGACGAAAACGCCACTTACTCAGAACGTTTCAGCGTTCCATTGTTATTTATGTGCCAAGCCACGCAACGTCTTTGTGAATGAGTACACACATCAGCTTAGCTTCAATTTGTCAAATTAATCTTGACCTTACCTAAATGACTGGTGTCACACGCCAGCTGACACTGATACCTATTCGGAGCGATTATTCATTTAACCTTCCACGTAATTCCCATTGATTTGCTCAACGAGGCCTATGATGCTGCGCCCAAGCAGTCTAAACGCCTAATCTCAGCGAATTGCTTGATCAGTCCAAATGAATGCTTTAAAGTGTCCACTCAATTGCGATTAGAGGGACTACAATAAAATTTACATAATCAAATCCCGCAGCGCTGCAAAAAAGCAAACACAATGTCAAACGTCAGACACCACCTGCGTTGATGTGCAATTCTAAGAAATAACCACGCGTCTCCGATCGACCCCTTTCCATTGTAATAGTCAGCCTACAACAAAGTGCCTGATTTCCTGACATATCAATCGATTTTTGTTGTCGGTAATGGTTCACCTACGAGAGTCTGAATTGAATACCAGCGACTGATTTTCGAAATAACCCGGTCCACCGTATACTCTTAGGCTGGTGTCAGTTTGAGGTCCAAACATATTGGACAAAGAATTCACACGACAAGCAATGTAACTCAACAAGAAAACTGCGGGGAAACCTCGTCCATTGTTCCACTATACCCAGACGCTCCTAGTTACCTGGTAAATCCAACTTACTGGACACTGCGACGATTTCATTTCAGTAATATTCGGAAATTGTTCACTGAACAATGCAGTTCCGTAACTTAAATAGTTCATACCGAATTTCTGAATGCTTCTGTTTCCAGGGAGTTTTGTGAAAACAAGACAACAATGTCGCCGGGGGTACCTGTTCATTTTAATGTACCATGCCGAGCTATTGTGTCCCTTATATATCGCATACTCATTATGCGCATTTTCGATATTACTTTCCATAAAAAAGGGGGAAACAATTCACTTTCTTGCTTCGAGAGCTTTTATTTATTAAATTTGAAGGTTGCACGTCGTGAAACTCAGTCCTTTGCATGGAACCATAATAAGCGTACACGTACATACAAATATTCCAGGTAATCGTAAATGGTCAGATTACAGGTCTATTATGTTGCAAACAGGATTATCCTGCAGGCGACTACTAATTGCACGCACATTTCATCCCTAATATCAAACCACCTATTTATCAATTCTTTGAGTTGAAAACTCTGCCAACGTCTCATAAGCTACTGCAAATGCAAAAAAAAAGCACTACAAAATTGGCATTCCTGCCGAATCCAGCAAAACAATTACCAGAAGCGAAGTCAAGAAAAGGCTTCTAATTGATTGCATAATTTGAAGTCTTTTACATTTTTGCAGTCGTTTGAATGCGTTGAAGGTACGACTTCTGATTGATTCGAGGCAATAATTTTACAATCATTCATGTATTTAAACATGAAACTAAACAAACCGACAGTGCAAGGTTTGACCCGCTATGGATTCTAGGGGCCGACCCTTCAACAAAAAAATTCAAGAGTAAACAACTAGTGCGTCTCTAGAAGTTCTCGACGGCAACTGATATGACTGCGCTCAAAAACTATAGACAAATATTAAAAAATAAATAAAATATAAAGAATAATCAAGACAAAGCAGCAGCGCCAATAAAAGTGAACGCTTTTGCGAACTAAAACAGGTTGCATACCGTGTTACAGACAAAAGGTCCGTTTTAATTAAAGTTTCTTGGAGTAAATTGGAAATAGGTGTCAGTCACTTTGAGATTTTGAGCATTTGTCTTCTTTTCTTTGCTCAGGTAGAGATTCAATAAAACTGACCTTTTGATGGAAACGTCGCTGTGAAACAATACGTGAAAAGTCAGCGTTCGAGAGTCCGACAGTTACAAAAAAAGAACGGTGTCCTTTTGAGGATAACTAGGAACTAAATACACGCGTCGTAGATAGGGTTCCCCTCCCGTCACACTTTAAGGCTTAGGAAGGTAGATAGGGGTGCAGGGAAATAAGTCCCCGGGAACTAAGTCCACTGAGGGACTTAGTTCCCACCTAGTGGGAAATAAAATCACTTTCGTAAAGTGGACTTAGTTCCCATGTAAGATGGGAAATAAATTCCGAAAACTCAGAGTGGTTTTATTTCCCTTTTAATGTGAAGTATATTCTCACTGTCGACTAAGAACAAAGTAAAATTAAAGAGTCAAGTAGGAACTTTGCAATTTTTATAAACAAAAATGAAATTATCTGTTCACTAAGTCAGAGTAATATATACCAAACTGAGTTAACAAAATTTTCTAAATTTCGATTTAAAGATATATAACTAAATAAATACATATATAACATAAATGTAATGCAACCAATAAGAAGCGGAAAAGAAAAATCAATAACTTAAAAAATTGTCAGAGTCTTGCAAACTGAATCGCGCGATTTTTTATTTGATTATTTTCAGAGTCTTGCAAACTGAATTTCGAAGGGAGTATTTTGTCAAACAGAACAAAAATTAAAAAATGCAGTTCAGTTTGCATGACTCTGAAAATAAGATTCACTTCAAACTGTTTTTACTGATAATGAATCGTATTGACAGCACTTATCCGAGATAAGCTTAAGATTTTGTTAGAAGAATGTGATAACTAACTGCACTTCACAGTTTGTTGTCCAATCCTAAATGTTGGAAGTTAGTTCCCCCTTCTTATTTTTGAATGTGTACTAAGTTCCCATAAGAAAGTGGACTCAGTTCCCATCTTGCATGGGAACTAAGTCCACTTTACGAAAGTGATTTTATTTCCCACTAGGTGGGAACTACGTCCCTCAGTGGACTTAGTTCCCGGGGACTTATTTCCCTGCACCGTAGATAGGTAGGTAGGTAAAAGGGTGCTCTTGTGGCTTCTGCCACAGCTTCACATAGACCATCCGTTGGGTCCATTGGACCATCCATACCTGTTAAAAAAAGAAAAATAGACCGTTTATCGAATTAGAGCCACATAGATTTAGTAGAATCTCATGGGTTCTTAAGCTCTTTTGTACCATGTCGTCTAGTTCGTCCCACGAGTACCTAATGATTTGAAGTCTATCCATCTACTATTTAGAACCACCCAGATTTAAGTATGAATCTCAGGAGTGCTTTTAGATCGATGTTCTTCAGATAATCTAGGTCGTCGAAGAAGTTACTCCTGAGAATCCTTTGTCTGCTGTTCTTAAGGGCTGAGCATTCGCACTTTAATGCCTGGTTTGATCAGTCTTGGTTATACTTTGTAGGAACTTTGTAGGTATTAGTTTTGACAAATTAGTGAGCAATCTTGTGTGAAAAAAAACACAAATATAAATAAATATATAACGCAAGATGGAGCAAAGCTTAACTTAATCTTTTCGGTTAAGTTAATGTTTTCAACTGACAGATATATACAATACACTGCACTTCATTCTATGGAAGGTGAGGGTACAGACAGGTTCCCAACTTCAGCCGGATGAATTAAGATTACTTTCAACATTTTCGTACTCTGACAGTTTTCATAAATGAGGAAATATTGAGAGAATGAGAAAATTATTGCGACGTTTGTAGACGAAATTAAAATGAGGCCCAATAATGGGTTACCAAGTTTTATTGGTTATTTTGTTTTGTTCTCAATTTTTTTCAAAAAATGCCTGTATTGACATTTATAAACTCAACAGTGGAAATAGATTCATTAATAAATTACCTAGATCAAAAAAACCAGGAGCCAGAAAAAAAATTTTACCATAGATTTGGCTAATCATAAAATTGACAAATGGACTAGAAAAATGGAACGATTTGTCGCAAATCTATGGTTTGGTGACCGTGAACAAACATTCATCGGTTATCACTGATTTGTAATCATCGGCTAAACTAAATCGATGGTAACCTAACCAAGGAACCTTAAACGAGTCCATTGGAATTTTCGGGCATCTCCATGACAGTGTTCGGAATAAGAACATGGCTGAGTGCATAAAAGTAAAAATGCGACAGCATTCATTAATGCTTAATAAAAACTGCATTATTTTTGCATGACGGCAGTTGTCATCTGCGTTCATATAAGCAAAATGACAGATTGCGATCAACTTTGCATTGAATTTTGTTTTGTTGCCGAGTTACAGGAAGATGACCATTTCTTCTTCTCAGTAGGGAGGGTTGAGGGTATTCTCTAAAACAAACATCGACTAAAGTGTGAGGCGAAAGTTAACTGACATCGCGCCGCACTTATAAAAAATTTAAGTCTAGACTAAATTTACGGTAGCTCACAATTGCGAATTTTTTATGGAAAATATCGCCACTCCGCGAGTGGAGTCCAGGCAAAATTCGTTCAACTCACAATTGCACAATTTTCTATGCCTAATTACATATTGTGACCTAGGGTGAAGGTCAAAAATGATTATTAGTAAGGCCCAATGTGAACTACTAAAGTTTAGAGTCGAAACTAAAAATGTTTATTGGTAAGGCCCATCGTTTTGGTCAAACATCCGAGTTACCTCTGCCTCTAAACCGATGTTCTCAATTTAATTTATTTCTTTTTTGAACACACTCCGATTTGAACACATTCAGCCGTGGGAATTTGATTAATTTTATTTCAATTTGACTTACCCACTATAGCGTTGGTGTTTAGACGGATTTGCTTATTCGATCAACTCAAGTGTCAAACGTCGAATGAATCGCGAGCCGATAATCATCGATTTAACTGAATCTGATCTGTTCAAGTCCATTGGCGGATTTTTATCAGCCCACGGGCAAACATTTCATATACGTGATAAAATATCTAAAAATACCTTAAGATAAGCTCGTTGAGATCTGATCAATGTTTAATGAACAGAGGCATAAGACGATATCACAAGGCACAAGGCCGATTGGAGATGTTGTTGTGTGACTGACCAAATTATAGAATTTTACACTGCAATGGGAGCTAAGGGAAGAAAAATATTCAAGGCTCTCAAACAGTGCGGCAGCTAGCAGACGTCAGATAGAATGCACAAATTTTATGGTAACCTGTTGAAGGGTTTTAAACAACGCTTGCGGTGAGTCGTTGCAGCTGCCAGAAGAGGCTATCAATTGGTTGCTGCTTCGAGAGCGGTTTGTTCTTATTTCTAAGAGAACTCTCATACTTGCAGCTGAATGATACTGAGTTCTATAAGTCACAAGCCTTGCGAAGGTAGAAGCAGTGAAGCCAGACTTTTCGCACTGAATTGCTAACGACGATTTGCCCACGCCGACGTTAAAAAAAAACAACAAAATACACTATTTTCTTTTTTTTTTTGTTCTGAGAGATAAAAAATGCCCTTTTTTTGATTTTTTAGATTATATTTAAAGGCGAAATGCCAACGAAATGAGTAATTACCCACGATCTGGCAATCTGGCATCACTGGATAGAAGGAAACCGAATGTCAATCAGAGCTCTGTTGTAACTCTGTTTTTTGTTTTTCCTAAAAACTATGAAAACCTATTCCGCTTTCGGTGTAAAAACTTTGCCGAGATACGTGGGTTTTTATTTGAGTCCAACTTTTGGATTTCATATTTGTGCGTGTTACTCACGTGCAACTCATGAACGAGAAATTTCGATTTGAGAAATATCACTCAAATTAAAACAATATCAATCGTATTCAGTGTCCAGTTTACGAACTCACAGCGGCGAAGTTTTACATTTATAAAATTTTCATATCTTCAACAAATTTAGCGTGGAAAAAATTATTATCATTAATGTCACCAATACAAACCGGGTTCGAAAACACTCGAAAACTTAATCGAAAACAGAAGTTTTCCCATGCATATTTCAGTTATCAAAACGAGTCGTTTTCCACGAAACCGACCTCCAATCGTTGGGTTGTTGAAAAGCAAATTCAGCTGACTATGTCACAACTCACACCGTCAAATCATCTTCTATACTTAATTCATGGGATAATATTATTTTTAATATTTATTTATTTTATACAGAAGTTTCACGACTAGTGTTTCACAGCTGATTGAAACGTAAAACGAAAACTAATTGGTTTTCGGTGTTTGGTTTGAATGAAAACACGGTTTCCGGTGCGGTGTCAAAAGGGTAACGATGAGTTTCGGTAAGTGAGCGAAAGGACCAAACAGTCATTTCATTGTTATTAGTGCTGTAAAATAAAAGCCATATATATATTGGATTTCATGAAATAATGGAAATGTATAGAGTTGTGTGCGAATTTGTGTTATTAGTTTGACTGATTTAGAGTGGCTACTTGATAGTGTTCTTTGTCAAAGCGAATATACTGATCATCTGATGATAAATGAATAAATGTTTGTTACATACCACCTTAATGACTGGCGAGGATAATATATTTGATGTTGTTGTCAGGTGACAGGAACAATGTATTCCTTTAGAAGTGGACGATATACTTCTAAGATAGTGGATCCTCGTAACGATGTAAACGCAAAGGATGAGAGATACCAAAAGGTGTCTCCAATTACTGCAAACAAATCGGTAAAAATATAATTCATACAGCTTACTGAAGAACATCCTTTGACTACGACATAAATGCAACATCAAGTGAGCGTATGAATGATTTGAGTTGATGATGGGTCAAGCAAATATTTTGATAACATGCAAGTGATGATGAAACGATCAATGGAATGTATATTTACAAAGATACAATTCGCTACCACCCGGCTGTCAATTTATTTGTTTTAAATGTACTAAATACCAGCAACTGCACCCGATATTTTTTAAATATCGCAGGATCGTCCGATTTAACCGTTCCAGACTTTTTTTTTTGTAGGGTTTTTTTAAGTCCCGTGTTTACGTGAACAAGCCCGAGACCCTAGAAGCCCTCAGAGACAACATTCGACACGAGTGCGAGAATATGTCGCCCGAAGTTCTCGCCGAAGTGGTAAAAAATGCTATAAAACGAGCCCGTTTTATAGCAATCAATTGTGACGGCGCCCATTTGGCCGATATCATCTCCTCGACTTGACCAATAAAATTCTAAAGGTTCAAATAAACATAATCAAAAAACAGAGTCGAAGTTTTTCATTTAGAAAAATGAGAGCCAAAAACCATCGGATGACTTCTTTTGGCCAGCCTTGTATATTTATTTAACCTCTGAATGAGTTGGTCGATTGCTATAAAATAAATGTTGCCCCATTCAGCCCTTCACTATGCCTGAGAAATCTATACGAATGAGGGGAACAGTTTTTTTTGGACGAGATCCAAATCCACACAGAAGACAGACAAATTATTTGACTTAACAAATTTAGCTCCAGCAACTATCCGCAGAAAAACGCCAGCACCCGTTGGTGATATAGACACAAAAGACAAAAGTACATTCCATCACAATCTTTCCCAAAATGTTAATATTGACAGAAAATGTGAGAATTGAGTGACAAGAGTGAAAAACCTTTTATTTTGGAATCAGATTTAGATTTTATTCCTTGTTCAATCATCTTAAGAGTGTCCTGGACACGTTTTTCATATTTTTCCTGACAAAATTTCTGAGAAAATTGTCAGAAAAATTCGAAATTTTCAATTGACACTGCCAGATACATTAAAAAAGATTGTCTGCTAAGCTAGTTTGAAGAAAGTAAGAGAATAAATTTCGTAAATTTCGAAACACAACACTTTCCAAGAAAATTGAAAAAAAAATTCTAAATTTTCAATTGACACTGCCAGATACATTAAAATAGAATGTCTGCTAAGCTAGCTTGAAGAAGGTCAGAGAATTGATTTCGGAAATTTCGAAACACATTCCGAAAAAATTGTTAAAAAAATTCGGATTTGATAAAAATTGACAGATTTTTTTTTGGAAATCGTTTAAGTCACAAATCAAATTATGAAAGACACGGATCAGAAAAAAATCACTTCCTGATAAAACGGTCAAAAACAGGCGAGTCGACAAAATTGTTCAATTTCAATGGTTCACTTACAGTAAATGTCGCCGTTCCTCCGGTACCGGCCATCGCCGATACAAAAGTTTTATAAACAAATAAATGAAAAGAAAAATACTCCATATCTTTATAAACATAAAGGCCAGCGGCATTTTTAAAAGCTGTTTTTTTTTTTTGTCTGTGCTCACTAAAACACTTTCACGAACTGTAACTTATTCACTGTTTGGTACAATATTAGAGATGATAAGCTTTTGGAAATTGCATCCAACCTTGATGAAAGTCCTACCAAAACTGAATTCAGTATCCGGAAGCAGTCCATACGAAACCGCGTTGGTACTACAACAAGATGTATTTTGGTGGGGGCGATCATCCCAACAGCAGTCATAAAGTTGATTTTCAGTCCGATGGATGGGCGCCTGCACCAGGATGCAACATATTCGAAGAGGAATTATCGGAGATGCATACCTTGTATCCCGCCAGCAACTCTGATGCAAATCCAATGAAACATGTTGGGCTGCTGGGGATGGTGATAACAATAGTCCAAAATACCACCTTTAATCCCCCACCCGATTGTTGCTTCTCGCATTGTTGGCGAATATTCACAATCCTGTTGTATGTGGGATTCATGGTATGTGGACTGCATGACAGGTACCATATTCATCTCCTTTGATTCTATATCAGATTACATCAATTCGAAGAAAAATAAATCTCTTTTTTAATAGGGGAAAGTGCGAGAGATATTAAATTATGATTTCCCATTTCGTCAGGTATACAGTATTCAATACACATCGACGTGGGGTCCGTATTATTCGATTCTACAAAGGGCAGGTATTAATTTGATTAGCCGAGTAAAACTCTTCAATGGTCTAGATGGCATTCGAAAAATAAGGACTATGTTTTGGGAAATTTGTCCGATTCTTTGTCCTGGTATTTTTGGCATTGTCATCCAGCATTGAACTTTATTTGAAGTGTTTTTGTTTTTGTTGTTTTTTTTTTTGGAAAATCTCGGCGGTGTAATAGGGAGAATTTAGATTTCAAAACCACAATTCTCTTGCGGAATCCCTTTTGGAATTCGACTACTTTTGCCGTCAGTTCCTCTTGAAATAATATACAACAGTTGGCTTGGACACAACCCCCAGGTAGAGAAGAGATGTAAGTGAATCTCAGTGTTGCACGACTGAGAAAAATACTTTATCCCTCTCTTGACAAATGAATTGATAGCTTGATTACACAAACAAATTTGAATTTACTTGTGTTTGTTTGATTAAAACCAAGGGCATGTACAATAACTGTTTTTGAAGAAGCTTATAAGAGCCCTGACAATAACGATTCAAAGGAGTCAAGAAAAGCGAAAATGTAAGAAATTTAATTATCCTCTCTATGAGTTTGAAGAAAACAGCTACGATGCTGGAAATGCGGTTAATTGTAATCTGAGGGGGGGTTTTTTTTAGTCTCACTTATAGAGGTATTCCAGCTATGCAGTTTCTCACTTATCCAGGTAGAGCAAGGCAACAATTTGCCTTCAAATAAATGGCAATACGTTAGCAAGACCAGCGAGGGACAAACTGAATTGCAAATGGTCGATATATCCGGTTTAGATATGTACACATCTTAGAGTTATTTTTAGGGAAAATGAAGTGCGCCAAAACAAGGCCCATTAAGAGAGGTATGCCGCTTAACCAGGTCCCACTTATACAGGCTCCAATGTATATTTAGCGCGTGAGTCCCGCAAGGATATATCAATGGATCGAGTGGGTGGCAATGACCATGAAATTTATAGGCAAATAGTAGGGCACACTGATTCCCATTTTGCATGACGACGTCTTCAATGATGTTAACAAATTCGTCAATTGAGGTATGTGGCTCTTGGGTGATGTCTTTTAGCATTGGTCTACGCTGGACTGTCGATTACTGTATTTATAAGTGGAGGACACATTTTTTTAATGCAACATGCATTGTTTCTGGAAATTCATGGAGTGATTTGCTCTTATTCACAGAGATGGCCAACGAATTGAAAGGCGAACCACACTTGGGGCATGCCACTACGTACAATCAAAGAAATTGAAATTTTACGGATTCGTATTTAATTTCGAGGCCAAAGTGCTCTCGGTGGAAATGCGCACAAAAGCATACAAACACCTCCGTAGTTTCCTTCAACTGTGAGTTACTATCCGAATGTTTGAGCACCAACACAATGCACGAACTGCAGCACACTGCAAAGGTCTTACTCCCTGCCGTCCGATGGTGATTCAATTGGACGTTTCGAACATACGTTGTGATTTGCTTTGTTGAATCTGGAATTTCTTTCGAAATGTGAAGACACCAATATAAGTGCGTTAGTTCGGGTTTATGGATTCATGCTGGAGATTAGGGTTGGGTGAATACCCTTAAAGGGATGTTGCTGTTCAAATACGGTGTAAGGTGTTCGGCTGCACATTAAGCAAGGCAGATCCAACACTGCGGAAAAGTCATGCAAGCTATTGGCGGACGCACTGGGGCCTTACCACATTAATTTGGAGTCGATTTTCGTCCAAGCCCAGCTACAAAATGGCGTCCCATAATTCACCCAGAATGTAACTTTGATGGAAAATACAGATTTTTAATCAGAAAGCTTAAATTTGTTATTGATTCATAGAGTATACAGATTGGGGTAATGTATGGAATATCGCATCGGAAAAATGGCCGTCATGGCCAATTTTGATCGCAAAAACGGCCGATTACACGATTAGGAAATGACTCATGCAGCAATTGAACTGTTTCTCTGGCTGTATGGCATGCAACCACATGTTGGTCACATCCATATCTTGTAATTTGGGCACTAAAAACTGAGTAATCATGTCAAGATAACGAACACCATTAATTGTTACTGCCTGATCAGCAGCATTTTCGAAGGAGAATGGTCCGATAATGCCTCTAGCCCAAAATCCACACCAAACAGTCACGCGTTGAAGATGCATTTGTTTCTCAACAATTACTTGTGGCATTTCTGAACCCCAAATGCGACGTTGACCGAAGCCATCAAGATGAAAATGACGGCCTATTTTGTACGAAAATTGCGGACTGTAGCTGACAAATTTTCATTATTTTTATTATTATTATTATTTTCTTTCGTACCTATAGCGCTCCATTTTTACTAACTCTGAACTATCAGCTGTACTATTAAATGGCGCAAAATTTAAATTTTGGGTGAATTATGGGACACCCTTTATGTGCAAAAATTAGGAGTTACGAGAAATTAAAAAACTTACGACAATCGAAAGAAAATCGCCCCGATATCTACGAGTATGTCCAGAGACATGCACTGGGAATGCTAATTCAATGGGAAATATTTACAACAACACACAACACAAGCTGATGATCGATGGATAGAATATTTGCGAAGGACAGTTAAGACTACTGAAATAGGAAGGCTTCATTTTGCAAAGAACGAAAGCAATCAGTCGCAGGGAACTGAATTCAGAGCCTTTTCCAGCCTCCGCTCCGATCTACGAAACTGGCCAAAGCGAGTTCTCACACCCAACCTATTTAATTCGCTTACAAAAGTCCCACCGAACATACCTTGATCCGCCCTTTTGAATTGCCACACGCTACGTGTTTCTGTCCTGCACTCGGATGACACTCCACCGGAAAACAGATATTCAACTAGTGCTCGTCCGAGTCACAATTGAAAATGCTTTCAAAAATAATTTTTTTTTCTTTTGGTTTAATGTGGACAGAAAAAATGAATTCACTACCGAGCGTGAGGGCAGAGAAATAATTATTATTTGCACAGTTTAAACAAATATTTGGCAAAAATGCCGCCAACACGGAGGAGTAACAGGTGGGCCAGACCAATTGCCATGAAATCTCACAAATTAATGGCGGTGGCTACGAAAAAGTTTACTCAATCATCTGGACGTGTGTTTGAACTTTTTGCGACACGTCACTTTCCATCTAGCTTGTATGTAGACTGTATGGATCGTGTGTGCAAAAGACGCGACTATATTACTGTTTTTTTTGTTTGTTATTCTATTCAAAGCACTGAATATGGAAAGGCCATTTGTTGACATTTTGGACACGCGACGCACAAGAAAAGGAAAGGAAAATTTCAATAATTATTATTAAAGTTGAATCGTATTTAGTTTATGTTTAGGATTGGCATTGGAATGGCTTTCAAGAGACAGGGGGGTCCACATTGCACTGAATTGCGAACAACTTTTGCTGTTTGTTTGGTGTCGGAATGTTGGCGGAGGATGGGGATCCTGTAGTATGCAGAAGATAACAAACTAGAGGTAAATCGAATGAGGTAGTTCGAAATAGGTGGCGGTGGGTGAACTGTTTGTCGTCATATATACGGTCAGAGCAGGTTTGGCAATTATGCGTAGAAACAATTGCTTTCGAAGCCACTAGAGAATATTGGATAAGGGTTAGTGCACAACGACCTGGGGAAAAACTGCCTACCCATGGTGCACTGTGAAACGGAAATAGGACAACGACCTTGGCAATAAGCCGCCTGTTACCGAACAATCAGCAAGACGCTAAACTCCTACAGTCTACAGACGTCAAGGAAGACCGGTCTGACAAATGAAGTATTAACCAGAGACAATACTGAGACCACCAACTTCGGCCGATTTCCCGTTACTTAGCCTACAAGCTATATTTTTCGGAGTGGTCACGATTTACTGCGCTAGTATTGATACATAGAAATACGTATTGACAAATGTCACGTAACTTCAAAAGTTCTGAGTCACCAATACACTCCCAAAAAATATGAGCCACTTCCGCTTTGAGCAAAGTGGCTTGCAGCGTTCATAGAATTTTATCCGTTAAATTTGAAATTGTTCGTTACGTGTGAGTAATATTTTTTTTTAGGAAAAAGTGTACATTTGCTTAAAATATTTACGAAAAATTAAGAATGTATGTTGGTTGAGGGAAAATAAAAACATTTTGAGCAAATTTTCTTTATTATTTAAGAAAAAATTACACACGAAACCGAAGTTAATTATATCCAAAAGCGGGAAATACACAGCCATATTTGTCCCAATATATTTCTAGTATATAAAACATCTCCTTTAGATAGTTTTATTAACCACACAAATCAAATTATTTACCTTCAAAAAATTTATAATTACTAACCAATGGCATTCAGTTATGCTAAAATGTGGTATTCCCGAACTCTTTCACATTTCCCCACGGCTGCCGAGGTTGGCAGCATTTATTTTTGTATTTTTTGTATGTTTTTGCATGTCATTCGGATTCATTCGGATTCCGAATTGATATAACACCGATATGAATACAAAATGGCGAATTTGAAAAAAAACTGAGGGGGCCAGCGGCAAGAGGATTGTGAGTTGGGGGTCTCAGTATGGTTTGTCTATGGTATTAACAACTGCGACAGAGTCAATTTCGATACGTATTTGTCACAAGCAGAGAAACTTGGACAAGAAGCATTGAGCTCTTGATAGACGTCTCATAAAACGACACTCAAGCTGTCCAAATCGACTTTAGTCGTCACCGTCAGTCAGCCGTAATGGAAGTGCAAACGAATTTCTACCCATGACGCTGGGTTTGTAGTCAACGCGTGTATTTCATTTCATTTCATTTCTTCAATCTACGATTTATAATCCACAGATTTCGAAAAACAGTATCTAATACAATAAGTTATAAAGGTTTTAAACGGAAATACACTGAATTATGGGAATTCAAATACGAGTTGTAACCATGTCTTGTTGGAAAGTCTTCACAGTGGTATAGGAACACCGCCTCCAAAAGGATCGGTTGCAAATAATGAAATCATGCAAAGCCTGAGTACAATCATCCATTAACTATCCATTGATATACACGTCATACAGCGAGTAGTCAGACATCAGATAGTCGGAGAACGCTCCTGATGTACTCTCTTTTAATTTAAACAACAATAAAGTAAAATCAATAGTAAAGTACTTACGTGTTTTTTTTTTTTTACATAGAATACATATAATTATAAAGATACAACATCAATGGTGAACAATATCAAGATCAAAAGTATTTATAAACAATCAGTCGCACTCACGTTATGGTTTGCGAATCTATTGCGAGCAAGATTTTTGTGTTTCCATTGTTTTTACGTACCTTCACCTTGAGCGTTTCTAGATAGATCCTTAACAGCATGTTCACCATTATAACTTGTTGGGATTCACTAGTTAAATTTGGCATGGTAGCTCCTCCAAGAGCGTTTACTTGTGCGAATGAATCTTCACCCGAATCGCTGTTGGCCGAATCATCGGAATATAATTTCGGAGTTGGCGGGACTACCTCTTTTTTTCGAAGAACATATACGGAGCTGCCGATGTCTGCCCCAAACCCTATATGATCGTCTATCTGAACCCTGCGCTTGCAGTCTCTAAATACCGTATCGTTGATATAAGTTCCGTTTGTAGAATTTAAATCCTTAACGTAGACGAAATAGGGCAGCACCAAAAGGAGAGCATGTATCTTCGAAGCATAGCAAGATTCAATGTTAACGGTTGCTCTTTTGTTTCGTCCGCAAAAGGTTACTCCATTTTGGATGTCGATAACCTTTCCGGTCTCAACATTTTCAATGTACCAAGTTGGTTTAGGCATATCTGGTGAAAAACGAAAATTACCTTTAGATGGGAAATCAAAGTCGATACATAGCTAGTATACTCGGAATACTCGTCGGTGTGTAAGTGTGTTTGTGTGGCTGCATATAAGGTTTGCAAAAATTTCATTACCCCAGCAATGTCCGCATTTATTTCAAGTATTCTGTGAGGTTCGACGCAGGGAGTGTGGTTACAGATTCACTTACAGTTAGACAACAAAGGTTATGCTATTACAAGCATCAAAATTGTGATTATCATGAAAATAAGGCCGAAATACCAGAACCATCATACTAATGAGTGAACCCTACCAAGCCCTCGCTTACAAATCACGGATCTGCGACCAAACGAGCAGATGGCTGGAGCACAACAGAATGCCAGAGTGGGATGACAGGCTCACAAAATCTACAGGAAGAGGATGTTCAACGAAGAAAATGTTTAATTCGTGCCGGAAAGGGACAGTAACAAATCGCAACTTAACTCTATAGCTAACCTAACCAAGTGTCGAAAATCTCGTAAATGAACGGGCTGCGTGATATACTGCTCGTTCACCGGTGAAACGATTAGGCCGCTAGCAGACAGCTAAACTAAACAACGACCGAAGCATTATATGCGGTCCGACCATTGGATGGAAGCATTCAAGGTACACAAATTTGTACTGTACGAGTCCATGGCCCTCAAACTGCTTCTCAGATTTGTGCCGCACTTGTGACAAATAGAAATTCGGATGAATCACATCCCATAAAATGGACTGGTCTCCGACGCAGGGGCTGAACTCACTGTGTCATAGCTTTTCTCTCCTCAACTATCCATTGATGTCCGCTCTGTTCCCCTAAAACTGCAATTAATGCGATTGCCTAATTAAAAAAGCAGCGTTAACCATAACAAACCAACACGTCACAGATCAAATGTGCAAGCAAAAACCATTTTCATAAAGAGTCTTTCGAATCCACATCTCTGGACAAACAACCACGTGTGCTGATGGGTTAGGTTTGCATTTGGAAATGTCACGCCGACGAATTTAAAAATTGCGTCACATTGCGCTGTCCCATTCCCATGATCTAATAGAGCAAATTTTTTGATTTCACACTGCGACGCTGAGGCTTATGATTAATTAAGATCCAAGAGCCGAGGAAGCTTCGTTCCACTTAATAGTCGTAGGAGTTATAATTCATAGATCGTGCATGTATTTAACTTTTGACCTTGACAGAGATTGTGACAGTTTTACTTGTGTACATTTGATGCACATCTCTGCTGCTAGTTGAAGAGAACTTGCATTTTCATCCGACTGCATTTCTCTGAGACCGAGGCGCGAACAAAATGGGCCGCAACGCTAGTAGACACCTTCAACGCAATGGTCATAGTTTTGGTTGTTTGACTGCGTGGTATTACAAAGTCGATCGTCCAACTTTGTGGGGATTTATAAGTAATCACACAGCAGGTCCTCATATTGCGTGAATTGTTTTTCTACTTTCGTTCAGAGTAGAGCAATGAACAGAGCTCGGGCGCGTCGAGCATGCCTCTGGAGCGAGCGATTTCAACCGTTAAACTAGTGATATTGGCTTGTTTTGGGGGTGAGACTCTGCCGTGTTTGCCATGCAAGTAAGTTTAATTTACATGCGCAAACAGAACCATTAGGTCTTACTGAGTCCCAGCACATTTAATAATAAAACACGAATTTGCATATGTACCCTCCACAGTAGAAAATCAACAATTTCCAAGTGGTGTGGTATGACCAAAGGGTGGTTCGAACAAGCCATTGATAGCATACATCAAGCAATCGAACACGTTCGACGGTGGGTTGCTGTAAAAACGCACCCCACCAGACAAATAAGAACGCAATCATCTCCCTTTGCAGTAACTCACTTTATTAAATTACGTCCTGCACAGAAGCTTCGTTTGTAGCATCAATCTTTCCAGCCGTGAACACTCAGTGCGATTGTGTTTGACTTACGAAAAAAACCTACCCCTTTGCTGGAAGGTGTTTCCTAGGCGTTGTAAAAAGCATATCCATTTTATTTGTCTTTGGTTTCATATGAAATGGAACAGTTTTTTTACCTTTAAAAGGGTTTTTTTTTTGCAACAGTGGCACCCTGTGTATACCTCACTTGCGTACTTTTCTGTTTGATATTTAAAGGACTAGTAGGTAGAACACTTTACTTTTATAAAATGATTTGCGACAGGAACAAAGTCATAGTCAGCGACCAAAATAGTCCTCGATTTAAAAAGGTCTGTAGTGCCTGGTAACCACTCAGTTCGAATTGACTTACGCAACACTATATGGAACTCCCTTCTGGAACAAGTATCACCCCAGTAGTTTGTAGCGTTTTAAGAGAAAGGCACTGGAGATGGGTATCGCAGTTATTCGGAAACCTAACACGCTTTGTGTTTCAAATTATTCTTGTAGCTTACTTCCATGTCTGATTGTAGCTTGTAAGTCCTTCTGCCCGGTCAGCAGGTCGTCGTTGCTTGGCTAATATTTGTTTATGACAGCGAGAATCGACAAATGGGTTAAATACCGAAAGACAATTTTGACAACTGAACACCCCGATACAGCTAAAGGATGACGTAGCATTCAATTTCGAAAGTTTATGGTACAGCAGCACAAGTTTGCTCAACTAGACCGGCCATAGCAAGCCCAGGCATAGTCAGTATAGAGGACCTTTACATAAAATCTGCGTTCATACCCACAGCCTAACCTATCGCCAAGTATCATAACAGCGAAAATTAAATAATAAATAAAAAACCAAACGCATTTTATATCCAATGGGATAGTTAAACATTTTTGCGGGAGTTACGTAAAGGCCAGTCCACTCGGTGAAACGAACACTTCACTTCATTAGTGAAAGAGGGATTCAAAAGGAATACAATAGTGACATTAATCCGTCCACAAATTCTTCTTTATATCGGAAATAATATCAACCATTTCGGTAACGTGCGACCAAAGAACAACGTCAAGACATTCTACTCAGCAGGGACCAAAGGACCAAGTTGTTATAACGACGACTCGCGAGAATCCAGAGCATCTTTTTCACTTAAGTTCTATAAGCTGGCAAATCGAAACATGTGTTTCCAAGATGTAATATGGGCAAATGCCATGATGCTGGCGGTCTGGATAAAATGTTTGGATTAAATCCTACTTCCGTCCTCTGCTCAGGCGGTGGCGAAAGGTCGACTTTAAGAAGCTTCATTTTAGCACGCCACACCTGCGGCGCTTGCGACTACCTAAGCCTAGACTATTGTAATTGACTAACAAATATGGTAAAATTTGGAAAGTAGACAGAACCTACTGTCGTAACACCAACGAAAGGTGAAGCATTTCTTCTGAAAAGCTGCGACAGCGATTGGCGATTTGCTGACGAAAAGGACAAAAAATCGCCAATCGCTGTCGCAATTTTTCATAGCTATTGGAATTCCATAGCCTTGGAATTCCTAGGACGAAGAAGAATCGCAGCCAAAATGGTCCACGAAGTTGGTTTTATATGCAGCCCAAGATGTATTGCCGAGGATTGTTACCTTCATATAACTGCAGATCACCTCCTTTTAGCAACAGCATTCAAATGCCTTCCTTTTGTAAGGGCATAAAATCGTGCCGAGTCTTGATGGATCTTTTATGAAAACCATACCTTCATCTCTGGAATAAGCAGAATACCATTATGATTATCCAAATCGGCATGACGCGAAGCTCTCTGACATAGGAATTTTTGGCAACTAGTGGTAGAACCTTCGCAAAAGATCGCATTCGCGCTAAGACAAAAAAAAAACAATTTCTCACCGTTTACTGTACCCCAAATAAAGTCTTTCCCGCTTAATCAGAAATCGAAATTTTTTCGAATTTTCTTGTGGCAATTGTACGCATCTTATGCGTTTATACA
The DNA here is from genome assembly GCA_948293265.1 of Cheilosia impressa. Taxonomy (NCBI): domain Eukaryota; kingdom Metazoa; phylum Arthropoda; class Insecta; order Diptera; family Syrphidae; genus Cheilosia; species Cheilosia impressa. The sequence goes on along the minus strand of OX411885.1, from coordinate 5,261,725 downwards.
GCAAACATATACAACCGCCCTTGGCTGCCACTTTGCAAAGTTTCTAATCTGTCAAGCATAAGTGCAGTGCTGCTGCAATTTCACTGCACATCTGGCGCAGTCACAACACAAGCATCTGGGTAAATTTAAATATTCAATTGCATGTGCAACAACTATTAAAATGCAAGATGGCGGAATGTAAGAAAAAAAAGTGCATTTAAAAAATAAAATTCGCGATAAGAAAAACAGAAAACTCGCGCAGTGATCCCACCCATTGACACCGCTCCCAAAAATAGTGCATTCGCAATTGACAGAAGGTTTTTTCTTTCAAATCGCTCTGACACATGACCTGCACCCGACATAAACAAATTTGGGAAAAACGAACATAACTAAATTCTTCGACCGATTTCGTCGTTCTCTTCTTCTTTCGAATGAAAAATCGAAAAAAAAGCCTCAATCCAAATCCGCCAGTCGTCCAATTGGAGAAAAAAAAAAAGAAAAGTAGAATGGAATTCATAAAAAAGCCTGCAAGGCGATGAGATAAATTGGCAAAATCGACAGCAGACGAGACGAAAACTACTAATGTACTATACAAACAATTATTTGCAGACACAACTTGAAACTCACCATTTGCACTTCTTTAACTTGTTTCTTTCCCCTTTGTGTTTGATTGCTGCCACCCTCCAACACCATAACTTCTTTTCATTTGCACTTTTTTTATATTTTCTCCCTGCTGTTTTTGAATATATTTTGTTGCTTTTCTTTAATTTTTCGCCGTAAATTCACCACAGCACGACAAAAAAAAAACAAAAAAAAAATAAACGTCGTAAAAGTGAATCAAAAAATATTTTTTCTGAATTTTATACACAACACACTGTAGAGAAAAAATAAAACTGTAAAAAGAAGACAAGATTAAAAACAATTGAATAAAAACATACTTTAGCAGGCGACAAAACTGATTTTTTTTTTACGACGAAAATAAAACCGAACAGAACTCAGAGCGAAAAGGCGAATTGTACAAACGAACAGACTACGACGACGGCATATGTGCTGCTGATGGAAGATTGGTAGAGTTTTCAGATTTCCTCTTTCTCGTTACTTCACTCAAACACAATAAAAAATACTTGAATTTGGATGATTTTCTTTTCGCACTAATCTCCATTTAACAAACACGGAATTTAGGAAAAACATAATATTTTCTTATGCAAACACTTTATGCGATCTAAGGGCACACGGCAGCAGCACAGAAAACGACGATGACATTTTCCACCCAAAATAAATTCCACCTTGTACGCGTTGCCGTTGTCACAGAGAGATAGGAAAGCACACACACAACCGAATCGCGTTGTTGTTGTTGTTTTGCTTACTGACAAATCGCACTTTTTTCTTTACAGTAGAAAACAGTCCATTTTGGGTCGTAGAAACACAAGGGGGAAAAACCTTTACTCTTCTGCATAAAACAAACCCGAAAATAGCGCAGAATGAAAAATTAATTCCAAGGGAAAAGAAAAAAAAACAAAAACTATTTTGACAATACGGTGGACAAGATGAAGAAGGGATAAGACGACGACACGAGGGAGAGACACTCAGGTGAGCAATTTTCACGCAAAAAAAAAAAACAAAAATGATTGCACAGCGAATTTGGTTATTTCTGCGAATTGCTGCTGATGTTTTATTGTGGCTGCATTTAGGGCGAATTTAAGGTTTTTTTTTTCTTTATTTCTGCCAGGATTTTCCGAATTGTGTACCTTTAGTAAACATAGCGCTAACGGCACCACAGAATTTAGACTACTGCCTGGCCTGTGCTTTAGTGAAACTTCGGACGAAACGACACCAATGTGAGGAGGCGAACAACACTATCGAACATTCAAAGAAATCGTTAGAATGGAAAATAAAGCAGGGAAGCGATAATTCCCCTGGTGATGCCAAAACTCCAAAAAAAAAAAATCGTTTATATTGGCTGCAATGTGATGCCAAGTCGTGAGTGAAATTTTCGATGACGACACCAGCAGGAAGACGTCTAGTCACTTAGACAGCGTGTTTCTTTATAGATTTGTAAACAAAACAGATTCGATTCGAAATGCATTGCTGGAAGCCCGAACTAGAGAATTTTGTTTACTTTATGTACAGTACTGGGTTTCCACAACGATGGTGGTACATTTGTTTACATAATAGCGGAAGGCTAGAAAAGATTTAGACAAACATATTCTTTGCCATCGATATTGGACTTTTATAAAAAAAAAATGTAAAAAATTTCGATCAGTTGATCGTATGTAATAAAGTTTCCTCTTAAATCAGGCCGTTTTGAAATTGTTTATGAATCGTCTTGAGAACGAAACCGAGGACGTTGTGAGTCGTCTGTTTACTTTGTCACTGTGTCATGGACATGAAGCAAGGTTAGATTGACGTTTGAAATACGGACGATATTTTCACCAAAAATTGTTTTGAAAAGAAATGCCTACTGGAGCTAATATGTTTTGCCGAGATCGAAGCGCTCCGAACGACCTAACTTTACGTAATATTACTTTGTCTTTCTGTTACACAAATGGAAGAGGATAATGCATCTGTATTCTGTACTCTTCCGGTAAGTCATGCGCTTATAAATCTGGTTAAGATTGCAAATCGGTAATAGGTAATTCAAAGTGAGATCGCTAGGCTCCTCACACACATTCACCCAGAAAAAAGATGTACGGCGGGCGGCACGGTAGTTTTTCGCCTTATTGAACTCAACAGTAACTCCCTCTCCCAGTTGTAGGTATTCTGCCAGATGCAGTATCAGTTATCAGTATGTACCCAAACCATCCGCCAAGCTTAGCAGCATGCCGTTGGAATCGTTTTACTCTTGTAAAACGTAACTTTGTTGACGGGAGAAGAGCTCTTCCCGTCAAACAGCAAACCCCACACACCACACAAACACAAGTATACGAACTATTACGGAAATTGTAAAAAAATAAACTGAACAGAAATATTATATTCACTTACTGATAATAACACGCGTGATGTTGGCATTAAAACGAAACACAAACGGAGCACCTTTGTTTTGTCCACTCAGCTATGATTGGATTTTGGAACGTTTAATCTAAAAGGAGAAAAAAAGTGAGGTGAGTGGTCGACATTATAGTTCTGCGGGCGTAAAAACAACATGGACATATGGACATGGTGATCAATGATCTTTCTACGTGAGCAGGCACTTTACAATTTACTACACTGAGTTAATAATATAATGTTTCTAATTTAATTTGGCTGTGTTGCGCTTCGTCAACTGATCCTGAACATTATGGTCTAATTGAAAAGTAATCGAACCGGTAGCAACCCATGTGAGTATGTTTCAAAGACTTGCCATGAATCTGCCGCTGCAACTACTTTCAGATAAAACATCGTGCGTGTGGATTGAATCTACAAGTGCTGAAGTACAGTTGACGAGGGAATTTAAATTCATAATCTCTTCTGCAGAGGACATAACAGTTTGAATTTCAAGAATCAAATCCAACCCAGTCGTGGAAAATAGAAAACAAAAATGTTTGACCAATTTATGTATGCTGAACGTCTATCATTTAAAAAATTCGCTGATGTAGGATCCTCCACCCAATCATCTGGCAACGATTACCAATTATGAAGGGTCATCCCCATAGGGACTCAGGAAATATGTCCGATTTGATTCTGCTTGATCTGAGCCTACTACCTACAGGACGCGGATTACACATCAAGTCTTAAAATTCTAGTTGTGAAAAAACAACAAAAGCAGTCCAACGTAAACAAATTTAGTGTGTTGCCGGAGACAGAATGTCACTTTAGTGTGGAGGAGGATGAGTCTTCGGATCGTAAACAAAACATGTCGAAATACAAAAATAAGGTCGGCAATTAAGCACCAGGGTATTGGTAACGCATTCACGGCTACGACTGACGAATAGTGTGTCTTGACTTGAAACGCACTTACACTATGAACAGCGTTAGAACCAGATACGTGGTGGAAACTTGTGAAAGGTTCAAGAAAATATAAAAACAACGAGTTTGCTTTGTAAATAGATGGAATATTGGTAGCTGAAATGCGTAGAATATCTACCTATCTAGACCTCAGGAGGCAATCAAATTGCTATACCTTTAATGTTCTATGTTTCAGACATTTAATATCGAATGAGTAATCGTTTAGTAGACTTGCGCGAAGTTATTCCGCCATACTAATAATCATTTTTAGTGTCCAGGCTAAACTTCTCGAAGTCACAGTAGCGAAATTTTCCATACAAAATTGCATATTGTGACCTACAAAATATTTAGTGTGAAGGTTAAAAATGATTATTAGTAAGGCCCATTGAGTTTTCATGGAAATTTAAGTATTATTTTGGACACTAGAACTATTATTATATTGTGTACACTGATTCCTGTTCGAACTTGTTCACCGCTTAAACTGACGCGTCCTCTTTTGAAAGAATTTGGAAAACAAAAATTGTACTAGATTGTTCGCTTAGTACTCGATTATGCAGAGCCAGAGATGAGATAACGGTTTACAGGGTTCATTATACTCCACGATGTAAGCAATCAGTGGTGGGAATTAAATTTTGCGAAAATAAAACTCAATTATGTAGCTAAAATTGAGTGGTGTTAAAGAAAGGGTTTATTTCGTTTTCGATAATGCGGAGTGATTTATTAACGTTCCGAGAAGAATGCTAGTTAAAAGCTGATTTTCCTACCATTTTATTGCCTACACACTCACGCACTCACTTACTCGTTGGACACGACAATCATGGGACTAGTTGGATTGAAGACCAGTGAATTTTAATCGGTTTCCCTTTCATAGTTGTTTTTATGGTGGGCAAATAATCGAATCGATTTAAACAGCACTATTCATAAGATATTCAGGATAACCCACATAAACCTTGCAAAGAATTGTCATAATAGCGGAAATTATTCTCAAAGGAAGGATAATAACTCATCGCCCACAAGTCGTCACGCTAAACTGGACGCATACGGAACGTCTCATTTAGTATTAAAATTGTTGTTGACATTGCGAAAACGAAAAGAAGCAATAACAAAGTTAGCTTTAACACGAGACGTTTATCTGCAATTAGAATCATATACAAAGCATTCGTCTATGGTTAGAAGCAGGCCTACAATTCAAGTACAAGGTTGTCGGAAACTATTACAATTTCAGTGAGGTTGTTGAAATTACACTGAATTAGAAGCGCGTTTATTTTAACTGGGGATCGTACTGTAATATTGCGAAAACGTAACATAGCTGAAAGTGTTTTACTAATTAACTGTCATGTTTTTATTCACTTAAAATTTCTTATCCGTTTTGCACATTTTTTTCGTTATTAAGTTTGAACCATATTTGTGTTTTTTTTTTATTTCCATAAGCTTATCTATATATATTTCATTTGCCGTATTCAGCATTTAATTCCCTCAAATTCACAGTATCATTATGTCATTTTCGATTGGAAAAGCAGATCAATTTAAAGAAATAGTTTTTTTTTGTTTAATATTTAAGATACCTTTTCAAAACAACGTTTTATATCTGATCGCACTGTCGCATCAAGCTCAGCGCTAAGAGTACCAGTTTTTGACGGTCTACCCATTCGCCGTCTGTCAGCGTACATTTTCCCTTCTAAACAGTGACAACACACAGCAACTTTGTGCAATGAACAGAGTCGACTATAGTACGTCGTCTTCCAGCCTGTCAACTTTTAACATAAGAAATTAATTTCCTACTCCGAGGAAAGGATTTTGTTCGATATTTTCTACCTTTTCGCCAAGAAAAGTGAAAATATTTTTTTCGTTTTCATTTGTTTTTCGTTTCCGTATTCGTTCTACAATTTCCCTCGAAAATATTAGTACAAATTAAATTCGCAACCTTAAGCAATGTAAGTCCGTCTTAAAACGACTTTGTTGTTCTATTTGCTCTTCCAGTTAAAAACAAGTGATTCATTCATTCCATACCCAAAAATAAATTAAGAGAAAACCCATTTCTATATAGTATATGTATTGCAAATAAATAATTATAAAAAAAAATACTCTTCCCATGATTTACTAATTAAAATGACACCACAAATGCCAACGCCAAGCACAGCACCACCACCAACCCATCAGCAGCATTAACAGCTGAAGAAGCTTCCACATTCGACGAGAGATAACACAACATCGGCTAGAGGTTGTGTCACCGTCACCATAGAAACAGAATCATCGCCGAGCTATACACTTGCCGTTAGTCCATATCCATTCGCTTGTCTTATCGTCGGTTGCGGTAGTCGTCAACAAACAGTCATTAGCCGTCGAGGGTTGAATTAAAAGGCGACAGACGCGCGGTTTGCTTTACTTCTGTTTATCCTCGTTCTGGGAATGAGGAAGCGCCGAAGACGTCGCCAATTAGAAAATGTGAAAAGTGCTTGAAAATCGGCAGAAATCTATAAATATCGTTGGTGCGTATCGACTCGGGACTCTTTACGGGTAACTGGATGCAGCTAAACGCCTGCAAACGAATTCATTAGTGTCCTTAGTTAACCGGTTTTTGCTTAGCATTTGTCGGCTTTGAGAAGACTCAAACCATGAAAACTATTTGAAGCTAAAACAATCAAAAAGAGAGTGTATTTTTGTGCGATATTTATTTGTATTTTAATTTTTCTTTAAATGAAAAGTTCTAAAGTAGGACGCGTGTAGAAAACATCAACAAATCATGTCACCAATAGTTACAACGCTCTACGGCTTCGCGTTATTTTTCTTTGTATTCTGGTGCGGAACCTGGTGCATTCATCTCTTGGCTATCACCTATGGGTAAGTGTTTGACTTGTTCTTTGATGTTTTTACATAATTTTGAAAATTCCCATTCTTATCTTATCAATACAATTATTCGGCAATCTCGGATAGATTATCCGAACTTCGTGGACGTATTTGAAGTGAAGAATTGTTTCCATCTGTATTTGAAACTGCAGTGTATCACTGGGGAAACTTAATATCGCCTGAGGGTTCATCAAGCTCATCGTTTATCAAGCGATGAGTGTAATCGCGTCGGTGAGATGCGGCACATCCTTGACTCGCTCTGTTTTTGCTTCTTCATTAGTTACAGACTATAACTACTTGTCCCTTCCTATGCTGGCTGTGGCGTGACTAATCGCGAGTGGATTTCGTGGAAAATAACTAAGAAACGCCTACATCTGCGATATTTCTCTAGTTGTCAGCTTCGTGACAGCCTAGTCCTTCTGCTAAATGGTTCTTTCTGGAATTCTTTTTTTAAATCGGCAACAGATGTTGGCCGACATTGCAACGTCTCTTCTTGGTAAAAGAAAACACTTCCCACGAATCGGCAGCATTACGATAGATTCGTCGGAGAAACTACTGTCACATGCTTGTAATTCAAAGCTAACCGCCCTTGTCCTCTGTACAAGTATGCATTTTTTATGCAAATTGGTGCGAAACTGTGCATCCGTCCTTGTTTTTATCAGAACTTGAACTTGACATTGCAACACGCAACCACAGAGGCGGGTGGCAATCCTTTTACAAATTAGTTAATAGTTTGTTTGCACTCGCTTCTGCAAGGGATACGTAGGATAGAGTTGCCTTATTCCGGCCGTCTCCAATATACGGCCACATGCGTGAAACTGTTGTCGCACTTCTCTGGCTCGAATCTTAAAAGGATCTGTTAGGATCTCTCTCTTTTTGGTGGCCGAATGTACGAAGCTATATGTTTTTTCATTAAAACGAAGAAAAACATTGTTTTATTTTTTTTTTAACTCTTAAGAAATATCAATTCAACAATTTAAAAAGTAACCATATGAAAAACTTAACACTTCAAACCACAATGACAAGTTTTGTAGGAAAATGCGTTAAGGCGGCGGCAATTGGCAACTCTACCCTATTGGTTCACGTCAAGTCGCTGTCTGTGATGTCAACAGTTCCGTAAATTGATTGAATTCATTGAAAAGGACGGGTGTGCCAAACACATGCGATCAAGTCGTTATTGCCTGTGCATGGCACATTCCATATACCAAATGAATCGACATACATGCTAGATAACGATTTGCATAAGAAATTGATCCGTCTTCGTCGGTGTCTTCGCTGCTGTCAACGGTAGATACTTGTTTACCCTTTTGAATGTGTTGTATTAATTTTTAATGCTCTTGTTAGCTGCACGCACCATCAGCAGTAGTCGTAAATGGCTTGTCGGTGACGATGGCCACTTACTTGCTTGGACAGCCATGGCGGTGGCTACAGGAAAATATTGCTCCGCAAGGATAGCATTGAATGGTGTCCGTGTGACTACGGTCAAAAGAAATGCGAGCCGTTATCTGCGTCTTGGTACAACTCATTACTTGACTCATTTCACAGCTGCTGCTGATGATGATGGATGAGTTGATTCGTCTATTTAGCCACTGGTCGGTGGAAGGGTGATAATGGATAAAAAAAAACAAAACTCTGTTATGTTTTTCGATGCGATACTGATGGATTGCGTTTATGCCGAGTAATTCCCTTGGAATGTAAAGCTTCCTCGTCGAGTTTAAGTGATAGGGAGAGCTGTACTTATCAGGATTTAGTTTGAGGTCGATTTCCGAAAGCGTGTAGTGGCGCAGTCAATTGGTGTTACTCACTTCAATGCAACTCATTCTATCTCTCTTCCTATTGCGACTGGGTCACGTGCCCAGTTGGTCAAGGGCGACCTCCACCAAAATGTCGTGCGCAACTCGAAGCTGGCTGTAGTGGCAGGACTTCATGACAGCTTTTGAATGACGTAGTGATAAGTCAAACCAACCATTAGTTTCCCGTAAGAAGCGCTGCTTCCGGTCGACCGCGAACCATTTGCCGCGATTTCCTTCATAGTTCCCTAAATAGTTTTACGAGCACCGTCGCATGTTAATTTTTCTTTTTCATTTATTTTTACAAAGCAAAACCAAACGCAGTGTTTTGCTCCACTAGCCTATCATCCATTTGGTTCATTGTGTAATGAAACAGGAGCACCTCTAAAGCGTTCTGTATATCATAGAACTCGCCCGTTACCGAAAACCCCTGTTCGATGTGGACGCTTGGGCGAGACTTCAGTGCTAATTGTCATTGCGATGCGCCCTTATCTTAGTCCAGCTCGGAATAAAGTGGATTGAGTATATCTATACTCCATTTCTGAATCGAAAAGCAGAAGTAGGCAAAACCGAAGGCCAATCTTGGTGAAATGGTACTTTCCGTGCTGGACGTCAACAGAACGCGGCCAGGAAGAGCGCAAACATGAAAAATGAAAATGATTGGATGGGATTATGCACCTCAAACCCCACTCAAATCCCAATCAAAGTATGTACGGCATCTATTGTTGACTCCAACGATAAGTTGCCTCGAAATTCAATTGCGATTCTTCGCTCCACCCAAACACACGCGCTCATTTGAATTTCTGCGGATGGCTCACTTGAAACCCCCTCTGCTGATACACTGTCATAAGTAGGTGTCATTCCTAGTGGAAGATAAGAATATTTTCCAAACTGATTCGCATGAATCATTACAAATACAATTACGTTCATTCAGTTGTACGATTTATGAGTACATGCCGCGGGTCACAGTGAACTTGGGAATTTATTTTCAGTTCGTATGAATCAATCGGCGTTCCGTTTTGATTGTGAGTGACGCCAACAATCAGTTTAGGGCCAAAAAAAAACTCCTATCCCTAAACCATCGTTGGAAGTTTAAAGCTACACTAACAAAAGACTGCCGCGTGATGTAAACACGCGTACTTGTTACTCAAATTGAACTCGTGCGTACGGTACAATGAGCGGTTTGGAGCACACCTTGTGACGCAATGTAGTCGAAAGAATTTTCAATGACACGACGCGTGGAAGCCTACTTGTTTTATTTATTTTTCCTTTCTGTGCATTGGGGTTGGTAATAATTAGCTTCTTGTTCTAGTACATTGTGACTAATGCGTGTTGCGGTAAAAGCAAATCTCTGCATGGTATCCGAGCGCCTATCTACGTTTGAGATAATTCTGTCTGTTTGTTTTGGAAATATCTTGTAAGGTGATGCGTTGAACAACAATTGGCTTGAGATGTCGGGATGCGTAGTTACTTCAACGATTTGTTGTTCAGTTGTTGATCTATGCGCGACTTATTATTGTCTGCGACTTATTATTGTCTGCGACTGTAACAACAGCGCAGTAGAGGAGGAGCTCGCCTTAGGCGGTGCGGACAAGTGTAAGGGGACTTCAACCAGTTTGGAGTGCGCAAGCTGGGAGCAGTTAGTCTGGCGCAACCTAAGTAATCAGTTGGCCGCTAGTTGTACGTATATACGATTTGCAGAACAAATGATCCGTTCCTAGCATAAGGCCTTAGTCTTAGTCAATGGAGTTAATTTCTTAGAAGCGGAGAAAATGTCGGGATTTATTTTCATTTGGGAGGGTTGGCCGGCAGTCAGTACTCCACCCACTTTATTGTAGCACTCGCCACAACAAGTCCTCCTACTGATTTTCGTTTTATATTTACAGAAAATACAAGCTGCAACGAAAGTCCTGCACATTTCCTCATGAAACACCGCTGCCAGGTGTCTCAATTCTCAAGCCCCTCATGGGCACCGATCCGAACTTGGAGCACAATTTGGAGACATTCTTCACCATGGACTACCCAGTGGTGAGTATTTACAACTCTGCCACAAGTGTTGTACTGGAATTTAATGCCATTTGCCTCTGCAGTATGAACTCCTGTTCTGTGTTGAAGACAAGGACGACCCGGCCGTGCAGATAGCCGGAAGTTTAATGGCCAAGCATCCACTAATCGAGGCTGAACTCTTCATTGGCGGCTCAAACGTCGGTGTGAATCCGAAGATCAACAACATGTACCCAGGCTATGCAGCTGCCAAGTACGAACTCATTATGATATCCGACAGTGGAATTAGAAGTGCGTTTTGCAATTTATCACTCGACAGGTGAAAGTAATTCGAGTCTCTTTGCAGTGAAAAGTGACACGCTCATGGACATGGTCCAGAATATGACAGAGAAGACTGGACTGGTGCATCAAATGCCCTTCACCTGCGATCGAGAAGGATTCGCAGCTACTTTTGAAAAGGTACGTAAACGAGCATTCTATTTTGATAGCGGCCATGTGACTTTGCATTTTGTTTGCAGATTTACTTTGGGACCGTGCAATCGCGCATCTACCTGTCAGCCGATTTGCTCGGTATTAACTGCCACACAGGTATGTCGTGCCTACTCCGCAAGAGCGTCGTGGACGAATTCGGCGGACTACAAAAATTCGGCTGTTATTTAGCCGAAGACTTCTTTATTGCGAAATGTTTCACCGATAAGGGTTGGAAGATGCGTATTAGTAACCAGCCGGCCTGGCAAAACAGCGGCATTTGTGATATTAGCAATTTTCAAGCGCGCCTAACACGCTGGGCGAAGCTGCGCGTCGCCATGGTGCCCACGACCATACTGCTAGAGCCGCTGTCGGAGTGCCTGGTGGTGGGTGCCTTTGCGTCATGGTCAGTGTCCATACTCTTCAACTGGGACTCTTTAGTTTTTTATCTTGTGCACATATTAACGTGGTTCCTATCTGATTGGCTTCTTCTGTCCATTGTCCAGGTAAGGTGCCACAGAACCTTCCCCACTTTGCTTATTCTATTCGATCTTTTTCTTGTTCCAGAATGGCTCGCTACCGTTCCACAAATTCGAATTCGTTATCGGTTGGCTGTTCCGTGAGATCAGCGGACCATATCTGTTTCTGCACGCGCTCTGGAATCCCGCGATACGATGGCGCACACGCATCTACAAACTCGAATGGGGCGGAATAGCTAAAGAGCTGCCCGCCACCACCAGCTGCTGCAGTACCGCTAGCCTCACGAAAAATATTTCATAGCAGTTAGTGTAGATTTCTTAAGCATGTAACTTCAATCAAATTCTCCCCCTGTATATAGAAACGAAAATTTTAAACAACTACTAGTATCAACAAGGAAGAACGTTAAACAACAAACCATAAGATAAGATGATTAATGGAAGTGAATGAGTGTGTCGAGAACGAAAGTGGCGAGAGTATGTGCGCGCGTGCGAAAGCTGTTATATACCTACTTTTTTTTTCATTTAATTGTTCAAATTTTCGAATAGCTCTTAAGTAAACATTAAGTCAGGCTTAATGTGAATCAAAACAAATAATTTACTATAATCATTAGAGACTTAAAGTATTTATGACGAATAAATATGCGTAGGAACTAAATAAATGTAAAATGTAAAAGAAATATCAAAAACGAAAAGAAAAACCATTTCGCAACTTAGATTATACAATTTGTACATTTTTAACAAACAAATCGAAAACGAAACTAAACATATTAACAAAAACAAAATGATGATAAATTTACACACACCCCACACAGACATTTGAAACGATGTTGTTGTTTTTTTTAATTTTATTTCTGTTTAAGAGAGCATAAGGATTTCTGTGTTAGGAGGAAAATGAGTTTTTTTAAGTTAAATTATTGGATTTTTGTTTAACGTTATTTGTACGTTATTTCTTTTTTTCTATTATTTAAGTCCATGTAACTGTTGTACAATTTGTGAATTTTGTGGAAAGCCTTTTTTTGTTTAAATTAACGTTTCGTTGGTATTATAGTGAAGCGTAATAATTCTATTGTGGAGTAAGTTATTTTTTGTTAAACATCTCTTATTGAAATTATTATTGCATACTTGATGGATAGCAAGTGGATGTTATAAATAAAACGAATATGCGTTCCAGGATGGTTGTTTTTCTATGAAGAATGTGTTTTTTTTTTTTTTGCAAAAGTAGACCGTGGATTACAAAGAAAGAAAGCTTTACGTAAAGTAGTTCAGTTAAGAAGAATACTTTGTGTCGAAAACGATAACCTACTGTGCAGGGCGAAATTCCATCGCGATGCGGTCCTGTACGTTGGCAGAACCCTTTCCTCCCGAGTACGCGCCTACCAAAAAGTCCAAACACGTGTGACAGGAAAATATTAAAAATAAACACACTACCATGCAGTGGAAGGGCGCAAAATTCCCTCATTCAGAACCCCCTCTTTACCACCCAACAAAGCTAGTAACCTCCTGACCGATTTTAAATTTAATTTCACAAGCTGCGCAATAGGACAGTCAATAATTAGCTATAAATGGCCCGACATGAAGGTTTTACATCATTTGTTTAAGAAATCAAATATATGCACTTCAATCTGCTTCTTTTCACATGCAAATGTCTGTAATTAGGTATCATAGAGTTCCTCTATGTTAGGTATACTCGCCCGTGAGCCACTATTCCATTAGCGGCACATACATTTTCACAGAAATTCCGCCAATATTCGAGCTTTCTATTTTTGCTCATACCCTAGTACTTTGGTTGGTTTGATGTAGTGTTCCTTAAACGTCGATAGTTTAACATTTCGATAGTACCGATAGTTTCGGAATAAAACTATCGATAGTTTTATATACTCACGATCAGAGACAAGACAGGAAGGCCATGGGCTCTAATGCAATTTAAAAACTCGACCGGATAGTTTACTGCCTCATCTTGATTGCAAATAGCATTTATGGGCAGGCACGACGTTAGGCCTGTTTTTTGAGCTTCGATCTTAGCAAAGCAAAGTAAAGTAGAATTTTCAGCGCGCAATTACAACAACTACGCTCTATACTTGACACTTGGACGACTCGCAGTAGTGTTGTCATTGCGTGCTGAAAATCATACTTTACTTTGCTTTGCTGAGATTGAAGCTAAAAAAAACGCCTGTTGTATCACCGGAATTTTCCCTAATATAATATTTTTGAGGTAAGAAACTTGTTCATCTGTGGGTGCTAAAATAGACCTTTCGCATCATGGACAAACCATACTGGATCCCAGAGACAATACTGAGACCACCAATTTCAAATTTAACGGACAAAATTCTTTGAACACTGCCAGCAACTTTGCCCACAGCGGAAGTGGCTCTTATTTTTTGGGAGTGTATTGGTGACTCAGAATTTTTGAAGTTACGTGACATTTGTCAATACGAATTTCTATGTATCAATACTAGCGCAGTAAATCGTGACCACTCCGAAAAAATATAGCTTGTAGGCTAAGTAACGGGAAATCGGCTGAAGTTGGTGGTCTCAGAATTGTGTCTGGTCTCTGATGTCTATTGTATGAACTACCCGATGGTTTGAGGGAATTTAAAAACTCTATCGGATAGTTAACGGCTTTATCAACACATTCTCATTCTCACTCAGACTTCACCAATTCAGCCAACACCATACGCACAGCTCACAGCAAATAGCCATGTACGCACGCATGGGTTGCTATGGACCAGTGTTCTTATATCGTGGGATTTATCCCTTTTTGTGGGAATTTCGATGTCCGAAAAGCCTTCCGTGGGATAATGGGATTATCCACCAAATCGTGGGAATTTCAGAAATCTAACAAAAAAACATTCAAACTATGTTTTTTCTACCAAAACACCTGTATTTCACCATGATTATCAACACACTGATTGCCCATAAAAAACAGCTCATGTAAATCGTCTTTTATCAAAATTTTCTTGTACCAAAAAAATATCATAGCAGTGTTACAAACTGCGGTTTTTATATTAAAGGTTAATTTAACTTGATTTTCTTTCTGTGTAATACAAATTTGACTTTTAAAAACTGGATTTTAACTCAAAAAGTATCGTGGGATTTGAAAAGGGAATTTGAGTATTGTGAAAAGGGGAAAAAGGGAAAAATGACCACGCTTCGTGGGATAAATGAAGAGAGAGTGCTAACAACACTGCTATGGACGTAGAGTAGACCAGAGACAAGTATGGTTTGTCTATGGAGTAGACTGCACTGCGATTATTATTAATTTCAGTCATACTCAGTGATGCCAGACTACAAGATATATCTTTTTTTCAAGATTTTTGAGCTCCAAAATAGGTGGAAGACTTTTTACCTCAAATTCATCAAATTTCAAGATATTGATATCAAGAATTTTCGAATTTTTTTACATTTAAACAACAACCATTTCTATTGGAGAAAACCGTTTTCTATAAACTCCATAATTATGAGTAATGTGAGTCGAAGAGAGCCCATGTACAATTTCTGTTTTACTAACGTTTCCATCAACTCTAAAGAAACATAAATTTCAACGAATTTGATAAAATAACTGATGTAATATGTTTTTGGAAAAAAATGTTTGTAGAAACAGCCATCCAATTTTTAAAGATTTTATTTTCAATATATTGTCGTTTCCACATTCCTTCGCTCTGCAGAATATTTTTTCTGCTGTAAATTAAAATACAACAAAAATTCGTAATCGTTTGAGTACTGAAACAGTTGAAGGTTTAAGCTTTACAAAGGATTTGTTGCTCTCTAATATAAGAAATGAAGTTCTGGTCATTTTAATTCAAATATTTTCCAAAATTAAAAAAAAAAATGGCAGTATTGGGTATACCTACATATATACGATATACCTATACAGCTAAGTACCTACTGCAATTTTGTCGAAAAAAGATATGTACATATAACAGTTTATTTTAAGTACTTCAAAATTGTATTTTATATTTCGTTGTTTTTCTATTTTGAAAAAATCTTGAAAAAAAGATATTTTATTTCGGTAAACAAGATTTTTTAGATTTTTGATCTGGTAACACTGGTCATACTCATACTCACTCGCATGCCCATCGCACACAAACCAAAGTCAAAAACCGATACGGAATGGAATATGAAACGGCAAGTCGTAACAATATTAAGAACGATTGAAAAGAACGCACTGTGGCTGTGGGCATAGACAAACCATACTGAGACCCCCAACTCACAATCCTCTTGCCGCTGGCCCCCTCAGTTTTTTTTCAAATTCGCCATTTTGTATTCCTATCGGTGTTATGTCAAATATGAATCCGTGTGACATGCAAAAACATACAAAAAATACAAAAATAAATGCTGCCAACCTCGGCAACCGTGGGGAAATGTGAAAGAGTTCGGGAATACCACATTTTAGCATAACTGAATGCCATTGGTTAGTAATTATAAATTTTTTGAAGGTGAATAATTTGATTTGTGTGGTTAATAAAACTATCTAAATTAGATGTTTTACATACTAGAAATATACTTGGACAAATATGGTTGTGTATTTCCCGCTTTTGGATATAATTAACTTCGATTTCGTGTGTAAATTTTTCTTAAATAATAAAGAAAATTTGCTCAAAATGTTTTTATTTTCCCTCAACCAACCTACATTCTTAATTTTTCGCAAATATTTTAAGCAAATGTACACTTTTTCCTAAAAAAAAATATTATTCACACGTAACGCACAATTTCAAATTTAACGGATAAAATTCTATGAACGCTGCAAGCCACTTTGCCCAAAGCGGAAGTGGCATATGCAAGGTGCGAGTGTATTTGTTTCTGAAGTTTCGTGACATTTGTCAATACGAATTTCTATGTACAATACAAGCGCACTTAGCGTGTGCCACCCCATAGAAATATAGCTTGTAGGCTAAGTAACGGGAAATCGGTCGAAGTTGGTGGTCTCAGTATTGTCTCTGGTTGGCCTGTACGATGTCTGTCAACTCAATCAGAGACAATACTGAGACCACCAACTTCGGCCGATTTCCCGTTACTTAGCCTACAAGCTATATTTCTATGGGGTGGCAAATGCTAAGTGCGCTTGTGTTGTTACATAGAAATTCGTATTGACAAATGTCACGTAACTTCAGAAACAAATACACTCGCACCTTGCATATGCCACTTCCGCTTTGGGCAAAGTGGCTTGCAGCGTTCATAGAATTTTATCCGTTAAATTTGAAATTGTTCGTTACGTGGGAATAATATTTTTTTTAGGAAAAAGTGTACATTTGCTTAAAATATTTACGAAAAATCAAGAATGTAGGTTGGTTGAGGGAAAATAAAAACATTTTGAGCAAATTTTCCTTATTATTTAAGAAAAATTTACACACGAAATCGAAGTTAATTATATCCAAAAGCGGGAAATACACAACCATATTTGTCCTAATATATTTCTAGTATATAAAACATCTCCTTTAGATAGTTTTATTAACGACACAAATCAAATTATTCACCTTCAAGAAATTTATAATTATTAACCAATGGCATTCAGTTATGCTAAAATGGGGTATTCCCGAACTCTTGCACATTTCCCCACGGTTGCCGAGGTTGGCAGCATTTATTTTTGTATGTTTTTGCATGTCACACGGATTCATATTTGACATAACACCTATAGGAATACAAAATGGCGAATTTGAAAAAAAAACTGAGGAGGCCAGCGGCAAGAGGATTGTGAGTTGGGGGTCTCAGTAAGGTTTGTCTATGAACTCAATCACGCTACTGTTTTATATAATAGATTGCCGAATGTCAACAATGGCGCTACTTATTGGATATGCTCACTGTGCGGCATAAAAAACAGATCGTCTAACTTGGATGACGTAGATGTGCCTGGTTGTGGCGCCGATGGCGCAAGCGACATGCTTGATTCTTTCATTGCAATTAAGGAAGAATACTCCTTTTGCAAGAATTGAATTGCATTGTCAGCTTTCTGCAGATTTCTAAAACCGTGCTTTTTAAATTTCGGGCCCCAAATTGTTCCCAAAATAAGTGGCGTTCTGGTGTTATATGGTTTCAGTCTCTTGTTTACTGATGCGAATAAGGACTTCAGGACATTTCGGCCTTCTGCAGTAACGAATGTCGATTCAAAATTATTAAATTTTGCTGAAATACCTCTTGTAAGAGGTATTATTAATGATGAAGTCACTTACTACCACCTGAAATTGCAATATTGCGGTTTCAAATGGCTCAAGAATCAGCCAGATTTCATTCGTTTCGATATAAACCATCGATAGTATCGATAGACTATCGGTTTTGAAGGGTAGTGATGCGATGTCATGAGAACACAAGCGTTCTCACCTAGCCTCTCACTATCAACTCCTACTCTCACCTCCACGTGGTGACTGGTGGGTGCCTAGTACCTCGACTGGAGATTGGGTAACCAACCCCTTTGGAAGGTCGTTGGTGGCAGCAGACGAGAGAGGGGGGAGGAGTGTTGCTTTCTCACTAAGGCACCTCCTCTGGTACCAGACGGCAGCGGAGGAGTTCCCTAGATGGAGCCAACGGTGGCGTCTACAGTTCCAGTCAGGCCGAACTATTTAGTGTAATCCCTATAGAGCTGCTCTGACATATTCGGATACCAGGTCTATAGGGATTTCCAACACCGAGCCAGGGTGTTGGAGAAGAGTTGGTGGCGGATGAACCCTTAATGGGCCAACGGCAGCGCTCACATCCCAAAGTGGGTTACTGGCACCGGAATAACCGGCCTGCTGTCCTAGGGTCAAGGGCCTGGCCCTCCAGGTTGGGGGTTGTGCCGTCGGGGTAACTTCCCGACCATGTAAAAAAAACACTAGTTATGGGAGAGACACGAGGAGCCTCGGATAACAATTTCCCTCAAACGGCAACTAGACCCGGAACGTCAACGGACAACGATTTAAGAGTATGTACCTGGAACGTGCGAACGCTGTACACCCCAGGTGCTACTCAAAAACTTGAGTCTGTCCTCACGCGGTACAAGGCAGATATTACCGCGATCCAGGAGATACGATGGATAGGATCAGGTATGATGAAAAGGAAAAATTGTGACATTTATTACAGCTGCCATAAAAGATTGCATGTATTAGGATGCGGATTCGTCGTGGGAAATCGGCTTAGGACAAAGGTTATTGACTTTAAGCCGATAAGTGATCGCCTAGCTGTGATCCGCATCAAAGCTACTTTCCAAAACATAAGCCTAATATGTGCACACGCCACTACCGACGAGGTAGGGTCTTCAGCCTCGTCGGTAGGGGCGTGTGCACATATTATGCTTATGTTTTATGACCTTCCGGATGGAGCCTACGGAGCCTGTCCGGAGTACGATGTCAAAGTTGTGCTCGGGGACTTCAATGCTTAAATCGGGAAGGAAAACATCTTTGGCGGGTTAGTTGGTAAGCACAGAATCCACGAAACGACCACAGACAACGGTTACCGACTAACTGACTTCGCAGCAGCTCGTAATACGGTGATAAGTAGCACTAGGTTTCCAAGGCTAAGGATCCACACAGCAACCTGGCGCTCTCCAGACGGTCGAACCGCCAACCAAATCGACCATGTGCTAATCGACGCGAGGCACGCATCCAACATCCTCAACGTGCACACATTCCGCGGGGCAAACGTCGACTCTGACCATTTTCTTGTTGCGGCTAAGTTCAGAGCTCGACTATCCAACGAGAAGAAGCTGCGTTCCGCCCAGAAGAAGAAATTCAACGTTGGACGCCTTAGCACACCTGGAGTAGCCAGAGTCTACAAAGAGCGCCTGAGTGAGAAACTCTCCGCAGTGCATTCACCTACCACAAATGCCAACATCCAGTGGTCCCAGTATCGCGACATCATCAAAGAGGTAGCCGAAACCACCTTAGGGTACCAGCCACCCCAGAGAAAAAGCCCGTGGTATGATGATGAATGCGTACGCAGGAAAAAGGTGACAGAAGATGCACATATGAAGGCGCTGCAGCGCAAAACAAGGGCAGCAAGGGAAGAGTATCGAGCCAGGAGGAGGGAGGTAAAGAAAATCCTGCGTAGAAAGAAGAGGGCCTACGCAGTCTCCCAGCTCAAGGAGATCGAAGAGTCCCGCGATCGAAGCAACATCCGGAAGTTCTACAAGAAAGCCAAGCAACTGGCTGCTGGCTTCAAGACCGGAACGCAGGCTCTTCGAAACAGTGATGGAAACCTAGTCACCGAAGCGCAGGGAATAGTAGATGTTTTTAAGCAGCACTTCCAGCAGCTGCTAAATGGGCATCATGTAGAGAGAGTGATAGGGCAAGAAGAGAACCCACGTCCAGTCAATGAAGATCCAATTCCACCACCCAGTATAGAAGAAGTTGGCTTAGCAATAAAAAAGCTAAAGAACAACAAGGCCGCCGGATCTAATGGCTTACCAGCGGAGCTCTTCAAATACGGTGGTGATGTTTTGGTAGGGCGCATGCACCAAATCATCAACCAAGTATGGGTGGAAGAAATGCCCGATGACTGGACTATCAGCTCCATATGCCCCATCTACAAAAAAGGCGATCCTATGTCTTGCAAGAACTATCGAGGCATATCCCTGCTTAATGTCGCATACAAGATCCTATCCAACGTACTGTGTGAACGTCTCAAACCGTTCTGCAACACACTAATCGGCACGTACCAGTGTGGCTTCCGGTCCGGCAGATCGACTATAGACCAAATTTTCACACTGAAAATTCTGGAAAAGACCAATGAATTTCAAGTCGAGACTCACCACCTTTTCATCGACTTCAAAGCCGCATATGATAGCATTCATCGTCAGGAGCTTTATGTGGCGATGGCCGAATTCGGGATCCCGGCAAAACTGATCCAGCTATGTAGCGTGACGCTGGAGAACACACGCTGCAACGTGCAATTTGGAAGTAGTTCCTCCGAGCTATTCCAAACATGCACCGGATTTCGGCAAGGAGACGCATTGTCATGTGACTTCTTCAATCTCGTGATAGAGCAGATAGTGCGCAGGGCAGGTGTCAACACGGAAGGCACTATCTTCAACAAATCCGTCCAGCTACTGGGGTATGCAGACGATATTGACATCATCGGTCGCTCCCAGCGTGCCGTGATAGAGGCTTTTACGGCGATTGAAGAACAGGCGAAATTCGTTGGTCTTGTAGTAAATGAGGACAAGACTAAGTACATGCTATCAACAAACAAACAAGCATCTGTCCACCGCCTAGGACAGAACGTCACTATTGATAGCAACAATTTCGAGGTAGTTAAGGAGTTTATCTACCTCGGAGTAAACATGAACTCCACAAATGACATCCTAGTGGAGATCCGGCGAAGAATTACCCTAGGAAACCGCTGCTACTTCGGTTTGGCAAAGCAATTGGGTTCAAAACTCCTAACTCGAAGGACAAAATGTATGCTTTACAGAACCCTTATCCTGCCAGTTCTGGTTTATGGCGCCGAGTGCTGGACGATAAGCAGGAAGGGAGAGCTGATACTAGGCTCCTTCGAAAGAAAAATTCTTCGGCGGATTTTTGGTCCTGTGTGCGAGGAGGGCGAATGGAGGAGAAGATACAACCGCGAACTCTATGAGCTGTACCAAGATGTGGATGTAGTCCAAAAGGCCAAAATACGTCGACTACATTGGCTCGGCCACATCGAGCTAATGGACAATAATGCTCCAGCTAAGAGGATCTTCGAATCCCAGCCGCCAGGTTCGAGACGACAAGGAAGACCGAACCTCCGTTTCAAAGACCAAGCCATCGCGGATGCCACAGCGCTTGGTCTGGACAACTGGAAGCAGCGTGCCCGGGATCGCAGAGGATGGAAGGCTGCAGTGTCTCAGGCAGAGACTCTAAACGGGTCGGGATCCCGTTAAGTAAAGTAAAGTAAGTAGTATCGATAGACTCTCCATGTTTAAGGAACACTAGTTTGATGTCGGTCGGTGCTCGGTGGTGTTAAATGAGCTCTGCCATTTCCATCTCGCTACTGAAGCTAGCGCCACCTGTAAGCGAACTTGGCAGGACCGGACAAGTTTGAGTTGGCAGCATTTTATTTTGTTGTTTTTGTTCACAAACAAATTATTCAAGAAATGTAATTTTTCTCATTCGCCACGTTTTCTGATTTGTTCGCCCTTTCGAATTGCATTGGCGAAGATAATTAAACAACTCGAAATAAACTAAATATAATTAGAAATTTGTAAAAATAAAATAAAAAATAAAAAACTAAACGTAAGTAAATCAATAAAAAAAAAAATAAATATGAAATTATACTAAATAAATGCTTTCTCAGGAAAATTTGAGAGTTTGCAACTGCAACTCTACAAATTGCGGAATTTTACGTTTTTTATTTCATAGTGCGACTGAATCGCGCTTTACGAAAAACAACCATACTTGTACGTCGTACCTCACGTACCTCGCATAAAAGACGACAGAATATCATCTTTAATCATCACCATTTGAACATATATTGCCACAATCACATCGTAGGTAAGTCAGCATGACAAAAACATCGAAATCTCGTACCCGTAGTCGTAGGTCTAGAATTCACACTCCTCCTTCGTCATCTAGTGCTCATAATGGTAAAAATTGCTCCGCCCCCGATAGTCAGGGTCCTATGGTAGAATGTGGTACATGCGAAAGTTGGTTCCACTTTACTTGCGTCGGCGTTTCACATGAAGTCGAAGAGGAAGATTGGCATTGTAATACCTGTGTCTCAAAGCAACAAGTAGTTGATATTGTAGTTCAGGATTCGTCCTCGAAGGAAAAGCCCAAAGATAGTAATGTCGTTTCGAATGCCGCTACAGCTCCACCCTCAAAAAATATCTGTACGTCAAATGCTCCTCAACCATCGTCATCACACCAACTATGTATTCCGATTCCAATTTCTAAAGGAAAACCCCCAAAAAACCCATCAAGGTGTAATTCTTCCACGACTTCCAAATCCTCCAACGCTAAAAGGGTTGAAATGCAACTGAAAAGGCTAGAGGAGGAACGTAACCTGCAGGAACAGCGAGATCGAGAATATATCAAGAAGAAGTATGCCATTTTAGATCAGTTAAGCTCGGACGAAGAACAAGAGTCGATCACATCTGAATCAGTTCATAAAAATCGAGTTAGTGACTGGGTAGGCAAGACGAATTCGGGAGACGGAATATATATGTATGAAAGAAATAAAAAATCCTCAAGTGAAGTTTTATGATTCATGGCTAGGCAACAGGCCGCTCGATAGAGAAGGTGGTAGCACTCACGATGACACAAAAGGCGAGATGTTGGCACTAAACAAATCCCAAATAGCAGCGAGGCAGCTGTACTTTTCCGGTCGGTCAGAAGAGTGGCCTCTCTTTATAAGCTGGTGGAAGAACTCTTCGCAGACTTGCGGCTTCAGCAAGTACGAAAATATGTTGCGCCTACAACAATGCTTGAAGGGAAAGGCTGTCGAAGCAGTGCGTTTTAGACTCCTTCATCCGGATCAGGTTGATTGGGTGATCACGACGTTAAAAATGTTGTACGGTAGGCCCGAACTTATTATTCAGTCACTTCTTGAAAAAATTAGGAAGGACCCTGCACCCAGGTATGACAAATTAGAAACAATGATAAATTTCTCACTTGAGGCAGACAACATGTGCCGTACGATGGAGGCTACCGGATTGTGCGCTCATCTTAACAATCCATGTCTGCTGCAAGAGCTAGTAGAAAAGTTGCCGGTATATATAAAGTTAAATTGGGGAATGTACAAGCAGACCGTCTCTTGCGTCGATCTGTCCGTTTTTAGCGACTGGCTTGGGCAGGTGGCAAGGGCGGCGTCGGAAGTTACGCCTTATTGGAGCCTAAGGTAAACAACAGAAATAAGGCTATCGTCAACGTACATCAAGAATCCAAATTCCAAAATGAACACAAGTGCCCCGCCTGCCAGCGCGATTGTAAGAATCTTTCCTCATGCGAACAATTCGTTAAGATGTGTCTACAGGATAGATGGGATATCATAAAGCGTTTCTACTTTTGCCGCATATGCCTGCGTCGACATGGGAATCGTCGCTGCCTCTCAACACAACTGTGTGGCATAGAAGGGTGCACCTATCGGCACAATTCGCTTCCGCATAAGGAAGTAAATCAGCAGAGCGTTAAGCACAATATCGATTCAAGCATCGATCAGCCATCTACAAGCAGTGGTATTCAAAGCAATGATCACTATAGCGGTGCAATTATTCATCCGGAAGCAGCGTTAACATTGTTTAAAATTATTCCCGTGAGTCTACATTACAACAACAAATCGATAGACACATTTGCCTTTGTGGATGATGGGTCGTCAGTAACCCTGGTAGATGAGGATTTAGCACTAGCACTCAATGCTAAAGGAAACAACGATCCCTTATGCTTAAGATGGACGTCAAATACCCATAGGCGTGAGGAAACCTCCATGAGAATAACATTCGAAATATCAGCACGAGGTAGCAAAACGAGGTTCCTTCTTCCAAACGCACGTACGGTTAAGTCGTTAGATCTTCCGAGACAGTCTGTCGATGCACGCAGCTTGATGGAACAGCATAGTCACTTGAAGGGACTACCAATAAAATCTTTCTGGCATGCAAAGCCACAAATTCTCATAGGCCTACAGCATTGGAGCTTAGGCATGCCATTGAAGACGCGCGAGGGCAATTCTTCTCAGCCCGCTGCCATCAAAACAAGATTAGGATGGACAGTCTTTGGCACGGCTTCAGTTGGCATCAAGTCAAGTCGGTTAGAAGAGGCCAAGGTAAACATTCACATATGCGACTGCCAAAGCGAGGTGGATACTAGCATGCATGAAATGGTAAAGCAATATTTCATCATGGAGAGTTTAGGAACAAAGTCGATGAAACGAATACTCTCGAATGAGGACAGTAGAGCAGTTCAGATGTTGGAAGAGAAAACTATATTTTTAGGCGATAGATATGCCGTACCTCTTCTTTGGAAATACCAAAACATATAGTTACCCAACTCGAAGGCAATGGCAGAGAAAAGGCTTCACTGTCTCGAAAAACGTCTTTTAAACCAACCTCTACTGATAGAGAAATTAAATGAAAAAATCGAAGAGTACTTAAAAAAAGGGTACGCAAAGAAATTAGAAGATCATGAGAAAAACAGCGCACCGCCACCAGTTTGGCATTTACCTATTTTCCCTGTTACGAACCCTAATGAGCCGGATAAATTTCGAATAGTTTGGGATGCGGCAGCGAAAGTTAATGGAGTTTCATTAAACACGTTCCTGCTGACAGGACCAGACAATGTACCAGAGCTTTCATCGGTACTCTTCCGATTTCGAGAAAGGAAGTTTGCAATATCGGGAGATATCCGTGAGATGTTCCATCAGGTAGAAATTCTAGAAGAAGATAGAAACGCGCAACGATTTCTTTGGCGGAACATCAAAACCGGAAGAATTGAGGTATATCAGATGCAGGTGATGACATTTGGA
Source organism: Cheilosia impressa (assembly GCA_948293265.1). Lineage (NCBI taxonomy): Eukaryota > Metazoa > Arthropoda > Insecta > Diptera > Syrphidae > Cheilosia > Cheilosia impressa. Next base: position 5,236,827 of record OX411885.1, on the reverse strand, counting down.
TCAACATGTTCACCATTTTGTGCCCAATTCATCAAAAATAAAAACGCGAAAAAAATTTGAGAATCAATACCCAAGGGCATCAAAGGCAATCATCGAGAATTATTATGTCGACGATTTTCTAGACAGTGTCGACACTGAGGAAGAGGCGATAAGTCTGGTAAGAGAGGTGACATATATTCACCAACAAGCTGGATTTGAGATAAGAAATTTCATTTCGAATTCCACGAACATCCTAAATGCGCTTGAATCAAAAGGTTCAGAACCAAGCAAACGTTTTAGTGACCACTCTCAAAGCGACTTTGAAAAACTGCTTGGCATGTGGTGGTCTCCAGCAACTGATAAGTTTGCCTATACGTTCAAAACAAATAAGATGGACCAGGAGGTAATGAACGGCGAACGCATCCCCACAAAACGCGAAGTCCTAAGAGCACTTATGTGCATCTTCGACCCTTTAGGTCTAATTGCAAACTTCACCATACAGCTAAAAATCATTCTGTAGGAGATTTGGCGATCAGGTGTGGACTGGGATGAGAGGATTAAGGAACATCAGTATGAAAAATGGAAGATGTGGCTAAACCTGATTCCCAAAATAAAAAGTTTATCTATCAACAGAAGATACCTTACCAACTTCCAATTCGACGATGGAAGCCGAGTGCAGCTTCACATATTCGTGGATGCGAGCGAAGAAGCCTTCGCCGCCGTAGCTTACGTCAGAGTTTCCAACGGGGAGAAGGTAGAGTGCTCGCTAATTAGCGCCAAGACAAGGGTGGCACCTATCAAAACTATTTCGATACCACGCCTAGAGCTGGAAGCGGCTGTACTCGGAGTAAGGCTCTCAAAATTTATTCAAAAAGGTCACACGATACAATTCGACAGTCTTACCTTCTGGACAGACTCTCAAGTGGTCATCAGTTGGATAAAATCGAGCAGCAAACAATTCAAAAGCTTCGTCGCAGTAAGAGTTGGAGAAATACTTGAGAGCACGAATGAAAACGACTGGAACTGGGCTCCAAGCAAGGAGAATGTAGCAGACGATGCAACAAAATATAAAAGTGACTGTGACTCTAGCTCTATGGGCAGATGGTATAAGGGCCCAACCTTCGTTAGACAAAATCCACTAAGCTGGCCAAAAAATAGTATTCGAATCTTGCCGCCTGATCAAGGTAACTAGAAGGTAAAGGAATGCTATGTTCACTGTGAGGCTATATCTCCAAGCATCGTGAGATACACACGATTCTCAGAATGGAAACGACTACTAAGGGCAGTCATGTACGCGTTCCGATTTATCCAACTCTGTCCCCTTAAAAATAGCAAACGAAACTACCCGCAGTATTTCTCACCTGACGAGAAGAAAGCAGCTGAAAATTATTTATACAGACAATGTCAAAGCGAAAGTTTTCCAAAGGAGCATGGCGCCTTGACTAATGCAAGGTACAAAGATATCTGCAAGTCCAGCCCTCTTTACAAACTTTCTCCGTATCTAGAAGATAGTGGGGTTATTCGCATCGGAGGACGCGTTGATGCGATAGAAAATGTATCGATGAGCACCAAAAGACCTATTATTTTGCCAAAAGATCACTATATCACTGGCCTAATTGTACATGAATACCATACTAAATTCCATCATCTATATAATGAAAGCGTGGTAAACGAATTAAGACAGCGTTATTTCATCCCAAGTTTAAGGCGCGTGTTGAAGAAAGTTCAACAAAATTGCCAACACTGCAAAAATAAAAGGGCCACACCACAGGCTCCACGTATGGCACCACTACCACACGCGCGTCTCCAACCTTTTATGAGGCCATTCTCGTACACAGGAGTGGACTATTTCGGGCCACTCTATGTCAAGGTCGGAAGACATCTGGAAAAGAGATGGGGTATGTTACTCACCTGTTTGACGGTGCGGGCCATCCATATAGAAATCGTACACAACCTTTCCAGCGATTCCTGCATATTGGGTTTCAAGAGGTTTGTTGCAAGGAGAGGGATGCCTAAAGAAGTATACTCCGACAACGGAACCAATTTTCGCGGCGCAAGTAAGGAGCTACACGAAGCTATAGAGGCCCTAAACAAAAAGGCAATAGCCAGAGAGTTCGAAATGGAATTAAAATGGAAATTCATCCCACCATGAGCACCCCACATGGGTGGATGTTGGGAACGCATGGTGCGTTCCGTGAAACAAACACTCGTCGAAATAGCACCAACACGTAATCCTAGCGACGAACTGTTATTGAGCATGATGGCGGAGGTAGAGAGTGTTGTGAATTCGCGACCCCTGACCTATGTACCTATCGATTGTGAGAATAGTGAGGCACTTACCCCTAATCATTTGTTGATCGGTACTTCCAATCGTGAATGCTTGACCGAGGAGACAGTAGATGACGGACTCGCGATTAAAAGAAGTTGGCTGGCTGCTGAGAAGTATGCTAAAACATTTTGGCATAGATGGCTGCGTGAATACCTACCCGATCTGACCCGACGTACAAAGTGGTTCATGCCACATACACCATTAAAAGAAGGAGACATCGTCCTTATAATCGACTATGACAACCCGAGAAAAACGTGGCCGAAGGGCAAGGTTCTTAGGGTGCTGCCAGGAAAAGATGGAACCATACGCAGCGCAATAGTGCAAACGCATGAAGGTGTATATACTCGCCCGGTTGTAAAGTTGGCGGTCTTTGACGTGTACAAGTCCGAAGACGGTGGTAATCTGTGTCCCTTACCCAGTTACCAGGGGGGAGTGTAAGCGAACTTGGCAGGACCGGTCAAGTTGGAGTTGGCAGCATTTTTTTTTTTTGTTTTTGTTCACAAAAAAATTATTCAAGAAATGTCATTTTTCTCATTCGCCACGTTTTCTGATTTGTTCGCCCTTTCGAATTGCATTGGCGAAGATAATTAAACAACTCGAAATAAACTAAATATAATTAGAAATTTGTAAAAATAAAATAAAAAATAAAAAACTAAACGTAAGTAAATCAATAAAAAAATAAATAGATATGAAATTATACTAAATAAATGCTTTCTCAGGAAAATTTGAGAGTTTGCAACTGCAACTCTACAAATTGCGGAATTTTACGTTTTTTTATTTCATCTGCGACAGAATCGCAATCAACACCACCTGTGATACGGTTGCGATTCTGGTTCGGGTCTAAGCTGACACATGCATTCGCTGAACGAACATCGTCTAATTCGCCGTTCGTTAAATTCAAACCATCCAGCGAATTCACACTTGCCGACAGGGGGCTACAGCGTAACATCTATTAAAAACCATGTTTCTTCGATATACTCACAGCATTTCTTACCTCGTCCTTTGAAAGAAAAAAACACTGCTTTGTTTTTTAAATAATTTATTATAATGTACTTTCATTTTAAATCTTAATAAAATTATACTTCTTTTTGCTTTGCTTTAAAAATATTCAATTTTTATTCCGATATATATATATATAACTATATCCTTTTTGTCGTCATCAAGAATAATACAAACACTTAAATTAAACAAAGAATACTAAAAAAAAATACATTTGAAATTCATATACGTAACATGTGCCTTAAATTAATAACAACTTACCATTAAATACACAGAAAAATACTTCAAATTAAGGAAAGAAAATTTAAATATTCGGAGCATATAAATAACACACGATTGAACACGAAAAAATAGGAATACCATAGGCTGTAAATAAGAAATTAAAATACAAAATGTTTTGATATATATTTCCTCTCCGGAGTTGCTAAAACTAACTAAAAATTATTTTGTTCATTAATTATATACAGAAGTATATAGTTTGGCGTTAAAGCAACACTCGCGCTAAACAATAAATAAAATAATATACAAAAAAAATCACAAGCTATTTTAATACCAGATTATGAGAGATATTGTTTATAACTTAAAAGAAGAGTAAAATAAATAAACAACAAATTTAGTGCTTTGCTTCAAAAGAGGTATAACTACGATATTGGCTTTAAATTGTTTTCGTTCTTGAGGAATTCGTCCACAAGAATGGTTAGACTGAACTTACATCTAAGGCAGGTGCTATGATGAGCTTACATCCGAAAACGATTGTCAAGTTTCAGTTGATCGCTTCGAATTTATCACCAACTGTTGGGGTTGTATATGCCAAGGAAACATTTGTCTTTACAGTGTCACCCGCGCAGCATTACCTTTGATGCTAATGTGATGAGAGCTGCCTCTATTTTGACGTCTGCAGATAAAAGGGGCACCGAAATGACATGCTAATTGAGGCTCGGTTTTTGGATTCAATTGAAATTGTCTGCCCCGTTTGGACGCTGGAAGTTGTAAGGATTAAGAGATTCATCAAGCGCATATTCGATTTTAAATTATGAAACTCACGCAAGAAGAAATTGAAGCCGTTTGTGTATCTATTCGCTTTGTTCTTACAGGAAATCTGTCAAAAGTTTGCAAGTGAAAACCTTTTAGGAACTTATTTTAGCGTTGTTTTCTCAAGTTTCAGTCTGAGATTCACTTATTCTGACAAAACCAAACTGCTAGTGGATCGAGAAAGCTCAAAACCTAAATCCTTAAATCGTGGGGTGAGTATGGTCATTTGAGAATTGGATGAAGAGCTTTTTGCATTCTCCCTTTTTCGTTTCTTTCTGATATACAATATCAGGCAAACGAACTGTCAAAATCAACTTAAAGTAAAAATACGCGAAAACAAACAAACAAACAAAAGCGAAGGCGTAGTTCATTAGCTGTTAAGGTACCTAAAACGACAGCATTGGTAAGAGTTTATTTCCAAGAAAAGATGACACCTTTTTGAAACCACTCCGTTTGTTTACTCCATTTCGGGATATGTTCTAAAAGTGTGCCGCCATTAACTTGCAGCCAAACGTCAAAGTGATGTGAGAAATAAAACCGCAGCAAGACATTTTTTATGTAGTACTACTAAAAAAATAATGTAGACCAAGGTGAAATGAATTAGGACTGTAATAAACAAAAAAAAAAAACATGGTCCTGCAACCAACGTGCAAATAGTCGCAATTATTAGATTTACATAAAAGTTGCGGATAAACATTTACGCAGCCGTTGGGCAGTTTTTGTAGAAATTGCTGTTTTATAAGCACTTTGCCACTGTCGATTTACTGAACAAACTTGATGTCTAAATAAACAAAAATATATGAGAAGCTACCAAAATCTGGTACTTTTTTATTACAAAAGCGATATCAGTTGGGGTGTCAGCACGTAACTTGATACAATCGAGTTCAATCGATACAATCGAGCTCTGGCAGCACCTAATTTGTCTCAATCGAGGATAATCAATGGAGGATAATCGATTGAGACAAATTAGGTGCTGCCAGAGCTCGATTGTATCAAGTTACGTGCTGACACCCCTGGTGTTTGACAGATATGTGTTGTAAAAAAATTATTTTTAATGCTAAACAAATCGAAACAATCAGTTTTTAGATTCCTTATTCCGTTTCGATAAATCAGTATTTGACGGGAAGTCCTTAGTACTTTATTAGTGAGCAAAGTGACAGTATACTTCGCATTTTTCTCACTACCACGACAATAGATTCGGAGCAACGTTTTAAGAAAAATAACAATTTACACTTTTATTCTATTTATGATCCCAACTGACAACAACGTTAGTTCAATTTTTTCGTTCAAGCTACGCTGCCTAAAACCTAGTACGGACCTGTTCTGGAACGAAATTTTCCGGTGGTCTCCAAATGGACAGCGAAACGTCTGCGAAAAGGCAGCGGAAAATAATTCGGGGAGAGTTCGATCAGGTGATACACAAGTAGCAGTGTTACCAGCACTGGCTATTTATATCTGATTTGGTTACTCCAACTTTTCGCTGGCTCCTTAAGATTGTCATTTGATCTTTTTCCTAATTTAAGCTATTCACTTTAAAGTTTGGCAATTTTTAGGCTCCTTAGGAATTTATTAAATGTATACTTCTATTGCGAACGTACTCATTTCGTATAACTAATGTCGTTTTCGATTTGGCTTTTCAGATTTTGATCAGAGATCTCAGTTTTCTGCTGCCAAATCGAGCACTAGATCCGAATTTTATTGATTCTTGTTTGTATTGAGATGGCCGCAAACAAATTAATTTTTTCACTTGCACTGGAAGTCCATTTCGATATAATTTAATAAAAAAAACTCGTTTCCATAGGCAGGCGTTTTACTTAACGTTTTTAACATTAAAAAATGGAAACTAGAAAAGTCTCTGAATTATGAGCACCTATGTGTTGTTTTGTTTTTATTTTAATTTACTATTGTCGTCTTTAAAAACAATGTAATCAGAATAAGTAGGTAGATAACGCTAAAGATTTGCGAAAAAGTGCGCAATTTTGATCTTTATATTTTAGTTTCTTTTTTTGTCTCCAAGATTTTTAAAATTTGGCTCCATACCTCAAAAAAGCTGGTAACACTGCAGTACAAATGTAAAATTTTTGCAAGCAAATAATGTCCCGGCCAATAAACGTGTGCGAAAAGAGAGTGGAGAATTGTACCAAGAAATCTACTACAACTACCCACTTTTCCGCCGTAATTTCGGAACAGCTGCGTACTGCAAAACGAAAAGGAGAGGGGAGTTTTTCGTTCAAGATTTCGTTGTGTCATTTTTGTATGGGATTTTTCGCTTAAGATCGTAAACTGTTTATAAATCACATATCTCCGCAGGTGTATAAAGTTAAGCCGACTCTACAATGCTTTCCTAAATAATATCGTTTTCCATTGGTTTCACTCGGGGATCCACTCATTCTGAAATCCAATGGAACAGCAAAACTGCATCTGACAGAATCCACCAAAGTATTGGTGAAATGCCAAAAAATAATCTACGGCTGCTGTCAGCTGACTTGTAATAAATACATAAATTGCACTTGTGTGAGTGCTTCTTGAGTGGATTCTGACTTCAAATCGAGAAGCGAAATTCTCTTCTCAGAATCAGAATCACCAGAATGTGCCAATAGATCGGCATTTTTTCGATTCCGGACTCTCCCAGACGCTTCTTTTTGTCCAATGGAAAACGACATTAGGCTGTGAATATTTAGCCCCAGCTTTCTTTCGTTTGTAAAAAATGTTTTATTTTTCCCTTGTTGTTTTGTTCTCTATTTTTATTGCTTATGATTTATCATAGCTAAGTTTCTTTTATATTATTATTATATTATTATTGTGTTAAATTAAATTGCTGTAATTTTTTTGCCACAAAGCAAAACTGTTGTGGTTTCCAAAAGAAGTACTCGCACTTACACTTTGTAACTGTCGGCACGTGTTTGACTTAAATCAAAAGTTTGCCATATTGGTAGACATATGTTTAACTTTGCAGATACAACACATTTAAGACCCATTTGAGAAACTGCGAAAGATAGACAGTTCAAATATGGAAACGGTCACTTTACTGACATCTGCGTCAGATAATTTGACGTTAAGAAAAATCACTGTTATACACAGAAATAGGTTCTTTTTTTTTATTACTGTACAGAAAGAAGAGAAGTCTTTGAGAAGAAATTCTGCCTTTGCTTTGGCAAGTTCATCGTCTTCCAACTGCTATCACATTTTGGATGTTCATAGGAAACTATTCAAATCATATTTCTCACACAAAATCTTAACGACTGAAGTGACCACCGAAAAATATTGCACTGTCGCTTTAAAACAGCGAGGATTAAACTGTCAGTTTGAGTTCATTGGGCTACTGTCACTTACAGACATCGAAAATAAGAAAAACTAAAAGTGTTTGTTTTTAACTCAACCAAAGTTAGAAAGTGAGAAAAACCTGTCAACGGCAGACGTTATCTAAATAATATTTTGAAGATAGCTGTCACGTTTGATATCAAATTTGAAGGAAAAAGAACCAAAGAAATGTTTCCATAAAACAAAAAAAAATAAAATTAAAAAAAGAAAGCCGTAACAAGAAGTTGTCAAAATAGTAGCTGTTAGGGGCAATCCTTGTGTGTTTGGGACAAAAACCTTAACCGTAAATACCCAGTTTCTCAAATAATTCAGTGTCAGTGCATGTGAATCTGTTTTTTGCTACACACCAGCCTTCGGGATGAAGAAGTAAACACACATACATATATAATTATAAGCTAAATAGGACAACGACGACTATACATATAAAATACATACTTGTATAAATTTGTTTTTACTTGCTGCAGGGTTTACACATTACATACTCCTAAGACTAGCTACGCCGCGCACAACTTGGCGGCATCCAAGCTATTACCACTATTTACACTTTGTTGTCTGATCGAGCAGCTTTTTCCACAGATCAAACTGTTCGTTGGACTTGATCATATGTACACTGATCGTTTTGCGTATGTTGCAAGGATTGAAGGCGATCCGCCGATTGAGGAACTCATTTACATGGATTCGCTTGATGCCCAATTGTTGGGCAACAATACCCGTCGTAAAGACATCCTCCAGCTTGAGGTACGTCTGTTGGAGGGCCTTCACATACAGATCGTGTATTATGTCGGCACTCATCACGTACGCTGGTCCCGTTGTGAACGGTGGAAATATCGTTGCCGAGAACTGTCCCGTCGAGACATAGTACTTGGACTTTTTATTTCGAATCGGTTTCCATTTTTTCGCCAATCGGCCGTAGATGGAGCGTTTGTCTTTTTGATGTTTATCGATGAACGCCATCAATTTGGGCACGTTTATGAACATATCATCGTCGGTTTTAAGTACAAATTTAGCTTGCGGACAGTTCTGATCGACCCATTCTAGGGCCGAGATAGTCTTTAGGGTGAGGTTATTGTAACTATCGACGAAATGGCCTCGAATTAGATCACCGTAGATGTAGTTCTCATGGTTAAGCGCATTCTCTAGCGTTTGATTGTTCGTGCGTCCGAGAATGAAGGCAATGGCGACATCACGACGCGTACCATAATGGCCCCAGGTCTGTCGAATGGCCAGTCTGGCCTCCTGATGTGGTTGTGCGGATGTAATTATGATCAACAGTTTAATAGATTCACCTTCGTCAGGACAGAGTTGCGGATTGACGTCTAGATGACCGCTTTCGTAGATTTGGCGCGTCGGAATGCCTTGAGTTGGATCGATGACAGCCGATGCAGATGTTCGAATACGATTGGCTGGTATCAGAGCGGACGGTGGTTGTGCAACGGACGATTGAGGCGATGTCAATGACGGTTTGTTGTGATTACTATTCGCTGGTGACTGAGGTATCTGTGATTGTGGTTGTTGGTGTTGTCGCTGTTGTTGGATGTCTTTTGTATCTGGAAATTGTTGTTGCTGAGGTGGTGGGGCATCTAGACAGAAGAGAACAGTTAGACAAATTGGAACTGCCGTACTGCGATGATGGTTAGATTGATAAATCTAACCGCTTCAAAAATGACTACTGAAATAAGAACCATGAACAAACTTACTGCTTGGCAATGTTGTTAAATTCTTTAGAATTTTATCGGCATTCTTAATGAATGCCTGGATGTTCGAGGTTGGTATCAAAATAGAGTCGGGATCTTGTACTACTAATGATGAATTAATGTCTGCAAAGAGAGAGAGAACAATATTAAAATAGCAAGTCTAACCGGTAAACAATTAGTATATTCTAAGTGAAAAGCATTTCAAATGACAATTGCAACTAGCCCTTGAACACTGAACGACCTCTGTGCTCACCTCAACCACCGGATTTCAATGCAAGATCTGTGCTATGTCTAAGGAATAGTCCTGGGTTCCGAATCAAACACACCTCGTTACACGGTAGCATGTGCCTAAGCAACGCACGGCTAGACGAATTGACCTTCATTTGCTCGTAATCCCAGGTGACATAATAGTCTTTCCCCGGTTTTTCTCTGGGAGATATTTAGCTTGAAAACGAAGGCTATTGCCTTGTATAAAGGCTGCAACTTTATGGCTTACAACCTCCACCAACTGTTTTGGATCTATAATCGCAGGGTTCTTGCTAGTTGTCCCAGACTGCGAAGCAGAGACTGAGATCACCATCTTCGGCCGATTTCCCGTTACATTACAACCTATATTTTTATTGGGTGGCAAATGCTTAGTGCGCTTGTTACTTAACTTCAAAAATGTCCGCTCACAAATGCACTCGCACCTTGCATTTATACCATCCGCTTTGGGCAAATTGGCTTGCAGCGTTCATAGAGTTTTATCCGTTAAATTTGAAATTGTTCGTTACGTGTGGATAATTTTTTTTAGGAAAAAGTGTAGGTACATTTCCTTAAAATATTCACGACCAATTTAGAATGTAGATTGGTTGGGGGAAAATAAATAAACAATTTGAGCAAATTTTCTTAATTTTTTAACAAAAATTTACACACGATATCGAAGTTAATGATATGCAAAAGCGGAAAATACACAACCATGTTTGTACTAATTTGTTTCTAGTACATAAAACAACTCCTTTAGATAGTTTTATTAAACATACAAATCAAATTATTCGCCTTTAAAAAATATATAATAACTAACCAATGGCATTCTGTAATGTAAAAATGTGGTATTCCCGAACTCTTTCAATTTTCCCGACGGTTGCCAGCATTAATTTTTTTTTTTTTGTATGCTTTTGCACAAAGATAATGGAATACAGAGATGGATAACTTTGCAGTGGAAAGGCGGCTGCCTACAAGCTGTCTTCCCGAAAAATTCATGAAGTCACGCACATTTGCTCATTTCTTTTCAAGTGTTTGTGAGTTCATGAATTGGACTTTAATGCGAGAATTCGCTATTCCGAAATGTGTTTTTAACTATTTTCTTTATTTTAATCGAAGCCTTAACAAAAACCAAACAAGTTCAATACGAAATATAAGGCAATTGAACAGCGCGATGCCTAGAAAAGTAAAAGGAATGGTGGACGCCCATTAGCAACATGCTTTTTTTCTGTCACACGTATTCACAGACGGGGGTTGAAATTACAAAAACAAAAATGTAAACAAATGGGTTTTGGGGGGATAGACGTACGAAAGATATCCATATCTTTTATTCATTCATCTCTGCTTTTGCATGTCACACGGATTCTCAATTGACATAACACCGATAGGAATACAAAATGGCGAAACAAAAACTGAGGGGGCCAGTGGCAAGAGGATTGCGGGTTAGTGGTCTCAGTATGATTTGTCTCTGGTGCGAAGACTGTTTTCCTTTTTTTTTATCAGCAAAGGCAATAATTTTCCCTTAATTTCGTAAAAAGTTTCCCCTTTTTCCCGTAAGTAAAATTTGCCTTTATTTTTATATGAAATTTGAATTTGAAATGATTTTTTGTTCTATTAGACAAAACGTCAAATCGAGTGAATGCATTCAGATACACAAAAATTCTTACGTAGACGTTCGATGGGCTATTTTCATTCACGTATAGTGTGGACACTTTATTCTGAATAAACTTTGTAATTTAGTAAAAGAATGCGTTTCGTAAATTTTACTGTTAAGCAATTTAAGTTTCAAAGAGATTTTAGATTGTTGTCCCCTTCTTTTTAGCTTTTTCTATAAATCTGAGACCACTGGTTCATGCTGTTGGACTGTAATAAATAATAATCACACATTGACTGATCGCTGTCCTTCAGGTACAGCTGTCGAATGCAGCCCAAGGCCAATCAGCCTCAAATAATCAATAAATATACACCCACGCTCAATATAACCTTACAGTAAATGTACAAACATAAACAAAAATGATTGGCCAAACTATAGCATTTGGTTAAACTTGAGTCAAAGTACACATAAATGACAAATGCACGAGTCTGATAATACATAACTTATCATCTGTCATAAATGAATTCATAAATTTGGCAATCAACTGATTGGGACTTTCGTTCGCTACCAGTCGATGGAAATATTGATTTGCCGAAATTGATTCAGCTGTTATCTTTGTCAACATCATTCGTTTTTTAATAATCAAACAGGAATCTAGTCTATTGGGGCTTCAATAAGCATTATGCTTTTTTCACTGCACTATCGCAAAAGGTCTGACTAATTTACATCAGGTTTAAACTATTCGATTTGTTGCGTTTATAGCTATAGGGGTATTCTATTGAACATCTTTCTCAGCAAAAGCAAAGTAGAACCTTTAGCACGCATCGAATCCACATAACTGAAGCAGTTTTGCTCCGTGTTCTCTTACTTTGTTGAATTAGATATTCAATAAAACGCGCCCTATATCCCACACAAACGTTTGAAAGAAGTTGGAAATAGTCTTTTTTTGGACCTGTCTTTATTGATTCATTCAAAGCGTACGTAACGATACCGAAGGTTTTAGGACAAATGTGCTTTAAAAGTATTGATAACACTACTTTAACAGACTTTGTAAAAAGAAAAACATTTGAGAACAGTGCGCCAATTTGTGGGTAAGGGGGTTGATCGTTAAAAAATATCGCCGCCACTTGGATTTTGAGTTCTGACTTCGATGCTACCTGGGTAATATTTTGAACGCGACTAAAAGCCACTGGTTCTAAAGAGTGTACTCTGGATGAAATTTGCTGCACAAATATATTTCCTGTGTGTCCAATTGAATTGGTGATAGAATTTATTTTGTGGAAGCTAAAATTTTAATCTATTTTAAAATTTCCTTTCTTCAAGCTGCTTGGTTTGTCGTAGACAAAAGTCTCAACTCACAGCAGTGATGTCAGACTTTTCGGACTGACTTGCCCTGGACGATTATCAAAAATACCCTTTTTGTTAATGCCGTTATTTGAAAAACCGCAGTGATATTGAATTCGAATGGAGGAATAAAAATGCTCTTCCTTCGCCTTTTTAGCTGATTTCGAAATGCAAAATGTTAACGATCTGGAGTCAGTGATACTCGCGGATCATTAACCGGAAGTAGTGCCAATAGCGAGTAGGAAAGCTACAAAATAACTGAAATCCACATACAAAGAAAGGTAAAACAGGTCTCACGACAGACGATATCTAATGTGAACAAAAAAAGTTAGTACTTACAAATGCTTGACTGTCTTTCATTGAATTTTTGTGCTGCATCGGTACTCGTCTTGTTGCCAGCACCGGAACCGGTACCACTATTGCTGGCTTGATGTGAATATCTTAGTCTATCGTTTAAATTATTTAAATTACTATCTAGGCTATGGATCTCCACCATAATGTTGTCGTTGCTTCTTAATTCGCTACTATGTAGGCCACCAATTCCGTTTGTATTACTCAAATTATTGATTAGATTGTAGTTGGGATAAGCATTCTCCGACAGGGATGATGAGGACGAAGAGATGGCTGGCGATGCCCTTATATGACTCGGGACTGTCAGTGATGTATTCGAGTAGTAGGAAGCATAAATAAAAATTGTCAATACCACAGCGCCAATTACGATAAGGAATCGTAATATGCGACCATTTTGTAGAGCGGCCATTTTAGTCATAGTTATTTTTTTGTCCTTTTTTCTTTTTTTTTTGTTCACTCTATTTTAATCCGGCAGGCTAGAGTGTCTCACGTCTCTGTCTGCTGAACGTATTAAAGCCTTCCACTTCCGATGCTCGTGGGTGTGATTGAATTGGCAAAAGTGACGACAACGATGCTGCCGATAGTGTATGTGATAGGGGGATTCCTGCAGTCGGCGGTAGCTACCGACGATCACTATTGTTGACGCTAACAGCTTGAAATTGTGTTGTTGATGTTGGTATCGCACAATAGCATTAGTTGGCCACTTCATTTATGATTGTTAAAGGCCTCTACCTATTGTTGGCTGGTGGTCGTGTTGCGATGCGGCTGCTTGTGTTTGTTAAATGCTTCTCCTTGGCGTTTGAACAAAGGAGCTTAAGATCATTTACTTGACTGCAAAGAAATTATAAAATAAAAGGAAAATTCATGTTAAACAAACACTTGAAACGAAAAAAGTTTAAGGTGAGTACTGCTAATGGGCAATTCGAGCACACTTGAGTCGACTAATACCGAATTGAAGACAAGAGGATGGTTTTCGACTGCTTATGTTTGCACACAAATACGAGCTTCAGTAGGTGAAATGTAGGTTACTCGGGTCAAGTGTTGGACCACTCTAGCAGACTGAAGACTCTCATAATACTATTCAATGCCAAACAGACAAGCTGGCCTTGGGCGAAACATTTGTCACTGAATGATGGATTGGGCTTTGTGGTGGAGCAAACAAAAATTCCGCCACACTGTTCAAGCATCTGACACGGAAAATAAACAATAATATACGTCTATTGTGAGGCAGTTTAGCGCAAAATACATGCTAGCGCAATCGACCGACTTTGCCGATCGATTCAAAATGGAATGGCAGCACGTTGGATGAAGATCTTTTGAGCTTGATGGTCAGAGAGGCGACAACTAATTGAAGTAACCCACACGGTTATTAGTAAACGCGTGTAATACACAAATGTCCAGGTTGGCACAGGCCTCACGTATATTGGTACTTTCCCGCGGAACTCGGAGCCTTTTCGAACTCGAGAAGTCGACAACTAGCTATTATATACAATTCACACGTAATACACATGAAGAAGCGAGAGCCTGTCAGAGCAATCAGGTCTAGTAAGCAATCGATTGTAAATAGTTAGCGTTCAAAATCATCAGAAAGACACACACAAAACTTAAAATTTTTCGCTTTGAAGTGTATATAAAGGGTGATTTTTTAGCTGGTTTGGTTTTGGCAACACTGGTTTTGACAGCTGACGTGTGTTTAGTACCTTGTGTCACTGTCAAACAGCTTCAGTTTGGTTTGCAATTTAACCATGGATCGTCTTACAAATGAACAACGCTTGCAAATTATTGAATTTTACTATCGAAATTCGTGCTCGGTTCGAAATGTTCATCGCGCGCTGCTTCCATTTTATGATCGGCATTCTCGACCTTCTGAGCAGTCTATTCGGAAGATTGTGACCAAATTTCGCACCAAATTTACTTTGTTGGACATTAAACCACCAACACGTTTACGTACTGTGCGTAGTGAAGAAAATATTGCGGCCGTATCAGCTAGTGTGACAGAAGACCGCGAAATGTCGATTCGGCGCCGTTCCCAGCAGTTAGGCCTTTGTTACAGCACTATGTGGAAAATTTTGCGGAAGGATTTGGGCGTAAAGCCTTTAAAGATACAGCTGGTGCAAGAACTAAAGCCAGCCGACCTACCACAACGCCGAATTTTTGGTGAATGGGCTCTTGGAAAGCTGGCCGAGGATCCGCTTTTTTATCGAAAAATTGTGTTCAGCGATGAGGCTCATTTTTGGTTGAATGGGTACGTAAATAAGCAAAATTGCCGCATTTGGAGTGAAGATCAGCCAGAAGCATTGCAACAGCTACCAATGCATCCCGAAAAAGCCACTGTTTGGTGCGGTTTATGGGCCGGCGGCATTATTGGGCCATATTTCTTCAAAGATGATGCGAATCGCAGCGTTACTGTCAATGGTGAACGCTACCAAGCGATGATAACAAACTTTTTTTTGCCCGAAATGGAAGTTCTTGACTTGCATGATATGTGGTGTCAACAAGACGGTGCCACATGCCACACAGCACGCGAAACAATGGCGCAATTGCGAGGCGAGTTTGGTGAACAGTTAATTTCACGTTTCGGGCCGGTCAATTGGCCGCCTAGATCGTGCGATTTGACACCATTAGATTATTTTTTGTGGGGGTATGCCAAGGCTAATGTGTATAGGGACAAGCCCGCTTCGATTGACGCACTGGAAGCCAACATCCATGCATTCATTCGTGAGATACCGGCCGATATGTGTGAAAGAGTATGCCAAAATTGGACTCAGCGGATGGGCTACCTGAGACGCAGCCACGGTCAATATTTGCATGATATTATCTTTAAACATTAAATTGCAAGGTTCAAACTATCGATTCAAATAAATATTTCATTAATTTTTTCGAATTTTTTGTGTTTTTTTTTTTAAAAAGTTCTAAACCTCTTAAAAAATCACCCTTTATTTATCGTATATGGATTAAAACTTTTTAAAAGGAAGACACCTGCTTTAAGGGGCCCCACTTCACTATGCCAAATACACAACACAATTCACTACACAAAAACACGCAAATTAGAAGTTAGAACGACGGACGCACTCTGATACTTTATGTCCACATCTCAAGTGTGCAATGATTCTTATTGCAATCAGACACAAAAACAGATAGATAAATATTCGATTACTGGGCAGTTGCGATTTTTCGTATCTTTCACAAAACACAAGCAGACAGACAGAGCACTTGTCGATCGATTGGGGACTTTTTCAAATTTATCTCCAAAATGGGTTTAAATTATTAGACAGAAAACTTCTCACCGCAGCAAACGATAACTGAAGGCCAATTGCACAAATATTGTTCAAGAACTGCTCTGATCATTTTCTTATTTGTAATTTGAAAGAAAGTCAGTTCAAAAACACGGCAATGCGTGAACTTGACATCTTACAGACTGTACATTTTGAGCAAGGCAAATCAACTTAAATATTATTCGATCTAAGGTATGTTGTGTCTGGCTTTGTTGGGTTTTACTTGCAATTGCATAAGAAAAGCCTTCTGACGTTGGGACGTCAGTATTAACAGCTTTTGACGTTTGAACAGATGCAAAGACGCTGGCAGGTATATTTATATTTTGACATTAGGATCTTAGAACAGTTATTTCAGCTAAAAAGGCAAACAAAAACGCTCAAGAGAATAGTCATATTGTTTGAACAGTTGTAAGGTTGCGCCGTTCTCTTGTGTACGAGAATGTGTGTGAAGTTCAAATATTCTTCGATCTTGACTCGCGCCAAGTGGCAGCAATGGCTGTTAAGAGATTTTTGTGTTTTTGAAGGCAAGCACAAAAGACGTGTATCCGGCAGATCGGCTACCATCGCCAGTGTCAAAAGAGAAGTCGTATATGATCTGTTGAAAGACCGCCCGCAGCTTTAGCAACAATTTTACATCAGTTAAGTTCGACAAACAAATTGAACAGGTCATCAACGTCTTTAATGGTACCCTGAGGTTGGAGCAAAATGGAACAGGGCCGGGATACGTTGCAACTGAATTAAATTGTCATAAGTCGTCTAGAAAAAATTCCTCATGAATCGGGTTCCAAATGTGCTTGTCCAACGGAGTAAGGGATGTCCTGCCGGTTGTCAAGTGTACTGAAAGTGATGTGAATTTGCTGTCTCAGTTGCGTTCCTCTGAAAATCTGCCAAGCCCATAGAAAGGGTATGGGTAAAAGCGGTCAGTATTACGAATGTTTATGTTACATATCTGTTTTTTTTTTAAATAGATCAGGCATACAAGCTGTCAACATGAAATGTGTTCTATTTCTATGTATCTCTGGGGACAGCCCCTGTGAGGAACACTGAAATAAGCTCTTACTTAGTGTTATGCTCTTTCAAAAAAAGAGTCCACAGAGAACATAGATCCATTGAAAGCTAATCCTCGAGTAAAGCTCGCCTGGAGGAAATAAGCCATCAATTTCTACAGTTTTTGATTGAAAACGATTCCATAAAGACGAAACCGAAGTTGAAAAAAGAATCAAAACAACCAGAGCCAACCAAACGACAAACCAGCTTTGTTGCCATGAACGACTCCTTCAATAGTTGCTGACGAAATTAACTAATTGAGATACATATACGAAAATAGAAAAAACAAAATTGCGTAATTTATATTTGCCTTGATCATGAGATGACAGCGGATCTAAAATGTTACCGGTTACAATGGGTTACGAGTACAAACACTGGGATTTGCAATTTGTTGCATCGACACACTTTGCACGGCAGGTTCGTGATGTGTGCGTGAATTAATGCACTCGGAATTTTAAAATAAATTTTTTTTTAACATATTAAGCACTTGTGCACATATGCGTCGTTCCTGCTTGCTGGAATTCCACTCTAGATTCACAACACGAGTGCAGGCGGGTGTTACATAATTAACTCCTTGCTAAGCCACAGCATCTGCAACAACGGAGTCACAGACGACACCACGAGCACAAAACAAGATTCTGACAATACTGCGACGAACAACGAACTACACGCTATCGCTTCCACATACACTCGTACATGTATGTAACACGTTTGCATTTCGATTCGCTTCCTACATTAACACTTTAACGCGGCGGCGGCGGTGGCCAGCGGCATCATCATCATCATCAAGTACTGATGCTGCCATGTGAAGTGCTCAGTCGCTAAGATGGCTTAGTCTTCGTAACAAAAGAAAGAAAAAGAAAAATTCGAAACCTGAGAAGTCTTAGGCCTGCGGCGAATAGAAACCTTGATTCGAGTAGTTGTTTCACAGCATAACCGCAAAACAGTGCGTAATTTAGAAATGGAAAATAGATACGTGCGGCTCGATGACAAAATCAGACACTCTTTGTCTGTTTGAATTGTTTTTACAAAAACAAAAAAAAAAAACTACATAATTCAATTCAAGGATTCGAATTGATACGAACGCACTCTTTATACTCCTTGACTAAGCACTTGAATAGATTTAGCTATGTAGATGTGTTTATTAAGCAATTTGATTGCGTGTAGTTTCGTTCGCTAATGATGGTATTGTCTGGGACAAACACACATGCACAGGCACAAAAATCTCGGCTGTGTCGTCGCGAATTAGCTTAGCCGCGCTATGTAAGCGCATTAGATGTGTCTGGAGTAAGAGTTGCGAGAAACGCTTTCGCAATTGAGATTTGATACCTGGCACAAAGGAATAGCACAGTCAAGTGGGAATTACAGACGTGCATCTGACTGGTGGATCTGGTAATTATATTTAATTCAACTGGTGTTAATGTGCGACAACGCAAACAAATTCAACTGTATGCACAGGCACACACTGTGCGAGGGGAATTAAAAATTCAATATTTACAAACTCAACTGCACATTCTGGGTGCACCGTGAACAGCACGTTGCTCACAACAAAGGGGGCGCCTTGCAAAAATCAATAGAAAATGCACACTTGCAATTACTATAGAATGAACTCGCTCACAGGCGAACCAGCACACCTGACGTCGTGCTTCTTTGTTTGTTCCAAGAGTAGTGAATGCCAATTTAAAGTGGGTTTTTCGTCCTCATTCATGGTAACTTGTTGTTGTACTTGTCATTTCAAGAATCTAGTTATCTATTATGAAAATAATAGATTGGTCCTGACAAGATGTAACCTGAACGCAAAAACTAGATTGGTCGGGAACGATTTACTAAACTAGATACTTATACCGAGGGCAACTGCTGGGCCTGTCAAACTTTGAAGGGAGCTTGCCAATCGGGCTTAGCTGTTGCTGCCAAAGTAGTATGCTACGAGTATCAAGCATGGCTGATTGCCAACACTATCATTCTGAGCATTGTGCAGGAAATACGGCGATAAATTCAAAGAACAGGACTCAAATCTGATCGTTTGTACCCTGCCCGGGTGATGATTAAAGATGGGCAAAACGATAAAGAAGGTTGCGTGGACTATTGTTCCGACTCCACCGATCCATTAAATTAAATTTCAACTTTTCCAAATTTCTGTAGCTTTAAAAACTTTGTCTCAACAAATAGGTTTTTTTTAGATTGATTCCGACTTTTGCCCCACCCTGTGTATGATAAAATATTCTCATCAAACAAAGCGAAAAGCCTTCGTGGAAAACGTGCAGAAAACATACCATATTCCGAAAGGTCGCACATTCAAATTCTCAAATTAGCCCGGAGGGAGTACACATGACCATATGGCCTGTCATTCATTTTTTATAGGTACATCTTGGTGTGGCAGGAAGAAAAAACCTACGCACATAACGCGCAAATTATGAAAATAAACACTTAATCAGATCAACAGTATCCAAGTCACATTGCGATGATGAATGAATTTCTATAGATTTTTCTCTCGCTACTTTATCTATTTTGAATCTTTAAAGCACCGAAAACGAGAGAATCAATGAGGACAATGGCGACTATACAAATTGCCACTCAAGTTACGCCAACGGTTATGTAACGAGCTCATGTTCAGGGGGGCACAGAAATATATATTCTGATTGTCGATTCTTTATATTATCTGCTAAATGGTAATCATTCCATTTATGTCCGGAAAAAGGACTTACACAATGCGCATATGACCTTTATCGTAATTGGTATCTAGGGAGTCATAACTTGTCACTGATTGACGGTTTTCTATTGCCTGGCAATTCGATAATGTTTCATTTTGTATTGAGAAAGTATTGTCCGAGGACATACGGAAAGCAGGACATGCATGCAAAGCATTTGCTTAAAAATGCAAATTGCGTGCAGTTACTTACTTCTTGGTATTCCGCTTGATTTTCTTTTTTGAAAACATCTGCCTGACACACTGACGGGTGGATATCGAGTCAATGGGCATTTCTGTTCCTGTGCGGAGCGGTAATTGTTCGATCTGCAAAGAGAATTTGAAAAAATAATTTATCTTAGTATAGGAAAGGACTGTGGCGTGAAGTGATATTCGTCGAACTAGAGGAGAGAAACACGCAAATATCCTACCAAAGCTCAGCCTAATGCTGATCGTAGATGTGCGCTCTACTTATATATACTCTGTCCAACAAAAATTGTCAGTACAGGCCTTATGGAGGAGCTTTTTTTCTACCAATGGTGCCTGTAGATACTCTCACGGCACTCAAACATAAGAATTGCCACTGAAAAAAAAACCAAACCACTGACATACCAAGGAATTGTTGTTGTAATTTTTTTTTTAAAATTAGCATGCAGCCCACCACGACCAGTCTGCCACGAAACCGCGGGCAGAATGGGCATGATCGTCTTATATTCGCTTGACTGAAGCACTTCAGAAGAGTGTTACCATGTTACAATGAAAGCATATCATTAAGGGCTTTTCTATGGATGTCGTCAAAGAACTTTCGGATCCAGTAATATTCAGTCAAAGCATTTTTTGTCACATTTTAGCATTTTTGCTCTATTTTTTATCACACTGAAATATCAAAATTACGAAGCAGGTTAACCTATACTGCTTATTGTCGGTCGTTTTATGATCCTTTTTTTGCTATTGTTTCAGCACTGCTGGGTAATAATTTGTTAACAAATATGTAACCTAGGTATCTATGTCTATATTCAAAAATGTATGTGCAGCTGAACAAGTGCAGTCCTTTTACCATCTGTTTAGGTATTTGGCATTGCGTCGTGCTTATATAATTTTGTATTCTATTTGCCTGTTTGTGTATATAAACAATGGTTTTTATCTCAATTGCGGATATTGCATCTAAGAAAATTGTTTACTTTATTGTGTATATGAATAAAGAATGCACATAATTTCTAAACGGAATTTATTTCGTTCAGCAATATTTTTATTTAAAATTGGAAGATGGTAACCCTAATAGTATTGCTCCCTGAGTTATGGCGAATTATCATACAAACTACGGTAACCCTGTGAGAGCTTTAAAGAGAGAACGGTTTATGTAAGTCATTGCAACCAGACTGAGAGACAAACATCCTATCTTCCCTGTACTGACAATTTTTGTTGGACAGAGTATAGCAATACAAATCTCCGCCACTGCTTTTGTATATTAACTGCAAAACATCTGTCTGTCTAAGGTCTGTCGTCTGTCTGTCTATCTATTTAACGTGTTCAGAATCGAAATTCGATCTTTTATTTAGAGACTATCGTGGGTCTATGAGTTTGAAGGATGTTTGTAACGACATGTTGTATACAAATAGTTTTGAATTAGGGGCGTGACACTTCCTCTCTTAATAAGCCCTACATTGTTACTACACTTTCCAGAACTTAATGAAGCTCGTTTAATAAAGGGTCTTCCATTAGCGACTTGACAACTTTAAACTTTCAGTGTGAACGCATCCTTAAACCGACTACCGAACTGTCAATGTCAAAATATTCAGTAAAATCAACATTTTCATCATGGCGATGTATACGAAAGAACAACGTTTACAAATAATTAAAATTTACTACCGAAATTCCGATTCGGCGGTCACAATTTTCATCTTGAGCGATGAAGGGGAAAATTGGCTTAAACGGCTTCGTCAATAAGCAAAATATGTCACGGAGAACCCTTATGTGCTTCATGAAACAGCACTTCATCCAAAAAGTCATACTTTGGTGCGGTTTTCATGCCGTTGGCGTCAGTGGTCCGTTTTTTTTCGTCTGTAAAAATTACCATCACGTTACAGCAAATGATATACGCAAAGTGGCTCCAACAAGACGGTGTTGCAAGCCACACAACGGGTGAAACCAATCGAGTTATGGAAGTCTCAGTTAATTTTTTTATTTAAAAAAGAATTTGTCAAGTCCTTAATGAAAGACCTTTAGATGAAATGAGGATGAGCAGCATAGATCGCGAGTATTTCAAAACACAGTCGATTTCTGTATCCGTAATGACTGATCTACGCTTTCCGATAGCTCCACACTGCTTTTCCTTCTTTTTAGATAGCGCTACAGTTCGGGGTGAACCTAGGCCTCCCGGTTGCTAACTGTCTCCAGTTGCGCACTCCAAGTTGGTATAGGTTCCCACAACCGGTGCGAAAATATTCCAAAAAGTGTTCACACAACAGTATTTTCCATGTCAATTCTCCTCCCCGCCCTTTCCTGTATGGCTTGTTTGTTTCATCCTTACATTCTGCCAGCAATGCCTCACCTGGCTCACGAACACCTACCGTTTCCTCTCTGCATTTTCGTGTGTACTAGGAAAACTTTATAATGTAAGAATGTAAGAATTTAAATGGTCTTAGTCCAAGGCAGACAAATCAGTTTTCTTGAGGATCTTTCAAATGTTTAGGTGACGTACAACTTCATATTGGCTGTCAAATTGTTGCACGAAAACTAGGAGTGCTCTTTTGCAATGGACACGTAACGTACTTGACAGAGGGTTTATCATATTTACCCATAACAGGTGAAGAAGCCTCAAAACATTATGCATCAATTCAAAAAGCTATTCTCTACCCAATGGCATACAACTTGCTGTAAAGCTATGCTCATAAGGACCTAAGGTATGCACTTCTACGTTCTAACATTGGAATGGCTTCCCAGTGAATGCGACCTCGTGCATCTACTGAGATTCGGCACCCACTACAGCTCACGTGTGTGTTTGTGCACAGAATTTACATTTCAGTCGTCCCAATAAATACCGACGTTTCAACAGAATACGTATTAAATCGTTCCCTGTTTGTCAGGGTTTATTATGCTCCGGGGACCACCCATCGCCCGTTTTTGGAAATTGCATTTCCATTGCTATGGTGTATGGTTGCGGGCTACGTGAGTGGACACAGGATAAAGTCTGTCCTGGGAAAGGTGTCACATGAAAATTGCTTGTAGTTTCTGTGTAGTTTTTAAGCCGCAGCTTGGGAATGGAGCAATGAGCAATAATTGCAACTGCAGTGGGTTCTCGTCATTCCCATTTTAATCCGCCTGTGAACTTTTACTTTTGCAGAACCACCATATTTACCTCTTGTTTTATTATTCCTCGCTGCTAGGGCCCGGGGACAGCTTCAATCGTCCTTTGCACCGCAGTCTTATTTGTGAATTGAGGTTTTTTTATACTCGAAGAGCTCCCGAAACGCGGAAGGACAGTCTATACAGCCTACACGACTACCAATCATAAGTCTGGCTAGAACATTGTTCGAAAAGAGTTTGTGGAAACTATCTTCTGTGCCTGACGTTGTCCCATTTACCAACATCCCTAACGTGTCAAATGCTCGCAAGTATAATAGAGGTCATAATCTTTCAATCCCATTTCGCCCGCTCCTTTCCCATCGCACTTCTCGAACTGCACTTTGTATTTTCTTTATAAGTAGCCTATTATAGACCCTCTATATGCGAATTGTGCACGACAAATTGAAGTACAAATTTAAGCGCCTTTGTCCTTACTTAATTGTGATGTGCCTCTTATGAAACATTAAGCATACAGCGTTAGTTGTGCGACTGAAGTTGCAATTTGGCACTTATTTCAAGAGCCCGCCAACATGAGTAGGCGCTTCAAAATATTTTCAAATGCTGTTATTTTAAAATAAAAACCTTTTCAATGGAACGCAGATGTCTACTTCAACTCGATTATATTGTTTAGCGAGACAATGCTTGTTGTATATCGGAAGTTGCAGAACACCTTCAGAAATGACGCTTTTTTTCTCATTGGTCACACTGAGCACAATAATGGGCCAATGGGATTCCCTTGAGCAAGGACATTTTCTAAACTATGGAAATATTGACCTGCACTCATTTTGATTCAGATGCAGAAGTATGTCCTCTTAAATCTGTTATTTTTCAGTTATCCAGTCAACAACAAAAAAATTACCTTGTTTCTAGTGCGCATGCGAACGTCTTCTTCGCGTGGATTAAAAGATTAGCGATGAGCATCTTGCAGGGTTCTCATCACGTAAGATTATGACCGTCTGAGTGATATAGTACGACATCTTTCGGACGATTTCATAGTTCCGTAAAGTTCTTTCTGAAAATAAAAGACCAAAGTTAAAGAAGGATGGCGAGAAAATTTAATAAAAAAAATTTGCTATAATCTTGAGCCCTTATAAGTCAGAAATTGCCGTTCAATGGTTAAGTGTGTTGGGCTTGGGCACTGTGAAAGTGTGAACTGTGATATTGAGGTTAACGAAAAGGCCGACGATCTGGCCAAAGAAGGAGCGGAGCTCCCACAATATGCACAAGTAAATCTCCATATTGATGGATACAGAAAAAAGGCTGTCGGTATGGAAAAGTTCCATTGCCTTAAGCACACTACCTATCAACTTGGGTGACAATTCCCCACTATAGCACCACTTCAACACTACACTTATTCTAATTTCAAACCCTTACGTAGGATTTATCTAGATTATAGAGTGTCCTGTGATTGAGGAGTTTCCAATTTTTTTCCAGTCAGCACTACATAAGATTCGGTGAAATTTCAATTTATAGGCCATAGTGAAAAAGAACAAGACCACACAAACGAAGTGGGACTTAAAGGGTTTTTCAATAGGGACGCTACAAAAGTAGAGCGACAGGGACAGCAAACGACGCCGAATTTCTTGAAGCTCTTTTGACATTTCTCTTCAGTAAGGTTTGCCATTTCATGATGGAAAGATATACGACCCAACAACGAGTCGAAATTATTAAAATTTACTACCGAAATTCGGAGTCAGTGGCCTCAACGTTAAGAGCCCTACGTCATCGAAAAATCATCTTCAGCGATGAGGCTCATTTCTGGCTGAATGGCTTCGTCAATAAACAAAATATGCGGTATTGGTCAGGTAGCAATCCACACGTACTCCATGAGTCATCATTGCATCCCGAAAAAATTACGGTTTGGTATGGTTTATGGGCCGGCGGCGTCATTGGGTCGTACTTCTTCCGTGATGATCAAGATCGGCACGTTACTGTGAATGGGAATCGCTACCGTTCAATGATAACCGAATATTTTTGGCCCTAATTGGATGATATGGACTTGGAGGACATGTGGTTCCAACAGGACGGCGCCACAAGCCACACCAGCGAATGTCACAATCAATTTATTTGAAACCAAGTTTGGAGAACGTGTTGTCTCACGAAATGGTCCAGTCGCTTGGCCGCGCGGTCGTGCGATTTGACGCCGTTAGACTATTTCCTGTGGGGCTACGTCAAGTCTATGGTCTATGCCAACAAGCCAGCGACGATTGATGAACCTTGTACGAATATCGAACTGAAATTGCAGCAGTATCGGCCGATTTATTCTTGAAAACCGTCGAAAATTGGGTTCAGCGTCGGGAAATCGAGTTGCATACATAATAGCATCGAACGTACTTTCACAGGAATAAAGAATTTCATTGATATCCAAAACCGTTTTTGTTTTATTTAAAAAAACTTTTGTAGCGCTCTTATTGAAAAACCCTTTACAAAATAACCCTACTCAAGTATTATTGCCTCTGATCACTGCACCGACCTAAAGAAATTCTACGTTCCTTATAGTATAAAAAGTATCAAACCAAGAGAAAACGTGTTCTACGACTCGAGCTGTTGAGAGGCATCGGGAGCTAGGTTTTCGATCTTACAAGGAATACAAGGGTACTCGGAAATTTTTAGTCATTTGTCAATAACGTTGAGGATTCGGCCTCTTTAACAATGAAAGCTGTAAGTTTGTCAGCCAAATCCAAGCTTCTTGCGTCACATTTCGCTGCTAGTTCAAGGCACCTTTTTGCGGTTTATCTTCACCTGACACTTGATAGCTTCCATACTCGTACTCGTAGTTTATGGTTCGATTGCATCTTCGCTCTCATTTTAAGAAGATGCTCTTCCAAAATGGCCAAAGCTTTTCCACCATGGGTCACGGAAACTCCTTTATGACCGGCGACACAATTTTCGTGGTGATTTGATGACTCATGATGACACTTCCCCCATCAGGCTTTATATTTTAAAAGGCATTTGACAGAGTTTGGCATTTGACAGATTTTGGCATTTGACAGAGTTTGCCATTTGACAGAGTTGGGCATTCGACAGAGTTGGGCATTTGACAGATTTTGCCATTTGACAGAGTTTGGCATCAAACTCTTGTCGAAGATTCGAACTTATGTAATAAATGCGTCTCTTGTTTAATTGATTGGAAACCATTCAAAGCAACCCAGGCTCTGTTTTGTGTCCGATACTCCTTCTCATATTCACTAATGATCCGATAAAATTTCTTTCTTTAACTTCTCACATAGCAAAGACCATTTATGTAAAAACCCATTGAGCTAACAAATCGCAACGTTAAACTTTAATAATGTCCCTTGTCCCTTGGAGAGTTGCACAAATAAGTCTGTCTCTGACAGCTGACGAGAATTCAACACGCAGTCAGACATACTTAGCAGGACACGTGGGAACTTTGGAACGGCTCTTGTGGTGGACTTCCCCTAACAAAAGCACACAACTCAGTCCAACCAGCTCGCAACTTTCCATCAGCTCACAGTGTTTACTTATTCATAAAATTTTCCCGTCCAGTTGATATAACAAATCGTTTCATGTTGGCACAAGTTTGTTCTGAGTTCAATTCATGAAGGGACATAACTTTTCAAATAGATTATGTCCCGTCCTCCTTCTCGGTTGGAAATTGTATTTTCATCTACACAGTGCAAGCCACAGGAACATTACTGGCATTATTGCCAAATGTAAGGGACTAATTATGAAAAGCACATAACAAAAATGTCCTTTATCTCACAGTGAAAATAACCGCAGTTCACCTGGCACGAATATACTCGTACTCGTACTGTCCAGTTGGTGAGCTTACTCCTAGTCAGTTGTGAATAGTTTGTTTGTATGGCTTTACCGCAACTATTCATGTAGGAAAGTTATTTAACAATAAGGTAGTAGTTGGCTGTGTTTAAGGACTTAGGAGGAGGGTGCCACTTTAAATTCTCACATAGCTTTTTCGAAGGCATATTGCGCCTTAAATCTAAGTTTCATATCAAGCTTACCTAAGAATATCAAGTTCGTTGTGACCGCTCCGGATGCAGCTATTTTTAAAATACAAATTTTCAAATTAGTACAAAAAATACTGCCATTTTAATGACCATTCATTAACATGGGAAACAACCTCACCTCGAGTGGGAAATAATTTCACTTATTTTATGTGAAGTTGTTTCCCATTGAAAGTGAGCAATAACTTCACATCCTTGTGGGAAATAATTTCTCTTAACATGCGAGGACATAATTATGTAAACCCACAATTCATAAACAGTAGGAAATGTATGGGGTGGGGGCATGCTGCTCCCCTGCAACCCCCTGCGAGGTTGCGGTGCATTCAAAGTTGTTAATTATAATGTTTATTAAATTATAAAAAAATACTCAAATATTGTAGGTGGGAAATAATTTTACAAATTGGTGGGGATGTATTGCCCACTCCACTTAACTTCACATAAACAAGTGAATTTTTTTCCTAATCAAGGTGAAGTTATTTCTCTGCACCCTCATTGCCACCAAGGAATTCCATTGATCCTTACATTTTTCCAACCGTCTTGAGGGGGTTCTTTTTCCAGCAACAATCAATTTGACATCTGCCATCCGATTTGTGCAAAACGTAGATAAAGTTTTCAATTACCCATGAAACATTATTCCACCTACGAACTTTTTCCATGCAACGATATAAGAAACGCATAGCTGCGTTTGTGTATATCCTTTGCACTCACTACCCCATAATTACTGCCAATCATTTCGGACAATTATATGAAAGCTATTAAGTAACTGCACTGCACTGTGTTGTGCACTTTCTTTGATAATATTTAATGGGAAAATTATACCAATTATCCGAAAGGATATGCCGCGAAATCATATTATGACAGGTGTAGCAATACACCTTGTGTAAGTGAAAACCAATATGTCTTGGGTCTCATGCTTAAAAATTCAAATTGTTCCATTTCTATAAAGTGAGCGAAAAAGTTTTCCACAACAATTGTCCTCGCAGTTTGAGGTTAGTAGAAAAATAACCACAAAATACCATCGTAGTTGGGGTTTTCGAATTCAGCTGCACAGACGGTTCTTTCTCCAAACAGCAAACATTCTCAAGTGAACTGCGAAAAGGTTCGATCAGGTTTTTTCTCCTTTCTGTATTTGAAACGATTTTTTTTTTTTTTTATTTGATATTTTTATTTAATTTTAAAAGTGCGAAAAGTAAGGTGATGCAATTTTTGGTGGGAAATCAGTCCTAAGATTTCGGCTTGGAAACAGTCCACGAGAGCGAAGTTGTGAATCAAGTTGTCCGCACCTAAGCGCGCATATCGTTTGCAAAAACAGTCAAAATTTCGTTCTTGGACAGTTTTAAAAACGTAGAAAAATTGGTCAAAATTAATCTTTTTGTGGGAACAAATTTTTTAAAGAAGAAAAAATATCCCAAGGTGTAAGTCTGTGGAATACGAGGCATAGTTTCTGATAGAAAACAAAAATATATATATATTTATGTGTAAATAAGAAAAGATAGCATAACCAGTAGCACAGTGATTCTTTGCAGATCGAAAAATTCACGATGCCACGAAATGGGCGTTGGAGGAGGATAGGCATTACGTCGGTGTTTACCAACGCTAGGCGTTTGAATAAACCTGATCAGGTGGAGGCTGACGACGAGCCTATTGAAATGCCTCCAGAAAGTGCAACCACATCTCAACGAGCAGCTGGCGAGGACCGAATCCGAGCAATGATTGGCAATACTGCATCTAGCAGGAGAGAAACCGAGGAGCAAAACAAGAACGAATGGCTGCGGGAGGTACTTGCGACCGTAGGCCCATTAGGGAAAAAGGCTCGACAACGGTACTTCGTCAGAGGAATGCAGCCACCAGTACAGATCATACAGACGGCGGCTGGTGAAGTTATAGTGAAACGGGGAGAGGAGTGCTGGCGTTTTCCTCGTCCTGCACCCGGTTTAGTCGAGTGATCTCAAAACGTCGCATAGCAGTCTCTTAGAACAACGTTTGCCGCACTGAAAAACTAATTCACCATGCACGTGCACAATTTGCCCATCACGTCGGGCACACACTGACCAACAGCGGTCGAACAATGTAGTAGTACTTGTAGTTGTCACAATAAAGATGCACAAACGTTTTGAATTGTGTTTTAATTGTTTACATCATCTCAACCATAAATAGACGAGTATAATAAGACATCGGTCCATTTGGGTCATCGCCGCGAATGTTTTCGTTGCAAAGAGACATCTTCTTGAGAAAGGGAAACCATTTAGGAACGGCATCTCAACAGAAAGGTAAGCACTGCTTCATTCAGGTCAGAGGGCAACTTTCGTAAGACTCTCCTCCGAGCACCTAAGGCAACTCTGTATAGGTAAGGTCGAGTTCGGGTGGCAGGCCATAACTTAGGCCAGAGTAGGCCGAAGGGATACATTGGCGATCAAACGACAAAATTTCGCTTTCAATATCTCCAGTTTCCTGGAACACATTGAGACGTTTTGGCTCTCGCAACATAGTTTCTAGTATATCCTTCATAAACAACCCTACATAGTTTAGAAAGGATTGCATTTAACATATGTATACAGGGTATAGAAATTTTTTATTCAGCTCCAGCGAGAAGTGCATAATTTGACTGACAGTGGGCATAACGACTGTCAGATGAAAGCTTCATCTTCTTGAATAGGTCTTCTTTGTCCATTGTCCGCTTGAGTATAAATTAAGTTAATATTCTGTGAATTTTCAGCAGACGGACATTACAATATAAACGCATAGCGACTATATCTTAAGTAATGACAATTTATGATACCTGAAAAACTAGGTAAGCACTGAGAGATTTTCCATGTGACACCCTGAGCACCTTTGGATTAAGATCGTTTGAAAGAAATTTTAACGAAGCGCTAAAAATTTAATTAATCCGCTCACAGATCCCTGTCAAAAGAAAATTTAATAAAAGATTTTCTTCGCACTTTTGGCACTTAAAAAAACCATCTTTAAAAAAAAAAAAAAATATATCAACAACAATTATACCACCATCTGTCAGTCACAACGTGATGTGAGCTTTCGATTTTGACAAGTGAATTCGGTTATGTAAATATTATTGCAATAAAGTGCTCTTTCGTTACCTGCATTCATAAAACTGTGTTGCGTAAATCATCATAAAAAAAAAATTAATATACACCTCCATAAACAGAAGCAGAAAATTTTCAATCTTCAACAAATTAAAATTTAATTTTCCCTCCTGAACTTGAGTTGGCCGGTTTTGAAGGGTAGTGATGCGATGTCATGAGAACACAAGCGTTCTCACCTAGCCTCTCACTATCAACTCCTACTCTCACCTCCACGTGGTGACTGGTGGGTGCCTAGTACCTCGACTGGAGATTGGGTAACCAACCCCTTTGGAAGGTCGTTGGTGGCAGCAGACGAGAGAGGGGGGAGGAGTGTTGTTTTCTCACTAAGACACCTCCTCTGGTACCAGACGGCAGCGGAGGAGTTCCCTAGATGGAGCCAACGGTGGCGTCTACAGTTCCAGTCAGGCCGAACTATTTAGTGTAATCCCTATAGAGCTGCTCTGACATATTCGGATACAAGGTCTATAGGGATTTCCAATACCGAGCCAGGGTGTTGGAGAAGAGTTGGTGGCGGATGAACCCTTAATGGGCCAACGGCAGCGCTCACATCCCAAAGTGGGTTACTGGCACTGGAATAACCGGCCTGCTGTCCTAAGGTCAAGGGCCTGGCCCTCCAGGTTGGGGGTTGTGTCGTCGGGGTAACTTCCCGACCATGTAAAAAACACTAGTTATGAGAGAGACACGTGAAGCCTCGGATAACGATTTCCCTCAAACGGCAACCAGACCCGGAACGTCAACGGACAATGATTTAAGAGTATGTACCTGGAGCGTGCGAACGCTGTACACCCCAGGTGCTACTCAAAAACTTGAGTCTGTCCTCAGGCGGTACAAGGCAGATATTACCGCGATCCAGGAGATACGATGGATAGGATCAGGTATGATGAAAAGGAAAAATTGCGACATTTATTACAGCTGCCATAAAAGATTGCATGTATTAGGATGCGGATTCGTCGTGGGAAATCGGCTTAGGACAAAAGTCATTGACTTTAAGCCGATAAGTGATCGCCTAGCTGTGATCCGCATCAAAGCTACTTTCCAAAACATAAGCCTAATATGTGCACACGCCCCTACCGACGAGGCTGAAGACCCTATCAAGGAGGAGTTTTATGACCTCCCGGATGGAGCCTACGGAGCCTGTCCGGAGTACGATGTCAAAGTTGTGCTCGGGGACTTCAATGCTAAAATCGGAAAGGAAAACATCTTTGGCGGGTTAGTTGGTAAGCACAGAATCCACGAAACGACCACAGACAACGGTTACCCTAGGAAACCGCTGCTACTTCGGTTTGGCAAAACAATTGGGTTCAAAACTCCTAAGTCGAAGGACAAAATGTATGCTTTACAGAACCCTTATCCTGCCAGTTCTGCTTTATGGCGCCGAGTGCTGGACGATAAGCAGGAAGAGAGAGCTGATACTGGGCTCCTTCGAAAGAAAAATTCTTCGGCGGAATTTTGGTCCTGTGTGCGAGGAGGGCGAATGGAGGAGAAGATACAACCGCGAACTCTATGAGCTGTACCAAGATGTGGATGTAGTCCAAAAGGCCAAAATAAGTCGACTACATTGGCTCGGCCACATCGAGCGAATGGACAATAATGCTCCAGCTAAGAGGATCTTCGAATCCCAGCCGCCAGGTTCGAGACGACAAGGAAGACCGAACCTCCGTTTCAAAGACCAAGCCATCGCGGATGCCAGAGCGCTTGGTCTGGATAACTGGAAGCAGCGTGCCCGGGATCGCAGAGGATGGAAGGCTGCAGTGTCTCAGGCAGAGACTCTCCACGGGTCGGGAGCCCGTTAAGTAAAGTAAGTAAGAACTTGAGTGGAAAATATTTAGTGCAACAAGCAAGAGCAACACCGGACACTTGACAGTCAAATACAGTCCCGCTGAGCTGCAGGCAGGTAAATGTTGAATTTTCTCAAAATAAGTTAGTCCATCTGAATTTATGTGAAAAAAGGAAGGAGTCCAATTTAAAAATACTTGATTTGGACAAGTCGAGAGAATTGAATGAAGCACGTACGGTTTATTTCATACTGTTGTCTGTACTGAATTTTGACTGGTACAGATTTTATGTGCAATAATTGGACGCTTTTATCTCACCAAGTGTATTGGATTAAAAAAAAAACAGACTTCCGTAAATAAAGGGTTCAAGTGCATTAGTGGAGGGAAGGCCCTGTTTTTTTGTTTTCGTTCTTAATAAAAACCCTTGTCGGTTTCATATCTCCAACCTCATCTCAAATGTGAATTAAATCTAAAGCTGAAATAAAAGACTAATTTCGTATAAACACTTATAAATTGAAAACCGCGTCTTTTTCAACAAAGCGCAATCTCAAATACGGTCTAGTAACTCATTTTAAAGAATCGCTTCGTTCATAAACTCTGAGTAGAGGCGTAGTAAAATGCATAAAAAAGTCCAAACCGTTTTCGGGATGTAGAAACCAATACTAAACTGCCTACATCCCGGTTTCGAATTGTGCATGGAACCCAAGCTGGCAGCAGTTTAAACTGAAAACCCATTGTGAAATCAAACTACCTGCATTGCTGAGTTATAGGTCTGTTCCTTTACTTTTTTATTTTTACGAACTGTTACTACAAGTAACTCTTACGAATTTTTATGAATTTTTACTTCACAAATTTCTTCGTGTAGGAGTTGGAAAAGCTGCCAGTCACCTCACTTTTGACAGATGATTTCAAATTTGTTGTCAACTAATTTTGTACGTGAATTAGAAATTCCTTCGAGATGTTATCAGATATTTTAACACTTTTTTAAAATTGTCCAATTATGTAGCCGATTACTACAAAAGCGTTCCTCAACTTGCTCAGAGAGAGAGAGAGGGCGAATTTATCCCCACTGCTACCATTTTGGCAGTCTTTTTTTCTAGCGTTGCCATTTTTAAATCAGCCTTCCAGTCAGATTTTACTGGAAAAAAATAGTAAAAAAAACAGTCAACGAAAATCAGCCAAAATAAATCAACGAATAAGAAAAAAACATAAAAAAACATTATTTAAAACAAAAAAGACGCAAAATCATTTGCTGCATTTATTCTTGCCTACGTCTTAAAGTGAATTCTATTATATTAAAATTAGTTCAACACATAAATTAACTTTACTAGTAATTTCTTTGGTCGCTTTAATTGTCTCTCATCATCTTCATCATTTACATCTATGTCGGATATTGTATTGCTGCTTTTGTAAGTAATAGTAAAGGGTGATTTTTTAAGAGGTTTAGAACTTTTTAAAAAAAAAAACACAAAAAATTCGA
The DNA here is from genome assembly GCA_948293265.1 of Cheilosia impressa. Taxonomy (NCBI): domain Eukaryota; kingdom Metazoa; phylum Arthropoda; class Insecta; order Diptera; family Syrphidae; genus Cheilosia; species Cheilosia impressa. The sequence continues at coordinate 5,203,249 of OX411885.1, read as the reverse complement.
AAAAATGAATGAAATATTTATTTGAATCGATAGTTTGAACCTTGCAATTTAATGTTTAAAGATAATTTCATGCAAATGTTGACCGCGGCTGCGTCTCAGGTAGCCCATCCGCTGAGTCCAATTTTGGCATACTCTTTCACACATATCGGCCGGTATCTCACGAATGAATGCATGGATGTTGGCTTCCAGTGCGTCAATCGAAGCGGGCTTGTCCCTATACACATTAGCCTTGGCATACCCCCACAAAAAATAATCTAATGGTGTCAAATCGCACGATCTAGGCGGCCAATTGACCGGCCCGAATATTCTTCCGAATAGACTGCTCAGAAGGTCGAGAATGCCGATCATAAAATGGAAGCAGCGCGCGATGAACATTTCGAACCGAGCACGAATTTTGATAGTAAAATTCAATAATTTGCAAGCGTTGTTCATTTGTAAGACGATCCATGGTTAAATTGCAAACCAAACTGAAGCTGTTTGACAGTGACACAAGGTACTAAACACACGTCAGCTGTCAAAACCAGTGTTGCCAAAACCCAACCAGCTAAAAAATCACCCTTTAGTACCAACTTCAGTACTTCAGACGATTTATTTAAGTTAAATAAGCATTTGGAAGTAAACAAAGGCAAGAACAAACTTGTATCAATGCGAAGAAATTCAATCAAATTGTTTGCTTCTTTTAATTTTTATTTATTTGTTTCACCTGAAATTTTAAAATGTATACTGATCGAAAAAGAAATGACACGAAACATTTAAAAACTGTCAAACAAAAACTAGAACTAGAAAAAAAAAATGGCAACGCCGGTCTTTCCCATTCCTACTACAAAAGCAAAGGAATAAACCTATTATTTTGAGTTCAGCAGAGCGGTACTCGTATTCCCATACGCTGAAGAACAAAAATATATACAAAATCACAACTAACAGAGCCATTCAACCGGTGAACCCTGTGCGACGTTTCCGTGATCCCGGTTGCTGCTACAGACAACAGTTTATTTCTATATAACTAAAGCCAGGGCGATGCTGCGACTCTCCCAATTCGATTGAAAAGTCTTCGCCAACCGCTCTGCATTTTTAAGTTTTAGTGATATATTTATTTCAAAAATTTGTGGGTTCTTAAACACATTTACTGCTTTAGTAATTATTGTACTTTTAAATAATTTTTTAGTTTCGATATATGATAATTTGGTTGCAAAAAATAATTAAGGTCTGTCTTATTTAATATTGTTATATTTTTTACTGCCGTTCAAACTGCTTTAACTCGGGTTCGATTCCCGAAAAAACACGAATAACATCTTAAGGTGTTAAAGCATGACCCGACCTCAATTAAGCCGTTCGGCTTAAATCTTAGGTCACGACCATTCGCCCTAAAAATAGAAATTCACACAAAACGAATGGCTGCGAGAATCTAGACCTATGAGTACGGTGATCATTCGTCCTCTTTTTGAGAGGACAGTCCTCTTTTTCGCTGCTATGTCCTCTCTGATGTTTTTACTAAAAGAAAACAATATTTCTACTAAACTGATTTCCAAATGTCCTCTTTTTATTCTGAAAACCTTCTTTTTACGAAAGGAATATGCAAGTATCTAGGTACATTCTCAATTCTTATAAAGCTGAAGTCAGGTATGGAAATATTTATGTACTGATTTTCAAAACACTATGTCAATTCCTTTTGTCAAACCTAAAAAACTTTGTTAATATACACTGCGAGTCATAAGATTAGAAACAGGTATTTTTGAGAAATAAAATTGATATTTTTACCGTTACACGATGAATTAGAAAAAAAACGACTATGGCAAATGAGAGACTATTTTGTTAGCAACAAAATATGAAATGAGTGTATAGGAGAGTTTTAGTTAACGGAACTTTGAAGACAAATTGTAAATTGAGTAAAAAATTCGCGGAAATAAATCGGGTCATTAGATTAGAAGCACATCAAATAAATGAAAATAGAATGCAGTTATTTATATTTTGGTAATCATATTAGCTTTTATTAAATGTTAAGTAATGTGTGCTGCCACCAGCCTTTAAAATAACTTAAAAAATTCTATCTTTTAAGGATTTCCAAGTAGTCCAGTGAAATCTCACTCCAGGCCAATTTGACAGCATGAATTAGCGCTTCCTTGTCATCGTGTTGCTTCCCTCCCTCATATACCTTACGTGTTAGCCAGCCCCACACATTTTCGATTATGTTAAGGTCCGGGGAATACGGTGGCCAATTCAGCAAGTGGACGTTTTGGCTCGCAATGAAGGATTTTACCACTCGGGCTGTGTGTATGGGGGCGTTGTCCTGCTGAAAAATCCATGAAATTGGTCCAAAAAGCTCGTCAATTTTAGGGAATACGGATTCCAGCAAGGCTTTATAGATGTTTCCAGTCATTTTGATATCTTGGACTACCAAGTCTATATAGCTCCATAAAATGAAATTGAACCCCAGACCATAACACCTCCTTCTCGGCTATGGTGACGGTTCTAAAACCGCTCCTTTTTCCTCAGGTCATGGAAATAATAATTATAGCCATCCGGCCCATCTAGATTAAATTTTTTTCGTCGGAAAAAATTACCTTCCGCCAGTCATTTGTGCTCATTCCATTTTGCACATCCCAGCTCATGTGATCTTTCGCGAAACACAAGCGTTGTTTCTTCCTTGCGTCATTAAGGTGTTTTTTTTTTAGTTTCAGGCGCTTTAAGTGTTTAGCACGGCGAATGATGCGGGTAACAGTGGATAAGCTGGCCTTAACATTAGCTTTCTTCCTAACTTTAGCTGCCGATAAAGCTGAGTTTGACGCTATTCTAAGGATACTTCGCGTTTCGCGGCGTGTTAAGGCAGAAGAAGTGTTTCCTTTATAATTTTTTTTGTAAGACGTAGGGTTTTTTAAATAATTGCTGACACAATGATCACTTCTCATTATTTTTCGGGCTATAGCACGGCATGAACGACCTTCAGAGCAATAAACATCTATTCTAGCCCTTTCCTCCACTGTTAAACATTTTTTCTTTCCCATTTTTATTAAAACTCAATCTGGAACAATAACTTTATAATATGTGCCGTTTAAACCGAAAAAAAAAATATTTACCAAACAAAAATCGTTGATTTGTTCACTGCTTCTAATCTAATGACCCGATTTATTTCCGCGTATTTTTTACTTAATTTACAATTCGTCTTCAAAGTTCCGTTAGCTAAAACTCTCCTATACACTCATTTCATAGTTTGTTGCTAACAAAATAGTCTCTCATTTGCCATAGTCGTTTTTTTCTAATCCATCGTGTAACGGTAAAAATAACAATTTTACTTCTCAAAAATATCTGCTTCTAATCTTATGACTCGCAGTGTATATATTTTTTTTTAACATTTTCGACTGAATTTAAAAAAAAAATTCTACCTAAACGGGACCTGTTGGGCCGACTGTTAATTTATTTTAAACAGAACCATGTGAAAATGCTCTACGAATCTTCAACTGTATTTAAATCAGACTTGTCTAATGTTACAAAGCTTAAAAGTGTAAAATTAATATTGATTAATTTTCAAATGCTAAGCCTTATCAAATGAAATTCAAGATACAATTCAAAAGTATTCAAACAGTTTTTGGCGCAGAGCTTAAGTCGGAAGAGTTTTCATTTGGCGACGACACAAAGGTCCTTCTGCATCATTGGGTGTTTATCAATTTGAAGTGTTATCAGAATTCTTTTCTTGTCAAATTGCCACCACTTTTTTCAGCCACACACAATCAGACAGCTGACGGCTCAGTTTAATTGGCATATTCAAGAATTAAAAAAGTGTGCTTCCCTACTTTATCATCCTTTTTATTATTTAAACCGCAGAAGGGGAAGGATTTAGTGGGTATGGCATTCCCACGCAGTCACTTAGCACGAGGTCAGTTTGGTCTTAAGAAGCTTACCACCAGATGACGAAAACCCGGAAAAGATCAACACTGAGAAACTGTTTCGAAACCCAACAATGGCGTCTGAAAGCTGCCTGAAAAAGTTCCAAGAACAAGCGTAAGGCGTGGCACGACCCCGTGCCATTGAATCATCCAACTATCCGTGCCACGGCTGTAGTAATAGTGCATTTGGCTATTCACAGATGACAGCACAATACAAATCACAAAACTAATTGATTCGCCTTGACCATTTGCTCAGTGGCACCTGTGCCGCTCATAGCACATCCACTAATTGTAATTATTATTCATACAAACAAAAGTGAGTCACGCACCTAGACGATTCTGTGAATAAACTATTCGTCAACAGAAGACATACATAACATGCAAATGCGGATAGCCAAGGTAGTGTATACAAATCCATCCGACCTGAGACACTGCTGTAATCAATGTTATATCCAGTGATGGTCAAATCGACTGCCCAGCACAAAGGTGGTTTGGCGAAAACAAATTACACAAAAATAATCATAGCCACATTCATCACCTTCGTTCAATGCCAATGTACTGTACAACTTTGGTCGGCCGACGTTGTCATCAACCTGTTCCCCAAAGCACAGGCACAGCCAGCGGTGATATAACTTCGAAATTATTCGTTGACTTTAAAGAAGCACTCTTTCAAGTTGAAGGCTGGAACTGCTGAATATTTGAGCGGCGAGTTCTTTGCCAGAAACGACAAAATTATTTACACGGGAGTGTTGCCCCCTATAGAATAGCCCATTAACTGGCAACTGTTTGTGGTGATAAACTAATAAGAAGATCTTTGGAAGAGGAAGCCTCTAATTAGCAATGTGGCGTATATTTGAATAAACTGATTAAGTTGGCCTGGATTAGGATGAACTTAATCGACATGTGAGACCGATTCTAATCTGATGTCGCTTGAGAGGCACATCTTAGGCAAACATTGCCTTCAGACTAATGTGAGCCGTTGATGTGTTGCTTTTTTTTTTAGCTATTCCAACTGATTTAGTATTTAGAAACACTAACGACATGCGACGAATGTGTATACAGAAAAGTTCACCTAGAAAAAGGAGTCCGGTTGGAATTAAATTAAAATCAGGAGAAAATCAGAGTAAAAATGATACACTACCCGAAAGCAAAAATATTTGAAAAACTAATGAAAGATCGGTTGGCGCTATTCTCAAATTTCGTCGAAAATATGGTCAAAAATTAACTGAAGAGGGTAATTGAAAAATTCAGGCAGAATGGCCTCGGCTATCCAAAAATAATCCGTTCGAATAATTCTATCGAAGCAGTGGTTTGAACAAGAGGGGTCGACATGGAAGGGTTACATTCAACGCTCCATCAACGACACTCAGACACATTTACGCAAAATTGTCAATTTCGACAAAAGAGCGAGAGTGAGAGAGCAAAGCGGTATATGTCTTGCGTGAATTTTAGAAAACAATTTACTGTACAAATTAGAGCACCCCACGTCTGTCTAGTTGTCATTTATAGACGTTCTAAAAACTTAGTTAAGCGGGTCTTTCCTTAGTTGTCTTTTGAGGTTTATTCATTCGAATTGCCAGAACTTTCTGGATCAACAAATTTGACAGGTGACAGCTCATTTATGCTCCATTTAACTAACATTTAGCGCCTATGATACAGGGCCCCCCAAGTTCAATGCCGCTGCACAGCTCGTTGCATCGCCAGCCAATGCAAACCGGACCGAGTGTTTTTAACGAAGAGTTTTTTCAAGTCCACCGGTTTAGTTCCGTGAAAAGACTGTAGAATTCTTTGTTTGATGTTTGTAAGAACTTTTACTTTTGGGAAAAAGGTGCAGGGCCCTGCTGCCAAAATATTCAGTATAGTTCGAGCAGACTTGTGAGTTATGTGAGCTTGTTCACTGGACAATTGTCTGCTCGAAAATTGGAGCAAAATAAGTCTTGTTCCTACACTGTCCCGCTATGACCACCTAACCAAACCTATACCTAAATTGTCCAGGCTTCAAGAAGAAGTTAAGCCCAAATTAGTGATTCCAACCGTTGCTTGTTCTATTTCAAATTAAAATCCCATCCTTTTCAGTGAAAGACGTACGCTTTCGATTTTATTTCGTGGTTCTATTACTTTTGCCATAGTACCAGACGATTGCTGAACACCGCCTAAACCTAGGGCGGTGCGAAATGTTTCCAGTCCATCGCAAACTGACAATTTCCTGTCACCCAGTCGTGCAGTTTTCAGTATTTCGTCTTCACGATCGTTTGGGTTTTTCATTTTGCAAGTCTAAATTCATCGACTCCAGTCTCAAGCAGCAGTGGTAAGTTTTCTGTTTTTTTGTTGTCCGCAAAAGTTCCCAGAAAAAAAATATATATTTGTACAACTAATTGGGGCTCCGAAATAAAATCCAGCGCGCCCTAATATTGCAGTAGCCTTAGTTTGCCTGGATATATCTAGAAAGTGCGGCGAATTTAAATCGATCTGAGGCACGTTTCCTACAGTAACGACGTTGCTGTAGGAGGAAGATGCTTATTAAAACACCAGACATCTATTATCTTTGTTCGCCGAAGCTGTGTCGTTTGTTTATTTTCGTAACTTGGACGAAAGCAATAAATGACCTCCCCAAGGTTATTAGTTTGTTCTGTTTGCCGTCGCTTTGAGCATTCCCTTTGTTCCAGATTAAAAACAAATTAATAAGCCCATTACGATGAAATTCGTGTGCATAATGAGTTTAAGTGTTTTATTCCTTAAATCAAATTCCATGTCGAGACAAGAATGAAAAAATATGTATATGTATTTGTATAAATATAGAAACATCTCTTGAGACCACCCTTTTCTTTTGTTCATTTCTTCTGCAGAATGACTATCTGAAGGCAGTTGGCAGCACTGCATAGAACAGAACATCAAACGAGCTAGCAATGGCAAAGGACGAAAAAAAGCAAGCCACATCGTCGGATCTGGACGAGGCGTTGTACATGAAGCTTCAGAATTTGGCCAGCAAGAACGATGTTGCGCAACTGACATCGATATTCATAACTTTACAGAATGAAAATCTCAATATATCAGCACAATTGGAGAAGTTAGAGGTGCGCTGCCGAGATATTGAGGTAAAGCTCGACTCCGTGCTGGCAGCACAAAAAGGCAACTTATGCCGTACGGCATTTACGGGTGAGAGCTCGCAACAGTCGCAGGTAGAAAGCGTCTGCCCACCCAATTCCAACAACTCTGGGCGCAAATCCAGGTTGAGGCGCAAGAAGTTGCGGTCTGCAGCCAGGCGAAGGAAACGCAACGCAACGATCAAATGCGGAGGGCGTAAGATCCGGATGACGCCTGCATCCACCGTCAGGATGGATGGATGGATGGCAAGTGGTAACGATGATGAGAGCATAACTCGTGTGCAAAACGATGACAACAGTTTGATAGAAATCGATCAGATGCTGGAAGGCCTACACATGGCAGTCGATGAGTTGTCTGACATTGTTACCGAGCGGAACAACATCATATAGGCTCCGTTTGAGCTTACATATAAATATATAATGGGTTTACATTTATCGTGCTTTATGTAGTAAGACTTTGAATAATAAATTTTACGCTGCTTTTTATGTGTTGTTTTCGCGTTCTTTGGTTCTGATTTAGCAAGCTTGGAGGTGACAGAGGCAAACATCCGCCAACGCTTATCATGTGAGTGCTTGCTCGTGTTTGGTGCTGCTCTTATTTGCATCCTTGCGAGCTGTTGGAATGCTGGTTTATTTGAGTTCGTTAATTTCTCAAACGAGCTAAGAACGTGAAGTTTTGTTAGAATTTCAACTCGAGTGAGTTTCTTGGTTGTTTCGCTCGCTTTTGAGCAAGTTTCGCTTCCGTCTAAATCAAAAGAGGTTTGTAAACGTGCTTTTGGTGATTTTAAGATGTGTGTGAAATGCTATAACAAGATTTGCTCTTAATTCTAAGACCGATTCCATCAAATTCACAAGAAATGTGCGCTTTGTCATACTGAATGGCTGATAAAACGCCACATCGTTCTATTCGTCACACTGCGGGCTAAAAGACATCAGTTTGTTGACATGTCAACGGGTTAATCTTAGAAGTAACATCTCTATTATAGAGGTTACTTGTGGCAGAGTTAGTTGTCTCCAGGCACACAGTTCGCGATACCAATGATCGACATTTTTGGGGTCCAGGCTAAATTTGTCGACCTCCCAATCAGCCAATTTTCCGTACAAAATTCCATATTCTGACCTAAGAAAAAAAGGGTGGGCCATTTAGTGTTTTCTTTTTAAATCATAGGTTATTTTGACACTGACAACTGTTTTCCGCTCGAAATGTTGATAGAAAGTCAGTATCATACCTCCGCGGAACAAAATGAGTCGCTTTACATTTGAACAACGTTGGGAAAAATAGAAAACTGTGCAGCCCAAACACTGCGTTTTTGAAAAGAAGTTTTGGCCGAAATGAAGCACCCACCACGCCTGCTTTACGAGTATAAGTTAACACGGACAACCCTCACGTTATTGTTGAGAAGCCAATGTATCCACAGAGAGTTTGGTGCGAATTGTGCAGTGTTTTTGTTCAATTTATTGCATTTTTAAACAGAAACTTGTATTTGGCCCTCTCTGTATTAGATGAAGGTTAAAAATGAAACTATCCATTGATCCGCTTTTTTTATATTTTACCATGCTCGTTTTGATAGCCGGGCCTTTATACTGGCCCCAAAACCGCTGGCCGAATGTAACGAAGTCGGAGTAGCCTAAGAAAGGAACGGCCTTTTTCTAAGTTTAGGAAGTCGACGGCCGACGAAGAAGCCCAAAAAAGGAAATTGGCTTTTGGATTCAAATGCAGTGGGCCTTTTTCAAATTTTTGAAGGCGGATGAACAAAACGATGACGCACAACTTGATATGATGACAGCTTCACCACACTCACAGATTAAAAATAAATGCAAGCGAATTTCATTACAAAGCCCATAAATATACATTTCTAACTGAGAGAACGTCGCGTCGGCGCAGTGGCTTAGTGGTTAGTGTATTGGACTCGAAACAACCTTAATTCCAAACTTAAGGTTTTTTTCACTGCGCCTCATCTCGCGAACGTCTGACAAACATCCGAGAGTATAACTGTCATGAAGAAGCTTTTCAATTAGCCGTTTGGACTCGGCATAAAATTGTAGATCCCTTCCATTCGTCCCAAAAATGAAAAGCTCAAACAAAACGAATGGTTGTGAGAAGCTAGGCCCAGGGTACCAACGGACCTGTTGCGCCAACTATTTATTTATTTAACTGAGAGAAACTCTTTCAAGTTGCGGCCATTAAGACGATAGTTCGTGTTTGCTCACAGATAAGTTTGTGACAGAAGAACCGGTGCTCTCGTTAGTTCCACAGCTGCCATCTACACTTCCCTATAAGATATCATAATCATAATTCGAACTTGAAACACCCCTAACCAATCACACAGTTTTGGCGTTTACGAATACAATTTGCAGATAAATATTTTTAAGTGATGCCAGACTTCTCGGACTGACGATTATCAAAAATACCGAAAATGGCCTTTTTTGTCCTCTTAGCTTATTTTTAAAAACCAAAATGCCCACGAAATGGGTCGATCTGGCATTACTGCTTTGGTCGCTTTGAAAACGTGCGGCTACCGCAGTACCTTCTGCAGTACCTTATGGCGCACTAAATTCAAGAGCGCCCTCAGACACTCGGTTGGACAATTTTCAGTTGACCATCAAATGTTTTGAAAGTTATCGCCTCAGATGTTTGGGGAGTTTTATTTTTATTTTTATTAATCGTCGGCGCTGGTACCTTTCAAAGCAAGTAATTTGATTGGCACATTCAGCTCCTGAATATGGAAAATCCATGCCGGGAGGAGAACAACAGAAACCCTGGCCCGCCCACAGACATGGCAACAGTTCCAGATTGTCGTATTAAGAAATATAAATAAATTTAAATATGTTGAACTGTTAGAGCTGAATTTAAATATCAAAATTCTGCTAAAAAAACACACTGAGCTGAAAATATTAAATTCAATGCTAGTTGCAACACCCAATACCGTTTCCTATATAATTTCAGACATTTTTCCGCCCCGCGCCGCGACAAAGTGCGGAGCACCAAGCAATCTACGAGCGCAACAGATACCCCCAATGATAAATCGATGAAACCTTTTTTATGCTTTGGAAATATTTCTCATTTGCTGTGCACAAGGTTGACAATGAGTCCAGTGGTTGGCTCGGTTATACGATAACCCCCTTACTTGTCCGTTTACGGTATATGTCAATTAACTGTCACATAAAGACACATACGGATACCTCCCCGGTGGGGGTGGTTGCAAACTTTTGTGTGGGTGTACACTGAAATTAAAACGTCTCTATTACCAGTCATGCAACAGCAATAAACGCGGTTATTGCTAATTTAGCTGGCCATACTCGCAGTCATAGGCACAAACGGGTAATGCATTCAAATGTGCATGTGATTGCGATTCTATAACAGATGTCACTGTCAATTAGCCGAAAGACTCTTGTCAAATTGAAAATTCATTTAGATATTTACATATGCGTTACGCACAGCTATTATTATAATTTTTATTTTTTTTTTGTAGATAAGGCGATACACTCTACTTCCGTTTTGTTAAAAAAAAAAAGGAACGTACAAGCAAACCATTTCGTTTAAGAACACGAGGAGGCAGCGCGCCGGTAGAACACAAAGTAACCCGCCGATAAGAGACGCGCCATCGTCGACGTTTATGAATTCCAAAGCTTATGACATTTCTTCGCTATTTGCCTAAGTAGGTATACTTTGTTTGACGCCAAGGTAATTAGGGACGAGCAAAGTGGATTATTGGATCGACTGATGGGTATAGGTCGTCTGTCAGAGATATGGTGCTTATTATTGGGGGTGTGCTATTATGTGCTGAACCTATCGATAGGTTTTTAATTGACTGAAAGCTTAATCAATCGCTTTTGAACAGCTATAGATAGACCTGCAGTGGCGTCACCGCCAATGGGGGCAAGAGTAGCCAAGTCTAAAATGGGAAAACAACTTTAGTGCGTAAACTGTCTAAGGATCTCGCTAAGGGAAGCACCTGTAAATGGAACTTTATAGCTGCTGAGATGTTCTGTCCGCAAAAGTTGCCTCGGGGTTTAGTTCGGGTCTTGACATCCTAGAAAACACCACCTTATGCCAATTTTTTAAATGAACGAGCTACTCACTTTTTGATTGGATCTACATATGGCTCTAATTTAATTTTAGATGGCCTCAGTAACCACGCCAGATCTCTAGCTAGCTACCTCTAGCTACGCCACTTAATGTGATGTTCCCATGGGTAGACTCGAAGACTCTTCGGAGACCAGATTGATCTCTTCCACACTATGCGCATCGATACAAATGAAACCATGAAAATCTTCCTCTCAAAGAGTCCCTAAAGGTTTTTCATCCTGATTTTGCAGACGACCCGCGCCTTGTACAAAATCTGCTTGGTGCTATGAGGAAGGGCATTCTTAGCCCGAAGGGCCAGCAATTGGCAGAAGAAGTTATTCTTCTGCAGAAATTACGAGCCAATGTCGCTCTGAGTCGGTCGGTCATGTATCGCGATGGACCTAGTGTCAAATGACTTTCATCATCAGTTTAACTTTGCCCTTCTTTAAATGGCAGCCAGACCTGACCTAATTCTGTCGCCACAGCTTCAATACTAAGCGGGGGACGACAGAATGTTCGGGGTGGGCTATTTTCTACGCAAAACAAATTTCCAGCTGATCCGACGAACTTCGTTCCACCCAAAATCGTCCTCCTCCACGAAGGGACAATCTCCTCTACGTAATTTATCTGTCATTTTCATAGATTTACTACAAAAGAGTTCCCTTACTTTTTCGTAAGCATCTGAAGGAGAGTTTATCCCCAAACACAGCCGTTTTGACAGTCTTTTCCATTCTTGCTACGAAAGTAAAAGAACAAACTTAACATCTTCGCCTTTGAATTTTCCCCTTAAAATCGTCACTTCAATGACATTTGATTTGAGATTCTTCACAATCAAACTAAGTTTCGTTGCATTGAGGTTGCGCAACAAAATGATAACTGAGCAGACTAAAAAACTATAATTTCTTGAGTAAAATAAGGTTAGACTAGGTTGGGTTAGGATAGGAGGCCCCATACCACAAAACAATCCAATAGGATTATAAAATAAAATAATAATACAAAAATTAACCGCGATCCAATATTCGTGATGGACAAAATTAGACCATTGTCATAGATTCAAATTTTCTTCATCTCAAACAAAACTTAATTTTAACATATCGCCACAGTCCACTTCTGAAAGAATGCAATTTCTGATTTTCACGATTGGAAATTTGTGTTATATGAAAAATGCAGAGTGAATTGCCAAAGTGACGCGACACTTCATGTTAAGGACTTGCGCAAGCGCATGTGTGGTTAAGAGTTCAATTGGGGGGAAGTAGCGCCATCTGTCATTCAACATGTAGTGTCCTTTACAAGGAAACACACATTTTTAGATTCACTTAGATTTTTTTATTTCTTAGAAAGTGTATAAGGAACGTCTTATTGCAGTGATGGCTGGCGGAAGAAGAAGGAACAAACTGGATGACAGATAAGAACGAGAGCGATCTTAACAATGGATGGTTGGATGTGTTCATTAAATGGGTAGGTAGTTTACATCGCACAACAAGAAATTGTTCACACAAAAATACTAAAACCGCTGGGTTGGGTTAAGAAGGTGAAGATTTGGAGTTATAGATGTTTTTTGATGCCAAATCTAAATCGACTTTGGCGAAACGAAACTTTCTCGTTTATCAAAAGTTTGGTTGGTTGTTGTTTTTATTTTATTAAGTAGATAGATATGAAAAAATCTTAGAACCGATGCTAGATAAAAGAAACGGTGCGTAGAATATAGGAAAAGGGATAAAATTCACTTTGGGTTATTCAATTCATCTGATAGGCAGTACATAAATATACCAATTTGCGTCTACAGTACTAAAGGGTTTTTCAACAGGGACGCTACAAAAGTAGAGCGACAGGGACAGCAAACGACGCCGAATTTCTTGCCGCTCTTTTGACATTTCTCTTCAGTAAGGTTTGCCATTTCATGATGGAAAGATATACGAGCCAACAACGAGTCGAAATTATTAAAATTTACTACCGAAATTCGGAGTTAGTGGCCTCAACGTTAAGAGCGCTACGTCCAATTTATGGTCGTCATAATCGTCCTAGCAGATCAACAAATGAGCGTCTAGTGGACAAATTTGAGTCCACAGGCACAGTACAAAATGTTCCCGTGCCAGTGAGACAAAGAAGTGCCCGTAGTGTCGAGAATATTGCTGCCGCTGAGGCTTCAGTTGAAGAAAGCCCAAATGTGTCTCTCACACGTCGTTCTCAAGCGTTGGGCATCTCTGTGACGTCGTTGTGGCGAATTTTGCGAAAAGATCTTGGCCTACATCCTTACAAGATTAAATTGACGCAAGAACTGATGCCGCTTGACCACCAGAAGCGTCGTATGTTCGTAAATTGGGCTGAACAACAATTTGAAAATGATTCGGATTTTCATCGAAAAATCATCTTCAGCGATGGGCTCATTTCTGGCTGAATGGCTTCGTCAATAAAAAAAAATATGCGGTATTGGTCAGGCAGCGATCCACACGTACTCTATGAGTCATCATTGCATTCCGAAAAAAATTACGATTTGGTGTGGTTTATGGGCCAGCGGGCGGCGTCATTGGGCCGTACTTCTTCCGTGATGATCAAGACCGGCACGTGACTGTGAATGGGAATCGCTACCGTTCAATGATAACCGAATATTTTTGGCCCCAATTGGATGATATGGACTTGGAGGACATGTGGTTCCAAAAGGACGGCGCCACAAGCCCCACAGCGAATGTCACAATCAATTTATTGGAAACCAAGTTTGGAGAACGTGTTGTCTCACGAAATGGTCCAGTCGCTTGGCCGCCTCGGTCGTGCGATTTGACGCCGTTAGACTATTTCCTGTGGGGCTACGTCAAGTCTATGGTCTATGCCAACAAGCCAGGGACGATTGATGAACTTCGTGCGAATATCGAACGTGAAATTGCAGCAGTATCAGCCGATTTATGCTTGATAAGCGTCGAAAATTGGGTTCAGCGTCTGGACTTCTGCAAGCGTGCCCGTGGTGGCCATGCAAAAGAAATCGAGTTCCATACATAATGGCATCGAACGTACTTTCACAGGAATAAAGAATTTTATTGATATCCAAAACCGGTTTTGTTTTATTTAAAAAAACTTTTGTAGCGCTCTTATTGAAAAACCCTTTATTTTATAAGTTCTTACACTTTACAAGGCAAAGTGTAGCAGTGGTTTCTGTTTTCTGAAATACTTATGCATGTTTTTATTTTTGACTGGAACATATTAGTTACGATGGGTTCGTGTTAGACCGATATCTTTACATAGATATATATGTAAGTTTTCAGAGATTGGTTTTTGAGTTGGAATTAACAGTTATATAGCGAATATGCCGATGGACGTGTGCGGGGGTGCAATTGAAGTGGGGGTTTCTGATTGTGCAAGGAAGTTGTTGCTATTATTTGAAGGTGCATATTCAACAAGGTTGATAAAGGGGTAGTATTTGCTAAAATGTAGTTTTGCGTAGCTTTTATTGCAATTTTATCGGAAGTGGGGAGATTATAACAAAAATATAGCATTTATGTGAAAATGGATCGGCAAATATAAATAATTAAAAAAACGATTTTTTCGATATTTTTGAGAAAAACTAAGTATGGGATCTTATTTCGAATAATGATTTTATCATTTATATGTATTTTTATGAAAATGGTTTTTGTAAAATTTTGCAATGTTTAGTTTAAAAAATATTGTTGCTTAACTATTTAGCTGAAAATCGAGTACAATTTATTGTTCGGGATGCAAGCATTACTTGGTTTTTAAGGGTTTTTTTAAATCAAAAATGGGGTTTTCGATATATGAGCAATTTTAAAATTAGCGTTTTCGGTGAATTGAATTGAAAATTAAGGACGCAATAGTTTTGAAAACATCAATTTTACTCTAAGTTTGCATTTTGTTCAAAATTTTAATTGCCGTTTTCAGGTAAACTAAAGAAAACTAAATTTTTCAAAAATTACTTTTTTCAAAAATCCATTTAACGATAATATTGAGAAAAACTAAGTTCGCTATTAAGTTATAAATGACCATATGATCTTAGAAATTAATTTTTGTTACAATCGTATGGACCGTTTTCGAGATACGTCTTAATTTCAAAAGTACCGTTATAAGATTTTTTTAGCGGAAAACTGAGAATGCATTCATGTTAACCTCGCCTTTACCTTAAGCATAAATATCAAATTTGGTTAAAATCGTTAAAGCCGTTTTCGAAAAAAACCAAACTGGTATGAAAATTTTGTTGAAGTTACCGTGCAAATAAAAAACTGCCCCGAACTGTAAGCCCCCAAACTACAAACCCGAAGTATGAATGTAATCCGGGTAGCCGTTTTGCCACCCACTTTTTTGAGTTCGCCTATCATCGTAATGTCAGAATTGATTAAAATCTCGTGTTCGAAATTTTGTACGAATACAATATCTTTCTCTTACTACTACGCAATGGAGAAATTTAGAAAATATGTAGGTACTGAAAAAATTGTTCGTCCAAAATAAAAAGCAAAACATTTTAACATTTTGTGGATATGGACATGGAATAGGACTTTACGACCGATACCAACCAAATATAGACAAAAAATTTCATAAAACAAACACCGTGACACGGATTTTTTTATATAAGATTTTGCCTTTTATCAAGAGCAGAATCTGTTAACAAAATATATGAAATAAAATCGCTATACGCTGGCCTGAAATCTCACCGAAGAATTGGCTCCATCGAGTGCTCCACTTCATGCACTCTCAAACTGCATACGCGATTGCATTCACCGTCAGAAGCTCGATTTTTCATTCAACAAAAGTGGATGATGACATTTCGGTACCCACAATAGTTTTAATGCAGCAGTTACGTGTGTGCCATGACCTTTTACCCATTTTGGTAACAGTAACTCTCGGTGGAGAGGCAGCAAAATAATTGTCGCTTTCCATTGATACCCGGAAAAGATCACACCAACCTCAATAGGAAGACAATCGAACAACAGACGCAGCTTGTCTATCCACTCTGCAGAGCATCCCAAATGCTTCGACATAATAAGACACACATAATCATGTCAGAGTGACGCAGCTCAAGTAAAGAAAGCACTAGCAGCACTAAATACATCACCTGTAGTATAGTATAAGAAGCGTCATGTGAAAACAAAACTAATAATACCTGCTTTTCGCTATAACGAGAAATTAGCATTTCTTCCTTTTTTCTCAATCAAGACATCGGATTATTTATGGGTAATTGATTAGCTCTAACCGGATTCAGCAGCGTCACATTTGGATACGTACATCTGCGCAAAGTATGCATACAAAACAGGTTGCATAATATACTGTTAAACAGAGTTTGATTTTATAGATCAAGTTTTTGTGATGCGATCTAACTGTAGCGATTTTTTGCCGGTGCTCTGTGTAGGTAGCATCGAATGTAAGGGGTGTTTCTTTTCTAGAGGTTTGCTCTTCGAATCGGCAAAGCGTGTCCCCAGCAACGACCTCTTGTGGCTTGGCATTCCACAGACCTGCGTTGCGCGGCCAAAGCTAGTCGAGACTTGTCTACACTCGCTCGCAAACTAGGAACATTCTGTGGTATCTTTTCCAGACAGAAGGCGCCTCCCAAGCAGAGGCAATCCCGAATGCTGAAATATGATAGCTGCCTGTGCGTTTGGATAGAGATCGTGATTAACAGCCGAGCCGGGGAGTTTTCCGTCCAACAGGTCATCACCGTCAGTGTACACCCCATTAGAGAGGAGTCTAAGTTGAAAACGAATTACTGGCCCATCCGGGGAAAAGATGGGTTTGAGGTTATGCAATCGAAACGGAAGTTGTAGGCGAGGGAGTTCTCACTTAATCTTTGGCTTTACATCAGCCCTCAAGGGGAAGGGATGGCTAAACGCGAGGTAGCTTGCGGACTTGCCTTGATTTGCAGAAAGGCAATTAACTCAGACAGTCAAGCAGAGCAATAAGCTCGGGGTACCCCATCAAAAACTTGATCTAAGCTGCTAAGCAACTGTCGCGATAATGACAAGGATAATTACTCGGCGATCTAAAAAAAACATTCCCAATTGACCGCAGTATTCAATATCAGAGTCTGCCCCTGGTCTTACTTAAAAGAAACTGCTGGATGACGAATTCCGTAGGGTATTCCCAGCTTCTAGAGAGATACTTGGGCTCAGCTTTTCTTTCGACCAGATGCTGGCGCACCGAACGAGGGTCTGAGTTGGTGACGTGTGCTTAAGATTGTGATGCCCTGCTCGGTAATGTACCTCACTTTCTGGTGTTTCTTATGCGATAACGGCGAGTCACCCATACAAAACAACGAAGGAACCCCATTTCGGCAGTTTGGAAATGAGAGCCGTTTTAGTAACCTCTGGATAGTACGTGAGGTCAAGTGTCTAGATGCAGACACACTCACTTGTCCGAGTCCTGATTACCCGACGGAAAACTAATGCACGGACGAAACGATGGTAGACATCGATATGTCGTCGAAAAACCACGTTTCAACAAGGCCGATGCCAAGTCGCACGTCGAGAACCGCTCGAAATAGCGACAACTAGTGCTAAATTCAAACACCGTCGTCGACTCGTCGGGTATACGTCGGCCAATTCGTTTCCTCCACAGTCATTTCGGTTCCATTTGTTGACACAAAATGTGGCTTTTGAGAATCCTAGACGGATGAGGAATCCAACACCAACTGCCACGTTTGAGTAGACGGCAACGACATAGCGACGGCGATACTCCTTACTCTCTGGTACTGCCTAGAATAGGTGAGAATTGAAACGGCAGCCGGTCTTTCTTGTCATGGATGAAAACACCTGTTCAACTTTCGACACTTCTTCAAGATTGCTACTGCAAACTCCAATCAAAAACTACCACATGGACTTGGACTGTTTCGGAATCAGATGGCTTCCTGCCGAAAGTACACGTTCTGACTTATTTGTCACGAAAGTGTTTATCTCTTGTTGCTAATTAATTTCCACGAAAAAAAAAAATACTACACGCTACAAAAAAAAAACAATTTGAGTCATCCTTTAGTGTTTTTTCGCACATGAAAAAAAACAGGACACACTCCTCTTCACGGTGCGCAAAATTCCACATTTCTTCGTCTTCCCTTTTGCAACAAGATGAAAGGCAGACCAAGAAGTAAACCCCACCAGAAACAATCACAATCACAAGACACATTTGAAAAAAAAAAAAAAAAAAACAGAAACATACCAATCAGATTCCACTTTGGATTTATTCGTTTTCGTTAATTTATTTATAATTGCTGCTCGGTCCGGTTCCACAAGAAAGACGTATTTGTTATTCAAATTATGCGATCATTTAACAGTTAGCCACTATATTACAAAGCACGCACTAATAAACACACAGCCGCAATAATTTCTTCTATGCATTCTTTTTTATTTTCTTATATAAATATATATTTTAATTTGTGTTGTGGTGGCATATAAAAAATGGAAAACAAGACGGACACGCAAGTTCATCAACACCAAACAATAATAAGAAAACCATACGCAGATATACGAATGGAATTGTGTCAAAACAATAATAACTGGGATAAAACAAAACTCTTATAAGAAATTATTTAATATTTGCAAAGCATTTTTATTTATAATAAACACAAGGCGTAGGAGGAAAATTACGAAACGGACCACGAACTCGGCGATTTGCACAATTATTTTAATCGAAACAATAATTATTATTGTGCGAGAGTAAGGATAAAACGCGTGCTTACGCCCATGAACAACACAAACTATCAACACAGCCTCGATGGCCCGAAAACCGAAGAAAAACTAAAGATGGTTGGTAAATCGAACGAAACTCGAATTCGAAATTAGAATCTTGACGAAGTGAGAGTGAGCACTGACCACTGAGCACAGAGTGACAGTTAGAGGGAGACGGAGAGGGAGAACAAGTGATGCATTGAAAAGGGAAAAAG
Organism: Cheilosia impressa; assembly: GCA_948293265.1. Taxonomy (NCBI): domain Eukaryota; kingdom Metazoa; phylum Arthropoda; class Insecta; order Diptera; family Syrphidae; genus Cheilosia; species Cheilosia impressa. The sequence goes on along the minus strand of OX411885.1, from coordinate 5,184,325 downwards.
GGGGAAGGGATTTTTTGGAGAAAAACAATCCAAAAAGGGGAAAAAAACATTTGAAATTTTATTTAAATAAAGTCTTCGAAAGACTACACTATTTTTCAAATTCATTCAATGATCATAATTCATAATCTTTAACGTAACGTCTCACTTACAACTTTGTTTCATGTTGAATGCATTCATTATTTGTCGTTTGGCGTTTCATATGTCATATCGATATCATTTGTTTTTTATTAGTTTTAAATGCGTTCCTATTTGTTTGCTTAGTTCTAAGATATTTAAATAAAACATATATAAGCGTTTTTTGTTTTGGTGGAAAAAAGGGATTTTTATTTTTGAAAAGGGGGAAAAATATCGTTTTCGTGTTAAAAATGGGGATTTTTTTTCTTTCAATCTGTGATCCCTGCGGAGAGCAGCTGAGAATATAGTTTAAACAGTGCTAGCAGCTCCGCATTTTTTATTCTAGAGATAGCATATATATAAACTTAAAAATGCATAAAAGTATACAAAATATATGCTATATACAATTTAGCACATACCTATTCTAATTTTAAAATAAAAACACTATTCCCACCATAAGAATATATTCGTCGTATATTTTCAATAATTAAATGCAATTTTCATTGCTAAAGACTGAATTCCTTTTTGTTCATCATTTATTTATTTATTTATTTATTTCAAAGAATAAGTTCACAGTAAGATTACATCTTATAGTTAGTGAATGCTTTAATAGATTTAGAGTTCAAGGAAAAAAAAAAAAAAAAAAAAAAATTTAACATTAGATTAGATAGATGAGGACATACTACATGTAATTTAATTGGGAACTTACATATAAGAGAATTAATAACAAAACAATAACAATATATAATATTTCAAAAACCTATTAGATTTATGTATCACTGGCCAAGTGTTTGAAAAGGTAAGTTTTAAATTTGCTTGTGTTTGTGGTTCTCCTTAGTGTAATGGGTAATGAGTTCCATAAAAGAGTGGCATGGACGAAGAAAGAGCGCTCAGATTGCATTTCATTTCGTGTTTATATTTATTACTTATTTTTTGTTGTTTTTTAACTTTTTTTTTTTGTAATAAAGTCGTTGCTCTTGAACTTTAGCATTTTTTTTTTGTTCCCCATACAATTTAGCGACTTTTTTTTCTTAATTTGGCATATTCCGGTCGAAAATTTCTGTCAGAACTGGAATATAGTTTGTATTATCCTTATAATTATATTCGTAGGACTAGGGGTGGGGAATTATGCGTTTTTGAGAGAATTTCGATTTTCAAAAAGCCTTCGTTGCTAAAAAAGGACCAGAAACAAAATCGTGAGAATTTAAAAAATCTGACAAAAAAAAAATGCAGACCAACATTTTTGCTGAAATATCATTTAATGCCCTTTTAGTAAAATTTTCTAGTACCAAACAAATATCGTAATAATGTAAACAAACCACAATTTTTTTAATGTGATTTTATTTACAATACAAATTTTTGCATTTAGAATTTAAATTATTCTCACAAAACTCTATCGGGGGTTTTTTAAAAGGGAAATATAATTACGCCTCTTGGGAAAAATTAAGCTAGTGTGTTGAGCACTGGTAATAGGAATTTGAAATTGATACAGTGCTACCAGACTTTGGGGGCAATTAAAGCGAACTTTTTTAATATTTAAGTGGAATTTTTGTACTGACCGAACCTTATATCATTATTCACCGATTCGTCGCTATTGTTCACAAGGAAGAGTAGATAAAATCGTTAACTCAATCAGATGGCCGGGATTTTCGTTTTATACTTCTTTTGGTTAAGCTTATTGTTATAAGTTGTACTTACTGTGTAGAGACTGTGTACTGTGGCAATTAAACTAGTTGCGTACATTTTGCTAAATCAGCTCTTCAAAATGTGATCCCAATTTGATCACCAATACGAAAGGAACATCGGGGTCGGCAGCATTAACGACCACAAAATAAATTGCTCGACATAATCAGTGGTACCAAATTGCTTCGAAAAAATCATGGCAAATTTTACGTTTCACGAATATGTTTCGAACTCGAATATCTTACAATATATTTGCATTTATTTTTCGGGAACAAATTCCAAAGACGTGAGCTTCTTAATTCAAATATGAAATGTTATGTGTGTCAGATTTTCCTAGACAAATTTAAATCGGTAGATTAATTTTACTAAATGAAGCCTACAAAAGTATGAAAAACAATAAATCCGATCTGCTGATATGCAAAACTATAATGTTTGTTGAATAGCCAGCTACTTCCTAAAATCGGTGAACTCGAAGCGAACGAAATGGTAATCGCCTGATTTACTAGATTTTATCAGTATCACATGTTATACTTTCAACAAAAATAAATATAAACTTGGCATCACTTCTCTATGACACGTTGGGTCTTCAGTCACTTTAAAAACAACTGGTTGTGGGTGACAGCTGAGCAGTCATAATTTGCTTGCTATTTTAACTCAAGAAAGTTTTCTGTTTCCAGAATTTTTGTAACATATTCCATATATCGAATAATTTGTTAAAATCTAAATAAGTAACCAAAGAGTAGAGTTTAAGCCAATTAAATTTACTTTACTTACTGCAATCAATCCAGTAGCAAAGGAGACATCTCCACAAATAGGAACGGAATCTATCCACGTCACTAGATTCAGATTCACATTCCGAGGAAAGATTCCCGGACACAATGAGGTAAAACTTGCAAATATAATCAATCAGAAATATACCAAGACACCCCTTTTGCAGCCAAGCTAAGGTGACTTTTAAAATTACCCTCACATCGGATCCGAAACTTCCATTTAAAGTGTAGGTTCCAATACTCAGGTTCTCTTGGCATATTTACTCTTATACTTGTCTGTTTACAGTCTGAGTGTTCCTGAAGTGACGCCATTCACAGCTGTGCTGAAATTCGCTGCCGAAGAGTTCAAGGTACCCGCAGCAACAAGTGCAATTATCACAGACGATGGCATCGGAATCAGTCCTCAGCAAACAGCTGGTAATGTGTTCCTGAAGCATGGTTCCGAGCTGCGTCTGATTCCAAGAGATCGTGTGGGAACTCAATAGGAGTTTACTCAGTGTGCATGTCTCTTTTTGTTTACATTTAAATAGATTTATTATTTTTTTATATAACAAAAGCATCAAAACGAAGCGTCTTGATTCTGGAAAAAATATAAATAAACGTTTCTGCTGAAGAGAAATACAAGTTGGTGTGTGGCATGTTTTTGCAGCACTGTGTAGTTGCCTTGGTGATGGCTGGTATCGTCAGCTGCCACTGATTGATTTGTATTCAAGCAGAGTGTATGTACTGGGTGTCATTCTCTTTAATAGTAAAAAGTGCTTAAGATTGGGATTGCAAGGACTCTACCCAGAGCCAGCGGTTCTTCTGCTTTTAGTTTGCGGTGGTCTTTTCGAAAACTCAACGAAACCATTAGTGGGGTGGGTTAGCGAAGCAGCAACTTTTCTACCAATAGCACAGATCAGTTAGTCTCCTTTACTTTGCTGAAGATTGTCTAAGCAATTAAAAGGGATTTACGGAAATTTTGTAGTATTGCTTCTCTAACCGGTAGTTGCTAGAGTAAAAGAGTGCTTCCAGATCCAAGCGAAAATTAACAAAACTGATTGCGTGGTGTCTGGAAACTGCTCGGTGATCTGTGAAGAGTCTCTGAAGTGTCTTTTGCGAGCTTGGGTCTAAAACAATTTATTTTATCTTGCAATTATCGAGCTGCTGGTCAGTCACACCTCCGCAGAATGTGGTTTCGTCCATCCATAAAGGACTTCTTACATGCGCTGCAGTTTTGGGATTGCGCACCTTCAATGTAGGCGTTGAAGAATCTGGTTTAGTAAGTCTGACAGCTGTCTGACTCGATGTGTCTTATAGTTCTTATTGGCATAGATTGGCCGCTTTTTTCAGTTGTCGTCTATGAACGGGATGAGGGGTAGCCGACAATTCAAGAATCTAGTTATCTTAAGTTGACTCGATTGGTCTGAATGAGATGTAACCTGAACGAAAAAACTAGATTAGTCGGGAACGTAACTTTTTCTGCGTCAGCCTCATATGACAACTGTCAACTTAGTACTCAGTCACGAATTTCTTGACTAGATTTGTCGGCTAGCCTCCATAAACGTCAACTGAGACAGCTGGTCATTTGACTGATTTCCCCAACCAAAAACGAGATACATCTAGTCAGAGGGTTGACTAACTAAACTAGATACTTGAATGTCCCCAAATTCATGACTGAGTATTAAGTTGACAGTTCGCAATTTATGTGACCAATCAAGTCGCCTCAGGATAACTAGATTCTTGGATTTTTTCACTTTTCAGTGACAAACTCCATCAGTGACAAACTCCATCGTAAAGCCCGAACGTTTGTAGGTTGTAGTTTCAAAAAACATCCACTGACTTATTTAACAGTGGGATAGGGATACTTACTTTTGGGAATGTCGACTTTGTGCAGGTTTGCACCCGATGAATCATTGAAATAAGAACACTACAACTTCCATTTATTTATTTATTTTGTTACACAGTATCGTAATATAGTATGTAATACATTTATAAACATTTATATAGATATTTTTAATATTTGGAGCAGCTATTAGGTTTTTTTTTCTTATATTGTTTGAACGGTTTGAAGGGGACTACAAATGTTTTCAAATGAATTAGGAACTTTTAAATAAATAAAATGGACAACATCTTGCTGTTAAGTAATCTTTGTTTCGAAACTAATTGACAAACTTGACAAAAAGGAATCTTATGACCGAACAATGACATTTTATTTTTTGGCATTTAGGTTGTGATATCTTTGAAAATAGGTGAACGCTTATCAAAACTTATTTAAAATGCTTACTTCTGCCCGATTACTTCTTATCAACCTCCGACAACCTCGGAACACTAAAATCATAACTATTCTCGCAGTTAGCGCGGGGTACAGTCCGATCCGAGCTATTTATTTCTATTATATTCTACGATAATTTGAAATTTTCATTGATAGCGGTGTAGGTGCATCTTACCGGGGAATCCCATTTAATTAATTATCTGAATTGGGGCTATATGACTGAATGATCAATGGCATATGTAGAAAATAGATGTCTCCATGTACTATAAAAACTGTAACAGGCTGCCAAAACAACAGACGTTGTGACAGAGAACAATTATAGATTCGTTTGAAGTGTGCCCTCAACCACGTCACGTCCACGTCAAACAGACTTTATGTCTTTTTTGGGCCAATATTGGCTCAAACCAAAATTTAGAGCCCTAATTCTAGTTAAGACGGAAGAGCGTACTAAGTAACTGGGCTTTAAGGGTCAACCGCAAATGAATGAACTGATGTTTCGCCAAAGCTTCAAATGATGAAAGATCAAAATGTGCGCGGAAAGTCCGCTCAAGTCAGATTAGTCTTGTACTTGATTGGACGGGTTAGCAAAATTAGCTCATATGCCGGCTTATTTTTTACTATTTCATTAATTTACAGCATGACAGCCTCATTGCATTGAAGTAAACTTACGCCTTTAATTTTAAGGCACCTATTTGCACAAAATTCTTTAGAAGAAATGATTTTGCATTTTGGAAGACGTAGTTAGTTGCATTCCGGAGAATAGTTTTGATTTTTGCGTTTATGGCTTGTTAAATAAGTTTTCTGATCGTCCTAAGAGTGGTCATATCTCATATTGCAGTGACCGCTAGATTACTAGCGGCATGTCAAATTCCTTACGATATTGTAAAATGTTCCCTTGAGGGAACTGTCAAGAACTGTCAAAGCGATTTGATCAAAAATTAACAAACTCAATCAAAAGGGACCAGGAGTTCGTCGGTAAATTTCGGAATTAAAGGTAAACTTATATTTTCTCATGGGAAGTTTGTTTGTTTTTGTTTATGATGGACGGTTATTGATCAATGGATTGGAAGTAGGGGATAGGTACTTGCTGCTACGAGTATATATAGGGTGGGTGATTTCTAACACTACATTTTTTTGTTTTTTAATAAAAGGTATATTATGCGTTTGCTTAGAAGTTTGTAAATACATTTATATAATTTAAATATCTGTGTACAGATTTTGTTAACGATTTTTTATTGTAGAATATTGTATAATATTATATATTTATATATTTTTTTTACTACCATTATCACCATTGAGGAACAAAATAATCTGTGTGTACATTTCTTTGTCTTATATAGTTGTTTATTGTGATATTACAATATTGTGTTGTTGGCAATTAAGAATGAGAAATATAAAAATATATTTTCATAAGGAAATATTTCAGGTAGAACGAAATACAGTTTTCCGAAACTTTTGAACTTTATTTGTTAGTTTATTGTTTTATTTCAATTCCCGCTGTATGTATATTCAGGACGAAACTAAATTGAAGTAAATATATAAAATTCCTCATATGTACTAATAAATTGTTGTTTTTTTAGTCATTGGAATATTGTACGTGAGATTGAAATTGACATCTTGAGCGGTGGTTATTGACATTTTATGTTTACTGATCCTTTTTTTTTCTTCTGTTGTATGGAATATTGAATTTTAAAATAACGGATTTGTATGGTGACTAGAGAGTGAGCTTTAGAACTGCATGGGTGGTGACATATGTTGAATCGTGGAAGAGTTGCGGTTATGGTGGTTGAAGTTCGCATGGTGAAAATTATTGTTGTTTTGGAAATCAGTCCCAATTCGAATACTTAGTGTCAACCGTTCGTTTTCATACGCAATCGATAATCGGATTTTATTTATTTCCGGTAAGTTGTGCAAACTGCTCCTCCATGTTTGGCAATAGATACGGCATCTCTTCTGGAGAGCTTAATTCAGTGGTTCCCAAACTTTGTTAATGACAAATGGCCCTTGATCTGGCATCTATGTGTGCTTTGTGATGCAGATATTAAATATTGCTTGCTAATAGGTGTCAAGTGCAATAAAAACCTTTTGTAGTCGAATATCACTCGATTTGTATTCCAGAACTGTCCGTTGTGGCGCGCTAAACGACCGTTGGACATTCGTTATGATACAGCTGCCCAGTTGGATGGAGAGTTCAGTGCTTTCCAAACCATGGTAGTGGACTTTGTGTGGTTAAAACCGAAACGCATATCTCAATTTCGAACGCAGCTCGAACCACCGAATTTTGTTTCCCAGGGATGTCAAGTTCTCAATGTATTAGATTTGTTGTCCCGAACTACGAACGCTTAATATATGGATGCTGTGGGGAACACTTTTGTATGTTTTTTGTTTCAATCAATAATTGAAGTGCTAAAGTTATGTAAGTAAAATTTAAGTCATTGCAGCTCTGCAGCGGAGGAATTTCGCTCTGTATTTCAGTGGCTTTCAAAGTACATATAGACTCATGAAGTTTTTTGTTCACCAATTATTGCCGGATAGTAGCTGTCAGAGCTGCCAATCTTTTTTACAAATTGTGTTGTGTTTTGAGATCAACTTGAAGTTGTCATCGTTGTCCATTTGTGCAATATGATATTTGTTGTCTTCTCACTCCTAATCGAATTCGAAGAATGTATCAACGACACACGTGACGTGAACATAGCCAAGTGAGCCCTCCTCACGTCATGCGAAGCAACTGGCTGAGCAATCTTCTGGGAAGAATATATAAGTTCCGATTGCCATTCATCAGAGAATTGCTTTTGCAGAAAGCAAAGTAGATATTCTATATCTTGACATTCATGCGTGAACTTCTCCTCATTGTCAAATTGTATTTATCTATTAAATAACGGTATAACAGCCAAAGGTCTCTAAAATATGCGTTTCAAATCTGTTTTCCGTTCAACAGTCCACTATATAGATATAAATGCATTTGCTTTCACCGCAAACTAAGTTGACACCTACATCTCTCCAGTCACATCCATTCAATACTTATCCGTCAATTTTGCTTTTCAATGACATTCCGTTGCTTACTTTTAGGGGAGTTTATTAAAAAACATTCAATCTCAGCTTGGAATTGTAAATATCATTTGTGATGTTCTAAAATTGGACTACAAAACTATTCTAATATGCTATATATTTTTGGTATAATTTTTAATTTTAGACGACATTGCTACAAAATATGTTGTATTTAGATTCAAATGCATACAACTAAACTCTAGGTATAATTAAATCTATATCTATGAATAGGTATATCAGAAAAAAAATATATTTTTTTGGTGCTAGTTGCAAATAGATTTATTTTTATATATATTTTTTGTAAATAGGTACATGTATTATATTTTAAGGTTAATGTCTGCTTCTATTTTTTTTTTCATAATTGGTATAGTAGATTCTTCGTTTTTCCCTGTAACTCGACTTCCATTTTAATAATTAAAGGAGAGGATGAGCAAAAAAAAAAAAAAATCCAACTGACTTTTATTTCCTTAAAATATCTGACAGGAGGTGGATATATTAAAATTATGTGAAATAGAGTAAAAAAAAACGAACGAAGTAACGGTGCAGGAAATCCGCAGTAGCGGTACTAATGCGGGCTCAAATTTATACGCGGACATGCATCCACTCGGGCAATCGCATATATATTTATATATTAACGAGATTTTCATTGATCGTTGACAGATCGTTGACGTATGCTTCAAGGCAGAAAATGCCAAGCAAAAAATATTTTGTTATTACAAATCGCACACCCGAAGTGAGTTGTAATTTATCTTACACTTCAGTCGACGTTTCATGCCAAAACTCACGACTGACTTTTCTTGTGCAGAAGTGTCAAGACTCAAGAACAAACGGAGTATTGTAATGCTAGCTTAACGTACAACAGCATGGGACAAGAAAACAAGGCGTGTTTGCCTGTTGATTCCTTGCCCATGGTAGGGCAGCAGCGTTTGGCGAATTGCAATGATATTTCGGCAGTTTGCGTAATTATAGTTCGGCTTTACCGCCTGTCACCCGTTTTATATTTTTCAACTCATGAAATTGCTTGCTTCTGCATACAAAAGGCAGTCGTGCGTTTTGCAATTTACATTTGAAAAACATTTTCATCTCCATTTTGTCAGCATTTTCTGACACTCTAGCTCACAGAAACCTGCTCGCTTGAACTTGCGTCGAATACCTATATAGACGGCAACCGACATAAATGTTTTCGAAAAGTGAAGCTATTCCAATTTTTATGGAATTTTCGATATGATTGAAACTGAATTTAACAATTTGCACTAGTGCTCAAATTTCAAAAAGCCTTAACTACCTAAAGAAGGATGCATATAAACACCGCAACCGAATTGGTAATTGGCATTTATGAGAATAAATAGCGAAAATCCTTTCCCAATACGCAAAGACCCTGATGAGCTCTCCGACAATCCATTTCCTAGATGCAAGGCTGCTAATAGAGGGCCTAACTTATATACTTGCATATGTAATAAATCCACTCGGCTAAGCAATAAAAGGAGCTTGCATATATCCACCCATCATCCTTGAAAAAGACTAATGACAAGCGCTTTGAAGAGCTTTATAACAAAGCTAAATGGCCACGTGGTCCTGTTTATACGTACCCTTTGCAACAATAACATCCCCACGATATATATATCAGTGAAAGTCGGGGCTGTTCTGTATTCTGCACATGCTTCCTTTGAAAGTAGCTCTATAACTATCAACAGATGGTTGCAATCTCAATTTACCTGTGCTTTTGGTGCAAGGGATGATATCGTTCCAATGCCAACCTTGAATGAGTACAACAATAAGAAATACAGGAAGGAAGGGTAGCAAACCGTACACAGCTACCCAGCCCAGCTGTCATTAGGTATATCAATCCATATCGATGCTATGAAGTGAGATAGCGCTAGTTGGCAAAAAAAAAAAAAAACTATTACTGCATTGGGCAGCCAATCATAAAAGAGTTTCTCCTTTCGATCAAAAAAAAAATTCATTACCTAAAATATGCAATTTTGTTATTCGTAAACAGTCGATTTCTATCCACTGACGACGAACCAAATATGGATGTGAATATACTCAGGGCAAGCAAAATTTATTTTTTTTTAATTTTTTAATTTTCCAACTCATTCGAAAATAACTTCAAACATTTTCTAGTATGATTGGCATATGATGCTCTAAAAGAAGAAGTACTAACTCATGACCTTGTTCAAAAATAAAAAAACTTTAAAACCTGCTGGGCTAAACGAAGTTACCTTTGTATCCGGCTTCCCGGACGTTTGTCTGTATTGGTCTAGTTTGACGATCAGCTTTTAACACCGTCGGCAATTTCTTCACCGTTGATTTTTTTTTATTATTCTCATACCTACGCATAGTGCGAAGTTTCACCTCTCACGCCAAATTTGATTTATATTGTTCGAATACACAATCACGGTGTACTCTGACTTCGAACAAGCCTCTCAGTTTAGGTCTCAGTATAGTATAGGTCCTTTGTAATCCTCCTTAGAAGCCGTGAATTTATGGAGTGTATATAATCGACATTATTATTACTGAAACGAGAAAAGTAAGGAAATTTGTTTGTCAGAAGATGTTGATGGAATAATGGAAACTTTATCTAATAATAATAACAAAGCGTGCACGTCCAAGGCCAAGAACCCACTAAACTTTTGCATCCTGGCCTTTGACTATACGCACCTTCAAAGTGCTGGCATGATCGTGTGACAATCTTTCTTGCTTACCTTACTACATTATGATTCAGCTCTTCGTCAATTGAGGTGACTTTCAACTATCCTGCGGCATTTCTCAATCAACAGGCAAGGAGTTTCAATAAATTCCTAAGCCAAAGGTTCAACTCCTCTTCCAGTGAATAACAATGGGGATGTTCAATCTAGTAGATTATTACCTAAGTCTGACAGCTGCTGACTTGATGTATCTCAGTGAAATAGGAAACGTAAGTCTACTTATCGTAAATTGGCAGATCAAATCCAGCTGTCAGCGAAAAAAGTTTTGCCAGTTCAGCGAACAAACGTCTTAAAGAAACACCCTATACTAGGGGCTACCAAAGTGTGCGCCGTAGAAGGTTAGGTTAGGTTGGCGGGCAGGCGTGGAGTAAGCCGTGCCACACGCAGGTCAGAATTGACCCATTGTGATACCCGCCAGGGGAGAAGTTATTATCAATTACCCGTAGTAACCTTTTCCGTAGAAAGTATAGATTTGCGCCGCGCCGTGAGTTATGCACAAAAATACAAACTCACTTGAGCTTCAGTTTCATATTTTGGATGTTTTAATTTTTGTGCCTATCTATCTGCTATTATTATTCGACTGTTTCTTTTTCAAATAACTAGGCAAGGGCGTCGTGACAAAATACTAAACTTGTAACCACAATTGTGCCTAAAAATGGAGAGTGATGCCCCTGTGATATTCGGATTTCGGACTAGTTTGCTTCGAAGGGGGTTGGAGGAATCCAGTTAGTCAGGACATATCTGTTATTCCTGGGTAGGAAAATTCTTCCACTCTTATTCGGGACACCGAAGATGTGCGAAGACAGACGAGTAATTTGTTTGTGGTTTGGTTAAGACTAAATAGGATGCAACACCTGTTGCTCTTGTTAGTCTCCGTGTTTTCGTGTGCTTTTTATTGCCTGTTGTCTGTTGATTACTATTTGCATGCAAAGTACCCTGAGGATGTCACCCCCAGAGGTTTATTTTAGCTCCGGAGTTTCCTATCATGATTGTTCTGTCACAGTCAAGACTACTTTAGTGATCTTGATGACAGTTTCTTACCGAAATTTCGGACTGTCCTTCTGACGAGTGCCTGGGATACTGAGGAGGAAAACATCTAAAATTGAATAAAGCGAGACAGGCTGTGGTCCTCAAAATTATATAAACGAATTTGTCCCCATTTCTACCAACAACTTTGTGACAAAAAAAAAGAAAGAAAGATTCTGAAACGAATTCGGAATTCTGTCTACTCATTCATACTTTCTAAAACGACCAGAGGCATTCCGAACTGCGACAGTCGTTGTTACAAATTCATCAATGGAACCCACTGAGAGGCTAATAGTATACGCTCCGGCTCCATGGAAATGATTATAGAAAAGTGAAACAATGGAAATTGTCAAAGTACGGAACGGAAACCCCATTGCTGCACCCATTAATCGATTGCGCTGCGACACACTGCCCCATGCTGCCACAGTTACTGGCCACGTTAAATGCGACAGATGGCGCACAATTTAATTGGAATGGAAGTGGAGCTTCAAATAATTATGATTGGTGCTGGGACTTCAATCGATTAGGCACTTCCATGCATCAGTTGAAGTTAGGTGGCTGTTTGTTTCATTGAACGATGCTGCATTCGAGCTGATATTGTAGGCAGAAATGTAACGACGTCCTTAGACTTACTCGGACTCGAAACCTGGCTATTCCTAGGTCCAAATGTTGGTTTCGTGCAGTCGCCTTTGAGTCGAAATGGAATATGATAACATTTGTCACAGAGATTTATGTTAATTTGATCATAGAATCAGTGTTGATAGCATGGAGCTTAATGCTTAAGTATAGTACTTCTCGATCGAACTAGTACAGAGTTTTGAAAAAATGCGTTGAGAACTACCTCGGTGTATAAAGGGTGGGCCATGTAGGGGTTTCTTTTTAAATCATAGATTATTTTGACACTGACAGCTGTTTCCCGCTCGAAATTCTTGACTGTAAGTCAGTATTATACCTCCGCGGAACGAAATGAGTCGCTTTACGCTTGAGCAACGTTGGAAAATATTGAAAGCTTATTTCCAAAGTGAGTGCTGTGCAGCCCATTGAGTTTTTTGAAAAGAAGTTTTGGCCGAAATAAAGCACCCACCGCACCTGTTGTACGCAAGTTTATGCAAAAAGTTCTCGAGCCTGGTATGCTAGTGGAGAACACTCATTGTCGAGAAGCCAATGTGTCCACAGAGAGTGACAGTTTGTTCCAGATATGGGTGTGGTGGCGTCACTGGACCACTTTTCTTCGAAAATGAGGCTGCGAACAACGTTGGTCGTCATAGAATTGATGACATGGATTTGGAGGATTTCAGGTTCATGCACAATGGCGCGCCAAACTCCCAAATCGTGTTATCAGCCGTCTTGGCAATGTAAATTGGCCGCCTCAAAGTTGCGATTTGACCCCTTTGGACTTTTTTGGGAAACCGTGAAGGACCGATGTTATGTGAACAATCTGAAAACGATTCGAACACTTTAGGCTTATCTCAACCACGCAATCCGTTGAGTTCCATAATTAATGGGAATGTTTGCTCTTACTAATAAAGCCATAAACACATGGACAAAATAAAATTTTGTTCCATTTTATTGCAGTTTAAAAAATAAACTTGTATTTATCTCAGCCTGTATTGAAAAGCAGGCTTTTTCACAGGACCTGTTGTCGGAACTAAGGCCCTAGTTATAGCTTTCATTGAAATGCATCATTGAAAATTTCGATTTACGATTTTAAGACCATTTATCAAACAATATTGGCTTTAGTTGGTATCAAAATAATGCTAATCAATTGTGTGGAATTTTTTACGAAAAAAAAACTAAGTTCTGATTAAAACTTTTCTTTAAATCCACATTTATTATTTCACTGAAAATCAGCTGTTCATTGAAATCGATTTCAATCAGTGAAATAATAAAAGTGGATTAAAAGAAAAGTCTTAATCAGAATTAAGTTTTTTTTTTTCTTAAAAAATTCCACACAATTGATTAGCATTATTTTGATACCAACTAAAGCCAATATTGTTTGATAAATGGTCTTAAAATCGTAAATCAAAATTTTCAATGATGCATTTCAATGAAAGTTATAACAGGGGCCTAAGACTGCTGTTGGGTCACTTTCTGCTACTAAGGAATCATGATTCAACATAGGACCCTCTCTGCGATCAACGCATGTTGTTGGATCACCGACCCAGGACCGAACTTAGGCCTTACCGGAGAGCGCTTTCTGCGAACCAAGCGTCATTTCAATAATAATCCAAGCAATTAGGTACACAATATAAATGCCAATTTATTGTCCATAGAGTTCAAGTGTGTTTGTTCTTTTGACGAATGGAAGCGACCTACAATTTTCTGGCAAAGGACTTTTATTTTAGAGAATGTTTGTCAGGGATGTAGTTGTCAAAGAAACCTGCCGTTCAACATTTCCTGTGTAGAAACGTCAATGTCCCCCCTCCAAAAGCTTGTGGCAGAAATTTATTGTATTAAACAGTTAATGGATAAAAATATTTTTAGAATTTCTTAATACAGTCATTGATCAGGTGATCAACCACCAAGTCTCCATCTAGTTCATTCAAATAAATTTCTTAACAAATTAAAATTTAATTTTAATTACAACGAATCATCCTTTACTGCCGGTGCAATTCTACAACCATAGCACATGCCGCTGCATTTCGCGTTTATATTTTCACCCGCGAAATCTATTTTTAGATTATCTAAAAGTGTACGCCTATTAGTTTCTTGAAACTGACAGATGAAACACATACGGAACGCGCCCATTGATTTGGGGAAATATTCACCCTCTCAATAAGGTATTTGGCATGCGCCTTTACCAGAATTTTCACGAGGTTTTCTCTTTATGTAATGAGAAAAGAAAAAGAAAACTCCAAGTGATTCCCTCCCCTATGGATATGGGGTGTAACTATCAGCGTTGCCATGGTGGCATATTTGTATACTGTAACCTGTCACGCACACTCTGAAGCCAACCCAACCACCCACCGCGCCGGTCTCTCACTAAATCACTATTCGTATGTATATATAATGAGTTTTATTTGTACGTAAACGTTAACGTCATTAAACAGCCCCGGAAATAACATGATTATACGTCTAGTTAAAAAAAAAAAAAATAAACACATACTTGCGGGCTGCAAGTGGGGGTGGGTTTTCATGGCATCTGAATTTGAATGACAACTCAACTGATGTCAATCTCTTTTAGGTAATTGCTCACGTGGTGTGGCTTCGCAGAATTTTAGTCGGATAATAGATTTGTCCATTCGAATTCCCATGAATAAACAAAAACTCTTGTTGTCCAGTTCGAAAAGACTTGCATGACAGTTTTGAGTAGTTTCGAACTTAGAAAGGGACTTCACTATGCAAACATGTAGGTAGTTGTTTGTACGCGGTCGAGTGATGTCTTTTAATGCATGCGAAAACCGTTATTGTTGGAAATTCAAATCCCAGGCCGAACGAACAAACTGCCACTTGTCATGCGACCATCTTTGGGCGGTTATTTGATACTTTCTTGAAAAGTTTGTTGTACGTCTGTTTGCCGGAACTCTCCGGCAACACTGAATGTTGTTCTCCTCGAAGTCTCTGTGTCACATTTAAAAGAGAATGTTACTATATAGCACAGTTATATTTACTAGAAATACCAGCGTACAACCGCGATAACACCTACATATATACAACGGAACTACATTTGTTCTACATTATCTATTTTTGTTTCTTGGAAATAATCGAACCACACTCTCTGTGGTAGTACTACTATGTGCTAGTGTGTGTGTGTGACGAAACATTATCGTGGCCCCCAAAGGCACACACTAGAAAAACAAAAAAACAAAACATACCAACAAGGACGACACCATATAGAAAAACACAAAAAAAAAAGAATAACACAAACATAACGTAAAGAATATAACCTACTCTTATTATTATTATTATTATTTTCGGCTTTTCTCGTTTCTTATTGTGCTAAGTATTCCTTTTAATTTCTCGTGTTCTACTAAGTTAACGTAAATTAATCTAGCAAATTACAAAAAAAAAAAAAAAATAAGACCAAGAAAAATCTATTCGAAAGTAAGTGAATCGAATTCTTTTGAGTAAAGTGCTGTTCTTGACCCTAATCCTTTTCACACAAAAAATAAATGAATAAATAAATAAATAGAATTACCAAAGAAGTATTTTCTTTCACCTATATATCATGTTATTTAATTTTTGTCCAAATTTGTTTATAAAATTAAAGAATTACATACAAAAGTGTCATCAATTCGATCGGAAATCGAATCAACTTAAAACATTACCGATTTGACAGTGCCCTCGATAACGGTGCACTAATTTCGAAAGCGTATACGCAACGATCTACTCGTTTTAATTTTCTAAATACGGTTAGTTGTGCGAAAACTAAAAAATTTATTTTCGATATCGATTAGCAGTTATTTTCTTTTTTTTTGCATTTCTTCTAACAAAAATCCAAAAGATTGTTATTTTAATGTTCGAAAACAAAATTACATACGTGAGTGGAAAAAAAAGCAATAAATTGTTTATCAGTTAAAAAAAAAATATGTTTAATATTGGTTTAGTTAAAAAAATAACGAAATATATTCCTCCAAAAATAATCGAAACAAAAGAGTGAAAATAAATCGTTAAAGTGCGAAAAAAAAATAAAAAAAGCCAACAACGGAAAAAACCCATCTCGGATAAGGGCAACGAACATACATAATACCGTACAAAAAGAATAAAAAAAAAGTTATCAAGAATAGGGGAACCTATCAGAATCAGATGTACCCGTATTCAGCAGAAAATTATTACAAGCGATTTTTCTCGCCAGAGAAAATTATAAAGCACGCGAAAGAGAAATTCTAATTCGGATCAATTTCTCTTCAGCAGTACTGTCAAACTTGAACCCGCTATTCCTGCTTATGCAGTGTGTGTGGCAATAATAACTCTCAATCTCAATAATACTCGAGTACGAACGCTAAACTTTCTGGCATTCGCAAATTTAATAGGCCAACGGTACAACGATTCTTGTTTGACAGTTCGTAGAGTCGACTAGTGTGATTGTGTTGAGTGTGAGTACATGAGTGTGAGTGGCAATCAAATACCGCCAAAAAGATTTACCCCGGCAAGGCTACAAAATTTGTTTACGTAAAATAGCTTTGCGTCCCTCGAGTTTGATCGAAGAATTTGAGAATGCTGGAAAAATGACGACGAAAAGGGGTTGCTTATAAACCTGTGACATGGGTTGATTCAGCCGAGCGCCATGTGGACGGTCGGTGCCGTTGACATAGCATGGTCTATCCTCAAATCGTCACATCCGAACATTATGGTTATAACACAAGCTGGTGTGTGTCAAATTTTTCTCAAGCAACCCTTAATCCATGTGAAACCAATTAAAAATGACGCACACCTGTTGATGCTGACTGACATGTTATCATCTATACGGCGTGTATCAATTTATTATTAAACTGTTCCGCTTTAGTTTTGTTGAATTATGAAAGCTGCCATAATGGGTATAATTTCGGTTTTGGGATATTGGCGAAAGTTGCATCTGAGTTTGGCGTGGAAATTACAATTTTGGACCAACGCCACTCGATGTAACTTCAAAACCAATTTTAGGGGGGGGGGGGGGGGGGGTTTAAAAAAATGTTATAAATCTGACATCCTGTCATAGAAATTACTATTTACATATTTATATCCATCCATCAATGTGTGCAATTTTTTGATTCATCTTTCCTGCAGGTTATTTAACTGTTTTTGTTCATGCAGACTTTATTTGTTTGTCCGTATTTCATATCCTTCTAAACATTTTTTTACCCTCTTCAGATAATCGCAACTCATTTGTTTATTCATCACTTCAGTCATTCGTCTATTATTGCAGACATTCGTTGATTTAGGTATTCGTCCATTCATTTATTGATTTATCATCATTCATACAATCTCCTTGCTCCTTAAGCCCGTGGTTTTAGTGCAAGCATCACCGAACCCGAAAGACTATCCATTCTCGGTATGTGTGTTCATGACAACCTACTTTGGAATGATCGAGTACACGAAGTTGCCTAAAACGCTGCGAAGTCTCTAAGTTTTCTCAAATTCCGCCCCTGATCTGGCTACAAAATAATAATAATATGTGTACAACTCCCATATCAGGTCGGGTGCGTCGAAAACCATATTGCAAGTGGTGGATAAAAAATTAAACAGTTGCATCCCTTTGACAGCTGTCAGGTGACTTCGAAATGAACTCGCATTTGTAGAAGGATTTTCCTTAAAATCGATTATTCCAGCACGTTCCTGTGCTGCCCTTATTTTGGGCTTACAATCCGATGTAAATTGATTAAAAGATTGATCCGCCGCCCTCTATCCCGCTAGTAAGGGGAGAGGGCGCCCCTTCTCAAAACAAAGTTCCTTCAAGACTGTTGGTGACCAAGTCAACCAACTTTAGTAATTAAACGTATTTATATACTTCAAACTTTATTGTTCAATTAAAGTGAAAATGGAAGCGAAACTAAAGCTAAAAGTGATTTGGTACTTTCTCAATCTCATTGGTTAACCACTCGAAGTGACTTTGACGTTTCTTCTTCCATGTTCAGCGAAGGGCTGTGTTCAGCTCGGATGAGCTGTCAGCAACAAACACTGTTCAAGGCTTTCCATTAGGAACTTAGTCTCACTTGAGGATTGTTTGATTAGTGTGTCCTTTTTCGATTTAAATTGACGTTTAATTGACGTGGATAGTTTTGTTTATTATCCAAGGTCGCTAGTAACCGATATATTTAACCGAATAGCAAAATTCAATTTAGCACATAACTAGTGCTATTAAATACTGCTGGAAATCCCTCTGTTGACACGTCATTTGTTTGTTGATTGACATATAGACAGCCCGTTTGGCAGCTGACATGCACATTTTCAACCCCCATATGCACGAGAATAGCTTCTCCCTGAAAGTCAACTGTCAAAGCTCACCTACGAATACCTTCCTCAAAATCAAATATGTATATTTTAAACTGCATATCTCTCATATTGTTTATTACGTTTTATAAATTGCATAATAATTTTTATGTATGAAGTAAGTTCGCTGGAATGTATGGCTGATATGAGTAATTCACATCAATTGATTAGCAAAACAACTATATGTCTACGCCCACATGCTAATTGCATTATTTTTTGCATACCTACGACTGTTGATAGTAAAAGCTCCACGAACCGTAAGTAGCATGCGTTTGGAAGTACTATTGATAGGTATATGCAATGTCGGCCCACCCCTTTCTTTTTGTTCTCTTCTATCGCATAGTCGGATAAGTACAATGGGAAATGCAGTTAAATGTAAAGTATTAAATATGAAAGTATGTGAAAGTATTGACTTACTACTAACGGAAAGGGTGGCAAATGCTTCAAATCGAAAAACCGGTCGGTTTGATGATACTGGCACTGTAAACAAACTATACAGTTGTTCCCTCCCTGCCAATGTTGCCGTCGTAGCCAAAACATCCTATTTTCACTTTGCGTGTTTATACGAAGGTTTGCAGCAATTTTCCACAGCTGTCATATTTAAAATCAACTAACGTAGTTCATTGCAGAAACGAAAAAAATCAAGATGGTTCAGTGTTTGAACTTGTATTTTTTGAGATCTGGGTCAGATTTGGTGAATTTTTTTTTAGACTTTTTTGAAAATGGAGAATTTACAAAAAAAATATGGCCACTTTTTGGCGGACGAATTTTGTTAAAGTGGCATCTGTAATGGGCTATTGGTCAAAACTAAGAGACCTAGAGACATGTAGTACAACTTGATTTGCATCACTTACTACTTATAAAATTTCGGTCATAACGGAGAGCAAAAGTTAAGTTTAATTTTGCAACTCAAAGGGCCTTACTAATAATCATTTTTAACCTTCACACTAAATATTTTGTAGGTCACAATATGCAATTTTGTATGGAAAATTTGGCTACTGTGACTTCGAGAAGTTTAGCCTGGACACTAAAAATTATTATTAGTATGGAGGAAAGATTTAAAAAAATTTATTTATTTATTTATTTATTTATTTATTTATTTGTTTGTCAACAAAGTACTTGGCCTTTCTTAGACATTTTACAAAAAAGTGAACTAAAAATTGAGGAACAAATTATGTAAAAAAAAAGAAAATACAGAAAAAAAAAAGAAAAAGAAAATGCAAGTACAAAACTAATTCAAATTTGAGCAATACAATTACAACTGGAAATAATTGAACAAGATGGATTTTATCAATGGTATTGTCATATTAAAGTCAATTAAAGACGCACACTCATTATACAGTAACATTAAACCATTTAAAGAGCAGGATCTACCGTAATTAGTACGAGAACGAGGAACATAAAAGAATCTGTTATTACGCAAATTAAGTGATGGAACATTAAGACCCAAAAGACTTAAAATATCAGAGCAGTCAATCTCCCCAATAAGTATTCTGTGGAGAAAAATAACTCTTGACACCTTTCTCCTAACCTCAAGGGACTCAAGTCCAATAAGTTGTAATCGGGCTGAATAAGGGGGTAAGTTATTAAAATCGGACCAAGGAAGACATCTGAGGGCAAACCTAAGAAATCTCTTTTGAATTGCTTCGATTCTAACAACATGAGTATTGTAGTATGGACACCAAACAATGGACGCATATTCCAACAGTGATCGAACAAACGACAAATATAAAATTTTTAGCGCATAGGGGTCAGAGAACGCCCTAGCATAACGTTTAAGCATTCCCCATGCTCTATTGGCTTTATTTGAGATATATTCATAGTGGTAAATGTAGGATAGTTTACTATCTAACATAACCCCTAAATCTTTTATCAAAGAAACACGCGGAATAGCATTACTGTCGAAGGAATAAGCATGAGTGAAAGGTGACAGAATTTATTTTGGAGTTTTGGCTATCGCGAATAGCTACAGAATTTCGGCTAATATTTATGAAAAAGGTACATATTTTACGTTGTGATCAATATTAAGAAGCAGAATAAATATAAATGGGTCAACATTTTAACTAATGATTTGAAACAGAGACAAATCATACTGAGACCCCCAAATCACAATCCTCTTGCCGCTGTCCCCCTCAGTTTTTTTTTTTTCAAATTCGCCATTTTGTATTCCTATCGGTGTTATGCCAATTGGAAATCCGTGAGACATGCAAAAACAAAAAATACAAAAATAAATGCTGCCAACCGCAGCAACCGTGGGGAAATATGAAAGAGTTCGGGAATACCATATTTTAGCATAACTGAATGCCATTGGTTGTTATTATAATTAAAATGGGAATAATTTGATTTGTGTGGCTAATAAAACTATCTAAAATAGATGTTTTATATACTAGAAATATATAAGGACAAATATGGTGGTGTATTTCCAGTTTTTGAATATAATTAACTTCGATTTCGTGTGTTAATTTTTCTTAAATAATAAAGAAAATTTGCTCAACCAATCTACATTCATAATTTTTCGTAAATATTTTAAGCAAATGTACACTTATTTCTAAAAAAAATATTAGTCACACGTAACGAGCAATTTCAAATTTAACGGATAAAATTCTATGAACGCTGCAAGCCACTTTGCCCAAAGCGGAAGTGGCATTAATGCAAGGTGAGAGTGTATTTGTGAGCCGGAGTTTCTGAAGTTACGTAACATTTGTCAATACGATTTTCTATGTAACAATACAAGCGCACTTAGCATTTGCCACCCCATAGAAATATAGCTTGTAGGCAAAGTAACGGGAAATCGGCCGAAGTTGGTGGTCTCAGTATTATCTCTGTTTTGAAAAATTCTTTTCAAGATCTTTCGGAATACGATTTCTTGTCATTCATTTGGACACGCGATGACGAAGGAGAATTAGTTTAGCCGCAGCTATTTTTCTAGTTCGATTACACTGAAAGGAGTAATTTTGGTATTTTCGAGTCTTTTTTTCTGTGTGAAAATTGGTAAATTCGTGTCAAGGTTGGAATCTTTTCTAAGTGGAAAATGAATTTCTTGAATGGGAGTTTGTGCTCCAAGCTTGGCATTTCAAAGAACCCATCGAAGATGGCGAAAGTCATTTACGGTTCGATTTGTATATATTTTTTTTGGCGATACGAGTGGCCTTCACCAAGATGCTTCTTTGGCCAGCTCGATTTTCCCATTAAAGCTGAACGCCTTGCCTATCTCAAAGCTGTTCTTTTAGCTCGCTGTCTGTCATAGTTGATTAACTATATTCAAGTCTTTTCAACTTTTCCGACATCTAACCGACCTCCACGGAGCAGCTAGAGCTCGCAGGAGAGTTGGAAAAAAAAATTTCTGTAGAAGAGTTTGGCGGGCTGTCAAAACGAGAGATGGCTCTATAAAGCTTTTCTCTATACACAGTGGTCATCAGATATACTTGCATACTTCAGCATGCGTTCTCCTGCATTTGATGTCAAACCATTATTTTTTTTGGCCAGGAAAATCTGGTGCACATCAGAGTTGGCATCTGCTACTATGTAATCGAAATTAGCACCATTAAATGATTTTGATTCTCCTTCGGCTAAACCAAAATAAGTTGAACTAGTTTCTGCTCGAGAAGTTGTCAATCAAAGGGTCTCCGGTTGTCCGGCAGGTGGCCTATTGATTGTTGCCCTATTGATTGTTGCCGGCACGCGATATGGTCACGACACGCCGTTCTGTTTTGTCTGTCGGGCTCATTGCACTTGAATACGATTTCTATTTATATCTTAAATACAACTTATAGATATCGGCTGTAAATAGAGATATTCTCCTCCATAACAGGTCTTGACGAATCAGATGCGGCACAAGACTATAGCGGTTTGAGGGCAGTAGCCAATCGCTCGTTCGGGGCTGGTGATGTTGGCCCTCCACATGCATGAGGTTCTTCATTATTTGCGTGCGCATACCTATTTTGAATTCCAAAACCGCACTAATTTGAAAATAGAATAGTCAAATTAGTTCCTATCGTACTCCGAAATTCTATGATAATCGATTCTCTGCAGGAAGTAAAATCAACCATACCCCCTGTTGCGCACGGAATTGCATTTAAATTGAATGAAATTATTAATTGTACGTGATTGAGCTTTACAGCCTGTGACTGTGACAGATGATGTAAAATCGGAAACCGATATTACCGGAGCCCACAGTCACTGATTGTGGTTTTGTGGTATAGCAGCAGGCAGGCGCATGTATCCTCTTCGCAATGAAAACCACATGCATCCTTGGGACATGAGCAATATTTTTTGATGGGCACATCTACATTTATCGTGAACATGATTTGGGGTGGCATGCTAATCTCGTAGTGTGTGTTTGCTTTTCATTATTAGGTACATATGCACAGGCACCATAAACAAACATATAAACAACCCACATGCGAGATGCGAAGGTCATGTCACCATCTGGATTTCAGACCTCCACCCCACCCCCAGGGACATCATACCGAAGCAAAAACCGAAGTGAAAGGGCATAGGATGATATTTGTTGCGGTTGACACGTATGTTGCGACAAGTTTGGCCTAAGGACTTTTCTTTTTTAGGGATCTTTATTTGCCTAGTTCGCACCTTCTTATATACAATTTTAAAAAGAAAAAACACACCCTCGCAACGAAAATGCGATACCTGCCTGTTGAAAAATCTGTAACCGATCGGTCTTGGCATAGAACTGAAGGTACTTGTATCTTCAAATGGTTGTCAGAAGCTAGGCCTAGAATACCTATGAGGACCTGTTAGGACAGCATTTCTTGTTGTGAGGAGAAATTTGGGTCATAGAGATGTTTGCTTAATCAAAGCTGGCTCTTAAATTTCTTAACATTTCCGTCAACTACCTCCTCCGTTTAGCATGACTTAAAAACCTCTTTAGAACACCACTTCCAATTCCAAGAAAATCACTTAATGGAGTGGTAGTGTCAATAGGGATCCCCAACACCGAAACCCAATTTAACTTCATTGTCGAAGGTGTTTGCCTGATGCGTATGGGACGGGTTTGAAAATAATTTTCCAGAAAATTATCGCCAACTCCCGCACGCTGATGAATTTTTAAATTCATATTTCTCGGAACTCCGACAAGGTCTGTTCTGTTTAATATTGTATATTTTGTTTTCGTTGAAAAAATATTTCAAGGGAAGCGCTTTAATGCTCCACCGAATGCTGACACAAATTGTGGTTCTTTTAAATTCGTTTAAGCCCTGTTCATGAAGGCCATTAATTTGATTTTGTTTGTAAAAAATAATGAATCTAAAATTTCATCGCATCGGCGAAATGCCGGCTTTAAAATTCCTTTTTAAAAATAAATATCTGGCGCAACATTTCCGTAACATAGACCTAGCTAGATCTTGGAATGGACCTTTAAATTCACGCCGAGTCCGGATGAGTGCACTGAGTGTGGCAATACGCTGTGGTGTTTGTCAGACGTTCGCGCAGTCGAAAATACCTTAAGATGTAATTTAGTCGAGTAAACTAACCACTGGGACTGCGAAGGAATATGAACCTTGAGGTAATTGTTTAGCGGTTGTAGTCCTAGACTAGAGTTCGCCGGGGAATTTCAGGCGATTGTTGTATCGTGTGAAATGGTTCAGGTCCTGGCATATTTCGGTGGAAGAATCGCTGGAGACTCGCCGGCGATTCTCATGCCAATTAAACCTTAAGGCACGTACTCTCGCCTCTGGAATATCACTCGCTTTTCGGCTGCTGGGAGATGACTTAGCAAGTAAGTGACATTTTATAAATTCTATAGTATAACGGTTGTTGTTGTATCCAAACCTGACAGCGAAAAAGTCGTGTTTTCCATGTTTAAGTTGCAACTTTATACAAACGCTTAACGACAAATCTTCTGTCCACAATCGCTGTCAATTAAAACGGTGTCTTAAATAAATTAAATCTGACGTTTTACTAGGTGCAAAGTGAAGGTCACTTTTTCTACGTCAGACTCATAAGCTTAGTACTCAGTCACGAGTTTCTTTACTAGATTCGTCGGCTACCCCCCTCCATAAACGTCAACTGAAACAGCTGCTCATATGACCGATTTCAGCCAACAAAACCTAGATATGTACATCTAGTCAGACAGATGTCAGACTTCAAAAACTAGATATACTTGAATGTCCCCATTGTCAATCAGTTTCTGACAGCGTCTTCAATGTTAAGACATGTTTTTCCTGCATTAAAACGAGCAACTACTTTCTGTCACTTGATTGCTGATAGTTGTCATAAAATAATAGATACTATTCACAAGTATGAAAAGATAAAAAAAGGAAAACATCGACTGTCATACATTTTAGACAATTAAAACAGTTTTGCCACAATGACAGCCAACGTTGCAATTGCCAAAGAACATAAATTGGTTTTGTCACAAACTGGGTTAAAAATTTGTTCCCACCTTGGGAGTACGGATGCAAACTGCACATCTGTTTCATCTACAGTACGGCTTGTAAAACTTGTCCCCATGTGCCTTGGCGAAAAAGTTATTTCCTTACAATTCATAACGAAAAGCATTAAAAAATATAAGAGCGAGAGCCAATTTCTCCACAGCTCGTGAAGGTGGACATCTAATATTATAGTAGCTTTTCCTTCTGCGGGGACTCGTGAGTCGTGACCGAATCGCGCAACACGAGTCGATAGTCATGCTATGCACTGTGAGGCGAAAGCCCTTTTTTGTTTTTGGTTTTTGTATGCATTGCGGTTTATGTTTAGGGAAAACCTGGAGTCTATTCATTTCTGTTTCCAGTCAAGGAGAGCCGTGTGTTGTTGTTTCTCACTGGGAAACCGTATCCTAGCTACTGACTCCGGCAAAATTTTCGTCTCTTCGACTCGTAGTTCAAGTGCATCAATGTGCGTTTGAGGTTACCTGACGAACATAAAGCTGCATTCCATGCGCCTGAAGCTACTATCGTAATGCAAGCTTTGACCTAAAAACTCGAGAGCGATCTCTTTGGTCCGGCTACACAACACCGGCCGGCTTGAACTCATTGCAATATGCAATTTCCTGCCACAACGAAGCTATGTCAATCAGCGCATCCTTTGAATGGCGCCTGCATGTGAATCAGTTTCACATCAGTAATGCCGATTGCATTATATCCTTTGTTTTCCAGTACGCATCAGTTATCCTCCCTCTCTCTCTGAGTAATTTCCCAATGGGAGTGAGGCTGGGGAGCTTGCACTGTGGAGGTGTGGAGTGTTACGTCGAAAGAGGTCATCCAAGCCGGTGGATGCCGCAGTTTCAGTTAATTCTTGTTATACACATTAATAATGTGGTTGGGTTGTTGCATTTGTAATATAATTGCTTTCAATTAAATTGCCGTTTATGTTCGTCTAATTAACAAACAGCTGCTGTCGGACGTGCTTCCTAATTGGCACCGAATTCTGGCAACGCTTTTAACTAAATATGTTATGCACCGACCCACGTCCAAAGGATTCGAATGCTGATTCTGGTGAGCCACAACTATAAATTCTCGGATATGGAAGGTATGTTCATACAAAACAACGGGATTAGGTGGTTTTTTTTTTTGTTTTCTATAAAAGGGAATGAGTTCAGACCAAGTGGTACTCGTTACCACTTAGTAGTTGGCGATAATCATTGAATTCGAATGGCCTATTTGGCAGACTGGATTGCGGGACTTCGTCGCTCGTACGTTTAGCGTCACGCTGTCGCTGGTGACATGAGATGTAGGATGTGCATTCTGATGAATTAGTACACGAAAACAGCATGGCCTGTGGGTATAGACCCTTAACGCACGACAGCCAAGAAGGTTGTCTATCGCTGTTTGTACAAAACATTGAAACGATTAGCAATTTCGAATGTATGTAGGTAGGTGGGGAGCCGTTTGTTGTGAGCTTTCAGAGCCTGGATAGGGAAACTTGTTTGTCGATTCACTCAGTTTAAAGGACGTCGCCGTCTAAACAGAAAAAGCTCCCTCTGTATAATCATGAGCCCTTCGCTCAGTGCCCTGCATAAACACGAGACTACAAACAGTTGTGTAAAGTGAATTCCTCAAGTCAAAAGTCGGACGAGTCAGTTCGGAGTCAGCCCTACAATTACTCAGAAAATCAGTATCTTTACTGAACTGCTCTGCCATCTCGGCTTTTAAAGAATGCAGACAGTCCCATTCAAAATAAATACGTCAGAACCCCAAACCCTAAAATATATTTGGGGCAAGTTCCTTAATTTAAGTATATAGGCTCCTCTCAAAGAGGAACACTTTTCATTACTGATACAATCAATCAATGCCTGTGGTAACTGGAAAATTGCCACTTCAGCATTTATCAGATAATACTCAACAGTGCATTCATACACATCGAAAGTCAATTATAAACCCCCATCTTCGACATATAGAGCCCGAGGCTACCATGCATGCAAACTAACTCCGCCTTTTAACTGCAATCTGCAGCTGCTTAAAACCGTTGTTCTTGTGGGAGTGTACGGTCACTTCCATGACCACTCATTTTCTTATTTATCCTTTCGGTCGGGCCGTGTATCGGCATCAGAATCAGTAGGGCACTTTTAATACAGCCGGTGAATTAAAAAAACGTGCGAAAAAATGCACGATCAAACAACTTCGCCTTTAAAAAAATGTAGACGACAGTTTTCATGGTAGCAAAAGGGGCAATCTGTAATCTGAAATACAAAAAACAAAAGCATAGGCGTTGGTACTACCGAAATTGCATTTAATGCTTTTTTTATGCGCACGGCTTTAGGGGCTAATGCTCATCCTCTAAATTATCGCTTTGGAAACCTTGGACTGTGAGCCTACCTTTGCTTGCAGTGTTTTAAAGGTTTTGGTCTTGCCCAACTTCTCGTCTCGATCTTGGTTCTTGGAAGCTTTGCCATCTGACGACAAATACAACAGTCAAATAAGATTCCCAAGCCGAGTATCTTCCATTCCGTAGTCGTCCATTCAGCCTTGTATACTGGTAGGTAGGTACTTGCTCTAAAGTGTTTGTCAGTGCTGGAGCCCATCGGCAATATCTATTTTACCACTCATCCAATGTTTGGTCATGCTGGAGTTAACCTGGGACCGAAGCCAACACAGAGTAAAGCCCAAATACTGGGTCTCCGTGGCGATACGTTTAAAATGGAATTTCAGTTCCTCATTATTTGTAGTCCTCATACAAGTCGTGGAAATTGATACATGTCATGTCATGTCATAGGCCTTCCGTGGAAGCAATCAGTATCAAGTCTGTTTGAAAGCCTACTTAATTTAAGAAGTCGTAAGAACCTAAACAGAAGAGATCGTGTTCAAAACCGCATCGAGGGATTGAATATCAAAGGAAAGTGTTGAGGAAATTTTCTAAATATTTTTGTCCAAAAAAATCCGGTTGACGTTACGATGTTTAAACATTCAAACTTGAACATCGACTCCAGATGATTCACACTAGACTTGATTTATTATCTTTTTGACGCTGCTAGATTGGCCCGCTGTCAAGAGCGGTCCACCTCGGACTTACGGGTGAGCTTGGTGGCGATTTCCTTGACAGGGCTTCAATGCCGACATTTGCCATAGGAGGCTCCTTATTTCTCCTTATTTTCTAAGAATTTCAGACCTAACAGCGTTAAAAATGAACTCTTAACTTGAGGTATTCCCTAACTCTTGGAAGAAAACTCAACAGTCCGGATATGTCTTTGTTCTTGGGGACTTGTTATTGGTAAAATTACCCTCAGCTTCTGAATTGAAACTCTAACTAGCTGTGTGCGCAGCAGCGTTGTCAGTTGGCCCCTTGAGCTTCGAGACCCTTGGCCCCCTTCTTTCTTAAAAATGAGCAAAATGACCCATTTTTTTAAGTAAGTTTTTATTGTTTATTGAACGAAAAAGAATGAAAACAATTGAAAAGAATTCTTTCGCAATAATAGTATTTTATGTGAAAGTCCCTTTTTCCGGCTCGGGACCCTTTTTAGTAACCTTATTGAAATTGTCCAGGGTAAAACTGGTGCGCAGTTTTGCTGAAATTGTGTTCTGTTCTTGAACCTAAAAAATAGCTGCCGACTGTCTGACTGGCTCTCGCTGTTTAGAAAAAAAAATCCCAATAATTTGCACACCACCCTGTCATTAATGGAGACTGCAACCTTTTTTGATGCCTTACACTAAAGTTGTCGGTCCACCGGTAGTGGCATTTCATACGGAGATCAGCTTTGTCAGTAAAGAATACGCTTCCAAGCCATTCGAGAACTTTCCAGCATCGTTTTTGCTAAGGTTTCGCGGAAAAAATTTTGCAATTTGTACGCGTGAAACTTTAGTCTTCTCTTAAAAGAAAGCAGTCTTGCTTTTGCTACCTCTTTAAAAAAAAGCACACTTTTTGTTTTTTTTGAAGATCCCAGTAAGGGCCACAGTCTTCCTTCTTTATTGCGCATAAGTTGCGTCGCACTAGAGCCACATTCTTTGCAGTGTTGCCAGAAGATTATTATGGAATATCCCAGATTGACTGTTAAAAAATCCCCTTTCGATGGACTTCATCCCTTTTTGTTAAAATATCCCAAAATAGAAAAAAAAAACAAACAAGAAAATAAAATTTCCTCTTATACAACCGCTGTGATGAGTCTCACATTCCGCCATTTTAAAATCTAACGAAAGAGGAATGACCTCTCTAATAAAAATATGTACTTTCATTAAATCTACCTGTCGACATAAACAACAACAAATCAGTTTGAAAAATATGAACAACAACAATTTAATTCCAGGTGATTTTGTTTTGCTGTGAAGTGTGTCCCATTTTATTCCACTAGTGTTTGGAAATCGTTAGTAAATGAAACTTGTAACTATGAAAGAAATGCCCTTTAATAGCTAAAATGTCCCTTTACAATTCGGACATAATATAATTTCCAAGAAACCCCTTCAAAAAGGGATGAATCCCTCAATATGTAGCATCACTGATGCTATCGCGTCGACAGACATGTTGCGTACTCGGCCCACCACTTACTTGTCGAAGTGAGTACAAAACTCGAGACAACTCACTGACAGTGGCAAATACGCAAATCCGCAAATCAGGCGCGTCAAACAATACCACCCTATTACGAGCAATAACTTCAAACTTTTATTGAATGTACTGTAAAAAGCCATTCATGCCTTTTCAAGGGCCGACATGAAAACCACCAAGAAAAACAAATCCGTCGTAAGTCCCATGCAAACGGTTCCTGTCATTCAAGTGCCATAAAAGAAAATCTCGCAAAATCCTTAAAACGACAGACCCCTTTCGTGTACGACTAGATCCCATTTGAAGTTAGACCTTGGCCTTCACACGCGCTGTCACTTGCAATATAACACTGTCGACTGACTGAAGAAGCTTCTACATAATATAACAAACAAAAACGAAGAAATCACTTTGGACCAGTTTATAGCAAACAAAAGCATCTATTGTGTGCTCAAAGTATTCCCTGCCCCTCCTGCTAGAATTTATTAAGCAATCGCCTTCCTGATGCTCTTCCCTTCATTTGTATGTCTATTTTTTTTTTATTTTTTTTCGTTTTTGGGTTGCTCAGTTCAAGTTCTTATGCGTTATCCTTAAAGAAACTGTCAAAAAATATTCATCCATTGTTTCGCATGAATTTCCTGTCAAAAATAAGTCCCACTGCCTGGTTTCTGCTTTTTGCGTGAATTAAAAAAAAAAATAACAATCCCCACGCACACATGCCCTCTGGGTGGAAGGGGCTTTGTTTGATTTTGTCATATGGTTAGGTAATATGCTATTTTAGCAGGCCCTCCCCACCCGAGCAAAAAAAAAAAAACGAAAAGGCCAACAACAAAAACAATAACAACAACAACGACCACATTACACACAAAACCCGGTAAAGAAGTTATTCATTCATTCAGCTGAACTGTCAAAAGGTTTCTTGTTACCCAACCCCCTACCAAAAGAACCAAGAGTTCGTGTATCTCGTATTCGTATCTAGTTCAGGTGGAGTAGAATGAGTTCTCTACTCTCTAAGGCAGGAATCCGATGCCGGATCCGCAATACTCGTTGCTTAAAGCTCTTGCCGTTCATTTCCCATTACAATTTAAGTGTGCGCTGCGCTCTGCGTCCCTCTCTCGCAAACTCACAGGTCACAGTGTGCTATTTGGTATTGTGGTGCTGGTGGTTGTCGATGTCCTATGTCTCCATATGTCTTCGGTAGTAGAATTTAGTGTATATTCTGGATTGACTGGCAGTGTTGTCTTTTACAAAAATAAAAGCAAGGCGTACACTTCGTACACCGCAAGCGTTAAAAATAGATGCGTGTGCAAACTGTAACAATTACAGACAGACGACAACCTTACGTACGGATCGACAAAACCGATGACAATTGGCAAAAGCTAATCGCCCAATATGGCTGTGGCTGTGTGTGAGTGTACTGAGCATTTTGGCTTTCTCAACTTGACCCACTGCCAATGCCAGCACCAGCTTCAGCATTGCGATGCGAGCGCTGCGCTTTAAAGCGTGCTTGCCGATTTGTCTGTGTGTGTGCGCGAGAGTCTCGTATGAATGAGAGTTGGTGAACAACACAAATTTTTGTTGAAAAGGAACCGTTTTTGCTCTATATTATTGCCATCAACAGTCCTCGACAAAACTCAAGGGTATACTGTACTGGGACGGTACCAGTTTGGGGATTGAAATTCGCGTCGTGTATCGCGTCGTTGCCAAAGTAGTTGCATATTAATTTGTACGGTTATCTCGTGTTCTTTTTAAAATGTAATTTAAGAAAAAAAAAAAATTATTTTTGATTGGCTACAGGGAAAAAAAATTAGTTCAATTAATCCACCGGAGAGTGGGACAAACAAATTTATTTTGTTGATTCTATTAAACAGAAATAACAGTGTTGGGCAAAGAAATCTACATGGTGAAACAAGGACGAGTGTTTATTTAATCAGAGAGAGTGAATTTCGTATTAAGGATGTTACATTGGCGGCGGCGGTGCTGGGAGGTATCAATTCCCGTGTGAAACATTATTTATGGATTGAAATTCAACGCAGGTGGTGTCCGAAATCACTCTCGCACTTTTTGCTATAAACTCGAACTCAAAGTTTAAATTTTGACACTTCAAATGGGGCAGCGTCGAAAATCAGGAGTGGCATTCCGTGGTTCGAGGAGGGACCCCCTCAGATGAAGGTAAATCCAGCCAATGTTGATATCCGGGACTATTTAAATACCAAACCTAAAGTTCGGCGTACAGATCGATACAACTATTGGAATGAGATGTGTGCCAGAGAGGTTATGATGTGCCTCTTTTACGTTAGTAAAAAAAATTCACCAACAAGCATCGATTTGAAATGCAATATCAAGACTTTTGGTTTAAGCTGATGCTGTCTTACTCAACGAACAGGTGGTCGAGCCTCTTCGAAAGTGGCTCGCAAAGAACCTTTTACTGATGACAGAAAAAAAAAACAAAAGCTTTTGCCGTTTACGATGAAGAACTATGACGAGCTGTGACCACCTGTTAACGCTTTGGTAATTCTGTATCTACAGCTCTGGTGTTCCATCCTCTGTGGCCCATTCCTCAGAACAGTTATTGTAATTTATTTCGGGTCTTCTCGTCTTAAAGGCGGTGTTCTTCCAAAGTTCAATCAAGCGCGATTAATTGAAATATGTTGATGCGGAGACTGATTCGAGGTCTTTTCTCCGTGCCTACGGTAGAGAGTTCTGAGCTCTGTGGTTTCGTGTGAAAAAAGAAATTAAACCTTTTTCTTTTTAAATTTTAAGGATACGTTTCCAAGTTACGCTCCCTATAGTTAGACTGTATTTTGTAAATGAAGTACAAATACACTCAAAGCCCGACTTGTAAAACAGCCTGTAATGCCGAGACTGGGACTTTAAAAAAAAGAAAAGTAAACGTATTCTACCAACTCTTGGTTGGTTGGTTTAAGTGGCAAATAACGCATTGACCTCCAGCCTGTGGAGTTGAGAAATTTGATGATCTACCAACTCTTCAGGATGTCATAGGGACTGTCTTTTTCATTCTTTCTACACCGGAATAGATATAACCGGTCCATTTCAAAAAAGACTGAATACACCGGCTACATTCTCGACTCAGGTTCGGCTCGCGCGCCGGTCTCGTTTCAATGTTAGACCGTGCTTTGCCGCTCCTAAGCCCTTTTTTGCAAACTGTACCATGGCCAAATCTGGCTGTGCTAAATTATTGTTGTTATGAGGTGATAAAAGCTATTGACCGGGCGGGCGGTCTTGCTGAAGCACAGCCTTTGAATTCTTACCAATCTTCCACAGGTGCACATGGTAACACCGGACCTCAGTTAAAAACTGTTAGACCGCACGACTGACAGACGTCGGATACGTCAGATAGAATTCAAAACTCCAGTCACCGTCTGTTGCCACAGGAAAGCAATCACAACAATCTTCATTGACACTTCCGATTTGGGCAGGCACGATTTAATCTTCCATTCAAAAGGTATGCTCTTATGAACGTACGCAAAACTTGTACCGTCATTCAAAAGCTTTCAATTCGATTGAATATTCATTGGCGGCCAGTCGAAAGTCTAACTACGATTTAATGCCATGTTGTGTTGTTACTCCTACTTGGTGACGCAGATGACAGTGAGGCGACCGAGGCAGCTATCGATAGCAATCCTCCCCATTGTGAATAGATTCACAGAGACCATGTTAACCCGTAACATGTCTCAACGCTTCTTTGTCATCATCGCACATACCTACGTCGGGATTAAGTCCCACACCCCCCAATCCTCATAACAATATCACTTGTGTACTTGTGTAGGCGGCACAAAATCAAATCGTCCTTCTCATCCGCAGTAAGAGAATCTGCCCCGATATATGAAGGATTTTCAAGTTGCCCGCAAGGAAAAAAAACGATAAAAACACACAACAACAATCTCAGTCGTAAACGTGTTAACATTAATTATCCGAGCCATGGCACATATAGATGTTACGACTAGCGACACCCATAACTTTATTTAAAACTTGTCTACCCGGATTCGCAAAAAAAAGGGGCTTCAGATATCTACCCTCCCCGAGCATCAGCGCCACACTACAACCCAACAAACGTGAAAAGAATGACATTTTTAAAATAAGTAGGTTAAGAAACAACCCTCGAAAATAGTCTCATTCCCCAAAGTGCTCCAAACTTTACAGCGAGCGATTGTGTGATGTATTTACGTTCGCTGTCTGGCTGGCTGTGTGTGTCAGCCCAAAAATATATTCCTTGAGAGCAAAATCAGGTGGAATATAATGAAACTGTGAAGAGACACAAAGTGCTTGGAGAATTCCGTGTAGTTACGGTGTTCCACGAGACGGGGTGGAGCTAGCGCGAACAACCAAAAATATTCACGTTACACGGAAAGTGCATTCAGTGATTGACGACCTTGACAATGAGCTCTGCTATGGAGAAGACAAGAGCTTCCTTGTAGTTGCTCACAAACACACATAAACTGATAATGAATACGAATTCCGTAATCACCTATATATAGTCACCATCAGAAGAGCTAAACTGTAATTGGAATGGCATAACTATACCGACTGCTGGGCTGATTAAATGCATATCATACCATTTGTCAATGGAAGTTGGGTGCTGTGAAGGTGAACAATATTCCGAGAGGACCCAGGGGATTTCATCAGCACGAGCACATTTAAACGAGTTTAAAAAGGAGTGCCATTCTTACAAGAAGCCGGTGTGCTGTGCATTGGCTTTGGGTATTTTTCATAATTCTGAAATCAAATAGTTCCGCATTTTCAATATTCAGTCACTGTTCACTTATGAGGTGTTAATGGAACGATTACGTGCCAACCAAGGGGTGCTTATCAATTACGTCCAACAATTCAACAAACAAAAAGACTGATTTAACTGATCTGCAATGGGCATTGGGCACCTTACAAAAGTTACATTTGATAAAGACGGTGACCTAAACATTACAGCCTATGTGCAGAACTCGTAACGGATTTCCTCCAACGAACTGGGAATGACAAAAAATTATCTCATAGCTGCGGTCATTATTGTGTTGTCGATAATAAAGGAAGTTGAACTCATCACGGGTTTTTTTCCCACATCGGGGCACTTGGTGACTACCTGCATATGTGTTGTAGAAAGCCGGTTGCTAAAACCACTCGCCACGAGTTTTCACAATCGAACTGCTGAGCTAGGTTGGGTAAGGTTAGGTGGCTGCCTGGAAAGACACTCTTAGACCAAATTAGTTTAGGTCCTTTGTGATACCACACGAGCTAAGGCAGAGTGCTATCTAGGCCGGACATGCTACCGGGAGCATATGCTTTTCACAATTTGTCTTCGTCCAAAATCCTCCTACGTCTCGACGAGAGAATCAGGGCTGAGCTAAATCTGAAGAGAGCTTTATAGCCGAACAGGTGGAGAGTTTCACACCGAATAACTCGGAGCAGAACTCGTCACCGGCTGACCAGCGGTCGCAAGAGGTCGGTTTCGTTCTCGTTGTGTCTGTTAGAAGGGAAAATTTGTCTGAGGACGTTACTAAATCTTCAGGTGGCAGACTCCTTACAACAAAAATCGTCTGGACGATATCATTTTTAAAACTTTGATGTAAGTTGCATTCTGGCCGAAATATTTTTACCATCATCAGCTTTTATTTCTTTTGTGGAAAACTAGATAAAGCTCTTAAACTTGTAATTTTTGCCCTCAGTTGCTAGTTTTAGAGGTCTACCGTACGAAAGTCGGAAAAGTTACAAAATGAGAATCGGGCGTTCTAGCTGCCAACTGAATTGTTGATTGACCTCCCCACTGAAAGGCAGGCCAACTCAACTCTGCAATCAGCATCCTCTTAGTGGCGCAGTGGCTTAGTGGTTGGTGTGGTGGACTAAAAAAACAAAAGTCTGACAAAAGTCCGAGGGTTTAAGTGTCATGAAAGAGCATCTCAATTGGCCCTTTGGACTCGGCATACAATTGTAGATCCCTTCCATTCGTCCCAAAAGTGAAAAACTCACACAAGATGAATGGTTGTGAGAAGCTTGGCCTAGGGCCCCTACGGACCTGTTGCGCCAACTATTTATTTATTTGTTTTTTAATCAGCATCCTATTTATAAAGGGTGTCCCATAATTCACGCAAAATTTTAATTTTGCTCCATTTAATAGTACAGTGATGACAACGCAAATAAAAATAAAAATGTGACAGCTGACAGTTCGGGATTAGTAAAAATGGAGCGCTATACGAAAGAACAACGCATTTTCATTGTTGAGCAATATTTTAAAAACTAATGAAGGTTTGTCATCTACAGTCCGCAATTTTCGTGCAAAATAGACCGTCGTTTTCATCTTGATGACTTCGCTAAACGTCAAAATCGTCGCATTTGGGGTTCAGAAAACCCACGAGTAATTGTTGAGAAACAAATGCATCCACAACGTGTGACTGGTTGGTGTGGACTTTGGGCTGGAGGCATTATCAGACCATTCTTCTTCGAAAATGCGGCTGGTCAGTATCAATTAATGGTGTTCCTTATCGTGACATTACAAGCTATGGACGTGACCAACATGTGGTTTCATGCCGTACAGCCAGAGAAACGATTCAATTACTGCCGTTTTTGCGACTAGAATTGGCCCTCCAGATCTTGCGATTCGACCTTTTTCTTTGGGGTTTTTCGAGGTCAAAGGTCTATGCAAACAAGCCCACGACCAGCAACGTCTTGAAAGAGGAAATTATCAGGTGTATTAATGAAATTCAGCCACATTTATGCGAAACGGTCATAGAAGATTTCAATAAAAGAGTCAAAGCCGTTTATCCGATGTGTTATTCCATACATAACCCCAATCTGTATACTCCATGAATCAATGAAAAATTGAAGAACAACATTTTCCGTGAATTATGGGACACCCTTCGGAAAGGAGGTAGTCGGCTACCGTTGCTGTCATTTTTGGGCTATCACTACACAATATACAGACTTTTGCATGTGAGATAGGTCTGGTCACATGAGCACACTTTGTAAAGAACTTGATTAAAGTATTCACATCTGACTGCAATAAGCTCGCACGTGAAACGTATTTCCATCCTTGCACGAGTTATTTTCAATTTCAATTTTTCAATTCAACCTCATGTCTGTGGGCAGACCCATACGGATGAAGTAGCGGCCCTCCACAGTAAAATTCTTGCAACAACGGCCGACCACTGTATTGATTGATTGACTCGAAAACCGGACCATTCGGCCTCCGCCAAAAGCCAACTGATGAATTGGTTCACTCTTCCTTTATATAGGTAGATATATATTTTTTATTTTTTATTTTCTGTTGTGCCCCAAATGGAAAACGCACTTTTTCTCCTCTAATCGTGGAGCAAGAATTTGGATTTCGGATTCGGATTTTGCTACCCGCTTGGCAACCATCCAAGAGGATGCAATTCTATCTTTGTCCTTCCCCTGCCTACATTCGCATATGTAGTATGCATTGATTTTCTTTTTATTTCTTCAAAAATTAAAGTTAACTCATTCGTCATGATGATGCAGTTGATGTGC
Organism: Cheilosia impressa; assembly: GCA_948293265.1. Lineage (NCBI taxonomy): Eukaryota > Metazoa > Arthropoda > Insecta > Diptera > Syrphidae > Cheilosia > Cheilosia impressa. Next base: position 5,147,393 of record OX411885.1, on the reverse strand, counting down.
AGTCTATTTATTTTTTTATTATAACGTCCTTCCATCTGTCGCTCGAGTGGATCGTGTGAGTCATCATGTATACTAATAAAATGCGGGATACATGAAACTTTTTTTTGCTTTGTATTTGGTTGCCAATTTTCGCAGCAGCTCTAGCGTTATTTATTCGATTTAAATTGAAAACAAACACCAATCGAATAGCCGGTGGGTGATATCAATATTTGTTTGAACTGCATGCGATTCGCTTCCGATTTACGGTCTAGTTTTAGCGCGGATTTTTGTTTCGCTTTGTTAATTCGATATCCTTTCAATCGATAGGTCACTGACTTGTCTGCCAGCATCGCTTGTGGTTTTGCGAAACGCTATATTTGCGTAAGCACACGTCAAACACACACCTATGGCGACACTCCAATTAAATTTATATAACCAGTTACTAGGTGTAGGTTTTGACCCAACCGCAAAGTCGGTGAAGATGTGTTATGTTTGTGTTTGCATTTAAACGGGTTAGGACTGGAGGACTGGGTTGGGCTTTGTGCATAATTTTGTCATGCGAATACAAATGAATTTGTACAATCAATCTGCTAATCGGTTTGTATGGGATTTATCGATCGGTTTAGTCAATGCGGGAGAAGCTCATCCCGGCTTTTGTGTTTGCTGATGGCAGACTGAATGAGACTATAGATCTGTTTGAGGGTTCTGCGGTTGATATTACTCCCTTCGAAAAATCGTATTTGCTCCTTTTTTTACCGCCTAATCAAGGATACTCTTCTCGATGTTTGATTTTTCGTAGCAATCGTAATGATGTATATGGGACGAATGCTTTCTGCACCAGCTTTTTCTGACAGGACCTTACGTCTCTTGTTTTGCTAACGGCCCGGTGCCGGACCGAGCTCGCGTGTTACCTCCCCAGAACCAAATCCCACTAGCAACTTGGACTAATTTAAAAGACACGTCAAGTGTATAGATTTTCAAGTAAACAAACCCCCTTCGGGTAGGGGAAAGAATATACCCGAGGTAGGCATGCCTGTCGTAAGAGGCGACTAAAATCCAACCTCCGTATACCGAGCTTATGGTGTATACAAAAATGCAATGAACAAAACAAAAAGATTAACTACCCCAGGTGGCACTCCAGCTTTACTGGAAAATCCACCCTCTTCGGAGGACGGCTCTACGGATTCTGGGGAGAGCCGCTTATTGCAATCCATTGACCCTTTTATTAAATGTTCAAGGGTATCTCGATCTCCTCCATCAAGATCGAATAACCCCGGGAAAAGAAGTCCGCCGGGAGCGCCAGCGCGTGAAAAACAGGACTCAGTGAAAAATAAAAGTTTTGAGGAAGAAAATAAAGCACTCCAAATCAAGCTTAAGGAAATGGACCTATTCTATCAAGATCTTAAGAAAGAGATAGATCTGCTAAAAGAAGAAAATAAGGTTCTAAGGAGCAAACGTTTGCTGAAAGAACGCGAATGTACTCCACCACGCTTAGCTAGTCAGGAATACCACACCGACGAAGAAGAAGTAACACGCGAAACGAATCAGGTCGCTAAGAAAAGACCTAGTAAGAAAAGGAGAGCCGGTTCTTCCCCCGAAGTCGAGCCCCTAAAAGAACAAAAGCGTAAAGAACCGCAAGAAAAACAACTTCGATCACAAATTCGCGCACCGCCTCCCATAAACGTCGTTGGGGTAACGTAATATAATAAGTTGCATAGCCTCCTTAAAGGAACGATAACATCGAAATTTAAGGTTACATCTTTAAGGAGTAATGCGTGGAAAATTAACTTCGATAACCACGATGATTACCGGGCAGTATCCCAAAAGCTAAATACCGAGAAGATCCAGTGGTATACTTTCGAAATAAAGTCTGAAAGGCCACATCGTGTTGTAGCAAGGGGACTCCACCCCTCATGCACCAAAGACGAGGTTATAAACGACCTTCAAACCAAAGGGTATAAAATTCTTGATGCCATAAATATTATTAAGAAGGAGAAGCAACAAACGGAAATCGATATGGATATCGCGGTAAGACGTGGACTTCCGCTCTTTATGCTTACATTCGATAGGTCAGATAATATCGAAGATATCTACCGAATTAAAACAATATTAAATATCGTGGTAAAAATCTAACCCATGCGTAGAAATGTAAGAATAGTTCCACAGTGCAAACGTTGCCAAGGATTTAATCATACGCAAATGTATTGCCAAAAAGAACCACGATGTGTGAAATGCGCCGGAAATCACCTCTCCCAAGACTGTGGAGTTAAAAAACAGTCCTCCGCTACCTGTGCTAACTGCAAGGGAAAGCACCCGGCAAATTATAGAGGCTGTGAAGTAGCTAAGGAGTTGCAAAAACGGAGAGATGCGCTCCTTAAGCCCGAAAAAGCTAAATCAAAACCGCTAACTAAGACAAAGCGTAAGACTGTTCAGGGGATAGTAGACAATCTAAAACCTCCGGTTCCTGAACGTAAGAATTTCAAAAAAAGAGAGTCGGCAGAAATGCCCTCGACCTCTGTTGTCAAAGGAAACCCTATTCAAAAATTGCCATCAGGAAAGCCACCGAATAGTGGCCCTCGGACAGCCAGAGTGCAGACCTACGCTCAGGCTGTGGCATTCGAAGAACCAAAAAACGTTGAAACTTCGCCAGACAGTGTTTCTCATATTTTCTCAGTAATTCTCGGGAAACTTGAAGAACAAAGCAAAATAAATAAAATCATTCTCGATCGGTTGGTTAAGCTCGAAAATAATTCAAGGAAAACGCGTACTTCAAATATAATATGAATGAAAAACCAATGTTAAAAATATGTACTTGGAATGCAAACGGACTTTTGCAAAAACTCGATGAATTGGAAGTATTCATGCGCGAAAAGGATATTGACATTTGCTTAATTTCTGAAACCCACGTAAAAGAGCGATCAATTTTAAAAATAAAAGGCTACAATGATTTGCACGCTTGTCACCCATCTGGAAACGCGAGAGGTGGATCATCATTGTTTATTAAAGACTGCATTGAACAATCGGAAGACCTGAAGATAGAGCTTGAAACTATGCAACTGTGCACGATTCGAGTAAAAAATAATCAGCGTACTCTTAGAATCTCATCTATCTACTGTCCACCACGCTCCGCGCTTGAAAAAAGTGATTATACTAACTTGCTTAAATCGCTCAAACCAAATTTCATTATTGGCGGCGATTTTAATGCGAAACACACGTTCTGGGGTTCTAGATTCATCTCGCGAAAAGGTAGAATGCTCTATGGGGCAGGTATGGAGTACAATTGTGATTTCCACTCGACGGGCAAACCGACCTACTGGCCAACTGATACTTCAAAAATACCTGATCTGATAGATTTTTTCGTCGTGAAAGGAATATCTACCAACCATTAAAGTTGAAGAGAGCTTTGATCTGTCATCTGATCATTCACCGGTTATTTTAACGTTGAGGGCAACACTAGTCAATAACCAAGAGCCAGCTAGACTTACTGGTAAAACAACTAACTGGGAAGACTTTAGGAACGAAATTGAAGAGAATGTTGAACTGAGCGTTCCACTTACGACACCTTACGAACTTGAGGTTGAAGTTGATCGCTTCGTTGAAGTCGTTCAGCTCGCTTCCTGGAATAATACGCCTAACCCAAGAAAAACGCCGGCCAAATACGGTTTACGATATCCGCCCGAAATAAAAGAATTGGTCAACGAAAAAAGGAAAGCGCGTAAAAAATGGCAACAGAGTCGCGCTCCGCAACATAAAGCACATTTGAATTATTTGTGCAATTTGTTGAAGACAGCTATTAAGGATTTTAAAAATCGGGCGATAGGTTCTTACCTTGAAAGTTTAACAGCGAAAAAAGATTCCTATTATTCACTTTGGAAAGCTGTAAAAGGCACCAAAAGGCCCAAAATCCCAGCGCCGCCAATAAAAATATATCAAAATGAATGGGCAAGGGAAGATAAAGAAAAAGCGGACGTTTTTGCCGCCCATCTACAGGAAACCTTTAAACCGTACGATGGTCGAGCGGCTTACGGCAGTACCAATGGTGGGACGGAATTACTATCTAACGATTTTTCACTTACATATGCAACGCTAAGGGAACTAAAACGTGAAATCGAATCTCTAAAACCTAAGAAAGCTCCTGGTTATGATTTGATCACCGGAGAAGTTCTCAAATTTCTACCTCGAAAAGCATTAATTAAGCTTCTATGGTTTTAAAACCAGGAAAACCGCCAAATGAAGTAAAATCGTATAGACCAATTTCGCTTCTTCCAGTCATATCTAAAGTTTTCGAGAGGATATTACTTAGGCGCCTACAACCGGTTATAGAAGATAATAATCTAATCCCTGACCACCAGTTTGGGTTCAGAACCAAGCACTCGACGATTGACCAAGTGCATAGAATTACTGACGTAATAGAGAAAGCATTTGAAGAAAAAAAGATATGCTCAAGCGTATTCCTCGACGTCTCACAAGCCTTTGATAAGGTGTGGCACGACGGCTTAAAATTTAAATTACGATAAATTCTCCCCGTAAGCCTATATGATATCTTAGAATCATATCTCGGGAACGGACTCTTCCGTGTTAGACATGGTGTAGAATACTCGGAGCTTAAAGAAATTTCGGCCGGCGTACCGCAAGGAAGCGTCCTTGGGCCGCTTCTATATCTGTTATATACTCGCGATATACCAAGAGAAGATGGCACTATCCTTGCTACCTTCGCCGACGACACCGCTATCCTTGCAGTAGGTAATACGATCGAAGAAACGACTGCAAAGCTGCAAACCACACTGAATAAAGTAAATGAATGGACGAGGGAAAACTAATGACTTGGCAATTTTCCTAAACTTGGCTCGAATACCCTTTGCTAACGAGGCCAAATACCTGGGAATGACACTCGACGCAAAGCTGAAATGGAATTCGCACGTGAAAATGAAAAGTAAAGAACTCGATATCAAATATAGAGAAATGTACTGGTTACTCGGAAAACATTCCCAGCTCAGTACCGAGAACAAACTGCTTTTATACAAGCAAGTGCTAAAGCCGGTGTGGACCTAAATGCCAATATTTTACAAACTTTTCAAAATAAAGTACTAAGAGAAATTGTCCAAGCACCGTGGTATACTAGAAACGACGATATCCACAGCGATCTCGGAATTCCTACAATCGAAGCTGAAACTAGAAGCTTCGCGCGAAAGCATAGAAACCGACTAATCGGGCATATCAACAATACAGTCCGACAAATTTTGGATGAGAGTAATTTATTGCGCCGCCTACAAAGAACGAAACCTTTAGACTTGGCAAGATAAGGATTAACCGCGTCTTAATTGCGGAACATGCAGGATCTTTCAGTGGAAAGTAACCTGTCAAAAGTGTTTTTATTTCGTTATAGAAAAATTGCTTGATAAGTTTTATCTTAGTTGCAGTATCTAACAATTTATCGAAGGGTGGTGTTTTTAGTCAGTAGAAATCTGACACTACTATGAGCACGCGCTTGCTATTCTCATAGTGTCTATGGAAGATTTTCACCTACCCTCGGAAAAAAAAAAAAACAAATCTTAAGAAGGAAGTTGGCAGAGAGTTCCATGTTTTCTTGGGTTGCAATCTGGGGTCGAATCGCGTCGTCCATGAACGACTAAAATCCGTGAACATATAGCTGGTTCACGGAAGTGGCAATTCGACCCCTGTTTCGAAGTCCCTTAGATAAAAGCCCTTTACCACTTCTTCAAAGAAATTGTCAAGTGGACTTCATGGACCTTGACCCATGGGCTTTTTTTCTCTTTGTTGGGTAAGGAAAAACTCCACTGGAGTACTGGTCCATTGTACTACCAGGCCTACCAGTATCACAAATTTTACCTGGAATTTTCTCGACTTTCTTAGAAAGTTGGAAATGCACTTGAACGTTGAGGGCTTACAGTAGCAGCTGTCACCACATCAGCACCGAAGATCTGCCACCTGATCCGAGGAAAAGCAGGACAATACCAAAGGAAGTGATCCGAGTTATCGTCGCCCTCTACACAAGCGTCGCAGACAGAACTGTCATTGAAACCCAGCACATTAAGAAAGGAAAGTCTGATGTAAGAACGACAGTTATCTGCAGTCTTTTCTAATGAGCGACAGCAAAAATGGCGTTGGTTTCTTACAGACACTGGGGAGCATGCGTTTCGTGCCGCACACAATTGTGTTCGTGAGAGACCCAAGCAATGGTGGCCTGGAGCAAAGAACGCATTAAAACCCAACGCAGGTTCGGTCCCTGAAAAAAGCATTCTCTGAGCCTTGCTTACCAAATCTCATCGGTGATCTCCTTTTTTGCAATCCCAGAGTCCCCTGCGGAACCTATACAAGAATCAAAGATCTGCCGAACTACTTTGGAACGGATAACCTGGGTTGAGCAAAGCCTTAAGAGCAGAATAACTGTCGCTACAGACGCAAATACTCATAAGTTTCCTATCGAAATCCAGAGGCATGCTAGCCTAACGAATAGTGGAGCCGAGTGCAGTCTATTTCCACGAACGCACTAGCTACAGACCTTTGAATTGTTATAGAGCCATCCGTGAAGATTAGACCAGGCTCAGACTCGGGTCAGTCCTAAACGGAAGGAAATTTGACCCTAAATTTGCACATCAGCCTAGCTAATAATAATTTTCAACCTTTGGTAGGTCACAATTTTTCCATTGTGAATTCGAAAAATTTCAAATTCATGGCACAACAGCAGGAGATATAAAATTTTGCGAAAAATGCTGTGGCGCACAGTACAATTTTGTTGCTCAAAGTCATCCATGGAAAAGCCTCTCGTCCTGGCAAAAGTTTTCAATACCAAGATTTCATAACCCTAACTATTTTCTCTCTTCACGATGCATTTTCTGTATATTCATGCACTCAAATGGTACACAAGAACATTCCTACCTCGAGGCAGGTACGGTGCAGCTCCCTCGTTTCACCACCGACAGGATACCTCTGTCGACGTACCTGGTTTGTATACCTATAATTCGATTTCAAGGTTACTCCTTAAGGTTATTTCTCGAACCAAAAACCCAAGAGAGAAAAAGACATCTTAAATCTGTTTGCTTCTTCCGGTAAAGTCCGGACAACCTAACGACATGAAATACACGTGGGTGGGCTTAATTGAAATATAATTAACTTTGAAACCTGTTTGAACAGGCAAAGTTGCAAAGTGCACCTATATACGTGTACGAGGCTGACGCATAATAATTTGCTCTTTGGGTAATTTGTTTTCTAAATAAAGAGTGCGGTTGGGATTCTTTGATAGCAGTGCATGTCGGTCCGCTGAAGGCTTTGCAGCTGTTGGCATCCATCCGGAGTCGGTTCTTTTCCTTTAATCGTTTGCGTAGGTATCTGTGCCAAAAGCAAAGTGCTGTATTGGGTGAGTCTGTTCGTGCAAACTGAATGCGTGTAAGGCAACTAGATCCAGCTGAGTGCAGTACTTTTGTTAATACATAAGTTGGAAATTTAGTTTCTTTTCAACCTCCAAGCGCTTGCAAGTGACGGATTGATGGTGAATTGTTTTTTGAAATCTGTATATTGTAAATCTTAGATTGAATAAACAAAAGGAAATGAAATGAAATAGAGAAAGCAGCCACTCAGTTGGCAAGCGAGGTACGTTGCAGGTGAGCTTGTTGCCGGTAAGTGCCAATTTTTTAGTAGTAAGTGCAGTGCAGTGAACACCTAGAAGGATCTTCCTAATTAAAAAAAAAGCCACAAAGCATTTTTCTTTGGTGCAAGAGGTACCTACCCTAGACCCAGCTTCACACAATGTAAGGGACCTACCATCTTCCGCACGACCACTGAATTGAGAAGCTTTTTCAGGAGAAACCTCATGCTGTGAGGCTGGCTCCGTAAGCCAGTGCGCCCACATAATAAATGTGTCCAGTGTTACAGCGTCAGCAAAGGACTTTTGTCTCTCTTTCATGACAGTTATACCCTCGGATGTTTGTCAGACCTAACAGCCCTATTATGGCTATCAAATATCAACACGATGTTTGATAATAATTGATACATATCAACAAAATGAATAAATCGGTATTATGTTTATCAACCTATCAAAATTGTTGATGAATTGTGAATTGTATTAGATTTAAGATCTATTGTGAATGGTTTTATCGATAAACTTGGTATTACGTTTCAAATTTTCTATCAACCACAAATTCCTTGTTGATACGTATCAAATATTCGGGAGGTTAAAAATTTATACTAATATCAAATCATCAAAATTATTTCCTTGTTTTTATTATTGAAAAAGACGACTTTAGACGGAAATCTAATCGGTAAGTTATTTTTTAAAGGGGATTATTACGAAAAAACAAACAAATAAAAAAAAAAAACACATACAAATTAGAAATGTCAAACCCCAAAACAGAACTCATTTTAAATGATATTTTGATTAGCATTCACAATGGCGTAACAATTATCAATTAATACCCATAATACCAAATTATCGATGAATTGATAGATGTTATCAAATATCAAATATTTGATATTTATTAGCCATAATAGGGCTGTAAGTTGGAATTTGTTTTTTTTTTTCTTGATTCGAACCCTCGCTTAGTAGTCCAACACACTAACCAGCGCCCACGGAAATAGGTTGTTTAAAATTTTCCACAACGATTTTTTGTATGAAGTGAGCTCGATTTATTTGCACAGCAAAAATATGAAAGCTTCTGATTTTTAGAGAATTTAACAAAACATTTGTTGCAATTATACCGGTTTCCTCCTTTCCAAGGGTATACGAAACCTATGAGGTTGGAACTTCTTGAAAGTCGATTGCAAACTAAAATCAATCGGCTGCAATGGGGTAGTTAAAGTACCCTTTACGCCCAAGGACTATATTCGATTTGTCCTGCCTTAAAAATCAGAAGGAGGAAACTTCCAAAGTTTCGTTCCACATACCATTACCAACTCATATGCAAACGAAGTGAACCGACGAAATGAAGTTCGAAAGACGAGACAGTAGGTTTTGTTCAAGTACCTACGCACAAGTTAGGACAAAAAAAACAAGGCAGCTGTGGGTATATCTTCTTTTATTTTTCATTATGGGAGCAGTTATTGATTTGTGCTTCTGTTTACATTCACAGAAATTGTTAGAGTCGGTCGCATTTCCATTTGACTTTCGCATTTTTCATTTTCATCGTCTGTGTGTTTTGTTTTTTAATAAATTGGCTTACGCAAATGAACTTCATCATCGTTTAAATATTATTGTTGTCAATATCCTACGGAAAAGTGGAAGATCCGCAGGTATCAATCTCCTCTGCACTTTTATGGAAGGAAGAACTAGTAAAAAATATAAAACGCATCGCTTGCCAATTGCAAAACATACTCGTACGTCGTTTAATTTAATCAAGAATCGTTGTAATGGAAAAGCAATTGCCAGCCACAATTGAAAACATGTATGGTATCCCACTTGCACACACACACACACACACACACACACATACACACACACACACTCGAGAGCTTTTCAGTTTGCTCCTGAAGTTGACCATCAATTTTAGAAGGACATATGGATGGTTTTCTATAACAGGATAACCAATAGCAGCAGACTGCTTCACTTGACTAGCAGATCATGTTTTCGAAATTACGAAAAGGACCACTTGAATGCTTGGCTGAGGGTTTCTACTTTTCATAGCCCGCGGGTGGTCTCTTCGATGGAAGACATTCTCATATATGAATCGCTGCTGTGCATTTGAGTTCAATTCTCTTTTCTAAAAAAAAACGGAAATAAACAAATTCCAGTCGCTTCAAAGGAAATCGATTGCACTGCCTTAATTAATTGGGTTTTTTTCGTCCTTTTTCTGTACTTTGGTACCGGCTGCTGATTTTGGAGCAAAAAATCGCGATTATGCACAGCAGGGTCCCCATTTATGTTGACACACGAAACACACAAAACATATGAACGTTATCTAAAAACCAAAAATAGCGCTACACTCGGGGTGGGCCATTTCCATTCAGAAATTTTTTAAATGATTTGAGAAAGGGGTAAGAGAAAAACGTAAAGAAGCTCCATCAAAGACTGATATAATCGGAGATTTCTAGTTTTATCGATGTCGGTAAGTGATTTCTTTGTTTCTATATTTTGATCATAATAAAATAAAGATGTAGCAGATGGGAACGAAAAGTAAAAAATTTGGCTCGTCGGCTTAAGGGCCCAATCCATAGAATCCGTCGGGACCGGTTTTTAGCACCTGCTTATGGAAGGTGACCCTGATTGCGCGTTGTGTTAAAGTTATAGAGCCTGCATCACCTTTCGTTTTGACGCGACCTTGAACTGCAACTGGTTGAAGGTTCTAGAATAAGCACTAACCCGTTGAAGAGGGAAGCTCTTTAAAGTCCCTTTGAAAAGTGTTCTCTCCTCTTAACCAATCCTTGATCTAAAAATGATTTTTAATCGCATTTTCTCTTTCTGTTACTAAAAGCCTTGTAAACAACCGGAGAGAAACGCATTTCGGATTCGGACACAGTTTTTACCACCGCAAATCTGAGGAATGCCCTTCCTAGGCCTCGCGAAAGATACTCAAAGCATTGCTCAATTATTTGAACTTGCGCAATAGTGCATTTCTGTGGCGGATTCCCTAAAAGGTAGCTTTAGTGAGAATACAAGATGTTTGCGACTCGATAGGACAGTCTGGTAGACTGCATGCGTTTTTGTGGGCGCCGCATTGCTTTTGAAACTTTTGCCGTGCATTCCTCAAATTGGCTTTCTTTGCCAGGCTGGACTTTTATGCAGGCGTAAAGTACAATCTGCTCGATGTCAAAATGACTGACTTAAAATGTACCGCAGCTCTCGCGACTATCTGTTTGTCCTCGTCACATTGCATCCAACAGCCTCGTTAACTTTTCTGCTAGCTATAGGCGTAGCGAGCTCTTCTGCATTCGATCTGTCGCACTTCTGTTAGTGAACGTTCTAGCCTGCGCAATATTCGAGCCTTGATACTAGTTTTTTGCTTGCAGTTGGTCGAGGTCGTAGAGTTGTTTTGGCCTCCGCTTCACTGTCCACTGCGCCCCTCTAGGATGGATGTAACATACAGCTGTGCCTGTTAAAATCTTCGTCCATCACCCACTAACATAGGTTCGTTGTTATCAGCGTTTGACAATGTCCAACCTTCGGTAGTAAGTAAGAGTAGCCAAACCCCTTTTAGAATCACAGCGTGTGGACTCTAATTGCTTTGGTCAAATTCGATTTGTAGGTCCAGTCCACCCGATATAACAGCAATGGGGCTTAGCAACAGCACAATCATAATATACCCAAACAAAAATTTGTATTGGTTGTCAGACCCAGTCCAATGGGAAATTTGCACAACAAACAAAAACACACACACATGCTCGCATTGCATTCGTTTTCATCCTGCTCCTCCGAACTGAAAATGGTTCAATATTTTTTCTGCTCTACCCTGGGACTCATGGTTTTATTTTTGTTTCCCTGCCACCTGTGCAAGGTATACACAGTAAAAGGTTCAAACATGGGCGCATTCACCCTCTGCAATCGATTGGATATGCAGATGCACAAGTTAAATATTTACCCAACACTCATGTGATGCATCATCAAGGGAGTGCCTGATGCCGGCAGACTGATCCCATAAAAACCGTACACGTGTAGGTACACAGTTCGTCTGCCGCCTAACAAGGGTGGACTCTGAGCATTACAGAGTTGGTGTTTTGCACCACTTTAGCCGTTTTTGATGTGCAATAAAGTTAAGTTAATTTAAAGTATGGACAGGAATTACGGTTATGTTTGAGACTGACGATTTATTCAATTTTGCATAATGAACCACTAATGTGCATGTGATACGCTTTTAATGGCAGCTTACTTCCCATACATCGACCACTCACTGCTAAGTGATTTGCTTGGGTAAAACTGACCCGTCAGCACAAATTTTATGGTTACGAGTATTTTAATTGCGTTTCCAGTGGAAATGCAAATCGCGTGATTGCTTCCAACTTGTTTTTGAAAAAAAAACGTAAAAGTTAAAAGAAATCTCTCCTATGTTAATGACTGGCTCGACTTTCACAGGTAAGCTTCTAAGGCTTGTCAAAACTCTCCGAACTGCCCGATGGCGTTTTCGAACTGTAGCCACCAGTCTCCCATACGCGCAGACAACCCCGGGGTAAATATATGTACCTCAGGTGGAAGCTGTTTTCAATATTACCCAACGTTGTACAGGTGGAAAGCGACTCATTTCGTTCCGCAGTGGTATGATACTGACTCTGTCAAGATTTCGAGCGGAAAACAGCTGTAAGTGTCAAAGTAAGAAATGATTTAAAAGAAAACCAACGGCAGGACCACCCTTTATATCCCTCTATTCTAATTATTCCATCAGGGGGATTTCAATTTATCTTCCCATTTTTCGGTTTCCTGGCATTGACATTCAGCATACCTTTATTTTCAGGAATGCAATGGGCTTTGTTTTCACTTTTTGTTTGGTTTCCTTTCATTTTATTATAACGAATCCAATTTATCGGTTATTTAAGCCCAATTATACTCTATTTGTTTCGTGTCCATTCCTTCAGCCGAATCATGAGATGGTATTTCTCATCACAGATCCCCATTAAATCTGTGAAGTGTTTTTTTTCTGTTAACCTGGATATTGTACACTGACAGCCTCATTATTTTTCATATCGAGGCTGACGGCAAAATTGTATTAAAAAAAAACGAATTGCTCTTGTGGCCAACAACTGTGCTCCTATTTGATTTCCATGAACTGGCAACTACGAGGAATTCATCGTGTCTGTTGATGTAATTAAAGAGCTGTTATCCAGTCTCGAAAGCAACCGATTCGCGGAATTTCCACTCCAAGGCTTGGCGAAAAAAGGTAAAATTTCGAAGAAAAATGTCGAAAACAACAAAAATGGAAATTTGTCTGAAATAAAAAATAAGAATTTCAGCGAAAATTGTGACGGACTTATTTATTAGTAGTTTGTTAATTCTAGTAGCAATCTTCATCCGCTTTAGATTCCATGAATGAAATTTGTTCAAAAGAACTCTTTTCGCTTGTGAGATACGAGTATTTGTAGAAAAAACTCTTCGAAAGTCTTATTCGTTTTTTTGTTATATTCCGGACAAGTTGAAGTACGCTCCATCAACAAGTTGTTGCAACGGATTTTTGCAGGAAGTTAGGCTAAGGAAAAAAAGAAAAATGCAAAAGAAGAAGGTCTGAGTCGGTTTTTCACAACTTGATCTTCTGACTTGCTGGGACAGTTCGATTTTCAGTAAAGCTGGCACGAACTCGTTTCAGAACTCATTAAATTATTTGCAACTCGCTGCTTATCTGAAATTTATATATTTTTAGCCGAAAGCCTTGTGACTTGTGTTCTATTAACTATAGTGCTTCTGTGCAACTTGTTACTCGCGGAAGTTGGTAGAATTTGAAATCTCTTTCAACTTGTTATGAAAAATAAAAGCCGAATAAAAATCCCTTCCGTAATCCGTCTCGCAACGAATCTGTTCAAAGTTTTTCCAACTACAAACTAAAAAAAAAACATTAAAAATTCATACTGATTTATGTTTCACAGAGGTGCCACTAAGTTTTCCAATCCAATGAGTGCCATGGAACGTTTAAAATTTTAGCATTTGATTCCTAGCTTGTTGGGAAAGTTCAACAAGCGACTGACATATATTTTCCTACTCAAAGTGGGGGGTAAAATCACAGACAGGGCCGGATTTAGAGGCCTGGAGGATCTAGGGCAACAAAGGACTCTAGGCCTCTGGTCCATACTTATTTTCCAAATAAAATGCATAATTTTGAAACAAATAACAATAAAACAGTGAAAAAAAAAATATCAAAGGGAAATTAACTTACTCGTTGGAATTTGGAAGATGTGGAGCCCATCTTTTGTGGAGGCCTAAATCCGGCCCTGATCACAGACAACAATTTTGAGAACATTTTTGACATTTCGTAAGGAGTTTCCGCATTGCATTTCCAATAATGCGACGCGTCTCAGAACCAAACCTTGCGATTCAGAAGAACTTCCAACTGTAATAACCTTTTGCATCGACTTTATTTTTCCAAGAAATAACCCCTTTCCGCGGTCTGTAACTCATCTCGGTTTCGTATTTACACTTCTCGGAATTAATTATTAAAGTTCACACACTTTGTGTTTGTGCCTATAATGGAGTGCTCTGAAAATGCGAAACAATGTTCTAGAGGAGACCACATTCACTCTGTCGTTCTTGGAATGCTTGCGATGATTTCTTGGTAACCCTCTTTGTCAGGACATCACAAACCACAACTTAGTTCATTTAAAACAAAAACTTTTACCGGATATTATATGCAAGTTATTACCTACCAGTTGGATGACAAAGTGGCTAACATTGTAACCAATTCAACAGAACGTAAAAATGTACAAAATAAATTCTATCACTGTTCGTGGAACGCTCCATGGTCACAATGAGTCGGCTTCCGGCGAACTCTGACTGTTTTATCATAGGCACTGAGGTACCCAACACGTGTGTTCGTAATTAAAGCTTTTGCGATCATTGAATCCACGGAACAAGTTCATTGTAAAGATTTAGATAACACCCTGGAGTATAGGAAGAGGGCAACTTCAACTTCACCGACAAACGACGACCCATCAATTTTAGTAGATAATGCACCTATTTGGAGGTACAGCCCCGAGGACAATAATTTGGCGAGACCACAACTTTCAACTTAATCAGATTACAAAAAAAAAAAAAAAACAATACGATTACATGACGCTTAGTGGCATCTTTTAGTTTTCTGAATCCAAACGTCAGATGTGACTGAGTAAGGTACAGACCTCAAATAATAACAGTGTTTCGCAATATCTAGACAATATAAGGTCAATTGTGTTTCTTTTTATACCTGCAGTCCGAAAAGTCAGTGTGCCACCCGTGTGCTTTCAAGGAAGAACCTTGGCGTCATATTTCGCTTTTTGCTCCACGAAAGAAACAAAACCCTTAACCCTTTATAACTCAACATCGTAAAAATATAAAAATCCTAGTTGTTCTGATAGCTTTCCGCAAATAATAAAACACATGTTTCTTGGAAATACAAAATTTTAATTATTTTTAATCGTAAATTAGTGAAAAATTGGAGTGTGACATTTATGTTACAGTGTGTGATAATGCATGTCTATCGTATATGGAACTCCTTGAAGCAGTTATTAATAAAGTATTATTCAGAATAATGAACTTAAAACAATGAATGTCACTAAAAAAAACATTTGTTCTTAATTTCACGTTATTTACACGAGTGCACCTTCACAAGTTTCGCGGCGAATGAGCTTCAAACCAGCTATGTGCTCTTGACTCGATCTCTTTTTATTGGAACAAACTAAAAATGTATAGGACGGTGTGTAACAGTACTGTAACATTGATTTAAAATTGATTTAAGCATATGTTCAGACTTACGGGAACGCTTAAATGGTTTGTAACATAACTGTCACATGATGTTATAAAGGGTTAAATGTCAATTCAAGGAAACAATGAAAACCAAAGACACTTGATCTATGTGCTGTCAGTCAATTTGGGTATGACGATGCTTGGCTAGGATGTAAATCTCAATAGTGATGGTAGAACGGCGCGCTTTACATAAACGAGGCGCACAGTAACAGTTTCAGTCCAAGTTGCACAATGGCTGGCGAATTTTGAATGACAGGGCAAATATAGATGAGGGGGTGACAGAGGGTTGGAAGCGTTTTATACAATAACCCGTTAAAAAATTTGTGGAGAATCACTGAAAGTGTATGAGACCGAAGGGAGAAGCTTTTGTGATTCTATCGATTCTGGTTCGATGGGTTAAACGAAGTTGTCCTGGTAACTATGTCACGTGACCTAGAGCGATGAAAATGAAAAGCGAACCCAATTATTGGTTAAATAGGAGAATCGGTTGCGTTTCCACCCGCCCAAATAAGTTTCTGCAATAATTACGCGTACTATTGGAATCGTGCGAGGGGTAATTATGACTGTGCTGTGAGTAGGCTTTCGCGCAGTGGTATGGCACGGTATTGTTCGACAATTGAATGAGGTGGTCAGCTAGGTTAACGAAGGTCTTCAACAAGAGAATCAGAATCAGTTAATTAACTATTGGGGTAGGAGGCTATTTAACATGCATAAGATGATTGTAACAATAGATTTTGCGGCAACCACACTCGGTGTTCAATTAGGCGTACGGGGGCATTAAGCGTTGAATAATTGGGTCGAACAGGTCTTTTTTTTTCAATGAGATATAGGTAGGTGGCTGTTCAAGAGTCAAATCAACTAAATTTACAGAGCTATTCTACAATCGAACGAGAGATATGTGCACTGTGCCGATAGATGCAAGCAAAATTAAATGCAACTGGCATCAACTTTTACAAAAGCCGCAGGTTGACACTGTAAATAACTTCTATCAGTTGTCCAGCATACTAACTACTGAGCCCGCATACGCATGCTTTGGGAATATGTTCGCATTTTGTTCCTTAGCGTGGGTGATGCCGTTTTGAAATTGATATCAATGAAAATTGGCATTTGCAACTATTTTTAACGTTTTTAATTTTGCAGAAAACATGACTTTTCACCTGCGAATCTCCGGTCAACTCCCCGGCGAACCAACATTTTTCTTCTGGGGGACGAGAAGACAATGAGGTTGCCGACAAATATCTGACAGAGTTTGACATTAGCAGACTTTATATATACATCCAGTATGGAAATTGTCTGTTACTAACTTCTTCCCAAAAGCGTTACTGCGCCAATTATGATTCATCGGAATCTGACAGAGTTTGACATAAGCTGCAGTGTGCTGTCTCTAGACTATACATAAATACATTCTGTGTTTGCGTAGTCTGTTAATTACATCTTCCCAAAAGCGAACGTAATAGATTTCTCCCTTGTCAGACAGAACTAAACAGTTCCAAAAGTCTATTAAATAGATGTCAAATTAATGTCAAAATTTTCCCCAAAAGCGTTACTGCGCCAATTATGATTCATAGGAATCTGACAGAGTTTGACATAAGCTGCACTGTGCGAATGTAATAGATATCTCTCTTGTTAGACAGAACTAAACAGTTCCAAAAGTCTAATAAATTGATGTCAAATTAATGTCAAAATTTATTCCCCCCCCCCCACGTTGATTATTTAAATAACCACTGCGCTGTTGTTGTCCTTCCATCGTGCATCGTGTCAAGTAGATTCTTATAATTAGGAAAATATTCTCTCGCCGAATTCTGGAATTAAAAGCAGGTTAAAATAAATGTCAGGCTTTTAAGCTGTCACTGTCACTACCACTGTCATGCACTTGGCTTTGTGTAAAATACGTAGACATTTCCCACGATTTATTAATAAATATCACAATTTAGTAATTAGTAGCACATATACTTAGCAGATGAACTATGATTTGTGGAATAGATACCGTTCAAGTTAGCTGGCAGTGCAGTGCTGTCAGCCATTAGTTAGAGAACGCGTACATAAACGTTTCGAAAACTGTAACCAAATACGTGCACACGGAAGGACAACACAGCGACCCAATCCTAACGAATGCGATGTCAATGGAAGGAGAATTTCCGGTAGCTGTAGGGAACTGTCATTTCGCTTTAAAGGCAGGATGATTTCTCCCATACACAATTCAAGTTGCAACTTATCCAGGCATATGTCTAAGATTGGCTCAGGCACCACGAATGACCACGACCACGACCTCCGATGGTCTCTGCAATGTTTGGCGTCCCGGAGCATTGCTGTTTGTGGCACATTCAAACGCAAATACAGCTGTCACGAAAAAGTCAGTCTGTGCCAGGGCACTTAGTGACTCGATATACATTTATTTTCATTTATATAAAGGTGACATTTTGAGTACGGTCGCTTGCCGTGATTAACTACGACAGACGACACCCGACGAATGCCGTTGTCTAGAGTCGTTAGTTTTCAAGTGCAAACTAATAAAGTCAGTCCTTTAAATTCTCTATGAAGTTTACTCATCATAGTATCTAGCCAACCAGACAGTTGTTGAGCACTACCCAAAAGGGAATTCGACGAATTGCAGTTTCAGTTGATGGCAAGCACTCGTTTTATACCTTATTTGTGACTCTTAATTAATTGAACTTCTTTTGATTTCGATTCTATTAAAGTCCTGCTATTCTTGTCTATGATCAGTTATACTAATAGGTTGTCTCGGAAATCAATATGAATTCAATTCTCCCTTGAATGCCGAGTATAATTTTGCTGATGAGTGTAGGATTTGTTTTCCATGGAAAACTAGGAAAGGGACGCAGAACAATATAAAAATAAACAGGAGCAAGAGGGATAGTGTGGGCTATTAATTCAAATTGCGCGTCTGCTTTTAAAATTAAATATCCAGCAGCTGAAAAAGAAACAAAAAGATGTTTCAAATTTCCAATTCAAATTAGTGCCCAACGAGGATTCCGAATGTGGATCAAAATATGCACAGCAAGTTGGTGTATATGTAGTCACATAGTTGAACCGCAGGCACATTTTACGAATTTTGTTTCGAAAATGTTATGTGCAGATAAGCTTGTTTGCGGTTCGATATTTGCATTCAATAATTATGTGGGAATTCAACAACTGCTAGGTAAATTGCTTTTTAAGAAAATCCTAATAAAATCACATATGACTGGAATACATGCTGGTTGTCCTGCATCAAACGAAAACCTACCCTTATATGGACGTTCGCATATTTCATCTGTTCACATTGATGAACGGGGTGTGGCAGAAAACCCTTTTTTTTGTTGGCCTAATCTGGTAGGTAATGCCAACGAAATTCTCCAACGGACGACAGTACAGATCTCAACTACCCAGTAATGGATTTAGTTCGAAGTTTGTATTCCCTCCGGGCTGTATGCTGCTTAGAAGCTTAAAGAAATCTTCATTCTCGGGTAAGGGCTAACAATTTTGAGAAACACTTACCAAACAATCACTCAAGGGAGATTAAAAATTTTTACCAACATGAAGCGAATACCTGCAGTTGCACAAATGAATACAGTCTCCTGTTAGCCACATACGTTTTAACCCCGTAATAGGAATTTCGCTGAAAAAACACTGGTTTTTTTTAAAAGTCAATGTTTTTCTTTTTCAGACGATTTCCAAGCAAATACTTTATCTTCTAGTACAATCTGAATTTTCAAAATCAAATACGTCAAACTGGGAATTGGAAGAAGTTCTTCTGCCCATTCAAACCTTCTTCCATCGATTCTTGTCCACCTTTACCTTAAAAAACCTCCGCAAATTCGCGAAAACGAAATTTAAAGATTCTTTTCAAATCAAACACACAAAACTCCGGTAAAGTGCTCTCAATTCATAATTGATTCTTCTGCATTTTTTTGCCCGATTTCAGCGCCGCCCCAACAAAAAATCTAGAGCTCCACATTTATTGTTTGTGTATTAACACGATTCATTAAGTCAGCTGTTTTGAAGTGTTTTCTATTGGAAAAAGTTTAAATATCTGTTTAAGACTAACGAAAAATGCAAAAATAGAAAATATTCATGCGCAGTGACGTCATCCGAACAGAGCAATTTCAGACCGTATGGCTATATGGAACATGCTTTCCCATTTTTGTATAGAATGTCATTCCGTCAGTACTAGTGCCGATATGGAGGTTAGTTTCTTTTAATTTGTGATTAGGAAAAAATTAAAATAAAGAAAGAGCGGTGTAAAAGTGGGTACTGAGTTTTAAAAAAATAAGACAACCAGTTGTATTGGCATGTGGTGAAAGAAAAGGTAGTAGAAGCTATCGTCAACAAGTACTAGTGCCGCAATGGAGATTAGTTTCTTTTAAGTTGTGCCCAGTGGGAAATTAAAATAAAGAAAAGGCGGTGTAAAAGTGTGTACTGAGTCTTAAAAAATACGACGACCCGTTGCATTGGCATGTGGTGAATAAAATGGTAGTAAAAGCAATCGTCAACAAGTACTAGTCTGTCAGTAATAGTGCCGCTATGGAGGTTAGTTTCTTTTAAGTTGTGCCCAGTGGGAAATTAAAATAAAGAAAAGGCTGTGTAGAGTGTGTACTGAGTTTTTAAAAATACGACGACCCGTTGCATTGGCACGTGGTGAAAAAAATAGTTGCAAAGGTAATCGTCAACAAGCCTTAGTTTATTTGTGGAATTAAAAATAAAGAGTCATTTTAGTGCGTAAATGATAAAACCACAACTGTGTTTGTCCCGTGTGGATAACGTCGATCAATTAGCGGTAAAATCGAATACAGATTTATATTTTGTTAATAAAACACTTAAAAATTATTTGTTCAATACAATTTAAGTGTTTTTATTTCACAAATACAGAGTTTTTGTAGTTTTAGTTGGGGCTGCGGATTCAAGCAAAAGACTGCAGTGAAGTGAGGGCACTTCTCTTGAAAGACAGTGGGACCATTGACTTATTATATATATGGACTGCTAGTGAAATTTTACTTCCATATAATCTCTGCCCAGAAAATGACGCCAACATAACTAGCGCTCGGGGTTCATGCGAAAAATAAGTGAAACAAAATGGCAACCATCTTGGATTTCTCCATAGAATGCTAGAGCCACCTATTGGGCGTGAGGGGATTTGTCAAGTGAAATGGTTGAAATGTAAATTCTTGCGGCATTGTTTACAATCTATGTCATCTCGAAATTGTGCTAGTTTAAATAATTTATAATAGATGGAACCAACAAAATTTGAATAAAAAATCGTTGCTCATTGTTCCATTTATTGCACAATTTTCGTATATTTATTGCGAATTAGTTTTTTATGTTGTTTCTTTGTTATTATATGATGTTATAACACTAGCGTATATTTCAATCATATTTCTGACCAATAAATAGTTATGATTGTCAAGAAAATCACATTCAAGTACATGAGAATTATACATCACTTAATTTTTTAATTTTAAGTCTTTATTCAATTAATCGCAATAACACAATCATATGCAAAACTATCTGCAACGAAATGACAATGTCGGATGTGAGTTTCCATTTAATTCTGTTTCGAACCACGAGAGCTAGCACTTATGTTGGAACCAACGCGAAGTTGGCTACTAACAGTCCATATATAAGTCAATGAGTGGGACGTTCAAGTATCAATTTAGTAAGTCTGACAGCTGTCTAACTAGATTTATTTCGGTTTTGATTGGGTACATTCAAGAATCTAGTTAGGTATCTTAAGTCGACTAGATTGGTTTGGACTAGATGTACCTACTCTGAACTACGATGTTGGTTGGTAATGTAAATTTTCCACAAACACGAACTGTCAACTTAGTTCGTACTCAGTCACTAGGTTTTTAAATATGCCCCATTTGAAAAGCTGTCATTTCTTTTTCGACGCAAAATAAAGATTTTATCCCGCCCAAATCTTACATGTATAAATAAATCCACTAGAATTGGTTCGTTGCTAAATGTCATCATATCCAGAACCAGATCAGAAACCTTGCCATTTCAATGTCACCAAACAACACTCAGTTGACTAAAGTTTCGTAATTAAAATCATACAGTAACAAGGATTTGCTGTTGTTTGTGCTTGGGTCTTAATCATTTTTAACCTTGACTTTGAACATTATACTCTGGAATATTTTATTTTAATGTTTAGATTAAATTAAAACTTTAATAATTAAACAAATGTATGTAAGCCAATCCTGAAAACGTCAGACCGAAAAAATGTTTCTGCAGAATTGTAAGAGTGGAAAGGAGATGTCTGGTTTGGGTTGGCATTGTGCGTGCTGACTATGCAAACTATGCAAACATTAGTTGAAATGCGTTCCCGTGTGCAGAGGAGAAACGCAATGACCCGACTTTCATTCAACTGTGTAATATAGTTGGAAACAGGTAGTTGCACCAGGAGGCGCAAACATAGGTTCCTCTCTAAAATGAAATTGTGAAGTTTGTTTCTAAAAATTGCAAAATTAAAGAGAATACAAAAAAACTTGTTCGCTTTTCCACCCTGGACACGTGACGCTTAAATGAAAACGAATATGCAAAACATTTTTTTAAATCAAAGTAGGTACTTACTTTTAAATTAACAGTTACAAAAGCTAAGTGCTTGAACATCGATTGTTGGTTCCACTTGTAACTGTTACCAGTTCAATTAACAACACTTGGGCTGAAAAAAAAAGAAATAGAGAATCATTAAAAAAATTTTTTTCTACGACTAAATAGTAAAACATAATGTCAGTTCTATTCTATGTTACTTCTAAAGAAAAAAATATAATGTCCTGTACTTATAATGCTCGATTTTGAATTGTATTTAACATCAATTTTTGTTTTTTCCGTCGGCAAACTACTGCCGGCATTGATAAACTTGAACTGACTTCGTTATGACACTTTCATTCGTTTTCTTCTTCTTGTGGCTTGGCAAAACCGTGAAAAGAGGTTTGCAGATATCAAATTAAAAAGAATTGACAATGGTTTTTTGTAATGCAAAATATGAATTCAACAATGCAGCGACAGATGAATTTGCGACATTACAGACAAATTGATTCACATCTAGAAGTACATTGGGCCTTACCTTGTAGTTTTCACTCAAAATTTAAGTAATTCACTGTGGCTATATTTTACATATAAATTTCGCAATTGTGAGCTTCGATAAATTAAAAGTGGAGACTAAAATTGGTGATTGGTGCGGCGCATTGTGTTTTGCAAGTACACGCGTGCTCAGCGAACCAGCGTTGTTTTAGATGAATGCTTTGCGAACGTCGTTACTTTGTATTTAAATAGATAATAGCGACCCCACATCTTGTCTACAAGCGAAAGATCTACGGCCAATATTTCTGTAGATGAGATGTGGATCAGCTCTTATAGATTGGCTATAAGATAAGCACTCATCCTAATCCCTCCATCAAAACCTAACTATACAAGAGTCCACAATATATGACAAAACACTAACACTAACTTTTTGTTTGTTTTTCCTCTAATTGCAGGTTAACTTATTGAGTGATCGCAGTAAAAATAAGTACACCGGAAAATTAATCATAAAATATATATAGCTATTCGATTCATACAAATAACTATAATCAAAATATTAACTTCTCGCTTTAATCTAAAAACAGAAAGGAAAATTAAAAATTACATAAAGCTTTAAGAATAACTATATATAAAATCTCGTTTTAATAATCGTAACAACTCAACCAGGTAACCTATATTATATACCACACTCCAAGCCATATAAGCTTCTCTTGCAATATTTAAAACAATACCTATTTAAATAAGATCAACTCCATCGTGCTTTAACTCTTCTTATTCACAAAACAAGAGGAAACTACAAAAATATTATTATTGTTAACAAACCAGTTTTGATGGCAACTCATCATCATCATCGTCACCAAACATCGCAACATTGAATATCAGCATCATTATCCGAAACAATAAGAAAGCTGCTAAAGCAATATTTTAAGTAGTGATTCTAGCCATTAATCGTCTAGCAGAGGGTAGAGGAGGGAGATATTCCGTTATTTATTTCAATATGCTTAAGGATAATCAACGCAAGTTCTCATGATAACGAACGTGAATGTATGTATTGCGAGTCTAACTCGAATACAACAAGAAGAAAAGACAACAAACAGAAAAAACAACCGCCATCAGCAACATAAAAAAGAACAACAAACCAAAATTGAACCGTTTCAGTATAGATGGCAGAACAGTCGCTATTGCCAACAAACAAAACAACAACAACAACTACAAAGGCACTTTAACAAACAACATCAGCTACCAGCAAACCAAATACTCCGCGGTTACGATAAAATTGCAATACACCAACCCAAGCGCAAGCAACAAAGTCCGCAGCTACAAGTGGATTTCGAGCAGCAACAGAAAACCATCAACTGCTGGCAACTGACGAAATATGACGGTGAGTTAAAGTGTTATAATATTTCAGGTGGTATACCAGACCTATTCAGATACGGAATGCAAGGCAAGCGAAATCAAATGTTTGCAGTGTCATTCGAAAGCACTTAAAAAGCTTTGGGATTATTATTTGAACTTGACACTGGTCAGTAGTGCCGTTGTGTTAATTTGGTACCCTTAATTTATTACCTATGGATCTGAAAGGGAGCCCGCATCCACCCACACGATCGTATGCGCACAACATGCCAAAGGTGAAGTATTATCTGCAACGGTTGTTAAGTTAGTTAGATACCGCCAATGTACATACAAATTTGTTGGCCAGCGTAAAGTTTGTGTGCCAACGGATATTCGGTAGGTAACTGACCCGGCGAAATGTGCTTTAACCTTGAGCTACATAACACACACATGGACTGATTCAGTTGATAGCTTGGCACCTCCGAAACTGACAACTTGAAAAAGAGACAGAGTCGACTTTAAACTTTGCAGCTTTAAGCAGGTTTTCAGATTAGACGAGGCGGTTAAATTACTTTCTGAACACACTCAGGGAGCTCAGTACTTTTACATACAGAATCGGCTGACAATCATTTTAAGTTGTCCAGGCTAAAATTTTTTAACTCACAAAGACATAATTTTCCATGCAAAATTGCATATTGTGACCTGGAAAATATTAAGTGTGAAGGTCAAAAATGATTAAGGCCCATTGTATATGTTTTCATAAAAGTAACGTCTGAATTTTCATATTTTTTTTTAAGATTTTAAATTTGGTAAACAAATAAAATTTGAATATATGAGGAGGAGCAATTTTGGGAGATTTACTGTCTGAAAAAATTTCAGGTGACTTTTGGAAAAATATGCGCAACGTTAGGGACGAGTTTCGGTCGTATATGCTTTTTTGTGTTTTTCGTAAAGATCAAAATTTTGAACGAAACATGCGTCAAATTTACAGGAATCCGTGTTTGTGTTTACAGTTTAAAATTGCATGAGTTTTCAGCAGAAACTACTATATTTGGACACACTCTGTCAATTGTCTAAAATTCTGTGCAGAAATTGGGGGAGTTTTGGGACATCGAGGCAGTGTTCTAAAATATGTGTGCCTGAGGGCTTAAAGTGGACGAATTTTACTATATATGAAACAATAACTGCAGTGAGTAAAATTGTAAGAATTGGCGGTGGAAATTTGCAAACACTCAGTGTTCGTTTGGTAGCATGTGTCAAAGTTGGACAAATTTTATGGCGAACTTTTGGTTCGTTTTGGACACTTTTAAATTTTTTTTAGTCCAGTCAAAAGTTCTGAATATTCTATGTTGAAAGACCGAAATTGGATGAGTTTCGGGACTTTTAGGGAAGTTAGTAAATTTTGTAAATGGGCTGAAATATAAGGTAAATTTTGAATATTCAGACAATGGACCGAAACAGTGTGAAAATGTTTTAAAATATATTTCTGAACTATCTGACACATGCATTTTCGATGTCCGAAGATGGAATTTAAGAAATGTTGGTAGTAAAATTGTTGGTATTTATTTGGCATAGACCGCTATGTTTCGACAGCAAGTCTGACCGAATTTCGGAAGCAAACTACCAAAATTTTGAGGCACTTATTCAGTGCTCTGCAATTTGTGTGCGAAAGAAACAACCCGTATTGAATTTGGGTGTTTTTTGTTTTTGACACATTCATTGAATTAAGTGATTTACATTTAAATGTTTTGTTTGACACTTGCTGTTTTTTCCGTTCAATACTCAGAAAGACGTCGGTCCAAAGGACCTCATCTAAAAAAGCCAAATAGCCACTCTTAGATTTGGTTTAAATGCCAGTTTTGCTCCTTCGTCAATATATCATTTCTTTGACTGTCAGCTGCGCATTTTCATAAATTGATTGGCAAAAAAATTACATTGCGTCGTAAATTGCACTCGACAAATATATGAGCGAGTTTGCCTTTCCATTGGTTTGTTTTTATCCCCAAATGGACGTGCGTACTATTTATGTTCCCTTAGATCAACATGGCAAGCACGTCATTTGGTACTTTTCCGTTGAAATTTGCACTTGTATACTTCCGTTTGCATCTGTCTCGGTTGTAGTAGTCCAATTTGCAATGAGCTTCATCCGACGAAGGTATACTAGTTGCGCTTCATTGCTAAACCGAAATTCAAACGGTCAAGTTCAATCAAATAAAGTGTCCGTTCAAAATAACAGCAACAATTTCTTCTTCGTATTTATGATGAAATATATATATTTAATTATCATCAGTGAATAAGAGTGTTTAAGAAACAAAAATTTACCTAATTGGGGGATTGATTTCAATCATTTCCATAAATTCAGAGACATGAAAAAAAATCCAGTGCATTGTTTATAAATATTTACTGTCGTAGAAAAATAAAATAACAATAAATAAAATATATTTAAAAAAAAAAAAAAAATAATTAATTTTTAAAATTTAAATTTAAAAAAAAATATTCAAAAAGAAAGTTGAATTGTTATTGAAGTCTTTTTTGCAAAGTGGCAATTTTTGTGACCGATTTGGGAACATTGTGTCGTAGAAAAATAAAATAACAATAAATAAAATATATTTTTTTTTAAATCACAAAATAATTGATTTTTAAAATTTAAATTTGTTTAAAAAAATATTCAAAAAGAAAGTTGAATTGTTTTTGAAGTCTTTTTTGTGTGTTTTGCAAAGTGGCAATTTTTGTGACCGATTTGTGAACATTGTAGGAAAGTATTTTTTTTGTCAGACTCTAAACACAGTTTTGAAAGCCAACGGCATTCGCACCAGTGACAATGGAATACATATTAAAAAAACTTAAATTTTGTCGCAGTTCTCGAAAGGTTTGTATTTCTCAATCTTTTACGACTGAGTGTTTCATAAACGGGAAAAATTTTCAGGAATTAAAATGCCATATATCTCGTTTTGATTAATAGGAAAACCGACTTCCGAAATATTTCCAAAAAAAATTAAGCAACACCAACAAAGCTCACACATTCGTGGACAAGCCAAAAGAATTTCCGTGAATTCTGCGAGTCTTTAAATGAAAAACGATGTATTTCTTTGAAAACCACTCTCATTATTGTGTTCTTTCGTCGGCTATTTTCTGTTTCGGTGTTACCATTATTTTGTGCAGACGTTTTGCGAGGGATGGGTTTGGACATAATTTTTTTTTTCGGTGATTAAAAGTGATTAACAAGTTAAATTTAGTAGAGGAGTATTTCAAAATGTGATTTTTGCATTTAGAAAACTAAACGGTTTTTCCGGAGATGTTTAGACACATTATTCTTGCATTTTACGAAGGTGACATCTCTCTCCATTTTCAAGGGCAAATATGGTGCTTCTTCTCTTGGTACCTCAACTGACAGAAAAAAAATGTGTTTCCAGATCAGAGCTCCGAATTTATGATTTTTTGTTGGTTCGGAGCATACTGGTCCAAAATCTGAGCACAGCCAACCGATTGTTTGCTGAAAGTTAGTAGTCCTTTCATTTACAGAAAATTAAAGGAGGATTGGAAAAAAGTGTCGCTCAAGAAATACTTTTCATATGGTTTATTTTTCCAGGTCGCTCTGGGAGCGCTGGACTCAGTCTATCCAACGTTGTGCAATAATAATAAATAACTAAAAATAAATAAAAATAAAATAAAAAAATGTGTGTTTGAAAGGTGCTGCCACCTTTGGTAGCAGACTCTTCCCAGAATGTTTTATCAGATCCGGTGGCCGGAAATCTAGCACATCAAAGGTTCACCTCATCCCTTAATTGAGAGCTATACCCGTAGTTGTTAATACCGCAAGACTTGCACTGTAAATGTTTCGATTCCTGAACTAGTCTTCTCTTTTATGTTAAAGCTGTTGATATAGCTTGACAAAATGTTAAAAAAAAATAAACAGACACAAGAGCTCCTGGTCAGATCACAGCATCCCTCTTCAATTGGACTGTTTGGGGTTTTTTTTTTGACTTCATCCTTTTTCGCTCCTCGCAGAGAAAACAAAAAATCGGTCGAGTACGATTCCTTTTCGAATGAGCTCAGTATCAGATTGTGTCGTTCAAAGGAGAACTGATGAAATCATCTTCTGTCATCTTTCCACTGTAAACACCTTCATCGTCATATAAAGGGGCGGTTTTTTTTTCTGAGGTGGCTGATAGCCTTTTGTGGTTTCGGGTACGTCTTATAACGTGGCGGTACTATGACCGCTAAATTGTTGGTCGATGAATGCACCATGGAGACTTTTCTCTGAGGTGCTCTCTGCAGGCTTCAGTAACTGCAGAGGGTGCCCAATGTCGCATTTCTCCTTCTGGACGGTTTCTGCAGTTTCTTCAAAAACAAATCCCCACAACAGATTGACGTCATGTGTTGCGGTCCTACGCCGATTAAGAACAGCTCCGAGGTTTTGAGTAGCACCTCGGGTTTGTAGTATATGCATGTCTAGGTTTCAGACCACCTCTCTCAGAGGCTCATCTTGTGATCACCATTTAGCGAGGAACTCGTACAGAGATGCCATATCCGGCACAATAAATGTCACTCAATGTTCTCTCTGGGTATATTTTTTTCCAATAATTGGACGCTAGTCTTGTAATTCAGTCTTTTATTTTTATTTTTTTAATGCAATAAAGTGCAATTCAAATATTTAATTAAAGTTCCTCTCAACTTGTATACCCTTTTCATGGGCCATGCTCAGCTTCGCATGCAAATGCAATCCAAAGTGTCTGTCGCCAGTTAATGCTTTTCGTAATTCATTTCCCTCTTATGGCAAATTAATCGCAGTTTAAATGTAATCTAAATTTGTAGAGTGTGTAACTACATGAAAACTGCAAGCAACCAAATTGTAGCTACATGGTCGATAGTGAAATAATTCAAATAAGTGGCAGGTAATGCATATGGGATTTGCTAAGACAACCACGGCTATTTGGCTTAAAAAAAATTAAAACCTTCTTCAAACAAAATCTGTGGCACTCGAAAACTACTATCGCAGCGTCCGTCGTTGTGGGAATTGTTGCCACGAGTTTCATAGTTAGAAACTCATTCTTTCAGCGTTTTGCAAATGGGTCAATGAAGGACGGACAAATAATTCCGGTTGGTAGGTAGGTATAGGAGGCCCAACAACATAAACAAAAAACGTTGACTTACATAAATCATCAACTGAGTCAGAACAGAACACGCGAGTTCTCCCTTTGGGAGATTCAAGGGTGTTAGTAAAAAGATGACAAAGGAGGCTGACGCGAACGACATTATGGGTTTAATGTCTTTCTTAAAGATTGGGACATTATCGCAATCACAGTCACTTCATCCTCTGGTTGACTGGTTAAAGTCATTAAAAGAGCCGATGAGGCTTAATGTTGCAATTTTTCTATAACTATGTGAAACTATAGGCGCTCCTTATTTTTAATCTGGCCTCACTCTCACTTTCGCTGGTTGGATACACTTGCCGGGCTTACCCTGGAGCGCGTTGAAGATTGTAAAAAAACGTGTCTAAGAACGCTTCGAAAATCGAGTCAGAAAAAGGGTCGAAAACGGTTTTAAAAACCACTTAGAGAAGCGTCAAAAAGCGCTGGAGCTTGGCTAAGAACGCTTTCTAAATCGACTCAGAAAACGAGAAGCGTCAAAAAACTCTGGATCGCTTGGAAAATCGTTAAAAACTTGTCTAAGAACGCTTCGAAACTTAATTCAGAAAACGCGTCAAAAACGCTTGCAAAAACGATTTAGAAACCTAAAAAAACGCTTTAAAACACAAGTCGTCAAAAAAACCTTCAAAATCGCGTAAAGTTGACAAATTCGCAACAAAACGGTTGCAGTCAACATAAACTGCGGCTGCCGAGTAACTTTCGCTTGGGAAAATGCCAAGGAGGGTTGTGCAGTTGTTGTAAGTGCGTGCTGAGGATAGCTGCTAAAATACCAAAAAAACAATAAAAAAATTTATTAAAGCAGTTTATGTCGATAGGAAAAAAAAATCAAAATGTTGGGTCATCGGGTGGCACGGGATCATCGCTGGTTGAATTTCGGGCTGTTCGCATGAATATGGCCCAAAACCGGTTCATCGGGATGTCTATGGTTTATCTAAACCAGAGCGTTTCTGCTTCGTCACTGGAAAGTTCAGTAGCAGATGATATACTGTGACGCATACGAATTTTTTACATATTATTTTACATAAAGCTTTCCCAGACGATTTTCAGTTCTTTGTATTGGAATTGAAGGATGTTCTTCTGCTTCTCCTTTGTGGTGGCTGATCCGCTTCAAAAACATCGCCAAAGGTTGTCAAATGCCTCTCTAGGGGATGTCCAGATGTGGAATTTCCGCTCGGGTTGGCTGACGAACTGAGAGATTTTCTCAGCCGAAATTCCTGTATTTGTTTCTGGTGCTCTTCCTTATTTGTCCCACAGATGCGATAGTCATTCAGTTTACGAAGGCGAATATACTGATCTTTGGAGAGCTGTCCTCGGCTCATGGCCGTATAGCGGACTTGATTGCATGCACATACATGGGATGAGTAATATTCTTTGGTGCACCGCAAAACAACGGTGCCCAGGGACTGTTTCTTGGAAATACACAGCGCTTTTGTTTCGCCAAACGTATTGTCTCTGGCTTTTATGGAAGGAATTTTAGTACTTAGCACCTGTGGAATATTTCTTTTGTGGCAGGGACCTTTATCGGGGAACCTTTAGCATTTTGCTTATGCATTGTCCCTCAAAGCCGAGAAGAGGAAAAGGGCGAGTATAGCAACTCAGTGCATAGAGCGCCGAACCAAATAAAAAACCTTGCGCTCCATAGATGTGCATCCAACAAATTAAATCAAGGTCACGCCTTGGCTACCCACAAGTAAACAATGCGCTTCATGAGAAACAGCGAACAATAAAATACGCTTCTACCACATATTTGGCTCAGGCATACATAATTCCTGGATAGAGAGGGTCGTTCCATTAAAAAAACAATGCAGAAACTCCTTCACACCGAACCCTGATCATAATAAGAAAGCTGTAGGGAGTAAGCTCTGGAACTACTGCACCGATTTTAGAAATTCCTTCACAAAACAGTAGTAGTGCCTTTATAAAGGGTGTCCCATAATTCATTGTACATTGATGCCAACGAAAAAAGGTTCCAATGTTACAGCTGACTGGTCGGGGTTAGTAAAAATGGAGCACGTTTTATTTTTATTCGCGGAACTGCGCGTCGGCGCGGCGTTTCAGTTGAAAGAAATGAGAAAAGTTCTTTCGCCTTTGTGCTCCTAGGGTAGATAGAAAGAGGGGTATATGATGTTGGTGCATCGTTTGATTGATGAAGTACTTGAGTAGCCCCAAAGAGTTTATTAGCTTTTTTTATGGAGCCGAACACAAATCAACCCCCTCTGCTGTACTCTGATTAATGCCAACTGCAATAGAATTAAGTTGGGCAACAGTTTTTTGTTGTGTATAGCGGATGCCTGGCAGTAATAGAAACCTACTCATACCTACCTTCCTTAGAAATCGAATAAAATGTCCCTTCCCTTTCCTCTCAATGAAGCTGCTGACCAACTTCATTCAAGGGCTCACAAATTGACGAAACTTTTTATTGTCCAATAGACAGTCATCATCAATACACGTGTATTTTTGGCCAGATGTTGTGATGCTCTGGGCGAAACCGGCGCACTCACCAACCAATTGAAACAATTCCAACGAAGCCCTCTGAGCACCTATTAATTTGTTCGTCGAAAACAATATACCACCGTACAATATGCATGACATTTTGATTTAATAACGAGTCGTACATTTAATTTCAACGGAATTCCACCCAAGGGCGACTGGCCGATAAACTGAGCAGATTTCTGGAAATTGTCATAATTCGCATTGTGTCCACCAGAATATCATTTCAATGTAATACTTTGAATGGCAAAAGAAAGGAAAAAAAGAAAACAATTCCATACCATATAAATTAAAAAAGAAATGCATACGCACCCACATTGACATTCACAGTCGCATGAGGGTAAAACAGCAACAGCCCCTACGGACGGGTGCATTCCTGTGGCTAGTGGCTGTTGAAAACTTTGTCGGTCCATTTTGCTTTAAGTAATGGCACGTGTACTACCTCATCACAAATGATTGTGTGGGAGTTTGAATGGATATTCTGCACTCTAAGAGTTCTTCCAAGGGGTTTCTCTGGCTCATAACAATTTTTACCCTGAATGTATGATATAAGAATGTGCCAGGCGTTCGATTGGGAGTACGGCCGGTTTCGAGGCCGGTGTTATTTATTTCAAAATGTGTATCGTACCAACCTTTGAGCAATTGTTAAAAAATAAAAGAATCAAACCAAACGTTGGGTTTATTTTTTTTATTTACTACGCAGTTCTTATTCAAAATAATAAAGTAGTGACCCAATTCCTAGTTTCTCATAGATATTTTTCAATTTTGGGACGAATGATTTAGATTGAATTTGGGTTTTTTTCCGAGAATCGAACCTGGCTTAGCAGTCCATTACTCCTAAGGAATTCTCACTGTGCTGTTTATAAACACACACATGAGGACAATAATATTGCTTCTTTTTATACGACACTTGAAGGTTTCAATGAAACGCAGCACACCAATACAACCCTAATGCTTTAGAAAACGTGTTTACTCGAACTTTGCAGAGAACTTCTATTCTCCCATCGACTTTGTATGCCAAAGGCTTCCTTGCAATCAATATAATATAATAGCACTGTATTACGTTGGGACGTTTGGTGCGGTATTGAGGCAAAAATACCAAGCGGAGTGTACCAGAAATGAGTTAAATGTTTGACCATGCTATTCGTCTGTCGCACTGTGACAAAAATACTATATTCGATATTTAATTTTTCATTTCTAATAGAAATATTAACCGAGCTTCAAAAACAGCAAACAAATTAGTTATCTGCTGAGTAAAAAAAAGAAAAAACTAGAAAAAAACGACCCTCTTTATTTTCTTGTTTGCAATTATTTTACCTATATTAAAAGAGCAATTTTAATTTCCTTGGATGTAGTATTCTTGTTTTATATATATGTAGGTAAATCAAAATTTTAATAAAAAATAATTCATTAATATTTTTAATAAATAAAACAAAAAGACACACTCTTTCAGTATTTTTTTGGTTTCAGTAGAGCTACAAAAGAATTCTCGTGAGTTCCCGTGGAAAATTGACCATTATTGTTGACCCTAACAAAGACGGCAAGAAAACTTGCTGATTTTCAAAGGAAATAAAACCAAAAGTAGTGGACATACCATTACAAAACTTGTTTATTCTTGTTACACAGGATCTGAATTTTTCATTACATGGTTTTAAAGATGATATTGGACAAGTGATGGTCTCCGTTTTCGATACACTGAGATACCCGATTTGCGAAGCATATCGATTCGCTATTTCCTCACGAATGTTGTCCTTCAGATGATTTAACATTCGAGGACTGACATTTTGCGATCTGTCAAAGTTGTTAAGTTTTTTAAATACCTCCGTGAATAATTTCAATTAAATGTAATTAAAACACGTAAAAAATATCAAATAGTTGATTTTAAACTTATTCCAAAAGAGCTACCTACATCTGTATAATAAAATCAGAGTAAGCCCTAGTATATAGAACCATCTTAATTTCATCGTTGCTCATGAATAAAAGAGGTGTCACGGAGACTTCACCTGACCATTTTAATAGTGAAAAACGCCGCCCAATTGAAACTCCGTGTAGCATGGAAAGTGAATATATAACAGGCATTAGTATCGAGAAACTGAAACAAATTCTCGACGAAAAAAATGCAGATCTTGCTAAGGGTCTCGCTTCAAAAAAGGATTTCCAGTTGCTATGTACGAAGATGACGAATTTAAAAGCAAAGCAAGAAGAGATTTCGGCAAAAGTAGTCCATCTAGAGAATCGCAACAAACTGCTGGAGGCTCAAATGGACAGGCTAATGCAAAAAAGCACAGAAAAAAACTTAATTGTACACTTGCCAATAGAAAATGGTAATGATCCGGTGCAAAGTGCAAAGTCCGTCTGCGATGGACTGTTAGAGAAGTCAGAGGTAAACACCGAAATCGAAGACGCGTACAAAGTGCGTGGCCAAGATTCAAATAGCGCAACGGTTATTGTGAAAATGAAATCTCGCTACAGTGCAATAAATGTGCTCCGTAATGCTAATAAGCTAAAAGGGACAAAAGTTAGTATCCGCAAGGATTTGCCGCAAAATGTTCGTCACAGGAGGGCTAAATTGGTTGCGGTCATGAAAGTTCTTCGCGAGTTTCGACCGTCAATAAAAATAACTCTAAATGATGATAAACTTTACGTGGATGGGAAAATGTTTCACTGGGATGTATCCGACGGACTGAGAAGTGGCAATAAGGAAGGCCTGGATGTAATAAAACAAACATTTGGAGAATTACCAACATCTTTAGTAAATTTATTACAAGAAATGCAAAAAAACAACACCGATACGCCAATGTCATCAAGAACTGTCAAACAGCAAACGCCAAAAGGAGCTGTCAAAAAGTCAACCGCGGTACACATGTCGGGTGGAAACCCAAGGGCACGTTTTCATGCGACATCTAATTGATTAGTACCCGTCTACCAGAACACCGAAAAACAACCAGCAATTAAAGTTTTAAGTTATAATGTAGCAGGGCTAAAAAATAAGCTATTATTTGGAGATTTTTTCAATTATATACATGAATTCGATATATTTTTACTTTTTGAAACACATGTAGTAGATTATACAAAATTTAATTTAATGAACATTTTTTCGCAATATGAATTAAAAAGTATACCTGCGGTAAAAAACAATTTGTATGGAAGAGCAAGTGGAGGCGAATTATTTGGATACAGGAAGCAGCTAAAAGGAGTAAACATAATATTCAAACAAGTGGAAGAAGCTACTGTGATGGAACTTAAAATGGACGCTAAAAGCTTCCAGATAGTCCCAATATATCTTAATTGTAGTCATTGGCAGCGCGACTTTGATAAAGCAAGAGATCTATTAAACGCATTAGGATCAGCAGACTTAATGTTAATCGGCGACTTCAATGGAAGAATCGGATTAACGCAAAATAATTTTTCTAGTGGGTTCGACTCAGCATATTTAAAAGTACTTCGTAATTCAAAAGATGAGACCAGAGATAATAAAGGTGACAGAATCCTCGAACTAGCAGATGCTTTTGATTGCCGAATACTGAATGGGAGTTGCGATGGTGACCCACTTGGCGAATATACTTTTCTACGCGGCGCAGCATGCTCAGTCATCGACTATTGTTTTCTATCTGGATCTTGTATTTCCATGCTCAGCGAGTTTAGAGTGGCAATGAAAACATTCTCAGATCACATGCCTCTTGAAATATCTTTTAAGATTTCATCTCCCTCTAGCCCGATGAACCCTGCGCAACTAGGACTGTTACCAAAGCTGATATGGAAAGACGAATTTCGAGAATTGTACCAACAAAATCTAAATGCGGAGCTCGGTTTATTGAGCGAATCTAGTACCCCTCCCAGTACTGAACTACTAACGGAGATCATAAAAAGAGCCGCACCAAAAAGAAATTTAATAGGTGAAATTCGTAGAGATAGAAAACAAAAATGGTTTGATAGGGAATGCATGCGAGCCAGAGACACTTCTTTTGCATATCTGAGATTACTGCGGTCAAGTAATTCCACTACATTCAAACTTCTGTACGCCTTGGCTAATAAGTACTTTAAGCATCTCTGTCTTTCGAAAAAACAAGCATACAATCAGCAAAACGTAGACATTATTAATAAAGCGAAATCATCAGCAGAGTTCTGGAAGGCCGTGAAGGTCATAAATGGAAAGAGAAATGTTGTCGCCCCAGGCCTGCAAGCAAATATGCTCCAATGCCATTTCACGCAGCTCCTCAACACACCGCAAGTCTCTGCATCGTTTCAGTACGCAGCCCCTTTGATTATAGTTGAATTCCTGGATGCACCTATTACTTTGGATGAAGTGCAAAGTGCTATTTCAAATGCAAAGATGAATAAAGCACCGGGAGAAGATCGCGTGCCCTTTGAATTCTACAAGAACTGTACCCCTGAATTTCTAACAGCACTTAAATCAGAATTCAATCGGATCTTCGAAACGGCGGACGTTCCAGAGAGCTTTCGAAAAGCGATAATATACCCGTTATACAAAAAGGGAGACTACGAGGACCCGGCTAATTATAGGGGAATATCTTTCCTGAATGCGTCAGCTAAGCTATTTGCAGCTGTTCTTTTCAATAGGCTGACAACTTGGGTTGAAAACGAAAAAATACTGCATGAATTTCAAGCAGGTTTTAGATCTAAATATTCAACTATTGACCAAATATTTTCACTTGTGAATATAGCTGAGACCTACAAAAAGAGGCGCAAAAAACTATATGTATTTTTCGTAGATTTCAGAGCAGCATTTGATACCATACCACGTGAAGCCCTCTTTTACAAACTGTACAAAATTGGACTTTCAACTAAAGTCATTAACGTTTTGAGGGCTATGTATGACAGTAATACGGCGTTCATCTGGGATGGGAATCACTTATCTGAGGAGTTCCGAACGACTATGGGTGTAAAACAGGGATGTATTCTTAGCACGTTGCTGTTCATCTTATATATTAACGACATAATAGACGCTATTAAAGGAGGAATAGAGATAAGCGGAACACGCATTCCTGCGCTGTTATTTGCGGATGATATGGCTCTCCTAGCAGATACTATAGAAGGTGCGCAGCTGATGATAAACAAACTAGAAATCTATTGCAAAACCTGGAACTTGTCTCTTAACCTAGCAAAGTCGAAGATGATGATTTTCAGGGATGGCGGTGGGAGGTACTGTCAAAGGGAAAAATGGACGTATCAGGGTGAGCCAATTGAAGTTGTGCGCGAATATAAATACTTAGGTGTTTTGATTGCATCAAACCTAAACATGAAGAGGCACTTAACATCGAAATTAGCGGAAGCAAAGCGTGCAGTCGGTGCAGTTTGGGGAAGTTGCATCAACAATAAAAACATATCGCACAGCGCGAAGCAGAAAATATTCCGCGCAACTGCATCTTCCATCGTTCTTTATGGAGCGCAAGTATGGGGATACCGACCATATGAAGAGGTAGAAAAGTTTCTTCGTTATTTCATAAGAAGGACACTCAGACTGCCGAGCAGTTCGCCTATCTACATGCTCCATTTGGAGACAGGTATAGCCCCCCTGTTCTTGGACACACTCAAACTCCACCTGGATTATGTGTTAAGAGTTATGGCAATGAGTGATCACAGATTACCAAAAATAGTTTTATCGCACATGATATCGACCAAGGGAATTTGCGTGCAAGAGTGGGAAAAGCTGGCCTCTGCTTGCGAGTACAATCTATCTGTTGCGCACAATGAGCAGTTAGTATCTCTTAAGATTAGGTTTAATACCCTACTGAAGAAAACAGGTCAAAGATTATATGACCAATTTGAAAGTGAAGCACTGGCATCTCAACACAGGTCATACTATAGCAGACTGAGCTACTATCCACGGGACAAAACTTATTTCTTGGATGGCGCATCCATCGATATGATATCCACTATCTTTAGAATAAGGGGGGAACTTTTACCTCTTAATTACATTCCACATCGCCCAGAACTTCCTATACTGTGTTCCATATGTAACCGGAAAGAACGTGAGGATGTATTTCACTTCGTAGCAGTATGCCCCATTCTAACAGAAATTCGTTTAAATATCTTTGGAGTACGTACACTTGAGTTGAATGAAACGATAAGCATATTCAACGGCGACAGAGGTTGGGACGCATTATATAGATATACAACTATTGCCCTACGTTATCGAAACTGTATAATTGCTGAAAATTTTTAAATTATTTTGTTAAATTAGGTATAAAAAATAGGTATACATATTGTTACAAATGTTTAAAATGTCAGTCTGGTAGACGGCCTTGGCCAAACCGCTAAAGACTAAGATATTATGTTTTTTTTTGTTTGAGTTTATACATTTTATGAAATAAAAAATAGTCTAACTAACTAAACTAACTAACATTCGAGACCGATCGGTGTAAACGATAGATTTAAGGTAACCCCATAAAAAAAAATCGCACGGAGCCAAATCAGGTAAGAGCGCCGGCCACGTACGGTCGCCTCTCAAGGAGATTAGACGATCGGGGAATGTTCCCTCAAAAGATCCATCGATGCTCGTGCTGTGTGGGCCGTGGCTCCATCTTGTTGAAACCACACATCACCAAGGTCCAGTTCATCGAGTTTTGGGATGAAAAATTCTTCAATCACCTCTCTGTAGCGAGCTGCATTCACCGTAACAGTGCGTTCGTTTTCTTCGGAGAAGTAGGGACCAATTATCCCTACTTTTGAAACAGTACACCATACGGTGACACATTCACAATGCAGTGGCATCTGATGAATTTCACGTGGATTGCGATCACTCCAATATCGCCTGCGGGATGGATGTTGAAGCGAGTACGGAAAGCACGTTGAGTGGAAATCATGGAACGAACTTTGGAAAAGTAAGCCTCGCAGGCAAATGCGCGTTGCTCTTTCGTCCAATGCATGATGTCGACTGACTGCGGCGTAGATGAAACTTCGGGAAGTCCCCTAAAAAGTGAGACACTCTCCACCCACATCCGACCACTCCCCTGGGATGAAAAATGAACTGTGAACTGTAACTAAATCTTAGTTCCGATTGTATTTTTTTGGGC
Source organism: Cheilosia impressa (assembly GCA_948293265.1). Lineage (NCBI taxonomy): Eukaryota > Metazoa > Arthropoda > Insecta > Diptera > Syrphidae > Cheilosia > Cheilosia impressa. Next base: position 5,109,018 of record OX411885.1, on the reverse strand, counting down.
TCAATTGTATTTTTTACTTTTTCGTATACGAGTAGGAGTAATATATCGTTTTCGTACAAAATTTCTAATGATTTCGAGATGTTTTGTAATTGTATGTTATGCGACGCATTTTCGTCCCTCTGTCTGTCTGTCTGTCGGCTTCTGCGGCTTACAGCTAGGCGGATTTGTTTCAAACCTCGTTTTTCGGGCGAAACTCACAATAAGGCTGATTAACAAAACTATGTTTTAAATATAATATGGTAATTTTTAACCTAATGGCAATGAAAGTTTTTTTTTCTAAAGCATCGTATACCGTATAATATAAAATAAATTGGGTGTTTTCTATGGGCTACATGAAATTTTATCCAAAATACATGTAAAATTTCCAATTTTTTTTTTAAATGATTGCATTTTTTGTTTTCCGTTATTTAACAATAACGGTACTTTAAGCAACGACTTGTATTTCAAAAAACATATTTTCGAATTGATAAAAAATCAAATATAAAGGTGATGTTTGCATTTTACATAAAATTTCAACAAGTGTAAATGCAAGTAATACCTCAGACATTATTTGCGATCACACACTTTCATTCCTATATTTCCTATTAAAGTATGAATATTTTATCAACGGAAACACTTAATTTGATATCAAAATTGAAAGAATCCTCTGTATTCGGAATAGTGTATATTCAAATAAATTTGTTGTTCCTTAATTTCATTAAACGGTTATTTTCGTTTATGTGTGTATTCGAAACTGCTATATACAAATCTCAAAGAAAACAAATTGAAAGTTCGCTAAAACTCCTGAAGTTGACTTTTAGCTTTTGTCATGTTTATCATAATAATTAACTTTAACAAGTAGAAGTGTTATCATCGGCCTGGCCGATGCTTTGATACCCTCCACTGCATACAAGTCATGCGAAATTGGTTTTGTATGGGAGGTACCGAAACTACTTGACCGACATAGCCCATTTTCAATACCAACCTGACGACGAACGATAAAAAGAAGTCCTTTCACCAAATTTCATTTGCCTATGTCAGTTCCTTTGGTCGCTATCGTGCTTTCAACAGACAGACAGACAGACGGACATAAATCGATTCAGAATGTGATCCTTATTCAGAATATATATACTTTATGAGGTCTCTGGTGACTCCTTCTTGGCATTACAAATGTAATGACAAAGTTAATATACCTTCCTATGGAGGGTATGCATATCACCAATCTATTTCAATAAGCATAAAAACATTTCCGACAGGACTAACAAATTTACTCAAAAATCTTGTAGCTGAGATGCAAAAGTTTAAAATATTTTTATCGTTGTCATTATATGTAGAAGGGTCAAAACATTCTTAGCTTAACACATCTCGTATATTTTAATAAGGTTTATTTTATCGGGAATCCCTTCGTAGAATTTAGGCATAGCTAAGCTGTTCCATCTTTCATATGTTTTGTCAATTGTCAACTGCAAGGCACTTCACTTGTTTGTAAGGGGAAGTTAACATTATGTTTTGCAGTGGAATTTGTTGCGTTCATGAGTATAGCAATTGTGTATAAACGAATACAAAAAATTATACAAATAAGTTATTTTTATAAATAATATGCGTTATTGCAATTTTTCAAAATAAAAAAATGCTCTTTGAGTGTAACTTTTTCGGAGCAATTGTATTTTGTATTTTTTCAAAGTCCATTGTAACTTAAAAGTTACGATCGTAACACGTTCGTCAACCATCACCCTGTATCAGTGTTGTTGTCACTCTCTCTTTATTTATACCACGAAGCGTGGTCATTTTTCCCTTTTTTCCCTTTTCACCATACTCAAATTCCCTTTTCAAATCCCACGATACTTTTTGAGTTAAAATCCAGTTTTTAAAAGTAAAGTTTGTATTACAAGGAAAGAAAATCAAGTTAAATTAACCTTTGTATAAAAACCGCAGTTTGTAACTCTGCTATGATTTGTTTTTGGTACCAGAAAATTTTGATAAAAGACGATTTTCATCAGCTGTTTTTTATGGACAGTCAATGTGTTGATAATCATGGTGAAATATAGGTGTTTTGGTAGAATTTCAGCAAAAATTTATAGTTTGAATGTTTTTTTGTTAGATTTCTGAAATTCCCACGATTTAGTGCATTATCCCTTTATCCCACGGAAGGCTTTTCGGACATCGAAATTCCCACAAAAAGGGATAAATCCCACTATATAACAACACTGTCCTGTATATCAGTAAGAGAAAGAAAAAGCAAAAGCCCGTACAAACGACGCCACGAAAGAGAGTCGACGGCCGAAGTGTTACAGTCATAGGAAATCAAAATTATTTTCAATGTTCGTAATGGCCAAGAGAAGGTTTTTACAAAAGAAAATTTTGGGAAAACCCTCCGGAAAAGTCGGGATATTGGAAAAATCGGAAATTGATTTTTTGTATGGAATTTTGTGCGCAATTGTTCCGCAATGGCAAATGAAGACGCTGTGCTGCGAACAATTTCAATAATAAATATTTAAACTTAGATTACTTAAAGTTATCACTTCTGTCGCGCGTCCCGAAAGGCACGCATTTTCTTTTTTCTTTTTATAATGAACTGTCAACTTAGTACTCTTAGTACTCATTCTGGAGTAGATCGGTTACGTCACTGAAAAAAAAGTTTATGCGACTGAACTAGGTCAATCAAATCTTACCCGGTTTTTGTGAAAATGGCAGCCGCCATCATTATACGTTCGGCGGGATCAGCTGGCTTTATAAACCAAGCTGAATCATTATGTACCTCCCAGCGGTTGTTTGCTTTTCGACAATACGCAGTAAAGTGCCCATTTTTGTATGAAATTATGCCACACAATCTATCGTTAAAAAGGAGTTTAGTTCAAAGACTTCTGTATAAAAATTTAGTAAACAAAACAATTACCTGTAGTTTGATTCCAACTTTAATGTTGTTGGAATTTCCTCCAGCTTACATTTTAGACCATCTATATCCGCATTTACCCAGGTGATAAACTCGAAGCAAAGGTGGTGGTTATAAGTGGTTAAGACTGAGGTGCTTCTAACTCCGCAGCTTAAGCATTTCGATTTCAACTCATTCAACCTTATTGTCTGTTCCAGCAAAGAGGAACTGTATTCTACTTTTTTGTTCATTTTGACATGAAATATGGGCTGCGTTAAAGTAAATGGACCGCAGTGTTGACAGCGACAGTGTTTAGTCACACTTGGGCGCGATTGGAAACACTTTATCCACACCTCGCCAATCGTATTATACATATTAATACGATATGGATTTGATATGGAGCCATCAGATTTTTTCTTTTCAACTTTGTAGCTAAATAGCTTCAAAAACAAAGCCGTGCGATGAAGGTATACCGCAGCAGTCGCACCTTCGTTTATAAAATGTTGTATAAAGCCCATGGTTCTATTCTTTGGCCCATCTTTAATATAATTCCTATAAAAAAGATCCTCTTGGCCGTGCGTCATTAGTATCTGGGCGATTGAATCGAATGCGCAGGTATTCGATACGAGATAGTATGCTCCACTGAACTTTAATGGCCTTTGGATGCAGCCATTGCGAAGTATAAGTAGGTTATTGTCCCTTGCTGTTATTAGTCCACTTGGAACATTGTATAGGCACTGTGAGAGCGTTATCTTGCCTGTGCAATTTAAAGAGTTGTTTGCTTAGCTGCGCTGCTGTCTATATGTTGAATGTAAACTTACCTTCACGTTCGGACCTTTCACTCGAATGAGGTTCAGTTTGATCCATGTCTTAAACGAGAGAGGAAATGCAAAATTTGTCAATTGAAAATACTTTCGCAAGGCGCATATAAATATTTCGTCTTGAAACGGAGAGCTTAAGGCGTTACTCATACTGCCATCTATGCTTGTCGAAAAGGTTGCTGAAGTTAGTTCTGTCATTTACCGAATATAAAAGCTTAGTCTGATACCCAGAGCATAAAATAAGGATAATCTGTATATAAATTGAAGTTGCCCCAAGCCAGAATGCACTTCCTGATTCCTGATTCTAACCATTCGAAGAGGATCTTAAATAGAATCTAAAGACATTGGGTTGGCAGCCTCCACTCAGCCCCTAGCCCTGGACAGCCACAACCGACATTAAGTTCCACATGCGCAGTGCCGGCTCAAGCCAAACTAGCGCCCTGTGCAAGATTTACAGAAAGCGCCCTTTTTTCATATTTGTACACATGCATAAGTCTTTTCCACATCACCCAGGAGGCAGACTTTCAATGTGTTTTTTTTTATTGCGGTATTTTTTGTTTTGAGATTTTTGAACTAGATGCTTTTGTAAAATGTAAGTGGATGTGCAAGAAATATACCTAAATGAACAAGGTGTAATATTTTAGGAGATTATGTAGGTAAGAAGTAAACTTGCATGGGTCTAGTGAAATTTTTAATTTTGCGATATTTTGAGTTAAATTTTCCTTGAAGTTACAACATTGCAAGTGATTGTTGTTCTGGACTTTGAACAAGCTTTTTATTTGAAAAGCAAACGGCAGTATTTGTTCTTTCCTATTAATGCGCCCTCAGAACTTGGCGCCCTGTGCATTTGCACATCTTGCACATATGGTTGGTCCGGCCCTGCACATGCGGGAATGCTGTCTCACCCTGGGCCTGGCAGTTTGCGAGCATCTCTATTCTCTTACAATGAGCTTAGTAGTGAATAAGTTAAAGACCAATTAAGATAGACAATATATCTCCAACAGGAAGGGACATATATCTACAACATTCAGCTAGCTAGGTACTTTATATACTTCGGCTGGTAAAAACTTTAAAAATGACTTCACACCTCAGAAATCTAGCGAAGCAAATGATTGATATGGAGTCCCACTCAAAAAAAATACTGTAACATTTTTTGAGGAAACAATCAGCGCCACCTGTCGTGTGGGTTTCACTTCATTGGTAGCAAGTGCCGACAGAAGTGAAAACTTACACAATTACGTGTGTATTTTTGAATCGCCAGGGAATATTTTATTGTGCAGGAAATACTTTTAAATAAAGCGTTTTCTTATTCATTATTATAAACAAGGTACTACTACAAAAATTATACTTCAATTTTTATTTTCGTTTAGTGCGTTATTGTACATGAAAAATAATGCATACTAGCATTAAAATATTTATATCAATCGGGTCTAGAATTTATAATAATATTAGGATTATATCACGGTTACTTTAAATTTTCTGTCCAAAAACGACAACTGACAACAAAACTATGTTTTGAAACATTATCATACCAGCGCTCCTATCCGATTTTCGAAAATTCTCTCTTAGATTTCCTATGACTGTAACTTTTCGGCCGTCGACTCTCTTTTGTAGCGTCGTTTGTACGGGCTACGGAGATACGGGCAAGATATAAATGAAAGAAATTATTTCCCTGAATCATAGTTTGAACACAACTGCGTAGTTGAAATTTCATGTAGTAAAATTCAACTTTTTCAATTGTTAATATTTAAAAAAAGTAAAAATGCAATTTTTGACATTTTATTTGTTAAGATTGCTTGAGTGTGTGAATATGCCTTTTTCAAAAAAATAATACCCTAAATAATTTTTAAGGTAAATTAAAGATTAACCACGAATGTAAAAAAATTAACAGCTTTCGAATTTGTTTCTATCTCATTCCACTTACTGTTAGCTGGAATTATTTTTAATGATTGACAGATCATTAGAGCTACTGAGCTCCTCAATTCTCTATATTCAACTGTTGTGCGATTCTCGCAATCAAAAGTGTGTTAGAGCAAAGCAGCGATCCATTCTTTTTCTTTTCTTTACTCGGTACCGCTTGCATTTTTCTCTGTTTTGTTTTTCGATTTCTTTCTTGTTATACTTTTCCATCATCAGGTGAGTCATTTACCTGTCTTTTTCTTCTTCTTTCTCTTTTTCTTACTTATACAGAGGCAGCCATGCCAACTAAGAGCTTTTTAGGCCTTTAGGCATATGTAATTTCAAATACTGTTTTTTTTTTAACATTCTTAAAACATCTTGGCCAAAAAAAATTATATGTAATCTTGGTCTTAAAGAATGTGTTTCCGCCTTCAAATTTTTAGTCCATTTTTACACTTTATCTGTCATTCCTTAAAAATAATTCTTGCTTCTACTTCAAGTAAGCGGAATGAAATTGTAAACAAATTTGAAAACTGTTTGTTGTTTAAAAAAAATTGCTTTTGTTTTTTTTTGTATTTTTATTTATTTCCACTTTACCAAAAAAAAAAATTTTACTAATGTTTATATACAGTGGTCCAACGCGTCTAAGAAGTTTTCGCGAACTCTGGGGTCGCGAGTTCAATGGTTTTATCCCACATCAAAAATGCTCAACGCGCCTAAAGAAGTTTTCACTACAAAAACTAAAAGCCATCGACGGCTTACCCTTGTTCTCTTTTGACGCCTGTGCCTTCATGAAGTTGGTAATGCAATCCGATTGGACAAGCCTTACGGTAACGGTAGTTCACTTGCTTCCGCCCTCACTGCCGCAACTGGTTTCGCTTGCGCCAAACACGAACGAGAAGCTTTGCGCGTTCTTGACCTTCTCATTGATTATTCGCTGAATCGCTGAAAGAGTGGACAATCTGCCACAAATGATCGAATTAATTTCACATTTGTTTACACCACTGTCCTTGGCCTGGCTTTCCTTTACGTAGCGTATTTCGATGTTTTCGTTAGGAACTTTCGCAGGCAGAGTACTTCGTAGAATTTGACTGAACTTTGCCCATTGCATTTGTTAGAAAAATCATTCCACTGAAAGCTGGGATTATTCGTTTTGTTTTGTTGAGGAGGGATTGTTATTGTAAGCGTCCGCCCTTCTATTGTTGAGAATAATTATTGCTCCAGCTGTCAACAGAGACCTGCAAACTAGACGCAGTGGTTTGGGTTGCGCTGTTATAATTTTCATCGCAAAGAGCGCTACTCGGAGACTTTGTACTTTGCTGGTCGTCTTTATTCATTTTGAATTTTTCTATCAAAAACAAGCTGAACTTTTCATTTCAATCCAATTCAATAAATTTTCGTATAGTTACATATTGCAAAAGTGCAATGATGTAAATTTGATAACTTTGGTTTTTCTTTCTCCAAATGTGACAGCAAATGTATCAGTTAAAATAATTTTTTGAAATGTACATCAGTAAGCTACCTTTGTCCGTATTTTGTCATTGAAAATATTCTCCGAGTACACTTCAAAAATGCAGACGTCAAAAAGTGAAAATTCAAAAGTCACTTACATCAACCGCTCAATAATCTCTGGACAGTTAACTGCGTTCAGATCTAAACTAATTGGTACTTTTACCTGTAGCGTCGGCAATATTCGATACTACTAGTACACAAAAAAATCCTTTTCATACTGCATTACTTAAACTTCGTAACGTCACTAACAAATCAACGAGAATCCTTGGTCAGTCCGAGTAGAACAAACTATTAAGTAGACGACAAAATACAAAGTGGGCCAAAAGAAGTCATCCGATGTTGTTTGGACCTACGTGAAGTTAGCGCGCACTTTTTCTAGAATGAAAAACGTGAAATGCAGTTCGATAGACATTCGTTTGTAGTTGTTTGTAGTGAAATTTTTTTCGTTTGTAGTTCAACCGTTAGAAAGTTAGAAGCATTAGAAACAAATTTCAGCGCGCACTTTTGAGCTTTTGAAATGAAAACTAGCCAGTTGCATTCGAAATCGTTTGTAGTTGTTTGTAGTGAAATTCTTTTTTCCCAAAAATGTCTCATTTCGGAGATATAAGGACATTTGTGTTTGCATCTATAACTCCGAATTTCCAATAGACAGATTTTTTTTTAAATTACTGTTGCATTAAGCACATCCCAACTTAAATAACTGCACTTAAAATTTTTGAATTGACTCAAGCGTTACTTAATAAAACGCAATTAAAGTAAAAAAATGCATCATTTCACGTTTGCATCCATTGTATCGATTTCCCAACAACAACAAACCAACGGTAAACACATTTCCGCAAAGCATTCATCCGTGTCCATCGATATGAGTCATAATTTGTCAATTAGCAACAACAACCAATCAATAAAGCCCGATTTTATCCAAAAAAAATTTCTATTCCTTTGAATAACCTTAAAAAACGACCACTTTTAAACAATTTATAGCAACAAAAACATATATTTTGCAAACTCTGTACTCCTGGCCATCTAATCCAATTCAAATGATTTGGTTTTATCACAAATAACAAGATTTTGATGCAACTTATGCAAACAGTAGTTTTTCATATAAACTCATATCAATATTTCGGTTATTAAGCAACTCAAAGTAGTGAAATCTATTTTTTTCTAATGCTTTCTATTAGATGCTTCTAATGGAATAAAAAAATGTGATCTTTTTTTCATAGATAACGGTTTATTCAAAATATAAGATAATGGGTGAAATCGTCCGCGCAACCCGATTTAAGGGGTCGGATATTTCAAATGCTGGACAACTACAAACGACAAAAACTCGTTAGTTGGTAGAAAGCATGTATGCTCTATCTAATAGAACCAAAAATAGCAAAATTGTTCCAACCAAAGAGAATTTATATGCAATTTAAGCAGTCCACCTAAAACCCTCGTTATCTCCGAAACGGTACAAAGCCAAGTGATGAAATTTCCTATTTTCAACAGCTTTCCACCTAATCAATCTAATAAAACACAAATTGTATCCATCCGCCTAACGGTTTACGATTTATATCAAATTTAAGCGAAATTGAAACTTAATTTTTTTTGTGAAGTTAGCGCGCACTTTTTCTAGAATGAAAAATGTGAAGTGCAGTTCGATAGACATTCGTTTGTAGTTGTTTGTAGTGAAATTATTTTCGTTTGTAGTTCAACCGTTAGAAAGTTAGAACCATTTGAAAAAAAAAATTCCAATCCCTTAAATCCGTGTTATCTCCGAAACCGTAGCAAGCAGAGTGATAAAATTTTCTATTTTGGAAAGTGTTCCACTTCACTAATCTAATAAAATTCAAATTGAGTCAATCGGCCTAACGGTTTATGATTTATTTGAAATTTAAGCAAATACAGACCCCAATTTAAGGGGCTCATAACTCAAAAACTGTTGAACTACAAACGATGAAATTCTACATTTCTATTCTATACACCCTTTTTTACCTCTGTTATAAAAAATAAGACAATCCGTCTTACAGACAACTTTTTATTCGCAATTTAAGGGAAGCCTCAATCGCTTAAAAATGGGAAAAATGGGCACATTTTTAAGCGATTCGATATTTCCATTGCTAAAAGGCTATGAAGTGTCAAATATGTTTTTTTCCAGTGAAACTACCCTACTCTTTCTAACAAAATCATCAAAACTCATTTTTCACTAACGGTTAAAGTTTTTTTCGCAATTTAATTTTTGATAAATTCGGTTTAGATACCCATTTAAGCAACCCGATAACTCAAAAACTGTTTAACTACAAACGATGAAACTTCACATTTCTAATATACACACACTGTTTATTACATACTTTTGAATTTCAAAACAAACGACATTTAAATTTTCGTGATCGCATTCACATTGTAAAGAAATTATGTGTGTATGTTTCTGATATATCCTACCGAGTAAATGAGGCCACACGGTAGTTGAATACTGCAAATAACATATTTTTTGTTAAATAAAAGTACTTTTTTTAACGTCATTAGAAAGAGGATAATCAACGCATTATAAAACATAATTGTTTTGTGTTTGAAGTGGTTCCGCATTAGAAATATCGAACTGCTTAAATATGGGCATTTGAACACATTTCAGACTTCCCTTAAATTGTGTATAAAAAGTGTCTAGTAGTGCGGATTATCTTCTTATTAATATTGTTGGATAAGATGATTACGTACATTAGATATGTGTAATTTCAGCGTTTGTAGTTCCACAGTTGTTGAATAATACGGTCGCTTAAATGCGAAAATATCAAAAATTGAATTGGGAAAAAAACTTGACAGGTGGTGGCAAATGACTTTTTATGACTTTGTTCGAAAGGGATTGGTAGTTTCATTGAAAAAAAACATATTTCACCCTTTACAGCTTCCTAGAAATGGAAATATCAGATCGCTTAAAAATGCGCAATTGTGACCATTTTAGGCTTCCCTTAAATTGCGAATAAAAAGTACCCAGTCGTGCGGTCAACCTTGTATTTTATAGTATGTAATAAACAGTGTGTGTATATTAGAAATGTGAAGTTTCATCGTTTGTAGTTAAACAGTTTTTGAGTTAAATGGGTATCTAAACCGAATTTATCAAAAATTAAATTGCGAAAAAAACTTTAACCGTTAGTGAAAAATGAGTTTTGATGATTTTGTTAGAAAGAGTAGGGTAGTTTCACTGGAAAAAAACATATTTGACACTTCATAGCCTTTTAGCAATGGAAATATCGAATCGCTTAAAAATGTGCCCATTTTTCCCATTTTTAAGCGATTGAGGCTTCCCTTAAATTGCGAATAAAAAGTTGTCTGTAAGACGGATTGTCTTATTTTTTATAACAGAGGTAAAAAAGGGTGTATAGAATAGAAATGTAGAATTTCATCGTTTTTAGTTCAACAGTTTTTGAGTTATGAGCCCCTTAAATTGGGGTCTGTATTTGCTTAAATTTCAAATAAATCATAAACCGTTAGGCCGATTGACGCAATTTGAATTTTATTAGATTAGTGAAGTGGAACACTTTCCAAAATAGAAAATTTTATCACTCTGCTTGCTACGGTTTCGGAGATAACACGGATTTAAGGGATTGGAATTTTTTTTTTCAAATGGTTCTAACTTTCTAACGGTTGAACTACAAACGAAAATAATTTCACTACAAACAACTATTTACAAACGAATGTCTATCGAACTGCACTTCACATTTTTCATTCTAGAAAAAGTGCGCACTAACTTCACAAAAAAAATTAAGTTTCAATTTCGCTTAAATTTGATATAAATCGTAAACCGTTAGGCGGATGGATACAATTTGTGTTTTATTAGATTGATTAGGTGGAAAGCTGTTGAAAATAGGAAATTTCATCACTTGGCTTTGTACCGTTTCGGAGATAACGAGGGTTTTAGGTGGACTGCTTAAATTGCATATAAATTCTCTTTGGTTGGAACAATTTTGCTATTTTTGGTTCTATTAGATAGAGCATACATGCTTTCTACCAACTAACCAGTTTTTGTCGTTTGTAGTTGTCCAGCATTTGAAATATCCGACCCCTTAAATCGGGTTGCGCGGACGATTTCACCCATTATCTTATATTTTGAATAAACCGTTATCTATGAAAAAAAGATCACATTTTTTTATTCCATTAGAAGCATCTAATAGAAAGCATTAGAAAAAAATAGATTTCACTACTTTGAGTTGCTTAATAACCGAAATATTGATATGAGTTTATATGAAAAACTACTGTTTGCATAAGTTGCATCAAAATCTTGTTATTTGTGATAAAACCAAATCATTTGAATTGGATTAGATGGCCAGGAGTACAGTGTTTGCAAAATATATGTTTTTGTTGCTATAAATTGTTTAAAAGTGGTCGTTTTTTAAGGTTATTCAAAGGAATAGAAATTTTTTTTGGATAAAATCGGGCTTTATTGATTGGTTGTTGTTGCTAATTGACAAATTATGACTCATATCGATGGACACGGATGAATGCTTTGCGGAAATGTGTTTACCGTTGGTTTGTTGTTGTTGGGAAATCGATACAATGGATGCAAACGTGAAATGATGCATTTTTTTACTTTAATTGCGTTTTATTAAGTAACGCTTGAGTGAATTCAAAAATTTTAAATGCAGTTATTTAAGTTGGGATGTGCTTAATGCAACAGTAATTTAAAAAAAATCTGTCTATTGGAAATTCGGAGTTATAGATGCAAACACAAATGTCCTTATATCTCCGAAATGAGACATTTTTGGGAAAAAAGAATTTCACTACAAACAACTACAAACGATTTCGAATGCAACTGGCTAGTTTTCATTTCAAAAGCTCAAAAGTGCGCGCTGAAATTTGTTTCTAATGCTTCTAACTTTCTAACGGTTGAACTACAAACGAAAAAAATTTCACTACAAACGAATGTCTATCGAACTGCATTTCACGTTTTTCATTCTAGAAAAAGTGCGCGCTAACTTCACGGAGGTGTTGTTTGGCTCTCATTTTTTTTCCTAAATGAAAAACTTCGATTCTGTTTTTTGATTATGTTTATTTTAACCTTTAGAATTTTATTGGTCAAGTCGAGAAGATGATATCGGCCAAATGGGCGCTGTCACAATTGATTGCCATACGGGCTCGTTTTATGGCATTTTTCATCACTTCGGCGAGAAATATCATTAAATATCATTAAGAAGGAGAAGCAACAAACGGAAATCGATAAGGATATCGTGGTAAGACGTGGACTTCCGCTCTTTATGCTTACATTCGATAGGTCAGATAATATCGAAGATATCTACCGAATTAAAACAATATTAAATATCGTGGTAAAAATCTAACCCATGCGTAGAAATGTAAGAATAGTTCCACAGTGCAAACGTTGCCAAGGATTTAATCATACGCAAATGTATTGCCAAAAAGAACCACGATGTGTGAAATGCGCCGGAAATCACCTCTCCCAAGACTGTGGAGTTAAAAAACAGTCCTCCGCTACCTGTGCTAACTGCAAGGGAAAGCACCCGGCAAATTATAGAGGCTGTGAAGTAGCTAAGGAGTTGCAAAAACGGAGAGATGCGCTCCTTAAGCCCGAAAAAGCTAAATCAAAACCGCTAACTAAGACAAAGCGTAAGACTGTTCAGGGGATAGTAGACAATCTAAAACCTCCGGTTCCTGAACGTAAGAATTTCAAAAAAAGAGAGTCGGCAGAAATGCCCTCGACCTCTGTTGTCAAAGGAAACCCTATTCAAAAATTGCCATCAGGAAAGCCACCGAATAGTGGCCCTCGGACAGCCAGAGTGCAGACCTACGCTCAGGCTGTGGCATTCGAAGAACCAAAAAACGTTGAAACTTCGCCAGACAGTGTTTCTCATATTTTCTCAGTAATTCTCGGGAAACTTGAAGAACAAAGCAAAATAAATAAAATCATTCTCGATCGGTTGGTTAAGCTCGAAAATAATTCAAGGAAAACGCGTACTTCAAATATAATATGAATGAAAAACCAATGTTAAAAATATGTACTTGGAATGCAAACGGACTTTTGCAAAAACTCGATGAATTGGAAGTATTCATGCGCGAAAAGGATATTGACATTTGCTTAATTTCTGAAACCCACGTAAAAGAGCGATCAATTTTAAAAATAAAAGGCTACAATGATTTGCACGCTTGTCACCCATCGGGAAACGCGAGAGGTGGATCATCATTGTTTATTAAAGACTGCATTGAACAATCGGAAGACCTGAAGATAGAGCTTGAAACTATGCAACTGTGCACGATTCGAGTAAAAAATAATCAGCTTACTCTTAGAATCTCATCTATCTACTGTCCACCACGCTCCGCGCTTGAAAAAAGTGATTATACTAACTTGCTTAAATCGGTCAAACCAAATTTCATTATTGGCGGCGATTTTAATGCGAAACACACGTTCTGGGGTTCTAGATTCATCTCGCGAAAAGGTAGAATGTTCTATGGGGCAGGTATGGAGTACAATTGTGATTTCCACTCGACGGGCAAACCGACCTACTGGCCAACTGATACTTCAAAAATACCTGATCTGATAGATTTTTTCGTCGTGAAAGGAATATCTACCAACCACATTAAAGTTGAAGAGAGCTTTGATCTGTCATCTGATCATTCACCGGTTATTTTAACGTTGAGCGCAACACTAGTCAATAACCAAGAGCCAGCTAGACTTACTGGTAAAACAACTAACTGGGAAGACTTTAGGAACGAAATTGAAGAGAATGTTGAACTGAGCGTTCCACTTACGACACCTTACGAACTTGAGGTTGAAGTTGATCGCTTCGTTGAAGTCGTTCAGCTCGCTTCCTGGAATAATACGCCTAACCCAAGAAAAACGCCGGCCAAATACGGTTTACGATATCCGCCCGAAATAAAAGAATTGGTCAACGAAAAAAGGAAAGCGCGTAAAAAATGGCAACAGAGTCGCGCTCCGCAACATAAAGCACATTTGAATTATTTGTGCAATTTGTTGAAGACAGCTATTAAGGATTTTAAAAATCGGGCGATAGGTTCTTACCTTGAAAGTTTAACAGCGAAAAAAGCTTCCAATTATTCACTTTGGAAAGCTGTAAAAGGCACCAAAAGGCCCAAAATCCCAGCGCCGCCAATAAAAATATATCAAAATGAATGGGCAAGGGAAGATAAAGAAAAAGCGGACGTTTTTGCCGCCCATCTACAGGAAACCTTTAAACCGTACGATGGTCGAGCGGCTTACGGCAGTACTAATGGTGGGACGGAATTACTATCTAACGATTTTTCACTCACATATGCAACGCTAAGGGAACTAAAACGTGAAATCGAATCTCTAAAACCTAAGAAAGCTCCTGGTTATGATTTGATCACCGGAGAAGTTCTCAAATTTCTACCTCGAAAAGCATTATTTAAGCTTCTATATATTATAAATGCTGCGCTCAGACTTAAACACGTGCCGAGCCAATGGAAAGTCGCGGAAGTCATTATGGTTTTAAAACCAGGAAAACCGCCAAATGAAGTAAAATCGTATAGACCAATTTCGCTTCTTCCAGTCATATCTAAAGTTTTCGAGAGGATATTACTTAGGCGCCTACAACCGGTTATAGAAGATAATAATCTAATCCCAAGCACTGGACGATTGACCAAGTGCATAGAATTACTGACGTAATAGAGAAAGCATTTGAAGAAAAAAAGATATGCTCAAGCGTATTCCTCGACGTCTCACAAGCCTTTGATATGGTGTGGCACGACGGCTTAAAATTTAAATTACGACAAATTCTTCCCGTAAGCCTATATGATATCTTAGAATCATATCTCGGGAACAGACTCTTCCGTGTTAGACATGGTGTAGAATACTCGGAGCTTAAAGAAATTTCGGCCGGCGTACCGCAAGGAAGCGTTCTTGGGCCGCTTCTATATCTGTTATATACTCGCGATATACCAAGAGAAGATGGCACTATCCTTGCTACCTTCGCCGACGACACCGCTATCCTTGCAGTAGGTAATACGATCGAAGAAACGACTGCAAAGCTGCAAACCACACTGAATAAAGTAAATGAATGGACGAGGGACTGGCGGATCGCCCTCAACGAAACTAAATCTGTTCAAGTAAATTTCACATATAGGAAAACTAATGACTTGCCAATTTTCCTAAACTTGGCTCGAATACCCTTTGCTAACGAGGCCAAATACCTGGGAATAACACTCGACGCAAAGCTGAAATGGAATTCGCACGTAAAAATGAAACGTAAAGAACTCGATATCACTACCGGTTACTCGGAAAACATTCCCAGCTCAGTACCGAGAACAAACTGCTTTTATACAAGCAAGTGCTAAAGCCGGTGTGGACCTACGGTATACAACTTTGGGGTTCTACCAAGAAAACAAATGCCAATATTTTACAAACTTTTCAAAATAAAGTACTAAGAGAAATTGTCCAAGCACCGTGGTATACTAGAAACGACGATATCCACAGGGATCTCGGAATTCCTACAATCGAAGCTGAAACTAGAAGCTTCGCGCGAAAGCATAGAAACCGACTAATCGGGCATATCAACAATACAGTCCGACAAATTTTGGATGAGAGTAATTTATTGCGCCGACTACAAAGAACGAAACCTTTCGACTTGACAAGATAAGGATTAACCGCGTCTTAATTGCGGAACATGCAGGATCTTTCAGTGGAAAGTAACCTGTCAAAAGTGTTTTTATTTCGTTATAGAAAAATTGCTTGATAAGTTTTATCTTAGTTGCAGTATCTAACAATTTATGGAAGGGTGGTGTTTTTAGTCAGTAGAAATCTGACACTACTATGAGCACGCGCTTGCTATTCTCATAGTGTCTTTGGAAGATTTTCACCTACCCTCGGAAAAAAAAAAAAAAAACTTCGGCGAGAACTTCGGGCCACAGATTTTCGGACTCGTGTCGAATGTTGTCCTTGAGGGCATCTATGGTCAGGGGCTTGTTCACGTAAACCCCACAAAAAAAAAAGTATGTAACGGTTAAATCGGTCGATCTTGCGGGCCAGTGCAAATCGCCAAAACGAGAGATGAGGCGACCCGGGAACGCTGCCTTCAGGATATCGGTTGTGGCGCGCGCAGTGTGTGCCGTAGCTCCGTCCTGTTGGAACCACATGTCCTCCAGTCCTAATTCGTCCAATTACGGCAGAAAAAAATCGGTTAACATGGCCTTATAGCGCGCACCGTCCACTGTTGTCGTTTGCCCAGCGGCGTTCTCGAAAAAAAACTGTCTCTATGACTCCTTCAGCGCACCATGCAGTAACCATGTAGTAAATTTGGGCGGGTGTAATGGCTCCTCGTACATTACTCGTGGATTTTCGGTGCCACATCACTCATTATGATTTTGGTCGAAAAATCGTCCACTTCGTCCTCGAGATTGAGGATGGTTTGGGCGTAGGTTACACGCGTTTGGGGGTCGACAGGCAGCAGCTAATGCATGGACTGCGCAAGCCTTTGACCAAAATTCGCCTTAGGGACGACCGGCTGATGGCTAATTGCGAGGCACGGCGTCTGGTCGATGTTTCCGGCGACAGTTCGACATCCTCATCAACAGCGGCGATATTCTCGGCACAACGGGAGCTCCGGGGCCGGGCACTCTTGGAAACGTCTCGTGTGGTCCCATACTCTTCAAGGTTGGTGACCAAACGGCGCAGTGTTTGCGCAGTCGGTCTCGAACGGCCGTGGAATCGATTATTATGGCTTGTTCACTTGTATTCTACATCTTTCTATACCACAAATGTCAAAACAGATTTGACATTGGCGGCCATTTGCAAAAACAAGAGCATCTTCCAATAGGGTGATCTCTTTTGGCCCACCTTGTACTACTGAAACCCTGAGCTCTGTTCTTCAAAACAAAGTTCCCACAGCAGCAAAAATTTCATCTACTAAAAAAAAAGAAAACAAAGACTACTATTAACAATAAAAATGCAAAACAGAAGTAGCAGGCACGATCAGTTTACTTCTCCTCTTTTTCCATTCCGCGATTATTCTGTTTCAATTTCGTTTTGTTATCGTCAGTCGCCGATGAATCGGGGGCACTGCCGTCCCCGCCAAGTCGAGCGTGATGCAAACACTGCCGTACCATCCTTTACTGGAACCATTTCGCCGCATTTTTAGGCCCCTATCTGAGAACCTCTGGATAAGACCAGAACGCAGAAATTTTCGTCATCCAGTAAGCTATAATCATATACTTAAAATCCAGAGTTCCGGAGTTAAGCGAAAGCAAAGTTTCGCTTAATAGAACTAGTACATCTGATAAACTCAGAGAGCTGAAATTTGGTACAGAGTTAGGGTTTAATGGCCACATAAAGGGAAAACTATAAAAACTAGGATAATCGAAGATGTGGAGTACCTGGTGACCCTGATTAGAAAGCACAAGAGCCCAACCAAACTATTAGAGATCGACATACCTACCGCCTTTGCAAAAAATATTCATCTTGGTGGGCCGCTTCATTTGATGTCAAGTATCGAAGGTTTGAAGGCGATGAAGAACCCTCAGCTGGTCTCAGCTGTATTAGAGATATGGTAATGCCCCCTTCTTCTATTGGTACATAGTAGGTGGGACAAATCAATACGAAAAACTGTTGCTACTGTACAAGAATCAGAACCGGAGAAAAGAAAAGAAAGATTAGTAATAATAAAAAAAACTACTCATAAAAAAAAATGTGTCAAATAAGAAAATCTAATAAAATAAATCAATATGCCCACGTTTCTACAAAAAGAAGTGAAGTCCCACCAAAAACATTCTCTAAAAAAACTAGCCAAGTCTCGATGCAGCTGCTTTTTTATCTCTAAAAAGTAATGAAATCTAGACAAAGTCGTGACAAAAGTCTAAAGGTTCCTTACTGCGATTTCTTTATTATTATAAAGGGTGATTTTTTAAGAGGTTTAGAATTTTTTAAAAAAAAAAACACAAAAAATTCGAAAAAATGAATGAAATATTTATTTGAATCGATAGTTTGAACCTTGCAATTTAATGTTTAAAGATAATTTCATGCAAATGTTGACCGCGGCTGCGTCTCAGGTAGCCCATCCGCTGATTCCAATATTGGCATACTCTTTCACACATATCGGCCGGTATCTCACGAATGAATGCATGGATGTTGGCTTCCAGTGCGTCAATCGAAGCGGGCTTGTCCCTATACACATTAGCCTTGGCATACCCCCACAAAAAATAATCTAATGGTGTCAAATCGCACGATCTAGGCGGCCAATTGACCGGCCCGAAACGTGAAATTAACTGTTCACCAAACTCGCCTCGCAATTGCGCCATTGTTTCGCGTGCTGTGTGGCATGTGGCACCGTCTTGTTGAAACCACATATCATGCAAGTCAAGAACTTCCATTTCGGGCAAAAAAAAGTTTGTTATCATCGCTCGGTAGCGTTCACCATTGACAGTAACGCTGCGATTCGCATCATCTTTGAAGAAATATGGCCCAATAATGCCGCCGGCCCATAAACCGCACCAAACAGTGGCTTTTTCGGGATGCATTGGTAGCTGTTGCAATGCTTCTGGCTGATCTTCACTCCAAATGCGGCAATTTTGCTTATTTACGTACCCATTCAACCAAAAATGAGCCTCATCGCCGAACACAATTTTTCGATAAAAAAGCGGATCCTCGGCTCGGATGAACATTTCGAACCGAGCACGAATTTTGATAGTAAAATTCAATAATTTGCAAGCGTTGTTCATTTGTAAGACGATCCATGGTTAAATTGCAAACCAAACTGAAGCTGTTTGACAGTGACACAAGGTACTAAACACACGTCAGCTGTCAAAACCAGTGTTGCCAAAACCAAACCAGCTAAAAAATCACCCTTTAGTTAATGTTGTGTAACTTGGCCGTTGAAGGGTACACAAGGGTACAAAACCAGGTGCTCCATGACACCATTGCACCAATCTGTCGCCAGAACCGCTACCTATTGACGATGGAAAATTGACACTTGGAAAACGTTGATTCAATAACCAGTCAATTGTAGGCTTGATAAAGCTGCGTATGGCTAGTTTTTTACAGAATGTTTTTGGTGGGTAAATATGAAGGAATGCTTCTGCTGCGCAGCTATCGGCTTTATATTTGCTATTCTTGTTTAATTTTTTTTTAATTTACTCTGTATTTTTTAAGGAATAATTTGAATTCTGTTTATAAACACAAATGTATCGTCTGAAGAAATAATGTCACTGACCTAATGAAACTGACGGGATATAAAATCAAATAGACATAACTGTATATAATACATATCAAAAGTAGAAAGTGGAGGAAAAGATTTAACAAAGAACGGAATGGTAAGCCGTTGAAAAAAAAACACCTAGAGCCAATAAGAAAATCGAATTTTGACTCAATTTAAAATTAACTTATTTACTTAGGTGGCGCTTAAGTCCGGAGTGGACCTGGGCCTCAACCAATGCGCATCTCCAGTTGGCGCTATCTTTGGCAAACTGCTTGCGCACTTCAAGTTGTTTGAGGGGATCTTTCACTTGTGCGCGTCACCTAAGGAGAAGTCATCCCCGTTGTGCGTTGTCCCTCCAGGTTGGAATCGAAGACATTTCGGGCCGGAGCGTGGCTGTCCATTCGCTCTACATGTCCCAGCCGTCTTAGACGACTGATGCGTACTTCTCTGAGCACGTTGATGTCGCTGTTAAATCCCCTCCTCCAAAACTTGGCAAACGGGACCGAAAATCACTCGATGAATTTTTCGAAGCGATCAAGAAGATCTTCATCCGCCTTTGATAATGTCCATGCTTCTGCATCATACGTCAGAACTGGGATTACTTACTATCCAATTGCCTTCTTAGGCCAAAGTAACAGCGGTTGACAGGTAGGATTTTTTGCTAGATTTCTGAGGTGATGTCATTTTCAGTTTAGACAAAGTCCCGAAGCACTCGTTTTTTGCGTTTCTTACGCCAATGGAAGTGCGAAAGAGATTTGTGATTTCTATGCACAATAATAATAAAAAACAAGTAAAAGTGTTATCATCGGCCTGGGCGATGGTTTGGAGGTACCGAAACTACTTGACCGACATAGCCCAATTTTAATATCAACAGGAAGAAATTTTTGTAGGCTTGGAAATTTCCTTTAGGAGGAAAAAATATCTCCATGCGTTCAAAAGTTATGATTTTTGCCACAGTGCACCGTCCATGCAACCCTTATTATTAATTTTTAGAGGACGTGCTTCCTGTCTTCCCGTTTAATCCATCGGCAAATAATGCCTACGCACGAACTTAGGAATCACTGAGGTGTTTTTTTTCTCAGTCGTAAATCTGTAATTGGTTTTCCCGCCATCACAACGCAACATTCCTCTGATCCGATTGCAGTTTTACCGAATGTTGGCTGATCAACCGGTATTGCATTACTTGTGTATCTTATTGATTAGGCGCGAAATGGAAAACGTAAACAAAACAAGAGCATATGTAGTTGTAGATGTTGTAGCTCGGCTGAAAAGCGCCAGACAACAGAAAGGGGATGCGCTCGTGCTGAAGCGGCTCGGGGCAGTATTAAACATGGCAGGGAAAGGAAGAACCGACAGACTCGGGCTGGTAAACAAAAGGAGAGCGACGAAATGCGCCATGGATTAGTGCACAATGCATTCACAGGATTACGACCATGGTCAGCTTTGTATGAGATGTGCTACGAGTAGTGTACTGGACTACACTAACTTTAATCCTGTGAAAAACACAAATCACACCCCAAGGTCAAACATCAAATCCCTCGTTTGGATCCGCTGCAAACTGTAGGTCGCCAAAATATCGATTCAAACTACTGAAAGCCGCCGATAAGTTCGGCATTGTGTCCTATATGAACCGGCTATTCATTTGCTTATCGAATATTTCACCACGGAATCCTAATTGAAAACCGGTCCGTTTCAAGGTAGAGTGGGTGGGCTATTGCCTCATATTTCCGCGTAGGAACGTAAGACCCCCGCACTGAGCAGACGAATGTAGGTGTATACGGTTGGTGTTGGTAAACAGACACGTAGAGGAATCAGTCCAAGTGAAAAGCCGGCCACTTCTCAGAAACAGGACAGGAAAAGTGCTCGTTAATGAATTTTTGTGGGTATTTTTTTTTGGTTCATGGTTCACGAATTCTTTGCTAGCGGATTAATTACCCCCCTACTGAAGTGACTGTAGTAAGTAGAATTCGACAAAATATACGAGTGTGAGCGAAATCACAGACACAGGATGAGACTGGGTAAAGTGTACGACTGGGTCGCACGAAACTTTGTCGTTCATCAAAAGTTTTATTGCTCTTTTTTTTTTCTTTCTTAATTTATTAGTTAGGTGGAGAAGCGATGCTAGATAAAGAAAGCGGTTCATAAGATATAAGAATAGTAATAAATAAAATCCACTTTTGACTTATTCATCTGACATGGCAGTACCTATATATGTCAAAAAACAATGTGAATTTTTTCAAGTTCAAGCTCTCTTTAGAGAGTTATGAGCGCCTACTCTGTTATTTTATAAGCTTCTAAGCTACGATTACACATGTTACTTTTCATGTCGAAGTTTGACATGCCGACGTCATTATTCGATTTTTTTTCTGACGAAAAACTGGGTATGGAACGACGTCAGCTCTACCTAAGTAAGCTCGAATATCAATTATTATAATTTAAATCGTTGGAGCCGTTTTTGAAAAAATCAAACTTGTTGAAAACCGTTACATGGGAAGTACCGTTAATAATAGGATCAACGTGCAAAGACAAAAGTGTCCCCATACTGTAAGCCCACAAACTGCAATTCCAAAGTTTGAATCAAATCCGTCGACCCGCTTGGGCTTTAGAGGAGCCGACGGACAGAAAGACAAACTTTATTGAGTTCCTCTTTCTTATTCGAAATTTCGTACGTATACAATATCCTTCTCTTTTGTAGTATGTGAATATGAAGACGTTAGAAATAGCATGTCCGTGGTTTATTTTTTGCGTTGTTGCCGGTTACGGGACAAAAGGCGAGTTTGGAGCCTCCTATCAGTGGGTGTATTTTGGCTTCAATTATTTACAGCTATGACAACGGATGATTAGCACTTCTGGGAACTCGAATGTTTCTAATTTTAGGATTCGGAAACGCCTTTGAAATACGTTTCAAAAGAAAAACCAGATCGCAGGGGGAAAGTTTAAATTTTCAGGGGGACTATGTTATGGGGAAAAAAACATTTTTATTTGGAATGAACTAAGTACCCAATTTCCAGATAGGAAAAATATTCAACCCCCAAACCCCCCCCCCCCCCCAGAAAAACCGAATCCCCCAAAATACTGGTTCAATTATTTTCTATTTTTATTGATGTGTATTAGCGTATGTGTATGTTGTGTGCCATACATGTGTATGCTTTTAGCATGTTAACCCTCAAAAAAAGTTTTCCAAAGGGTCACGTGAGAAGCCGCGGCGTACATGGTTTCTTCGACGCGAATATAACGAAAAACATCTGAATGGAGGAATTGAGGAAGTGAAATTTGTTTTTTTTTTTCAATTTGCTAGGTAGAGAAATGTCAAGGCAAGAGAAAATAGCTAAAAATGATTTTACAAATAGGAGTACAATTCGTGGGGGCACAGCAGAGGAGAACGGAGTGCAATACTCCCAGTGTTGTACTTTCGGTAGCCCTGATTTATTCCAATCGTTTTATTTCATTACAACAACGAAAAAAGCCCTATGTAGATTTTAACAATGGAAAGGTTCCTCAATCTAGGTACACATCTCCCAGCAGTCGATTGTGGTGTCGAATGCATTGTCCTTACCAATTAAATGCCGAAAATGAGCACAATCGCTTGTGAGTAGTAAATCAGGCCTCATGTACATGTGAAAGTTTTAGCTTTTCGCACTTTCAGGAGGGTGTGCTGTCGCTTTTCCTGATCTGAACTTTGTTTTATTTGTATTAGAAGCAGAAGGAGGACGTACTCTCACCGAGAGACCAACTTAAAACTCACCAAATGCAAAGAGAACGAGAAAAGCTACCAGCACAAGTTGTTGCAGTCAGGGTTGCCAGGTCTTGAACTGGTTCGATAGCCCATTTTCGGAATTTTTGTAGCGCAAATACGTTTTTAATTTAGTTTTTATTTTTATTTTAATAATTTACAAAAAAAAAATAAAGCACATTTTTATAAAAATAAAAGCAATACGAAAAATACAGTTGTGTATGATTTAAGAAGTGAAATCAGTGAATAAAAAGTTGTGGTTGTAGAAAAACAAATTCGAAAGGCAGCAGTCGAAAAAAATGCTCTTTACTTAAAGTTTAAGGTGAATTGAAAGCGTTTTAATAGACATCGCAGACAGATATTTTGACGTCTATCATTTTTATATATATATATTATATGTCAGCGGAATTAAATTGGAAAGATTGCTGAAGAACTGAAGAAGGGACTAAACAAATATATTCCGAGAAATCTTGGCAAATTTGGCTTTATAAAATAAAATCCGCCATTAACGCTTTAAAAATGTCTGATAATATTAAACTCTTGGCAAAATAACGTGATGTCTTAACAAGTTTATTAAATTGTTTTATGGCTGTTCCATTCATTTATTAGTTCGAGCGATTTCACTTTTTGTTAATATCTTACTTTTCATTCTAAAATTCAAACTTCAGCTATTGGTTGAGAAAATTTGCGGTAAATTTTCCACAACACAAAATCACAACAGTGGAATTTATAAAAAAAACTTCACAAAGTTTTGATTTTATGTCGTTGCATCTTACCATGCAAAATGTCTGCCGTTGAATTTTGTCAGATACAGTATAGGAACAGTCTGTAAATACGAAAATGGGGTAACAATATGTCCGTTGGTGTACTTTTCCCAATCAATTTCGGATCGAAGAGTTTACCGCAGCTTATCGCCCAATTGAACACAACCTGACAGGTCAGTTTACTGCGACTTCGATTCCTTGTGGGAAACTTCATCTAATTTTCGTTTGGCTGACATTTTCAGTGGGGACATGATTTTACAGAACACTTCGATATGAAACTTGGCAAAGATTGTTGATAACTTTTATGAAAGCAAACAGACGATTTCCCGCTTGCATTCTATATCTGTATACAGTATACCACACAACACAGTTGCACTGCAGGCGTTTACTAATTTTTTGTGTTTTCTTTTTTTCCTTTGCAGTCCTACTCACAAAATGATTACTACTACAATAATGAAAACGATGCCTTATCATACAACAGCCGACCAATTAGTAGCACTAACTATATAAAAAATAATAGCAGTTATGGACATGGCACGGAGCCCACGTCACTCAAACGGGGAGTCGTCAGTCATCAGAATAATTCGGAAACAGTAAACAGTATGTACGACAATTATGGGAGCGTTGTTGGCAGCGCCAACAGCGGCGGCGGCGGTGTTTATGGCGGTGGATTGCGTGGCGGCGGCAGTCACTTTTACCCCAATCCGGGAAACAATGATAATGATATTTACCATCAGCAGCAGCAGGCTTACAATACGGACAGCTATGGCCGGGCTGGATACTATGACGACAGCTGTGATAATATGTCAGACTATGGTGACAATCGGATGAGCGGCAGACACAGCTCAATGTCAACAACAGCTAAGCAGCTGCCACAGATACCGATGAAGCATAGCAGCAGCATGGTGGATGGCATTTCATATGCACGTGGCGCCAGTTTACCGACAACACCACCGGTAGCGCATAAAAAGAGCCGCATGTTGCCACAGCCAACGGCAAATGGTGGTATTGGCGGTAGCACTGGCAAATGTCTTCCAGCGACGCCTCGCGCCCTGCCGCAGGTGAACAGCAATAATAAACAGTCACCTTCGGCAAGAAGCGGAACGGGCCGCAAACTGCTGCCAACGCCGAAACAACAACATCAACAGGCGAGCGATCATTTTGACACTATGTCAACGAGCTCGTACGACCATGTGACAATAAACAATTCATATAACAATGTTCGTCCACATAGTTCAATACCCCCGGCTAGCTATAATGATGATTACAACAATTACGGCTACACGAGCAGTCCGACGCCATTGCACCAAAAACGGCCGCCAAAGATTGGAAATACGGATTTTTCGTCATCGTTGGATGGTAGTACTCCAGTTGCCACTAGGGATCTGTTCGATTCGCCAACGATAAACAGCACGACGGACGATAATTTCTATGAAACGCGCACATGTGCACCGGAATTATCGTCTGCGCTGACAACAACATCATCCTGCTTATCAACTGGTAATGGTTGCAGCGTCGGTTCTGGTCGCAGGTTGCCAAAACGCTTGCCAACGCCCAATCTCAAACAGAGCAACGGCAGCGGTGGTAAGCAATTACCAAAGTTGCCACCGATACGAAATAAACCTCTTTCCACAGCGTCACCAATTGCTGCTGACAATGTCACAAACGCATCGTCGACTTACAACAAATCGTTTTCATCCTATTCATGTACATCAACGTCACCCACAATGACCTCCACCTCGACTAGCAGCAGTAGTGCAGCCAGTAATAGTAATCATGATACCGATAGCGGTTATCATAGTAGTAATTTGTATCCACCGTCAATATCAGATTCAGTATCATTAAGTACATCCCTGAACTCGAGTGGCTATCATAGTTCATATATTCAGACATCAAAATCACCACTAGCATCGTCGAAATCGTCGGCAACATATTCCACGGCTGTGACAAATTTCGACGACGATGATGGCAACACATCATTGGCAAACTCCTATTTGAATAATGAATACCACTCATTAAAAAGTTATCCTCCCGAAATCACAACCACCTCGACAGCAACCGTCACAGCAGCCGTTAGTGCCACCACCACAACCACCAACAAGTCATCGTCGTTCTCCGTAACAGATTATTTGAAAAAGTTCGACATCAAATCAGCGCTATCAAGTTCGTCTGTGTCAACTACGAAACCGACGGCAGCATCCACTACAAACAGCAAACTCTGCATCACGTGCAGCGACAGCATTGGCTGCAGTTGCTTTCCAACAAGTCTGGCGACGACGAAAAGTGTCACGTCATCATTGCCTAATGGTCCATTGTCGAAGTTATCGAATGGCCAATTGACGTATGCGCCAGCATTAATATCAAATGGTCCCGTCAGTATAGCAACAACACTCGGCGAAACAACATTTGTGGCGGGTTCAACACCAACCACAGTGCCGACAACAACCAACTACTCGGCGTATATCTCAGACTACTTGAAAATATATTCATCGAGTGATTTCAACTATGAGGGCGGTGCGACACTTGTCGATACAAATGTCAGCCGCAAATCATCGATCAGCGCTGCTGTTACAACAACAAGCACGACAACAACCACAGCGAGTTATATAACATCCTATTTCGGCAGTGATTACTCATCCAAGTCTGACGATTTGTCGTCGCATGTGAAGACCTCAACGCCAACATGCGATCACAATGGCTGCGAGGAGAACAGCAGCAAAACCTATGACACCATTGACTACTTTAGTTTGGCGGCCACAACAACTGACTACTCCGAGTATTTGTCGCCGGCCAAGTCAACTGTGGTCAATACCGCTATAATGGCGAATGGAGACGACTACTCGTGCTACACTTATTTAGACTACGACGGATCAAATTCGGGTGCATTAATAGAGCCAACGACAGTCGCCGATAGCAAGGACCTGACAACAAACTACAATGATCCGAGCAACTATTCACCGACACCAACCGTGACGACAATTGCCAGCAATGACGATCCATACTCCTATTTGGACGCATACAAAGTCGACCTGCCTGTGTACTCAACCGATTTTGGCAGCAGTTCCGAGTCGTATGTGGCCGACACATACACGGAGCCGAATTACATGACGACAATGTCACAAACTCGACTGGAGACACCCAGCAATGATTTTTATGACGATTATCGCAGCTCGACGGCAACACCAGTCGGCGAGGTGAGCACGAACTTCAAGGCATATCTGTACGAGACGAACAGCAACAGTGGCAGCGGTAGTGGTAGTGGTAGTGGCAGTAGCAGTAATGCCGGTAGTGACCCTCTTCTCGGCAAGCACGACCTGACAACATCATCGTCGGGTACACCGTCGAGTGGTTCGACGGTTGTGCCGATCCAGCAGGCACAGATCAGTGGCGGCTACTATCAACCGGCATCCAGTAAATCGGCACCATCCTTGAACACGACCTCGACACCACAAAAAGCGGCGTCGGCTGCAGCCAGCAAGGCGAGCAGCATGTTCGGAAGCCTATCGCAGGGCCTTAAGGGAGGTCTCGACGGGGTGTTGAGTGGGGTAGCAGCTGTCGCTGATACAACCAAACAACAACAACAACAACAATCGAAGCAGCAATCGGCTGCGTCCGGCATCAAGTCATCGGCCAAAAGTTTCGGTTTTGGATTCGCGTCAAAGCTTATTCCAAATCTAACTGGATCGTCAGAGCAGGCGAAGCCCGCTCAAACAAAGCAAACAACAACAGCGATGGCAGCTCAGAAGCCAACAAATACAGCAACAACAACAGCTCCAATGACTACTGGCTACGACATGTCGTACAACACCAACCACACGACATACATGAATGACAATCAGCAGCCTTATTCCACCATGAATGACTACGATTACAGTGACATGGAGCACATCCTGACAACCAGTAGCGATGTGTCGACATGTGGCGATTGGAATGGTGTCGACCGACACAGTCAGTCGATCTACACAACCGATTCACTGATGTATGACGGCGATTTCAATCAGGGCATGTACGAGAGTGCCACAAATACCAATGGTGGTGGCATGATGTTGGACGATGGTTACGATTCAATTTTGACACATCAGTCATCATTGGATGGAACGCAACCAGCTGTTACAACAGCGGCTACCATGAATGGAGGTGGAGGCAAAATCGTCGATTATAGCGATGACTACAAGTACGGCTACGATGAGTACAGTTACAGTGAGAATGACTACATCGCAACCGGTGACATAACGGATAATAAAAACTACAACAATAACTACGACTATATGGACGACGATGCGACAATAGTATCACAGCTGTTAGATAATGCAGCGGCCAAAATGGCCGCCGAATCGGTTGTAGTGACGACAGTGCCACAAATAAGCCAAGCGGCTGCAGCAACACTGAGCAGTAGCTTTGACGCAACAAGTGGAATGGATATGATGAATGCGGCCATGAAACAGCAAACAATCCAAGTGACAGCAGCCATGACCACTGCCCAGCAGCAGCACCAGCAACAACAGCAACAGCAAGCGACAGTAACAACAGCCGCCACAGCACAACCGAAACTGGGTCCAACATCACTGTTGTCATCGTTGACGTCTGTAGCAACGGGAGGACAGCAACCGCAAGGACAACAACAACAGCCCGCTTCGAAGACAACCAGCAGCGGTGGAGGCGGGTTGTTCGGTTCGTTCCTAGGGAAAGCTGCGGCTGCAGTACAATCGGCCTCACAAGTAGTATCGACGGCCACAGCGATGACAACAGCAGCGGTCAAAGTCGTGCCCGGTACCCCATTTGCCGGCGATCAGCAAAAGAACTCGGCCCAGAACAGGCACGACACTGAAATGAGCAATGCTGTGAGTAGTGGGGCGGGTGGTGCAGCAGTTGTTACCGCCACAACAACATCATCAATGGACGATTACGAGAATAGTAATTTGTATGAAGATGACTACTACACCACAAGCACCACGACAACAAATACAGCAACAAACGCCAATACAAATTTGGCGGCGCAGAAAATGCTGCCGACGGTGCCACTGTCCAGCGGCAAAAAGCTGCCCGCCATCAATGGTAAATCGGGTTTACTGATGAAACAGCAACCAACTGAAATTTATGACGATGACGAAGAAGAGTATATCGATGAGTTGGATCCGAATTATCGGATGGATAGTGAGCAGGATGATTACTACATGGATCAGACGGCACCGTCGACGACAGCATCAATGATGGCAGTGAACGGTTACTATGCCCCAATGGACGGTGGCTATGATTATCGTGAGGATTACTTTAACGAGGAGGACGAGTATAAATATCTCGAAAAGGAGCAACAGCTAAAAGAGCTTCGCAAGCACCAGCAACTGATGAAGCACCAAAAGCAACCACCGCTCGAGTACATCGAAGAAAGTCATGATGACTACATCGATGACAACTATCCGAGCGAGGATAGTGCCAACTATTTAATGGATGACATGAAAGATCATCCCCTACAGGTCCCAGTGGTAACGACAACATCCGCAGCAATCATATCGGCAACAACGCCAACGAGTGGCGGTCTAATTCATCATCAAATCAAAAAGCAAGACAGCATCATCGAGGAGGATGAAGATGAGGCGCTCCTAACACCCGACGACAGTCTGCATCACGACGATCAGCCGCCGCCGCAGCAGCAACAACAGCAGTTCCACGAAGAAACACAAATCGCCAAAAAGAAGACCCTGACTCGAGGAGAAACCGAAGAAGTTACTAGTGGCCAGCTGATGCGCAAGCCCGAGATAACAGCCAGGCAAAGATGGAACTGGGCCTACAACAAAATTATAATGCAGCTAAACGTGAGTACAACCTTAGTCCTAGATATGTTTTTCCTCTTTCAAAACCTTGAATAGTAATCGAAAAATCAACAACTAAAAAAATAACACGATTTGGTTTATGATTTAATTCAAACTGAATCCCGTTCAGTGGGTATTATATAGATGGAGATATTCTTTGAATAACAAATACATAGCCTGTCTAAGCCACTGCCCTGTTGAAGGGGGGGGGGGGGGGGGGGTACCTGCATATTTTACGTTTTTAGTTTGAAATTTGACAAATTTCCTCCCACCCGGATAACCATCTTTGGAACTGTCAAGCTACGCTTCACATCTCGCTTTTAATGTCAAAATTTTGACCTGCCGACGTCATTATGACGTAAACATTGGCCACTACGTGCGATCGCCTGTCAAGCGTCTGTCGCAGTACACTTTCACGAAAGACACACGAGTGACCACCGAATGGCCGAATTTTTGTGACGTCGGCATATCAAAATTTGCCACGAAAAATGACTTGCATCACCTCTTTCAAGCTTCAATTTCTTGAATGCGGCATCGAAGCTTGGCAGCTCTAATCCCAGATGCATATTCCGGATACAAAACTTTGTTTGGACCTCTCAGCTTATTGTACCTCAGTAAACTCAATCAACGGCTTATTGTAAAGTTATAACATTACAGTTGGTTCGTTTTGACTTATATATATATATATTTTTTTTTGGTTCAAAGTATCTTTACAGAGCGACAACAGGTAGGTACCTATAACATCAAATTTTGCTCCCACAATTCGCACTGCAACAACTATAAAATATCGCGTCCTTTGTAGGTAAAGTGTAAGACATTCAAAAGGGACTAGTTTTTCTAATCACTCTTGTGTGTATCATCACAATGCCATGATATCCAAATTGTATTTTGAAAGTTACATGGCCGAGTGCCGATGAAAAAAACTGACAGTTCTTTTATAGGCTTACACACCAGTGTTGGTGTTGGGATTGGGAACTCTAAAAATGTCTTTCTTTGAATATTTTTTGACTTAAAACGCAATTTTCAGCCGTGAAAAGATCATTCAAAGACGCATTTTCTCACGCTACAGGGAGTTTCCGTTCGAAGTGGAAAAAAATTAATTTTAAATTGGTAATTTTATTTGAAGCTATACCGAGTTAAACTGCAATCAGAAACTTTGAACTGAAACACAATATAACATGCATTCGCTGGTGAATATATAAACAAATAAATTTTGCGAAAACACAGTGGCGTAGCGTGGGTTGGAGCCGCTCGGTTCAGACCTAATTTATGCGGCCCCTCTTAATTTTTTTACACACTAAAAAAACCATCTCTTATCTTATTTCGAATATTGATTTTATATTTAATATGTAGATATTTTTAACAAAAATCGTTTGAGAGGTTTTTGTAAAATTTCGAGACACGCACAGTTACTAAAATCTGCCTTTTAGGTGATTCGAATTGAAAGTTAGGGACACAATAATTTTAAAAACATCAATTTTACTCTAAGTATGTAAAGTAAAGCCAACAAACTACAAATCCCAAGTTTGAACGAAATTCGGGCAGCTTTAGGCTTTAGGTCTCGGGACATACAGACAGTCGGACAGAATTTTGTGACCTACTTCTTTGAGTTCCTCTATCATCGTAATGTGAGAATTGATTAACATCTCTAGTTCGAAATATTGTACGAATACAATATCTTTCTCGTACTACGTATAAGTTAGAGAATCCTGACGAGGATATCTCAAAAAAAACCGAACACCAACCTGGGTTGGTCCAACTTGTTCGTAAAAAAAAATCAAACTCGAATTCAAAACGTTATAAGTATAAGTATATTTCCTTGACCGTTTCCCGTGGGGTCCAAATTAAGACTAAAAACTTAAAACTATATCCATGCCATGGGTAGTCCCATCGCCCATGGCCAATCCGCTGAGTCGCCTAATTGCACGCAGCGCGTGTATCCGCCTGCATCGGGTGTCATCCACATTTCATGTCGTGGGAAAGTAATGCCGCAGCTAGTACCGTTGTTGTATGTGGGACCTGGCCAATGACCTGCTGACTCAGTGGGAACAGGTTTGTGCGCGTTGATATTTTTTGCAGGTGTGCATTACCGATGGTGATAACTCCTCCCTCCTTGAAAATCTACGGCCCGTAGATCTAAGGTGACCTCAGGGTCAGACTACTGCCTGCGATAGGTCAATGGATGAAACCGTTGGAAGGCGGGGTCTTGAGTATATCTTCCTCCAGATGATGAAGACGATTGATGCCACAAAGGTTAAGATTGCAGCTTCTGTAAGTATAGAGATTTTAAATTCTCGAGTTAGATTACCTAGGCGTTCTATGTTCCGAACGCTGATGCCGTGCACGTATCCCAAGTCAATCTCGCGGTAATGATTAGTGATGTTCATCATAGCGGGAGGAAGGGCTTGTAAGGCTGTAACCGTAGAGCTCGAAAATGTTCTACCCTTCAGCCGGATGCTTTCATTGTAGAGCTGGATTACGTATGTACCTGAAAGAAACTTTGAAACATTGTTAGAGGTTAAATCACCATTGAAATTAGTGACAAAAATTGTGTCCTCCTTGATGAGTTCAATAATCTCCTCATTGTTAGTCTGGAAGACACAAGTCGCTGATCCTCCTTTCAGTAGCCTAGAGACGCAAGCGTCCTCAGGAATTTTCTGCAGTGATTTGTCCTCGCATATTGTCGAGTTGTTAATTGAAAGACAATTCGCTACGATGCCAAAGGTTTTTCCGTGATTGACTAGCATCTTCCTGAATTTCATCTCGATCTGTTTTCCCTCGATCACCGATGGCCTTGTTATAAGTAGGTTAAATTCCTCTTGTCCCACTTTTGGCATTGAAATAACATACAGCAGCATCGATCCATTGGTGAAGATGGATGGTGTTCCATACTCGATTGCCTCAATTTCGTTGGCGTACGGGAGGGTCTCCAATTCGCTAATAACCTTGTTGATTTCCTCAGTATTTAGTAGGTTCGTGTTAATTAGGCCGCTCTTCGCCATCTGACAGGCCCTAACGATTTCGTTTATCTCCCCCTTTATGAGTATGATCTCGTCCAAGGCGTCTTGCTCGAATCTTCCAGAAATGTTGTCCTTGACTCCTTGCTCGTATCTGTCAATCACCAGGTTAATCTTGCGCGTTATATCTTTTGTAATGTCAATGAGTTTCTCGTTGACTTGGTACTGTTGGTCGTTGTTTTCAATTATTCTTCCTTGGCTTTTAAGTACTTCGTTCCAGTCAGAGGCATCAGGACTGCCAGCTACCCACTTCCAGGCTGTTCCAATCCAGTCGATAGACCTAGCTTTCCTCTGTGATTTGCCTTTCAGTAAGCTAAGGCGATCCCTTATCTGTTGCACATGAAATTCCACTATGCGCCTCCTATCCTTGTCCTCGATGTTGTTCGCTATAGCGTTAGTTACCCCGTCCACAAGGTTCTGAAACTGTGCCAGGTCAATGGTGTGTACTAGCTTGAAGCTGCCATCAACGATCCATCCGTGGCCCTCCTTTAAGGAGACTATGGGTGATTTGTAGTTGAAAATCTGGAATCCTTCGGCGACGGATAGAAGCATGAGTCTGTGAAATAGATACTAAGTGATGCAAGAGTGGAATCTCCTCGTTAAGTAAAAATGACAGGAAGTCATATCAACGTTATAAACTTTTTATTTTAACTATCTATATGGACTTAAGGATAATATTACAAGTTATAATTAGTTTACTATATAATTTTTCTTAAATGTATAATGGAGAAATTCGATACATGCAATTAGCTAAATTATCAAATGATTTTTATTTTTTCTATTTCAACTTTCATTCCCCCTTTTTTTTTTTTTTTTTTTTTTTTTTTTTTCATATTTACTTCACATTTTTAATGTGTCTCTTATGGACTTTTCGTCCCGTGGAGGTGATAACTGTTACTTTGTTATCCCGAGCCACGATTTCCTTGCGGTACAAAGGCAAATTTTTGCCCTGGATTTTTTTATAAGCCGTGTATATTATGTCACCCCTTCGAAATTTCTTTGGTGATGGCTTTTTGGCATTGAGCCGTCTATTGCATGATTCCTGTTTTTTCCTAATTTCCCCTCTCAATTCGTGATTAACCCTAGCACGAAAGTTAACCAAGTTCTGAAAATTTATTCTCGCGGTTCTATTAAAAAATACGTCCGATGGTTTCTTTTTTGTGACCGAATGGACGGTGTTGTTATATCTGTCGACTGATATGTTCATTATTTCCTTCGGACGCAAACCCTTATATTCCGCTTTCAGACAGCGATAAATTTCCAAAACCGTTGAGTGCAGCCGCTCTACTTGCCCATTTACTTCACTACGGTGAACAGGTGTTAAATACAGCTTTATACCCAACATACGTATAAAATTAAGAATGATTGGGCTGAGAAAGCTGCGTTCGTTATCAGTTACTAAGATTTTAGGCACCGTGAAGTAATGCAAGATTTTAGTGATTTTATCTCTAAGGTAAAGCGATGATTTATCTTTTATGTGAAAGAGTTTGGCAAACTTTGAGAATTTGTCGATGCAACTAATGTATTTTTCGTTCTGCACCTCCACAATATCCATGTGAAGGATTTCACACGGATATGATGGTATGGGGGTTGCCTGCAGTTCAGGGTCAGCCGGGTGCCTGTCGTACTTGTTTGCCAGGCAGATTTCACACGTTTTTGCATATTTCGTAACGAGACTGTTCATTCGAGGAAAATAGTATCGTTCTAACAATTGTAGCTTATTTTCCCTTGGGTTCCTGTGTGCCCTCCTGTGTTCCTCGCTAATAAGTTGCCACACCCTGTCTTCTTTCTTCACATCCTCTACTATCCTCTGCGTGATACGGACTTTGTAAGTTATAAAGTTGTTAAGATATACTTTTTGTAGCATTCCAATATACGGTTCCGGTATCTTTATGCCGTTTATCAGATTCGGCCTCAATTTTTCTTTAAGAATTCTTACTAAATCCGCCTCATTTAAATTTTCCTGAGCAACGAAATGTCGGGAATAACCAGGATGGGGCTCTTCAAATATACTTAGACCCTTCCCAGCCTTTATTATAACCTGATTACGAAACACATTGAGGGGTACCTCAACATGTGGAATAAGATCAGAGCCATCCTGCTCTGCGCTATGCATAGTTCCGCTGGCTGAGTCAGTAGAGCCCTCCGACTCTGTAGCTGTTTCCGTTGATGAATCTGATCTCGCGCTAGCCGCCACAGTTTCCGTTGTGGAGTTGTTTTCACTAGCTGAGTCAGTCACAGAGCCATGTTCCACGTTATTCGAACTTGGTGCCGTCACAGGTCTAGCTGCGTCGGTCAAGTGATTCATCTGTACCCTTAGTCTCGAGAGAGCATCTGCCACGACGTTCGATTTGCCTGGTTTGTAAACCAATTCGCAATTATACTCCTCGATGCGCGCTTTCCAGCGCTTCAACTTTGCGTTGTAGTTCCTATTGCCTAACGCAAATGTTAAGGGTTGATGATCCGTGTACACTTTTATCTTCTTTGCTCCATAGAGGTATGATCGCAAATTATCGAGGGCCCAGACAATTGCCAGCATCTCTTTTTCATTCGTCGCGTAACTCTCCTCAGTTTTGTTAAGGGAGCGGGATATGTATGAAATTGGTCTGTCATTTCCGGATTCCCCCTGAGACAACACTGCCCCTATGGCATAATCGGAGGCATCCGTTGTAAGGTTGAAAGGTTTGTTAAAATCGGGGAATGCCAGAACTTCTGATGAAGTCAATAGCGTCTTGAGATCACTGAATGCCCTAATTTCTTTCTCGTTCAGAGTTATAGGTACATTCTTGGATTGATTAGCCTTAACCTGGGAATTTTCTCCTCTAGTGAGATTGGTCAGAGGCTTAGCCACATGGGCGTAATCTCGAATAAATTTCCTGTAATAGGAGGTCAGACCAAGAAATGATTTAAGTTCTTTCAGATTCGTAGGGGGAAGGAGTTCTTGAATAGCTGAGACTTTTTTGGTGTCTGGCCGAATGCCGTCTGGAGTTATGATGTACCCTAGAAAATCAACTTCCGTTTTCATAAAATGAGTTTTTTCTAAATTAACCTTTAGGTTTGCTTCCTGTAATCGAGTCAAAATGGTTTCAATATTTCTTAGATGGCTTTCCTCGCTATCCCCAAAGATGATGATGTCATCTATGTATACATAGCAGATTTGGCCTATGAATTCTTTAAGGACATCGTCAATCATCCGCTGGAATATGGCGGGAGCATTTTTCAGACCGAAGGGTAGTCGGAGGAATTCATATTTCCCGTTCATAGTGGAGAATGCGGTTTTAGGAATGTCTGATGGCTTCATTGAGATTTGATGGAATCCAGAGGTAAGATCCAGAGTGGTGAAATACCTCGCCTTGCCAAGACTCGCTATTGTTGAATTAATGTCAGGTATGGGGTAGGCGTCGGATATGGTTACAGCATTCAGGCGCTTATAATCGATTACCATACGGTATTGTTTCTCGCCTGAAGGCTTAGGTTTTTTGGGTACGACCCATATGGGTGAATTGTATGGACTCTTGGAGGGTCTAATGATTCCCTCTTTCAAAAGTTCGGCAATCTCTTTGTCAACCTCCTTTCTAAGAGGCGTCGGATACGGGTAACTTTTCGTGTATATTGGTTCACTTGTGCTTGTCTTTATTTCCGCAAGCACAGTGGTCCGGACTGTTTCATGATTGCTGATGGGGCCAAAAAGAGAGTTATATTTCCTAATAATATAATGTAGCTTGGATTGGGTTTCGCTCGGTAGATTCTTGTCGAGAACAATGTTGACCTCCTTTGAGAATTTTTCTCTAAGAGGAATAACAATGTTAGGGGACAGTCTTAAAACATTTGCTTTTCTGTCGATTACCGCCTCCAGTTCCTTCAACGTATCATCCCCGATGATACCGTCAAAAGAAACCAGACCCGGCAGGACATAGAATGTTAGAAGAGCGTCATTGCCGACTTGCTTAAAGAATCTCCCGGTAATGCAATGATTAATTTTGATGTTCCCGGCTGCTGAGTGCACGGAAAATGGTTTCTGAAGGCGCGTGGTTTTACTGGAGACGGACGGACTAATGAAATTCTTGTTCGCCCCCGTGTCGACAAGGAATTTCAGTATGGTTCCGTTACCTATGCGATACCCTATATATGGTACGCTGGATGTCCGCCTGTCATAAAATTTACCTCATCTTCTAAGCTTTCGTTCGCTGTCTCGACGTATCTCTCGACCTCATTCGGTGATTCGGGCGATCCTTCATCGAAGGTTTGCAGGTTGAACATCCTCTGCTGTTTCCGAGGGTAGTTCTCTGACCATGCCCGCCTCTTGAACTGCCTGTTGCCCTGCGGTCTATTCATATAGTTCACGTTACGTGACTGGGTTGACTGGTCGATATCCATCCTTTCGTGTGGCTTAGGGCCACTTGGCCTCGGCGGAATACCGTTTTCGCGGTTGGGGGTGACTTGTGGTTGCTGATGGAATCCACTGAACCCTGGCCGCGGAAAACCCCTCTGTGGCAAGGTAGCCCTAACATCCGTCTTGAATGTCTGATTTATAGGAGCAGAAATAGTGTTCGGCGCAGACGAAAGGTGTATCGCGTGATTACGGTAATTCAGATTTTGTATCTCCAGGCATGCCGAGTAGGCTTCCGGGAGAGTTTTAGGTTTCTGTATGATAAGCATCTTGGAGATTTCGCCGTTCAGGCCACGGATGAACACGTCCAAAGCCCTATTTCTGTAAGTTTCGACTAGGGCCGTGACTGTTTCCTGACTAAAGGTCTCAGTTTTAATTTTATTTATCATCAGTGATAGTTGGTGGTTCACTGCGGCGTAAAATTCGTCTAGCTTAAGGGTCTTTTGAGATAATTGGTTGAGCTGATGCTCTAGCGTCCGCATATCCCGCTTGTCTGCATAATGCAGCGAGAGACATTGTTTTATGGTCACCCAATCATTATCAAAAATGTTATAAGATACAAGGGCTGCGTTCGCAGTGCCCCTGATCTTCTGTCGAATGTGCTGAAGTATAGCACGATATAGGGGTTTTGTCTTGATTATGTCGTAATCACTCAGTATGGACTCGACGACATGAACCCATGATATATATTGGGTTGGGTCGCCTTCGAACGTTTGCAATTCCTTGACGCAGTCAGGGAGTCGACTAATATCCTTCAAATCGGATTCGTTTTGGGGTACGCAAAGTTCAACTTGATCGCTGACAGGCACAACTTCCCGCACCTGGCCGTCCTCGAGCGTTTTGACACGTGTTTCAAACGCTTTGAGTTGGGCGAGGATAGAGTTCACTGCGCCTGTTAGCTCGGTTAGTGACCTACTTACAGCATCCATATCGCGGAATAAATGGGTAACTTAGTTAAGGAAGGAAAGATAAATTAAAAAATTGTACTTATCTGTATTATCTGCTTGGTTAACTTTCTAATGCCAATCACGTTCCCCTTTTAATATCCTTATTGGATTTTATCTATATTAACACAATTATTGTAATATTTAAATTCTTAATCACTAGTATTTCAGCTCTATATTTTTTCCTTTTTCCTTTCCTGTAGCACTGAAGCTTTTCTTTTCTATTCCCGTTGTTGCACTGAAGATTTTTTTATATCTTTATAACATATTATGTCAGTATTGTAGTTCTTAATTGGCTCGACACTTTTCTCAAAATTTTTGATATATTCACATGGGTTGGAATTGATTAAATTTTCGAAAATTTTTGATATATTTTTTGAATTGGAGGATTGGTTCTCCTTGTTCTTTGGCGTTATTTCACTAAGATTTCTCTTTCTTTCTTCTTGAAATGAATCTTTTCTTTAACTCACATTGGAATATACATTCTTTTCACTCTGTTCACTTTTTTATATTGCGTATATTGATTACGTAGGAACTGTAGGAAAAGGAAACCACATAATTAATTTTTGATCGTAAAAAAAAGTTGTTTCAACTGATGGAACCGACTTCGGAAGGATCGTGTAATTCCCGTTTAGTCGCAAGCGTTTATAATTGCAAGCAACCTACTAATGGCACGATTTACTTCACAATCCTATCCTTTATCCTCTAGTGATCTCCGTCATGTTCCCATGGGTATGACGAAAGGGTTGCAGTTTTATTAATTACAATGATTAGCTGTGTTCCCATGGGTACAGTAATTTGCACTCTATAGAGCGTAGCAATCAATAGTCCTGTATAAAAGGACACTGCAAAAATCACACGGATTAAGGGGGGGATTTAGGAAGCCGGTCCCTGCTCGGGCGCCAGTTAGAGAATCCTGACGAGGATATCTCAAAAAAAACCGAACACCAACCTGGGTTGGTCCAACTTGTTCGTAAAAAAAAATCAAACTCGAATTCAAAACGTTATAAGTATAAGTATATTTCCTTGACCGTTTCCCGTGGGGTCCAAATTAAGACTAAAAACTTAAAACTATATCCATGCCATGGGTAGTCCCATCGCCCATGGCCAATCCGCTGAGTCGCCTAATTGCACGCAGCGCGTGTATCCGCCTGCATCGGGTGTCATCCACATTTCATGTCGTGGGAAAGTAATGCCGCAGCTAGTACCGTTGTTGTATGTGGGACCTGGCCAATGACCTGCTGACTCAGTGGGAACAGGTTTGTGCGCGTTGATATTTTTTGCAGGTGTGCATTACCGATGGTGATAACTTATACGTAATCGTTATTATTTTTTTTAATTACTTACAGAAAACTTCTTTAAAATTTTCCTCAGAGCAAAATTATTATTCTTTCCAGTGTCTATGATTATGATTTCCTGTCTCCATGATACGCAGATTAGATACCCTTAGAGTGCCTTAAATAATTTTTAATAGGCTTCAATTTTGACAAAACTTCTCTCACACACACAAATTCTAGCAAGAAAAGAGAAAGAGAAAGAGAGTATTTTCGAATGCAGATGTTGTGTACTGTGCTATTAATTGTGTGTGCTGTGCAGGGTTGTCATTTCTGATAGTGTAGTTGCATACTAGGGAGCAAGGAATGTTAACTTTGAAAATAAATTCGTTACACTGAAAAAAGAATCCGTTCTGTATTTTTTTTATATTTCAAAATTATAAACGCCCCAAATTGCCGCCCTGGGAAAGTGCTGCCCGGTGCCTGTGCCCCCCTGGCCTCCCTTCGCTACTCCACTGCGAAAACATCCTCAAAGTGTCAACAGCGAAGAAGAAGCCGAAAAGTTGAGTAGTTCTAGTTATAGACAAGAAAGGCCAACCTTAAATACCGTGCGGGAGGATCTTAGTTATTCCAAATAGAAACAAGTATTCATTGTCAAATTGGGCAACCCTTTTGCTACATTCACAATGTCATATCAAGTTCGAGTGCGATAAAAAGTCGAATGAGAGTAAACGATAGCGCTCACTTCCTATTGTCGCTTACGCAGCTCTAAAGAAGGCAAACTAACTGATAACTTACTCTGGACATAAGCAAACAATTAATCACTATCAAATTTGGCAACTCTTTTAACAGATTCACAATCTCATATCAAGTGCGATAAATAGTCATATGACAGTAAACGATGACGCTCACCACTAAATATGAAAACGTTTGTGACACTCATTTCCGTCGGTCATCTTGTAATACGAATATAAATGTACTGTCGGTAAAATATAACTTATAATCCGTGCCACCCTTTTCCATAAGCAAAGTCTCGCCCCCAGTCTCAAAAAGGTACAACACATGAACGGCAGGCGACATCTATTTGAAACAACGAGAACATCACATCATCTCTGTTTCCCATAAATGCTGTTATAGAAGCTTTCTATAATTGAGCTTTGTTGTTCGTCAATATGAAAAGCTCCTTGAAATGTAAAACATATATAAGTAGGTATTTCCCAGCTTTCGTAAGTGTACAAGTTCAAAGTGAATGTGAATGCGAATGTAAAGGTATGAATTCTGAAGGTCATGGCGTTTAAATATATAAAGTTTTTAGTAATACAACGACTTGGGAGGAGTCTTTAAAGCTTAGGCTGCGTTCCTTATTAGCAAATTGGTAGAGGACACGATTAGCTGATTTAATAAAGAACCAATTTTGATTGACAAAAGGACCGAAACTGGTATGAAGCCATTACAAGTGTTCAAAGGACATAAGTCTCCTATGGGAAGTTCTTTCAGAAATTTTGTATACCAGTTTGCATGCTTTTTCAATGTTAATTCGGAATGGAATTGAATCCTTTGCATGCACAGCACTTTCCATCACACCAGTTAAGTATGAAAGACGAAGTGAAAAGCTTTTAAACTTTTTGTTTAAAAACACGTAAAGCGCTTCATTATGCAAGACAGGGTTACCTCATACCACGAATGAACCGAGAGGACAGTTTGTGTATTAAAAAGTTTGCACAGAGTGTCGTTATGCAGAACAACAATTCTCCGTCTATACTCTGCTCATTTTATATTTTCAGTACAGGCCTTATGGGAAGCTCTTTTTTCTACCAATGGTGCCTGTAGATACCCTCACGGCACTCAATCACAATAATTGCCACTGAAACAAAAACCAAGCCAAGCTCACTATGGCAACCATGTGAGAGCTTTCAAATGGAGACAGCTTATTAAAATCCATAATAGTAAGGGTGAAAGGCAAATAGCCTATCTTCCCTGAACTGAAAATTTAAATTGAACAGATTATAGTCGTTCGCGCTTTTTCTACCTCTCTTGTGTTATTATTTTGAAGGGGAAATTTTGTGTATGCAAATGAAATAGCATTGGAACACAATCGTCAAACCTACCTCCTGCAAAATGCATTATAACAGTTATAAAAGTATTATATACGTTTTTCGGAGTTGTGACCAGTTGAGAAGAATATTGAGTTGGTTCCGGTACAAGCTAAATGTGACTTTTAAAGCTTGTAGGAAAAAAGCATGCCAAGGGTACACTGTACACAAACCAGTGTTGCAGCACTCTCTCTCTTAATTCTTCCCTTTTCACCGTACAAAATTTCCCTTTCAAATTCTCTCGATACTTTTCGGAAAGGGAACACAATTTTCATCGCAATTTACTAACGTTAATAAAAAAATATTTGTTACTACAAAATTTCGCTAAAAGGCGATTTACATTAGGTCTTTTGAATGGACGTTTTGTGCTGATTAAGTTTCAACAAAAAATATTTAAGTTTGAAATGTTTATTTGTCAGATTCATGGAATTGCCACGATTTTGCTGCTCTTTCCACAATTTTTGGATATAGCTCCCAGCAAAAGGGGACACAAGTAGGTTTATGGTGTTTGTTTGTTGTTGAGGAGAAGGCGGTTTCGATTGGCATCAGGAGAAGCAAGGCGACGGCTACACAAAAGGGTGGTATACATGAAACACAAGTACGTAGCACAAGGCACAAACTAAACAACAGACTTATTCAAAAAAGAAAAAGTCAGACAGAAATAAAACAAACTGGGATGTAACAAGTTGCACCATTGGATGCACAACGTAAATATAGATGTGAGTGGGAATAACGCGAAGAATTACCCTTGGAAACCGCTGCATTGGGTTAAAAATGTTTTACTCCAAGGACGAAATGTATGCTTTACAAGAACCTGCCAGTTGTATAGGAAGGGAGAGCTGGTACTTAGAGAATTTCGGTCTTATGTGCGTGGTGGGCGAATGGGAGAGAAGCGATAGAATAGCGAACTGTATGAGCTGTGTCAAATTTTTGTGAATGTAGCCTAAAAAGACAAAATATGTCGACTGGGCAAAAATGCTCCACCTAAGAGGATCTTCGAATCCCAGTCCTCAGGTTCGAGGCATAAGGACGTCCGAACCTCCGTTTTGGGTGGAACAAAAACAGCTTCAGCTCGTTTTTGATTGAATAGCTTATTTCTGTAGGAATCGCAGATATATACCTTAATCACTCCAAGCCACCATAAATGGCAGACGCAAAAAGTGAAATAAACATTCAGCAAGTTTCGCCTTAAAACTCTGTTGTTGAGTTCAAAGAAAAGGACGATTTTCTTGGAGAATTTCAGAAAAGGATAATTGAGTTTGATTTCTTTTTTACTGGAATGGATGCAGTTGTTGTTCTAAGAAATTTATTAATAATATTCCAGGTAGTCAAGCACAGTGGGATAGTTGTAGTGAATTATTTTCTCTGACGTTTTACGAGGCTACTCAATTTTGATATGGGGAATTTAAGCTTGCAAGAAAATATCTCTGCTACCAGAGTCCCAGTAGAGTTATCAATGAGAGGTGTCGGTCTTAAGCCGTTTTATTTTGTGAGACGAATGCAAAGCTCCATTTCTGTGAAAATTGTGATGACAGGACATCGTATCACTTCCTTTTGTACAGGACCTTTACAAAGTCATTTCGAGATGGATAGTCCTAGCTTTTTCCAGAACGATTTACAAAATTTGCTGAGAAAGTTGAACAAGTAGCACACACGATGGGGACCCTAGGCCCAGCTTCTCACAAGCATTTATTTTGTGTGAGTTTTTGTTTATTTTGGGACGAATGGAGGCAATTTTATGCCAACGGAAAGGGTCCTTTTATGTCGAGTCAAAACGACAAAATAAGAAGACAGTTTCACTCACGGATATTTGTCAGGCATTCGCGAGGGTTAGCGCAATGGAAAAAACTTGGGGTCAGATTTTATAAGGCGAAACGATGAAACGTTTTCGTGTGCACAAATGATTTGCTCTATGATACACAAGTTCTTCGTGCACACGAAAACGTCTCAACGTTTCTCCTTACAGAATGCCGAACGTAAAGATGTAATTTGCGTTTTCCCGGGGATCGAACCTGCACCACAAATGTCGTTTATAGAGCGAAAATTACCGGGAATTACAGTACAGTGCAAAAGGAATCTGTCCCCTTGGCGTCAATGTTTGTAGTCGTATTGTTCTCAGAAATTTATTAATAATATTCCAGGTGGTCAAGCACAGTGGTTAGTTGTAGTGAATTATTTTCTCTGACCTTTTACGAGGCTACTCAATTTTGATATGGGGA
This sequence comes from Cheilosia impressa, assembly GCA_948293265.1. Lineage (NCBI taxonomy): Eukaryota > Metazoa > Arthropoda > Insecta > Diptera > Syrphidae > Cheilosia > Cheilosia impressa. The sequence continues at coordinate 5,065,542 of OX411885.1, read as the reverse complement.
ATTTAAGCTTGCAAGTAAATATCTTTGCTACCAGAGTCCCAGTAGAGTTATCAATGAGTGGTGTCGGTCCTAAGCCGTTTTATTTTGTGAGACGAATGCAAAGCTCCATTTCTGCGAAAATTGTGATGACAGGACATCGTATCACTTCCTTTTGTACAGGACCTTTACAAAGTCATTTCGAGATGGATAGTCTTAGCTTTTTCCAGAACGATTTACAAAATTTGCTGAGAAAGTTGACCAAGTAGCACACACGATGGGGACCCTAGGCCCAGCTTCTCACAAGCATTTATTTTGTGTGAGTTTTTGTTTATTTTGGGACGAATGGAGGCAATTTTATGCCAACGGAAAGGGTCCTTTTATGTCGAGTCAAAACGACAAAATAAGAAGACAGTTTCACTCACGGATATTTGCCAGGCATTCGCGAGGGTTGGCGCAATGGAAAAAATTTGGGGTCAGATTTTGTAAGGCGAAACGATGAAACGTTTTCGTGCGCACAAATGATTTGCTCTATGATACACAAGTTCTTCGTGCACACGAAAACGTCTGAACGTTTCTCCTTACAGAATGCCGAACCTAAAGATGTAATTTGCGTTTTCCCGGGGATCCAAACCTGCACAAAACTTGTTTATTCTTGTTACACAGGATCTGAATTTTTCATTACATGGTTTTAAAGATGATATCAGACAAGTGATGGTCTCCGTTTTCGATACACTGAGATACCCGATTTTCGAAGCTCCTCTGAACTCTTTGAAGCATATCGATGGGTATTTCTTCACGAATGTTATCCTTCAGATGATTTAACGTTCGAGGCCGATCGGTGTAACCCCATAAAAAAAATCGAGCCAAATCAGGTAAGCGCGCCGGCCACGTAAGGTCGCCCTTCAAGGAGATTATAGACGATCGGGGAATGTTTCCTCAAAAGATCCATCGCTGCTCGTGCTGTGTGGGCCGTGGCTCCATATTGTTGAAACCACACATCACCAAGGTCCAGTTCATCGAGTTTTGGGATGAAAAATTCTTCAATCACCTCTCTGTAGCGAGCTGCATTCACCGTAATAGTGCGTTCGTTTTCTTCGGAGAAGTAAGGACCAAATATCCCTACTTTTGAAACAGCACACCATACGGTGACACATTCACAATGCAATGGCGTCTAATGAATTTCACGTGGATTGTGATCACTCCAATATCGCCTGCGGGGTGGATGTTGAAGCGAGTACGGAAAGCACGTTGAGTGGAAATCATGGAACGAACTTTGGAAAAGTAAGCCTCGCAGGCAAATGCGCGCTGCTCTTTCGTCCAATGCATGATGTCGACTGACTGCGGCGTAGATGAAACTTCGGGAAGTCCCCTAAAAAGTGAGACACTCTCCACCCACATCCGAACACTCCCCCCGCTTGACACAAAAAACAAATCAGCAATTTTTCTTGCCGCACCGTGTATTTAGCCGGAAAACCCGTCGGATGCGTTGCTGTCTTGTTAAGTATCTTGTAAAGGGTGATTTTTTAAGAGGTTTAGAACTTTTTTTAAAAAAAAAACACAAAAAATTCGAAAAAATGAATGAAATATTTATTTGAATCGATAGTTTGAACCTTGCAATTTAATGTTTAAAGATAATTTCATGCAAATGTTGACCGCGGCTGCGTCTCAGATAGCCCATCCGCTGAGTCCAATTTTGGCATACTCTTTTACACATATCGGCCGGTATCTCACGAATGAATGCATGGATGTTGGCTGCCAGTGCGTCAATCGAAGCGGGCTTGTCCCTATACACATTAGCCTTGGCATACCCCCACAAAAAATAATCTAATGGTGTCAAATCGCACGATCTAGGCGGCCAATTGACCGGCCCGAAACGTGAAATTAACTGTTCACCAAACTCGCCTCGCAATTCCGCCATTGTTTCGCGTGCTGTGTGGCATGTGGCACCGTCTTGTTGAAACCACATATCATTCAAGTCAAGAACTTCCATTTCGGGCAAAAAAAAGTTTGTTATCATCGCTCGGTAGCGTTCACCATTGACAGTAACGCTGCGATTCGCATCATCTTTGAAGAAATATGGCCCAATAATGCCGCCGGCCCATAAACCGCACCAAACAGTGGCTTTTTCGGGATGCATTGGTAGCTGTTGCAATGCTTCTGGCTGATCTTCACTCCAAATGCGGCAATTTTGCTTATTTACGTACCCATTCAACCAAAAATGAGCCTCATCGCTGAACACAATTTTTCGATAAAAAAGCGGATCCTCGGCCAGCTTTCCAAGAGCCCATTCACCAAAAATTCGGCGTTGTGGTAGGTCGGCTGGCTTTAGTTCTTGCACCAGCTGTATCTTAAAAGGCTTTACGCCCAAATCCTTCCGCAAAATTTTCCACGTAGTGCTGTAACAAAGGCCTAACTGCTGGGAACGGCGCCGAATCGACATTTCGCGGTCTTCTGTCACACTAGCTGATACGGCCGCAATATTTTCTTCACTACGCACAGTACGTAAACGTGTTGGTGGTTTAATGTCCAACAAAGTAAATTTGGTGCGAAATTTGGTCACAATCTTCCGAATAGACTGCTCAGAAGGTCGAGAATGCCGATCATAAAATGGAAGCAGCGCGCGATGAACATTTCGAACCGAGCACGAATTTTGATAGTAAAATTCAATAATTTGCAAGCGTTGTTCATTTGTAAGACGATCCATGGTTAAATTGCAAACCAAACTGAAGCTGTTTGATAGTGACACAAGGTACTAAACACACGTCAGCTGTCAAAACCAGTGTTGCCAAAACCAAACCAGCTAAAAATCACCCTTTAGAACCAAAATAGAGAGGAATAACCACACTTGTGATTAGTGAACCAAAGCAGTTGGTTGGTGGTGGTGGCTGGTAGGTAGCAAAAAAGGGATTAAAATATCATTTACGTTTCTTTTCTCTGTTGCTCGCACAATGAAAAATTGCTCATGCAACTACCGTAGAGAATGAGTCAGTAGCTTAAAAGTGTCCGATAATTTTCCCAGTTTATTTAAATAAAACCGCAGTATTATTTGCAAAAAAGTTTTTCGCTATCTCTTGAAGTGCTCGTTTCCCGATATAAACACTAAAATCAGTGATATAACAAGTCATCACATAATATCATAAAATAAAATATTTTTTGATTATTTTGCCCGCGTCAAAACTGTTTCTTTTGTTCATACACAAAATGCCTGAGACAAGAGCTACGAAACAGATCCAACAACACCATAACACTAACTCTCCGAGAGATATTGCTTCAAACAATTCAGCGAATATTGCGGATAAGCTATGGATCAGGATGGAGAAAAAACTGCAGAAGTGGGGAGAAGACCTTAAAAACGAACTCGTTGCAATGTTTGATGAGAAACTGTCATCGTTGGAACAAAAGCTCAATGACAAAGTCAAACAGGTAACCCTTGAATTGGAACAAAAAATCTACGATGTCTCTGATAAGTGTAATCGGCTTGAGCTGATTGCCGACGAGCTTGAAAGGGACAAACTCAAATCGGATGCGATTCTGTACGGTGTGCCAACTCAACCCGAAGAAAAGCTAAGTGAAGTCTACCAGAAAATCTGCGACATTATTGGTACTCCTGCGCATGCATTAACCAACATATTTAGAGTGAGACCATCTCGGCAAGGTGGTGCAGCGACAGCCTCAACTGATGCCTGCATTGTATTGAAATTCACCAATGACCGAGATAAGCAAAACCTCTTAAGAGCTGCGGCTGCTTATCGCAAGAGAACGAGTTCCACATTAAAGCTTTGTGATATTGGATTTAACTCCCAAAAGAGCTTTCACATCAATGAAAGCTTAACAAAACGCACTTACCAACTGCAACGGCAAGCAATTAAATTGAAAGAGCGTTCTCTTATTTCCACGTTTCACACGTTTAATGGAAGGTTATACATCCGTACTGCAACAAACCAATCTCCTGTCCTGATAAATTCAACTCAAAATCTGAGAAATGCCATCGGTGCAGCCATTGATGATCGAGAAAACAACTTCACATTATAGCTGCAATTATTATTATAATCTGTGTTTAGGTATTTTCTTTTGTTTTGTTTCTTTGTTTACTGCTCTCTTAAACTGTTTTTATCTACTCTTTATTGTACGAGAACTTTCAAGTGTTTTGATCTTCTTTCAACGGCTTTTCTTTTCAATTTCTGTGGTCGATTTTTTCCTCTTTGACGCACTAAAATGTCTTCTGTAATTAACAGTAATGGAAACAGGGTAAATGTAAATTTGCATTCGTTAGTAAACATACTGTGCAAACAGAAAACTGGTCTGCACATTTGTCATATTAACGCGCAGAGTCTCATTAATAAAATAGACGAGTTCAGGCATGTCTTTGAGAAAAGCGAGGTTGACGTTGTATGTGTATCGGAGACGTGGTTTGATCCCAGTGCTCGGGATGAACGCTATCCACTTAATGGGTTTAAGCTTTTCCGCGGTGATCGATTTGGCCGAATTGGAGGAGGTGCTGCTATTTATCTAAGAGATGGCATTCGTTATAAGGTTGTTTTGCGTTCGGATGAGACTAACCCTGTGCAATTTGTCTTCATTGAAGTAAGAAATGGCGAAAATAAATGTGTAATCGGTTCTATGTATATGCCTCCAAATATAGCTGACTATCGAATTGTAGAAAATATCATCAATGAAGTTTCCCACCTGGCTCAAAACCTCGTTATCTGTGGAGACCTTAATATAAATCTTCTCAGTCGTACTTCAAGCCACCTTTTTAGAGATGCCATGAATGCTTCAAATCTTACATTTGCGAATATAACTGATGCAACGCATTTCATGCCTAATAAGACTCCATCGCTTTTAGATGTTATCTTACTTAGTGACCCCAGCTTACTAAAATTTTATAATCAATTATCAGCACCAGCTTTCTCTTTTCATGACCTCCTTTTTACTACCATTGACTTTGCTTTAGAGACTAATAACACGCAGAGTAGATTCCAATATCGGGACTTTCGAAATATTGACATTCAAAATTTATTTCTTGAATGTGATAACCTTACTTGGTATGACATTTATTTAACACCTAATGTAAATGATCAGGTTAAAATTTTTAATGATAATATTTCTTATTTGTTTAATAAATATGTTCCAATTAGGACAAAAGTTGTTGTAAACTCCGAGTGTCCTTGGATGTCAAGTGATATTATCAACGCGATTTCCTTACGCGATAGTCTTTTTCGGCGATGGAAGAGGTTTGAATGTGCTGAAATGCTCAATGCATTCAAAAAAGCCAGAAACCGTGTTACGTGCATGATAAGGCGCGCAAAATATCTTCACTATCTTCACAAATTTAATAATAATAGATCCTCTAAATTCTTATGGAAACAAGTAAAAGACTTGGGGCTTGGCAAGAAATGCCCGTCTGTAGATGATGACATCGATATCGAGGAAATTAATATTAGATTTGCTGATCCCACCCTGGTCACCCAAAAAAGCTCCTCACATTTCATACCCAACTACTCTCAAGATGCTTTTTCTCTTTCTGCTGTGGATATTTTTACTGTTGGCAATGCGATTTTCTCAATCAAGTCAAAGTGTGTGGGACTGGATAATATTCACCCTGACTTTATAAAAATTCTTATTCCTAAAATACTCCAGTATATTACTTATATTTTTAATTCCATCTTAACAACTTCCGATTATCCAATAGTATGGAAACGAGCTAAGATAGTTCCGATTCCGAAAACCTCAGGAACAGTGAATATATATCGTCCCATAGCCATTCTGTCTTATTTGTCGAAAGTCTTTGAGGTATTGTCAGCAAACAAATCAAGGAGTATGTAAATAGTTTGAATTTATTAAATTCTTTTCAATCTGGATTTAGATCTGATCACAGCTGCATAACTGCCCTGTTGAAGGTCTCGGATGACATTCGCCAAGCGATAGATAATAACAAATCAACCTTGGTCACACTATTAGATTTTTCAAAGGCATTTGATTCGGTTGAACCGGCTATTTTATGTCAAAAATTATCTAATCTATTCAATTTCTCTTATAGTGCAACTAAAATGGTTTCTTCTTACTTAAATAATCGCGTTCAAGCCGTTGCATACAAAAATAATCTTTCCTCCTTCTTACCTTTAACAAGGGGTGTACCGCAGGGATCTATTCTTGGACCTCTACTTTTTTCTTTATTTATAAATGACCTGCCATCTGTCATTAAATATTGCAACTATCATATTTATGCTGACGATGTCCAGCTCTATATCGATTTTCCTATAGGTCTTGTTGAAGATGCCGTTGTAAAAATGAACGAGGACCTGGCATCGGTAGTTAAGTGGTCAAACCAAAACCAGCTGCTGTTAAATCCTGCCAAAACAAAGTGCTTACCAATTGGAAGGCACCAACCAGATTTTGAAGATTTTCCACCTGTTTTGTTAAATGGATCCCAAATTGAAATGGTGTCGAAGATTAAAAATCTAGGAATAATATTTAACAGCACGCTGTCTTGGAGTGACCACATAAATAGCTTAGTTGCAAAAATATATGGTTCGCTGCGAGGTCTTTCCACCAGTAGGCACTTCTTACCTGTAGAGGTTAAAACAAGGCTGGTAAAAGCATTAATTGTACCTATTCTAAGCTATGGCTGCGAAATTTTTGCCGATTTAGACTCTGCTTCGTTACGCAAACTACAATTAGCTTTTAATTCCATTACCAGGTTTGTCTTTGGCCTCCGCAGGTTTGATCACATTTCCGAATACTCGCGACAGATTCTCGGATGCAACTTACAGTGTTTTCTTCGCTTCAAATGCATTGCCTTTCTCGTAAAAATCATAAAAAGAAAAACACCAAATTACTTGGTTGAAAAATTAACGTTTTCGCAGTCAGGTCGAGGTATTACCCTAAGACCTTGTATATACACCTGTCTGACAACGCGTCGTCAGTTTTACATTTACTCCGTTAGCCTTTGGAATCATCTCCCCCTTTCGTTAAGAAAAAAAATCGAACATAGCCAGTTTTTACCTGCCGTTTTTTCATTTTTATCACTGGATAGTTCTCAAATATTTTAATCTTTTGAATTTCAAAATTTAGTTTGTTAAATTCGAGCATCTAAACCAAATTTTTTTATTATTAATTTTTCTTTTAAATATTATATAACATATACTCTACCTGTACTATTTTAAGGAATTATTCTCAATGTACAGCGATCAAATTAAATTAAATAAATAAAATAAATAAATAAATAAAATAAATGAGGTTGAATCCTTTCATGAAGTAGTTTCCTTGAAAATAAAATGTTGCCAAATTCTGATTTGGAATTTCGATTGTATGAAAGGCAAATCTTGATGTTTGCACTTATGAACGAAAACGATTCTGTTCGTGTTCCGTTTTATGAAGAGATGACGGTTGATCTTTAGTTCTAAATTTAAAAATTCGTTCTTGTAGTTACTTCAATGCAAATGGAATTTATTTCAACTTAATCTTTTTGTCGTATTTCTGTTAGTTATGAATACATGACCAACGATTTATTGATATCTACAATTAATAAACCCCAATGCGGATGTGAAAGTCACTTTAAATTTTTGCGAATTTTAGGGTGATGATCTTTCATCGGATTATTTTGAATCCTCATATACCTAGGTATATATATTCTTTATTCGTTATTGAATTGTTTTTTTTTATTAACTTCGTATATGCACACAGTCCCACTGGGTAATAATTTCTTTCTCATATTGTTCTCCAAAAACTATATCGGGTTATTTATATTAAACTCAAATTAAAATACGTCATACGTGCCAGTATAAATTAAATCGGGTTTTTATGTACTCCAAATATTTCCGACTCATTGGATTATTCGAAAAATAAGACAGACTGGCCTCATGATATCAACAATACGTAGAAAAATATACCGATAGAGTTGTAATCAAAATAAAGAATGGTGCCAAAGCTGCAATAAATTAAATTAAACCAACCATTCTCTACCTGTATTCAAAATTATTATTTTTCTTCTGAAAAATGTAAAAACGCAAAGAATTGTGAAAACAGGTAGTTCATTTACCTGTTTTCACAATTCTTACGAAAACCTTATCACATTCAATAAAATTAACTTGGGTTTTTCTACATTTTGTAAAAATGTGAAGTTGTGAAGAAATCTTATAAGGTTGACAATTTTTTGATTTTACGATTTATGGCAGAATTTATGCGGTTGGCCGGTGAACCTTATTCAGCGAATTGGCCGGTGAACCTTATTCAGCGAATTTTCCGTTTTTTTTTGGAATCGTTATTTAAATTCAGTAAATAGACCTTAGTGGCTTGGATAGCGTCAAAATGATAGTTATCTATACCACCAATATAGGTTAGCACTCGGATGTAAAAGATAGAAGACATGTTGTAGCTGTTATAGCTTCCAGTTATTTCTAAATTTTCAAAGAGTGACATTAGGAAAAGTATTCCATGGCTTTATGAAGTATTTAAAATTAAGTTAAATAAAGAAGTATGAAAAATAACGTTGGAAGAGAGAAACAAAGGTTAATATCAATTTAAAAACTTTCAGAAATGAAGACCTTTCGAACATGAGGTTTTTTAAATATCTACAAGATCAAGATAATCAGTCATTTATCCATAGAAGAAAGAAATCCAATTCTCAATTCATCTGTGCTTTAAATAGAATTGAAGAATCTCGGGAATCGTAAATTAAGAAATTCTTCCAAAGAAAAAGAAATGCATATCCAAATACACACAAAGTGGGTACCTGCTCATCTCATTCATCAGCGCTGACACCAAAGCAACCGCCACCACCACCATCGAGGTTTCTTCGCCTGCTAAAGTAAACCAACTAAAGCTATGATCTTCACCCTCTAACATATTTGATGACACTCGTAGTTCAATGGTAGGATACACGAAGTGAGAGTACTATAATGTTTATATACAATGCTTTAGGTAATGTTCAGTGCTCAGTCCATCAAAAGTCGGATATGACCAAAATTCAGTGAAACACGGACAGTGTTTATATTTAAATTTTTTTTTTTCATTTTTGCTTTTCACTTACGATTTGCTAACTGCTTTGGAGCTACTTATCCCGTACCAACCCTGTTAACAAAGCAAAGAATCTCGTATTCGAATATAAGCAAGAAAGTGATTGTTCTATTTCATGCTAGGCTATGAGTATTTTTCGATCAGAAAATACAATTCAAACTATTTAACTCGTAATTGATATTGAAAAAGTATATGAAGGCAAATATTAAATGTTGAGCAAGTATTTCGAAATTGTTAATAAATTGCGGTTTTACATATTAAAAAGGCAAGAAAATAAAAGCACTTACCGAAATCTGTTCTTTCGTTGATCATTTTATATATGTTGTTAATGGAACTGAATAATTGATTGATATATTGATTATTGATGAAGTCTCTTCAATGAATTTGTTACGGCTTAACAGCATGCGTTCTTTGAACCATCTAATTAATTTTTCTACTAAGAACTATAAACTTATGAAACAACTGAGGCAAAAACTAAACTTATTGCTATAAACTATATGTTATATGTTAATGGTTATAGTATTTACAAAAAAACTTATCTAACATAATTTGTCGTTATTTATGCATATTGATAAAAATGACCCTGGTTTTCCATATTAAAAGCTTACAACTAGTTGTCAAAAGGTAATAGTCATATTTTTTTAGTTCAATTAGATTAGTAACATTTATTTCTTATATCTATTAAAAAAATTGTTTATTTAACTAAAACTAAAAATAATTCAAAATTAAACGCTTTCTTGCAGACCTGGATCATCATTCTGTAAGGTGAATCGTTCAAACGTTGTCGTATGCACGTACGATTTAGTTCTGTAGCTTAGAGCGAATCAATGGTGCCCACTTGATGCTTTCGTTTTCAATTTCTCGTCTGACAGAGTTGAAAAAACGGTGTGAAAACAAGTGTACAGGTTAAGAACCTATACACATCAAATAAACGTTCGTTTAAAGAAAAACGATTGAACGTTTTTATCTTACAGAATCCCACTGTCTATCTATAGCTGAGGTCCTTTACCGTCGCGTAGAACTATCTCAAAACGCTCTGTTTGTAGAATCCTGACCGAAGTCGAAAACTTCAAACTTCTAGAACCCTAATTGGGAATTTTACTTTTTATTGCTTTTTAGTGCAAACCAAAATATTTAAATGACACAATGTCATACGGGCGAGGTTTTTATTGGATATTAGATCAGAGGCAAGGTATACTGAGACCAGCGTTGCCGTTTGGCCCCTTTTCGAGCATCAAGACTTGTGGCCCCCATTTTAAAAAAAAAAAAACTGTCAAAATGGCTCATTTTTCGGATAAAGTAAGATTTAATTCCATAGAAAGCAAAAATATGAAAAAAGGGATTCGTAATGAATATATATATATATATTTGTTATTAGTAAATATTTTTGCTGCTCTGTTTTCTTTTGCATTTTATGTGGAGGCCCCTTTTCTTTGGCTCGGGCCCCTTTTTAATCCATTTTTTTTTAATTTTTCGGCGGCAACGCCGAGACCCTCAACAAATTAGCAGTTCCTCGCTAAAAAACGTTTCTTTGGAAAATAAGGTGCACTGGTATTGTTACATAGTATAAGTATTAGTGTTGCATTTAAAAAAAAAATCAGTTAAATTTCTATTGAATTGTTTCATAAACAAACAAAATCAATTGCTACTAACCACTAGTTCTCAGTGTAATGTTAAAGCGTGGTGTTGTTTGAACTGTTATTTGGTGTGGTACCTCACCTGTTTGAATTATAAGAATTTGCGGGAAAAAATTAGTGGACCACCAGAAGAGCTGCGGACTATCAGTATGTATTGCCTCTGTCCGGACCCTCACTGGAAATTCCAGGAAAAAAAATGTTTCGCTTACGAATACTCTGTATCACTATTATTGGGAAAAATATCGAGTCAGACGAACCAGAAGGTCAAGGGAAAAATTTTATGGTGCATTTTGTCAACCATGTTTGCAACGTAAAAATTGAATTATTTTTTGTTTAGTATAAATAAAAATACCTTAAACAAAATACCACAATTTAATTAAAATTTATAGGAGGGCATCCTTTTTTCTAGACTCTAGAGCAGGGGTGTCAAAGTCAAACTCCTTATGTGTTTTTTTTGTCTTAAACATGACATCGGGCGATATGAAAATAAAGTGGGAAATGTAATATACGGTATTATACAAAAAAGAAATATGTGCATAAAAATATTTTATTTAAGAAGAAGTTTTATATATTTATTTTAAGTATAAAAGAAGAAAAATATTTTTTTATTTTTTGTAGGTAATTTTATAAAGAACATTTTGTCACTGAGAGTTCGTTAAATCCAAAGTTCGTATTAGTATCGCTAACTAAGTGTACTGCGACAGCAGTTATTGAGTTGTTACCGCGTACCGCAGGTAATTATCTCGTGGGCCGGTCATGGCCCGCGGGCCTTATCTTTGACATGCCTGCTCTTGAGGGTATAAGATATAGTCATGTAGTTGCTCTGCGAAATAAAACCTCAGGAAATAAGACCCCGACGGAAAAATAAAATAAGGATCCAATATAACAGCAAAAAAATAAATTCTAGTTTTTTGTTTAGTTTCTTTTTTTTTGGACTTATATAATTTTTTTCAATTCATAAAAAATTAAGGCCACAATATAAATAAAATCCCAACATTGTTCTTAACGAATCTGTATAAATTGCTTAGCAGAAAAATTGTGCAAAGAAAATGTATCTCAATTTTGGGCCTAGTTTCCTGGGGTCTCATTTCGCGGAGCCGAATGTAAAAATAAATATGACTAGCAAATATGAATTAAAATTACATTAACAACTACTTTGTAAAATGTGTAAATATTGTATGCTTCAGGAAAACCGCTAAACGCATCTACAGTAAAAAATAATTTACTACTTTTGTTCTCCAACTGCAATTCCTCAGAATTGGTTTATCTCAGAGAGCTCTAGCAGATTAAAAAAAAAAGAATACAATAAATTCATCCTAAAGAAATCATTATTAAAAATTAATAAAATGTTTGTCTTTAAAATAAAAATAAATATATCTCAACTTGGGTTACATTCTTTTTTTTGTAAGTAAATTCTGAAGGTTTCACAAAACTTGCTTTTATAACATAGTTTTAAATAGTTCCTGAAATATGGTGTATTACTGATCTTTTGCAAAGTAATTTTCAAGCGCAATCCATTTTTAATGCAACTAAAACGTGGGCTTCTAAATTAGTGGTGAATTCTTTTTTTCTATATTAAATAAATTCTAGTGTATTGTTTTTTTATATGTATAAAAAAAAAACAAATTGCCAATTGTGAATTTGGTATTAAAATTTCAGGTTTCTTGCAACTGATTGATATCCATATGGATTGATCAACGCTGGGCGGGTAAAATTTCAATATTAGAATAACTAGAATTCTAACAGTTATTGCAAGCATCGCGCACCAAACGAACTGAAATTTCCACCCCTTAAATAAACAAAATCGTGAAGTCAAAATTGTATGCATAAGTTAGGGCACAACTGAATAAAATTTACATTCAAAAAAGGATTTATAAGTAATGACTTTTTAATAAATATGTAGCATTTTATTTGCAGTATTAACTAAGGATCAAATTGAAACCCGTCGAAAAACATTTCTTTTTAATCTTTTGATATATGAAATTCAAATGAAAAACTCAGTGGCCATTAATTAAAACCTACAAAGCCAACTAAAACAGTTTTTCGATTTCCCTAAAGCTTGTGATAAAAAATATCCTTCCGCATCCCATAATGCTTCCCACATAGACAAAGCGTACCGAGTCCCCTTATTGTGAGTTGGGGGTCTCAGTATGCCTTGCCTATGGCTTTCACTTTAGAAATCCACTTCCAAGCATGCACCCCATTCACTCACCCCCATTTGCATTCTAGTTTAGCTTAAAAAAAAATCCAGTATTAGATTTCGCCGCCAAAAAATAAAAAATAAAATAATGCAAACAATTTTGAACTTAAAATTTAAGTTACGATTACGAAGATGGTTATTCTTTCTGACAGGGGGCATCTTAGTATATTGGTACAGTTGACCCAATGGGCTCTGGATACAACAAGTCGGGTTTTTTCTCAAGCAAATCGGGTTGTTGAAAAATTGGATACAAAAAAACAAATGGGATTGCAAATGCAGAGATCAGTAGTACCCATACCAAGATAATAAAGATATAGTCAGTCTTTTCGTTATAATTGGCTTGATTTACACGCGTATCCATGTCTATTATTTTTTTTTTTTTCAATAGTGGGTATTTGTTTTAATAAAAGATATAGGAGACGAGAAGGTAGAAGCCGCCCATGACAGCAAAGGTAAGAGCTATCGTCAACGAAACTTCGATGCATGAAATGACTTTACATTCTTCGTTCTCCACTCTGGGAGGCTTTTCCGGAATGTTAAATGTCACTCTTTTTTTAGGCATGTTGCTATTGATTTCACTATTTTCACAACCGCACAACCGATATTCGCAATTTGAGGCAATTATGTGTATCGTATCGCGATTTATCCTCTGTTACTCTATTGGAGTTGTTTGTTCACTGTCTACTGGTAGATAGTATATAATATAAATTTGTTTGATTTAGAATTAGCGCCGAATGGTGTTGAAGAAGTAATAAATGCTCCCGAATATTAGCAAAGCAAAAATTACCAACAAAGAAACGCAGGTGCATAGAATAGCACTATTTTCTTTCCTAACGCTCTTGAACTCTGAATCTTTCATGATATTAATCTTTGAATTCACGACAAAGTTTGAAAAAATTCAGTCACGCCAAATGGAAATCGGAAAAAATGAGTCACACAAATTCCGCGACATTTAGATTTAAATTTTTTTGTTTTTATTTATTAATCTAACCGCAACAACCGCCAAAGTGCGCAATATGAAAATCGACTCTGTATAAAATTCTGGCTGGTGCCTGCTGGCCCGTCGGTAATAAAGTCCCTAGGGAAAAACGACGTGTTGCACTTTAAAACCCAATTTGTTTGGCCGTCCTGCTGGAAGGACACAACACTGTTAATATTAGTGAAAATTTTTTGTTTGAGAAAAATATTTGCTCTTATTTTTGATAATGTTTGGTAACACTGAATCGGTTTAAGAACTTTCAAGAATTTTTTTTCTGCTCACAATGTGTGAACTTGAAATTATATTGAATTAGCACCGAAGGAAAAATTAATTTTATTATTTTAAGTTTTATTATTTTTCCCCAAATTAGTTTTTAAACACTTTTGGAGTTTTTTTAAAATATCTTTTAACTGTTTTGCTTAAGGAAAAACGAAATATTTTTTTTTCACAAATTTTGTTTTTAAGCAATTTCTTATTTTTTTTTTAATTTTTGCTAATACTTTTATTATTTTGTTCACTTGAGGACAGAAGAATAATTTTTTCTGTCGCAAAAACGAGGATGCTTCGAGTCCGCCAAATGCAATCAATCTGTTGAAAGTGAGCTGGTGATTGTTTTTAAATAGCGATTTTTGGTTGAGCGCACAGGGACAGCTCAAAACATCAACTTTCGATATTGAAAGGATTCTGTTTGCTCTTCGAAAGGTAATAGAGAACATTCCGGTAATAATGTGCACATCATGTTAGGGGTAGTATATGTGTCCTGATAACAATTAACTACTGTAAGGTAGTTGCATGCAATAGCGAAAGCAAACACAACACAACACAACTGCACGGCACTACACCATTCAAGCGCGTAGCCAAAGAGTTGAGCGTTTGATGGAGAGCAGTGCTCTAGCTTCTCTGCTCCATCGTCCATCCTGTCTGTGTAAATGACGTGGTTTGTGTTGGTTGGTGGTGGATGCATTTCCTTTTCCTTATTGTTTTACATTTTTATTAGCTGTGTGTGAGTAAAGAGGTACAAGAGAAGAAAAATTGTGCGCCACTGATTTATGAAGTGCGACGAGATTCTCTTATCGGTTGGTACATGGGCGAGGGGACATAGGGCGAAGGCGAATATTAACTCAATAACTTGTCGCTGGGAGCTGCGCCTGGGAGCGGGAGTGATGCATGCAAGATGCGATACGTTTGTTTTTTTTTCCCCTATAGAATGAAGCTCAAACAGTCTCTGCCAAGATTTCATAATATTTTGGTTATTTTTTGACGCCATTTTGTTTTTAGTGTGAATGTGTGTTGGTTTTGCTAAAAAGCATCATCACCTTGCAAAAGTGTAGCACAATTTCCTGTGTGGGGTTTGTTTGTTGGTCGACATTTGTGGGCTGGCCCGCATTGGGTTGACACTTGGGATGGAGAATCAAGGCCATGGCAGTGAACTTAGGAACTATCGATTGACGGCTGGGGCTGCCCTTTAAATTTGGCGAAGGGTGGCATCCAACTTTAACTAGGTCGAGTCGTTTGTTGATTGAATGGGTATTTTATTTTTTTATTTGTGTTGTCCAAAATTTGGATGCACAAATACGTTGCAAACCGAACAAAAGTGGTTGGGAACGTTTGTAGTGATTTGTTTTACATTTTTGAACAGTAAGCAGTACTGGATTTTTTTCAACGGTTGACTATACAGAAAGTCTGGGATTGGTTTTTGAGGTACATTCTTATCTTGGTACAGTTTATGGTGTTTGCGGTTGCATCAATATATAACCGAAAATCCATTCGAGAAAATTCACTTCATAGGAGGGAAGAACAAAAAAACGCGGTCGAGAAGGAACAATGTCAGGGCAGCAAAACCCGGTAGAGACAAACAAGGTCACAGTCTGTGCTGGGAAAGTCATTTTCGCAGACTGATTAGCGACGAAGACGGCACAATTTCTGCTGGACGATAAATGCCAAAACTTCCGTCCACATAAATAATTGAGGGCGGCGATATCCAACCTCAAGTCGAACAAGGCCGCTGGTTTCGGGTTAACCATCGAGCTATTTGAGGCAGCAGGAGATGCGTACAACAAGCAATTTCGAATATTCTTGAATCGAAATCATAGAATCTGCTTCACAGCAGTGAATCCATTGCACCTAGTTGTAAAACAGGATTAAGAAAGTCACATGTCACCGCGCCTCTCGACCGCTACCTGTTTGATATTAAATCTGCTCTTAAAGGAGAAGCAAAAGTTCTTTCATTTCCCTTTTTCGCAAAAACGGCACGTAAACCATGGCCCCAGTGTAAACTCTGCCCCCCCCGTCGGAGGTAGGTCAGAATATAAAAATTCCCAAAAAAAAACACACAAAATTGCACCCAATTGCAGTTAAAATTATGTAGGCAGTTGCCGGATGAATATTAGTATTCCCAAGCATGGTTCATGAACTTCACCTGATGTCCATCGTGGGCTTTGTTTTCAATAAAGGCTCGGGATCATTTTCGTCTGAATAAAATTCATTCACATTCAAGATGCTTGCGTAGGACTTAGAAACCACATTCATAACGAGGTCGTTGGAAAGTAAACTTTCGAAAAGAAGAATGTGGACGATTTTTGCACTCGTTATCGAACTTTGTACACCACTATGTTTGTCACACTTGCTTGTCGTTATGATGAAGTTTCTAATTAGCAGAAGTTATCTACGACATCACGCGAGATGTGCTGCTAATTAGAAATTTTTTTAAAAGCGGACATGTCACGGCCGTCTTGACTTACACTACATGTAAATGGGAGCTGCATTTTGTCCGTAACTAGTAATTGGATCCGAACTAAGACAACTGCTTGTGCTCATGTTGTATACGGAACTTTGACGTTCCCTGTTTATGAACACAATGGCGGGCTAGCACGGGAGTTACGCGAAATGTGTTTGTGAGGTGTTTTTCTAAATAAGATGATGTTGATGAGACAGGGTTCGAGCATGACGCTGTTAAGGTAGCCGCCTGACTGCTTTCGCCGGCATCCAATTACTGCGTTGTGACCACAAGGGATCATCTGTGTCCGAAATTATCTGACGTGTTTTGTGGACGATCTATTTTTTTTTTGTAAACGCTTTGCTTCGGTGCGGGCTGCGGGTATATCGTTGGGTAGAGTTTCGAAATGATTTGGACAATGGAATGCGTAGGACGGACGTGGACGGTGGACCTGGTGGACGGGGGTCAACCAATTAGCGCGGTTTTTGGGTTACTGCCTCCTCTTGGGTGTGATACAATTTCATTTGTGCAGTGTAGCGAGGTGTTCCTCAACTACGTTGTCTCTTCCATACATAGGTAGGTGGCGCAACAGATCCGTAGGGACTCTAGGTCTAGCTCCTCACAAACATTCGTTTTGTGTGAGTTTTACATTTTTGGACAAGTGGAAGGGATCTGCAATTTTATGGCGAGTCGAAACGTTCAATTGAGAAGCTCCTTTATGACTGTTACACTCTCGGATGTGGGAAAAAAACTTAAAATAGATTTTTTTTGTTATTTTCATCCGCTTTTATACATAAATTTTATTTGTGGCTTCTGAAATTTAAGGGTTCGTTTTCGTGCAGGCGAATGGTTTGCTCTTAGTTTCACAAGTAAATCTCTCGTGCACAGTAAATCGTTTAAATGTTTCGCCTTACAGAATGACGACCCAGGGGTGGGATTCTGTAAGATGAAAACGTTCAATCGTTTTCGTTTAAACGAACGTTTATTTGATGTATACAGCTTCCAATACTTTACACTTGTTTGTCACACCGTTTTTTAAAGCATTGCGAACGAGAAGAAGAAAATTAAACTCTTGTGTCCAGGAGTCTCCCATTCTAGTTCCGGATGACTCATAATTATCACCCTTCTTTAAATCTTTTTTGTAAATTGTATTTTAATGAGTTATACATTTGTGAATCCTTCAGATTTGATTTCAAAAATGTTAATTATAGTGATATTTGTGTAGAGCTCAATAATTATGACTGGGGTCCTTATCTATCTTTTGATATTAATGACATTTGCTCCAAATTATATGACGTTATTAATCAAGTTATTTTCAAATATGTGCCTGTAGTTCGCATAAAAAATAAAAGTAAATTCATGTCCCTGGGACAACGAAATCACTTGTAATCTAAAAACGTTAAAAAATCGGGCTTATAGAAAATGGCGTTGTAGTCTGGCGGATCAGGATTACTTTGTATTTAGAAGGCTAAAGTCTGAGTTGAAAACGTCTCTCTACCATGCGTACCTTATGTATGGAAATGAAATACAGAATAGTATTAGTTCTAGGCCCTAGACAATGTTTTTAAAACTTTAGCGTCTTTGGATTCTAGCCTTAACCCTGGTCCAGATGGGGTTCCTTCTAAGTTTCTTAAAAACTGTGCGTTCCCTTTACATAAAATGTTATGCCATAAATTTAATTTATCTCTACGTACATTCCCATCTGTTTGGAAAACTTCTTTTATGATTCCCATTTTTAAATCGGGTAGGCGAAATAAAGTTGAAAACTATAGAGGTATATGCAAGCAATCTTCTATTCCAAAATTATTTGACTCACTAGTTACCGAAAGATTAAATTTTTACTGTAATTCCATTGTTTGGAATAATCAGCATGGCTTTGTTAAAAACAGGTCAATTGTAACCAATCTTTTAGTATTCATGAATTTCGTTATTTATGAAATTAGTAAAGGTAACCAGGTAGATGTCATCTATACTGATTTTAGCAAAGCTTTTGAACGAATTAACCATAAATTGTTGCTATATAAACTTACAAGACTGGGTTTATATATGGTATATATTTTAAGATATATATGCCGGGAAATGATAATCGTCTTTTCCTGTTAAATTCATATATTCAGAAATTTCATCTGTGGTGCTCTAAAAGTAGTCCCTCTTTAAACATTTCTAAGTCTTCTGTCATAAATTTTTCTCACTGTAAATCCCCTGTTATGTATTCATATTCCTTTGATGGAATTGTTATTCCCCGTGTTTATTTAGTCAAAGATTTGGAAGTTTTTTTAGATACCAAACTATCATTCACTTATCATGTTGAGTCCATCACAAACAAGGCAAACAGAACATCTGGAATGTTAAGGCGATATGCTTGTGAATTTTATATGCCTCTATTGTGTGGTGTCCGTATTATAGAGTTCATATATCTAGAATTGAATCCATAAAAAAACGATTTTTAAGATTCGCTCTGAGAGGACTTCCTTGGCTCGATCTTAGCAACTTACCCCCTTATTTATCTAGGTTAAAACTAATTAAATTAGAATCATTGGAACGGTGGCCAAAATGGTATTTATTCATAGGCTTTTAATAGGAGAAATTGATTTAACGGACATCCTTTTCAATATTAATGTTCCTTCATTCGACCTACGCAACTCTCGATTTTTTAGTGTAGGACACTCTCATACAAAATACGGTCTTTCTTCCTCAATCAATGGTTTAATGTCAGCATATAATGCGAATGTCCTTTTAATCAATTTTCATTTACCAGTTCCCTCAATAAAAAAAAAATTACTTGAGAATGACAGTCACAGTTGTTTGCTTTACATTTCTTTGTACCATATTTTTGTAACTTTAAACACTATTATTGTGGCCTTATGTCTATGAAAGACTTTGTTCTTTGGTGACAAATAAAATAATAATAATAATAAAACAGAGGAAATTTTCGCTTTCCCGCGATTTCTTTGGTTTTTTGAAATGCGAAAGTGGTTTTCTGCAGCTTTCTGAGGAGACGATAGAGGAACCTAAAGTCTTGTCTTAGCATAATCTTCGATTGTTGTATTTTCCCAACCAAGATAAAGATTGCTTCTGTTGAGTTGAGCTACAGAAAGTTGACATGTAAAAGAGCACGTTTCCGAAGCTCACCAATGTGCTTTATTCTAGATCAAAATTTGTCATCGGGTTGAAGAACTCTTGCTGTAGAGTCATTGACAATTGAAGATACTCATCCACAAGTCCTTGTGCACAGTTGTACACTTCCTTGAACCCAACCATACCTACACTATGACTGACTGTTGAAGTTTCGCCACCAGTTTTATTGAGTATATTACGACCACACACGAGTGTCATTCGTTATCGCAAACAGTATAACGCCTCCGCCTACTAATTTGCGTTGTGCGTATAATGCCATACCACAAACAGAAGGGGGTCGCAGCGAACTACTATGAAGAGTTATCGTGCCACTCTCGAACTGTCAAGGTATTTTATTAACAGGTGAGCAATTCAAATCCAGACAGCCGTTGTATAGATACTTTTGTTTTTTTGTTTTTTCTTTTGTTTATGAATGCAAATTTATGTATCTGCTTAGCTAGGTCAATACCGTCTTTTTTTTTCCGCCATCGTGTGCCTGTGGTTCGGTGTGCGTTGCTGATTGAGTTCAGATTGTTTTGCGCGCTTCGGACTCACTGTTGCTTCAAAACAAGAAAACATATGCCTAGAATTGACTCACAAAAGGATACGCGTAATATTGGCCTTAAGTTTCGCAAATAGCATACGGTTCCGCTGACTTTATTCAAACAATTTGCCGAAGATAAATCGAATTTTGCTTTTTATACCTGCTGTGCGTACAGTACCAAAGTGATTTCCATTAGAACATTGTACACCGAGAGAGAGGGAGAGGTGTCCACATAATCGGGAATTTCTAGCTCCCAGACACAGTGAGTTCGTGCAAGTGTTTGTTGGAACTTTTCTTTCATTTAAAACAAATTCATACACATTTGGTGGATATAAACAATTATGCATAGTGTCACGTTCTCTGATGAGGTACCGCCGCAGCCTTTCGTGGCGCCAACGATGATGACGACGCCCCATCTTGGATGCCACTACAAGATGTCATCAATGGAACGAACCAGAAAACTCAGCACACTGCTGAGGCACCATCAGACGTCGTATTCATTTGCAGTGAGTAGTGCTTCCTTTAATAAAAACAAAATCGCGAATCAGCATCACAGTTCGTATACCTGTAGTGCCAGTGAGTGTGGCAAAAATAGCAATCGCCTTCCGTCCAAACAATGGTGATGAATGGAAAATAATTTTTAAAACTACTATCAGTAGGATGTACATAAATTTGTCCACTTTTTGTCCGCATTTAAATTGATTTGAATTCAATTACCCATTATGTAGATAAAAGTATTGATAAGAGGGGGGATCCTGTGCAGGTGCGCGCTTGATTGTGTTTATCTATAACATAGCCCGGGCAAGCATTCGCTATTCGATGGTATATACTGCCTTATTTGTTTATGTAGTTGGTTCAGTGAATGAGTCCACTGGTGCATACAATCGAAACGAAAAATCTCCTTAGTGACAGCAGCTGCAACTAATTTACTCGCATAAACACGTCACATATAAATTCGTGGGGTAGGGTGGGTGGTCGAAAAAAATTCCATTCCCGAGAAAGTGGTCCGTGCTGAAACAGTGTTTGTGAGAATCGGACTAGTTTTAATATACGCAAACAGAGAACACCTTTTATCCAAATTGAATGAGTTTGTTCCTATTCCCTATTTAAAATAGCAAAATGGGTCACATCATGCACATGGGGTTAAGGTCGATTGAGCTGTAGAAATGTTATCGAAACATTTCGATTAAAAATATAAGCGTGACTGCCTTGGTTCTTGAGCAGCATAGAAAGCTGTGTCCAATCGTGTGGGTAATCCATTTCCAACCACATTCGGCACGAAGGACCTTGAGCTGCTGGTGTTGTGATGTTGATGGGCTGACGATTGTTGATGAGCACTTTCCCTCGATAATTTTTTTTTTTTTTTTTTATGTATATATTGAGGATTTCTTAAAGTCCTGCAGCTACCGTGTTATTGCGGAGATTTCCATGTGTAGTCAAGAATTTGTTTCTATGCAAACATCGATCTGTAGAATGGCGAAGTTGTTTTTGTATAATGGAATCAGTAGTGCAACAGCACACGTTGCTTTCAAGGACAGTGCTGGATGGGTTGCGCGTGTTTTTATTTGCATAAGGAAACTGGTATGGGACAAACTTGCAACAGTCACACATTGGCCAAAGTTGCTGCACTGTGATACTGCCGGCTCACGGGGCAGGAGTATCTTCGGTCATACCAAGGTCAATGTCAGTGTACTGTGATGCCCTTTGCAAGTTGTTTACAGGGTTGCTGAAACGTTCTTAGACATGGATACAGTGGAGTGGAAAGGGGGTTGCGATTTCTATATCTAAACAGTGGCAGCGAGAAGTAATTGTCCAAAATAAATAGTTGAGTGTTTTACTTATGTCTGGGAAGGTATAGCTACTGACCTCACCAAAGTGTCGGCAGAAAATAAAGTACACGACTGTATTCGCGAAAAACTGTTTCCATCACTGCGAGTGCCTTTCGGTAAGGTGTCTTTGATTCACGCCACTAAAGCGGTCGCTCCTTAGGCCAGTATTCCATTCGAGAGAGTTCAAAGCTCTTAAAAGGGAGTGGGCGTGACATCTCCAGCATACAATTTGTAGCTCAAATAATAAAGTGGGACATGACACTACCCAAACAACAAAGTCAATTGAAGTATTATACCAACTGTCAGCTTTATATTTACGATTTTCCTGAGCTAACAGTATTTTCCAAAATGTGGTCGCCAACTCCTAAAAAAGAATCCTGATGCGTAAACTGTTTATTTTTCTACAAGAAACCTGAAGCTTTATGCCTCACGCGAAACGGTGAAAACTAAGAAGCACTCTTAAAACCACTTTTCGGATGTTCTAAATTTGGTAGACCAATTTTTCTGCCATCATCCTTCAATCAGTACCAACCACAAACCTATTTTATTTCTTTTCGAAACAGGCCTAAATATTTGTGCCCGCACTTTTCTTGTCATAGATAGATAATTTGTTTATTGAAAACCCATAATGAATATGTAGTGGAAGTAGGGGAACGAACGAATTTTGGTCGTAGAATAAATTTCGGGCTTTGATCAAAAATTAACTTTTCACTATTGGCCTTCGATTTGTATAAAATATTTTGAAATATATTACAATCTATATAAAAATCCCTAACCTTAAAAAACAAAGTAATATTGTTTACATCTAAAACTCATCTGGGATAGGTATAAACATGAAATTTTATTATTTTAATTAAAATAGCGAATTGCGAAATTGGTTAAATTAGTGTCGAAAGTGTATCTAGACGCAGCTCGAGATGTTCCTGGTAGAGCAACTGGACCAGAAAGAATATATTCGCGAAACTATGGAGATGTCGTCAATGAGTGGATATATAAAGCTCATAGTCTTCGATACAGACCTTCTCAAAAATTGTATGTCAAAGACAAATCAGCTATGAACTGGCACTATCTTTTAAAAAACAAAATTGGACGTCCTTTGTGGTCGGCATTGACCAAAACAAATTCTCCGTCCTTGTGTTCATCAACCTCTTGTAAAGTTTTCGGACAATTCTTTGCGTCATCCGATGAAAAAACCGTCACAAAAGTTGGAGCCGCCAGATGAATCATTTAAATTCACACTTATTTCAGAGTCCGATAAATCCTGATGTCGCTGTCCTTACTAAATTCGTGATTGGAGACCCTGGTTTGGTGGTTTGGATGTTGAAAAGACACTTTTAAATGGGCCGTATACGGGGTTGCAAGCAGTGACTACAATGCGGCGGAAATGACAAAATTATTATTTCGTTGTTTCTTGCATAGTTTATAGCTTCGATGGATACATGGCTCGTGTGGTTATCAAGTAGGAGAAGAATATAATCATTTTTGGAGCACTTTGCATAAGTGTTCAATTGTTTCAGCGTTTCTACAAAGCTTTCAGCGGTCATACATCCTCTTTTTGTTGCCAGTCCCATGCTACCATTAGGAGCACCGTTCAAAAAACATCTTTAAACTTTACTCTGGGGAAAATGAAGACTGAAGGAAGAGCTGAACCAACAGCCTTAATAATGCCTACAAATGTAACTAACTCACCATGCATGCCCAACTTGTTTCGTTTTTGACTCAGCAATATCCTCAAAAATAGAGACGTTTCACACTTTGGAACACATAATGTAGTAGGTAAATTACTTTTGGATTGGAATTGACGATAGTCACAACCGTTTCATCTAAATTATAAATGCGATGTGGCTTAAATTGGTACTTTCAATGACGGTAGTTAAGTTTTTAAAGAAAGTCTCCACATGTTCCTTATTGAATGAAATGGCCCGAGACAGCGATGTGCTTTCCGGCATTCTTAAGCTTTCGGGGGATTTTAATTTTTATAAAATAAGCACAAGCAAGATCTCTGGCTTGAGCGAAAGTTAGGCCGTAGCACTGCTTTGGACATTTTATGAGGTACTCTGCACAGCAAGTAAGACTAGACACACTTCACCTCCCATAAGACCAGGTTCATCAACTTCTTGAACTCCACTCTGATTTGTTCTAGCCTTTTTAACCTTCTTAAATAAAGTTGTTAAATTTATTTTAAATTTTGCAGCCGTTTCTCTGTAAGATTTCTTCTGAAACACGACTTCACGAATTGCAAACCGATTCGGGTATTTCAAGCCTCCCTTTCTTTGTGTAGGTACGGACCATCTTTTATCAGAGAAATAGAAGTGGTTATTTGCAATTTTAACACTCAGCTTAAAAGCTCATAAATATGGGGTAGGTGTAAACGCGTTCACAAGTACCACCTTTACGCCGTTTACAGCTGCACCAGTTTGCCTTTTTTGAGACGAAAATTTTCTGACAAGTCAAAAAGGTTGCCAAACAAGAACATACCAAAATAACTTGAAACTAATATGCTGCAGCTACAAAAACATACACTTTTACTTGGTCAAAATTGGTCAAAAGCTTCACTTGAAATCCACAATTTTACACTCATTAAAAATTTTACTTTGTGACAGCGAGAAACTTTTTTATTTTTTGTTTCTGTTTGTTTATCTGTTTATTTTTTGTAAGTACTGCCAAATACTGCTTGTTGTGTAGTCGGAGGATGGAATGTTCACACTTGCCCCGCGTTTACACCATACCCTTCTCACCCTACAAACAAAATGAAAACATCAAAGGTACAGTGAGAAAATATTTGAAAAAGTCGACCTTTTTGTCGATGGGTAATGCGAATTTGTCTGCCCCAAATGAGAGCAGCTATTTGACTTCCTTACTGACAAATAGTTTCCCATAAACTGTCCTCAAAACAAATTTGTTTTAATTTAGCTCGTAATACACCACAGTTTCGTGGACAAACTTTCAGCATCAGGTGGAGTGCGTTTCTACTCAGAGATTTGTAGGTTTCACATTGTGGTGTACGAAACTTGAATTTCTGCCGAATGTACATCCAGGAAGTTCATGTCCGTAAAAGTATAGCTATAGATAAAATGGCCAGAGATTTTGCAAAACAAACTTGCTTTGCTTGTGATTCCTTAGCGTTGCCAGTGGTCGTTTCCTGGCAACTCCAAACTTTGCCTACGAATCGTATAGACGATGATATTAAAAGCTTGCTCGAAAATCAGTTCCAACTGTGAGCGCTTGTACTATAACGTATATTTTCAAGTCTAGGGGCACTCACCTTGTCCACAACTAGATATTTCCATCTTGCCGTTGAATTTTAAGGTATCTATGGCAAGTTCCGGACTTCTGATTGTTTTCGTACAACAAAATTAAATGTTCAGAGGTAAATATATGTTGCTGTTTTTTTTTTATATGGCTGCGGTTTGGAGCGTCTCCCAGTCAACAAAAACTGGAAGAAAAGAGGAGATTTTTCTAAAATAATCGAACCCTATTCATCTCCTCCTTTGTGGTTGGATTATAGCAAAGTCTTTCTTCAACAGTAAGCACTTTGGGCATACACACTGCACGTTGCTCTTCCCTTTGACGTCACTCATTCGATAACAGCAGTTTCAAGTCAAGTCAGGGTAGACTATTATTACTCTTCAGTAAAAGGCGGATTTTTGCAGGAGTCTTATGGGCAAACTTAGTTTGTAATTAAAAAAACTTTTAATTGACTCAAAAAATTGTGAAAAAATGGTGAAGTTTAAGCTATTCCCTGTCTTGACATGTGGTTACGATTTTTGTTTCTTTACAAGTAAAAAAAAATTACGCAAAATTAAATCACCGTGCAATAATTAGGAGGAGCAGAAAGTTAACCAAAACTTTTCTGAAAGGTCTTTCTCACAGTTGAACTCCTTTTCCTTTAATACCGGCACATTCGTGAAAGACTATAAAATTTGTGGAACTGATTTCTTGCCGTTGAGAGATGGTGAGGTCTCCGGTCAAACGCTTTTCGCTCGTTTCAAGACTGGCGGTGGAATCCAACAACCAACAATTTGGCCCGCATAAGAGTGGGTACAGGTGCCACAAGACTGGGGGTAGAGAACTTTTGTTTTTGTTGTGATTGGCAACACAATTTGAAAAGTCTACTCATCCTCCAGGTTGCCGACCTTTTTCTGCAAACATTTTGAATAGTTGCCACTACAAATGTCAGTCACAGTATTTTCCCTCAAAGTACCTAAACAAAATTTGCGACACAAAAGTCTGCACTACCTGAAACGAACGATTCTATAGTTCGGGTTCATTGATATAATATGACGATTCCATTTCCAATGGATGGACCGTGGTTCAGTGTAATTTTCGTTTGGCATCCCCATTAGGAAAAGCAGTTGCACCAAACGATTGCCCTTATCGACTGTCTGTCTCTGTTTGGCATCCATCGCATCGCATATTCGACGAATTTAGGCACAGAGGCATGGACATCTTTGGCGCAAACTTTTTTCGGTTTGCCTAATTGGTGATAACCTGTCACTCACCAATTTTTGTTTGCTCTTTTATGTGTTAACAAAGAAAAAACATTGAATATTCCTTACATGGGTCCCAACTCCCAAGCTTGCACATTTAGGAGGAGTAAAAAAAATTCCTGAAAAAAAAGAAAAAAAAAACTCAACAAAAGAGAGCAACTATTGATTGAAACTTTCTGTCACCAATACACACAAATATGAAGTTCCCCGCCCAATTTACGGAACTTTCCTCTCAGTAGATGAGCTTTGCAAATGCGCACGCACACGGAGTCCTTTTCCGATGATACCACCAACACCCCACTCTCCAATAGGTACTTACACAATGTATTTACTAAAAGTCCTACCCTACCACCAAAGGCAATAGGTTTGAATTGACTTTTTTTTGTATGTACATTTAACTGCGGTAATCGGCGGAAAATTCATTTTATTCTATTTTAAATATCAAGTATTCGCCACAGTGACCATACAAGAAAAATACAAACAACGCGAAATAACAACTGTTAGGGTTCGAACTTGAATCCAGTTGTGGGGGTGATGTTCAAGTCTTTTTTTTATTTTCAGAGAACACACATAACGGCGCTGTATTTCTTCCAGTCTTAGATGACCGCGATGATACAATCGCGAGGAAAACAAACGCTTTGCTAAAAAATGCCAAAGCCATGAGTTCTGATGGAAACTAGAAATACTCCACTTGGCTGTGTGCAGGCTTGAGCACTTTTAAACTGCCGCCAGCAAATATAGATGCAAAACCAAACGGTCAATCTACCTACAAATCTAATTGCTATAGACAAAGTGCTTTAGGCAGTACATATCTTCAAACCATACAAAATACAGGCTTAAAACCAGCCAAACTACAAAACACCTCGGATATTACCCTTCCAGTGCCAAAGGTAATCCTAAGAAGCTGTTTAGATCTCGTGTAGATTCCACTGTTAAAGAGGTTTTCATACCTAAAGCAAGCAAACGCTCTCACGTGAATCTGAAAGATTTTAGACTTATTAGTCTTTCATCATTCCCCCTAAAAACTTAAGAACGACTGATTGAAATCTATTTGCAACATGCTTGCTTATTCTAAATGTAAATCAGTCGAAACATCTAACGACTTCTATAGAAGATTCCCTCCGTCATAAGGAGTATACAATAGTCGCATTCCCAGACGCCTCTCTCTTGACGAGTTGATCAATTTGATGCTCAATAGCCGATTTATCAACTCAGTCTGGGTGACAGCCTGTTTCATCTGACACCCATTGACATCTCCAGCAGGCAAAGGGCAGCTTCTGCAGCCATACACCTCAAGGCTACTTCACAATGGACCAGCAAAACAATTGGGCATACCGCTTTGAGAACCTTCCAGGAAACATCGACTACACCAAACTAGAACTACAATTTGATAGAAACTTGTAGGTCTTCATGACCACTAGATCGTTCTGGGAGGCGGAAGCATTATTGGATGATGAATCGATCCATTTTTTTACAGATGGTTCGAAAACTGTGGACGGTGTTGGTCGCGGTGTCTTCTCCGATAGACTAATTCTTAGTCTCTCCTTCCCTCTTCTTGATGACTGTAGCGCTTTTCAGGTGGAAATTATGGCGATAAAAGAAGTCTTTTCTAGGTTAAGAGAAAACGTGTTATCTGCTAAAGACATCCGTATCTTCTCGGATAGTCAAGCTGCCATCGGTGCCTGGAATCAGTTTCTACAAATTTTATGATATGCCAAGACACTCGTTCGTCTCTTAGAGAGATGGCGGAGCAGTTCAATATTCACCTCTGTTGGGTGCCGGGACATAGGGAACTACACTACCTATGCTTCCAGTTCCAGGATTCCTTCGGCATTCCAACCGCCCCTTGTAAACACATCATAAATCTGGATGATATCAATAGAACAAGTCTTAGGTGGACAACCAGCTCGACATGTCTAGCGACAAAACAGATCTGGCCAAAGCTGGATCTAGTTAGTTAGGTTGGGAGAGCAGTTTTGCATCACATGCAAATTTCACCCGGAAGCCGTGAAGGCCCATTGTGAGTAACCTGTTTGTACATGTAAGGACATGTGACTAACAAAACCAGTTCGATCTGTTGCGGAATCGTTTTATGTCTGATAGAGGTACCCCCGCCAAGTCTTCCAAACTTTCGAAGAACCTTGCTCCCGTACAGGATGAACGGCGTTCCTGTAAAGCTGGGTTGTGGCATAGAAGATGTTGCACGGACTCTATTTCCTCTTTATCTCTGCAGCTTGTGCAGAAGTCATTTGCAAAAAGTCCTAGCCTTTAAGCCATGTTTCCTATGGTGCAGTGTCCGGTTAGAACCCCGACGAGCATCCAGATTTGACTGACAGTGATCATTCAGACGACTGGGTAATACCAAATCTCCTGTAGCATTTTCTGTTTTTGAACCATCCGTATAGACGGATATATATTCTAATGATGGTACTGGGTAAATTCCAGTCCTGTTTTTTGGGTAAAATGATTCTGAAATTTTTCTCAAAATCATATCTGGGTTTCTCGTAATCAGTAAGTAACTTGAGTCGCTTCCGATCAAAGATTTCAAGTATGCTTGAGTATCCGCAGTAACCAGGCTTCCAAGTTTTGTTCTCTCTTAATCTGAGAGCGGCTTTGGCTGCCATGTTCTTAGTCATAATTCAATGGATTGCAGGTTCAATAGCGTTTCCAGACCTAGTTGTGGTGTGGATTTAATTGCGCCTATTATACGCAAGCAAACAATTCTCTGCACCTTGTTCAGGTTCTTCAGATAGGATTTGGTTTTAACCGCCTCCCATCAAACATCAACCGTAGGTAAGAATGGGTCTCACAATCGCGGTGTAAAGCCAGTGCACAATGTGCGGTTGTAAGGCCCAGTTTTCCTACATGCATAAAAGCCATTGAGTCCTTCTTCATTCTTTATTCAGTATTCCGTTTCCAGTTCAATTTGGAGGTGAATACCATACCCAGGTACTTGGCCTCGGTCAAAAGATTAAGTCGGATGCCTTTAAGTTTCAGTGGGTCCCATTTTGGTACCTTAAATTTACTGGCCAACGTAAATTCTTTGTTTCCAAGGGATTTTTCGATCGTTTTCGTTACTTCATGTACCGCTGTTTCCACGGATCTTCCTTTGATAGCTGCATCTAAAACGTTTTACGTATTTGATCTGCCTCGATCGGAAACATATCAGTACTACAATAGGTGTCATCACTGGACACTGTCTCATAGGCAGACATGCAACAAGGATAGACATATTATCTAGCTAGTTGTGTCAGCCCCTTCAACCTAACCTAACCGCAACCCACGTTAAGGGTACGATATTCATTTATCTCTAGTCGACTTGTAACGAACAAAATAAGGAGGAAGAGAAAAACAGAAACAGTTTCAGGTAGGTTTGCGACCATCATTATACGAGTAAGGTGACTCTGCTCCAATCCGGCTTCTCATCATGTGCGTGATTTTGCATTACATTTCTGGGAAAAAAAACCCATCGTGAAAGCCAAAGTGAATCTCCTGATTGTGTCCTCCGTGTTATATTTTACAATTCATTTTCGCTTCCTGGTCTTATTTTACAGGACTTTTTTCCACCGCAGGATGCCTTTGGGGGACCATATTTTGATGCCTTTGATTATGCTTCATGTCAAATACCGGATGTAAAGTTTAGTGGACATTTTCCTTGTTCTTGTGCTATTTTAAGTTTTTTATCTGATTTTGAAGTGTGACACGGCACTTACTCCGTTTAGTTTCGGTCTTCCATGGAAAACACTTCTGGGAGGTTGTTTCTTTCAGCCGATCCACGAATTCAGCATGTCAAAGTCGCAATTGACAGGGCAAGGTTTTTTGACCAGTTCAATATGGGAAGCAAACCAAATGCGAAGCTTGAAATGGCCGAGAAATAAACTCCCAGTCTAGGTCTATTTACACAGGTGGCTCTGAAATTGCCTAGAGTGCAGGTGCACTTTATCCCCAGACCTCTTTCCATTGATGCAATAGTTCTTTGAAGTCCTAGTGTCAGCCAACAGGGCATGTTATTAAAAAAAAATCCCACTTAGAAGTAAATTGTCTGCCGGTGACGGGATAAGTGTTGCCACTAAATGATTTTGATACAGTTCACGGCGGATGTAAGAAACACTCGGATACAAAAAACAATAAATTTTTTTGGTCGGCAATTAACCACCTCCAATTAGGACCCTACGGCTTTTGTACTATTCACCTCATGCGTTGACTGAAAGCGATAATTGGAATCGTATCTCAATATAATAAAGCCACCAAAATCCTTTGGCGGGGATCAATTGTTCGGCTCGCTAATGAACTTGACATTTCCAAAACAGCCCCCTCCTGCCGAATTCAATTTGATGCGGCCTTATTATTAACACTTAACCACATGAATGACGCCACTTATTTCCCAGAAAATCATGCTCGGCAGTGAGCAGTCTCGGTGGTCGTTTGAATTCTGCGGTATACATTGAAATCACCACAGATATTAGAACTTCTGTCATCCGTCTGGTAATGATTAGCCCGATGGGCTTTGTCTAGCCTCCCATGTAATCAGTATATTAAAGTCTCCCAGTGACCGGAAAACTTCATAAATAAGTCAACTGATGGAAGGCTTCAATTTGTTGCCCAAGGAACTGTGTCGATCGTTTGAATATTTTATAAATGCAAATGCATTGTGTTGAGGACGTTTAGTGGATAGTAAGTAAATGACAAATTTACTTACTTACTTAAGGTGGCGCTACAGTCCGGGGTGGACCTGGGCCTCAACCAACAAGCGTCTCCAACCAGCACGATCTTTGGCCAGCTGTCTCCAGTTTCACACGCTAAGTTGGTTAAGGTCCCCTTCCACTTACGCGCGCCACCTGAGTCGCGGTCTTCCTCTACTGCGCCGTCCCTCGGGTGTGGATTCGAAGATCTTCCGGGCCGGAGCATTGACGTCCATTCGCTCTACATGACCCAGCCACCTCAGTCGTTGGACCTTCACTCTTCGGGCCAGGTCGATGTCGCTGTACAGCCCGTACAGTTCGTCGTTGTATCTCCTCCTCCATTCACGGCTATGCAGACGGGACCTAAAATTACTCGAAGAATTTTCCTCTCGAAGTAACCAAGTGTAGCCTCATCCGATTTTGATAGAGTCCATGCCTCTGCACCATAAAGTAGGACTGGGATGATCAAGGTCTTATAAAGGGTCACTTTAGTTGTTCGAGAGAGGGCTTTGCTACTCAATTGCTTTCTTAGCCCAAAGAAACAGCGATTGGCAAGAGTTATTTTTCAAAGTTATATCTGTCTATGGTGACATTTTGTCCAAGACGTCGGTGTTGGGTTTCCTTTCTTGATGACAGCATATACTTTGTCTTGCCGTCATTGACCGCCAAACCCATCTTTGCCGCTTCCGTCTCAATGCTCACGAACACGCCAGTGACATCACGTTGCGTTCTGCCGATTATGTCGATGTCGTCGGCGTAAGCGAGTAGGTGGACGGACTTTTGGAAGATAGTGCCTCTGGTGTTAGCGTTTGAGTTTTGCACTATTCTTTCAAGAACGATGTTAAAGAAGTGACATGACAGCGCATCGCCTTGTCTAAATCCTTTTTTGACATCGAAGGTCTCGGTAAGTTCTTTACCGACCTTAATGGAGCAGCGTGCATTCTCCATTGTCATCCTGCACAAACGGACGAGTTTGGCAGGGATGCCAACACTAGACATTGCTCTGTATAGCTCGTCTCTATAAATGGTGTCATAGGCGGCCTTAAAATCGATAAAAAGGTGGTGGGTATCGATTTCGACTTCCTGGGTTTTCTCCAAGATCTGCCGCAGTTTGAATATTTGGTCATCGGTAGACTTTCCTGGCCTGAAGCCACACTGATAGGGACCAATCAGGTTGTTGACGAAAGGCTTCAGGCGTTCACACAACACGGCAGATAAGATCTTGTAGGCGATGTTAAGAAGACTTATACCTCTGTAGTTGGCGCAGTTCAGAGGGTCTCCTTTCTTGAGGATCGGGCAAACAAAGCTGAGGTTCCATTCATCGGGCATACTTTCCTCCGACCATATCTTACAGATGAGTTGGTGCATGCTCCTAACCAAGTCATCGCCTGCCGCTTTGAATAGCTCGGCGGCTAGGCCATCTGATTCAGCGGCTTTGTTGGACTTAAGCTTAGATATGGCTATCTTCACTTCGTCCAGGTCGGGTGGACGGAATTGTTGGTCTTCATCGTCCAGGTTGAATGCTTTATTCTGCCTGACAGCGGGATTTTGTTCGTCATTGCCGTTAAACAGTCTGCAGAAGTAGTTTTTCCATATCCTCAGCATCGACTGCGATTCTACTACGATGTTCCCTTGTTCGTCCTTGCAGGCTTCGGTTCGGGCTCTGTAGCCTTGGGAGGTTCTTTTTAGCCTTTGGTAAAACTTCCGAAACTTATTCCTGCAGTAGCATCTCTCTATTTCCTCGATCGCGCGCTTCTCATGCTCTTTCTTTTTTTTTTCCTCAGAAACCGGTGTTCGTCTCTTCTCTTCTGCGCGTAGAGCACACGGGTAGCTCTTGTCCTCCTTTGCAGCGCCGCTTTGTATGCCTCTTGTTTCGCTGCGTGTGCTTGCCGGCATTCGTCGTCGAACCAGGGGTTTCTTTGCAGTGGTCGGGGGAAACCCAGCACATCAGAGGCCGCGTCTCTAATGGCTATTTGGCAATGGTGCCACTGGTCTTCAATATTTGATGCTGGCTGCATAGGACATCTTGAGAGATTGAGAGAGACTCGATCGGAAAAGGCTCTGGAGATCTCTTGCGATTGTAGCCGTCCGACGTCAAACTTCCTCACAGTATATACTTGTCTTGGCGGTGTTCGGGATATCCGCAGTCGTACCTTGGCTACAACAAGGTAGTGGTCCGAGTCAATGTTGGCCCCTCGGAATGTTCGGACATCCATAATACTGGAGGAGTGCCTTGCGTTAATCGCAATGTGGTCAATCTGGTTGACGGATGATTGGTCCGGAGATCTCCATGTGCCTTTGTGAATATCGAGATGCGGGAACTGCGTACTTGCTACGACAACATTTCGCCCCGCCGCGAAGTCGATCAGCCTAAATCCGTTATCGGAGGTGGTGTCGTGTAGGCTTTACCTTCCGACAGTACTACCAAAGATCGCCTTTCTTCCTATCTTTGCATTAAAATCACCTAGGACAATTTTAACGTCATAGTTAGGACACTGCTCGTACGTCTTGTCTAAGAGCTCGTAGAACATCTCTTTGGTTTCGTCGTCTTTCTCCTCCGTGGGGGCATGGGCGCATATAAGCTAATGTTGGCGAATTTAGCCTTGATGCGGATTGTCGCAAGGCGCTCGTTCACACAGCTGAAACTTAAGACTTCTTGCCTAAGTCTGCCGCCAACGACGAATCCACAACCAAATAAGCGCTGTTTTTGTTGTCGATAGCAGTCGCCATAATAGATATCGCAGTTGTTCATCCTCTTCTTGCCCGGTCCATCCCATCGCACTTCTTGGATGGCGGTTAGGTCTGTTTTATAACAGTTCATGACCTCCGCTAGCTGTTCGGCTGCATGCGGTCTGTTAAGGGACCTAACATTCCACGTGCAGATCCGAAATTCGTTGTCCTTTATTCGTTTGCTAGGTTCGTCAACAGTAAATTCATCCGTATCCGAGGCTTGTTGTCGTTTCGGAACTGGGTTTGGTTTTCCGCAGTCGGGCAGTTACCCCGGCGTACACCCCCCAACCTGGAGGGCCAGGCCCTTTGTTGGACCTCTTGGACGAAAGGGGCCGGATTCCTCCGGTGTCAGTAACCCACTTCGGGGATGTGAGAGCTGCCGTTGGCCCATAAAGGGTTCATCCGCCACCATCTCTGTTTCAGGACCCTGACTAGTCCTGAAAAATCCTCACTGACCTCAGCTCCAAATATGTCGAAGTAGCTCAAGCAAGGTAGCTGTCATCCAGACTGTTGACGACACCGTTGATTCAGTCTAATGACTTCATCCGCCGTACGTCCTCTTTCTGAGGGGCTCATGTAAGACCTCTGAGACTCGATCAGGCAGTCATTCCGACAGAGCATTATAGTGTTGCTATTTTCTTCGTGTTCAACACTCGCGCTTATAAGTTCAGCAAGTCATGCCCGGATGGGCAGACCAGTAACCGGTGGTTACCACTGGGAGGTAAAAATAAGCACAATTGATATGCATGAAAAGTTGCAACAGCTGGGCACCGCCAAGTTGATGCCAATCAGTGTCTACCCGATTCATACATACCCAACCACCAAAAATTGCAAATTTGGTCTTGTTTAAAAAACTTGGCGACTTTACCCAATCTAATAGTCCAAGGATCGGCTAAAGGGTGGTTATCAATGTTTAACCAGTTAGTTGCAATGAAAAATTACATACTGCGTGAGGACAGACTCAAGTTTTTGAGTAGCACCTGGGGGTGAACAGCGTTCGCACGTTCCAGGTACATACTCTTTAATCGTTGTCCGTAGTCGTCCCGGGTCTGGTTGCCGTTTGAGGGAAGTCGTTATCCGAGGCTCCTCGTTTCTCTCTCATAACTAGTGTTTTTTTTCATGGGCGTAAAGTTACCCCGACGGCACAACCCTCAACCTGGAAGGCCAGGCCCTTGACCTTAGCACAGCACGCAGGTTATTCCGGTGCAAGTAACCCACTTTGGAATGGGAGCGCTGCCGTTGGCCCATTAAGGGTTCGTCCGCCACCAACTCTTCTCAAACACCCAGGCTCGGTATTGGAAATCCCTATAGACCGTAACCGAATATGTCAGAGCAGCTCTATAGGGATTACACTAAATAGTTCGGCCTGACTGGAACAGTAGACGCCACCGTTTGTTCCATCTAGGGAACTCCTCCGCTGCCGTCTGGTACCAGAGGAGGTATCTTAGTGAGAAAACAACACAAACAAGGCACCCACCAGTCACCACGTGGAGGCGAGAGTAGGAGTTGATAGTGAGGCATCACTACCCTTCAACCAGCCAGATTTTTAGTTTATGAAGCCATATTTTGGTTCCTCACTTTTTTCTGTTGTGAAAATCACGAATTGGTGGATGCGAGAGACCGCTTTCACGGCAAGCTACTCTGATCTGTGAGGCTGAAAATTGCCTTGGATATCATACCTAAAATAAACTCAACTGAAATTCTCCTAGTTGGCTCGCAGGACCTTGATATGATATTAGATGTAGGGTTTCCTCTCATGAAGATTAAGAAGATTTGATTTGACATCCTGCCCACATTCGAAAGTTCAACTTTGAGTTTCAGAATTTTATAAAGAAAAAACCTTGGATGGAAGTTGCTTCTGTATTGCACCTGTAGGTCGTGTGTAGTTCGCTGCAACTATTCCTGACGTTGATAGTTCCATCGATATGGCGAGAAGCCAGTCGTAGGGTCCCACGTGGATCGGTTGTGTTCAATATGGCTCCGCGGGGAAGTGAAAAATTAAAAAGGGGCCCAAAATTTGTATAAAATTTCCTAAATTAATTATTTTTCGAATGGTAATTATTCCACCATGAAATGAAATAGGGCCCGAAAAATAAATGAATTAAAGCCTAAAATTTGAATAAATTTTCACAATGAAATGATGCCGCATTTTTGAAATCGAAATTAGTCTGAAATAAAATGAAAAATATGAAATAAATCCTAATATTTGGATAAATTCTCACAATGAAATAATGCCAAAATAAAATTTTTTAGCTATGCGTTATTTTTTAAATAAAAGTGAAATTCCCCCACAAAAATATCGGCGGGTCTTAATTTATTGGGGCTTTGTTGCATTCTGAAAGTAGACCCCAATTGAAAAAAATGAAGTAATGTCCCAAAAAGTGAAATCGCACCCCGAATTTAGACAATTTTTTTTGGTTGTTGTTTGGTTTGCGCATTTATACGGCCTTATTTTATTTTAACTTTGAAGTTATTGAATGCGAACAAAGCTCATTACTCCGGTTATCGGCTTATTGTGAATTCAGTAAAATTGCAACCAAAAATTGCGCTTTCCACTCTCAATAGGCTTTAGCTAAAGCGGAATAATTGATTAAATTTTCTGAAAAGCCTCATTTTACATTTGCATTCTGCATGGTTCGACAATTGTCCTCGCCGGTAAAACCACAAAGGTAAGTTTAATCAGGTTATTGCACTTTTATACTGGCGAGTGATTATAATTGCACTGACACAGAAACAATAGCGTTTTGTATTAAAGTTGTATTCGTCAAATGAAGCATTTCACTGCAGGAATCAGCATTTGGAATACATTATCAGTAAACCCCTGTGTTATGAGAATTATTTAATTTTAATGCGAATGGGTGCACTGATTTGCGGCTGCAACAATTTCAACGGTTACATTTTCCCTGGTTATTTCCAATACCTATGTCTACTTGGTGGAAAGTATGGAAATGTTTTTTTTTTTTACCAAAAGGGGCGAGTAAGGGTGGTATGGCACCACCGAAAGGTATTTCATCCCGGCAGGCTTTCATCTGCCGTTTCTCTCTGTCGGTTTTATCTGTTTGAGGATATGACTGTAGGAAAGAGTTACGTGCCGCCTGTATTGTTTCTATGGATGTCGGGGCCGGGTTCATGAACAGTTTACAAACCGGAATACTACCACAAACATTTATGCGTTTTAAACCTGCACCCACTCTGTGAATGTAAGTCCATTCGGTGACCCGATTGTGGGTTAGTTTTCATCTCTCCGATTCTTTAAAATCAGCGAAGTTCCTGGTTATTGCTGCGATCAGTTAGTTCTGTGCGATCTGAAAGCGTGAGCACTGAAAAATACGTGCTGCATTATCTTCAATAACATCTGCGCAATTTCGGATATGCTCGCTAGCAGCCACATCCTAATCTAATCTGCGCTGCCTGGCATTCTTCCACTCAACTGAAGTTCGTGGTTTTTGACACATGTAACACCATCTGACGCCGTCCGAAAAGCACAGTACATGAGCACACTCTTAGCGCATGTTGTCCATTGAAGGAGATGCATTCAACCAGTGTATCGATAGAATAAGCCTGCTTGGCTTGGTCTTGATCTTAGTCTTATGGTCTCCCATCTTCGTCACTATTCTGCTTCCGTGACGTGAGGCCGGTGAGGACCCTCATCTACTATAATACAGTAAGGGCCCCAATGGATCTCGCAGGACCTCATCTCCTTTGCCTACATAAATCAATTCTCGAACATCAGGAACACAAGTCCTTTTGACAAGATTTCACAGCGGACTTAATTGAAATTCTCTGAAAATAATCAAATAGAAGCAAATTACCAAAAGTCAATCAAGAAATGTCCATATATGGCTTTCGCACGTGCATTCCGTTCTTTTGATTGCGGATTACAGAAATTTGCTGCGGTTGGGTAACCGTTCATTGCAAAACTGAACACCAATTAGCTTGGCTTTACTGTTGAAAGTCTCCATTTGAATAGGTTCTACCTGCGACATAACTGGATGCAGTTTATTTTCGAATCCTTGTGCTGCTCGGGATTTTGTTGCCATTGAAACGAAGGAATCGATTCAAGGTCATGTGCGTCCTCAAATACGTTTGCTTATGTTGCGGGACCACTTTCGGCATCTTCAGTTACCTTTAATTCTCATTCGGTTAATACAAGTCTCCGCATGGAAATAGCTCTTTGACAAGCGATCAAATGCGTCTCCGTGTCGAAAATAAACATGTCTAAGGGGTCGTTTAAAACGAACTCACTGCGAAGAGGAGTATATCAAATTGATTGATGGCATTCCGAGTGACAACACAGTTGAAAAACCACCAAATAAGTGCCAGCTTTTAGGAAAACGACGAAGATCTGAGGACAACATCTTTGAAGACAGGTATTCGTTCAGATGGAGATGATTTTCTCAAGGCCCTCGACCAAAAGTTCCTCTTGACCGACAATGAATGAATGAATGACTTGCACTAACAAGTAAACAGCGCTATTTCAACGAATATTATCCTTCAAAAGGGGATGAGGTTATGACCTGCTCCTGACATCGTCTTCAATCAAGTTAGGGAGACTATACCCGCTATTGACGTGCTGTGTTCCTGATGACTGTTTTCATCTTGATGTTGGTCTTTTCTTGATTAATTTCAAAATGTTTTCCACGTATTCGACATGTGTGATTTGTACTGTTTTTGTTTTTAGACTTTCCAGGAGTCAAATTGTCATTTCTATTATATCTATTTTCCATTATATTGAACTCGGTCTTTTGGGACAGCTACAGATTTGCCAGAAACTATTTGGGATCAAAGGGCCTACTGACATGGTTCCACACGATAGATTGATGGATGAAGCCTGTGGTTCTTCTTAGAGTGAAAAATATCTGTTACACGGCTCGGAAACTGAAATGTGAATGCAAATGTGACTGTGTCTATGATTAAGAAGAGCTTACACTCGTTATAGTGGATTTGATTTATACGCTTTCCTAGGAAAATGAAAAAAAAACTACGCGACAGCTTTCACTTTTCAAACATATAACCGAGTCACACTGAATTCAGTTACTTAGAGTAGTAGTCTGAACTTAAATTAAACTGCCAGCCAGCTAACGAATGTCAGTGACCTTTGACAAATCAATCGATTGCGCCGCATCACTTGGATGGAAGATATGTTTGATTCACCAAGGTCGACATGCTCCGCCACTGCTCGACATTTTGATCTTAGATCTTCTGCACAGATTACCCAGTTACATTCGTGTACGTCCGGAAGCAAAAACATCCTTTAAATATTTTCTTTGGGTTAGTTTTTTTTCCTTCTTTTTTTTTTTTTTTGGTTTTCTTACTGAAAAGAGGACAGACATCACATAGCCAAACCATGTACACCAACGAGAGCGAGTGTGCGTACTAACCGGTGTGAGCTTTTCACTGTGAGAACAGCCTATGTATTTTTTTTTTCCAATATTCAGTCAGTATTCAACGAACCAGTCTCATATAGACTTCGGCTTGCTAATCCGCCGCGGCAACCCTAAAATCTCGCGTACAAACCTACATTCAAATAGCAAATTCCCATACTTCTTGCCCCCTTAAAGCCTCAGAAAGAATTTTTTCCATTTCAGAAAAATAGTACTGTGTAACAGAAGATTTTTACTTAATCCAATAGACACCAAGAACTGTGAGAACGAATCTTCTGCTTTCTTCCTAACCAACATTATAGTGTATGTGATTTTTCACCAATAATTCGCTTTTTCTGACTGAACATTGACTCAAATTATGGCTTGCCGAAGGTATCTCCGACAATGAATAGTGAAATGTTTGACCGAATTGCTCCTCGCCCAATATTTGTGAATTTTTGTCGAAATTTTCTGTCGCTGAACATGGCTTTTTAGGGGGAGAATGTGAGTATGGAATGTCCAAAAAGGGTTTCGAAAAGAGTGTACAGAGCGACGGGCAGGGCAGGAGAGCAAGCAAAGTTTTCTATGTGAAAAAATAACCAAACTAAATTAATTTCAATCTAAAACTCTGTAAGATATTTTCAAACGAACAAATAGTAACCCAGCAAATCGAAGTACGAGTATATTGAACTCGATTAATTGGGTGTACATTGCTGCTTCGTAGAATTAAGTCACCCCCCCCCCATCACCCACCCAAAACCAACATTCACATACATTCACAGACCTACATAGCCTATATCCATGTGCATAAACAGTACACATTCCGTAGTGCTTTTGGTTCTTCTTCGACAGGACCCCAGTCAACTGGATATTCTGGCCCCCGATATTTTGCCAGCATAAATAGTATATAATTGTAACAGTTATCTACAACCTACAACTACTCCCACTACTAGTATGCTGTCATTGACGTCCTATAGGAAGGGGAGGGGGGGCAGGCTTTTTTCTTGGTGAAAATTTAATATTTAAACGCGCGTCCACCTTTAACAAAAATCCCAACCTACAGTGAAGTGAACTCTTAATAAAAAAAAAATAAATCAAATAACTTGAACTGCGAAACGAAAAACTCTAAATCATATATGTAAACTCAAAACTGTCTATGTATACCAAGAAGAGTTTAAAACTTAAATCGAAAACTATCAGGTTTTTATATTTAACTTAGAAAAGGACACAGCACACTTTTGCAAAATCCAAAACAGAGGAAGACACCTATTTTCTTGATTTTGATATTATTTTACCGAATTCACCGACATGCTCTACACCTTTCCACGAAATGTATAATAACAACAAATAGTGTTTGTTGTATACACGAACACACGACCGTTTCTAATACATGTGCCATTTCTCTGTGCATGTGTTTCCAGTGTATAGATTTGCTCAAATTTGTATGTATACGCGGCTCTACTATCCTCCATTCATTAGCAGGTCCTTTTCAACCCTCCAACTACCTACTGAAATGAGGGAGCGCGTAAAGGAATGAAAAAAGACCTCCTTGTCATCCTTATCTCTCTCGCTGGTAGTGTAGTGCTCGTATTGCCGATGCCGATTCCTGTATTCGGCGTTCATTTTCAGTCCTACACTCATACTATCGTATCCATCCATAGCCATCCATACATTCAAACATGTAAAAGATGTCGCTCGTATCCTGGTATTCAGAAAGGTCCTTTCACCTCGCATAGCGTTTCACCGTTCAAATCCTTCACGGTGCATGCATGTCGTGCCCTTAAAAACCAGCCAAATGGAGAATCTTCTTCCTGGGAGGCTTTAAAAAAGCCCGTCCTGACTTGAATATTTCTACGGCGCGGTGGTTGCATCGACGACATCACATACTTCATGCTGCGACCTATTTCCTACAACTTATTCTAGACATACCACTTTCCCCTGCATCATGTTTCTATTTCGCAAACCCTGTTATGGTTGCGAGTCCAATAAACCGCATGCAAAAAAAAAAAAAAAAGAGCTTCCTCTGCACGACCAAATATACTGAGGTAGGAACTTTTCCTATACCCAATTATTATTTAATTTTCACTCAAAATGCGCGCTTAGAATTTTTGTACGGCTGAGGCATCGCTCCGTAGATAAGCAAATTTGTATATTTCCAGCATTGAGGGAATTATTCTTGGGAGATTGGGAGACGGTGTTTGATCTATCTGCTTAAAGGGGGAGGGTAGCTTCTTCTTTATTTTAGAGAACTTAAATTTCGTTTCCAATTTCGAGTCAATTAAGAAAAGAAAACGATAATTTGTACATTTGTACAAGGTCATTTAGTTGCCCTGAAAGTTTATTTCCGTTTGCCGTTTGATTGTGATGAAAGTTGAGAAGGTTAATTGCACAAATTGGAATGCCTTGACAGCCAGCCTTTATTAACTTGACACCAGTAGGCGATCAACTATGATTGGAGTCATAAATCGTCCTTGCGCGTTATCTTCTTGCCTAAACAGTAAACATCATTAATTTAATTGCCCGTGCTGGTGTGCGTGCCCAGAAGTCTCTATGTTGTGCTTGGTAAGGGATTTCACATAGCTCCAACTGTATGCGAAACTATTCATAAATCACTTACTGACAAGTTTGCAACCGGCTGAGTAAGTTTGTTGTTGGTTTTATGACGAATCTGTTAGGGTATACTTAGTCGCGTCCTTTTGCGGGTCTGTTCGGAAACCCAAACGGATGACATCTGTCTCGTGTTTTACCTGCTTAGGCGAGATATTTTTGTCGACTTTGATGCAGACCGTCAGGTTTGATGAGCACATCAGGTTTGGGGGTCTGTCCGGACACAAACCAGATGGTTGTTGGTCAGGTTTTATATGAGCACATCATTTTGTGGGTCTGTCTGAACACCGAACCAGATGGTTGTTTATCAGGTTTTATGAGCACTTCATTTTGGGGAACTGTCCGGTCACCAAATCAGATGGTTGTTGTACGTCGTCGGCTGCAATTCCAGTTTGGTCAGGCCAGGTTATATGAGTATTTACGCCCATGTCTCTCGAGAGACAGACGTCTGTAACAACATTTTGTTGACTTTGGTTTCATGATCTTGTCCGGACGCCCAAGCAGCAGGTGTCTGAATTATGATCTATCCGTTTAAGGAGCAAAACGTTTTGTCGACTTTGATAACAAATTTTTTATGGGCACTCCGTAGTTATAGACATATACTTTTGGGGGTCTGTCCGGAGGTCTCGTGTAAAGGTAAGAACTTTCGGTCCATTTTAATAGAACTTTTACCTAGAGCACAGACGGATCTTTTTAGCCAGTCAGATATGTGTCGCATTGTGGGCATTTAGCCACAATTCTGATGCCGGTAATTGAGGAACATGTTTCACGAATATCCTTACCTACATCTTCAACTTAAAAAACAAAACCTCTACGAGGCATACTTTTGGAGATCTGGCCTGTGTTGTCTAGTCTAAGTAGAACTGACCAATGTCACAAATTTGCAATCAGTCCGTAGCCTTCCAATTGGACTACAGGATCGCTTTCTGTCTGACATTATTTTTTCACGTACATTTTTAAGGTTCTGTCCAAAGCTGGAAGGGGTATACTGACAAGGGCAACCCTCAACAATTCTATATTTATGATACAGTGTTGGAAAGGACTAGAGCAGTGCCATCTACACATTTCGTTTTGACTTTTCTTTATCTTTACTTTTACATACTACTCAAACATCAGGGCGTGTTCTCAGTGATGTCACCGATGCTTTTCCAATTGTAAAGAATGTAACTTAGCATTGTATAAAGTGAGCCTGCAATCTCTCATCCGGATGGACATGCGGATCTTGAGAAGACCAAACTACGAGGGATAGGAAAAAAAGAACGTTCGTTCAAAAAACTGAATCAGCGTATTGTGACGACAACCTGAAGAGGGCTTCTCATCCCACTTTCGTTGATATTTTTGCTGACTTACGAACATTACAAAAACTATTACATATCGTTTCATCCAAAAATCCGTTGCAAACATACATCGACAGTTTTTAACTATTGGCACAAAAACTCACCTTTTAAGTTATTGGTATTTTCAAAATTGGTAAAGATTCAATAACCTCACGAGTCGATGTGTGATTGGGAACGCATTCGAATTTTTATGTTTGTCATTAACATTAAGAAAATTGTCATATAAATGAAGAGACCTCGGCTAGTTGACACGCAGCTCAAATTTGTATAATCATTTTCCAAGAGCAACATGATGCAGAAAGTTTAATAAATATTTTACTATTGTAAAAGGGTCTGCTTTTGGCAATTAATAAAGAAAAGGAGAGCGGGGTTTTTTTTATTTCACCTCTCACTGAACCTTGAAGATTCAGTGAAAATTGGTTTCGATATTCGTTGAGTTGCTTAAAAGAAGGTATAGGAATTTCCCAGTTTACCCTTTCAAGTAAGGTATACAATTTTTTCTTTATGCGATGTGATATCACGTAAGTACATTTTTTTATACCGATGTTTTAGATCTTTTACGTATATCCATCTATTAAGTGTTTGCAATTTAAATTCATTGGTGGATAACATTTGTCGAAGGTTTTTTTTGCAAATATTCATGGCAGTGGTTCCACATTGAAAAAAGGGAAAGGGGTCTCCTTGTTCCTTGTGAGTGCTGTGATATTTTATTGAATTTTTATGAATATGGAAGATGAAATGCAATGCAAATGTCGGCCTGTGGCTGAGCGGTGAGGTGAGTATACCAGGGGAGACTCCATTCCTCTATTCTAACGATACTACAGCGAAAACTGGTGAAGAGCAGCATTGTGTATGTTGGAACTAAGGTGCACGATGTAGGTTCTATTAATACTGTCAGTATTGAAGGGGCATCAGAGTCTGGTCAGACTAGTAGAAGAGATGTCCCTGCCTCCGTACGGCTCAGTTATTTTTACACTATTTCTCACTAAACTAAAGTTTAGCTTCCCTGACCGGTGATATGCTCTAAGAGCTGGCTCGCCAACAGTCCAGGACGGATCTGGTTTCTCGCTCGAATTTGTCCTTAGAAATGTCCAGATCCACGGTCGTCTTGTTGAATTTAGGTTCTCGCTGTGAATCGCGCATTTGTCACTTACAGTCCGGGCGGACCTGTTTGCTCGCCCGAATTCGTCCTTAGGAAATGTCCACATCCACGGTTGTCGGTTGTCTGTTGTCTAACAATCCGGGCGGACCTGGTTGTTCGCTCGAATTTGCCATTACAAAATGTGCTTAGAAAATGTCTAGATCCATGGTTGTCTGGTTGAGTTTAGGTTCTCGCTGTGAATCGCGGATTTCTCACTTACAGCCCGGGCGGACCTGGTTGCTCTTGCGAATTCGTCCTTCGAAAATGTCCAGATCCACGGTTGTCTGGGTGAATTTGGGTTTTCGCGGTTAGTCGTTCATTTCTCACTAACAGTCCGGGCGGACCTGGTTGTTCGCTCGAATTTGTCCTTAGAAATTGTCCATATCCACGGTTGTCTGGTTGAATTAAGGTTCTCGCTGTGGATCGCGCATTTGTCACTTACAGTCCGGGCGGACCTGG
The DNA here is from genome assembly GCA_948293265.1 of Cheilosia impressa. Lineage (NCBI taxonomy): Eukaryota > Metazoa > Arthropoda > Insecta > Diptera > Syrphidae > Cheilosia > Cheilosia impressa. Next base: position 5,020,714 of record OX411885.1, on the reverse strand, counting down.
TTGCTCGCCCGAATTCGTCCTTAGGAAATGTCCACATCCACGGTTGTCTGGGTGAATTTGGGTTTTCGCTGTTAGTTGTTCATTTCTCACTAACAGTCCGGGTGGACCTGGTTGTTCGCTCGAATTTGCCATTAGAAAATGTCCTTAGGAAATGTCCAGATCCACGGTTGTCTGGTCGAATTTAGGTTCTCGCTGTGAATCGCGCATCTCTCACTTACAGTCCGGGCGGACCTGGTTGCTCGCCCGAATTCGTCCTTAGGAAATGTCCAGATCCACGGTTGTCTGGGTGAATTTGGGTTTTCGCGGTTAGTTGTTCATTTCTCACTTACAATCCGGGCGGACCTGGTTGTTCGCTCGAATTTGTCCTTAGAAAATGTCCTTAGGAAATGTCCAGATCCACGGTTGTCTGGTCGAATTTAGGTTCTCGCTGTGAATCGCGCATCTCTCACTTACAGTCCGGCGGACCTGGATGCTCTCGGGAATTTGTCCTTAGAAAATGTCCAAATCCACGGTTGTCTGGTTGAATTTAGGTTCTCGCTGTGAATCGCGCATCTCTCACTTACAGTCCGGGCGGACCTGGATGCTCTCGCGAATTTGTCCTTAGAAAATGTACACATCCACGGTTGTCTGGTTGAATTTATGTTCTCGCTGTGAATCGCGCATCTCTCACTTACAGTCCGGGCGGACCTGGATGCTCTTGCGAATTCTTCCTTCGAAAATGTCCAGATCCACGGTTGTCTGGGTGAATTTGGGTTTTCGCGGTTAGTCGTTCATTTCTCACTTACAATCCGGGCGTACCTGGTTGTTCGCTCGAATTTGTCCTTAGAAAATGTCCTTAGGAAATGTCCAGATTCACGGTTGTCTGGTCGAATTTAGGTTCTCGCTGTGAATCGCGCATCTCTCACTTACAGTCCGGGCGGACCTGGTTGCACGCGCGAATTCCTCCTTAGAAAATGTCCAGATCCACGGTTGTCTGGTTGAATTTAGGTTCTCGCTGTGAATCGCGCATTTGTCACTAACAGTCCGGGCGGACCTGGTTGTTCGCTCGAATTTGTCCTTAGAAAATGTCCTTAGGAAATGTCCAGATCCACGGTTGTCTGGTCGAATTTAGGTTCGGGTTACAGTTCGGGCGGACCTAGTTGCTCTCGCGAATTCGTCCTTCGAAAATGTCCAGATCCATGGCTGTCTGGGTCCATTTGGGTTTTCGCGGTTTGTCGTTCATTTCTCACTTACAAACCGGGCGGACCTGGTTGCTCGCGCGAATTCGTCGTTAGAAAATGTTCTTAGGAAATGTCCAGATCCACGGTTGTCTGGTTGAATTTAGGTTCTCGCTGTGAATCACGCATTTCTCACTTACAGTCCGGGCGGACCTGGTTGCTCGCGCGAATTCGTCCTTAGGAAATTTCCAGATCCACGGTTGTCTGGGTGAATTTGGGTTTTCGCTGTTAGTTGTTCATTTCTCACTTACAGTCCGGGCGGACCTGGTTGCTCCCGCGAATTCGTCCTTATAAAATGTCCAGATCCACGGTTGTCTAGTTGAATTTAGGTTCTCGCTGTGAATCGCGCATCTCTCACTTACAGTCCGGGCGCACCTGTTTGCTCGCGCGAATTCGTCCTTAGAAAATGTTCTTAGGAAATGTCCAGATCCACGGTTGTCTGGTTGAAGTTAGGTCCTCGCTGTGAATCGCGCATCTCTCACTTACAGTCCGGGCGGACCTGGATGCTCTCGCGAATTTGTCCTTAGAAAATGTCCAGATCCACGGTTGTCTGGGTGAATTTGGGTTTTCGCGGTTAGTCGTTCATTTCTCACTTACAATCCGGGCGGACCTGGTTGTTCGCTCGAATTTGTCCTTAGAAAATGTCCTTAGGAAATGTCCAGATTCACGGTTGTCTGGTCGAATTTAGGTTCTCGCTGTGAATCGCGCATCTCTCACTTACAGCCCGGGCGGACCTGGTTGCTCTTGCGAATTCGTCCTTCGAAAATGTCCAGATCCACGGTTGTCTGGGTTGTTCATTTCTCACTTACAATCCGGGCGGACATGGTTGTTCGCTCGAATTTGTCCTTAGAAAATGTCCTTAGAAAATGTCCAGATCCACGGTTGTCTGGGTTGTTCATTTCTCACTTACAATCCGGGCGGACATGGTTGTTCGCTCGAATTTGTCCTTAGAAAATGTCCTTAGAAAATGTCCAGATCCACGGTTGTCTGGTTGAATTTTGGTTCTCGCTGTGAATCGCGCATCTCTCACTTACAATCTGGGCGGACCTAGTTGCTCTCGCGAATTCGTTCTTCGAAAATGTCCAGATCCACGGTTGTCTGGGTGAATTTGGGCTTTCGCGGTTAGTCGTTCATTTCTCACTTACAAACCGGGCGGACCTGGTTGCTCGCGCGAATTCGTCGTTAGAAAATGTTCTTAGGAAATGTCCAGATCCACGGTTGTCTGGTTGAATTTAGGTTCTCGCTGTGAATCGCGCATCTCTCACTTACAGTCCGGGGGGACCTGCTTGCTCGCTCGAATTTGTGCTTAGAAAATGTGCTAAGAAAATGTCCAGATCCACGGTTGTCTGGTTGAATTTAGGTTCTCGCTGTAAATCGCGCATTTGTCACTTACAGTCCGGGCGGACCTGGTTGCTCCCGCGAATTCGTCCTTAGGAAATTTCCAGATCCACGGTTGGCTGGGTGAATTTGGGTTTTCGCTGTTAGTTGTTCATTTCTCACTTACAGTCCCGGCGGACCTGGTTGCTCCCGCGAATTCGTCCTTATAAAATGTCCAGATCCACGGTTGTCTAGTTGAATTTAGGTTCTCGCTGTGAATCGCGCATCTCTCACTTACAGTCCGGGCGCACCTGTTTGCTCGCGCGAATTCGTCCTTAGAAAATGTTCTTAGGAAATGTCCAGATCCACGGTTGTCTGGTTGAAGTTAGGTCCTCGCTGTGAATCGCGCATCTCTCACTTACAGTCCGGGCGGACCTGGATGATCTCGCGAATTTGTCCTTAGAAAATGTCCAGATCCACGGTTGTCTGGGTGAATTTGGGTTTTCGCGGTTAGTCGTTCATTTCTCACTTACAATGTCCTTAGGAAATGTCCAGATTCACGGTTGTCTGGTCGAATTTAGGTTCTCGCTGTGAATCGCGCATCTCTCACTTACAGCCCGGGCGGACCTGGTTGCTCTTGCGAATTCGTCCTTCGAAAATGTCCAGATCCACGGTTGTCTGGGTTGTTCATTTCTCACTTACAATCCGGGCGGACATGGTTGTTCGCTCGAATTTGTCCTTAGAAAATGTCCTTAGAAAATGTCCAGATCCACGGTTGTCTGGGTTGTTCATTTCTCACTTACAATCCGGGCGGACATGGTTGTTCGCTCGAATTTGTCCTTAGAAAATGTCCTTAGAAAATGTCCAGATCCACGGTTGTCTGGTTGAATTTTGGTTCTCGCTGTGAATCGCGCATCTCTCACTTACAATCTGGGCGGACCTAGTTGCTCTCGCGAATTCGTTCTTCGAAAATGTCCAGATCCACGGTTGTCTGGGTGAATTTGGGCTTTCGCGGTTAGTCGTTCATTTCTCACTTACAAACCGGGCGGACCTGGTTGCTCGCGCGAATTCGTCGTTAGAAAATGTGCTAAGAAAATGTCCAGATCCACGGTTGTCTGTTTGAATTTAGGTTCTCGCTGTAAATCGCGCATTTGTCACTTACAGTCCGGGCGGACCTGGTTGCTCCCGCGAATTCGTCCTTAGGAAATTTCCAGATCCACGGTTGGCTGGGTGAATTTGGGTTTTCGCTGTTAGTTGTTCATTTCTCACTTACAGTCCGGGCGGACCTGGTTGCTCGCCCGAATTCGTCCTTAGGAAATTTCCAGATCCACGGTTGTCTGGGTGAATTTGGGTTTTCGCTGTTAGTTGTTCATTTCTCACTTACAGTCCCGGCGGACCTGGTTGCTCCCGCGAATTCGTCCTTATAAAATGTGCTTAGAAAATGTCCAGATCCACGGTTGTCTGGTTGAAGTTAGGTCCTCGCTGTGAATCACGCATTTCTCACTTAAAGTCCGGGCGGACCTGGTTGCTCGCGCGAATTCGTCCTTAGGAAATTTCCAGATCCACGGTTGGCTGGGTGAATTTGGGTTTTCGCTGTTAGTTGTTCATTTCTCACTTACAGTCCGGGCGGACCTGGTTGTTCGCTCGAATTTGTCCTTAGGAAATGTCCAGATCCACGGTTGTCTGGTCGAATTTAGGTTCTCGCTGTGAATCGCGCATTTCTCACTTACAGTCCGGGCGGACCTAGTTGCTCTCGCGAATTCGTCCGTCGAAAATGTCCAGATCCACGGTTGTCTGGGTGAATTTGGGTTTTCGCGGTTAGTCGTTCATTTCTCACTTACAAACCGATCGGACCTGGTTTTTCGCTCGAATTTGTCCTTAGAAAATGTCCTTAGAAAATGTCCAGATCCACGGTTGTCTGGTTGAATTTAGGTTCTCGCTGTGAATCGCGCATTTGTCACTAACAGTCCGGGCGGACCTGGTTGTTCGCTCGAATTTGTCCTTAGAAAATGTCCTTAGGAAATGTCCAGATCCACGGTTGTCTGGTCGAATTTAGGTTCTCGCTGTGAATCGCGCATCTCTCACTTACAGTCCGGGCGGACCTGGTTGCACGCGCGAATTCCTCCTTAGAAAATGTCCAGATCCATGGCTGTCTGGGTCCATTTGGGTTTTCGCGGTTTGTCGTTCATTTCTCACTTACAATCCGGGCAGACCTGGTTGTTCGCTCGAATTTGTCCTTAGAAAATGTCCTTAGGAAATGTCCAGATCCACGGTTGTCTGTTCGAATTTAGGTTCTCGCTGTAAATCGCGCATTTGTCACTTACAGTCCGGGCGGACCTGGTTGTTCGCTCGAATTTGTCCTTAGGAAATGTCTAGATCCACGGTTGTCTGGTCGAATTTAGGTTCTCGCTGTGAATCGCGCATTTCTCACTTACAGTCCGGGCGGACCTAGTTGCTCTCGCGAATTCGTCCGTCGAAAATGTCCAGATCCACGGTTGTCTGGGTGAATTTGGGTTTTCGCGGTTAGTCGTTCATTTCTCACTTACAAACCGATCGGACCTGGTTGTTCGCTCGAATTTGTCCTTAGAAAATGTCCTTAGAAAATGTCCAGATCCACGGTTGTCTGGTTGAATTTAGGTTCTCGCTGTGAATCGCGCATTTGTCACTAACAGTCCGGGCGGACCTGGTTGTTCGCTCGAATTTGTCCTTAGAAAATGTCCTTAGAAAATGTCCAGATCCACGGTTGTCTGGTTGAATTTAGGTCCTCGCTGTGAATCACGCATTTCTCACTTAAAGTCCGGGCGGACCTGGTTGCTCGCGCGAATTCGTCCTTAGGAAATTTCCAGATCCACGGTTGTCTGGGTGAATTTGGGTTTTCGCGGTTAGTCGTTCATTTCTCACTTACAATCCGGGCGGACCTGGTTGTTCGCTCGAATTTGTCCTTAGAAAATGTCCTTAGGAAATGTCCAGATTCACGGTTGTCTGGTCGAATTTAGGTTCTCGCTGTGAATCGCGCATCTCTCACTTACAGCCCGGGCGGACCTGGTTGCTCTTGCGAATTCGTCCTTCGAAAATGTCCAGATCCACGGTTGTCTGGGTTGTTCATTTCTCACTTACAATCCGGGCGGACATGGTTGTTCGCTCGAATTTGTCCTTAGAAAATGTCCTTAGAAAATGTCCAGATCCACGGTTGTCTGGGTTGTTCATTTCTCACTTACAATCCGGGCGGACATGGTTGTTCGCTCGAATTTGTCCTTAGAAAATGTCCAGATCCACGGTTGTCTGGTTGAATTTTGGTTCTCGCTGTGAATCGCGCATCTCTCACTTACAATCTGGGCGGACCTAGTTGCTCTCGCGAATTCGTTCTTCGAAAATGTCCAGATCCACGGTTGTCTGGGTGAATTTGGGCTTTCGCGGTTAGTCGTTCATTTCTCACTTACAAACCGGGCGGACCTGGTTGCTCGCGCGAATTCGTCGTTAGAAAATGTTCTTAGGAAATGTCCAGATCCACGGTTGTCTGGTTGAATTTAGGTTCTCGCTGTGAATCGCGCATCTCTCACTTACAGTCCGGGGGGACCTGCTTGCTCGCTCGAATTTGTGCTTAGAAAATGTGCTAAGAAAATGTCCAGATCCACGGTTGTCTGGTTGAATTTAGGTTCTCGCTGTAAATCGCGCATTTGTCACTTACAGTCCGGGCGGACCTGGTTGCTCCCGCGAATTCGTCCTTAGGAAATTTCCAGATCCACGGTTGGCTGGGTGAATTTGGGTTTTCGCTGTTAGTTGTTCATTTCTCACTTACAGTCCCGGCGGACCTGGTTGCTCCCGCGAATTCGTCCTTATAAAATGTCCAGATCCACGGTTGTCTAGTTGAATTTAGGTTCTCGCTGTGAATCGCGCATCTCTCACTTACAGTCCGGGCGGACCTGGATGATCTCGCGAATTTGTCCTTAGAAAATGTCCAGATCCACGGTTGTCTGGGTGAATTTGGGTTTTCGCGGTTAGTCGTTCATTTCTCACTTACAATCCGGGCGGACATGGTTGTTCGCTCGAATTTGTCCTTAGAAAATGTCCTTAGAAAATGTCCAGATCCACGGTTGTCTGGGTTGTTCATTTCTCACTTACAATCCGGGCGGACATGGTTGTTCGCTCGAATTTGTCCTTAGAAAATGTCCAGATCCACGGTTGTCTGGTTGAATTTTGGTTCTCGCTGTGAATCGCGCATCTCTCACTTACAATCTGGGCGGACCTAGTTGCTCTCGCGAATTCGTTCTTCGAAAATGTCCAGATCCACGGTTGTCTGGGTGAATTTGGGTTTTCGCTGTTAGTTGTTCATTTCTCACTTACAGTCCCGGCGGACCTGGTTGCTCCCGCGAATTCGTCCTTATAAAATGTGCTTAGAAAATGTCCAGATCCACGGTTGTCTGGTTGAAGTTAGGTCCTCGCTGTGAATCACGCATTTCTCACTTAAAGTCCGGGCGGACCTGGTTGCTCGCGCGAATTCGTCCTTAGGAAATTTCCAGATCCACGGTTGGCTGGGTGAATTTGGGTTTTCGCTGTTAGTTGTTCATTTCTCACTTACAGTCCGGGCGGACCTGGTTGTTCGCTCGAATTTGTCCTTAGGAAATGTCCAGATCCACGGTTGTCTGGTCGAATTTAGGTTCTCGCTGTGAATCGCGCATTTCTCACTTACAGTCCGGGCGGACCTAGTTGCTCTCGCGAATTCGTCCGTCGAAAATGTCCAGATCCACGGTTGTCTGGGTGAATTTGGGTTTTCGCGGTTAGTCGTTCATTTCTCACTTACAAACCGATCGGACCTGGTTGTTCGCTCGAATTTGTCCTTAGAAAATGTCCTTAGAAAATGTCCAGATCCACGGTTGTCTGGTTGAATTTAGGTTCTCGCTGTGAATCGCGCATTTGTCACTAACAGTCCGGGCGGACCTGGTTGTTCGCTCGAATTTGTCCTTAGAAAATGTCCTTAGGAAATGTCCAGATCCACGGTTGTCTGGTCGAATTTAGGTTCTCGCTGTGAATCGCGCATCTCTCACTTACAGTCCGGGCGGACCTGGTTGCACGCGCGAATTCCTCCTTAGAAAATGTCCAGATCCATGGCTGTCTGGGTCCATTTGGGTTTTCGCGGTTTGTCGTTCATTTCTCACTTACAATCCGGGCAGACCTGGTTGTTCGCTCGAATTTGTCCTTAGAAAATGTCCTTAGGAAATGTCCAGATCCACGGTTGTCTGTTCGAATTTAGGTTCTCGCTGTAAATCGCGCATTTGTCACTTACAGTCCGGGCGGACCTGGTTGTTCGCTCGAATTTGTCCTTAGGAAATGTCTAGATCCACGGTTGTCTGGTCGAATTTAGGTTCTCGCTGTGAATCGCGCATTTCTCACTTACAGTCCGGGCGGACCTAGTTGCTCTCGCGAATTCGTCCGTCGAAAATGTCCAGATCCACGGTTGTCTGGGTGAATTTGGGTTTTCGCGGTTAGTCGTTCATTTCTCACTTACAAACCGATCGGACCTGGTTGTTCGCTCGAATTTGTCCTTAGAAAATGTCCTTAGAAAATGTCCAGATCCACGGTTGTCTGGTTGAATTTAGGTTCTCGCTGTGAATCGCGCATTTGTCACTAACAGTCCGGGCGGACCTGGTTGTTCGCTCGAATTTGTCCTTAGAAAATGTCCTTAGAAAATGTCCAGATCCACGGTTGTCTGGTTGAATTTAGGTCCTCGCTGTGAATCACGCATTTCTCACTTAAAGTCCGGGCGGACCTGGTTGCTCGCGCGAATTCGTCCTTAGGAAATTTCCAGATCCACGGTTGTCTGGGTGAATTTGGGTTTTCGCGGTTAGTCGTTCATTTCTCACTTACAATCCGGGCGGACCTGGTTGTTCGCTCGAATTTGTCCTTAGAAAATGTCCTTAGGAAATGTCCAGATTCACGGTTGTCTGGTCGAATTTAGGTTCTCGCTGTGAATCGCGCATCTCTCACTTACAGCCCGGGCGGACCTGGTTGCTCTTGCGAATTCGTCCTTCGAAAATGTCCAGATCCACGGTTGTCTGGGTTGTTCATTTCTCACTTACAATCCGGGCGGACATGGTTGTTCGCTCGAATTTGTCCTTAGAAAATGTCCTTAGAAAATGTCCAGATCCACGGTTGTCTGGGTTGTTCATTTCTCACTTACAATCCGGGCGGACATGGTTGTTCGCTCGAATTTGTCCTTAGAAAATGTCCAGATCCACGGTTGTCTGGTTGAATTTTGGTTCTCGCTGTGAATCGCGCATCTCTCACTTACAATCTGGGCGGACCTAGTTGCTCTCGCGAATTCGTTCTTCGAAAATGTCCAGATCCACGGTTGTCTGGGTGAATTTGGGCTTTCGCGGTTAGTCGTTCATTTCTCACTTACAAACCGGGCGGACCTGGTTGCTCGCGCGAATTCGTCGTTAGAAAATGTTCTTAGGAAATGTCCAGATCCACGGTTGTCTGGTTGAATTTAGGTTCTCGCTGTGAATCGCGCATCTCTCACTTACAGTCCGGGGGGACCTGCTTGCTCGCTCGAATTTGTGCTTAGAAAATGTGCTAAGAAAATGTCCAGATCCACGGTTGTCTGGTTGAATTTAGGTTCTCGCTGTAAATCGCGCATTTGTCACTTACAGTCCGGGCGGACCTGGTTGCTCCCGCGAATTCGTCCTTAGGAAATTTCCAGATCCACGGTTGGCTGGGTGAATTTGGGTTTTCGCTGTTAGTTGTTCATTTCTCACTTACAGTCCCGGCGGACCTGGTTGCTCCCGCGAATTCGTCCTTATAAAATGTCCAGATCCACGGTTGTCTAGTTGAATTTAGGTTCTCGCTGTGAATCGCGCATCTCTCACTTACAGTCCGGGCGGACCTGGATGATCTCGCGAATTTGTCCTTAGAAAATGTCCAGATCCACGGTTGTCTGGGTGAATTTGGGTTTTCGCGGTTAGTCGTTCATTTCTCACTTACAATCCGGGCGGACATGGTTGTTCGCTCGAATTTGTCCTTAGAAAATGTCCTTAGAAAATGTCCAGATCCACGGTTGTCTGGGTTGTTCATTTCTCACTTACAATCCGGGCGGACATGGTTGTTCGCTCGAATTTGTCCTTAGAAAATGTCCAGATCCACGGTTGTCTGGTTGAATTTTGGTTCTCGCTGTGAATCGCGCATCTCTCACTTACAATCTGGGCGGACCTAGTTGCTCTCGCGAATTCGTTCTTCGAAAATGTCCAGATCCACGGTTGTCTGGGTGAATTTGGGTTTTCGCGGTTAGTCGTTCATTTCTCACTTACAATCCGGGCGTACCTGGTTGTTCGCTCGAATTTGTCCTTAGAAAATGTCCTTAGGAAATGTCCAGATTCACGGTTGTCTGGTCGAATTTAGGTTCTCGCTGTGAATCGCGCATCTCTCACTTACAGTCCGGGCGGACCTGGTTGCACGCGCGAATTCCTCCTTAGAAAATGTCCAGATCCACGGTTGTCTGGTTGAATTTAGGTTCTCGCTGTGAATCGCGCATTTGTCACTAACAGTCCGGGCGGACCTGGTTGTTCGCTCGAATTTGTCCTTAGAAAATGTCCTTAGGAAATGTCCAGATCCACGGTTGTCTGGTCGAATTTAGGTTCGGGTTACAGTTCGGGCGGACCTAGTTGCTCTCGCGAATTCGTCCTTCGAAAATGTCCAGATCCATGGCTGTCTGGGTCCATTTGGGTTTTCGCGGTTTGTCGTTCATTTCTCACTTACAAACCGGGCGGACCTGGTTGCTCGCGCGAATTCGTCGTTAGAAAATGTTCTTAGGAAATGTCCAGATCCACGGTTGTCTAGTTGAATTTAGGTTCTCGCTGTGAATCGCGCATCTCTCACTTACAGTCCGGGCGCACCTGTTTGCTCGCGCGAATTCGTCCTTAGAAAATGTTCTTAGGAAATGTCCAGATCCACGGTTGTCTGGTTGAAGTTAGGTTCTCGCTGTGAATCACGCATTTCTCATTTACAGTCCGGGCGGACCTGGTTGCTCGCGCGAATTCGTCCTTAGGAAATTTCCAGATCCACGGTTGTCTGGGTGAATTTGGGTTTTCGCTGTTAGCTGTTCATTTCTCACTTACAGTCCCGGCGGACCTGGTTGCTCCCGCGAATTCGTCCTTATAAAATGTCCAGATCCACGGTTGTCTAGTTGAATTTAGGTTCTCGCTGTGAATCGCGCATCTCTCACTTACAGTCCGGGCGCACCTGTTTGCTCGCGCGAATTCGTCCTTAGAAAATGTTCTTAGGAAATGTCCAGATCCACGGTTGTCTGGTTGAAGTTAGGTCCTCGCTGTGAATCGCGCATCTCTCACTTACAGTCCGGGCGGACCTGGATGCTCTCGCGAATTTGTCCTTAGAAAATGTCCAGATCCACGGTTGTCTGAGTGAATTTGGGTTTTCGCGGTTAGTCGTTTATTTCTCACTTACAATCCGGGCGGACCTGGTTGTTCGCTCGAATTTGTCCTTAGAAAATGTCCTTAGGAAATGTCCAGATTCACGGTTGTCTGGTCGAATTTAGGTTCTCGCTGTGAATCGCGCATCTCTCACTTACAGCCCGGGCGGACCTGGTTGCTCTTGCGAATTCGTCCTTCGAAAATGTCCAGATCCACGGTTGTCTGGGTTGTTCATTTCTCACTTACAATCCGGGCGGACATGGTTGTTCGCTCGAATTTGTCCTTAGAAAATGTCCTTAGAAAATGTCCAGATCCACGGTTGTCTGGGTTGTTCATTTCTCACTTACAATCCGGGCGGACATGGTTGTTCGCTCGAATTTGTCCTTAGAAAATGTCCTTAGAAAATGTCCAGATCCACGGTTGTCTGGTTGAATTTTGGTTCTCGCTGTGAATCGCGCATCTCTCACTTACAATCTGGGCGGACCTAGTTGCTCTCGCGAATTCGTTCTTCGAAAATGTCCAGATCCACGGTTGTCTGGGTGAATTTGGGCTTTCGCGGTTAGTCGTTCATTTCTCACTTACAAACCGGGCGGACCTGGTTGCTCGCGCGAATTCGTCGTTAGAAAATGTGCTAAGAAAATGTCCAGATCCACGGTTGTCTGGTTGAATTTAGGTTCTCGCTGTAAATCGCGCATTTGTCACTTACAGTCCGGGCGGACCTGGTTGCTCCCGCGAATTCGTCCTTAGGAAATTTCCAGATCCACGGTTGGCTGGGTGAATTTGGGTTTTCGCTGTTAGTTGTTCATTTCTCACTTACAGTCCGGGCGGACCTGGTTGCTCGCCCGAATTCGTCCTTAGGAAATTTCCAGATCCACGGTTGTCTGGGTGAATTTGGGTTTTCGCTGTTAGTTGTTCATTTCTCACTTACAGTCCCGGCGGACCTGGTTGCTCCCGCGAATTCGTCCTTATAAAATGTGCTTAGAAAATGTCCAGATCCACGGTTGTCTGGTTGAAGTTAGGTCCTCGCTGTGAATCACGCATTTCTCACTTAAAGTCCGGGCGGACCTGGTTGCTCGCGCGAATTCGTCCTTAGGAAATTTCCAGATCCACGGTTGGCTGGGTGAATTTGGGTTTTCGCTGTTAGTTGTTCATTTCTCACTTACAGTCCGGGCGGACCTGGTTGTTCGCTCGAATTTGTCCTTAGGAAATGTCCAGATCCACGGTTGTCTGGTCGAATTTAGGTTCTCGCTGTGAATCGCGCATTTCTCACTTACAGTCCGGGCGGACCTAGTTGCTCTCGCGAATTCGTCCGTCGAAAATGTCCAGATCCACGGTTGTCTGGGTGAATTTGGGTTTTCGCGGTTAGTCGTTCATTTCTCACTTACAAACCGGGCGGACCTGGTTGTTCGCTCGAATTTGTCCTTAGAAAATGTCCTTAGGAAATGTCCAGATCCACGGTTGTCTGGTCGAATTTAGGTTCTCGCTGTGAATCGCGCATCTCTCACTTACAGTCCGGGCGGACCTGGTTGCACACGCGAATTCCTCCTTAGAAAATGTCCAGATCCATGGCTGTCTGGGTCCATTTGGGTTTTCGCGGTTTGTCGTTCATTTCTCACTTACAATCCGGGCAGACCTGGTTGTTCGCTCGAATTTGTCCTTAGAAAATGTCCTTAGGAAATGTCCAGATCCACGGTTGTCTGTTCGAATTTAGGTTCTCGCTGTAAATCGCGCATTTGTCACTTACAGTCCGGGCGGACCTGGTTGTTCGCTCGAATTTGTCCTTAGGAAATGTCTAGATCCACGGTTGTCTGGTCGAATTTAGGTTCTCGCTGTGAATCGCGCATTTCTCACTTACAGTCCGGGCGGACCTAGTTGCTCTCGCGAATTCGTCCTTTGAAAATGTCCAGATCCACGGTTGTCTGGGTGAATTTGGGTTTTCGCGGTTAGTCGTTCATTTCTCACTTACAAACCGGGCGGACCTGGTTGTTCGCTCGAATTTGTCCTTAGAAAATGTCCTTAGGAAATGTCCAGATCCACGGTTGTCTGGTTGAATTTAGGTTCTCGCTGTAATTCGCGCATTTGTCACTTACAGTCCGGGCGGACCTGGTTGCTCTCGCGAAATCTTCCTTCGAAAATGTCCAGATCGCGCATTTGTCGGACCTGGTTGCTCTCGCGAGTTCGTCCTTCGAAAATGTCCAGATCCACGGTTTTCTGGGTTGTTCATTTCTCACTTACAATCCGGGCGGACATGGTTGTTCGCTCGAATTTGTCCTTAGAAAATGTCCTTAAGAAATGTCCAGATCCACGGTTGTCTGGTTGAATTTAGGTTTTCGCTGTGAATCGCGCATCTCTCACTTACAATCCGGGCGGACCTAGTTGCTCTCGCGAATTCGTCCTTCGAAAATGTCCAGATCCACGGTTGTCTGGGTGAATTTGGGCTTTCGCGGTTAGTCGTTCATTTCTCACTTACAAACCGGGCGGACCTGGTTGTTCGCTCGAATTTGTCCTTAGGAAATGTCCAGATCCACGGTTGTCTGGTCGAATTTAGGTTCTCGCTGTGAATCGCGCATCTCTCACTTACAGTCCGGACGGACCTGGTTGCTGTTGCGAATTCTTCCTTCGAAAATGTCCAGATCCACGGCTGTCTGGGTGCATTTAGGTTTTCGCGGTTAGTCGTTCATTTCTCACTTACAAATCGGCCGGACCTGGTTGCTCGGGCGAATTCGTCCACGGTTGTCTGGTCGAATTTAGGTTCTCCACGGCTGTTTGGGTGCATTTGGGTTTTCGCGGTTAGTCGTTCATTTCTCACTTACAAACCGGCCGGACCTGGTTGCTCGCGCGAATTTGTCCACGGTTGTCTGGTCGAATTTAGGTTCTCGCTGTGAATCGCGCATTTGTCGGACCTGGTTGCTCTCGCGAGTTCGTCCTTCGAAAATGTCCAGATCCACGGTTTTCTGGGTTGTTCATTTCTCACTTACAATCCGGGCGGACATGGTTGTTCGCTCGAATTTGTCCTTAGAAAATGTCCTTAAGAAATGTCCAGATCCACGGTTGTCTGGTTGAATTTAGGTTTTCGCTGTGAATCGCGCATCTCTCACTTACAATCCGGGCGGACCTAGTTGCTCTCGCGAATTCGTCCTTCGAAAATGTCCAGATCCACGGTTGTCTGGGTGAATTTGGGCTTTCGCGGTTAGTCGTTCATTTCTCACTTACAAACCGGGCGGACCTGGTTGTTCGCTCGAATTTGTCCTTAGGAAATGTCCAGATCCACGGTTGTCTGGTCGAATTTAGGTTCTCGCTGTGAATCGCGCATCTCTCACTTACAGTCCGGGCGGACCTGGTTGCACGCGCGAATTCCTCCTTAGAAAATGTCCAGATCCACGGTTGTCTGGTTGAATTTAGGTTCTCGCTGTGAATCGCGCATTTGTCACTTACAATCCGGGCGGACCTGGTTGTTCGCTCGAATTTGTCCTTAGAAAATGTCCTTAGGAAATGTCCAGATCCACGGTTGTCTGGTCGAATTTAGGTTCGGGTTACAGTTCGGGCGGACCTAGTTGCTCTCGCGAATTCGTCCTTCGAAAATGTCCAGATCCATGGCTGTCTGGGTCCATTTGGGTTTTCGCGGTTTGTCGTTTATTTCTCACTTACAATCCGGGCGGACCTGGTTGTTCGCTCGAATTTGTCCTTAGGAAATGTCTAGATCCACGGTTGTCTGGTCGAATTTAGGTTCTCGCTGTGAATCGCGCATTTCTCACTTACAGTCCGGGCGGACCTAGTTGCTCTCGCGAATTCGTCCTTCGAAAATGTCCAGATCCACGGTTGTCTGGGTGAATTTGGGTTGTCACGGTTAGTTGTTCATTTCTCACTTACAATCCGGGCGGACATGGTTGTTCGCTCGAATTTGTCCTTAGAAAATGTCCTTAGGAAATGTCCAGATCCACGGTTGTCTGGTCGAATTTAGGTTCGGGTTACAGTTCGGGCGGACCTAGTTGCTCTCGCGAATTCGTCCTTCGGAAATGTCCAGATCCATGGCTGTCTGGGTCCATTTGGGTTTTCGCGGTTTGTCGTTCATTTCTCACTTACAATCCGGGCGGACGTGGTTGTTCGCTCGAATTTGTCCTTAGAAAATGTCCTTAGGAAATGTCCAGATCCACGGTTGTCTGGTCGAATTTAGGTTCGGGTTACAGTTCGGGCGGACCTAGTTGCTCTCGCGAATTCGTCCTTCGAAAATGTCCAGATCCATGGCTGTCTGGGTCCATTTGGGTTTTCGCGGTTTGTCGTTCATTTCTCACTTACAATCCGGGCGGACGTGGTTGTTCGCTCGAATTTGTCCTTAGAAAATGTCCTTAGGAAATGTCCAGATCCACGGTTGTCTGGTCGAATTTAGGTTCTCGTTGTGAATCGCGCATCTCTCACTTACAGTCCGGGCGGACCTGGTTGCTCGCCCGAATTCGTCCTTAGGAAATATCCAGATCCACGGTTGTCTGGTTGAATTTAGGTTCTCGCTGTAAATCGCGCATCTCTCACTTACAATCTGGGCGGACCTAGTTGCTCTCGCGAATTCGTTCTTCGAAAATGTCCAGATCCACGGTTGTCTGGGTGAATTTGGGCTTTCGCGGTTAGTCGTTCATTTCTCACTTACAAACCGGGCGGACCTGGTTGCTCGCGCGAATTCGTCGTTAGAAAATGTTCTTAGGAAATGTCCAGATCCACGGTTGTCTGGTTGAATTTTGGTTCTCGCTGTGAATCGCGCATCTCTCACTTACAGTCCGGGCGGACCTGGTTGCTCTCGCGAAATCTTCCTTCGAAAATGTCCAGATCCACGGTTGTCTGGGTTGTTCATTTCTCACTTACAATCCGGGCGGACATGGTTGTTCGCTCGAATTTGTCCTTAGAAAATGTCCTTAGAAAATGTCCAGATCCACGGTTGTCTGGTTGAATTTTGGTTCTCGCTGTGAATCGCGCATCTCTCACTTACAATCTGGGCGGACCTAGTTGCTCTCGCGAATTCGTTCTTCGAAAATGTCCAGATCCACGGTTGTCTGGGTGAATTTGGGCTTTCGCGGTTAGTCGTTCATTTCTCACTTACAAACCGGGCGGACCTGGTTGTTCGCTCGAATTTGTCCTTAGGAAATGTCCAGATCCACGGTTGTCTGGTCGAATTTAGGTTCTCGCTGTGAATCGCGCATCTCTCACTTACAGTCCGGGCGGACCTGGTTGCACGCGCGAATTCCTCCTTAGAAAATGTCCAGATCCACGGTTGTCTGGTTGAATTTAGGTTCTCGCTGTGAATCGCGCATTTGTCACTTACAATCCGGGCGGACCTGGTTGTTCGCTCGAATTTGTCCTTAGAAAATGTCCTTAGGAAATGTCCAGATCCACGGTTGTCTGGTCGAATTTAGGTTCTCGTTGTGAATCGCGCATCTCTCACTTACAGTCCGGGCGGACCTGGTTGCTCGCCCGAATTCGTCCTTAGGAAATATCCAGATCCACGGTTGTCTGGTTGAATTTAGGTTCTCGCTGTAAATCGCGCATCTCTCACTTACAATCTGGGCGGACCTAGTTGCTCTCGCGAATTCGTTCTTCGAAAATGTCCAGATCCACGGTTGTCTGGGTGAATTTGGGCTTTCGCGGTTAGTCGTTCATTTCTCACTTACAAACCGGGCGGACCTGGTTGCTCGCGCGAATTCGTCGTTAGAAAATGTTCTTAGGAAATGTCCAGATCCACGGTTGTCTGGTTGAATTTTGGTTCTCGCTGTGAATCGCGCATCTCTCACTTACAGTCCGGGCGGACCTGGTTGCTCTCGCGAAATCTTCCTTCGAAAATGTCCAGATCCACGGTTGTCTGGGTTGTTCATTTCTCACTTACAATCCGGGCGGACATGGTTGTTCGCTCGAATTTGTCCTTAGAAAATGTCCAGATCCACGGTTGTCTGGTTGAATTTTGGTTCTCGCTGTGAATCGCGCATCTCTCACTTACAATCTGGGCGGACCTAGTTGCTCTCGCGAATTCGTTCTTCGAAAATGTCCAGATCCACGGTTGTCTGGGTGAATTTGGGCTTTCGCGGTTAGTCGTTCATTTCTCACTTACAAACCGGGCGGACCTGGTTGCTCGCGCGAATTCGTCGTTAGAAAATGTTCTTAGGAAATGTCCAGATCCACGGTTGTCTGGTTGAATTTAGGTTCTCGCTGTGAATCGCGCATCTCTCACTTACAGTCCGGGGGGACCTGCTTGCTCGCTCGAATTTGTGCTTAGAAAATGTGCTAAGAAAATGTCCAGATCCACGGTTGTCTGGTTGAATTTAGGTTCTCGCTGTAAATCGCGCATTTGTCACTTACAGTCCGGGCGGACCTGGTTGCTCCCGCGAATTTGTCCTTAGGAAATTTCCAGATCCACGGTTGTCTGGGTGAATTTGGGTTTTCGCTGTTAGTTGTTCATTTCTCACTTACAGTCCGGGCGGACCTGGTTGCTCGCCCGAATTCGTCCTTAGGAAATTTCCAGATCCACGGTTGTCTGGGTGAATTTGGGTTTTCGCTGTTAGTTGTTCATTTCTCACTTACAGTCCCGGCGGACCTGGTTGCTCCCGCGAATTCGTCCTTATAAAATGTGCTTAGAAAATGTCCAGATCCACGGTTGTCTGGTTGAAGTTAGGTCCTCGCTGTGAATCACGCATTTCTCACTTAAAGTCCGGGCGGACCTGGTTGCTCGCGCGAATTCGTCCTTAGGAAATTTCCAGATCCACGGTTGGCTGGGTGAATTTGGGTTTTCGCTGTTAGTTGTTCATTTCTCACTTACAGTCCGGGCGGACCTGGTTGTTCGCTCGAATTTGTCCTTAGGAAATGTCCAGATCCACGGTTGTCTGGTTGAATTTAGGTTCTCGCTGTGAATCGCGCATTTGTCACTAACAGTCCGGGCGGACCTGGTTGTTCGCTCGAATTTGTCCTTAGAAAATGTCCTTAGGAAATGTCCAGATCCACGGTTGTCTGGTCGAATTTAGGTTCGGGTTACAGTTCGGGCGGACCTAGTTGCTCTCGCGAATTCGTCCTTCGAAAATGTCCAGATCCATGGCTGTCTGGGTCCATTTGGGTTTTCGCGGTTTGTCGTTCATTTCTCACTTACAATCCGGGCGGACCTGGTTGTTCGCTCGAATTTGTCCTTAGAAAATGTCCTTAGGAAATGTCCAGATCCACGGTTGTCTGGTCGAATTTAGGTTCTCGTTGTGAATCGCGCATCTCTCACTTACAGTCCGGGCGGACCTGGTTGCTCGCGCGAGTTCCTCCTTAGAAAATGTCCAGATCCACGGTTGTCTGGTTGAATTTAGGTTCTCGCTGTAAATCGCGCATTTGTCACTTACAGTCCGGGCGGACCTGGTTGCTCTCGCGAAATCTTCCTTCGAAAATGTCCAGATCCACGGTTGTCTGGGTTGTTCATTTCTCACTTACAATCCGGGCGGACATGGTTGTTCGCTCGAATTTGTCCTTAGAAAATGCCCTTAAGAAATGTCCAGATCCATGGTTGTCTGGTTGAATTTAGGTTCTCGCTGTGAATCGCGCATCTCTCACTTACAATCCGGGCGGACCTAGTTGCTCTCGCGAATTCGTCCTTCGAAAATGTCCAGATCCACGGTTGTCTGGGTGAATTTGGGCTTTCGCGGTTAGTCGTTCATTTCTCACTTACAAACCGGGCGGACCTGGTTGTTCGCTCGAATTTGTCCTTAGAAAATGTCCTTAGGAAATGTCCAGATCCACGGTTGTCTGTTCGAATTTAGGTTCTCGCTGTAAATCGCGCATTTGTCACTTACAGTCCGGGCGGACCTGGTTGTTCGCTCGAATTTGTCCTTAGGAAATGTCTAGATCCACGGTTGTCTGGTCGAATTTAGGTTCTCGCTGTGAATCGCGCATTTCTCACTTACAATCCGGGCGGACCTAGTTGCTCTCGCGAATTCGTCCTTCGAAAATGTCCAGATCCACGGTTGTCTGGGTGAATTTGGGTTTTCGCGGTTAGTCGTTCATTTCTCACTTACAAACCGGGCGGACCTGGTTGTTCGCTCGAATTTGTCCTTAGAAAATGTCCTTAGGAAATGTCCAGATCCACGGTTGTCTGGTTGAATTTAGGTTCTCGCTGTAAATCGCGCATTTGTCACTTACAGTCCGGGCGGACCTGGTTGCTCTCGCGAAATCTTCCTTCGAAAATGTCCAGATCCACGGCTGTCTGGGTGCATTTGGGTTTTCGCGGTTAGTCGTTCATTTCTCACTTACAAACCGGCCGGACCTGGTTGCTCGCGCGAATTCGTCCACGGTTGTCTGGTCGAATTTAGGTTCTCGCTGTGAATCGCGCATCTCTCACTTACAGTCCGGACGGACCTGGTTGCTCTTGCGAATTCTTCCTTCGAAAATGTCCAGATCCACGGCTGTCTGGGTGCATTTAGGTTTTCGCGGTTAGTCGTTCATTTCTCACTTACAAATCGGCCGGACCTGGTTGCTCGCGCGAATTCGTCCACGGTTGTCTGGTCGAATTTAGGTTCTCCACGGCTGTTTGGGTGCATTTGGGTTTTCGCGGTTAGTCGTTCATTTCTCACTTACAAACCGGCCGGACCTGGTTGCTCGCGCGAATTTGTCCACGGTTGTCTGGTCGAATTTAGGTTCTCGCTGTGAATCGCGCATTTGTCGGACCTGGTTGCTCTCGCGAGTTCGTCCTTCGAAAATGTCCAGATCCACGGTTTTCTGGGTTGTTCATTTCTCACTTACAATCCGGGCGGACATGGTTGTTCGCTCGAATTTGTCCTTAGAAAATGTCCTTAAGAAATGTCCAGATCCACGGTTGTCTGGTTGAATTTAGGTTTTCGCTGTGAATCGCGCATCTCTCACTTACAATCCGGGCGGACCTAGTTGCTCTCGCGAATTCGTCCTTCGAAAATGTCCAGATCCATGGCTGTCTGGGTCCATTTGGGTTTTCGCGGTTTGTCGTTTATTTCTCACTTACAATCCGGGCGGACCTGGTTGTTCGCTCGAATTTGTCCTTAGAAAATGTCCTTAGGAAATGTCCAGATCCACGGTTGTCTGGTCGAATTTAGGTTCTCGCTGTGAATCGCGCATCTCTCACTTACAGTCCGGCCGGACCTGGTTGCTCTCGCGAATTCGTCCTTCGAAAATGTCCAGATCCACGGTTGTCTGGGTGAATTTGGGCTTTCGCGGTTAGTCGTTCATTTCTCACTTACAAACCGGGCGGACCTGGTTGCTCGCGCGAATTCGTCGTTAGAAAATGTTCTTAGGAAATGTCCAGATCCACGGTTGTCTGGTTGAATTTAGGTTCTCGCTGTGAATCGCGCATCTCTCACTTACAGTCCGGCCGGACCTGGTTGCTCGCGCGAATTCGTCCACGGCTGTCTGGTCGAATTTAGGTTCTCGCTGTGAATCGCGCATCTCTCACTTACAGTCCGGCCGGACCTGGTTGCTCTCGCGAATTCGTCCATCGAAAATGTCCAGATCCACGGTTGTCTGGGTGAATTTGGGCTTTCGCGGTTAGTCGTTTATTTCTCACTTACAAACCGGGCGGACCTGGTTGTTCGCTCGAATTTGCCATTAGAAAATGTCCTTAGAAAATATCCAGATCCACGGTTGTCTGGTTGAATTTAGGTTCTCGCTGTGAATCGCGCATTTGTCGGATCTGGTTGCTCTCGCGAATTCGTCCTTCGAAAATGTCCAGATCCACGGTTGTCTGGGTGAATTTGGGTTGTCACGGTTAGTTGTTCATTTCTCACTTACAATCCGGGCGGACATGGTTGTTCGCTCGAATTTGTCCTTAGAAAATGTCCTTAAGAAATGTCCAGATCCACGGTTGTCTTTTGGAATTTAGGTTCTCGCTGTGAATCGCGCATCTCTCACTTACAGTCCGGGCGGACCTGCTTGCTCGCTCGAATTTGTGCTTAGAAAATGTGCTAAGAAAATGTCCAGATCCACGGTTGTCTGGTTGAATTTAGGTTCTCGCTGTGAATCGCGGATTTGTCTCTTACAGTCCGGGCGGACCTGGTTGCTCGCGCGAATTCCTACTTAGAAATGTCCAGATCCACGGCTGTCTGGGTGCATTTGGGTTTTCGCGGTTAGTCGTTCATTTCTCACTTACAAATCGGCCGGACCTGGTTGCTCCCGCGAATTCGTCTTTAGAAAATGTGCTTAGCAAATATCCAGATCCACGGTTGTCTGGTTGAAGTTATTTTCTCGCTGTGAATCGCGCATTTCTTACTTACAGTCCGGGCGGATCTGGTTGCTCGCGCGAATTCGTCCTTAGGAAATGTCCAGATCCACGGTTGTCTAGTTGAATTTAGGTTCTCGCTGTGAATCGCTCATCTCTCACTTACAGTCCGGGCGGACCTGGTTGCTCGCGCGAATTCGTCCACGGCTGTCTTGTCGAATTTAGGTTCTCGCTGTGAATCGCGCATTTGTCGGACCTGGTTGCTCTCGCGAATTCGTCCTTCGAAAATGTCCAGATCCACGATTGTCTGGGTGCATTTGGGTTTTAGCGGTTAGTTGTTCATTTCTCACTTACAGTCCGGGCGGACCTGGTTGCTCCCGCGAATTCGTCCTTAGAAAATGTTCATAGGAAATGTCCAGATCCACGATTGTCTGGGTGCATTTGGGTTTTAGCGGTTAGTTGTTCATTTCTCACTTACAGTCCGGGCGGACCTGGTTGCTCCCGCGAATTCGTCCTTAGAAAATGTTCATAGGAAATGTCCAGATCCACGGTTGTCTGGTGGAATTTAGGTTCTCGCTGTGAATCGCGCATCTCTCACTTACAGTCCGGGCGGACCTGGTTGCTCGCGCGAATTCGTCCACGGCTGTCTTGTCGAATTTAGGTTCTCGCTGTGAATCGCGCATTTGTCGGACCTGGTTGCTCTCGCGAATTCGTCCTTCGAAAATGTCCAGATCCACGATTGTCTGGGTGAATTTGGGCTTTCGCGGTTAGTCGTTCATTTCTCACTTACAAACCGGGCGGACCTGGTTGCTCGCGCGAATTCGTCCACGGCTGTCTTGTCGAATTTAGGTTCTCGCTGTGAATCGCGCATTTGTCGGACCTGGTTGCTCTCGCGAATTCGTCCTTCGAAAATGTCCAGATCCACGATTGTCTGGGTGCATTTGGGTTTTAGCGGTTAGTTGTTCATTTCTCACTTACAGTCCGGGCGGACCTGGTTGCTCCCGCGAATTCGTCCTTAGAAAATGTTCATAGGAAATGTCCAGATCCACGGTTGTCTGGTTGAATTTAGGTTCTCGCTGTGAATCGCGGATTTGTCTCTTACAGCCCGGGCGGACCTGGTTGCTCGCGCGAATTCCTACTTAGAAATGTCCAGATCCACGGCTGTCTGGGTGCATTTGGGTTTTCGCTGTTAGTCGTTCATTTCTCACTTACAAATCGGCCGGACCTTGTTGCTCGCGCGAATTCGTCCACGGTTGTCTGGTCGAATTTAGGTTCTCGCTGTGAATTGCGCATCTCTCACTTACAGTCCGGCCGGACCTGGTTGCTCCCGCGAATTCGTCCTTAGAAAATGTTCATAGGAAATGTCCAGATCCACGGTTGTCTGGTTGAATTTAGGTTCTCGCTGTGAATCGCGGATTTGTCTCTTACAGCCCGGGCGGACCTGGTTGCTCGCGCGAATTCCTACTTAGAAATGTCCAGATCCACGGCTGTCTGGGTGCATTTGGGTTTTCGCAAATCGGCCGGACCTTGTTGCTCGCGCGAATTCGTCCACGGTTGTCTGGTCGAATTTAGGTTCTCGCTGTGAATCGCGCATCTCTCACTTACAGTCCGGGCGGACCTGGTTGTTCGCTCGAATTTGCCATTAGAAAATGTCCTTAGAAAATATCCAGATCCACGGTTGTCTGGTTGAATTTAGGTTCTCGCTGTGAATCGCGCATTTGTCGGACCTGGTTGCTCTCGCGAATTCGTCCTTTGAAAATGTCCAGATCCACGGTTGTCTGGGTGAATTTGGGTTTTCACGGTTAGTTGTTCATTTCTCACTTACAATCCGGGCGGACATGGTTGTTCGCTCGAATTTGTCCTTAGAAAATGTCCTTAAGAAATGTCCAGATCCACGGTTGTCTGGTTGAATTTAGGTTCTCGCTGTGAATCGCGCATCTCTCACTTACAAATTGGGCGGACCTAGTTGCTCTCGCGAATTCGTCCTTCGAAAATGTCCAGATCCACGGTTGTCTGGGTGAATTTAGCTTCTCGCTGTGAATCGCGCATTTGTCGGATCTGGTTGCTCTCGCGAATTCGTCCTTCGAAAATGTCCAGATCCATTGTCTGGGTGAATTTGGGTTTTCACGGTTAGTTGTTCATTTCTCACTTACAATCCGGGCGGATATGGTTGTTCGCTCGAATTTGTCCTTAGAAAATGTCCTTAAGAAATGTCCAGATCCACGGTTGTCTGGTTGAATTTAGGTTCTCGCTGTGAATCGCGCATCTCTAACTTACAGTCCGGGCGGACCTGGTTGCTCGCACGAATTCGTCCTTAGGAAATGTCCAGATCCACGGCTGTCTAGGTGAATTTGGGTTTTCGCTGTTAGTTGTTCATTTCTCACTTACAGTCCCGGTGGACCTGGTTGCTCCCGCGAATTCGTCCTTAGAAAATGTGCTTAGAAAATGTCCAGATCCACTGTTGTCTGGTTGAAGTTAGGTTCTCGCTGTGAATCACGCATTTCTCACTTACAGTCCGGGCGGACCTGGTTGCTCGCGCGAATTCGTCCTTAGGAAATTTCCAGATCCACGGTTGTCTGGGTGAATTTGGGTTTTCGCTGTTAGTTGTTCATTTCTGGCTTACTGTCCGGGCGGACCTGGTTGCTCCCGCGAATTCGTCCTTAGAAAATGTTCATAGGAAATGTCCAGATCCACGGTTGTCTGGTTGAATTTAGGTTCTCGCTGTGAATCGCGCATTTGTCGGACCTGGTTGCTCTCGCGAATTCGTCCTTCGAAAATGTCCAGATCCACGGTTGTCTGGGTGAATTTGTGTTTTCGGGGTTAGTCGTTCATTTCTCACTTACAATCCGGGCGGACCTGGTTGTTCGCTCGAATTTGTCCTTAGAAAATGTCCTTAGGAAATGTCCAAATCCACGGTTGTCTGGTTAAAGTTAGGTTCTCGCTGTGAATCGCTTATTTCTCACTTACAGTCCGGGTGGACCTGGTTGCTCTCGCGAATTCGTCCTTCGAAAATGTCCAGATCCACGGTTGTCTGGGTGAATTTGGGTTTTCGCTGTTAGTTGCTCATTTCTCACTTACAGTCCGGGCGGACCTGGTTGCTCCCGCGAATTCGTCTTTTGAAAATGTCCAGATCCACGGTCGTCTTATTGAATGTAGGTTCTCGCTTGGAATCGCTTATTTCTCATTTACAGTCCGGGTGGACCTGGTTACTCGCTCGAATTTGTCTTTAGAAAATGTCCTTCGGAAATGTCCAGATCCACGGTTGTCTGGGTGAATTTAGGTTCTCGCTGTGAATCGCTTATTCAGGGCGGAGAACTATAAGCTGGAGCTGGCCAATTTCTAACTTACTAAAGTTCAGCCTTCAACGCTTGGTATTTCTGAATTACTGAAAAAGCTTTTTCTAAGGTAGATACTTTCATTTAAATTTTGAGAATGCGTAAACGCTGCTCCAATAATATGAAAAATACATGAAAAACTTCTCTTGTGTCAGCGACCCACTTCATTCGCTCCACTTTAACTCAAGGACTACTGATCGGATTTGAATGTCCAATAGTTCCAACGGGAGCAAATGCGATACATAGCACCACCAGATGGTACAGTTGCAGGCAAAGTAACAGCCAACAGGTTTCAAAATGATAGCATTAGCTATCTCGGCAGAACAACACTGAAAGCTTCTCGCCCATAATCCCCAATTATTCCAGGGGTATAACACAATACAAGTCCTCCTCCATGATGACCTGCGGAATCATGGCTCTTAAGTAGAGCAAAAATGTTTGTGCAACAAGAAGCACATATTATATCAAGAGAGATAATTTTAGCTGCAATTTATTTACCTGAGAAAAATCACTTATGAGCCACTCAAAATCATGTACAGGCTAATTAGCATGAAGCACCTTCCAAGGAGCGAAGCATTCTACGATGCAAATCAAATAGCTTAAGCTGCAATAAGGAGCGCATAACGAGGTTTTTCCAGATTTTAGGTAAACTACTAGACATTCGGTTATACAGGGTGGCCCAAACACAAGTTTCTTTTTAAAAATGCAATAAAATGAACAAAATATTTTTCCACGTATTGTGGCTTTATTAGTAAGAAGAAATACTCCCAATCATTGACTTATTATATATGGACTGCTAGTGAAATGTCACTTCCATACACACTCTGCCCAGAAAATGACGCCAACATAACTAGCGCTGGGTTCATGCGAAAAATGGGGTCACCGCATCCCATCCCCTGACAAGTCATCCCAAGCCAAGACACAAACTTAAACGCCATCTGCATCTCAAACCTAACCTGAACGCTTCCGAGCTCACCACTCACCCTTATTGTTTGAGTTGTAGTGGATCGTATTTAATGTTGGGGTTGGGGCTGCTTCTATCTATAACACAATTATTGTTTCAAGGGGTGGTGGCTAATTTTTTTAGGAAACCATTTTGTAAAACGGAGTAACTGCAAAGGCAGAATATCGTTTATATTCATGCACACATGGTTGAATGAAAAAGTGGGTAGGGATTGGGATTGTAAGAGATAGGTAGTTGTCAATCACAGGATTGACTCAGAATTCTATTCCAATATTTGTGCACATAAGAGTAAGAGTTCATGAGTAGATAATTATTTTGTAAGCTTTAATGTAAATAAATTGTTTGCTTGTATTAGAGAATGTAAATGGTCTAGAGAGTAGTTAATCAATAGCACAGTTATTTAATACAAATTATTTTAAGTTTTGGTTTGGTGAATTTTGATTTCCATTTATTTTCTTGCCATTAAAGCTACCTATATACCACAAATAATTTATGTGTTTATAAAAGTGGCGATATTTCTTAATAATATTAGGTACCTACCTATACTCATATTTTTTTTTCAAATAGGTAGTAGGTAAGTATTACATAATGAAATACCTAACTACATAATTCATAAAAAAAATTTAAACAATTTAAAAATTAAAGTTATTTTAAAATTAAATGCTTATTATTCACGGTATAATAATATATAATTCCATATAGGTAGGTATATGCTAGGCACTCTATTTTTAGCAACTCTTGTAAGGGAGAACAGCTCCTACCATAAGATTAAAGATAGTAAATAACTCCATAAGGCTCTCATCATAAGTTCCTTGTGCCTCTCACTCTTGGGGTGCTGAATTATAGTGTTCCCCGTAGGTACGTCGTAAAATACAGATCAAGTATATATTTACAGTCGTCTCCGATTTGGCAAAGAGATAAATTTTTTTGAGAAAAAATTATTTTTTTTTTCGAGATTGCTTTTTTATGTTCGATTTGGCAGCAAAAATCTGATAGGTACTTATCTCAGATCGAAATCTGAAAAGCCAAATCGAAAACGACATTAGTAAAAGCAAATGGTTCATATCGCGACATTTATAGGTACCTGCTGAAATAAAACATTGTCGGCATACAAAATCTGGAAAGGACTACCTACCTATACATTTTCGTGGCTTTTTAAATTACATAAATTTTACTAGTTTTATTAAACTGAACGCTGGCATTATTTAACAGAACATGCCCCCTAAAAGGAGAGAAATAAATAATCTTGAGTGGAAACTAGTTCACTCTCTTTCCCACACATAACTAACATTACTATTCTCCTAACCCATTACACACTGTACTTGTGGGCGGATTGAATTGCAATAACTTAGTATCCAACGATCAGATTTGTCAACAGTATTACACCTTAATACAAAGGGTTGCATCCACGCATTTTTTGGGATCGTTCCACAAGAAGACCATACAAAATAGGTTCTACAATGGCTGTCATTTTTTGTTTTGGGATGTGGTTGTAGTACAGTTACTAATCCCCATCTTGGACAAAATTTGGGAAAGTTGAATGTATTGACACCTAGACGGCATTTTTTTTTTACAATTGGAAGCAAAAGCACCACCGCAGCCATTTGCCAACAGAAGCCGCCCAAATCACATAGAAGACATTTCAAATTAACGAAAGGCGTGTGCCGGATATTTCTTCGGTCTAAATATTTACGTCACAGAATAAGAGTATTTTATATGATTTGTGGCAAATTGTCAATATTTTATTTTCTTTGTTTCAAAACATTTCAGTGTCAAATTTTCATATTTCATATTTTAAACTTAACAAAGATTTCTTTTATTTTTAACGATTCCGATTACAAAAATCTTTCTCACGTTTTTTTGGTCTCAGCGCCACAAGATGGATGATTCTCTCTTCCGCCTTGTTCGTGTTTTTTCCTTTTTTTCTCGCCGCTGTCTCTCGTTCACATTTTTTCCGCTGAGGGCGCACCACTCGCTAGAGTGTAAAGGTTCTACTACATTGAAAAGTATAAAGGTCTTATCACATTACAATACATTATTATATTACAATATTTTCATATTTTCTTAATAAATTTGTTTTTCAATTAATGGTGTAGATATTTCGCTCTCAGAACCCACAAAATTGAAGTTATAATAATCTAACACTGAGAGGTGAATTTGTTGTGAGGTTTGCTGCGAGCATTATCGGAGAATACGAAAAATGTTATCGAATCACAACAAACCTCACAAGGAATCAGCCTCACAAGAGCTTGTGATTTGCGAGGCCTCACAACGGCAGAATCTGGCTGTAAATTTACCAAGTTGCGTTTAAAAATAACTAAAGTGATTTTATTAGGTATAGAGTTATATAATTTCCTTAAATAAATCTTAGCTGTCTTAAATTGTTAAATCCTGTTGAAAATACTTTATTGTTTTGTAAGATATTCAAACGCTTTCCGAAATCCCTCACCCAATCATCATCACTAAATCAGAAATTCAGAAATAATTGTACATATTTCGAGGTAATGAAAACGAAAGCGAAGTAAAACGAAATGTTTAGTTATATTAAGAACAAATAAAGGAAATATACTATTTATAAGTAGGTACTCAAAAGAAAAAAAATGTGAATACTTATAAGTATTGGTAGAACTAATTTTTATCTATCCATAATAGGCTAGTGCAATTATTTAAGAACCACTTTCACTGCCTTAAACACAACACATTCGCTTGATTTTTTTGCTGGGAAGATTGCCCAGAGATGCAAATCTTTGTGTAATTTGTTTTTCTAGGTTAGGTACTATATAATGGTAGCATTTCCATCACTAGCTGAGCTCTATAGTATATGTTGATCATGGAGGTAAAATAAAAATCACCTATTATAACTAAAAGATATATTTGGTTAGCGGAAAGCTTTTCGTCAAATTTTGCATTCAAACGTTGTTTTTTCGAATTTATATTTATTTTATATTTTAAAAAAGTAAGACTAGGAATGCATAAATATCTCAATTTTTTCTAATTCGTTATCAATCGCCCGACACAGATTCTGTCCATTTTCAGCCTTATTTATAAACGTGTTATAAAGAGTGTATAAAGTTATGCAGTCTCTATAATGCCTCTAAACGCAAAAACCTTATTTATAAAAATGTTTCAATGTTGTACAGAGCTTGTATAAGCTAAACGCACTTGGACGTTGTTTAGAGCTTGTATAGAGGTGGAATAGTCGAAATGTCATTTTGACTTAACAAATTTGTCACATTTTATTTAAAATAAAATCGAAAATAAATTGGATAGTTTGTATCGACATTTTTATTTTCAATTTTTTAGACTTGTATCCTTGATACGAAATATGTTCAGACACAGAAAATATAAAACAAATTTGATTTAATTTGCATAAGACCACCGGTTCATGGATTCCCAAATCTCCCATTTTTTTCTTTTTACTTTTCCATTTTTTATTTTTATTTATATTCGAATTTGTATTTCCCACAAGCTGCTTAGGTTTTTTTTTATCATTTTGGACAGATAAATGTAATAGATTTCTCTTTTTCAGTACTTTTTCTGACACAAGCCCTGTATAACTAGTATGCGTGGAAAAATGTTTTATAAATAACAATTTTTGGAAGGGTGTATAAGGGCTATATAAATTCTTATACACTGCATAACTATACAGGTGTATAAGCGTGTTGAGCAAATTCTAATAAATAAGGCTGTGTGTTTAACAGATAAAAAAAAAAAAAAAATTATTGACCATCGAAGTAGATTTTAATTTCTATTTCACAAACTTTATTTACCACGGGATGTAGAACATTGTCAACGGTGACGCGGCGAGACAGAAAAATATTGTTGTTCGAAAGAAGAAAGTGCTGCCAGTTCAACTTTTCAATATTTTTTAACGATAAAAACAAAAAAAGATTTTAATGTGAAAAAGCGTAACAATGCGAAAAAAAATAACATTGTAACAAAATTATAAAATAATTTAAAAGTGTAACACTTTTTTTACACTTGTATCATTGTGGCAACGCTGTTTATAAATATGGAGCATTTCCACCCTCAGCATTATCTAAATTTGGTACCTACCTCCTTCCCCCATATATCATTCCAAATTCCACAAATGTCCATTTCGAAAAACTTTAACCAGCCCCCATCGAACAAATATACCTTAAAAAACAAGTTACACACCAAAAACCAACAATATACTTGTTCGATGGCAACATAATCCACTAAGGGTGAGTGATACGATTATTGGCTTTCAGTTGTGAAGTTGAGATGTAGATGGCGCTAGGTGCGAAATTTGGCAGGGGATGGGTTGTCTTGGGATGAGGTACACCCGACCCCCATCTTGGATTTCGCCATAGAATGCTAGAGCCACCTATTGGTCGTGAGTGAATTTGCTAAGTGAAACGGTTGAAATTCAAATTGTTGCGGCATTGTTTACAATAGATGACATCACGAAATTATGCTAGTTTAAATAATTAATAGTAGATGGAACCAACCAAATTTGAATAAAAAATCGTTTTTCCTTGTCCCATGAATTGCACAATTTTCGTATATTTAATGCGAATTAGTTTTTTATGTTGTTATTCATTATTAATTTTAGAAATATGATGTAATAAAACTGTAGCGTATATTTCTACCGTATTTCTGATCAATAAACACTTATGATTGTCAAGAATATCACATTCAAGTACATGAGAATTTAATTCATCATATACATTTTGTAGCAATTTGCTTCGAAATGATTGCAGCAAATTCTTTTATTATAAGCTGATTCCGTGCCAATGTACTGGTCATTAAGACAACGTATCGCCTCAACGTATCGCCTCCCTGCTAAATCTATTTTTTTGTACGTAATCTAAATAAAACAAAATGAGTTTTCTGCCTCATGCATTTTAATTGAATATCTTACCTGGAAACACATTTGTCCCTTTTCGGAGAAACTTACTTCATATTGCAAATTGCAACCAATTATAAAATAATATTTTTTTATTTTAAATCTTTAATCGGAAAAACACAGTAAAACTATCCGCAACGAAATGGAAACGTCAGATGTGAGTTTCCGATTTATTCCGCTCCGAACCACGAGAGCTAGCGCTTATGATGGAACCAACGCGAAGTTGGCTACTAGCAGTCCATATATAATAAGTCAATGCTCCCAATGATGCCACCACTCCACAATCAAAAAGATGCGATATTTTGTTTGTTAACGTAGCCGCATAAAGCAGGCGCGGTAGGTGCTTCATTTTGGCCAAAGCTTATTTTCATAAAACGTACAGCGGTCGCTTTGGAAATAAGTTCTCAATATTTTACAAACTAGTTCAAGCGTAAAGCGACTCATTTCGTTCCGCGGTGGTAGGATACTGACTATAAAATAAGTATTAAATAGACCGTCAGCTCCCTACCCGATTCCCACCGCAAATTTTGAAAACAAAATTCACTCTTAAATTTCCTATCTGTGAATACGTGTGAAGCAGCCAGTGACGTTTATTTAAAGGTGCGCAGGTGTTCTCTGCACACCCTATCCAAATCTATTATAATGCACTGAACTTAAGTTCATTATGAAACACATTTCTCTTTTTGTCTTTGCAATAATTTGTATTTTAACAAATCAGTATCTGTAAATGAATAGTTGATCTCAAATAAGATGTTGAAAAAATTGTATCGAACCAAAATCCAAAACTCTGTATCGATACTTCCAATTCACATTCAACACAACTTGGTGGTAATGAAACTCACACATAGGGGTGTTCATCTCTCTTTAGAGCACCGTCGACAAGCAAAATTGCATACAAAAAAAAGACAAAACAAAAAAAAACAAAAACCCTTTTCCCACAGAAATCTACCTGGCTTGGTGTTCTCCTACATCGAGCGCACCTCGTTGCCGTTCGCACTTGTAATTTCATTTTCGTTTTCGTTCCACCCTGACAACATACATAGTGTTGGAAGTTGGAACTTGGAAGTTCTTTTGTGCTTTTGTGCCTAATGTACTGGTATTGGTACTGTGTGCAGGAACAAAACAAGCACAATGCACATCATACAAGATGCAACATACAACAGCGAACAGCTAGAGCCAAAGTCCCATTTCGACCCTAGTGCTTTATTCTCCTGTTGTGTGGTCTGTGCTCTGTGGTGCGCTATAATTTGCAGAACCTGAAAGCGCAAGATGGAATTTTGTATAATTTTTCATTCCCACTCGGTTCTCGGGTGGGTAAATATGGAATAGAGGTTGGTTGCTCGAATATTTGAAATCGCAACTGTAACTGAAAAGCTACTTGCGAAACCATTTTCACAGTTGCGTTCAGCTGAAAAATTGGAAATATGTTATTTATTATGTTAGGCCAACACTACCTTCTCCAAATTTTAATAAATATTTTATTAGGAACTTTAATGAAAAAAAAAAAAAATATGAATTCAAGCTTTGATTGTGTGGTGCCATTCTAAAAGCAAAGTATTCATCGTCCTCGTAGGGTCCTGGAATAGAACAAAAAATTCACTATTTTACTACGGTAAAAAATATAGTGAACACCCTACTAAAAGCACCACGCCACGTCACTGGAAGCAGCAAAAAAAGAAATTCTAATTGGCGCCTTGGCGGGAGGTGTAATAAAATACTGACACTCAGCAGTGTTCCTATATCGTGGTATTTCTACTTTTTTGTGGTTCCTACGATTTCCGAAAAGCTTTCCAATGCGTTAAAGAAAACAACATCAAAATTGTTACAATATCAACAATTTGACAAGAAAACATTTAAACTACATTTCACCATGAATATCAACGCACTAAATGTACATATAAAGATGATTTGCTTTTAGCAACAATTTCTAGTACCAAAAAAAATCATTATAATATTAGCAAACCGCGATTTATATACTTAAGATTAATTTAATGTGATTTCCCTTCCGAACAATACAAATTTTACTTTTAAAAGTGTGTACGGTTTGTTTCATAAAAAAAAATCGAGGG
This sequence comes from Cheilosia impressa, assembly GCA_948293265.1. Classification (NCBI taxonomy): domain Eukaryota; kingdom Metazoa; phylum Arthropoda; class Insecta; order Diptera; family Syrphidae; genus Cheilosia; species Cheilosia impressa. The sequence goes on along the minus strand of OX411885.1, from coordinate 4,988,327 downwards.
AATTTGAGTTTAGTGAAAAGGAAAAAATGAATACACTTCGTGTTCAAAAAATAAAGTACTTACTTACTTAACGGGCTCCCGACCCGTGTAGAGTCTCTGCCTGAGACACTGCAGCCTTCCATCCTCTGCGATCCCGGGCACGCTGCTTCCAGTTATCCAGACCAAGCGCTCTGGCATCCGCGATGGCTTGGTCTTTGAAACGGAGGTTCGGTCTTCCTTGTCGTCTCGAACCTGGCGGCTGGGATTCGAAGATCCTCTTAGCTGGAGCATTATTGTCCATTCGCTCGATGTGGTCGAGCCAATGTAGTCCACGTATTTTGGGCTTTTGGACTACATCCACATCTTGGTACAGCTCATAGAGTTCGCGGTTGTATCTTCTCCTCCATTCGCCCTCCTCGCACACAGGACCAAAAATCCGCCGAAGAATTTTTCTTTCGAAGGAGCCTCAGCTCTCCCTTCCTGCTTATCGTCCAGCACTCGGCGCCATAAAGCAGGACTGGCAGGATAAGGGTTCTGTTAGGAGTTTTGAACCCAATTGCTTTGCCAAACCGAAGTAGCAGCGGTTTCCTAGGGTAATTCTTCGACGGATCTCCATTAGGATGTCATTTGTGGAGTTCATGTTTACTCCGAGGTAGATAAACTCCTTAACTACCTCGAAATTGTTGCTATCAACAGTGACGTTCTGTCCTAGGCGGTGGACAGATGCTTGTTTGTTTGTTGATAGCATGTACTTAGTCTTGTCCTCATTTACTACAAGACCAACGAATTTCGCCTGTTCTTCAATCGCCGTAAAAGCCTCTATCACGGCATGCTGGGAGCGACCGATGATGTCAATATCGTCTGCATATCCCATTTGCTGGACGGATCTGTTGAAGATAGTGCCTTCCGTGTCGACACCTGCCCTGCGCACTATCTTGGCTCTAACGAGATTGAAGAAGTCACATGATAATGCGTCTCCTTGCCGAAATCCGGTGCATGTTTGGAATAGTTCGGAGGAACTACTTCCAAATTGCACGTTGCAGCGTGTGTTCTCCTGACGATGAATGCTATCATATGCGACTTTGAAGTCGATGAATAGGTGGTGAGTCTCGACTTGAAATTCATTGGTCTTTTCCAGGATTTGCCTCAGTGTGAAAATTTGGTCTATAGTCGATCTGCCGGGCCGGAAGCCACACTGGTACGTGCCGATTAGTGTGTTGCAGAACGGTTTGAGACGTTCACACAGTACGTTGGATAGGATCTTGTATGCGAAATTAAGTAGGGATATGCCTCGATAGTTCTTGCAAGACATAGGATCGCCTTTTTTGTAGATGGGGCATATGGAGCTGATAGTCAAGTCATCGGGCATACTTTCTTCCACCCTTACTTGGTTGATGATTTGGTGCATGCGCCCTACCAAAACATCACCACCGTATTTGAAGAGCTCCGCTGGTAAGCCATTAGATCCGGCGGCCTTGTTGTTCTTTAGCTTTTTTATTGCTAAGCCAACTTCTTCTATAGTGGGCGGTGGAACTGGATCTTCATTGACTGGACGTGGGTTCTCTTCTTGCCCTATCACTCTCTCTACATGATGCCCATTTAGCAGCTGCTGGAAGTGCCGGTGTTGAAGGGTAGTGATGCGATGTCATGAGAACACAAGCGTTCTCACCTAGCCTCTCACTATCAACTCCTACTCTCACCTCCACGGGGTGACTGGTGGGTGCCTAGTACCTCGACTGGAGATTGGGTAACCAACCCCTTTGGAAGGTCGTTGGTGGCAGCAGACGAGAGAGGGGGGAGGAGTGTTGTTTTCTCACTAAGACACCTCCTCTGGTACCAGACGGCAGCGGAGGAGTTCCCTAGATGGAGCCAACGGTGGCGTCTACAGTTCCAGTCAGGCCGAACTATTTAGTGTAATCCCTATAGAGCTGCTCTGACATATTCGGATACCAGGTCTATAGGGATTTCCAATACCGAGCCAGGGTGTTGGAGAAGAGTTGGTGGCGGATGAACCCTTAATGGGCCAACGGCAGCGCTCACATCCCAGAGTGGGTTACTGGCACCGGAATAACCGGCCTGCTGTCCTAAGGTCAAGGGCCTGGCCCTCCAGGTTGGGGGTTGTGCCGTCGGGGTAACTTCCCGACCATTTAAAAAAACACTAGTTATGGGAGAGACACGTGAAGCCTCGGATAACGATTTCCCTCAAACGGCAACTAGACCCGGAACGTCAACGGACAACGATTTGAGAGTATGTACCTGGAACGTGCGAACGCTGTACACCCCAGGTGCTACTCAAAAACTTGAGTCTGTCCTCACGCGGTACAAGGCAGATATTACCGCGATCCAGGAGATACGATGGATAGGATCAGGTATGATGAAAAGGAAAAATTGCGATATTTATTACAGCTGCCATAAAAGATTGCATGTATTAGGATGCGGATTCGTCGTGGGAAACCGGCTTAGGACAAAAGTCATTGACTTTAAGCCGATAAGTGATCGCCTAGCTGTGATCCGCATCAAAGCTACTTTCCAAAACATAAGCCTAATATGTGCACACGCCCCTACCGACGAGGCTGAAGACCCTATCAAGGAGGAGTTTTATGACCTCCTGGATGGAGCCTACGGAGCCTGTCCGGAGTACGATGTCAAAGTTGTGCTCGGGGACTTCAATGCTAAAATCGGAAAGGAAAACATCTTTGGCGGGTTAGTTGGTAAACACAGAATCCACGAAAAGGCCACAGACAACGGTTACCGACTAACTGACTTCGCGGCAGCTCGTAATACGGTGATAAGTAGCACTAGGTTTCCAAGGCTAAGGATCCACACAGCAACCTGGCGCTCTCCAGACGGTCGAACCGCCAACCAAATCGACCATGTGCTAATCGACGCGAGGCACGCATCCAACATCCTCAACGTGCACACATTCCGCGGGGCAAACGTCGACTCTGACCATTTTCTTGTTGCGGCTAAGTTCAGAGCTCGACTATCCAACGAGAAGAAGCTGCGTTCCGCCCAGAAGAAGAAATTCAACGTTGGACGCCTTAGCACACCTGGAGTAGCCAGAGTCTACAAAGAGCGCCTGAGTGAGAAACTCTCCGCAGTGCATTCACCTACCACAAATGCCAACACCCAGTGGTCCCAGTATCGCGACATCATCAAAGAGGTAGCCGAAACCACCTTAGGGTACCAGCCACCCCAGAGAAAGAGCCCGTGGTATGATGATGAATGCGTACGCAGGAAGAAGGTGACAGAAGATGCACATATGAAGGCGCTGCAGCGCAAAACAAGGGCAGCGAGGGAAGAGTATCGAGCCAGGAGGAGGGAGGAGAAGAAAATCCTGCGTAGAAAGAAGAGGGCCTACGCAGTCTCCCAGCTCAAGGAGATCGAAGAGTCCCGCGATCGAAGCAACATCCGGAAGTTCTACAAGAAAGCCAAGCAACTGGCTGCTGGCTTCAAGACCGGAACGCAGGCTCTTCGAAACAGTGATGGAAACCTAGTCACCGAAGCGCAGGGAATAGTAGATGTTTTTAAGCAGCACTTCCAGCAGCTGCTAAATGGGCATCATGTAGAGAGAGTGATAGGGCAAGAAGAGAACCCACGTCCAGTCAATGAAGATCCAGTTCCACCGCCCAGTATGGAAGAAGTCGGCTTAGCAATAAAAAAGCTAAAGAACAACAAGGCCGCCGGCTCTGATGGTTTACCAGCGGAGCTCTTCAAATACGGTGGTGATGTTTTGGTAGGGCGCATGCACCAAATCATCAACCAAGTATGGGTGGAAGAAAGTATGCCCGATGACTGGACTATCAGCTCCATATGCCCCATCTACAAAAAAGGCGATCCTATGTCTTGCAAGAACTATCGAGGCATATCCCTGCTTAATGTCGCATACAAGATCCTATCCAACGTACTGTGTGAACGTCTCAAACCGTTCTGCAACACACTAATCGGCACGTACCAGTGTGGCTTCCGGCCCGGCAGATCGACTATAGACCAAATTTTCACACTGAGGCAAATCCTGGAAAAGACCAATGAATTTCAAGTCGAGACTCACCACCTTTTCATCGACTTTAAAGCCGCATATGATAGCATTCATCGTCAGGAGCTTTATGTGGCGATGGCCGAATTCGGGATCCCGGCAAAACTGATCCAGCTATGTAGCGTGACGCTGGAGAACACACGCTGCAACGTGCAATTTGGAAGTAGTTCCTCCGAACTATTCCAAACATGCACCGGATTTCGGCAAGGAGACGCACTATCATGTGACTTCTTCAATCTCGTGCTAGAGCAGATAGTGCGCAGGGCAGGTGTCAACACGGAAGGCACTATCTTCAACAAATCCGTCCAGCTACTGGGGTATGCAGACGATATTGACATCATCGGTCGCTCCCAGCGTGCCGTGATAGAGGCTTTTACGGCGATTGAAGAACAGGCGAAATTCGTTGGTCTTGTAGTAAATGAGGACAAGACTAAGTACATGCTATCAACAAACAAACAAGCATCTGTCCACCGCCTAGGACAGAACGTCACTATTGATAGCAACAATTTCGAGGTAGTTAAGGAGTTTATCTACCTCGGAGTAAACATGAACTCTACAAATGACATCCTAGTGGAGATCCGGCGAAGAATTACCCTAGGAAACCGCTGCTACTTCGGTTTGGCAAAACAATTGGGTTCAAAACTCCTAACTCGAAGGACAAAATGTATGCTTTACAGAACCCTTATCCTGCCAGTTCTGCTTTATGGCGCCGAGTGCTGGACGATAAGCAGGAAGGGAGAGCTGATACTGGGCTCCTTCGAAAGAAAAATTCTTCGACGGATTTTTGGTCCTGTGTGCGAGGAGGGCGAATGGAGGAGAAGATACAACCGCGAACTCTATGAGCTGTACCAAGATGTGGATGTAGTCCAAAAGGCCAAAATACGTCGACTACATTGGCTCGGCCACATCGAGCGAATGGACAATAATGCTCCAGCTAAGAGGATCTTCGAATCCCAGCCGCCAGGTTCGAGACGACAAGGAAGACCGAACCTCCGTTTCAAAGACCAAGCCATCGCGGATGCCAGAGCGCTTGGTCTGGATAACTGGAAGCAGCGTGCCCGGGATCGCAGAGGATGGAAGGCTGCAGTGTCTCAGGCAGAGACTCTCCACGGGTCGGGAGCCCGTTAAGTAAGTAAGTAGGAAGTGCTGCTTAAAAACATCTACTATTCCCTGCGCTTCGGTGACTAGGTTTCCATCACTGTTTCGAAGAGCCTGCGTTCCGGTCTTGAAGCCAGCAGCCAGTTGCTTGGCTTTCTTGTAGAACTTCCGGATGTTGCTTCGATCGCGGGACTCTTCGATCTCCTTGAGCTGGGAGACTGCCTAGGCCCTCTTCTTTCTACACAGGATTTTCTTCTCCTCCCTCCTCCTGGCTCGATACTCTTCCCTCGCTGCCCTTGTTTTGCGCTACAGCGCCTTCATATGTGCATCTTCTGTAACCTTTTTCCTGCGTACGCATTCATCATCTTACCACGGGCTCTTTCTCTGGGGTGGCTGGTACCCTAAGGTGGTTTCGGCTACCTCTTTGATGATGTCGCTATACTGGTACCACTGGGTGTTGGCATTTGTGGTAGGTGAATGCACTGCGGAGAGTTTCTCACTCAGGCGCTCTTTGTAGACTCTGGCTACTCCAGGTGTGCTAAGGCATCCAGCGTTGAATTTCTTCTTCTGGGCGGAACGCAGCTTCTTCTCGTTGGATAGTCGAGCTCTGAACTTAGCCGCAACAAGAAAATGGTCAGAGTCGACGTTTGCCCCGCGGAATGTGTGCACGTTGAGGATGTTGGATGCGTGCCTCGCGTCGATTAGCACGGCTCCAGGAAATAACCCCCCAACGAAATAACCCCCCAAATAGAAAATGAAATAACCCCCCAAATTTGGGGAATAATTTCACTGTGAAATTATACCCCAAATCGAACATGAAATAAGTCCCCAAAATGGTATGAAATAAGTCCCCAAAACGGTATGAAATAAGTTCCCAAATAAGTAAGAAATAAGTCCACGATTTTTTGATTATTTTTATACTTTTATTACATTAAAGGAAGTAAATGTATACTATATAATAGGTTTCTATACTAATATATGTAGTAACTATGTACATTTCTTAATGTACCTATATATGTACATAGTTTTATGTATATACAAGAATAGATGTATTCAAATACGTTGGTTTAGCTTCTCCTCGATTTATGTGTCATCAAAACAAAGAAAAGTGGAAATATCTGTAATGTTTATTGTTTTGAAAACAATTTTAAATAATTTAATCTTGTGTACTGGTTACTTCTTTATTTTATATCAGATTTCATATGAAATAAATCCCTTACTTACTTACTTAAGGTGGCGCTACAGTCCGGGGTGGACCTGGGCCTCAACCAATACGCCTCTCCAGTTAGCGCGATCTTTTGCTAACTGCCTCCAGTTGCGCACTCCAAGTTGGTTGAGGTCCCCTTCCACTTGTGCGCGCCACCTAAGGCGAGGTCTTCCTCTACTGCGTTGTCCCTCCGGGTTGGAATCGAAGACTCTTCGGGGCGGAGCGTTGGTGTCCATTCGCTCTACATGTCCTAGCCATCTTAGACGACAGATGCGTATTTTTCTGACCAGGTCGGTGTCGTTGTACAGCTCGTAGAGTTCGCTGTTAAATCTTCTCCTCCAAAGCCCGTCAACGCAAACGGGACCAAAAATCACTCGAAGAATCTTGCGTTCGAAACGGCCAAGAAGATCTTCATCCGCCTTTGTTAGGGTCCATGCTTCTGCGCCATAGAGCAGGACTGGGATGATGAGGGTCTTATATAGAATCGACTTAGTGTTTCTTGACAAGGCCTTACTAGTCAATTGCCGTCTTAGACAAAAGAAACAGCGATTGGCAAGTGTAATTCTTCGTTTGATTTCTGCTGTGGTGTCATTATCAGAGTTTATAGCGGAGCCGAGGTAGACAAAGTCCCTAACTACCTCAAAATTATAGCTGTCTATCGTGACGTTCTGTCCGATTCGTCGATGTTGTGCGTCCCTTCTTGTTGACAGCATATATTTTGTCTTGCCCTCATTCACCACTAAACCCATTCTTGCCGCTTCCGTACTAATACTTGCAAACGCGCCAGTGACAGCTCGCTGTGTTCTGCCAATAATGTCAATATCGTCCGCGTATGCAAGCAGTTGCACAGACTTATGGAAAATTGTGCCTCTGGTGTTGGCTTGTGAGTTGCGCACAATTTTCTCAAGAATGATGTTAAAGAAGTCACATGACAGCGCATCACCTTGTCTAAATCCTTTTCTGACATCAAAGGTCTCGGTGAGATTGTTTCCGACCTTAATGGAGCAGCGAGCGTTCTCCATCGTCATTCTGCACAATCTGACGAGTTTGGCAGGGATGCCAAAACTAGACATGGCTCTGTATAGCTCGTCTCTATAAATGCTGTCATATGCGGCCTTAAAATCGATGAACAGATGGTGGGTATCGATTTGGACTTCTTGGGTTTTCTCCAGGATCTGCCATAGTGTGAAAATTTGGTCGGTTGTGGACTTTCCGGGCCTAAAACCGCACTGATAGGGACCTATCAGATCGTTGACGAATGGTTTAAGGCGTTCACACAGTATAGCAGATATGATCTTATACGCAGTGTTAAGGAGACTGATGCCTCTTTAGTTGGCGCAGTTTAGAGGGTCTCCTTTCTTGTGGATCGGGCAAACGATGCTGAGGTTCCATTCACCAGGCATACTTTCTTCTGACCAAATCTTGGAAACGAGTTGGTGTATGCTCTCCACCAAGCCATCTCCCGCTGCCTTAAAAAGCTCGGCAGTTAAGCCGTCCGGTCCAGCAGCCTTGTTGGACTTTAGCTTAGATATTGCTATCCTTACTTCACTTTGGTCAGGTGGACGGAAGTCTTGGCTGTCATCGTCCAGGTTGAATGGTTCATTCTGCCTGACAGCGGAATTTGTGTCGTCTTCGCCGTTTAACAGTCTGCAGAAATGGTTTTTCCATATCCTCAGCACCGACTGTGATTCTACTACAAGGTTTCCTTCTTCGTCTCTACAGGCTTCTGTTCGGGTTTTGTTGCCCTGACACGTTCTTTTTACCTTTTGGTAAAACTTCCGAACATTATTCCTGGAGTAGCACCTCTCTATATCCTCGATCGCGCGCTTCTCATGCTCTCTCTTCTTTCTCCGGAGAAGCCGGTGTTCTTCCCTCCTTTTTTGCTCGTAGAGCTGACGAGCTGCTCTCGTCCTTCTGTGCAGCGCCGCTTCGTAGGCACGTTGTTTTGCTGCATGCGCTTGCCGGCATTCTTCATCAAACCAGGGGTTTCGAGGGGGTGGACTGGTGAAACCGAGCACATCAGTTGCGGCATTTTTGATGGCTTCTTGGCATCGGCGCCACTGGTCTTCGGCACTTGATGCTGGCAGCGTAGGACTTCTCGAGAGGTTTAGGGATACGCGATCGGCAAAGGCTCTGGCAGTTTGTTGCGTTTGTAGCCGTCCAACGTTAAATCTCCTCACAGTATTATCTCGTTGTTTTGGCGTTTGGGATATCCGCATCCGTACCTTGGCTACAACCAGGTAGTGGTCCGAGTCAATGTTGGCCCCTCGGAAAGTTCGGACAACTAGAATACTGGAGGAGTGCCTTAGGTCGATCGCAACATGATCAATTTGGTTGACGGTTTGATGATCTGGTGACCGCCATGTTCCTTTATGTATATCGAGGTGAGGAAACCGTGAGCTAGCTATGGTAACATTACGTCCCGCAGCAAAATCAATCAGCCTTAGTCCGTTTTCAGACGTGGTGTCATGTAGGCTGTATTTTCCGATTGTGCTACCAAAGAGGTCCTCCTTTCCTATTTTGGCGTTAAAATCACCTAAGACGATTTCATTGCTCATATGTTTTGTCGAGGAGCTCGTAGAAACAATCTTTGGTAGCATCGTCTTTATCTTCTGTGGGGGCGTGAGCGCATATTAGGCTGATGTTGGCGAATTTAGCCTTGATGCGAATAGTTGTAAGGCGTTCACTCACGTGTCGAAAGCTCAAGACTTCTTGCCTAAGTCTGCCGCTTACAACAAATCCGCATCCGAATAAATGCTGCTTTTGTTCCCTGTAGCAATCACCATAGTAGATGATCACCGTATTACGAGCTGCCGCGAAGTCAGTTAGTCGGTAACCGTTGTCTGTGGTCGTTTCGTGGATTCTGTGCTTACCAACTACGCCAAAGATGATTTCCTTTCCGATTTTAGCATTGAAGTCCCCGAGCACAACTTTGACATCGTACTCCGGACAGGCTCCGTAGGCTCCATCCAGGAGGTCATAAAACTCCTCCTTGATAGGGTCTTCAGCCTCTTCGGTAGGGGCGTGTGCACATATTAGGCTTAGGTTTTGGAAGGTAGCTTTGATGCGGATCACAGCTAGGCGATCACTTATCGGCTTAAAGTCAATAACTTTTGTCCTAAGCCGATTTCCCACGACGAATCTGCATCCTAATACCTGCAATCTTTTATGGCAGCTGTAGTAAATATCGCAATTTTTGCTTTTCATCATACCTGATCCTATCCATCGTATCTCCTGGATCGCGGTAATATCTGCCTTGTACCGCTTGAGGACAGACTCAAGTTTTTGAGTAGCACCTGGGGTGTACAGCGTTCGCACTTAAATCGTTGTCCGTTGACGTTCCGGGTCTAGTTGCCGTTTGAGGGAAATTGTTATCCGAGGCTCCTCGTGTCTCTCTCAAAACTATTCTTTTTTTTACATGGTCGGGAAGTTACCCCGACGGCACAACCCCAAACCTGGAGGGCCAGGCCCTTGACCCTAGGACAGCAGGCCGGTTACTCCGGTGCCAGTAACCCACTTTGGGATGTGAGCGCTGCCATTGGCCCATTAAGGGTTCATCCACCACCAACTCTTCTCCAACACCCTGGCTCGGCATTGGAAATCCCTATAGACCTGGTATTCGAATATGTCAGAGCAGCTCTATAGGGATAACACTAAATAGTTTGGCCTAACTGGAACTGTAGACGCCACCGTTGGTTCCATCTAGGGAACTCCTCCGCTGCCGTCTGGTACCAGAGGAGGTGTCTTAGTGAGAAAAATAAAGAGAGAGTGCTTAAAACACTGCTAAGAGTTAGTGTATTTGGTGAGTTTCTGTCAGCTGATGGATGCGTTCTGAGAGTTTAAATTTGTGGTTTTTTTCACCACGAAAACATATATTGTACAGAATGATTAATAGCGAATGTAATCAACATGAATAAATAAAGGAATAAAGTGTGAAAAATGCATTATTTGAAATAAAATAAGATATTTTTGTTCCTATAACTATTGTGTCTGTTTTCTTTTGTTGTTTTTGGCGAAAATGCTTTCGCCGGGAATGTCGACAGAAAAACGGTAACCAATATAAAAATAAGAATTGATTAAGAACATTAAAATTTAAAATATGCTCCAGGGGAAAGATATAAACATTTCGGTGTGGGTATGAGTTTTCAGTTATACTGCGCGTGCTAATAACAAATTTAATATCGACTTTAAATTTACGGAAGCTCACATTTGCAAATTGTTTTTGGAAAATATAACCACTGTGAACTACTCGTACTTGAATTCGGTAAGGCCCAAACTTTTTATTAATGGAAAACAAAAAAAATTAAATTTATTAGAAAACTTGATACAATTGACATAATTAAAAAAATTACATTTGAAATCAATAGCGTCAGCCGAGAATATTTATAATTTTGTTTTATAATAAAAAGAAAAAGACTAATAGACACAATTAACGAAAATTTATTTTCGTTAAAATGTACGGGAAAGAACGAAACTCAAAAGTAAAATTGGAAATAAGCATGTTTACTGATTTGTACCCTGATATGTCTCACGCATTTAAGTTTTGCTGCTTACAATTTTCTTTTAATTTATATGATTCATTATCAGTAGTAATCAGATATTTTTTATATTAATAAGCGTTTTTTTTGTTTTTGTCAATGAATCATAAGTTCATCGATTTCCATTGTTTTAAAAAAAAATGTAAACATCCCGTACTGCATAGATTATCTAGGTAAAATGAAAGAAATTCTAATATGTATTTCAATATAATTTGGTACTAAATTCACCACAACATACCCACCGTTTTCTTAACACATCCCGATAACGGGCAATTATGTGAATTATTTGAATTTTTTCTAATGTTACCACAGAATAAATTGTCAGGCATCTGTCAGGTTCCTATATGCAAGCGTCTGCGTGCGGCTAATTTTCTTTAACATGGCACACATACTTTGCCACCTAGAAACACGCTAAACAGTTTGTAGGAAAATTCTCTTAAGTTTATGATACTGACTTTCTGTCAAGATTTCGAGCAGGAAACAGCTGTCAGTGTCAAAGTAACAAATGATTTAAAGAGAAACCACTAGATGGCCCACCCTTTACGAATGTGCAATTCAGCAAACAGCTACCCTCATTTGGCTAAATAATTTCCACCATCCAGTGGGTTCAAACAAATGTTGAAGTTGCAATAAGTGGCTCTATGGCCTGACGAATACAAGTACTTCTGCTGTTCCCACCTCGCCAAGGTGTTTGTGTTTGAGATAACCGAGACACGTCATGTTTCCAAGTCTATTAATGCATATCTTCAGATGCGAGGAAAATTTGAGTATTAAGAGCGCGCATTGCCGACAATTAAGCGGTAGTAAGTTTTTCGTATGATTTCAAAAAATAGTTTCAACAGCGGTTTTTGGTACCTACGTGAAGTTAGCGGGCACTTTTTCTAGAATGAAAAACGTGAAATGCAGTTCGATAGACATTCGTTTGTAGTTGTTTGTAGTGAAATTTTTTTCGTTTATAGTTTAACAGTTAGAAAGTTAGAAGCATTAGAAAAATGCGCACTTTTGAGCTTTTGAAATGAAAATTAGCCAGTTGCATTCGAAATCGTTTGTAGTTGTTTGTAGTGAAATTCTTTTTTCTTAAAAATATCTTATTTCGGAGATATAAGGACATTTGTGTTTGTATCTTTAACTCCGAATTTCACATAGGCAGAATTATTTTAAAATCACTGTTGCATTAAGCACATCCCAACTTAAATAACTGCATTTAAAATTTCTGAATTCACTCAAGCGTTACTTAATAAAGCGCAATTAAAGTCAAAAAATGTATCATTTCACGTTTGCATCCATTATATCGATTTCCCAACAACAACAAACCAACGGTAAACACATTTCCTCAAAGCTTTCATCCGTGTTCATCGATATGAGTCATACTTTGTCAATTAGCAACAACAACCAATCAATAAAGCCCGATTTTATCCAAGAATTTTTTCTATTCCTTTGAATAACCTTAAAAAACGACCACTTTTAAACAATTTATACCAACAAAAACATATATTTTGCAAACTCTGTACTTCTGGCTATCTAATCCAATTCAAATGATTTGGTTTTATTACTAATAACAAGAATTTGATGCAACTTATGCAAACAGTAGTTTGTCATCTAAACTTATATCAATATTTCGGTTATTAGCAACTCAAAGTAGTGAAATCTACTATTTTCTAATGTTTTCTATTAGATGCTTCTAATGGAATAAAAAAAAGTGATATTTTTTCGATAGATAACGGTTTATTCAAAATATAAGAAAATGGGTGAAATCGTCCGCGCAACCCGATTTAAGGGGACGGATATTTCAAATGCTGGACAACTACAAACGACAAAAACTGGTTAGTTGGTAGAAAGCATGGTGCAGTGTTGCCGTCGTCACCGTCAATGTTATTAATGTTATTGTCGACGTCAACAGCATGTATGCTCTATCTAATAAAACCAAAAATAGCAAAATTGTTCCAACCAAAATTAATTTATATGCAATTTAAGCAGTCGACCTAAAACCCTCGTTATCTCCGAAACGGTACAAAACCAAGTGATGAAATTTACTATTTTTAACAGTTTCCCACCTAACTAATCTAATAAAACACAAATTGTATCCATCAGCCTAACGATTTACGATTTATATGAAATTTAAGCGAAATTGAAACTTAATTTTTTTTGTGAAGTTAGCGCGCACTTTTTCTAGAATGAAAAACGTGAAGTGCAGTTCCATAGACATTCGTTTGTAGTTGTTTGTAGTGAAATTTTTTTCGTTTCTATTTCAACCGTTAGAAAGTTAGAATCATTTGAAAAAAAAAATTCCAATCCCTTAAATCCATGTTATCTCCCAAACCGTAGCAAGCAGAGTGATGAAATTTCCTGTTTTCGAGAGTGTTCCACTTCACTAATCTAATAAAATTCAAATTGCGTCAATCGGCCTAACGGTTTATGATTTATTTGAAATTTAAGCAAATAGAGACCCCAATTTAAGGGGCTCATAACTCAAAAACTGTTGAACTACAAACGATGAAATTCTACATTTCTGTTCTATGCACCATTTTTTACCTCTGATATAAAAAATAAGACAATCCGTCTTACAGACAACTTTTTATTCGCAATTTAAGGGAAGCCTTAAATGGACTTAATCGCTTATGGTCTAATTTCACTCATTTTTAAGCGATTCGATATTTCCATTCCTAAAACGCTTTGAAGCTTGGAATATATTTTTTTCCAATGAAACTACCCTTCTCTTTCTAACAAAGTCATCAAAACACATTTTCCGCTAACGGTTAACGTTTAACACCCTCGAAAACAGAAAATTTCATCACTCTGCTTGCTACGGTTTGGGAGATAACACGGATTTAAGGGATTGGAAATTTTTTTTTCAAATTGTTCTAACTTTCTAACGGTTGAACTACAAACGAAAAAAATTTCACTACAAACGAATGTCTATCGAACTACATTTCACGTTTTTCATTCTAGAAAAAGTGCGCGCTAACTTCACGTAGGTGTTTTTGGTCAGCATTCATTTTTAATTTTTGGCACCAGCCAATTGAAATTCTACGCCCTCAATAGTGAAACTTATTCCCCTAAGAACGCAATAAAAAAAAGTTAACTCTACAATTTTAAGCTATAAGTCGGGCTGGCCTTGCCTTGTTCAGGATTTGTATTCATTAAACATGTCACCGTCTAAAGTAAGACGTACCACAAACTTAAGTGCGAATTGCGCGTGGGGCCCCCGGGATTTTAGAAAGGATTTTCTTCATCCAAAAAGCCGAATTGTGTTTTTTTTTTTAATTTTTGAATACCTACTCAGCCACAATGTGAGGATGATGGTTAACATTAGCTTGGCTGCGGTCTGTATGAAGTTCATACATATATTATATTTTTTTTTTTACGAATTTTTGTATAAAGATAGACGGGCCTCTGGAGAAGGCGGAAACTACTTTTTCACGCCTAGATCGCTTAAACAATAGATAGATAGACAGGACTTTGGAGAAGAACAGAGGCTACTTTTTCTCGCCTAGATCGCATATAAATTTTTTATGAATTTTGGTATAGAGACAGAGAAGGACAGAGGTTACTTTTTGTCGTATTTAGTATTCATTTCCATATTCAGTTCTTTGACGCCAACAAAAAAGTCCACCATAGTCCACAGCAACCAAATGGCAACATCTTTCTCTTAACATACACCTTCTCGTTCACTTCGACATTGCTATGGCCAGCAGAACTTGGAATTATGGTTGCTGGTGTGGATATTAGACAATGATGCCTCGACAGATCCTTGGAAACCTTTCCTTTCGCTGTGTGGCATACGATGATAGCTACATTCGGAATTGGAGTATTGCTCGTGCATGTGCTTTGCTGCTTTGACTACGGCTAACATTTGTGGTTGAAAAATGGAGCAACAATCGGTGGAACTTCTTAATTTCAATTATTCCTGAGTAGAAACCTACTTCAAACTCAGAAATCGTGTTTGTTCCCATTCTTCCCCGCTTGGAATTAGAATGGAAATTCAAATGATTATCTTGTCGCGCAAGCCAACACTCTCATCAGCAACACACTTACGCCCGACGTTAAGTTTGTGTTGCGTAAAAAATGGTCTTACTTATCCCAGCAAACGGTTATTTCTCCTTTTTCTCTCACCTTATCCGTATATCTCAAGTATGGACAACTACACATGTTTCCATATTTAAACTGCAATACGAATATTTTCGCTTCGTTTTTCTCCCCCCAACAATGATAAAAATATACCAGGTGACAACGTCTACAAAAAAAAAACCTTCCTTACTGTCCTTACGATGAGCTCGTTATTATATGTATTGCAAAAAATAAAAGCCTCAGAAGCGACGACAGGGAAACTTCAGCACCCAGCAGTTGTTCAAATAATTGCTTTTTTGCACTTTGTTTACATCGAAGTACGCCACGCATTATATACACCCACACAAGAAAAGCATTTGAAATGAAAAAACATGTAACTTGAGAATGACCATGACATAATGCACGGCAAATATTTATTTAGAACATCACTTTCTTTTTCCATCGTATTTCTTCTAATTTACTGCACTCTTTAGTTTTTCTGTTTTGTTGTTTTTGTCCTTTTATGCATACGTAATAATTCCACGCGCTCCTTGTGTCGTAAAATAGAACAATACATGGGTGCAAATGGTGGGTTTCATTTCGACTGAAACTGGAAATTGGGGTCAGTGAAATGCCAAAGGCAGAAAAAAATCGCAGAACGCAATCTAATGGATTACTTTGTGTGAAGAAATAAAATCGTCTGATCTGAGAATCGGTTGACATAAGTAGTGTTGGCTTTATGCGATTGAGTGGCAGTCCTTTGAAAGCATAGAATTTTTATAAGGTCAGGCGGATTGTTCGCTCGAGCTGATATTTTTTGGTGGCGTATAATTCGGTTGACTTCGTCCTTGTGTTTCGAGTTCGAAATTGCGTCAATACAAATTTGGTTCACCTGTCTAGATAGTCAGTTATTAAGATAATAATTCCTAAGCGGGATAGTGAAGGCGGCCGGGTAAAATTGTTAACCACGATACAGACGCACATTTAGATGGAAATTGGAATGAATAAATTAGGTAGTAATGAAAGAAGGAAAGTTAAATATTCGGAAAATGTGAAAAATTAACCGCCGATTAAAAAGTGACGCAGGATAACAAAAAAAAAACCAAAGATTATATTATTAAAAACAAAACAAAATCCACCTTCAATGGTCCTGTTTGTGGTTTTGATTTTAAATGATCCCATAATTCACGCAATATTTAATTTTGATAGAAAATACAGATTTTGTATTAGAAAGCTTACATTTTTTATTGTGATTCATGGAGTGTACAGATTGGGGTTATGTATGCACCCACTTGTTGTTGTTCCAACAGCCATTCAACCATAGAGTAACCAAACTAGAGAGCCAACTTTCCGCACATCTACCCGATTTTCCCCGCAAAATTTTGAATGACAGCCCTCTGTCACGCGCTCTTGTTTTCCTGTCTGTGAATACATATATTAATGGCCGCCGTGTGCCACTATTTCAAAAACAAACAATTTGTAAATAGATTTATAACAATAAATTCAAAAAAGCAATTGTTGATTATGGTTTTTTTAGATAGCATTATTTCTGCTCTACCCATTTTCGGCACCAAAAACTGTTCTTCCATTCACATTTAATTTTTTTTTTCCATTTCATTTGTATGAATTCTATTTTTGACAGCAAAATTCATGCATTTACATACATAAATGAAATCCGTGGGGGTTGTTCCAAAAATGAGTTAACAACATGCAAGTTAAGTCCAAGCTTCCACTAGGGCATAAGTGAGATTTAAAGAAAGTTCATGAACATTGAATAAAGTTCTATTAGCTTGGGGGATATTTTTCAAATTCGTTTATTTAGCATCATTTTTGTACAATTCAATGTATGATTGGAAATTCTGTAGTTTAATAACATTGAATAATGTTGAATAATGTGATTAAAATTATAACAAAAAGACAATATGATGTTGTTTTTCATTGGACTCTGCTATTTGAGATCTGATTTCGCGTATTCAATCGAACGTAAGAATCCAAATTGCTTTGTTAATTGTTAGCATACGCATGCTATATTGCGTTTTCTATACATATATTTTATTTACAAATTTTTTAAGAATGTATTTTGAAATGTGCACTGATTTTTAAATAAACCTATCTAAATTTTTAATTAACAAAACCAATTTTTTGGAATACATGAAATAATCAAAACATATTTTTACTGTTCCTATTTCACATAAATAAAGGGCGATATGAGAAAATTTTTGTATCATTGTCTTTACCAGAAAAAGCGAAGTGCATACAAATTTGACAGTAATAGAACAAGGTGGGCCAAAAGAAGTCACCCGATGTTTTTTGGCTCTCATTTTTTTCTAAATGAAAAACTTCGATTCTGTTTTTTGATTATGTTTTCTGAACCTTTAGAATTTTATTGGTCAAGTCGAGAAGATGATATCGGCCAAATGGGCGCCGTCACAATTGATTGCCATACGGGCTCGTAAACAGTAAAAATATAGAATTCATTTTTTGAATTTAACAAATGCATACTTGCATATATTTTTGTCCAAGTATTAATTTTACGTACTAATTACAGATTATAAATTATGCTAAAACTAAAAAATATTTTTCGGCGTGATATAAATTTTTTTTGAAATATACAAAACAAGCTTTAATTTACACAATCTCATTAACAAAAGTAAAAAAAAACGCGTTAGTTCATTTTTCTCTGATTAATATTGGATGGATTTCTGCTACATATTGACAAATAATTATTTTATTAAGGTATTTGGCATTGTAACGAAATTATAATAGGAATTCCATTGGATTCCAACAATTTCATATACTTAAAAACTCCTAATCTCAACTGTGATGTGAACGCAGTGTAACTAATGGGCAAAAAATATGCCAAACACAGTAGCTCCCACTTAAAATCCCACTAGAAAATGGCCGCCCGATGAACATGAAGTCCCAGCAGCAGATTGTATAAGTATGCGTGCGGCATCAATGGCGCTCCTTTGATTTGTACAGGCACGAATACTTTATGCAATCTGCTGCAGGACAGGCAGCTTGTAGGCAGATTTTCCGTTTCTGCTCTCAGTTGGCTCTCTAGTTTGGTTACTCTATGCATTCAACTAACTCTCTTCGAGCTGCATGGTCAGTAGCAGAGACAATACTGAGACCACCAACTTCGGCCGATTTCCCGTTACTTAGCCTACAAGCTATATGTTTGCGGAGTGGTCACGATTTACTGCGCTAGTATTGATACATAGAAATTCGTATTGACAAATGTCACGAAACTTCAAAAATTCTGAGTTACCAATACACTCCCAAAAAATAAGAGCCACTTCCGCTGTGGGCAAAGTTGTTGGCAGTATTCAAAGAATTTTGTCCGTTAAATTTGAAATTGTTCGTTACGTGTGAATAATATTTTTTTTTAAGAAAAAGTGTACATTTGCTTAAAATATTTACGAAAAATTAAGAATGTATCTTGGTTGAGGAAAAATAAAAACATTTTGAGCAAATTTTCTTTATTATTTAAGAAAAAATTACACACGAAACCGAAGTTAATTTTATCCAAAAGCGGGAAATACACAACCATATTTGTCCCAATATATTTCTAGTATATAAAACATCTCCTTTAGATAGTTTTATTAACCACATAAATAAAATTATTCACCTTTAAAAAATTAATAATAACTAACCAATGGCATTCAGTTATGCTAAAATGTGGTATTCCCGAACTCTTTCACATTTCCCCACTGCTGCCGAGGTTGGCAGCATTTATTTTTGTATTTTTTGTATGTTTTTGCATGTCATTCGGATTCCGAATTGACATAACACCGATAGGAAAACAAAATGGCAAATTTGAAAAAAAACTGAGGGGGCCAGCGGCAAGAGGATTGTGGAGTTGGGGGTCTCAGTATGGTCTATGGTCAGTAGTCTTAGTTCTTGAGTCAATTGAAATTTGTAACTATGAAGTTTCAAGTCTACGAAATCCCCAATTTTTGACTACTGTGCCGAATTAATTTTTCCGCACTGTCAGCAATACTCCCGCGACCGCTTTGATATTTTCTGTTGAAAAACTTGTGACAGGACACCCAGAGTGTTTCAATTATTCTCTTCACAGCTGATGGTTTTAAATAACTTTGACGCGATGGGAATAAATTGTGTTTTCAACTGTATTAAGATCCGAGTGTCCAACAGCAGGGAGTCACTGACCCAGAAACACATGGGGTAATCAAACTGGCATATCGCCTGTCTTGATATATGCTGGGAGACTTCTCGCTTAGGGCAAAGGCATAAAACTCATTCCCCTACCTACGGCTTGGCTTTTATGATCAAAGCATATTTTTCATGTCCTTACAATGACTCCATCGGTTAATTGGTATGCACTGCATGATATGATGCCCGAAAGCTTATCATGCCGTTTAAAAGGCACTGAAGGGCAGATTAAAAAATGAAACGAATTGCGAAATTCTGTCCACCCCAATTTGTCAACCTTTCACTTCCCAAATGGGCACTTTTCCCGGCATCATTCGTCACACAGCTATAAAGGCGGATTTACTTAAAATGAAAGCCCAAATATGTATGATGCGTTCTTTCCGCAGGTGCAGCTTACACATCAAATTAATGCCTTCAATGTTGCAATGTGCTCTTTCAAAGGGATTTTTAAATGGCACCACTGCACCTGATTGCTTTGTAACAAATTGCTATTGCACCGAGTATTTTTGGTACCTACATGTAAATATATGGGAAGGTCTCGTTTGTGAAAACAGGAATCATCGCTCTTTGTGTTCTCGTGTCCTTTGATGAGTTTTTACTTTAAGCGGCTCGTTAAAATTTAACTATTGAAAGCGCATCCATTTTATAGATCGGTAAAAATAACTAATTTGGAATAATTCCTGACCATATGGATTGAAATGCCAATTTGCACTGCCGTTTTGTCATCGTGGTTTGCAAACGCAAAGGCATTCGTGTGGGTTGTTGTTGTTCATTAAAATGTAGCACTACTTGTGGTTGTGATTGACAATTCTATCCATTCTTTTGATGTTTGAGTTACCATCACATTTAATACAGAATAAATCACAGTGTTTTAACAATAAGGGCTTCCCCGTAAGCTGCTGTTAAATGCTCAGCTACATGATGATTTACTAGCGTTAAAAAATCAAAGAATGTCATTCATGAAGGAGCTCTGTCAGTTTTCATATAGGGTTCCATAACATTAGAAGGAGTCGGAGCAGGGTTACTTTTCAGAAGAACTGAGTTGGGGCCTCCCCTTCTTCTTTCTGATACACTGTAGTCTGTAGTGTCTCTCAAGCCGAAATCACAGCTATTCGTCAAGCCTTAGTGTGGCTGTCGATTAATGCAACATCAGACTGGGATATTGTAATATAATATTCTCAACTTTATTAGCCTGAGGATGGTCGGGCTACATACCCAGAATTTGCCCGCTATGTTCTGGCAAATCATTAGAGCATGCGTTTCCGCCCTGAATATCTCATCTGCATATCTTTCCCATTGGATTTTGTTGTCTAGGTCAGATATTTAACTTCGTTGACTGGTGTCAGTATAGTACCTGACAACCTTGTCGGCCCAAGCCGTTCAATTTGTAGCTTTGGAAACACCACTGTTTCCCGCCTTTCGGTGATGCTCAAAACTACCATCAAACAAACTTCACTTCAAAGCCATACAACAGCAGTATTCAATGTTCAGCGAAAACTGAACTTCTCTCCACCACCTCTCACTGGAATACGTTGTGGAAAAATCCTCCATGAAATCCGAAATAAATAACTGCAACGATTTCCTTTGCTTTTCCTTGGATGTGCTACGTTAATTCGAATTGAAATATTTTTAGGGTCTTCTTGTTCAAAAGTCGTTAGAAACTTTTCTCCATCAGTCGGATTGGAATATCTATTCGTTGGAAAACGTAAATGAGGAATGTTTGCTCAAGCCGACATAAATCTTTGCATATTAATAATGCATATTATACTGTACGATTAAAATAAAACACGGTACGATTTTATTGTGGGAAAAATATATAAAAAACCCACTTTTATTCTCTCCGGTTACTCGCAGCACCACACGTCTCTCACGGTCAGAGACCGATCAAGAACTCACTCTTACATGTCATTTTTCTACAGAAAAGCACGTATGGCCGGTGTTGCCATACGTAACAGTCCCCGCTAAAAACATTGTTTTTAATTACTCGGAATCTATAGGTAAAATACATATTTTCTGCACGGCCTGTGCTTATTGGTTGCAGTCTGCACGACGACGTTTCTGACAAGCCCATCTTTACTTGGTAGAAGTTTAATAATCCTGCCCATCGCCCAACTGGCTGGCGGAAAGTTCTCACTCCTGAGGACCACCAATTGTCCGATTTTTAGGCTCTCCTTCTCCTTTCTCCATTTTTTCCGCTCCTGCAGAGTAGTCAAATATTCTGTCTGCCATCGTTTCCAGAAATGGTT
This sequence comes from Cheilosia impressa, assembly GCA_948293265.1. NCBI lineage: Eukaryota > Metazoa > Arthropoda > Insecta > Diptera > Syrphidae > Cheilosia > Cheilosia impressa. The sequence continues at coordinate 4,967,000 of OX411885.1, read as the reverse complement.
GACCATTTGCTGTCTCTCCTTGAATAGTTTAGTTCCCGCTTTTTCTGGTCTTTCTTCTAATCTGAAAGGAAGAGGTAAAATGAATGGTTCACCCACCAGAAAGTGTCCCGGCGTTAGCGCCTGAACATCCATTGGATCATCACTCAAGGGATGAAGAGGTCTCGAATTGAGAATGGCTTCTATTTGAGTGAGTAAAATTCCGAACTCCTCGTAAGGCAATATCCTTTGCCCCACAATCCGCTTCAAATGAAATTTCATCGACTTGACAGCGGCTTCATATATCCCTCCTTGATGAGGTGCTGCTGGTGTCATAAAGAGCCAGTCAGTACCTTTTTGATGAAGATTCTCCAATACTCCTTTATCTGAAAATACTTTCAAAGCTTTATTTAATTCTTTGGATGCTCCAACGAAAGCAGTTCCGTTGTCGCTAAATATTTTTTCACATCTCCCTCTCCTTGCAATAAATCTCTCATAATAAGATATGAAAGCTATTGAAGATAAATCTCCTACGATCTCAATATGTACTGCCCTAGTCCTAAGACAGACAAATATTGCAACCCAACATTTTCTCCCATTTCTCCTTCCTACTCCACTGACCACTTTTAATTCAAAAGGGCCAGCATAATCCACTCCTGTGGCTAAAAATGGTTTCCCAACCTGGACTCTTTCTGATGGTAATTCTGCCATCAGTTGTCCCTCCATTCGCACATTTAGACGCACACACACAACACATTTATGCATATGACTCCGTAATCCACTCCTAAGTTTTGGTATCCAATAACTTTGCCTAATAAACTGCATCATAACTTGGACACCACCATGTTCCGTCTCCCTGTGAGCATAATCCATTAGCAACTCTGCTAACCTTGATCCATTTGCGATGATTGTTATCTCTTTATTATAATTCTCCTGTTGATTTCTCTGTATCAGATATTTCATAGCTGACGCCTTCTCTTTTAGAGTAGGTGGTAAAAATTCCTGTTGAGCCCCTCTTCTCTTAGATCTCCATTTTGTTACCTTAGGTTTCTGTTTTAGTTCTTTTCTCCATTTAATCCAATTTGCTATATACCTCCCCGCATAGCAAATAATGTGTATTGCTTTTTCTAGCCTGTTTGTGTACTCCAGTATCGACACACTTGACTTAGTTCCTCTTAGCCGTATGTGCACGATCTCCTTGAAAGATGAAATAGAATATATTTTCATTTCATTTCTTACCTCCTGGTGTATGTTCTCCATTATTTTGCTTTTCGGCCAATTGTTTTGTTCCATGTTCAACCAACTAGGCCCATGTAGCCATAGCTGATTGTTCACCAACTCTTTTGGCAAAACTCCCCTTGTTAGTAAATCAGCTGGGTTCTCCTTGCCATCAATATGACGCCAGCATCTAACATTTGTATTTGTTTGGATCGATGCAACTCTATTTGCAACATATGTTCTTAGGTCCCTTGTCTCCTTTTTTATCCAATAATATGCTGGACTGGAATCAATCCATAGCACATACTCCGCAGTCGGCCATTCCATTAACTCCATAACTCCTTTTATCATTTTCGACAGCAACTCTGCTGCAGATAGCTCCAACCGCGGAATGGTGACCATTTTCAATGGTGCTACTCTAGTCTTTGATGTCAAAAGCTTACTAGTTACCATCCCATTCCTATATTCAACACGAATATATATTACTGCTCCTAATGCCGATTCACTGCTATCTGAAAATCCGTGAATTTGTATGTTTGGAATTTTCCCTGTACCCAACCACCTATCGATTCTAAATTTTTCTAAATAAATAATAGAATTCCAAAATTCTAACCATCTGTTTTCTAGTTCAACTGACGGCCTATTTCTATTTTAAGTTTCCATAGCTCCTGAATTAATATTTTTCCGATAATTGTTACCGGAGATATATATCCATTTGGATCATATAGTTGCGCTACATGACTCACAATTCTCCTCTTTTTTATGAGGATTTTTTACTACAAAGGTAAACTTGTCCTCCTCTATCAATAGCTGTTTTTTATTATCAGCTATGATCCATATAGATCATCGATTTACATGCAATTACAACAACGGCACATGATCCTGCTTCTCATCAAGATCATGTATCATGATCTGAAAATTATTTCCACTATTTCCCACTAGATGGCTTGTTTCATTTTTAAGTGTTGGTGTGCCTGCAAACGATAGCCACACAATCACGTTGCCAGACTAAAAAGTGGAACAAAAAAAAAATCAATTGATTTTTTCGCATTCGAGTTCCGAGTTATTTTTTTTCGTTCTTTAAAGGTATATGCAGACCAGCCAAACACTTGATAAACAATTAAATACCTACATATTTCATAAACATTTATTAAACAAAACAATTTTTATGAAATGTGTTGCTGGTTTGAAAACATTTATGAAATGTTTCACAGTTTCCCAATCGTGATGGGAAATAATTTTTGTTTTGCAAGTTTCCCAGCAGAAAATGAGCGCTGTTTTTCTATTATTTTTTTTTTGTAAATAAAATACAAATGTCAAGAAAAGCTTGGGATACCTAATGAGGAAGTGATGAATGAATTAATTATTTGAATTAAATCGCGTGTCGCGTGATTCCCGAGACCAAAATTACAGTTATAAAAACTTTACTCGCTGCTAATTATAATCCTACCACATATTTTTTTTCTTATCCAAAAAAGGATAAAATTGAAATATTTCATAAACATTTACCACGTATTAATAAACAAATGTGCACAAGTTAGTTAGCTAGTAGACATCAGATAGCGTACAAAAATTTGACGTAACTTCTGAATAACGAGTTGATAACTTTTACGCAGCGTTTATTAATAAGCGGGTTAATAAATAAATTTCAGAAATCTTTTAAAAATGTTTATGAAATGTGTCCGATTTGCTTTATAAACATTTCTGAAATGTTTGGCTGGTCTGGACACACCTTAATATGCCCAAATAAACTCAAGTGCAAGCTGCAAAATATTGTTCATGTGTTGCATAATTGTAGATATGTATATGAGATAAATTTGTTATTAAAAAAAATTTGGAAAAGATAAATTATGCAAATTCCATTAAATATGGTAACACCCCCGATATTTCAAGTGAAATGTCAAGTGCCTTGTGTGACGTCACGTTGAGCAGAATATTTGCAATATGGCTGGCAGCAATATGAAGTTTGTAATACCCCTCTATTATCTCCTTTGTTTTTGAAAGCAACTGTTGCCACAATTCAGAAATTAAACTTTTCAATGATCCGTATTGTTTTATTATCGTGATCTGATCCGGATCAGATCACGCTGATAATAAAATACGGCTAATAGTGTTTTCTCCAATTCCGAATCCATGGCCTTTACAACCGCCCGGCTGTTGGACTTCCATTTCCTTAATTCGAAATTAGCTCCTTTCAATATGGTGTCAATTTCTTTTGCTAACTTAATTGCTGATTTTTCTGAATCAGATCCTGTTGCACAATCATCCATATAGAAGTCCTCTTCTATTGCCTTGGCTGCAATTGGATATTCTCCTTTTGCCTTCCTGGCAGTTTCAATCACTGAACGCACAGCAACGAATGGCGATGCTGTTATTCTAAATGTGACTACTGTTAGCCAATACTCCTGCAATCTTTGGTTTGCATCCTCCCTCCAAAATATCCTCTGTAAGTTCCACTGTTCCCTATCTACCTTAACTTGATTAAACATTTTGCGAATATCTGCATATATCGCTATTTCATGCCTCCGAAAACGCATAATGGTTTCATGCAAATCCTTTTGCAATTTTCAACCAAGCATTTGAATGTCATTAAGCGACAACCCCTTGTCTGTTTTGCAACTTGCATCATACACAATCCGATTGTCCTTCGGAATGCAATGGTGTGGTATGTAATATACCATTTCTCCTACTCTTGGTTTCTCCGTGGCCAAAACCAGATGACCTAATTGTATTTCTTCCCTCATTTTCTCCACATAAATTCTCCTCATCTCCTGATTCTTTGCAAGACGCCTCTCTAGATATAAGAAACGCATTAACGCTATCTCCCTTGAACTTCCCAGTTCTTTAATATTCTCCTTGGAATTTTTACTATGAACCTTCCTGATTCATCCCGTCTATATGTCTCCATGAAATGTTTCTCCACTAACATTTCTTCCTCCGTAAACTTAGGGCATAAACTGATCTGATCTTGTTGCCAGAGTCGCTCTAATAGCTTATCTAATTGCTCCTCCTCCTTATATTGAATAGATAAAATCGACTGCCCTGTCAACTCGTCTATCCTTTCATTCTGTGTTCCAAAAACAATAACTCCTAAAAGCGTTTCTATTAACGCTACTCCGTTTTTTTTTTTTGGATAACTGACATGACAATTTTCGCAAAGAAACCTACTCCAAAAAGTACGTATGTTGGATTCGGTTTCCAATAGTCTGGGTCCGCCCAGGGAATTCCAGTTGGATTGTGAACCACAGTAGGATCCAAAGCCGATAATGACATTGTTGGACCCCAATTACTTTCTTTTGGTAAGACCCAAATCATTTCCTCCATGTACTCCTGTACCTGAGTCCCATACCATGGACGTATTTTTACCTTTATTTGTTGCCTTATCTTGAAAGGCTCTCCGTCGATACCCACAGCCTTCCTAGTAGTGGACAAAGCTGAAAGTTTGTACTCCTGTACTAGTTTGTAACTCATTACATTTGTTGGCGACCCCGTATCTAAGAACCCCCTAATGGGTCCAAATTTACACCCTTCACTCTCTAAACCTACCATGATCGTCGGCATGAAACTAGTTTCCGAGGAATAATAATGAAACTTATTGCCATACTGTGAATCAAATTTTTTAGTTTTTATTTTCTTTAAATTGTCCACCTTGTTTGACTCGTTACCTATCAACTCCGACTCCGATTCTATCTTCCTCCTTTTGGCTGTTGTCTCCTCTAGTCATAGTGGCTTCCTCTTAGTTGCCATGTTGTCCTTCATGACATTCTCCGCTCGCAGAGTCAAAATATTTTGTATGTTCTGCTTCTCTGGGCACAGCATATTGTTGTGTGCAGAGTTCCCTCGGCATTGTGGGATGCCACACTTTATGCTCCTGCATGCTTCCTTCCGGTGACCTTTCCTTAGGCAATTGGGGCAGATCTTCCTCCTTGCCACGAAATCCTTTCTAGCGTTAAGGTTTAACGCCAAGAAATCAGGGCAATGATACAAAGCATGGGAATCCTTCCCACATGCCTCGCATGGAACTCCAACGTATTGACCTACCGGTGCTCCTTTCGATGTGGACGGTTCACTCCTGTGAACATTCTCCGACTCCCTTCTCCCTGCTCCCGCAGTTGTTGACGGATTTCTCCATCCCGGCCTAGTATTCTCCAAAGCTCCCGCTTGTTTATCCAGAAAATCTAAGATTTCTCCTATTTTTGGCGTCTCCGATGTTCTCTGCAATTCCCATTGCCTCCTTGTCTCCTGGTTCAATCTTTCGTGCAGTCCGAGTACGAAGACCATATCCCAGTGTTCCACCGGGATCTCCAATGACCTCAGTTGACGGATTGTCTCATGAGTCACGTTCGCCATCCTCTGTATTTCATTGGCTGATGGCTTCTCTTGAAGAACCGGTAACCTATAGAACTGGTTCAAATACTCCTTGGCGATATGGTATGGTTTCTCATAGAGTTGACTTATCCTCTCCCATGCCTCCTTGTAGCTGTCCTGGTTTAAGTGGCTGCCTCCTAACGCCTTAGCTGCCCTTCCTGTCAGCGACTTTTTTAAGTACGAGTACTTGTAGGCCTCCGAGATATCTTCGTTGTTGTGAATCGCCACCTTGAATCTGTCACGAAAACCAATCCACTTCAGCAGCGATCCGTCGTACTCGCCCCAAGTGTTCTTGATGTCGTACTGCTTGGTTGGCAATGTAAGACTGACGTTGATCGCTCTCCGCTGAGGATCCTCCCCATCATCTGGACGAACTTCGTTCAGTTTCTCCTTCTCCTTGGCTGATTCGTTGATTTTTGTCCTCAATATCTCTGCAGCCTCGAAGTATCCCGTCTCCATTTTCTCCATCTCCATCTCCAGTTGGTTTAATTCCACGCCGTCTGATGCCTCCACCAACTGCAAGAAAAGTTCATTGGCCTTATCCCACAGCTGGAGAAGTCGGTCTGCTCGCAGCAACAGTCCTTCATGCGATGTCGTTTTTATCGCCTCTGATCTCGCGAAGTCTGCAGCCCGGACAATGGCTCTCCGTAGGGAAGAAAAAGTTTTGTCTCCGGACGCAACCTTTCCTCCACTTATCTCTCCCTCCTCAGTGGTCTCCTGACCTCACCTTGCTTTAGCAGCTTGTTTTTATGAAATGAAATGAATTAAGTTACTTGTCAATATTATTTTTATTGAAGAATGAATGCTAACCCCTACTACTCACTTCCATCAAAAAACATTCAAATAAATTCCTATATTAATTAAAAAAATCCCCAAAATTGTGCGTGTGCCTGCCACTGTGTGATGTGCAATTTATCTGAGAATATTCCTACCTAAAAAACGAAATAAACAAAATCGCATTAATATGCAATTGTGTTCCCTATTCTTCTTTTAGACGATTTCTCCTTCTCCTGTTATTATTCCTTTCTAGAAATAATATAAATAATCTCAATTTTTTATTTTTAAATATTGAAATATAGTTGTGTTTGCTTTCCACATATCTATGTGCTTAAGCGAAACACTTTCTCCGACTCCAATTTTAGCTAAAATAATTCTCCTTTCTCAAGTCCTCAAGAGAAATAATCTCCATTTTTGATTTTTAGAACTATTCTCAAGTCCCCAAGAGAAAACTCAAAATATCAAAATATAGTTGTGTTTGCGGTCCACGCATCTATGTGCTCACGCGAAACACTTTCTCCAATTACTCAATTTTTTTTTCCCGAAAATTATATATACATGTATCTCAATAAATGAAAATACTTTGACTCCAAGAAACGAATAAAATATTCCCATATTTTTTCGTTCCAATCCTATCCTACCTAGCGAGAAAAAAAATAAAAATACAAAGCCCCATTTGATTTCAGTCAAGACAAATGTAATTAAAATTAAAACAAGTAAAAGTGTTATCATCGGCCTGGCCGATGCTTTGATACCCTCCACTGCGTACAAGTCATGCAAAATACCAGAACTACTTGACCGACATAGCCCATTTTTAATACCAACCTAACGACGATAAAAGAAGTCCTTTCACAAAATTTCGTTCACCTACGTCAATTACTTTGGGCGCCATCGTGCTTTCAACAGACAGAGAGACACATGGGTCCAATATTGGTTTTGCATGGAAGGTACCAGAACTACTTGACCGACATAGCTCATTTTCAATACCAATCTGACGCCGATAAAAAGAAGTCCTTATACCGAATTTCGTTCACCTACGTCAATTACTTTGAGCGCTATCGTGCTTTCAACAGACAGAGAGACACATGGGTCCAATATTGGTTTTGTATGGGAGGTACCAGAACTACTTGACCGACATAGCCCATTTTCAATACCAACCTGACGCCGATAAAAAGAAGTCCTTTCACCAAATTTCGTTCAAATACGTCAATTACTTTGGGCGCTATCGTGCTTTCAACAGACAGAGAGACATGTGGGCCCAATGTTGGTTTTGCATGGGAGGTACCAGAACTACTTGACCGACATAGCTCATTTTCAATACCAACCTGACGCCGATAAAAAGAAGTCTTTTCACCAAATTTCGTTCACCTACGTCAATTACTTTGGGCGCTATCGTGCTTTCAACAGACAGACAGACAGACAGACAGACAGACAGACAGACGGACATGGCTAAATCGATTCAGAATGTGATCCTGATTCAGAATATATATACTTTATGAGGTCTCCGGTGACTCCTTCTTGGCGTTACAAATGTATTGGCAAAGTGAATATACCTTCCTCTGGAGGGTATAAAAATTGTCTCCAAGGAACAATTAAAATTGTACCGAAAAATTGTCTCCAGGGAACAAATTGAATTGTCCCCAATTTGCTTTCTCCATGGTAATAAATAACTATTCCCACATTAATTCAATATAACTACCTAGCTATACCTACTTTTTCCCACACAAAGATTTCACAGAACAAATATTGAATTTTGTTTTCATGAAATTCATTAACTCCGTATTCCTCCTGGAAACATTTTTCGAAACTACTAATAATTTTCATTTTTAATCCTGGACCCCGATATTCATTTTTATATTCCACTCCAAATCATATGCAGAATTAAATTCGACACAGTTTTTTCCCATCGTTTTTTCTTCTTTGTTTATTCACATGAATACCTACAGACTGCGTCGGCGACGACGCCGCACTCCGCCGCATACCTGTTATGCACACACAACACACTGCAAAACAGAAAATCAACCCTCTTGCTCATAGCAACACAAAAAGATATTCCCATTCCGCGTAGTCCACTCTATTTAATACTATTTGGTTTAATTGTTTATTATTAATACCTTTTTTGTTTTTATCCATTTTGGTTAAGTTGACTTTTGAATTTTTATTTTTTCTCTATTTTACTTCCAATCAATTCTCACTGCTGTTCTACCCGTACCTCACAGACAATTAAATTGAAAGAAAATCTTCTTTTTCCTTCTTTTTGTTCCATCCATAATGTGTGTGTGTGGCGTGGTGTACCTATACCCTACCCATATTACTTCGAGACTCGAGTCTCTTTTGTTGGTTTTGTTGTGCGCAAATGAACTGCGCATGCCTTTTGTAATGACAACATATTCTTTCTCCGTTTTTTTTTTTTTCATATTGTGTGAAAGTGAATTCATCACGATAATAATCTCAGTTCTCCTTTGCATGTTTATGCATGCTCTTTTGCATTTTTTTGGATTTTTCTCCGTTTATCATTTATCAATGAACATTCAGCACAATTTTCCATTGCATGTTATTACATGCCTTCCGTGATAGTATGTATTGTAGGTACATACAGATATCTGAAATTTAGTGGTTGTAAGGCACCAAAAAAACAGAATACCTCCTATGCACGTTTCGACATGCCCTCCATTTCTTCTGTTTGAATTTTTTGGTGGTTGTAAGGCACCAAGAAAAATAAATACATAATTATTCCTGAAAACAGTGATTGTAAGTCACCAAGAAATTTTATTAATTCCTGAAAATAGTGATTGTAAGTCACCAAATATAATAGATATTTTTTGTGCAAATATATTGAAAAAAAAGAATGGAAAAAATAACCAAAATTTCCTTTTGTGTGTGAGTGAGTTGCACACATCCTTGTGTCGCAAATCTGCTCCACACTCAAACCTTCCATTTGTTTCTCCATAACTCCGTTTGGTCTTTTCTTTTTTTCACTTTTCGCACAATTATTCTCCGAAACAAAAAAAAAATTTTTCTAATCCCGACTCGAAGGACATAATGTATGATATTACGATTAAAATAAAACACGGTACGATTTTATTGAGGGAAAAATATATAAAAAAAAACCCACTTTTATTCTCTCCGGTTACTTGCAGAAGCACACGTCTCTCACGGTCAGAGACCGATCAAGAACTCACTCTTACATGTCATTTTTCTACAGGTGCTGCCATACGTAACAAATACCATAATTTTGAAGGAACTATGAGTGTGAAATTATGCTGAAAGCTTGGGGTAAGGATTTATGTCTGAAAATGGGATCCTGCTTCGAATTCAGACCGCAGTAGATATGCAGTTCTATATTTCGGTAATAAGACGAGAACAGCTTACACTGGAATACTACAAAAAATGTATGCGAATGCGGTGGCGTATACGTAATATTTTTCTCTAATATTGCAAACAGTTGAAAGTGCCCCTTGCTCGTACCTCCTCGACTCCATTCCATTGCTGAGTGCAGTTCGAGTGGTTGTCCTAAAATGTATGCTCAATATAAATGTATGATCTGCTGGCGCTTTCAATTTGCAATCAACGACCCTGTTCGGTTTGTGGGCTGTCGTGAGTTGAGAGGCCATTCCTGGTCGATTAAACTTTCAAAGAATGTAGTAAATAGTAATAAGCAAAAGACTGTGCACATCTGGTCTATCTGACGAAAATATCAGTCGACAAATGAAACTGCAGGCTGACTTTCTTATGAGGGATGTTTATTACTACTGATAAAAAAAATTAAGAACAATTTCCATCATCTCCTCCTTCAATGCAAACGGGACAGAAAATCACTCACGACCCAGGAGATCTTCATCTGCCTTTGTTAACTCCCCTAGTTCTGGGCAATAGAGCAGCACTGGTATGATGAAAGTCTAGTGTTGAGTCTCCTAAGTGTTTCTTGATAATTGCCGACGAAACAGCGATTGACAGCTCTTCACCTGCTATGTTGTCATTTTCAGAGTGTTATAAGCTCTTTGGCCTAAAGTGATTCTCGATATGGTGTGCACTTAGACCAAACAAAGTACATTGTGGCGCCACTGGGAAGGAGAGATCGTTTACATTATCCCACCTTATTTGTTTCCCTCATAAAGCTATTAATTTCAAATTCCTCCCTAGTCCATACATCACTGCAGCAGTTTCCCGAATCGCACACTCTACCTGACGGAGGACAGCACTAATGACAGGGCTCAAATTCCTGCGGCGTAAAAGGATGATGAGGGTTTTAGTGGTAATTTTCCTTTCCTTTTGTCCACGCAAAACTGTTGCGAGACTGTTTTCTGCGAAACGGCATAATGTTTACCGCAAGGCCAATAATTCCACGAAATTCCGTTCAATTTACGTTGCGTTGCATTTGTTCATCCAACTAACTGACACATCATTATGTTGTGGCTGCTAGTGTGAAATATTTCCAAGAAGTGTTGTTTGCACTTCCCTTTCACTGGCCTGTAACGTGTTCACTTAAGCGAACAAAACTCATGTGTCAAATCGCATATCGCATACTCATTGTTGTATACAGAAGTGTGGGCAGGATTTTTAATTGAATTGAATTCGCATTTAATTCCAACGGAATCACTGAGCTGTTGCGATGGCGATACTACGTAAAACCATCTGTCTGATATTGTGAGTGTTTGTTACGATGTCAACCATAGACACAAAAATTAGAGTCCGACTAATTGAGTTGGAGTTGTGACCCACTGAGTGCAGATAATTTAAATGGCATTGAAGCAGTAAAATATAGGCAGCTCGTACTGATTATTCAAGTTGAACTTGGTGTTACATATAGGTAACCTTTTGCTAAAGCGTATATCCAGACCCACGCCATGGAAACCCTCTCAATGCAGGCAGTCGGTCAAATGCTTAGTACAAATTAAAGGTCTCTTACAGCCCCCCCAGAAACAAAAACTAAAGGGTTCTGTATTGATCCTTCCTTCCTTCAGGAGAGTGATCTATTTACTGCGAGAAGACTCGCATAAACAAAAGTAACCACGCTTTATGTAAGTTCTGGAGCCATATGTTTGAGGGCTAAGAAAGATTTGGGTCTACTTACAAAACGCTATCTAATTGATGAAAATAAAGTAAATGTGACATTTTTTCTTTATACCGTTTGCCGAAAAGGAAGTGGCGTTTCTAAGTTTACGCGCAGTAATCGAAATAAAATCTTCTGTCTGGAGCGAAAAGATCCATATTACGAACATCTGCCTACCTTCTGAAAAACTTCACCCTGTATAGTTGTACAGCCTTTTGTGTGAATGAGTCAAAAAGTTACGACTGATGAACGGCAGAAATCTCTTTCAAACTAAAGCAGGTCTAATGTGACATTAGCCGCAATCAGTGCTGCCACAAGGGAAAAAATTTGCGTAGCAAATTTGCGTAGCAAAACTTAATTTGTGTAGCAAAACTCAAAAGTCCAAAATATAATTTTTTTTTTTCGAAAATAAACAAAAAACACTTAATTCTTTATTCAAAGTAAATATTTTTTTAAGGACTAGTACAAGTATAATTGGTAAACTATATATTTTACAAAACTATAATCAAACAAAAAAAAAAAAAAAACATTAAAAACTTCACTTAAAAGGCGCTTTGCATGTAAGCATTGCCTTAAAAAAAAATAGTTCATATCACAAAATTATAAATGTAGGATTTTTTTACCAATAGCAGAAATAATATAACATACAAATTCCGGAAAGTCTTAGATTAACAGTTTTTTCCAGAAAAATTACAAGATTTTTGTTCTCATTTCGTGCTCAAAAAAAAAGTAGCAAAATAGGCGTTTTTAGGGAGAGTGCGTAGCAGCGTAGCAAACGGGCAATTGCGTAGCAGTTTTGCTACGATCGTAGCAAAGTGGCAGCGCTGGCCGCAATAATTCTATTACTCCGCGTCGTATTTTTGTGAGTGGGGACGTGAACGAAGCGACGCAACAACTGCGTGTAACATTTTGAAATCTTACACATCGGGATAGAATATAATACAACAAAGATGACTTTGATAAGCTTCAATTTTGCATCGCCATAAATAGAAGAGTATTTTTGTTCTTGTTGGTGTATTTTGCACAGGACTCCAATCCGCCTTCGAATTTCGAAGAGAAAACTATTTTCATCTGGAACCCCTAAAGCCAATCGATTTTATCCGATAATATTGGTTAATACCTTTCGTTTTACCATCAAAGTTCAGTTGCAGTTGCTGGTGGAATAAAATTGCAGAGTTCTGGGAAATCCGTTAAGCTCTTGAAGTGGCTGTTCGATGAAATTCAAGAATTTCTTCGCCCATTCCAAATGTTATGCAAGGTATAATGTTATTAATTTTTTTAATGCTAATTAATCTTAATGGCATCCATTATCTTGCTTTTCTTTTACAGCGTTTTTCAAAAGGAGGCTTAAAATGCATAAGTGATTTTTCAACAACGTCATCGTTGTTTGCAAATCACTCACAAGTCACAACCATTATAGGTAACTGTGATCAATATGAGGATTACTGCAGATAAAATAGGCCTTATCCCAGGTACTGCTTTGCGGTCAGAGCAAGCAACTTGTCTCTCCAGCCAGCTCGAACTATTTACCACACATTGCTCAAATGAAATTGCCAGCTGGACTCAAAAATTTACCCGCAATACTCGTCGTGCTAGGAATGCCCACCAGCTCACCCATAGGTACCAAGCCTTGTCGGAATTTACAGACCTCTAAAACCGGTATCTCTTGTCTTAGATCCTTCTAGTTCCACAAACCTTTTTTCGAAAATACAACTTTTAGACAGGCTTCGTGGTATTTTACGCCCTCGCTGCCAATTCTGAAAAAATAAAAAAATAAAATAACTTCAGCAATTCTGTAAATTTTCAACAAGCTTCAACGGTATCAACTTTTCAATTAAATTCATTTTTGACCTTAAGTATGATACAGTATGTAAAAATAAATAAAAATACAATTCATAATTGACACACGGTTGGTCCTCACCACAAGGCACAATTTTTCATATCGAACCATAGAGGATGCATTCATTATAAAAGTATTACATCTAATTAGTCCGCTCAAACTTTTGGATTGTTGACCTCACTAATGGAGAAATACAAAGGACAGGAAAACATTTCAGCTGCGTGCATTTTACAATTTTTGCTCACAGCAACAGAGTAAGTCAATAGTTTTTATCGGTAACTTTATTCAAAAAGTCGAACCAGGACACACTGGTGGTTTTTTTTAATTATGATTGAAAATAATTAAGTTCAAAACTATTTCCATAGATGTGCAAAAATGCCATGGGAGTAAAATGATCCGCATTCTGTAATGTACCTCAAAAAACCGGAAGAGACATGACAAATAACTCTTAATTGACTTTTGATGGCCGAAGTATGCCTTTGTTCGAATATTTGAATTTTTTTCCACGACTCCGAATAATTTGTTCAATGTTTTTGGTTTTGTCTTCGTATGAGAGCATTGCCTTGAAGCAGCGTTCCCTCGCCAGTGGTGCCATTTTAGCATTTTTTATGCTTAATCTAGCATATTTAAACATCAATTTGCATAATAAGTACCTATGCAAAAAAAAAGCTTTACGCAATCTAGCATATTTTCTATTTTTAAAATAAAAACTTTATTCTCACCACAAGAACATATTCGTGGTATATTTTCAATAATTAAATGTAATGTGCATTGCTAAAAACTGAATTCCTTTTTGTTCCCTATTATTATGTACTAGATAGAAGTATCTAGTTTTGTGTTTATATTTATTAGGAATTTGTTTTGTAATAAAGTCGTTGTTTTTAAATTTTAGCATATTTTGTTTTGTTCCCCATACAATTCAGCATGTTTTTTCCTTAATTTGGCATATTCCGCTGGAATAGAAGGAGTAGCATCTCTCATTCGATTTGTACGTTGCATTAGTCAAGGCGCCATGCTCCTTTGGAAAACTTTCGCTTTGACATTGTCTGTATAGATAATTTGCAGCTGCTTTCTTCTCGTCAGGTGAGAAATACTGCGGGTAGTTTCGTTTGCTATTTTTTAGGGTACAGAGTTGGATAAATCGGAACGCGTACATGACTGCCCTTAGAAGTCGTTTCCATTTTGAGAATCGTGTGTATCTCACGATGCTTGGAGATATAGCCTCACAGTGAACATAGCATTCCTTTACCTCCTAGTTACCTTGATCAGGCGTCAAGATTCGAATACTATTTATACCATCTGCCCATAGAGCTAGAGTCACAGTCACTTTTATATTTTGTTGCATCGTCTGCTACATTCTCCTTGCTTGGAGCCCAGTTCCAGTCGTTTTCATTCGTGCTCTCAAGTATTTCTCCAACTCTTACTGCGACGAAGCTTTTGAATTTTTTGTTGCTCGATTTTATCCAACTGATGACCACTTGAGAGTCTGTCCAGAAGGTAAGACTGTCGAATTGTATCGTGTGACCTTTTTGAATAAATTTTGAGAGCCTTACTCCGAGTACAGCCGCTTCCAGCTCTAGGCGTGGTATCGAAATAGTTTTGATAGGTGCCACCCTTGTCTTGGCGCTAATTAGCGAGCACTCTACCTTCTCCCCGTTGGAAACTCTAACGTAAGCTACGGCGGCGAAGGCTTCTTCGCTCGCATCCACGAATATGTGAAGCTGCACTCGGCTTCCATCGTCGAATTGGAAGTTGGTAAGGTATCTTCTGTTGATAGATAAACTTTTTATTTTGGGAATCAGGTTTAGCCACATCTTCCATTTTTCATACTGATGTTCCTTAATCCTCTCATCCCAGTCCACACCTGATCGCCAAATCTCCTACAGAATGATTTTTAGCTGTATGGTGAAGTTTGCAATTAGACCTAAAGGGTCGAAGATGCACATAAGTGCTATTAGGACTTCGCGTTTTGTGGGGATGCGTTCGCCGTTCATTACCTCCTGGTCCATCTTATTTGTTTTGAACGTATAGGCAAACTTATCAGTTGCTGGAGACCACCACATGCCAAGCAGTTTTTCAAAGTCGCTTTGAGAGTGGTCACTAAAACGTTTGCTTGGTTCTGAACCTTTTGATTCAAGCGCATTTAGGATGTTCGTGGAATTCGAAATGAAATTTCTTATCTCAAATCCAGCTTGTTGGTGAATATATGTCACCTCTCTTACCAGACTTATCGCCTCTTCCTCAGTGTCGACACTGTCTAGAAAATCGTCGACATAATGATTCTCGATGATTGCCTTTGATGCCCTTGGGTATTGATTCTCAAATTTTTTCGCGTTTTTATTTTTGATGAATTGGGCACAAAATGGTGAACATGTTGATCCAAATGTCATCACCTGTATCTGATATACCTCAATTCTTCCGGTTTTGATGTTCCGCCAAAGAAATCGTTGCGCGTTTCTATCTTCTTAGAATTTCTACCTGATGGAACATCTCACGGATATCTCCCGATATTGCAAACTTCCTTTCTCGAAATCGGAAGAGTACCGATGGAAGCTCTTGTACATTGTCTGGTCCTGTCAGCAGGAACGTGTTTAATGAAACTCCATTAACTTTCGCTGCCGCATCCCAAACTATTCGAAATTTATCCGGCTTATTAGGGTTCGTAACAGGGAAGATAGGTAAATGCCAAACTGGTGGCGGTGCGCTGTTGATCTCATGATCTTCTAATTTCTTTGCGTACCCTTTTTTTAAGTACTCTTCGATTTTTTCATTTAATTTCTCTATCAGTACAGGTTGGTTTAAAAGTCGTTTTTCGAGACAGTGAAGCCTTTTCTCTGCCATGGCCTTCGAGTTGGGTAACGAGATGTTCTGGTATTTCCAAAGAAGAGGTACGGCATATCTATCGCCTAAAAATATAGTTTTCTCTTCCAACATCTGAACTGCTCTACTGTCCTCATTCGAGAGTATTCGTTTCATCGACTTTGTTCCTAAACTCTCCATGATGAAATATTGCTTTACCATTTCATGCATGCTAGTATCCACCTCGCTTTGGTAGTCGCATATGTGAATGTTTACCTTGGCCTCTTCTAACCGACTTGACTTGATGCCAACTGAAGCCGTCCCAAAGACTGTCCATCCTAATCTTGTTTTGATGGCAGCGGGCTGAGAAGAATTGCCCTCGCGCGTCTTCAATGGCATGCCTAAGCTCCAATGCTGTAGGCCTATGAGAATTTGTGGCTTTGCATGCCAGAAAGATTTTATTGGTAGTCCCTTCAAGTGACTATGCTGTTCCATCAAGCTGCGTGCATCGACAGACTGTCTGGGAAGATCTAACGACTTAACCGTACGTGCGTTTGGAAGAAGGAACCTCGTTTTGCTACCTCGTGCTGATATTTCGAATGTTATTCTCATGGAGGTTTCCTCACGCCTATGGGTATTTGACGTCCATCTTAAGCATAAGGGATCGTTGTTTCCTTTAGCATCGAGTGCTAGTGCTAAATCCTCATCTACCACTGTTACTGACGACCCATCATCCACAAAGGCATGTGTCTATCGATTTGTTGTTGTAATGTAGACTCACGGGAATAATTTCAAACAATGTTAACGCTGCTTCCGGATGAATAATTGTACCGCTATAGTGATCATTGCTTTGAATACCACTGCTTGTAGACGGCTGATCAATGCTTGTATCGACATTGTGCTTAACGCTCGGCTGATTTACCTCCTTATGCAGAAGCGAATTGTGCCGATAGGTGCACCCTTCTATGCCACACAGTTGTGTTGAGAGGCAGCGACGATTCCCATATCGACGCAGGCATATGCGGCAAAAGTAGAAACGCTTTATGATATCCCATCTATCCTGTAGACACATCTTAACGAATTGTTCGCATGAGGAAAGATTCTTACAATCGCGCTGGCAGGCGGGACACTTGTGTTCATTTTGGAATTTGGATTTTTGATGTACGTTGACGATGGCCTTATTTCTTATGTTTACCTTAGGCTCCAATAAGGCAGGAACTGTTAGCGTAACTTCCGACGCCGCCCTTGCCACCTGCGCAATCCAGTCGCTAAAAACGGACAGATCGACGCAAGAGACGGCCTGCATTACCCAATTTAACTTTATATGTACCGGCAACTTTTCTACTAGCTCTTGTAGCAGACATGGATTGTTAAGATGAGCGCACAATCGGGTAGCCTCCATCGTACGGCACATGTTGTCTACCTCAAGTGAGAAATTTATCAATGTTTCTAATTTGTCATATCTGGGTGCAGGGTCCTTCCTAATTTTTTCAAGAAGTGACTGAATAATAAGTTCGGGCCTACCGTACAACATTTTTAACGTCGTGATCACCCCATCAAGCTGATCCGGATGAAGGAGTCTAAAACGCACTGCTTCGAGAGCCTTTCCCTTCAAGCATCGTTGTAGGCGCAACATATTTTCGTACTTGCTGAAGCCGCAAATCTGCGAAGAGTTCTTCCACCAGCTTATAAAGAGAGGCCACTCTTCTGGCCAACCGGAAAAGTACAGCTGGTCCTTTGACATTAGCTGCCTCGCTGCTATTTGGGATTTGTTTAGTGCCAACATCTCGCCTTTTGTATCATCGTGAGTACTACCACCTTCTCTATCGAGCGGCCTGTTGCCTAGCCATGAATCATAAAACTTCACTTGAGCATTTTTTATTTCTTTCATACACCTTCCGTCTCCCGAATTCGTCTTGCCTACCCAGTCACTAACGCGATTTTTATGAACTGATTCAGATGTGATCGACTCCTGTTCTTCGTCCGAGCTTAACTGATCTAAAATGGCATACTTCTTCTTGATATATTCTCGATCTCGCTGTTCCTGCAGGTTACGTTCCTCCTCTAGCCTTTTCAGTTGCATTTCAACCCTTTTAGCGTTGGAGGATTTGGAAGTCGTGGAAGAATTACACCTTGATGGGTTTTTTGGGGGTTTTCCTTTAGAAATTGGAATCGGAATACATAGTTGGTGTGATGACGATGGTTGAGGAGCATTTGACGTAAAGATATTTTTTGAGGGTGGAGCTGTAGCGGCATTCGAAACGACATTACTCTCTTTGGGCTTTTCCTTCGAGGACAAATCCTGAACTACAATATCAACTACTTGTTGCTTTGAGACACAGGTATTACAATGCCAATCTTCCTCTTCGACTTCATGTGAAACGCCGACGCAAGTAAAGTGGAACCAACTTTCGCATGTACCACATTCTACCATAGAACCCTGACTATCAGGGGCGGAGCAATTTTTACAATTATGAGCACTAGATGACGAAGGAGGAGTGTGAATTCTAGACTTACGACGGGTACGAGATTTCGATGTTTTTGTCATGCTGACTTACCTACGATGTGATTGTGGCAATATATGTTCAAATGGTGATGATTAAAGATGATATTCTGTCGTCTTTTATGCGAGGTACGACGTACAAGTATGGTTGTTTTTCGTAAAGCGCGATTCAGTCGCACTAAACGAAAATTTGAGTTATGTTGATTGCGATTCTGTCGCAGATGAATAAAAGAAACGAAGAATTCGGTAATTTGTAGAGTTGCAGTTGCAAACTCTCAAATTTTCCTGAGAAACATTTATTAGTATAATTTATTTATTATTTTTTTTTTTCATTGATTTACTTACGTTTGTTTTTTTTTCTTTTCTTTTTACAAATTTCTAATTATATCTATTTTATTTTGAGTTATCTAATTACCTTCGCCAATGCAATTCGAAAGGCGGCAACAAAATCAGTAAAAATGTGGCGAATGAGAAAAATGACACTTCTTCTTTTTGTGAACAAAAAAAAAAATGCTGCCAACTCCAAGTTCGCTCTGTAAACTGCAAATATTTGACCTGGGACCATGTTTTTTTTTTTTATTATTTTTTTTTTAATAATGTACAGTGACCAAAACTCCAGCTTGCCAAAATCACACCCAATTTACAAGCGATACATTTAATCTTAGCTGGTGCGTTCCAGTCCATCAATCTCCTTAACATTTCTTTGACTTGCAACTATCCACTTGATTATTGAATTCCTATACGGGCAGTTGTCAAAAGAAAATGCAAACAGGTGGAAACTCCCTTGCTTATGCCATATATATAATCTGCCCAGAAGTCAACTGACACATTGCTTTTGAATCCATGAAAATTGTTGGTCAAGTTGAAGCCAAAGTCTCGATGTCACTTTAACGAACCATTTAGCACTCAGTCGTGTGCATGAAACCGGACACCGAGCACGAGCACGAGCAAGAAAGAAACAAGAAAGAAGATTAGTGACACCATAATTCGTGTGGCATGACATACGCAACCACAACAACAGGGTGTCCACCCCAATTGTGTCTTGGATGTATTTGGCGTAAAAGAAGCGGGCTTTGTGCTTTTGCCATCTCGAATCCGAATCCGAGGCGCCAATATCACGATGCAAACAAATCAAAGTTACAAGCAAGAATCAACAACAGTTCTCCCCAGTTACAAGGATTGGGCGCAATCATCCCCGTTTCAGCCAACCAAAGGCCGAAACAAGTCACGTACCGCAATATTAGATAAAAACAAAACACTGAATCTGCTGTCATTTGAAAAGACAAAATTTCTAGTGGAAAGTCGAAGAAAATCTGTTGCAGCCCTTGAGTTCTATGGAATTGTCTAGCATCGTCATTATCACCTAATTGTCTTCAGAATGTAGTTGAATTTTGAGGGAAAGAAACGTCTTTGTGGAGTTGATATTCCTTTGCTAACTTACTTCTCTCAGGAGCCTCATGGCAACTTCAAAGACCAAGACGAATGCGCTGGCTCTATACCTATATACATAATAAATACCATGTAGAAGATTCTTCTGGACTTTCTCAGCGATCCTTTGTCGCACCAGCAGCCTAGCAGTTCCTAGCCTACCTTATAAGTTTGCACGCATAGCCGGCAAGGATAACCCTGCAATCGGGTGGTTTCCTTATTGAGAGCATCTGCTTCTCGACCGTGTTTATGATGACATGTGCCATGATTTAATCAATTTACTTACCAGAGCTATTTTAAACTGATGCCATCAGTCATGGCATACACGTCAAACCCTATTTAACGCCACTCCCTAATTAAGGACATCATTCATAGTGTGCTTATAAAAATCAACATTTTAATTCGATTCGAATGAAAAATAAAATGTACACTGAAAATGAATTCCGCCATTTGTTTTCCTCACACGTGGGATGGATAATTATAGGCCGGGCGCGGCTGAAGTATGCAATCTCTATAAAAACCAAAAATAGTCAAATTAAAAGGCGTACAACATTCAATATGCATTCAATAATCTATGCGGTTCGTCATTCGCATCATGGTGATGAATATTTGAGAACATATCATTTGGGTGCAGTTTTTGAGTGTAGGAAGAGGAATTAAATTCGAATGCTCGGCGCGTGTCCCTGTCAACCCCCTCGAGTCACAATTTATTAGAGATTATTTTTTAAGTTTGATTATGCGAGATAAAGAGAGAAACACGCTTATTATTTCGGACGTGGACTTGCTGCTGATGAGAGTAGCTTTTTAGGGGATACAACATCGGACTCTCTTTGTATACAAAACTGACACTGCTTTTAATTTAAGGCCACTCCCACAAAGTCACACACACGACCAAAGTATTTATGAAAAGGTTGCAGTAGGAATCAGCCATGAATATGTGCATTCCAGTAATCCTGGCATCGCTCTTTTAATGTGCACCTGAAATAGGAAATGTAGCAATGGCCACATTCAAGAATCTAGTCATCTTAAGTCGACTAGATTGGTCTGGATGAGATGCAACCTGAACGCAAAAACTAGAATGGTCGGGAACATCACGTTTTCTACGTCAGCCACATATGAGAACTGTCAACTTAGTACTCAGTCATGAATTTCTTGACTAGCTGCTCTCATAACCGATTTCGACCAATCAAAACCGAGGTTCACTTAGTGAGAGAGCTGTCAGACTTACTAAACTAGATACTTGAACGTCCCCAATGCCTACGCTGCATCTTTAGTTGCTAAATGTTTGGATAATTGTCGGCCGAGTAAAGTATCCCAATTGCGTCATACAAACCACTGTCGGTGCATCGCTATGATTTAAGAACCGCAATGAATGGAATCCCAAAATCCAAGGCTGTTGTTGCTACAGTGCGTCAATCTGTTTGATTGCGCTTATCTAAAGAACCAAGACCTGCATTTCTTAGGGAAGCCGCAGTGCCGCAGCCCCCCATGAAGGCTCTCCGATCTTCTAATCTATTTACGACGGGTTTACCATAACTAAAGGTGGTTTGGAGTCCTTTTTATAACAATTTCGTGCACGAAACCAAAGAAAGAACGTCGCACAAAATTTCCACAATGCTCGTGATAAGCAAGGCAGAGTTCTTCATCGATCTGTTGCACGGTTAAAGGTTTCCTTTTAAATGCACTCCCTTGAGAAGAAGCTTAATCAATGGTTGTATGAATATCAACATCTTTTTTACCTACTCTCAAATAAAGGGTCAAGGGCGGAACCCGGGGGGGGGGGAGGGGCACAGGGGCACGTGCCCCCCCCAGACACAGGCCAGTCGAAAACAAAAACACTAACAATTGTATACCAACTGCATTATTACTGCTCTTCCTCATTCCATAATGAAAACATAACAGACACTTCGTCTATAGGCAAAAAAAAAAATAGCTTTTCCAACAAATGATGATAATCAAGACGAAAAATTACCCAAATCTATGTCTGCATATGCTAGAATGTGAATCTTGGTGTGCGTGAAATTTATGTGCACGTATCTCCTCATGAAGAATCAAGCGCGTAAACGCATGCGTGAAATATGCACATATACACATGATTTCTAGCTTTAAGCCTAATACGGACCTGTTTCTGAACGAAATCTGCGAAAAGGCAGCGGAAAATAGTTTGTGGAGCTTAAACACAAATAGCAGTGTTAACAGCGCTGGCTATTTATCTTTGATTTGGCTACTCGAACTTTTCACTGTTTCCTTAAAATTGTCATTTGGGATTTATCCAAATTTATGCTATTCACTCCGAAGTTTAGCAATTTTTAGGAATTACCGGCTTAGGAACTTGTAAAAAAAATTCATACTCCTATTGCGAACGTACTCTTTTCGGATAGGTGACTAAAACTTTCTAAAAGGTAATATCGTTTTCGATTGGGCATTTCAGATTTTTGCTGCCAAACATTAAATCCGATTTGTACTGGTTCTTTTGTATATTGAGTTGGAGTTGGTTCTATTGTAATTATTATTTTGTTAATATTGGAAAATGGAAACTACAAAAGTCTCTCAATTTTGTGTGTTTATTTTAATTTAATATTGTCGTCTTTAAAAAGCAATGTAATCAGAATAAGTAACCCTAAAAAACTGGAAAAAAATGCGCAATTTTGATCTTTCAGTTTGTTAATTTTTGGCTCCAAGATTTTTCAAATGTGGCTCCATACCGGTTATAAAAGCTGCTAACGCATTACAAATGTCAAATTTTCTCAAGCAAAAATAATGTCACAGACAATAAATATGTGCGAAAAGCGAGTAGATAATTGTACCAAGCAATCTGCTACAATTACCCACTTTTCGTCATCATTTCGCAGCAGCAGCGTACTGCAAAACGAAAAGGACATTCGTTGTGTCACTTTTGTATGGGATTTAAATGCGAAGTTATATAGACTACACCAACACAGAAACTTATTCTGGATTTAGTTCTCTGAGGTAAACATAGAGATGCTCAACAGATTTAATATTTATTTTTTGTGAGTGAAACAATAGTGTTGGAGACCCGCAAAAAAAAACCCGTTATTTTTTGAATGTTGTACAAGTTATACCTATCTTACGGTAGACGAACACTCCATGAATTTTGCGAATAATTAAGTTCAAATGAAATTAACGACATAAAAGAAAACTGTCAATACCTATTAAACGTATAATTTTGTATTGTAGACCTTTATAAGAAGTATTTTTGATAGTTATTTTTGTATGTCATTGATAAAGAATGGATCCCAGAGATAAATTGCAATGCAATACAATCTTCACCTATCTGGCCTTTGTGCCCCTCCCAGAAATAAATCCTGGATCCGCCCCTGTAAAGGGTGTTCCATATTTCGCGCAAAAATTTGAATTTTGCGCGATTTAAAAGTAATAGTGATGCCAACTTCGAAAAAGATAACAATGTGACAGCTGACAGTGTGGGGTTAGTAAAAATGGGGCGCTATGCAAAAGAACAACGATTTTCATTATTGAGCAATATTTTAAGAATAATTCAAGTTTGTCAGCTTTTTCGAACAAAATCATCTTCAGTGATGAAGCTCATTGCATCTTTATGACTTCGCTGGAGGCATTATCGGACCATTCTTCTTCGAAAGTGCGGCTGGTCAGGCAGTAACAGTTAATGGTGTTCCTTATCGTGATACGATGACCAAGTTTAAAGTGCCTAAATTACAAGATATGGACGTGACCAACATGTGGTTTCATGCCGTACAGCCAGAGAAATAATTCAATTACTGCATGAGGCATTTCCTAATCGTGTAATCGGCAGATTTTGCGACCAGAATTGGCCATCCGGATCTTGCGATTCGAAATTTTTCTTTGGGGTTTTTCGAAATCAAAGGTCTATGTAAACAAGCCCACGACCAGCAACGACTTGAAAGAGGAAATTGGGAGGTGTAGCAATGAAATTCAGCCACATTTATGCGAAACGGTCATAGAAAATTGCAATAAAAGAGTCAAAGCCGTTACGGCCATGTATCCGATGTGCTATTCCATACATAGCCCCAATCTGTATGCTCCATGAATCAATAAAAAAATTTAAGCTTTCTAATTAAAAACTGTATTTTCCATCAAAACCAGATTTTGCGTGAATTATGGGACACGTTTTACTATCATCTCAGAACTTGAGCTTGTGGCAGCGGTCCCCCCAGACAGTTCATCAATCTTCCACTCCCATCAATCGTTCGGCTCCTATTTGACTGACTAGTCGGTAGTCGTTTTGGGTTGCACAATCGAGTAAAAGTTTCACCGAATGCTGTATTATGCTGCGAAACGGTGTAAATTTGATCCATTTCTACCCGCACGGGTACCATGCATGGGACGATGAGCTCTTCTGTCCTCCCACTGATAAAAGATGTTGTACTGTGAATTGTCTTTGTTTGAATGTTCATGTGACATTTGTTGGGGGGTTCCAAAAGCATTTCAGCCCAACACACTGGGCACTCGTCTAAATTTATCTCAGCAGCTGATTACACCCTTTCCAGCTCTCACATATTGCTTATACTTACAAATTGGGCTTACTTTATATCACTGTGTATCCCGGCAAACGATTTTTGAGGAGACTGTTCTTCACCTAGCATGCATCTGCCAAGTTCTATCGAATGACAATACAAAATGATTACCTACATAATTCATTGAGGGAGTACAACTTCCTATGCATTTTTTACATTTTAAAATTGTTAAACCAATTGTGATGGGGACAAAGTTCGCTCATTGGCTCTATATCCAACACCAATTTTTCTTGTTCCAAAATCTATCAATCACCTGCCTTGAATGGATTTTTTTCTTTGCTTTTGCTGTGGGTAATTTCTTAAAAAAAAACAACTACAAATTCTATGAATTCGTCCTTTCTCTTAGAGTTCGCCCCACTGGCCCGTCGGAGAAGGTGATGCGCTCTCGTGCACTCTTTAAAGAGCAACATCCAAGTGCATGTGCATGTATTAGTGGAAGGGGAAAGCTGTGCATTCCTCTTTTCTATCTCTCCCAAATTGACTGTCACTCTTAATTCGAAATAAGAGACCATAATTCGAACTTCAACGTTCGGTATCGGTCTCACATACCTACCTCTACCTGCAACAGCGATTTTTCTGTACTACTTTTTTTACTCCATTTTACCTGACCTTGATTCCTCAGTTGTTGAGTTATAACGCCCACTTCAACCTCACCTCGTATGGCATGTGCATGCGTCAGCGTCCTGGCCGAGGCACCCCACTGCAAATTGAATTTCGTTTGTGCGTAGTTTTCCTGAAAATTCAATCGAACTGCTATAGATCCGAATCCCATTTATGTGTGACTTCTCCGGAATGAGCTTGTCAAATTTGCCCACAAAGCCCATCTAAATCCGTCTAATTAAATGCAATTTCCAGGTCGAGTCGGCCATTGTGTGTGTAGCTTATCGTTGAAATCTCACTCATTGTTCTAAAATCGGACCAATATTGTATCAATTGATACTCCTTGTGATTCGTAGCATAATCACAGTTCTGGCATTAAGGAGTTAGGTACTCGTTTGGACACAAAACGTTAGACGAAGAGCCGCTCCATCTCAATATCATCCAAGCAAAAATCGATGAAGATATCTAAAATATTTGGCTGTCATTGACAACTCAATTCCTGAGAATTCGTTTGATTTCCCATCACCTGCAGCTGAGTTTTCATATGGATTGTTCGAATTTTTGCATAATTAGTTTTCAAATTGCCATTATAAACTGAATTTCACATGTAATCATTGCAGAGCCACTCGCATTTCCCAGGAGGGGAATATCCAATTAAAATCGCGTTCTGATGTATGTAATACAAAGATGAAGCGTTCGATGCTTTTGCCAGGAGTACACAGTTCCTCCCGAGAGTTATCGTTTCGATAAATCCAATTCAATACTTTTGTAAAAGCCATATGAGCTTGCATAGAGAACCTTCGTGTATAAAAGACCACGTGTTGGTCTTACAAAAGCCAGTTTTAAAGGTCAAAGCAACAACTAGCACTTACTGCTTACTGTTGTCATATATGGGGAACACTTTGATGCTGCCTTTGTGCGCTACGTGAAGAATGCGAAATGAAAATGAATTCCTCTCGCATGCAGCAGTCTGAATTTTTTTGTGCCAAGTTCAAGATCAGAGTGAATGGCAAATGGATTTTCCCTTTTCAAAGTTAAGTGAACTATCTCCTACCGAGGTGTTAATAAATTGAGTTTCCGTATTCAACTGAAAGCCCATTTGCTAATGGTTTCGTTCGTGTTTCTGAGAAACAGCTGAAACCACACTGTGAGGCGCGTGTGTCAGGACTGATATGTTCTAAAGAGAACAAAAAAAAAACTTTCCTAGAAAAGAAACCGAAAAAACCTGAGATGTATTTTCTTTTAGTTCAGATCTGACTTAAATCATAGGTAGAGCATAAAATTGTTCTTCCTCAAATCGATTCAAAGTTTATGTTGCCCTCAAGTTCCACATGCCTGCGATAGACATAGTTTCATATAAGGACACTCTCAGTGATGAATTATTTTTATTCCAAGCTAAGTCAACGGAAAACAATTATTCTTCTCTCGCTCGGGTTGTTATTGGCTTTGTGTCTGAAACAATAACAGATGCCATCGTGAACATCGATGGAAAGTCTTTATTTATTTACGGACCGATTTCAGGTCAACCATTTGAGCACAAGATGTCTACAGGCATAACTGTCAAATCTCACAAAAATAAGAGGCACATACTAACATACTGGCGTGTGTTTAGAACGTGCTTTCGAATAGGTATAACCTTGGCCTTTGCCATCAGCACCTTCCTTCTGTAAAAGTGAGCATCAGTTTGGAAATGACATGTGGTTTAGCAGCTCTCGTGTGGCGTGCAAAATTGACGAGGACTTTCCTTTGTGAGTATTTATGGTTTTTCTTTAATAGGACACGTCATTTCGAATACAGGAGCTGTTAATTAACTGACATAAAAGGAGGTGTGTATTATGCATGAAATCCAAAGCGATTAAGAGGGCCCAATTAGCCGGAGTACATTGAAGTTGATCAGTCAAATTATAGACAAAAAATAGTTGCTGAGATGAACACTTATGACAAATGAGCATCGAGTTCGAACGACAGCATGGAGAAGCATCTCTCAGGACAGTTTGTCGTTTGTTCAAATCAGTCTCTGCTGCCTCTGAGACACCTAGGCGTGCACTTGGATGGCAAAACCTAACTGGCCCAAATACTTCTGCAGGTAGAATGTTCGGGAAGCCTTTGGGAGACTGTGAAAAATAGACCCAAGTACAGATAACATTGGCAAAAAGTGATTGCGCTTCCAATGGATGGATTTTGAGTAAGAAAAAAAAGAAAGGCATTTTGAGACTCCTTGAACATTCTATCTGACAATATTTAGGTTGGTCTCACAGTCCGTCCCTGCACTTACGAAATTAATATGTTTCGTTGGTTAAATGCGCTCTCATGTAGTTAACTCAACATAATAATCATAATAATAATAATTCATAATCTGTTTTCTCAACGCCATGTGGGAGGTTTTGAAATTTATCCCTCTCGCTGAATTTAAAATGAAAGATAATTCCGTGTGGGTAGAGAAAGTTGAGTATTAATTCCTCTTCAGTGAAGAGGGCTGTTCAACTTGATGCCGAGCATTCGGGAAACTCAATTCGGTGAACGGATAGTTTTTTTAATATTGAAGAATTTCACAATCTACCCGATTTCCAGCAACCCTTCATTGGATGTCGTTCCTCTATGGTGTATTGAAATTCATTTCTCCGCTTTCTGTCTTATTGCGCGAAACGCTTACTTTTGTTTAGCCTTCACAATGCTTCCTCACTACGTACTGCGTGTGCTGGTGTTTGCATATAAAGTGTGTGGAATGCAATAAACCTGGAATCCAGGAATCGTACTTCCATTCTTCAGCATCAAGAGGTACACTCAGAAGCGGATAAACTCAAAGTACAACAATTTTGTACTTGATACTCGTAATTGCAACATTTTTTTTCTGTTTTGGAAAATTGTATTGTTCTGCGAAGGATACAGGTAGAAAGTTTTAATCATTCGTATCTGATAATTAGTTCCAGTGGATGGAATCAACGTTATCCTTTGGATTGTTCTGCGGTATCTGCAATGTAGCTACACGTGCCTCGTTCTCATTGTGCACTGCTTGTTCCTCATCCACGCATACTCTACAGAATGTATAGAAATATATATGACCTTCACCCATGGCTGTGATGGAATAATACCTGTTTTCCAGGAATTGTTGCAAAATTTTTAATGAACCAGTCATCCCACTCGCGGGGGATGACGAATGACTGATAACTGCCGGTTGAAATATCATTTGCAAAGCTTTGTATAATAGAAAATACTGCACATGGACCAACAATAGGATGGAGAAACATTCTTTGCTACCCTGTAAAATGTTTCCTTGAATAAACAGTGCCAGAATTTTCTCGAATCCGATGAATGCGCTACCGCAAGTAATAATAATAATTGGAGCCGAATCGATCCAGTCAATGATAAAAGAAAATATGTCAATGTCATCGCTGTTGAAAAGCTGTTATGAATAGGGGACTTTCACTATAAATTCAAGTTCATATATTGCCTAATTAAAATGTGCTTATTGAACTACAGGCAGGGCTTTTCCAGATTTTTCGCTTTTCTATTATAATGAGAGAATAATTTTTTATTCGTAGAAAATTCAAGAACTCGATATTTTAATCAGTTCTGACGTTAACGATGATAGAGGAACTCAAGAAAGTGTGTATCGATATTTTGTCCATCTGTCCACCTGTACACCTGTCCGTCGCGTTGGCTCCTTGTTTCAAAGCTCAGATTTGGAGTTTGTGGGCTTACAGTTCGGGGCCACTTTTGTTTTTGACATGAGCCCTGTTTTTATAGGTACTTCCCATTTAGATCTTTTGAACAAGATTGACTTTTTCGAAAACTGCTCTAACCATTTGAACAAATTTTTTTTTAAAAACTGCTCATATCTAGAAAACGCCATTTCCTATTTTGGGGAAACTTTAAAAACCAATCAAAGCCAATCACAATCCGTTCCAGTCAAAAACAAGAACTTTCCTTAACAGATCAGTAACTCCTGCTACGCTTGTCCTTGTACTCAAAAATATTTTAAGGTGGAAGAGCTTTTAAGTAGTACATTTGGCGCTTAAAACTTTTTTACCATCAGAACTTGCTTAAGCTTCAAATTGTTATTTGGTATTATGCAGATACTGTCATCTAAAATTATTATTAAAGCTTAGGCCTACTTTTGGCCTTTTGTACCAATCTGTACAACTGTACTGGGAAAAGGGGGAAGCAGTCAACACAAATGCAAATAATTGCACTGAAGTGATTAAAATCCTTTTTAACCTGTTTTGAGGGTCAGCAGTTACCGACATGAAAAGTCTGTTAGTTCTGAAGGGTGGGCCATCTAGTGGTTACTTTTTAAATCATAGGTTACTTTGACACTGACAGCTGTTTCCCGCTCAAAATCTTGACAGAAAGTCACTTTACGCTTGAACAACGTTGAAAAATATTGAAAACTTATTTCCAAAGTGAGTGCTGTGCAGCCCAAACAGTGAGTTTTTTGAAAAGAAGTTTTGGCCGAAATGAAACACCCACCGCACCTGCTGTACGCAAGTTTGTTCAAAAAGTTCGTGAGACTGGTTTGCTAGTGGTATGAATTTTTTTGTAAGACTGTTAGTGTTTTTGGGTGCTGCTCGGTTCAACAACACAATGCATTTCGTGGAAGTTAGTAATAATTGAACTCGGGTTTTCTTACCCAAATCAAACTTTTTAGAGCTTTGACCAATTTTTGGGACTCTAGGAATTGAAGTTGGTGGCATTTCTTAAATCAACTCTGACCGTACCATCCTACGATTTACTACTGAGAAATTACATTCATTTGGGAAAACTTTGACATAACAGCATTAATAGTAGAGTTTTGGAATAATTGGCACAATTTTTTTACTACTGCCTGCTGAGTTTGAAGAAACTTGATGGCTACTTTTTTTTTTATAAATAAACTCAAGGTAGTTGTACATTGGGAATTTCGTTTAATTAAAAAAAAAAACGAACAGGGATATTGAAAAAAGAGATTTTCTCACAAGGCACAGTTCAGCTTTGTATTCCTTGTGAACAGTTCAATTTTCAATTTTACCACAAAATGCCTCGAAATTAAAAAATTAATATTTTAACGTTTTAAATGATAGAAGTGCATAAAGTTGATAAAATTGTTATCAATCTTGTTATTTACAAGACACCGGTTACTTAAAATTTCTCTTTCATTCTTTTTTTAATTCAAGTTTATGGGTCATTTACGTTCATTTGTTGGCAGTCTTTATATCAAACTTCACATGAAGATGCAAAAAAACCCTTGGACTGCACCTACAGTTCCTATTTCATTCCTCTTTAGAATGTCACAGATAATAGTTTCGCGGAATAACTTTTGAAATGTAGACCCGACTTGACATAAATATTTTGCTTTAAATGTTCTAGTATAAAAAAATCCTTTAGCAGCATTTAATTTAACAAAAACAGTACCCATAGGTACTGAAGGGTTAATGCACTTTCATTTGCATCGTTTGAGACCAGTATCTACGAAGAGAAATAAAAACATACCTATAGTTTTAAATATTTTGAACATAATTCTGTGGAGCTGTATTTTATCCTCATGCAGACAAAGTTGATATTAAACGCTTTAGACTGTAAATTCCTCTTTGGGAGATTTATTCGAATATATTTGCTCAGTTGGCGCAACTTACCTATTGGAATTTTTAATAAAATTAACTCAATTTTTAATAAAATTAACTCAAGTGCAACAGAATTTGTTTACGGTAAAGGGCTTGGTATGAGAATTCCAAACAAATTACCTTTCAACCCTGTTCAATTATTCGCACTGAAACTTTATCAGGAGTTGTTTTTCGCACAAGTAGTTTGCAGGAACATAGGGATTAATATTTGTAAAAAAATATCGGTTTTATTAAAAAAAAACAAATGGAAATACCAAGTAAAAAACATTTTATGACTCGCACCTCGTCGAAGCATAAAATATTCAGCCCAAACATTTAAATTCCAGCTTCAATTTAGCAGAGTTGCTCCCTCGTCAGTGGGTAAAACAGAACCTATATATACATGATGGTTGCAAGGGTTTCTACTGTATAAAACTTGGAAGCCTTCGCATACCTCGCACTTGAAAATCAAGTGGACGCTTTTAATTGATTTGAGGATGGTGAAGCTATCAGCTTTATCTTTAATCAACCTATTTAGGCCGAACACAAATACTAACACTTACGGTCCAAAAATAATGGGTTGGGATACCTTTGCAGGTGAACCTATCAATCCTAGCAACACAAATAGCTGCAGCCTAAAGAGATCTTAGCGTCTAAGCGAAATAACGTTGAAAACACGGAGTACGTGCAACTAATTTAGCCGGAGTAATTTCCACAAGGTTCAGACATAAGACCTCCAGGATATTTCTTTGGATTTTCTTATTATTAGTACAATTCTAAATAAAATGTATCTCTTGTGTCCTTTTTATTTGTATTGGTGGGGGTATCCTTGAGTTAACGCTACTTGGACTTTCCCTGGCTATGATAATAATTTTATTGTCTTTCTTGTCAAGTCATTCTAAAGGACTACTTGTATACTCACCTTTTTTCCGTTGCTCTTCATAATCTTGCTGTGATTTATGAAGAGCACCGCCCCCAACTTATACCTCCAAAAAATATCCCGCCAAACAAAAGACCAACTGACGAGTCACTGCAAAAGGAACAAACTCCTCTACCAAAATGATAAAACTGACTTATCCACTGTTGCAGAGGTAGGACTTCGAGAACTTAAATTTCAAAATGTTATCGAAAAATCCAACTCCAACCAAAGGCAGACAAAAATAAACTCCTTTGTAAATTTTTGTAACGAAATAAATCCTATTCTATTCTATTCTAATCTTCGAAAATATTGAACCCATTCGAAGGGAAGAAGAAGAATATTGTCGCAGACGGGAAGTCGAAGCAAGTGCTCATGTTAGATAGCCAAATCTGATAGTCGTAGTGTTGCTTTTTTCTCGTGTTCAACATTTGTGCCACAATAACTGATGTAAAGAAGTTTGTTCCTCTTGAATGAGAATCTCTAATGAATCATTGGTCGGTGCGAAAAGATTGACTTCGCGGAAAATATAGATACAAGAATTGTCTGCATTCAGCAAAATCCACGGAAAATAATAAATTTAGGAACTCATAGGAGGACTATCAACTACCAAGTTTGTGCGAATTCAAGATGTACCGAATTCTGTTTTGTTTGTTGTGAATTTATAGGGGAGAACACAAATGAAAGCTTTTGCGTAGAAGAATGTCTAAGGCTTTCAATGATTTTTGCAATATTAAATTATATTTATTTTCACACTTCCATATACTTTGGCAAATATTGTTTCGTAGCTTGGCAAATTGTAATTCAAACGGAAATGAATTAGCAGGCTATTATTTCTTTCAAAAATATTCACTTGCAAATGATTCAAATGTTTTAGACTACTGATAAGCTATGATTTGCATCATCAGTCTACGAATAAATCAAAGCGTTCTAATAAACTATGTTCGGTTTATTGGATAATTTGAAAGAGATATTATAACGACATAAATTGGCTCAGAAATCAATCGTGAGGTATTAGAAAACAAAGTAAAGTGTACTAGAAAAAGTACCGAAAATTGTCTCCGAACTGTTATGCAAATTTATTTGTAATAAATATATTCCTTTTTTAGAATAAAATCCTCGTTGTGAAATAAACCATGGACCTTGTTTTATATGAAAACGAATTATGAAATTTGAATTCTGCGATATCAAAAAAATGTAATAGATTCTAAGAAAATTGTCGCACTAGCAAATGTTTAGGTCCAATTGTTTATTGATACCATTTCCCTAATGCTGTACATTTTTACTAAAGCTGGCAACCAGCTAATCGTCGATATTAGTGCTTGATTATTAGTAAGGCCGACTGCATACAACTATGAAAGCACACACTGCTCATTAGCCCACACAGCAGATGAGTAGATGCAGATGCCCTGTAGAGTCGTTGAAAAAAATGTCGAACCGCATTTAATTATCCCCTGATGGTTGCCAACTTCTTTCGTGGAAATCGTATCAATTTACTCGAAAGTATTTCGCATAGACAAACCATACTGAGACCCCCAACTCACAATCCTCTTGCCGCTGGTCCCCTCAGTTTTTTTTTCAAATTCGCTATTTTGTGTTTCTATCTGTGTTCTGTCAATTGGGAATCCGTGTGATATGCAAAAACATACAAAAAATACAAAAATAAATGCTGCCAACCTCGGCAACTGTGGGGAAATGTGAAACAGTTCTTGAATACCACATTTTAGCATAACTGAATGCCATTGGTTAGTAATTATAAATTTTTTGAAGGTGAATAATTTGATTTGTGTCTAAAGGAAATGGTTTACATACTACAAATATATTAGGACAAATATGGTTGTGTATTTCCCGCTTTTGGAAATAATTAACTTTGATTACGTGTGTAAATTTTTCTTAAATATTAAAGAAAATTTACTCAAAATGTTTTTATTTTCCCTCAACCAACCTACATTCTTAATTTTTCGCAAATATTTTAAGCAAATGTACACTTTTTCCTAAAAAAAAATATTATTCACATGTAACGAACAATTTCAAAATTAACGGATAAAATTCTATGAACGCTGCAAGTCACTTTGCCCAAAGCGGAAGTGGCAGATGCAAGGTGCGAGTGTATTTGTGAGCCGGAATTTTTGAAGTTACTTGACATTTGTCAATACGAATTTTTATGTAACAATACAAGCGCACTTAGCATTTGCCATCCCATAGAAATATAGCTTGTAGGCTAAGTAACGGGAAATCGGCCGAAGTTGGTGGTCTCAGTATTGTCTCTGGTATTTAGCTTCCGAGATCTCTATTGTAGTCGAGGAAATGCATACCTCCCTTTCGAAACGTATGCATTACTGTCTCAATCATTTTATTTGATTCATCAATCAATCAGATCTAAGATACCGATATCATTCATCGAGGACATAAATATTGTTTTGAAACTTTCGACTGACAGGAAAGCGTATTCATGTCGTTCCACTCACATACACACCACTGGATGCTATACTCTCTACTTCGATTCGATAGTCATATCGAAATATTTTGACCTTCAATTCGAAATACAGAGTAATCCACACTTACACTACAGACATATTGATTTTTCGAAAAAAAAAAAAAAACAAACAAACAAACTTACAAAAACAAAATCTTTCTTATTTCTAGGAACTGATTTTGATATTGCGACGCACAATTTAATTTCCATCTCAACTTTACTATTGATTTTTTTTATACTACAACTACTACTTACTATATATATGTATATATATATATATATAATTTAAACAAGTATACCAAAATAATACAAAAACAACTCCAAACAATAACTACATAATACCAATGAAAGACTTAAACTAGCTGACTACGTATCTAGTTTGCTTCTTTTTTTTCCAAAATTTTTTTAATAAGTGTATACAAAAATTAAAAACAACTACTTATATACATTTTGTGAATAATAATAAAAAATAAAATAAATAACCTACCGCTACAGAACTGACGAAAAGAAAAAAACAAAAAATTAAAAGTTATAAAGTTTAGGGAATTTAAAAAAAAAAAAAATAAGAACTTTACAAAGACCTACCTATATATACATACATACGGTGAACTTTCTCTAATTTTTCTTAAGAATTTAAAATTATAAGTGAAACGAATTTACTAAAAGCAAAGCAATCAATAAAAACAAACAAAAAACTTATCAACCTAACCGAATTGAAAAGAAAACACCAATTTTTTTTTGTAAAAAAAACTTCTAAATGGGCTCATTGGACTACCAAGACCGAGAGCATTTGCAACATCAAATGAACTCATCACCGAAGCCGCATCATAAGCAATTGTTTAATGCAATGGGCAGACAGCATTCGCAACCGCTACCGCCCGAAAGTACGAACGATCTGAATACGAATGCGCCAACACAAATTCATTCGAATCCTTGTAGTCCCATAGTGTCGGCACGTCTGCAGCAACACCAGCAACAGCAGCAGTTGCAAAATCAACATAAGAAGCATTCGCAGGGGGGTAGTGGTCTAATGGCCAATTCGATAACCCAACAGCAATTGAACATCCAACAGCAACTGCAACATCAGCAACAGGCGCACATAAACCTTCATCAGCATCATCACCAGTCGAACATAAGTATCAACACGGTGACAACGACTGCAGGAGAGGGGGCTCATGGTGGCGGCGGAATGGCATCGATGACAAGCGAACAGCAGCTCAGTCAGATGTACAACAGCCAACAGCATTCGGACTACATAATCTCGGACTACATGGAGAAGATATCGACGCGGATCAGTCTGCTGGAAACGGAACTGAAGTTTGCCTGGCGAGCCCTGGATCTGCTGTCGAGCGAGTACGGCAAGATGTACGTGCGGCTGGACAAGCTCGAGGGTATAACCATGGAGCAGCAGGTGGTGGTTTCTAATTTGATGCAACTGCATGGGCGAGCTCGCCTGAGAGATCCGGAGACGATTTTCGCGCCGCCAAGTGAGGACTACGAGTCAGATGTGGCCGCCGAACACGAACAACATAACCCATCGTCGACGAATGACTTCAACAA
Source organism: Cheilosia impressa (assembly GCA_948293265.1). NCBI lineage: Eukaryota > Metazoa > Arthropoda > Insecta > Diptera > Syrphidae > Cheilosia > Cheilosia impressa. The sequence goes on along the minus strand of OX411885.1, from coordinate 4,931,372 downwards.
TTTACTGGAAGAGCTAAAGAACGAGGCTCTGAAGCCACCATCGTTAAAGATGGGAAAAGTTAAATCATCCGGCAGCGGTGCGGGTGAAGCTTTCAGTAAGATGCCGCTGGCACCGCGGTATTCGCCACTTGTTGAGCGACGATCCAAGTCGCCACATACTTCGACAACGCGATCATTAGACGAGCTGGGAGCAAGAAGCAACCGCATTAGTAGGAGCTTCCAAGACATTCAGAACCGCTTGCGACAAAAGCTGTATTCCGACTCGGACATTGAGAACTTCAACACCCACCAGGAGCAAGAGCTAGCCAAACTGAAGGTGCAAATGATGCGCGAGCGTGAGTTCAGAGCCGCTAGCGGAGGTGGAAACCACATGTACGACATGACCGAATGTATGGAAATGCTAAGCATGGCCGGTCGAGTGGAACTGGGGACAGTGGGCACCGAATTGGAGGAAGAACCAACGCCCTATGATCAGGTGCGACAGGAGTACAATTTTTTTCGGCACGCCGCCGAACTGAACCGCGAGAGATACAACAGTAGGCTGATGAAGCTGACCGATGAAGACATAACAGAATCGGAAGAGTTTTTTCACCGGCCCGCCTCTAAAATCGGGGAGGGCGGGCTGATGGCGGTACCGATCGACGATTCCGGAGGAGGAAACGAAATGAATGAGGAATTCTACAAGACCCTGAACCAGGCCTATCGGGAGGACTACTTGGGGTCAATGTCCCCAAATATGCAAGAGATAACTTCCAACCATGGAGGCCTTCATTCGCGGCCAATTTCGTCTCTGGGTATGATTTACGAAGATAATGAGGACCTGGTACAAGAACCAACGACAACCACATCAATATCATCATCAACCATCATCAGTCGGTCGGCAGTGGCATCGTCGGCAATAATTGCGACGACCCAAGCTTTCAGCAACCTATCAACTGGCTCTTTGCTCAGCACCACCGATCCCAAAAAGTCGCTGAGAAACAAGAAACAACTCGTCTCCGAGATGGACATGCTGAACAATTTCAAGTCAGCACTAGCTGCCGCTGCTAAAACGGACGCCGAATCGATGACCATAATCACCACCATAACCACGGCTGCAACAATAACGACGGATGCTCGACGACTGACTACCGGCTTCTCGTCCACATCGAGTGCGTACAATGATTTGGGATCTTTTCGACGGTACGAGATCTTCGGTGATGGGACCACTTCCACTGGCAGCACCCTCAGCCTGTGCCAGCAGAATGAGCTGATCGACACGATCATCGAGGGCATCAACAAGATCGAGGACCTGAGCTCACTGACGCCCACACAAATCCTCAAACTTCGCAGTCTGATCAAGTGCGAGAACGAGTTCTTTGAAAAGATCAAGAAGGTCGACAAGAACCTTATCCGGCTGCTGCTTAATCCGATCACAGCCTGCGAACTCAGTGGTAGTAGTACGGACAAGTTCAACACCATCATGGTTAAGTTGGAGCGCAACATCGACACCTTGAAGAAGCTGATCGGACCCACTGATCCAGTTCCTTCGTTTAAGGTGCAGCAGCGGAATGACGCCAGTGTCATCTTGCGCGGTGACGATGACGACGACGAGGGCGACTACAGCTACAGTGCTCAGCTAATACGACACAACTCAAACCTGAACGAGCAACTAAAACTGCTTGAAACCAAAGAGACTGAAATGCATCGAAGGCAGAGAAGCACAAGTGACTCGGACCGCTATGGGTACTTCGGTGCCGACAACTACGTTGACATAGATGCCGAGAACGAGCAGGAAATCTTTCGCCATGGCGACACTTTGGATCACCGGTCCAGTAGCAGCAACATCTACAACAACGATGAGTACATCAAGTCGCTAAAGAAGTCACTTGAAAGGCACAATTCGATGCTGTTTCTGTTGCACCTGCAAAACCCCAGCTATGAGAGGAAAATCGACGACTTCTCGCAACTCTGCGATGAGGAAATGCTGTGCAACTCATCGCAGAGCCCACCGCCGCCCGCTCCGAACAACGAGGAGCCCAAAATTGAGGAAGTGTACTTCGACATCGACGAGGACACGAACAACATAATCCTCGATGAGAACCAAAAGATTTCCACGATGAACCCATTCCATTATGACATACTCCAGATACATCGACGAAGAGAGTCGGAGCAAAACATTCAGAGAGTGCGCGACGAACAGGCCGAAGACGAGGACGATGATGACGAAGACGTCGACGGTGACGGTGACGGCGACGGCGACGTCGACGACGATGAAGAAGGAGATGAGGAAGAGCCTGACGACAGGGGGCAAACACCAGCCCAAGAAAAAGCATTAGTTTCCGTTGGCCATGCTGGCAGCAGCAGTTCTGGCTACCAGCGGCAGCACCTCGCTGCAAATGCAGCCGATTCACCGAAGAAAACAAAGTCAGACTCGGGACTGAGCTCGTTGAGTGGTGTGTCTAGTTGGGAACGGTCACCGATCTCGCCGAACGCCAGGCCAATATCCACGGGTCGGTACAGTGTTTCCACCGAGGACAACAACCCATTTCACACCGCAGCGATGGCAAAGTTCACCCACACCAGGTCTGTGACAATAGCGACAGCATGCTCCCAAATTCCGACAATCCTCAGTACGACAACATCGCTCTCATGTGCCGAGAGGAATGATTTCATGTTCTCCGAGGAGAACCTCAACTACATCAAGGAGCTCTCGAAGAACATGCCCATCTGCTCGGCGTACGAGAATAAATCGATGTTCGATGCGCAACGCGAACGAATTCTGGGCAAGGACAGTGGAACTGTGGACGAGATGTTGGCATGGGATGAGCAGCAGCATGCTGGTGATAGTGTTCGCACAGCCGACCGTGCCACCGAGGCGTCGGCTTCACTATCCGGTGCCGTGGGTGGATCATCACCCACATCGGCGTCAATGCAAAACTTCCCCGACTTGATACGCAATCAATCGGAACAGAACTTCTACGACCAACCGGCTCTGGAGTCGCCCATGCATGATCGCAAATCGACTGTTCCACTCGCAGATCCTTCGCAGCAGCGCCCAGTGCGCGACTTCCTGGGAAGGCAGGGCCGTGCCAGTGCCCAGCCTTCTCCATCGCCGTACTACGAAGAAACAGATATCGACAGCATGGAGAACGGCGCGCACAAGCATCGCAATCTGACCGACCGCCTCGTCTACTATCCATCGTCGAACAGTCTGACAGACTACAACAGTTGCAAGAACCTCGACTATATGGGACAGCCCGAGTATGGCACTGGTGCGCGTCCTCGGTACCGTTACTACTCCTCCCAGCCGTCATCGTCGCAGCATAGTCGCCACCTGGAACAACTGGAGCTACTGCACCAGCAGCAGCAGCAAAAACATATCAGTGACCTACAACACCAGCAGCAGCGCAGTATGGCGCAACAGTCGTACCTACTGAGCCGATCAGGCTACATGAGTCTGTCAACGGAGCCCGTTGAAGATCATCACCAGCATCATCAGCAACCATCCTCATCCTATTCATATCATCAGCAACATATTCATCGCGCTCATCATCAGCAGCAGCAACAGCAGCAACAACATATCGGCAAGCAGAAGCAATCAACTGAGAAGCACGGCAAGTTCCACGTGTGGAGCAAGATCAGTCACATGCTACCTGACCTGAGGTTCAAACGCATGGGCAAGCACAGTCGATCACAGTCACTAACTATGGACATAGAACCAGATGAAGCAGCTTATTCATCTTCATCTGGCTATCAGCAGCAGCAACAGCAACAGCATTACTACCAAAAGCCGCCGCAGAATCATCACGGAATGGACATAATGAAACGATTCACGAAGATACCACCGATGACACGACGCGCCACTCACACTGGTGGCAGTGCACAAGCTCAGTCGTTGTCGGGCAGTTCAACGGGGGCAAAGAAAAAGAAACGCTCGCTTTCGTCTACTGTGAGCAATCTCATGCAAAAGGCGAAGACGTACCGCCGGCACAGTTCTGGAACACGCCCAGGATCGAGCATGTCCGATCCCGGTGAAGAGATGCCAAATTTTACCTCATCGGACAATGATGATTCGACGATGAGCGATACACGCAGGTCGCTTCCACGTGACCCAGACTACTACAGCGCTGGCGACAGTGATCGAATGGAAATGTTCAAGCAGGTCCGACATAGGCCCAGCTCATCGAATAACTATGATCAGCAGCAGCAGCAACAACAGCAGAGGCGTTCGCGAGACGAAGACAGCATGATCCTTGACATTGTGGAAGAGAGAATGCGCTCGTCGTCAATCGACTCATATCAAATACAGCCGTCGGCGTTGTCACCACCAACCCGCGAGGATAAGGAGGAAGCGTCCTACGCAGTCGTCAACAAAGCCCATCGTACACCAACGGAAGCCCCAGCTAAAGAAGAGGATATGTTTCTCAATTCGATGTTCCCCACCGTTGGCGATGCTATTCGACATCACCAACCAGACACTGAATACACTGACGACTACCAAGAACTGCAGCAGCCGCAGCTGCAACCGCATGTATCACCTCCAGATATTAAAATAGAATCAGATCCAGAGGCCGTGACAAGTGCCGACGACAAACGCCAAGAGCGAAGGACATCTGGTCCCCACCTGCAGAAGACGCACTCCATCTTTGTCGAGGATGACGATGTTGACGAGGTCTACACGTCGATGGGCTTTAGTCAGCCACAGATTATAACTCCCGTTATGACACAACCTACCACAACACCGTCGCTAAACGGTTCGCTCGCCTCTACCTCGATGCCGATGACACGGCCCATGAAATGTGGTCAACGCAGTCAAGCCTCTCTTGACATTCCGTTGTGTCGTGACGACGAAGACAACCGTAGCCAGCACTCCTACAGAACGGTGTCTTCGTCGCGCCGCCAAAGCACCGAAGACAGCATCGACACCGACGACGAGTACTTCTGCTACGAGTTGCGTCAGTTGGAAGAGCTCGAGAGCCAAGCACAGCTAGATGCGCAAATGAATCAGGAAGGCCTGTTGTCGCAAATCGACAAGCTCGGTGCTGGCCATCTTGAGGGTGCAGCAGCTCCCCAACCAAGGCCCATCATATACCAGCCTGATCCCGAGGTCAAAGAGCAGATGACAAACGTGCTCGATGAGCTCAAAAGCAACGTTAAGGTATTGGACGACGATCCAGATGAGGAGGAGGGCGGCACTGAAGATGGACCCGAAGATGAAGAAGAGACCGAATATCTAGAGGACGACGACGAAGACGTCCTCTCAAGTGAAGACATCCAAGACAACATGTCAAATGGCGGCATTCCACATCAAATGCCAGCACTTGCGGCACAGTACCACCATCATATGCTGCCCCAGGTTCCACCGCAACAGCTAAACTTTTATCACCATCGAATGCCATCCGCAGTTGTATCCAACCCCAAGCTAAATGTTTACGAAAAATTCGCCAAAGTGACGGACATTCATAGCGCATGGCAGGACAACGATGAGATCGAGGAACAACGGATGCTCAGCGAGCTAAACATGGTCGAAGCGAACATGATGTACGATCAGCAACAAAAGCAGCGTCAGCTGAAAAAGGTGAAGAAAGTGAAGAAACGTCACAGGAGTGCCAGGAAGCTATATGTCGAGGCCGATGACAGTGAAGATGATATTCCGTTGTCGTCCTCTTCGTCGCCATACTCTTCGTGCACTGAGGATCGCCAACATCGGCAGCATGCGGTCACAAAGAGCAAGCGTCGCATTAATAGTGCCGCTATCGGAACCACCCATGAACCAGTGCCACCGTTGTCGCCGGAAGCTGTTGAGGATCAAGTCAAAGATGACGTCCCAGACGAAGACAAAAACAGCGACTCGTCTGGGGCAACATCGGGACCGGACACACCGACAGACATTAGCGAAGATGAAGACGTCGATCAGGCATATGGACAGGTCTTTCAGACCGTACAGAACTACAATGAGTTCAAGGAGAGTCAGCGCAAAGAAAGGTCTATCGTGACAAAAAACTCGTTAGCGGACAGCTCTTCTAGAAAAACAGATGAATTTGTGTTGGCGCACAAACAGGAGCAGGATCGAAAGGATCGCAGGAAATCGTTGGAGCCTCTGCCACTTGTTCCACAAGAACAACAGCAAAATGTGGTACATGAACAAGAACTTCCGCATCCAGAGTCAGTAGAAAATATAACAACAGCAACTACACCACAACAATGCGTCAATAGTGCAATGTCAGCCTCAAATGGCATCTCTGAGGAAACATCGAAAACACCAACATCCGACGATGAGGAGACAGATGTTGTCGGCGATCAAAAGCAATCCGACGGTATAGTCAAAACCAAGGCAATGAAAGCACTCAGCCAGGAGTCAAGCGCCAGTGTTGAGAGTTCAATGAATGGATGTTCCGCGTTAGGTAGTAGCAAGTGGAAACTGCTAAAGACACTGAAGGAAAAAAAGTTGGAAGAGCGCCACAATCAGGATAAAATCAAAGAGGAAGAGCTGTCTAAGGACAAGGATAAGGTAATGTTCGGAATTGGTTTGGTAACTGTATTCTTTGTCATTTCGTTTCATCGCTTTAGTTTGCGTGTGCTCACAAGTTTCGACTAAGTCACTTTGTCAGCAGTATGCTGTGTGAGATGAAACACTAGATTCGCTTATAAACAATTTTACCCCTTGTAAAACTTCATTCAATGACAAATTAGTGCGAAATTTCCAGAGCTCATACTGAGTTTCCAATTTGTAAGCACTGCGCTGAATTTGCGCAATTCAAACGAAAGTTTTTTTCGCACATCAATTTATTATTTCGCAGAGTGTAAGGAAAGTATTCAGCACAGTTTTCGTAAAATCAGCCTTCCACTTCTGATTAGGGCAGGAAGTTCGTTTCTTCTTACTTGTGTAAACCTAGAATTCTCAGCACTGCGCTGAATAAACTTTGCGACAGCCATTTATCAGTATTCTTTAGCAGTACCAGAGTAGACTAGGTACTGCTGAATTGGCCATGAAATACTACTGGCTATCACTGCACATTTATGATTAAATATACCTAAAAAGGCAGGAAGGGAAGGTTGTCAGCGCTTATAAATTAAATTTAACTTCCAGCTACCAGTGGACCATTTAGAAAAAGAGATTTATACACTCAAATTTACAGCAAAATATTTTTCGGATGCTATTCAAGTGGGCTTTTCGCAATCATTATTTTAAGCACTCTGACTTATTACATTTATTTTCTTTTCCGAAATTCAACAGAATGGATCTGGACCAGGTGATGTGGGTGGACGTGGCAATGGCCATCCAGGTGATAACCCCTTCTACAGTAATATTGACAGTATGCCGGATATACGACCCCGCAGAAAATCGATACCACTGGTATCGGAGCTTGTAAGTACAAATTCACTTTAATTATTGTTCTATTAAATATTTAACAAATATACCAACAATACATCTAAAGTCATATTAAAAATAGGAAAATACTATCATTATGAAAATTTCACGCAAAAAAAAAAAAAAACTTATCTTGGGCGAAACAAATGAAACAAACAGAATTACATTTTTACTATAAATTCATATTCTTTAGTGTATTTATTTTTAAAATATATTAATGTCTGTTTTTTTTATATTTGTGTGACTCATTAAAAAAAAACACACACACAAATAAAAATTTCCTAAAAATTAATATTGGACCCAAAAAGGTGCTCAAGGTGAATGTCCAGAATTTCCAAAAGTTACTAGTCGTTTAGTTCTTCATTAAATCACTTTTTCTTATATTTATTTATTTATCTATAATTTTTGTTAAATCAAAAACAAATTGTTTATAGTGTTTTGTTCTTTGACTATATTTAGTCGTAAAGAATTCACGTTCCAGTAATATTTTGGCATATTTAATATTTTTTCTAAGCTTTTTCGTATATCTACACAATTTCGCATTAAAAAAAAAATAAAAAAACACACACAATTTATAAAAATTAGAACAGCAATAGTAAAGAGAAAATGAAAGCAAAATCTTAAATCACTTTATTATTTTGCTGGATATTAAAAGAAATAAATAAGAAATTTAGTAAACATTTGACAAAAAGTTGCACCGTTCACAGTTGAGCATGTGTTTTCGTATTATATTTATTCGTTTCTTATAAATTCGCTGATGTAGAATATTTTTGTCACTTTACTGCTATATATCATTATCACGTTACAAATAAAAAAAATCAAATACTATTTTCCTACACTTCTTTGTTGTTGTTAATGAGCTTGTTTCAGCTGCGTGGTATTACATATGTCACTCACTTGAGGTTTTCATTTAAATACTTTGGCAGGGAATTAGGGCGAGGGTTGATTTTTCGTACGGGTTTGTTCAATTGGTTGGGAGTTAATTCTGCAAGGAGGAGGCTGAGGTAACCTGCTGTTGAATGTACACTAGTCCAAACTGTGTCTCTCATTAAGTATGGGCAAAATATTTATCTATTTTTTTTTATAACCCAATCATAGAGGCCAGTCTCACCCCATTTAATTTGCTATCTTGTTTCTTCCTTTATTGATGACGAAAACTCCTACCTGGATAATGTAAATATGGATCAGCTATTTAATGGGTAGCTTTTTTGCAGACAGTTCGATGCTATGAATTAAATAAGTGAAAACTGAAAGTGCTGCATTAAAATTAACCTAGTTTGGCATAGCCGACAAATCGACTAACATAATGTAGTCACACATCGGCTCAACGTATTATTTTCACACTGACAGCTCAAGAAAGTCCGGTAGAAAAGGTGTCGATTTACGCCTGAAGAACATTTCAAAACTATGGACAAATGGATTTGTAGTCTTCCTCCTTTCTGCGATGAGAGACGACCTAGTTCCTGTCGTAACATAGATGCATGTGGCGGAGTTTACACCCAGCTAACTGAGCACTGAGTTAATCGTTATAAGAGCAATCCTGGTTTCACTTTCATATAAAACCTCAGACGTTCTCGTGTTTGAAAAGATCTTCTCGTGAGATGTTCTCGTGTTTGAAAAATACATAAATATAAGTTCATCTTCAGGGACACCTTGATCCATTTTTCTGGCTGCCAACTTCGTGTTTCCTTCAATGCTATATGTCAAACGCTGACTGCTGGTAATGCGAAACCAAACCGAGTATAGCTGCTTCTATGAGGGAACCCATTGGTTAATGCCAGTTTAGTCGGTTTATCGGTTTGTAAACATTTATTTAAATTCGATATGTTGGCTGACGCTAATACGAAACTTTTCCAATGAATAATGAAATAATGAACGTGTGACACCTACGCTCTGTGTGAGGAGTCAAATGGTGCAAGCGGTAAGTGAAGCCATATATTGTTCTAACAACGCAGTCAACTGAATATTAAGCGTATTCTGTGTGTGTAACTTTCTTATTTCACCCCAACTGAAGGTGGTCTTGTGGTAAATGACTTTCTATGGACACGCGTCTGGGAAATACGGAAATGAATGAAAGTAGAAGGGAGCTTCAACACTGCCTTCGAAGCCGCATTCGGTCAGCAGGGTTGAAAGTGTAACTACGAGTATCTACATTTTCCATTTGGGGGAATTGTAAATACATACATCTGTGTCGTTTTTTAGTGTTCCGCCCAGATGCTCATGAGGTCAATATCAGTTTGAAATTAAAATCGCAACGGACATGGAAACTTTGCGTGCTCAACAATTTCAAATGAGATCCCCTTGATGTGGGTGAACATGAAGACACATCAGGATCAGGTCGCTGCGCGTTTCATAAATCTTGAAAAGATTTGTTATGCGGCTCTTTGTAACATTCCCTGTGTAGAAATTAATAAAATCACTTCATTGAACGGTTTCAATGGGTCCTGATGACTCTTGACTTATTCCACTGCCATTCATCTGCGCTTGAAAATTTCGACCTGTTGGCAGTCATCCATTCTAAATCAAATACGGCAATGTTCACTCCCGCATGTTGAATGGATTTTCCCTGAGTGTGGGCAGTATTCCCTGTTTATAAGTCTACAAAAGTGTTCTGTAGCACCGACTTAGCTGTACGGTTAGTTCATCTCTGCAGCATCCTCAGTGGCACCCCTCTCACAAGATTCCACCGTCCGTTGCAGTGCTCTTAATTTTCAGTCAATTATTAACACAGGCCTCGTTCTGTGACCAAGTCCGCTCCCTATTTTGTTGGTAAGTCTTGTTTTCCGGTACCACCGGTCAAGGCATTCCTTTAAAGCTTATAAGCACTTAAGCTGTCTTATTAAGTTCCGAGAATTGTTTTAATCTTACTTGCTTGTCCTTCATCGGAATACGGATTACTGATTCTACCACAACGCAAAGTTGTGTGAAAATCCTATTAAGTCCATCGAAGCATTCAAAATTGTTATGCTCAGTGGTGTTAATCGCTATTGATCGACGAATTGCAAGTTGCAGCTGTTCCATCATGGTACAATTTACGCCCCCTTATCTGAGTCGTATTTTATGGCACAGTTCCAGTGTCCTGCTTTTTTTTTTTTGTTGTATTCACATTGCTGAAGAAACAGATTTATCTATCTAATCGCTCGCGATGTTTTGAGTACGAGAATTCCAATCCCCTTCAGCCACGAAAGGTGTTTCAATTTTTAAGAGTGACTTGAATGACTTACGATAAAATTATGAACTGCGTCGCATCCTTTTCACAAGTAGACCAATACAATATTTTATTCTGTATTTGCGCTAGAGGTGAGCCAATTGCATTTATTTGCCAGCTGTCAGAAAAAATGCTGATTGGAAATAAAAAACCTGATATTAATTAATATGCTTTGTCGCCCCAAAGTCATCTCTTTTGATGGTGAATCTGTGCGTTAGTGTGTCCATCACTTGTCGCTAATTGCTGTCGTCAGTGACAGCTAAATAGAAACTAACTCGTCGAGGTCAAAGGGTTAGACGTCCTGTGGGTAGTACGTTGAATGTTAAGCGTGTCTCTAAGTGTCAAGCTGGACTATTTTGCGAATTTCAATGCATCCTCGTAACGATATTTTTCTGACAGTTACCCTTTTTAGAAAAACAGTCCAAATCAAAACTCTTTTAAAAATTGGTTACTTTTGTTGGGATAGCTTTCATCTTTCCCTTAGTATGCTTGTATATTTTTAAAACAGGCAAATAGCTCAACGCTTAGGCCGCCATCTATCAATTTTTTTCGAAGTAAATGTTTGTATGCTCGTTACTTTTGATAAGAGTTTTTACCAGCTGCCACCCTTTGATGTAGCGAGCGTCACTTACACAAAAACCAAGCGCATTTTGAAAGAAAGCCATTTTTTCATCTGCCAAAAGAAATATTATCTGAAACATATGAAACTTGTCTGCTCTGTCTTGTTTCATACTCACTGTATTTTAAAAATATACCCGATACTCCACTTTTAGACTGGCACAATCCTCTACTACAATCAACTAAACATGTCATATAGTGTCAAAAGGAAAACGGTTTTAAAATGCTTGTTTGCAACTCGTTACTTTCGTTGTTCTCTGGCCACTACTTGGAAATCAGTCTCTCGTAATCTTTCGATAAAACTATTTCCACAGCTAGTTGCTAAATAATTTAGGCAGGTGCCTCATCATACAGCAGATTTCTATAAAACAGCAACATTGATGCTTAACAACACTTTTCGTCCTTTTTAACGAACGTTTTCAAACTGCCATTAAAGTTCTTCGTTAGATGTTTATTTATTTTTTAATCATATTCATAATCCTATTTTGAGCCAATAAATTGCTGCATAAAATGTATGCAAATTGAAAAAAAAAAACGTCCATGTAAACCATTTTTATAGCGAATTAAAATGATTGTAGACCAGTGTGACCAGAGTGCCCAAATGCCCTTCCTAAAGGGCGGATAAAATTACCCTTCAAACTGCAATGGAAAACCTTTTATGGCCATCTTAGGCTTTTCCTTGCAGTACTTTTATAAATAATAACAAAAATGACAGCAAAAGGTTGTAACAAGTAACGTATAGCGGATGTCACTTTTATCCGACTAGATTTATACCTTTGACGGGATTTTTAAAATTCGAAAAGTTTGGATTCTGTTTGATGTACATTTATATTGTTTAATAATTCCACCAGTTCCAACCATTTAAATTTAACAGAAAAGGTTTGGGTAAACAAGGGATAAAAAAACCCAAAATGAAAAGAAAAAAACAAAGGCCGAATTAAAAATAAAAAAAAACTTACGTCAAAAAGTTCATTGCAACGCATGATTTTTTTTATCATTTAAAAGAATATATATACAACAACTATAGATATGTTTTACACATTTTTTCATATATGTTTGAGTTATTGTAGAATACACTAATAATTTAGCTAAAACTTTGTTTACTACTTTATTTCCACAAATTTAGCTTAGAGATGATTTTTTGTTCTGTTAATAGATAGTCACCGTTGATTTTATTAATTTGTTTAATACTTAAAGTATAATAACTAAAACTAATTAAAAAAAATGTACTCACCCAATTTCAAACACATAAAAAAATAAATACACAGACAATGGCAGCAACAAAAAGAAATGCTGGACTGACATCAGCAGTGCCTCGGGCGACGCTCAACGATGAAGAGTTGGTGAGTACTATTCGTCAATAAGAAATATTTTCCAATTTTTAACAGATAAATACGTTAGCCTTTTATTCAGTTGTTAGCAGAGTTTTGCAATGCTCTTATAGTGAGACAAGGATCTATAAATGTTTAGAAGATCGGTTAAAAAGGGTGTGCGATCGAATCTCTATAACTATCTTGATTTTATTTCAGCCGTAAAGTTAGTCCGAATTAATGCCACATACATCACTTAAGAGCACCCGATTTTCCAAAGAAATAATTGTGTTTAAACTAGACTTCTATGCAAACAAGGAGAGTGCAAGGGGTCACAATTTAATGCTGCTGCTTTGAGAAGCTATCTCAAGGCAGTTTTATTGGCGACGTGGAAAAAATAGTCAGATATAATTTTTAATTTGTGATTTTCCGGCAGATTAACCTGAGACTCCCTTCTCAGCACTCAGCAGTGGGTCGCACTAACCACTGCGCCCAGGTTGAAAGCTATAACTCGCAAATGTGCACCAATCATGAATCAATTTAGGACTGCTTCGGTGTTGCCGGAAGGTGAAGTTTTCCTTGATTTTAAAAAAGTTTTCCTCGATTATAAAGAAGTTTGCTACTAACAAAGAAACCTTCAAAAATGTGGGCGTGGCGCTATTGACATTTATTTATTTATTAATTTTGATTTATTTATATAAATATTTTACAAAAAAGATTAAATTCAAATATTTTGGTCTTTATTTCGGTGTATAGCTAAAAATACTTAAAAAAAAAACTTTCGCAAAAACTACTCTTGCGATTTTAACAAAGCATAGATCCATTTTAGGTGTGCGGTTCGTCAGTTTCGCACAACGGAAGGTGGAGTCGTTTGCGCTGTCCCGGCGATTTGAATTGAAAATCAATTAACTCGTAGATTTCCATAAATAGCTCTCAGACTTACCCCCTCTGAACCGACTAACGTGTTTATCTGTATTCGAACAAAAACAATATTTGATTTCCATTTTTTTTTTCGCGTATTAGAAAATGCACGTTTATAAGAAAGCGCTGCAGGCACTCATCTATCCAATCTCGTCGACGACACCGCATAATTTTGTACTATGGACAGCAACATCACCCACGTACTGCTACGAGTGTGAAGGTCTCCTCTGGGGTATCGCTCGACAGGGTGTACGATGCACCGAGTGTGGCGTAAAATGTCACGAAAAATGCAAGGACCTACTAAATGCTGACTGCCTTCAAAGTAAGTTTACCTCTGAACATATTTGTATTTACATATACATATATATAAAAATTAAGTTGTCGACAAAAACAAAACCACCACCACCCGTGCTCTTGACATGTTAAACTATTGCCCTTGAAATCAAATTGAAATTAAAGGCTCTTTACAGGGTCCTACTTAAACGCACTTAACCACAAGTCACAACATGTCAATGTCAAGGACGAATAACTTGTTTCCACATTTAATTGATTTGGCGGTAACGATGCAACCACAAAACTGGAAAAGGATTGCTCAAAATCAATTAAATTTCTCCATAGAATTTCGGCCACTCTATTTGACATTTATTGAAAATTTATAATTAACGCACACCACAAGTGTGCGATGTACGAATCAATGCAAGACTGCAAAGTTGTGGGTCATACTCAGTTAACCAAACTAATATGATTTGCGGTTCCTTAGTCTTTGTGGGCACAACTCGATAAAAAAGTGTTTTGTAAACTACCTTCCTGGCAGTGACTATCTGCAACATAATTCAGTTAATATCAGTGTGGTGGGCTTTTTGTTATAATTGAATTGACTCCGTTAGAGTGGGACCAGGGATTTTTGCTATGGTATAATTTGATAAAACTACCTTTGTTAACAGTCATTCTCTGCCACGTTATGCATGGGGTGGGTACTCATACTCGTTATAATTCAATCAACTATCGGTCTGGATCGGACCAAAGATATAAGGACAATCGTTATGGATGCACAGACAAGCCACTCAAATTCGTAAGTGTATCACAAAGTTAGTTGCGATTGAGCCTGTAACTTACGTCTAAAGTTAAAAATCAGTCCTCTGGTGGGTGATGCAAAACGGCTGGTTTAAGAGAACGCCACCCACTTCCTCAGTATAATTCTCATAAGAGATGAACTTCGAAAAGGAAGAGAAATTTGTACCCACACGAGAGAAGGACTCGCCTAATGTCGTGCGCCTGTCAGCAATAGTTTTTGTTATTGGCACAACCACCAATAAATGCATTGCAACCTTATGCACACATACACTCACATGTCTGCCTTAAAATAATTTGAAATTAGGAGTAGCGGGATTACCCTCCCCCTGCATCGGCCCAGGCAAAATTTCGTAGAGTTTTGCTGGAAAATGACAGAATGATTTTTCAATTTCAAAAGGATACAGTTAATATTGTAACGAGAGGATATAGATAACAAAACTTAGTTTGATTTGTAGCTTGACAAGCTCTATTTCCGATAGGTTAATTGCAATTCGAAGAATAGCTGATTGTATGTCTAGTACACACTTTGATGAATTCCTTGCATTCATGAACGGAGTTCAAAATTAATTAATTCCATCTGTCATCCAGTAGAATATGAATTGATTTCAAATCTATGCAATAAAGACTGTGGTGCACACAGGACTTTAACAGGAACTGCTAATAAATAGGATTTTCGGGTCATTGTCAAGTTCAATCAATACGTTTCGATAGGACACATATTTGCACCTGAACGGAAACGGTTTTGAAATAGAGAGATATTTGATATAATGCATATCGGGTCCAACAATGGAGCATCGGAGCAACTGCCTGCAAGGAGTCCATGTATATATTCACACCTAATGGAGTAGATAATAATTGGACGCATATTCATCAAATGAATTGATTTTCAAGGTATATTTTAAAGCCAGTTTGGTTGTACTATGCAAGCGACTTGGGCGATATTCAATCTACCTGCAAGGTACCTGCTGTCGGAGGTTAGTTTTGTCGGATTCGTAACGCTTTCTGTAGCATCAAACTGTTCATTTATCAGTTTACAACAAAAGGATCTTCTCTTGGGAACGCGTTGGAATGTTCACAGGGGATATGTGGGTTGAATATGCATTTCTAAAAAAACGAAAAACTTTTTCTACCTCTGGCAAACGCTGCATTGTTTGAATTTTGTCGACAGTGAAGGGTGGATTAGCAGGGGCGCATGTTTCTGTAGTGAGTTGGAAATGTGTACTAGCCCAGCAATATTGAGTTCCTTTCTCCGAATTGTTAGGCTAATATGTCGCAGCTTTCCTCCGATAGGGCAGCGAAAAATGCTTCCGGATGATTCAAGGTCAAGTATAATTCTTAAAAAAATCGAGTAATCGTGCAGTAAGAGGGCAAAAGGCCATGTACATCGATATCGCCCAGCTCCAAGCTAAAAGCCTGGATAGTTGATACTCCAAACTATTTTTGTGCAGAGAATACTATAATACGCTACACGTGTCTTCGTCCTTATTGCTATTTTGTAGCAGGCATTGAAAAATGCTTCCGGATGATTCAAGGTCAAGTATAATTCTTGAAAAATCGAGTATAATCGTGCAGTAAGAGGGCGCATTTTTAAGGCCATGTAGAATGATATCGCCTAACTCCACGGTAAAAGTCTGGACAGTTGATACCCCAAACTATTTTTGTGCAGAGCATCCTATAATACGCGCACCTTCGTCCACCTTGCTGTTTTCAGTGGTACACACTCGTAGCCGACAGGTGCTGCATAGCAGGGCAGTACGGTGCAGATCCCTCTCTGGCTAGTTCCACTGACTTTTCTTCACCTTCTTAGACCCACTCTGTTCTGACAGCCAGAATCGTAATATTTAAAGCAGTTTTAAGATACGAGATTGGAAAATTCTCTCACCCAACGCCAATAACAGAACTAACATTTAGCCATTTGTTTTTTCCACCAACAGGAGCAGCCGAAAAGAGCTCCAAACACGGCGCCGAGGACAAGGCAAACTCCATCATAACCGCGATGAAAGAACGAATGAAGCAGCGTGAGCGTGAAAAGCCCGAAATATTCGAACTAATCCGGTGAGTGGTAGAGTTAAGATTTAAACGCCTACCTTGCCTCTCCTATAACTTTTTAGAATATTTTTCCTTAACTAACCTATAAAAACAATTTCTCTTAAAATAATTATTTAAACAAACAAATATTCTACATTAAATACAAAAAATCTATATGAGAAAACAAATTTTATTATATAACATAAATATTTAACAAAATGCAATAAAAAAATATACCATATATATATATATGCAATGTAGAGCGGTATTCAGCGTTGAGGAAAAATCTCATACAGGTCATATGAAAGCAGTGAAACAAAGCGTTTTGGACGGAACTAGCAAGTGGTCAGCTAAAATAGCAATAACAGGTTTGAATGAATGTTCATTGAACTATAAAAAACAAAAAAAGCTCCAATTGTTAGACAAAAAAAAAAAACAGAATACAACAGAAACTAGAAAATAAAAAAAATACAAACGATTTAAAAAAGTTGTAATTGTACAAGAAAAACAATAAAAAATAATTTACTTTTCCGTTTACAAGTAAAACAGCTTCAACTGCCGTGTCTGTCTTGTTTGTTTTTTTTTAATTTTAATGTTTTAGTTTTTTGTATTTTGTGTTTATTTTATTGAGATAATGCAATAAAAATAAAAATATATTATAACTTTGCCTGGTGTTCACGTTTAGTGCAACTATTTGGCGTCAGTTAATGTATTTCTTTTTATTTTTAATCTAAATATAAAATATATTATTTTCTACTACTATGTGCGTCGATATAAGATGTGTTCTAAATATTTAAGTGTATTTTTTTCCAAAAATAGTTTTACTGTAATAGTTGTGTAAATAGTTACATAGTATATTTTAAAGTTATTTTCCAGTGTTTGAGTAGTTTTTTTTATTAACTTGGTTTGTCGAAACTGATGGGCAAGGGTCGTTCGTCCTGTTTGGCTCTTCGTAATGCTTGTGAGTAAATTATTGTCGCCAGCTTTGGGAATATATTTTCTCTTTTGATAAACCTGAAATTGGTAGGTTGACGGCTTTCGTTACCCAAATATTCGCAAGGTGATTTTTTGTTCATCGAGTTTCATTTGAGGTCTACTATGACGTTTAATTTACCCACCATTTTTACATAAATGAAATGTTGGTAAAATACGATTCGATGTGTTTACCTTTTAATTCTATATACCAAAAGAATAAATTTTACTAGTATTTACAGTTCCATAGCAACGCCAAAGTTTATAAAAAAATCGAGTGCTACAAATGGAAATTCGAAAATAGCAAAGTCTTTCGTTGGAATAATAACCCTAGTGGAAGTTCCACAACACCTCCTATTTTGTTCCAACCCCTCTGTTCTGGTTCGATAAAGTTCCTTCAGTGAGGCAGCCGTCGGCATCCACCATTGACTATATTTTTAACTATCTTTGATCAGTATAGATGGATAATTAAGGTTATTGGGTCTTTTTACCATCGAGGCTGTATATTTTGTTTAAATAGTTTCAAAAGGCGCAGTACTTTTTTCACATTTTAAAATTAATAAAATAATTCTGCTGACCGGCTAACACCTCACCCGATCGTCCGTACACAATGATTGTTTCATATTCTTGGAAGTTTTTACTTAACGAAAAAATTTAGGATCGGTTTTTTTGCTTCAATTTGTTAATTTTTTGCAAGACGGAGAGACCATGCATTTCACCAAAAAATTAAAAAAAATCAGTAAATGCCAAACGATCAATAGTTCTAAAGAAAGCAAAGACTGGCAAGTACGGAGGGATTGGATTGCACGATCAACGATCCTGTCAGACAATCAAGCTGATTGGCAGTATTATAAGTTGTTTTCAGCCACTTTTGAGTATATGAAAACGACCGTCTTACTTGCCGTCTACTTGGTTGTTTTTTTTGTTTTAAATGATACTAGCCGATCATGTTCCATGATCGATAGGGCGACTATTCTTCCTCTTTTTCGCTACTAAATCTTCTCTGATTTTTTACATTGTCCTCTTTTTTTTAAATGTGTATTTTTTTGCCAAAAGAGGAAGAGTACCTCCTCAAATATTACAAAAATGGTAATCTTGTATTGATTTTCAAAGATCAAGTCAATTCGTCTTACAAAACCTATAAATTTTGATGGTTAAAATGTGCTTTCACCATTTTTGGCTTTATAGGTATTTTTACTCAGAAAAATATTCTTTTTTATGTGATTGAAAAAATGGTCACCGTAATGATCGGTAATCGTTATCCTTCTTCTAATTGTAAAATGTCCACTTTTGAGTTGGCAAAAATCGTCCCTCCACTTGAGCACATAAATTGATAGCAACCTTTATCATTCTGCTGAAAAATCATTCTTACCTTCTTTTCGTGTTTGCGGAAATGACTTATCTAAGTCGGTCTTCCATCATAAGCATAATATCCTCTGGCAACTCATCGTGCTTGCTTAAATTCTAGAAGCGATTGACCCTCATTATGCTGTATCAGAACGCAATTTTCTCTTCTACAACCACTTTTGATTCTTTTTTCCATCTTGGCGAGGTATCTAGTATCTGTTGTTTTGCTTTCTGGATCAATTACGGTAGGCTCAAAACCACTTTTCTTAACATAATTCCGATTCGTCTTCTGAAGCATCTTTAAGGCTGGTCTCTTTGCTCTTCTTTGTTGTAACTCAGTCTGATCATAATCTTCCGGTGGTTGCATTTAGGGTCGTCACTTCGTAGCTTATGTTGGTTGTCACGGTATTTTCAATTGTATCGTTTAAAATATTTTTAATTGGTGTATTTGAAACTAAATGTTTCATCAATTAATGTTTTTTGTTTGTATTTTTTTTCCTTACATTCATATTTGTGTACAAATTATTTATTTATGTATATGCATAGGTATATTTTGCCGTGTAAATTTGTCGTTCTCGGTGTAAAATTCTTTTAATATTTAATCATTTTCTTTATACAAAAACAAAATTTTATGTGTAATTTTAAATAACTGTTGTGTTTTTTTTTATTTTCACTAAATCTGCGAATGATATTTTACTTCAAAATAGTTCTAAGGGATGAAATAAGGAAAACTCACTACTCCACTAAACTTATATGACTACTAATTTTAAAAATTATGGCTCTTTGCATATTATGTATTTGATACCATACTTAAATTTAGCGCTCCAAGCTAGACTAGTACTTAAGTATTTAAGAAATGCCTACAAGGATGCTTTCGGCGTGATTCCTTTATAGATATTTTAGTTTTTTATTTTAATATACTTGTTTGCCAGAATGTGTATGCTGTTCGAAGTTGTACTGCTTTCCGCCTAAAGCTAAATAAGACAAAAATTTAGGAAACTTCAAAATTTGTTCTAGGCAACGCTATAAAGCAGCAAGATGCACCACTTGGAAAATCCACCAACAAAAATAAGAAACACATTGTTTCCATATTCGACACTCTAAAAGCATTTTTATTTTCATTTTGTATTTAATTTTTATTTATTTTCTTATTACATATCTGCTTATCACAATAGTATATATTTTAAATAAAATAAAAAATATTCATATGCCTGTACAAAATAAATTGCATAACAGAAAACTGCAAAAATCAACCCCATTAAACAAAATAGATACAATTATAACAATTTAAAACTTAAACAATTAAACATTAAAACAGAAAGTATTCAATAGAAATTTATAAAAAAAAATATTCAA
The DNA here is from genome assembly GCA_948293265.1 of Cheilosia impressa. Classification (NCBI taxonomy): domain Eukaryota; kingdom Metazoa; phylum Arthropoda; class Insecta; order Diptera; family Syrphidae; genus Cheilosia; species Cheilosia impressa. The sequence continues at coordinate 4,911,184 of OX411885.1, read as the reverse complement.
ACATAAATCCAACTTAATCAAAACTGTCTAACGCGAATTTATGTATGTGTTTGATATAGAAAAGTAATTTGAAAAGAATTAAAAGAAAAAATGATCCACCACCTTCAAGGATGGGATCGATTGTTATATTCGAATTCCCTTCATTTGTTCCCTGTTTCCTTGTTTAAAATACAATAAACTGCATGAAGCACTTCGATTCCTGAAAATAACCTTTCATAAAAATCAACCTGTTTGCCGTTCGAGTTTTACGGCGAGGGATATGGGGGACTCAGAAAATCTTCAATTTCATCACAACTTAGTTCAGGTGTATAAAATTGTTATTCATCATAAATTTGTTGTGGTTGTGGCCATCGAGCTTTGCATTGAACCTGCTTCCGCTGTCATGGTTGCTGGAGCTATTCAGTTATTTTTTATTCATTCAATGGACTAATAGAGTTAAATTCTTTTTTAAATGGTAACAAGCAGCTTTGACCGGTTTCCAGTGGACCTTATTCTTTGCAATTCTGTAGTTCAAAGAGTTTTTTTATTTTGTCTCCAGTTTAAATGTGCCCGCTTCTCGAAAGGAGCATTCAAAGTTATCTGCAAACTGAAAGCAACACAGATTTATAGCCCAGCACCAGTTGAAGTGTGTGTTTCATCAACTCTTTTGCACTTTCTAGATGCTCAATGACAGATTAGGTATTCTCTGAAAATGCATTTTGAGTCATAATTACTTTTCTCGGAAAACAAATAACTGTCGGCACATTTTAGGGACTTGCGTAGTTCATGAACCTTGGACGTCTAACCACAACCCATTCGGTTAGAATTAGGTGTAATCCATAACCCGCTTAGTTGGTGGCAACTATCCATTTGCATTGTCCAATTTCAATTTTAGCATCCCTCTGAACCACGAGTTTAACTAACTCGGTTCTGCCATATCGGTTTGTTGGACGTTTTGCAATCAGATGTAGCTGCCTGTATTTGATGAGATTTCGTTGCTAAAATCTGCAGGCCGTTGCATTGGCTGGTTATCGAATGGAAATATTTTTGCAAACGGAATTTCTCAGATATTCAGAGTTCAGACAGCATTGCAGATATTTTTCTCCTGTTGAAATACTCGTACCTTCGAACACATCTTTCCAGATACGACTCAATTGGGAGAACTTGTTTTAAAATATCTGAATGTCCGGTGTTAACCGTCAACAGTGCTTATAACTTTTGTTTTGTCCAAATGGTTCGCTTTAACACCTTCACTTCCTTACTTTTGTAGAAAAACCATAGCACAATAGCAAGCTGATTGCAGGCCAGTTTATTCGAATACTTATTCAATTCAGCGCTGTCGAACTGAGTGAAAGAAATCGCATTTTGGTATAAATCAATCCATCTAATCGAGTTGGTTGAGCGCAGTGCCCGTAATAGCTTACCCCAATATACGAGTTCAGCTAAATGAATGGAAAACATGCAGCTGCCTTAAAACGAAGCCTGAAATGGAAGGACAATTATATTTCCCACAGTAACCGCCGTGTGTCTTATAATGTAAAATGTACCCCTTGCAGCTATAACTTTCAACTTTCAAGTTTTTAAATCGTTTCAATTTCTTGCAATTGTTTTTGTGCAACAAAAGTGGAGCTGAAAAAAAAACCAAACAATTTTATATAATTACGACAATGACCTAGAATCCACTCAGCACATTACGCAACGTACATTTTCCAAAGGCCACCTAAAAAATTCATCAAGCAAGAGACTTAGCAAATTTAATTGAATGCCGATACGGAAGAAAATATACAAACACGTGCGATTTTTTCCCCTGAGAGTTATAAATTTGTAAATATCTTGCGGTTGAGGCGGCTGGGCGGAGTGTTTAAAATTCTTTTTGCCCACTTTATACCAAGCAACGTTAGCGTTTGGCTGACATTAGTGTCTTGAATTTTGAATGGGCCTTGATTGTTTTGTAGGCCACAATATGTAATTTTGTGTGGGAAATTTAGCCATTGTAGGTTCGAAAAACTTCACCTGGACTCTGGACACGACAAATGATTATTAGATTGTTATTATTAGCGGAAAACCAATACGGGGGAAGTTCAGCCTTACAGTATACCAACTGCATTCAGATACAGGTTTCACAGGTTTTTGCATTTTTAAGGGGTTTTAAAAAAAAATCCACCAGAGTTGCGTCTGGATACCATACAAATTTTAAAATGACAAAGTGAAAGAACATTTTGTGGGCTTCCAGACATAGAAGCGGAATAAACTAAAAGGGCACTTTCAGTTTCGTCTTTGGATAGTTTTATATTTAAGAGAGCGAAATTTACCCACTCCAGTGTGACCGTTGTGCAATTTGGCACTTTTTCCAAGAGCCTGCCACAATTTTCTGTCATTTTGGCCCTTTTTTAGTTGAAGAAGGCGCTTCACAAAATTTTCAAATGCTGTTATTTGCAAGCAAAAACCTTTTAAATGCAACGCATGGAACACTTTTATAGAGTTTAGTGAACCATTACTTGTTAAATATCCTTCAAAAATTCTGCATAAGCTATTCTGCTTGGAAAATGACACGTTTTTCCTCATTGGCACTTTTTCTTGCGACGTTTTAGAATTCTGTGATGGTCACGCTGCCTACTTAAAACTTTTTTTACATAAAATTGGATGTTAACCGATGTACTCATGTGTCAACTGCACGTGAAGAAAGTCCGTATCTCTTCGACGGGCATTAGTTTGTAAAATAGCACATTTGCCCGCATCCACATACGCTCTACCAACTTGAGTCTCAGATTTAAATTTACGGAAGCTCCAGTTGCGAAATTTGTATGGAAAATATGGCCACGTTGAACTACTTCAATTTAAAAGCGAAGCAAAAATATTCTTATTGGTAAGGCCCCCTGTTATTATTTCTGATTGTTCTCGAAAGATTGACCTTTTGAAATAGCGCTGAGTATCCTCTGCATCATGATATTTCCATTGCATCTTTGTCGTCCGCTTAAACGTATGCCTGGCTTTCGACTGAAAAAAGCATCGAACAAGACTGTGTATCTGGCCCAGCAAGTGGTAACACCACTGCTGACCTTCAATCGTCCTGCGGAGTCTGACTTCGAGCACAGCTAAACCACCGCGGGACTTTTCGCTTTCGAATTATTCAATAATGCCATTGTTTGAAATTACAAAGAACTTTTAATTATTCCTGTTTTTGGATTGCTTTTGTTAAAACAATATGTTTATGTGTTTTACAGTGGTCTGCCTTTGATGTCGACATTTTTCAACAATATTATTTACGCTGGATATATTAATGTAAAAATGCGCGCTTACATCCATAATTACCTAACCTTTAGTCCTGCATGGGACACTTCTGACAAATGGAAACGTTAACCGTTGATTATATTTACAATCAGATCGATTTCTATTTTATTGGAAGCCTTTCACCGATTTTTCTTTGTACTTTTGCTGATATACAATCCTCGAGGATAGGGTTTGTTGCAATTAATTTAACTCATACCCTGCAATTATCACCTTCATATGAATAGTATTTCAATGTGTATTCGACATTACTATCTCATACCTCTTCCTACCTAACCTAACCTTGAGAAGTATCGCTCAGAGGTGCTTTGAGGCTTGAAGGATAATTTCAACTTTTTGGCATTCAAATCATCAACTTGGTATTCAAATTCAATGCGAGTTTGTCTGCTTTTTGCCAACACTTTGAAGCAAATTCTTATTGCAAATGAATCATTTATAAAATGAAAGAAGCTTATGCATTATGAAGTAAGCACTGTTCTCTCTGGTAGATATGTATCTATGGGATGACGTGTAAGAACCGCGGATTTTTCAACGGCTTACAATTCACGGTAAAAATTTTTATATTGCAGACATTCGTTATACATATATAATCTACTATCACACGTATAAGGAGAAACCCTCTAAAAGCACTAGATGCATTCTTTTACAGGCAATGTGTCGAAACACTCTCAAGGAGTTAGGCACCTTAGGCACAAAGCTGCGCCACTCCAATTTTGACAGGAAAATCTGTTTAATATCCAACTTGGCGAGTAGCCAACTGAATAGCTGACGCTCCATCACAGCAACGCGGGTCTTCGCAGGACACAAACACAATTAAATTGGCAGCTGATAACACTGTCCATCCTTCATCCACGATTATCCTCCATCAATTGTACTGACATTGAACTGATTTTCTGTCTCCCCATTCGTCGTGATTATTAGACTGCTCTTATGTTTTGTTAAATCTCTATATTATCTGCGTCTTGAAAATCAAATAATTATTCCTAATTTAAATAAATTAAATCAGTACTAATAACTAAATTTAAATAAAATACAGATTGTAAAAATATATTTATATATTTTTGTTCTTCAAAACATGTGAAAATCTGAATTACAAAAAAAAAACAAATCATAAAAATATAAAAACAACCAAAAATATTATTTAAAGGATGACATTCGGTGTGGACCCAGATACACACATAGATTCATTAGAACAGGCTGAGCAAGCAACCGTTGAGGGAACATCTAAATGGTCATGCAAATTAACAATTACAGGTACACAACTTAAATTTTTCGTTTGATTATTTTTTGTATGATTTGTGTAAAAAGATTTACGTTTGCTGTTTTTTTTTTCTTATTTTTTTCTTATAATAACATTGTAAGTTAAGAATTACGGGATTAAACATCACAGTCTGCTTTCATTAGAAAAAAAATAAAACACGGAAACGATAAAAAAAATATTTTTTTCCATTTTATTATGGTACACCCTGCAATGCCTTAAATTGATTAGTCAGACATAGTCGGAGTCCCACCCGGAGAAGGAAAACCATTGTAAATGTCTATCTGCCTGTCCGATTGTAATGAAACTTCGGCGACGGTTTCTAGCTTCTGAGCTGTAAAAAAAACATTTAAAACGCTATTTCCCGACACTCTCGTATTGGAACTTTGATGTGCATTCTCGAGGCGAATCACATCGAGAAATGTGCAGCATATGGGAAGACAATGCGTGTCACCTCAAAAGTTACCTTATTCATCATACTTTTACATTTGCAGTGGCTTTCGCCTTGTAAATTTGAAAAGTTCACCTAAATTGCATTTTGGAAGAATTTTTCAAAATTGACAGACAGGCGGCGGGTCTTACTTACTTTTTATGATTTAAACCAATTTGACATTACAATATTGTAGTTATTGCTCTGTGTGTGCCTTAGGAGCTATGTCGGGTGAGCTACGAGTTCTGAGTATTCAATCGTCGTAATAACTGCCATATGATATCCATATGAAGGGCATCCACTTGACTTTGACTCCTCTTCCCATAGGGCTGAAGATCGCCCGCAGTTTGCTTGATTGGATGCAGACACCGCCACTCTTGTTTGTAGTCCGCAGGCACGGGAATCTATTAGATAAGGTCTTATTGCATCTCCGAGTAAAACATGCTGCCGGCCGTAGCTGTGAACAGTTGGAAGAAAACCATTTTTACAAAAAGTGTTTTCAAACAAACGGATAGTCGTCCAGGAAAAACCAACTTCGGGTGGTACAAAACGTTCCCATGTCTTCGCGTTTCTTTGTCCAGATCGAGCTCTGTCTTATCCAATAAGGGCACTGAAGTCAATTTGAATTGTAAGTGGCGGTGGACACTATCTTTAACTGAATTCCATTTCATGGCCATCTCTACAGAGTACCGTCTGTTCGGTGGTTTAAAGCATAGGGTGTACCAAAGTATTCAACTTAATCCACGCACATATGCATATGCAACTCACACAAATAAAAAAAACTTTTTTCTACATCACTTTACTTCTCAGAAAATTACTTAAAAAAAATTAAAGAAATAAATAAAATGTACATCTGTCTGTCAATCAAATCTCCACCTATACACAATAACCAACTTTCCCCCAACTTTCTTCTAAAATATTATTTGTCTCATCAATTGACTGACACAACGACACACACTTGGGCTCTGTGTCACTATATGATATAGCACTCACTTTGAATTTTAAACAATATACAAAAACAAACACACTTCTTATTTTCTACTCTATTTTCTATTTCTTATTTATTTTCTTCTTGATATAATTTTCTTTTCTTTTTTTGTTATTTTCCAACAATCTACAACTATAAATATTTATATATCGTATTCCATATACATAATTGTAATATTTAGATTTTTCCTCTTAAAAAAAAAGAAATCAAAATAAATATTTCTAAAATACTTTCTACCTCCTCTTACTTTTCCTCACCCACAAAAAAAAAATGATTTGTACTATACATTTTATATTTATAACAAAATGTCAATATTCGGAACTCATACAAAATTTGTATTATAAAATCAAAAGAAAGCCAAAAAAAATGGAAACTTTAAATATCAAAAAATTGTATCTATATATATGCGATTTAGCTGACATTTTCTTTCTTTCTTCTTAAACTTCTTTTTTCTTTTATTTCATGCGAAAATATGTACATATAAATATAATTTTTAAGTGGGAGAACAAATACTGCCCAACCATGTAAAATAATGTTTGTTTGAAAAACCTTAGAGATAATTTATTATTAATATCCTCCAATTTTCTAGATGCTTGAGACACAAAGTAATGTTGAAAAATTATTAAGCTTAAGAATCTTAACAAAAGTGGTCCTCTCTCTCTCTACATATTTGACTTTTATTTATTCCATTGAAATAGAACATTTTCCTAGATGATAAGAAATTTATATTTGCCGACAAAATTTATTAAACTGTTTTCTCTTTTTCAATCCCATGCATGTGAAGTAAAATAAATTTGTTTGTTGTATTTCGTTTGACAGCAAAATTGCCACTCCAGTTATGTTTAAGATTTTCTTAAATTTTTTTTTACTAAGCAATACTTCTTTCTGTATTTTTATGCATTATTATGTCAAGTTGTTCTTTTAAATGGTGAGTGAAATTTACAGAAAAAGGGGGTAATTTTTTTATATTTCATATTTCTGTTGACGAAATGGAACGATATCTGTCACCTTCAAAATATGTTTGGAAAATTATTTTTCTGAAATCTGGCAGCATTTTTGAGCAGTCTCGTGCCATATTCCACCATTCTCCGTCGAACTACTCGTAGTTGGTATTTTTCATTTAGAATAATTCAGTTCAAGTCACTCAAGTTTTTTTGTTTTTAACAATAATCAATAAAATAGCTATTATTTGGCAGCACTTGTCATCAGTAGAAAAAGTATCCACGCATTTTCTTGGATGCAGTAGAACTTATTTAAAAAAAAATTTAATTATAACTTGCTCGAAAATAAAGTTAATCCCTTTTTAGTAACAACTAGTGGCAGCTGTGATTGCTTGCCTGACACTTGCAATTCATTTAAGTTTCTGAAATTCGGCAACGAAATTGTGTTGTGTAGCGAGTATTTTCTCGTTGAAATGAAACTCGGACCGATTTTGGTTTCTAAATATTTCTGATGTTGCTGAGTCAACAGTCTAAATGTGACAAAAGCCTGCCGTCATTCAGTTGATCTCTGTCATATTTTCCATCAATACAGGCCAAACAAGTAACATCTCGAAATTGAGACTCAGTTGCGGATGTCAAAAATGACTTTGAGCATTTTCAATGAGTAACGAAAAAACGCCTCAACTGAATTCGGTCTCCATTAACATTTTATGAGTTTATTGCAAAAAGGCACTTTCGCGTATTTACAGTCTGAATAGAAAACTCAATCAAATTGAGGTCCTTCCTAATATTTTCGCCAAAATTAGGTTCGGCCTTGAAGAACCTTTAAATTTTTGTGAATATATCGAACCAACTACTGAAACTTAGCCAAAACTTGCAGGAGTACTCACTACTCAGCCAGAGTTTGCTGGCAGTCGTCCAGGTCGTTTACTGAATTTAGCATTTTGCGCAAAGCTGTATCTACAAAAATGTCTGCTCAAATTTTGACATAGTTTAATGACTCCCAAAAACCCTTTTAAAATCAGCACCAAACTCAATTCATTCGCTATCTCAAAATTAGATGTATTACATCTCCAGGGTAAATACTTCTTCACGCCTGGACACATATTTTGCTATAAGCAAACATAAAGCTTTCCGGAGTTGATGAATTGGAGCTCAGAATCATACAAATGCTGTGTCACGAAAGTTGGACACCACCATCACGAAAGGATAATCTATCAATTATTTGTAAAAATCGCCCTTTTACTGTATCAGCTGCATGGGCCTTTGTACTTCATTAGCAGCGATTTTTCCTAACGATGCAAAAAAGAGGCTAATTCCCACTCCGTTGCACTCTTAATCCCGCTTTTATGAAATGTGCTCGCAAAAAATCTGGCAAATTAACCAACAACAAATTGTTTGCATTCATCGCATGCGAAGCACACCTGTTCTCAGTAATCCTTTGGAAAGTGGTCATAAATGCAATCTAAAAATATGCGAACAACCACATTTGTTGTCTCCTCTAAAGTGGTAACGTTCAATGATACAGAAAAAAAAGAGTAAATAATCCATGGACATGAACACTACACTGGCCCAGGCCAGTAGAGAAGCCAGAGAAAAGCGTAAGGCATTTTATGGCATTGGCATCACGTGAGTGCTGAATCTATCGGTTGCTGACCCTCGGCACGTACTATGCGATTCAATATTTGCATTGAATGTCCTTGCATTAATTGGATATCACTTGTTTTTTTGCTAGGTATATATGGGCCACCTAGTGACAGCTTTGAAACATCTCGCCCAATCGTCAATGAAATGGTACCTATTGTGCAGGAGGCATTATGGACGTATAGTTGTGTCCCAGGGCTGTGACACTGGAATGATGGTCATTGATAAACTGCGTTGGCACTCTTAATCAGAAACGGCCCTTCCAGCTTCAAAAAGCAATACCTGAAGTTGCTGAAGTAGCAAAACCACATTTGAAGCAGACGTCTCTTTTAGCAAGTACCTCTTGAGGTACGGTTGCCATTGGAATCTATTTCTAAATCCCTTATAAATAAATTGCATCATTAAGGTGCGTGTTTGACTTTCTGCTAGGCACATGCACAAAATTCTCTCCGTACTCCTTTCGACGCAGTTTTTATTTCCGTTTCAGCAGCAGTCCACTTACTCTACTAAAGAATCGTATTGTTTTGCACAGGGTAAGCCGCTTATAAAAAGTAAGCGCAACCCATCAAGGAATGATAAAAACCGCTTGTTTTCCAAGAGGATCTCTCATTTGTGCAGTTTCGCATAACCACAGAGCTCATTAATTAGTTCTCTGACTGGCACGAGCATACCTCTTCAACCTTGACTGTAGTTCGACAAAAAAAAACTCTCCTATTGTGGTGATAACTCGCATTTCAATCTCAATTTCGTTTGCAACATCAACAAGTGCTTTCAGGGAATCAAGACGATTTTGTTGCGATTGAAATCCTTGAGAACAACTGAGAGAATAGGATAATCAGTTTTTGTTAATTAAGAAATTACGCGTTGAATGCCTCCAAGGATGATAATCTTGAGCTCCCACCGTTCTGGCTTGAAAACTATAATCATCAGTTGTGGTATGCAAATTAAGATACCTAAGATGGAAAACACTCTTTAGAAGGATTATTATGCCGATAAGGTTAAACGGCACAATGGAAAATCTCAAAATGATGTAAACAGTTGATCACCTTTGTTTAAATGACTTTGTGGGCCATTGAGATAAGGGTGGCTCATGCTTTCCCGTTATTGAGATAAGTATTGCTCATGCTTGGGTGCCCTTAAAGAATGGTCGACTAATACAACACCAGCCATGTAAGGCTGTAGAGTAGTTTGTGTGCTGGTCGCAACTTAAGCGAGGATTTCAATATTGGCCTTTGAAAATTTTATTAAATTTATTATGGGCTCATCTTAGATTATGAGACCCTCATTGGTAATTGATGCTGATGTTAATATTGTACAAGTGGTGTCCTGCAGTTCGTTTACGTTTTTTCCTTACCATCGAAGATGCGCGTGGATTTCCTTAATGCATCCTGTTTTCATGTATCCACGGCCGAGTCTCCTTGAAACAGCAATATAGAAATTTGGAGTGTTTGCGGGAAACCCGATTGTGTGCAGGTCACTGTGCAGACGACGTCTTGTTATTACAAAAATTCGATGGAACCACTCAGTAGAATTAGAAGTCAACTTTTGCCGTCCAATTTGTGGCTTTACCCTGATTTTGAGATCACAATATGGTGTGGCTTTTCTCATGCGAGAAGGTTGATGTCACTCACTGTTCAGTTGATAACCATAAAAGAATATGGTTATTATTTTTTTGAGTGCTTATAAGGCTTGTTACCGAAACTGACCTTGTAAGGAAAATGTTAATATTTATGGTAGGGTTTGCCCATGAAAAAACTCTATTGAAAGGTTGCAACAACCTAATTCGGGGATGTATTTCAAGGGCTTGCACATCCCCAGAATTGGCTATGTAGGGCAAGGTATGCACAACATTTGACCTTTTTAAGTGTTAAAGCGGCAAATCGTCTACTATCGCATTTAAATATTTCTCAAAAAAAAAGGACGAGGACAATAAGCTGCGTGCATCTAGCCATTCTTGGGTGATACTTTTCCAAGACTTTGAAGACCTCCTGGACAGGTCTATAAGAGACTTGCATAGATTTGAAACAGCCTCCCGGACAACCTGTAAGATTTCATTGGAGTCTATAGTGTGGGGCTCAAGGGTCTACATAGACCTAAGTGTGGTGCCCCGCCATTGCCGGCGTTTTATGTATCTGTCTACCCTTGACCACTTTCATCATCAATCGCAATTCAGTTCTTAGCATCACACTCTCTTATACGTAAACCATGTAGATATTTAAGAAATGGACATTTTTGTTTTGTGCATTCAATTAAGTTTCATTACCTACGATAAGTTATTCATCTTTAAGTCCTTTTTACATTGTATCTTCTACGGAATGTGTATATAAATCTCCGTCATTGTTTTCGGTGTCTTAACTAAGTGTTGTAATCTTGTTTGTTTTTGTATATTTGTTTCTGTATATGCGTAGATGTATATATTGCACCCCACCAAGGGAATGTTCGCCGCGCTACATGCATTGAATTGTAAATATATCCACACCCTCACATATCAAATTAAAACCCACTCGAATAGGCTCCCACATTTATTGATTGTTATTTTGCATGTTTGTGAATGCGAGCAAGCAAGCAATATATCCGTACACAAATTTACCGACAAAAAAAACACACAATTTTATTTTGGTACATCTGGCTGTCTATCTACCTGTCTTATCTGTCACTATTCTTGTTGTCTGTTGTCTCCACAATCATCTCTATTATGTCGCACACACAATCACACCTTCAATTTTGCACAAACAAATCATTATTTTCGTCCTTGACACTTTTATATTTGTTTTACGATTTTCGGTTCTGCTACAGTTTCACATGTCATACACACAAAAGCAATATTAATCTTTAATTATTGTATATATCAAATGCTAATCGAAATATAAAAAAAAACAACTAAAATAAATGGCAACAACACCACAACACTGGCTAACTCTGCTATTCAACAAAAATTATCTTTATTTTTTTTTTGTTTTTTCTTTCAACTCGACTGTGTCTGTTTTTTTCCACTCTTTAATGTTACACCGATTTGTTACAGTTGCTTACGAGTTGTTTTTTGTTCAGTTTCACTAGGACATTTTACCCCTAGTTAGTGTTCTGTGGAGCTACGCTGTTCTTTTGTCTATTTTTTTTGTTTGCGCATTGAAATAGGCAGAAAGACAACATGGACATGGACAATGTTTTTGTTTGTTTTTTCAACAACTAACAAAGAGCTCTTGCAGCGTGTGAAGAAAGCACTCGCAGCTGGAAAGTAGGCGCGGGCAATCCTCTATTTAGAATGTAGGTTGTGGGGCGTGTGATTTTGTTATCGATGGCATTTAATGCGATGAAACGTTACAGCTTGGTTGACCTCCCTCTATTTGGGAATATTTTGAAATATTTTGTTCTACGTCCAGTGAGGATTTCCATGGGAACCGATGGGGATACGGACTAGAAACTTGGAAGTTTTGCAAGACTGTGATTCTCCGGTATAACCCCAATTTGTGTTTGAATAAAAACAAATTGGATTCAGTTATTAAGATCGCGGTGTACTTTTCACCTCCTAGACACAAAGAACCACAAGGCCAATAAACGGAACCATTACAAAGGCCCGAAGGAACTATATCGAGCATAAAAATGCAAGTCCTTTGCAAATGAAAGCGACTTCAGATGGCACAGAGAATATGTTAACTTTGCATCAAAAGCCGAAAGAAGCCGCATGAAATTACGTAAGAACGATTGCAGTTGCAGCAGGATCGGGGCTTCAGTGACGATTCAATAAATGGAATAAAATAGAATCGGAATCGCAAAGTTCAGAAAGTCAGAAAGCCCTTGAGCTGAACTGCAAGTAGACTGGGGGTTTTAATTGGGGAATGTCATTCAAGTAGTTGTACGATTCTGATGGAACCCTAAAAACAGGAAAAGGTTTCGGCTGTTCCAGAGTCGATATGATGCAGAATTAAAATGCAGAAAAATTGTAGACGAAAACTTAGAACTAACACAAAGCAAAACAGCTTTACTTGATAAATGAAACAAATAGCTGGCGCAACCAGGTAACCTCTGCCCAGCTTATCCTTGTCCTTGTGTGAGGTTTTGTTTGAGGGATGAATGGAAGGGACTTGGAATTTTATGCCGACACGGAACGGCTATCGGATGTTTGTTAGACGTCCGAGACTTTTATTAAAAGCAAAAAAATTAGAAGATTGTCCTTCTTATTATGCAAGGAGTTGACTATTTCATGCAACCGCTCTGGTTGATCAATGACCCCTGGCTTGATGCATATCACCTGTATCGTCATCTGGTGGTGTTTTCCTTTCTTGCTCTCGAGTAAGGGCTCTGGATTTAGGATGCACTAGCGAAATGAGCGGAAGCTGTTTCCTCTGGGCCCGCAATCAAGTTTCGAATTAACGCATTAAGTAATGCGTGACGGAATGTTTTTCTATTTTCCATTCAGTCACGTCCCAGGCTTCCCAGTGTCGCCCTGTAAACCCTTCCGACAAAGACTTGAATTGTATCAATGATGGTTTTGCATTTGCAATATTGTTTGAAAGCTATAGACAGCCAGAAGGACTACTGCTATTTTGAAGCTAGTTTGACCATGTTTGCTGGCCATCTGGATACGGGGACAATATCGGGAATAAAGGGACTCACGGGCTAGCAAAATTATAACAGAGCCTTAATCCACAATGCTTTTAGAAAAAAAAACTACTTCAAATATGATGCAGTTCAGACCATCATGACGAAATGTTGTTCATCTTACGGTCGCATATTTTCGCGCATTTATTTCGTCAACAAAATTCAGTGAAGCATATTTAAAGGTGAAATTGTAGGTTTCTTATCGTTTCCGATATTCCTCCGCCTCCGTCTTCATTCTCAATTGCAGGAGCTCTTCGTTAAGACAATTATTACTTGTGTTTTTATTTTTGTCACTCTTTCTTCGTACACACCTTTCCACCTATATACTTGCGTGTGTAGCCAGTACACATACCTACATAATGTATATCGAAAAGCAAACACTAATAGTTTCCAATAGTAAAAAAACACCACACCATGAACCACTCACATACTGATCATAAAATAAAAAGTTAACATAAAAAAAAAATAGAAAATTAAAACACAATTGAGCTTATTATATATAAAAAAAACATATAACTCTGATCATTGCATAAAAAAATAACGCACACACAATAGATAATTCCTTTTTAAAATAAAACCAATTTTTTTATTGTATATGTTCAGAGTTATTTTTTTTACGTAAACTTAAAATTTAAAAAAAAATAACGCAAAAAGAAAAGAAATTAAAATGCACTTCCGTTTTTTTCTCTTCTCCTTTCTTCCTTGAATCCCTGTTTACAATAAAACGAAACATGAAAATCACAAAAAAAAAAAACATGGTTGTGTTTGTTTGTCATCGTCGCACACATTCGCCACCATTGTCGCTGCTGCTGCAACAACAAAATAAAAAATATATTTAAAACATTTGGCTGTGGCGTCAATTTATCGGTGTCTGATTGGTTGGGGGCGATGCGATCACAAACGAATGCGAATGACTAAATAAAAAAAAAACATGTACAAAAAATAATTTACGACGCTCTTGTACTGTGTGCTGCTACAGTGATATGTGCTCAAGGCCTGATAGCGAAGGATAAAAGCGGTACCAGTGATCCATATGTGACGGTGCAGGTTAGCAAGGTGAAAAAACGTACACGCACAATGCCACAGGAATTGAATCCTGTGTGGAATGAGAAGTTTCACTTGTGAGTATTGTCTGTTGTTGTGGGATTAGTTCGCCAAAAACAAAAACAAATCAAAACTACAAAAGAAAAATTACACAAAAATCTCTCTCTATTGTGTTGATCGTTCCGTCTTTTTTCCATAAACACATCATTTAAGTTATTTTTTTCACACACAATTTTGTTTTTTTTTTCAATTTAATTTTGAAAAACTAGTTTTATTTTCATTTTCATTCCTGTAAAATTGACTCAACATTTTGTTTCCTTAAAATTAAATACACAACGAGAACACTTTTCCGCGACCACTTAAAAATTTAAAAAAAAAAAACACGAAAATTCGAAAAGACACAAACAAAATACAGAAAACCAAACATCGCCAAACAAAGAAAAAAAAATATATCTAATCTCCCCAGCGAATGCCACAATTCATCGGACCGTATCAAAGTGCGCGTCTGGGACGAAGATAACGATCTCAAGTCGAAACTTCGTCAGAAGTTGACGCGTGAATCCGATGACTTCCTTGGCCAGACAATAATCGAAGTGCGAACACTCTCCGGCGAAATGGATGTGTGGTATAATCTAGAGAAACGTACTGATAAATCAGCTGTATCTGGAGCGATACGCTTGCATATATCCGTTGAAATCAAGGGGGAAGAGAAAGTAGCACCTTATCACGTCCAGTATACATGCCTTCATGAGAACTTATTCCATTATCTGTGCGAGGAGAATTGTGGAATGGTAAGTTTGAGTCTACGTTTTCTAAAACAAAAAAAAAGCACTTTCTTTTCTCCCTACAATGCACTCCAAATTGTATCAACCTGTTCTTTCTGTAAATGTGTTTTTTTTTTCTTGTAATCTCCACGCGAATAATTCTAAGTGGTATCTTTTCACAAGGTCCTCTTTTTTAAGGCTAAAATCAAATTTTAATTTAATGGGTTCATTCCACAATGGCCACCATTAACATCTGTTGAACGTTGAACGTAGTTCTTGTATGTTAGCCTACTTAAATAGTTGTGTTGGGTTGCCTGTCTTTTCCGCGTTGGTAGTGAAAACTCGAGGGCGAACTATTCAGATTTTTCTTCGACTTCTTCGAGTAAGTGTAGAAAGTATTTGAAAGTCCCCGAATATAAATAAATATACTTGTCGGTTCAGTGTGTCGTCTATTAAGTGAAGTCGAACAACTTTTACTTGTGGCACTCCGTTCAGTTGAAGGGCTAGTGAGCTAGATGAACCAAACTCTTGTTAAATCATCAGATAATTTCTACAAAAATTTTCGAAATAGAAGCTTCTGGTTGAATTTTTTTGATATATGACAAAACACGGGCCTTACATCAATGCGCCCACAATTTCAATCAACAATTGGCGAGCAAGACGACGCTTCACACTTGTAACGTTTCGACGACTTCTACCTGGAGGTGGGTGAAAATCGTCCCGGCATATCAATGCGCATTTGGTAATTTATTGTCAGGCTTGTCCGCTCTTAAAACCGCTTACGTCGAAGGCTATTCGAAGACTTTTCGATACCTCAACAAAGTCGCAAGCCTTTTTACGGTTATCTACTAAAACTCCAATGCAAATATCCAAGCTACAGTCGCCGCTTGCATGATGGGTCCTTTTATACTGTGTCCATCACACCAAACCACCATTTGAAGTAGATGAACGAGACGCCACGACTTAGCTCCGAAATCAGCGAACGACATAAAAAACATATTCGCTTTTGAAAAATCCCGAAAATAGCTCATCTTCCTTGTCAGTATTTCGGAAAATCGCTGACTGTCATGTGATCTACTGACACTAAACGCCAGTAGGTCAGCGTATGCATTTCAAGCTGAAATACGGCATTGCATTGCACTGTGACTTCTATCAAATGAAGAGAGGCGGCTTCTTCTTCCATTCTTACATTGAACGCGAGGAGTACTCTTGGAAAATATTTCCCATCTTGGCGACAGCTTTTAATCGATTCATTCATTCACACTAAACGCAGTCGAATTTTTTGTTTTCTCGTATGCAACCGAAGCGCGTACACTGTAAAAGTCATTGGGTTTTCCAAACCACTTGGTTCCACTTACAGCCTTTCCATATTTTGTTCAATCTGTCTGTGCTTAGACTTTTCCAAATTCCTAAAGTACTTATTATTGCAACAGATTTAAACCATAAATAACTTGAAAAACAAGAATACATAAGCACATTCCACATAAAATCCCCAACCTCTAGGTGAAACTGCCTCAACAGAAGGGTGACGACGCCTGGAAGCTATACTTCGACGAAATTCCCGAAGAGATTGTCGACGAATTTGCAATGCGATACGGCATTGAAAACATTTACCAAGCCATGACACATTTTCACTGTTTGTCGACAAAGTACCTGTGTCCTGGCGTCCCGGCTGTGATGAGCACTCTACTGGCCAACATCAATGCATATTATGCCCACACGACGGCCTCGTCAGCTGTGTCGGCCAGCGATCGCTTTGCTGCTAGCAATTTCGGGGTAAGTATCCAATCATCAATTTCAATTGGTTTCTATTGTTTTAAAACAGAAAAAAATAAATAAATTTAACAAAATAAAAATAGGTCGGAATTTATTTAAACATTTTATACTCCTCCAAGGCATATCAACACACAATATAAAGTACACTTATTTTATTACGCACTTTTAAAAACATGCCACAAATTTAAACACACACCACACCACACACAACTAGTTAAAACTTAAAGAGTTCGAATGATTTTTTTCCAGTCTATCGATAGCAATGATGAGGAAGCTGTTGATGAGGCTAATGTCAATATCGATGACATCGAGATACCAGTAGTCGTTACTGAGGCGAAAATTTATTTTGTAATTATTACTAATACGAAACAGAAACCTGGCTTTCGAAAGTTGTATAGCAAAAAACACTCAAAAAAAAAATATCAAAAACATCGATTTAGTTAAACAACAAACCAGAAACCATTAGACCTTTTAATATAGAAAGCAGTTGTCCGCCTCTCATTGCCTGTATGTTGTTGATTTCGTAGTTAGTATTGAAGCCACTCTACGCGACCTTGGAACGCATGTGACTTGCTTCCAAATGTCATATGCCTTTAAGGATAGTGCAAAGTGGCCCCCATTTGAAGTACTTATGAGAGCGATTGCGTTTTCTTCTCCCGTGCTTTCTAGGACGTATTAATCTACACTCATCGGCAAAAGTAATTTGGCTGAAATGCAAGTCGCGAATAATTGCTAAGGGCTACGGACTAACAGTCTACAGTTTTCACTCAGTGACTGCATATGGTGTGGCCTATAATTGTGTGCGTAAGTGAGACCATTTCCGACCCATCGCATCGTTAAAAAAATAATGCTGTCGTTTGAATTTAAAGGAAATATGATACATTACAGGTGTGCAGGTCCATTTTGATTAATGAAGATGGAGTAGCTTTTGTCGCTAAATACGACTGCGGTCTTTCTGTTAAAAAAATAGAGGAAGAAATTAATTTGTCGAAGCAAACTGTAAATATTCAAATGAATAATTACAAAACAACTATCTGCTTCTCCTGTAGAAGGATGGACAAAAGCACGCAAGTGGTCACCCCGAGGTGAAGATTTAATGCAACTGAATATGCACCTATGAGGTTGCATTAAAGGAAAAATAACTGTTTTTCTGACGCGAAGCAAAGCGGAGATCGTTGTTGTAGTAAGAAAGTAACGTTCCCGTAAAAATGCTGCAAAAACTCGTCGAAACGATCCCAAGACAATTACAGAATATTAATGAGGCGGATATAATATTTTTACTAAATTATTTAAATTAATGTAAAAAAATTTAAATTGTAAGCAATTTAAATTTTGTCAAAATACTTTTGCCGATGAGTGTATAATCACCATCAACTAGAATCCGGACAACCTACAAAATAGGCTAGTTTACCTAGTTTTGCTTCTATTATTAGTTAGATTGGCTTTTGTCTTTAGTTAGGTTGGCTTTCGTCCTTGTGTGAGACTACAGCGAATGTATCCTCTTGCAACTTGTTTTGAACAGTCCACCAGTCTAGCTTTACTGTTTCTTTTTAAAAATTGCACTAAAATGAACAAAATTAAATTTTTTCCATGTAAATATTAAGGCTTCATTAGTAAGAGCAAACATTCCCATTAATTATGGGACATAACGTCGTACAAGTGGCTGCCTCGGCTGGCTTCGCAGTACCGCATGCTGTCACTCCAATTTTCCAAGACCTTGTTGATGGTTTCGGGCTGTAGCTCACGGATTGCTTGGATTATATTGGCCTTAAGTACTTGAGTCGTTTCCGGATTGTTGGCATTAGTCCGTCACGGTTGCCTGCAAAAAAAAAATCCAAAGGGGTCAAATCGCAGCTCCGAGGCTGCCAAGTGACATCGCTAAAACGGCTGATAATATGATTTGTGAATTTGGTGCGCCAAAGATCGATTGCGGCATGGCCTGTGTGGCATAGCGCACCATCCTGCATGAATCTGAGGTCGTCCAAATCCATGTCTTTAGTTTCAGCAAAAAAAAGTCGGTTAACAAGGCTCTGTAACGCCCACCGTTGTTCCCAGCCTCATTTTTGAAGAAAAGTGTTCCATAATTAGCACCAAACTGTCACTCTCTGTGGATGCATTGGCTTCTCGACCATCAGCGCTGTCCACTAGCATACCACTCTCACGAACTTTTTGCACAAACTTGTGTACAGCAGGCGCGGTGCGTGCTTCATTTCGGCCAAATCTTCTTTTCAAAAAACGAACTGTTTGGGCTGCACAGCACCCAGTTTGGAAACTAGTTTCCAATATTTCCCAACGTTGTTGTCCAAATAAGCTAGGATCAAAAAAGAAACCATTAGATGGCCCACCCTTTATTTCAGTCAGTCATTTCGCCAGTGGTGATTTTTTCTTTTATCCCTAATTGGACATCACCATATAAATCATGTTGCTGTTCAGCCTCCCAAACATGCAATTAGGAAAAAAACCGCCAAAGCTGTAACTTTGTGTGCTATTTAATGTCATTATAAACCCTCTGAAAGCTGGCTACAGCACGGTGGAATACCAGCTGAAGGCTCTTCCACCGGCCCACAGCCAGCTGACTATTGTTTTTGTGTCAACAACTGTGTTAACCTTAAAAATCAAATTTCAGCAGGTAAAGTGCATTCCACCGCTGATTATGGATTTTAGAGTGCTTGTAGTAATACGACGTTTCAGCTTTCGCGGTTTGACCTTTAGATTATCGAATTTTATTACATGTTTGGAAGGCTGTCGTAGCCCGACCCACCATCCTCAGTATAATGAAATTTAACCATATTACAAAAAAGTAGCTGTCGCGGTTTGCCGGACAATTACTTCGACGTTGCCATTCAGGAGGTGTCCCTGTCCATGTTGCATGGTATAAGCTTATGAAGAATCCACCGACTAAACTTGGCAAGCAAATCAGCTATCGTCATGGCACTAAAATCAGTATTAAAGATTACCAATTTAAAAATAAAAAACCCAACAGGAATAAAAAGGACTCTCGCCTGGAATTTCATTCCGAGCCCGAACGGCTGAACAGAGAAACATTTTGGAATACCCGCGGATGATTGTCGGATGTTTGCCAGAAGTAGCACAATGGAGGAAATTTATTAATAAAATTTCAGCCGTGTTGGCGCTTATAAGTTTACATGGTATGGGGTAGCCAGTGGCTACCACGGGCCGTACAACAAAGGAAACAAAACTGTTGCGGGACATGCAGTGTTCCGATTTCACGAACTACGAGTATTACCCATTCATAAGCACCATTTGAATGCGAAAATAAGAGGCTTTTACATTACAAACATGACTGAGGTTTTCCAAAATGCAACGGTGTTCATTTTGAGTTGATTCATTACATTATGCTCAAGGCCCAGCTCCTGCGCGAATTCGATATGCAACAAAAAGTCGTCCGTTCAATTGGATGTACTGTAATGTAATTAGCTGCAATCAAACCGAACGCATGCAAAGTTGCTATCGTCATTAGACGATGGTGTAAAGGCAAATCGCGCTGATTTCTCTCGCATTCAGTACCCAACCCAAATAGCCCAGCAATGTGCTATGGGGCAATTCGAGTGGGATCAACGAACTTCCGCCGATGGTAGTTATTTTGCTAATGCTGCACACGGGTATGGTAACATCGGGTCAGTTCAGTTCAGTGAACCTTAAGTTATATTCATAGAGTCAGTAATGGACTTTGATGCTACAGAGATGTTGGGTACATATTTGCGGAATCAAATCGAGTCTGTAAATAATCAGCAGGAAGGAGAAGAGCTGTCCAGTTGGGTGCCGTATTTACCCAAGTCACTCCGCAAAACACTGCGAAGGAATCTTCCTTCGGGCGGTATTTTGGTTCTAACAGAAAGTTCGGTCCTCTTGATAAATCGATTGACTTACATACCTAAACAAGTTTACCAGAAAGCCCTGCATAGTAACTTCCATTCCGCTGAGTTTAGTCCTCTCTACTTCTGGAGACGACCATTGCTTCAGATTTTTGTTTTCTTGCATATTATGTGCACTAAGACGTTTTAAAGTGCGCTTAAAAGCAGCGAAGCCATTAGCGACGCGTTGGTCAATACGCCTTTCAGTGTGATTTCCAGACGGACCCGCAGTGTGACCAATTCAATATTTGAAATCATGCTAAGTTTAGCAGTTAAGCATGTTTTTTAATATTAAAAAGTGCTTAAAATCATGCTAAATATTTTTTTGGAAATCGAAACCTGCTAAAAACCCAAAAATACCAAAAAAATCCTTTTTATAAAAAATGCGATATAGATATTTATTTCACAAAAGTACATTAAATAAAAGTCACTTCGTGAATTACATAAAAAAATATTTTAATTCAATCAATATCAGTCTCTGTTCGTTGAATAAAAATAAATATTATTATTATTAGCTGAATTCGTTGAATGGTTGTGTTCAGTGTTCACTGTCAAATGAGAATTGAAATGGCTCGTTCTCACTAAGGTTCGTTTGCTTTGATTGAATTATATTTATTCATAATTTGGCTAAACCAAATTTCCTGCTACAGCATGAAATCATGAAAAAAAAAATTATTTGAAAAAAAAGAGGCTGAAAATAAAATAATCCTGCTAAATTTAGCAGGAAATATGTTAAAATGGACACACTGCCGACCCGTTTTATTTCGTTCGCTCTAAGAAGACTGATTCGCCATGTTCGCTGTTGAGTCTGCTTCGCCAAATCTCCTCTTAAATCCCTCAAAGAATTTTTCGCTACGATACGACCGCAAGGATACCTTCATGCTCTGTGGCAGAGAGCACGTCTGGGACGATGTGGGTCTTATATAGAGTCCCATTGATGGCCATTCTAATCAATTGCCAAAGGAACAGCGATTGACAAGCGTAGTTCTGCGTTTCATTTTTGGATGTGGTACTGTTTAACCCACGCCAAGACCTGTTGCCTGCTTTCCTCTGCTTGTGCTTGTGCCACACTTCTTTTAGCGCTGATGTCCAAAAAGTGTTGAAAATCACCAAACTCGTGGAGCTTACGTCACGTCCATTTGGACGTTCGTTCTTCTTCTTCATTTTTCCGATACCGTAGGATTACTTCGCAGTTCAACTTGACAACAATATCTGCCACTGGCATAGTTGATTACATCCCTTAGCAGTGCTCGGTGCCAATGACCTATCAAAGGAACTGGTTACCCAATCTCCAGTCGATGTATTTCCATTTCGAAGGTGAGAGCTGACTAAATGCTCTTCTCCTCCTTGATAAAAATTCAATGCCCACTTTAAATAATAATGCGAGACAACATCGTAGCAGGAATTACATAACCTCCAAGTGGGGTAAGTACCTCTTCACTTCAACTACATTTGCACGTTGCACCCCCGCGCTTTCATTATTTCTTTTGTACTTTCACTTTGAAAGCGCTCGTTGGTACGCATTGGGACATCGTTTGAGTGACTCTCCAACCATGGGGACGGCGCATTGGTGTCCATTCGTTAGAAGTCTCTCAATATGAATTCGTGCCGTCCTTATGAAGGATCTATTATGTAAAAGAACTGTAGCCTCTCAGTGTACCCCCTTCTCGAAAATAAACACAAGCTGGGGGAGTGAACAATTCAGAGTTCTTTCAATAATAAAAGTGTTGGTATTTTATCAACTATGGACCGGCTTACAGATAATCACAAACGTCGAATATTATGCGTCCCTAGAAAATGTCGACAAAATGTCTACAGAGCACATAGGCTTGCAGAGTACTTAGAGAGAGCTCGTAAAGTTTGCTTTTCCAACCACTCCCAGTTGTAGGTAGAATGTTAAAATTTCGTTGAGTGTGAATTTTTGGATTGCGTTTTGCTTTTTGTTTTGTTAAACCTTTTTTGTAGTCACGTAGGTAGAACCCATTTCAGCACAGCGCCCAACCAAATGGTATATACAAAGCCGATAAATACCGCATCTTATAATAAGTCGATAGCTCTTATCGCAGTGCTAGGAACTAGAGACTTTAAGATAGTTGAGCAACACATTACAAGAAGAGTTAACAGTATATGAACATTTCACACCACCAACCCAAAATTAAACTTATGCAAGAGCTTACATTAGTATTCGAATCGTGTAGGTAGTGGTTTTGGTGCGCGCATTTGATTTTCCATATATTTAGCTAAGTAAACAGCCGCTTTGTGAGTGGACGCTGCAAACTTACACATCTTCACTTGTATACTGTATTGCAGAAAGAAAAGTTTGTGAAACTCTTGGACCAATTACACAATTCACTACGTATCGATCTGTCAATGTATCGCAACAATTTCCCCGCACCGCAACAGGAGAAACTTATGGACCTGAAATCGACTGTGGATCTTTTGACCAGCATAACATTCTTTAGAATGAAAGTGAGTATGAACACGTGTGAATTAAATCATACGATACTGACTCGACATATTTGTAACTTTTTCCTTCGTTTTGTTTTTCTTGTGATTATAAAGGTCCAAGAGCTCTCTAGTCCGCCCAGAGCTAGCACGGTCGTGAAAGATTGCGTGAAAGCCTGTCTTAGATCCACCTATCAATTCCTTTTCGAGAACTGCTATGAATTGTACAATCGGGAATTTCAGGTAAGATTAAACTGTTTTTCAAAATCAGTTCTTCAAGTTACAGCACAAAGGAGAGGTAAGTCTTCTCAAGATCGTTTTTAAACTTGAAACTTGACTGTCGAACCGACATTATCACATGACAACATACGACAACAAATCCACGATACACCAACCTTTACCTAAAGGCTTCGAGTTCAGTCTGTAAATGCCGAATTTATCACTCAGTACTTACCTACATAAGACATTAGTGCAACAGAAGTTGTGCACGGGATCTTTTTGTACTGACATTTACATCGAATTTATGAAAAATAATTCTCTACCATAAAAGCCTTGGCCAAACTTGTTAGATATAAAAAATGATTGTTGTATATTGGATATCTCAAATTTTGACAGAAAAAGACAAAAAAATAAATATATATTCGTAATCTGGGATCACTGGCACACTTGCCTGGCACAAATCTGAATAAATGTATTGATTGTTTCTCTTAAATAAATAAATATGTACCTTTGACAGCATTTTCATCAGTGTGTAAAATTGTTGGTGTGGATGTGAATTTGCTACCTACATTAGTATTTTTGCCATAATTTTTTAGATTTAAAAATCGGCCACCCTGATTCTAGTGGTAGTCAATAATCAGACAGTATTATTACTCCACAACAACACTCCCAAATTTTGGGGATTTTTTTTATCGAAAATCCTGCTGGTTCCGTGATACCGATAATCAGTTTTAATGTCCAGGCTAAATTTTTCGAACTCACAATGGCGAAATTTTCCATACAAAAATTCATATTGTGACCCACGCACCGAAAGAAATCCCTTTGTAAAATCAAACACAAACCTTATTTGAAAATGCGTCAACCAAGGAATGCTGTTATTTTAACAAAGGTGGCGTGATAAATTTGTTTATCAAAACGTTACAATTTTCCTTCCTTGAATTAACAACCCCGTTGTCAACTTTGTGTTAAATCAATCACGTAACGTATTTAAATAACAATCTTCGTGTTCGAATAGTTCAATTCTCAAACATTATAAACGTTGTTGAACAACTACTTTCCGTTATGATATAAACATTGCAAACGTATTTGTTTTAATATAAAACTAACTGTTGAATGTAGGATTTTTTAGCAACAATCGTGTTGTTTTTTATTATACTTGTGCTCTCATAAAAATATCCCTATTTGCACTAGTATGCGAGTGTTGTGCATTAAGCACGAATATTGTTCATCGAAAATGTTTTACAATGTTGTTCTTATACATTTGTGTGTACACAAAAACAATTCTGTTTTTATATTAATACGTGGGCATATTTAATATACCACCATCGTTGATGATCTATCGTCCTGTAAGAAATTGCAACCGAGATATTGAAGCAGAAGCATACATAGTATGATTATAAAACAGTAACCATTTTCGCCTTTAAAGTGTAACTTCTATTAGTAGAAACAAAATTTTAGTTATATTTTCAATATTAATATTTAATTGGTTTAAACAAATATCTGCTATATGACATAAGAGATTTGTACTTCTTCAAATTTAACTTATTTTTTATTTATTTATCAGAGTATATTTCTTTCTTTCTATTAGGATTTTAGTACAAAATAAGAGGAGATCCATTAGATTCTTTTCCCAATGCAGTTTTCACGAAAACTTTAAGGAACAATAAATTCGATGATAATATTTTCTTTAAGAAAACACTAAACTAAATTTTCACTCGGGGATAAAATTTTTTCCCTTTATGAACTTCTGCCTTGCCTGCCTGGTTGATGGATTAATACTGCGTACCTACAACTCTAAAGTATACTGCATTGTGTAATGAAGTGTGGTTGCTGGGGCAATGAACATATTCAACTTGAATATGTGGTGATCCTTTAATAATTTTCATGCTTTGCTCAAGTTACAATTTATCATGTTATCACGATCCTTCTTGCTTAACCATTAAATCAAACACGAAGTTATTCATCAAACATTAAATAATATTTGAAAAAATCAAGAACATATTCAAATCAACCATTTTCATGATCTTTTAAAAAAAAATATGAACAACGCCACCTTAGTTGATTCTATCACGCAGCGTTTAATGAATCAACCACCTTCGCAATCAGTTTGAATATTTTCAGTGGATTTTCAATCAACAATGAGACGTGATTGATTCAACAAAGGTTTCTTCTTTCGGCGGAAAATATAAAATTCGACGGTTAAAATGATTTATTAGTTATAGCGAAGTAACGAATCCCTAACGTTCAGCAGCTGGTTGGCACGCTGGCATTTGCTCAGCTTAGCTCGCCGTATTTGTCGGGCAACTTGCTGCTATCATCTCTCACACAAAACAAAATTTTCTAATAAATTCGTGCCAATGTATACACAAGTATACGTAGTAGTGAAAAATTGCACACAAGAAAAAAATTTTAATTTAAATATATCCCACCCCTATTAGTGTCACACCATGTCATTCACTTCCCTTCACAAAATTTAGCAGTTAATGACCCCTTTTACCATAAAACACCTTCGCTTAATCCATACTCATCTCACCTTTTGATTTTATTTTCCTAGCACATATTAATAAGCCAATAGATCAAAATAAACTGCAGTCAATTGAAAACACTCAATATCATTTAATCGTATTCATTTACACATAGTCATAATTACGAAATTCAGTATGCATTTATGCAATTATTTAGTATTCCCTCTTTTATTTTCTTAAACTTCCTAGGCTCACATTAATAAATTTCATTACCTTATTTACTAAATACGTATTTTACGTAGGGGATACGATAAGATTCTCTTTTCTTTTTTTTTTCAATATTCATAGGTTATTATTAATACATTCAATGTTTGATAATTTTGATTCGGTTTTTACTTTAGTTTAGTTTAGTTTTAGATTGTAAGGAAAGCTTATATTTCATTACTTTTTACTTTTTTTCTTTTAGATTATTTTTGTTTATATTAAGTTTAGTTTTACTCTTACGTAGATTAGCTTTTAGTGTTAATTGCCTATTCTTTATCAATATAAAAAAAAATTATACCATTGATTCATACTGTGTGGTGGGAAGAGACTGCGTAGCTGGTGGTGAGGTGGAGATTTGTCTCCCGGTGATGAGCAGGACTGAGATAAGCTGTGGCGTTGTTTTTTGTTGTGATAAAGCCACGTGTAAGATGACAATGAAGTATGAAGATGGTAGAGTATCGTTTGGTCCAGGGGCTGCGCAGGGAAGAATCACAGCTTCTTAGATTTCTCCCGTGGTAAGTGGCAGATCAAGGAATTGGCGCGAATTTGGTGTGCTACTTTTTATGTAGAGTGCGAGTATTTGCTGCGGCGATTTTCAACTCTTAAGCGGAACAATGGGGTTGGGTAATTGTTTCCAATGAGAATCTGATTAGGAGATTGGAAAAACAATTACCATATGGATGCCATGTAATGTCGCTTCTCGAGAGAGATCTTGTATATCTGTGGACATTATGATCAGCCATGATAAATTACATGAGTATGACGCAAAAAAAAATTACCTGTAGTGCTCAACTATTAGGCTTAAAACTTGCAAAATAGTTGTCTTAGGCTTCAATACGCGGCACCGTGATGAGCTTTTGGTAGTTATTAAAATTAACTTAAAAAAAAAGCGGCCAAGTGCGAGTCAGACTCGCCCATGAAGGGTTCCGTAGCAGCAAGTAACATAATCTAAAAGTTCTTGTAGTTCGTTGTAACTTTGATCGATGTTTTAATAATAGTGTATTTTTTTTAATTTAGTTATTGATAAGTAAGCATTATAATTAGGTACAATATTTAGCATTCGCAAATGTATCGAAAAATTAGCTCCGCGCGCACGAGTTCCAACGACGGCGTCTGTCCTCACCTGTTTATGCATAAGGTTTATGTTTTTTTTTTTTTATATTTGAGTTGATTGAAAAAGGTAAATTGCGGCTGATGTTTTATGACGTATTAAAAAAAACTACTTACTAGATCTCGTTCAAACCAATTTTCGGTGGAAGCTTGCATGGTAATGTAACTACATCATATATTTGTTTTAGTTTTATCATTCTCTTATTTTAGACGTTACAGGGGGGGCACATTTTACCACTTTTGAAGTGCTCTCTCTCAAACTATTCAATTTAGAAAAAATTATATTAGAAACCTAAATATCATTTTTATAGACCTATCCATAGCTACCCCTCACGTATGGGTTTAATGAAAAAAAAATTTGAGTTTTAGTTATGGGGAACCCTAAAAATTAATTGTTTTTTTTTTCTATTTTTGTGTGAAAATCTTAATGCGGTTCACAGAATACAAACTTATAGTTTCGGAAAAAGTGGCTGTGACATACGGACGGACAGACAGACATGAAGAATCTATAAGGGTTCCGTTTTTTGCCATTTGAATACGGGACCCTAAAAACGTACCAAACCGTATGGCAGATTGTCTTTTGGTTTTACCTTGAAGAGACGTCTTACTCGATCAAAGTTTAGAAAAGAAGGAAAGCATAGTCGAGCGGAAATAGCCCCCCATACTCTGTTCAAGTGTCAAGTGCAATCATTGTCACGACCATAGAGTAACCAAACTAGAGAGCCAACTATCCGCGCATCTACCCGATTTTCCCCGCAAATTTTGAATGACAGCCCTCTCTCACGCGCTCTTGTTTTTCTGTCTGTGAATACATATATTAATGGTCGCCGGGTTGCACCATTTTTCAAAAACAAACAATTTGTAAATAGATTTATAACAATAAATGCAAAAAAGCAATTGTTGATTATGGTTTTTTTAGTTAGCATTATTTCTTCTCTACCCATTTTCGGCACCAAAAACTGTTCTTCCATTCACATTTCCGTTTTTTTTTTTTCGATTTCATTTGTATGAATTATATTTTTGACAGCAAAATTCATGCATCTGCATAAATGAAATCCGTATGGGTTGTTCCAAAAATGAGTAACAGCATGCAAGTTAAGCCCAAGCTTCCACTAGGGCATAAGTGAGTTTTAGAGAAAGTTCATGAACATTGAATAAAGTTCTATTAGGCTTGGGGGATATTTTTCAAATTCGATTATTTAGCATCATTTTTGTACAATTCAATGTATGATTGGAAATTCTGTAGTTTAATAACATTGAACAATGTTGAATAATGTTACTTAGGAACAGTAAAAATGCAAATGCTATTCATATTTAAAAAAAAAAGTAGGTACTAATATCGGAAAGCAAATTCGTAAGAAATGTGATTAAAATTATAACAAAAAGACAATATGATGTGGTATTTAATTGGACTCTCCTTTTTGAGATCCGATTTCGCGTATTCAATCAAT
This sequence comes from Cheilosia impressa, assembly GCA_948293265.1. NCBI lineage: Eukaryota > Metazoa > Arthropoda > Insecta > Diptera > Syrphidae > Cheilosia > Cheilosia impressa. Next base: position 4,882,644 of record OX411885.1, on the reverse strand, counting down.
TTCAATTTTTAATTAACAAAACCAAGTACACTCTTTGGAATACAAAAAATGATGAAAAATTAACAAATTTGACAGCAATAGTATAAATAGTAAAAATATAGAATTAATTTTCTGATGCATACTTGCATATATTTTTGTGCAAGTATTCATTTAACGTACTAATTACACATTATATTTAAATTATGCTAAAACTAAAAAATATTTTTCGGCGCGATATTTTTTTTTTAAATAAACAAAAAAAGCTTCAAATTACACAATCTCATTAACAAAAATATGCCGAACACAGTCGATCTCACCTGAAATCCCACTAGAAAATGGCCGCCCGATGGACATGAAGTCCCAGCAGCAGATTGTATAATTATGCGTACGGACATACTGCTGCAGCACAGGCATCTTGTGGGTAGATTTTCCGTTTCTGCTCTCAGTTGGCTCTTTAGTTTGGTTACTCTATGGCAGTGATTCCCAAAGTGGTCCAGGTGGACCCCCAGGGGTCCACGGGAGACTCGACGGGGGTCTACGTTGGCATGAAAAAAAATGTTGGTTCACTAGTTGTAAGTGACGAAAATTTTCGCCACTCATGAGTTCACATTCACATTTTTTGACGAGTTTTCGGAATATGGTAAAGATGTAGCAGCAGGGGGTCCACCGAAACCAGGCTCATTTTGAAGGTGGTCTACGAGAAGAAAAAGTTTGGGAACCTCTGCTCTATGGTCACGACCTCTACACATTGAATGCGAAATCGTATCAAATTTTTAACAAAGGACTTGCCTTTGAATGCACTCGAAAGTGCAATGTGATAACATTTTTTTTCTGTTTAAAGCATTTGCGTAGTAAAAAAAACACGTTACACAGTGATGCCCTCTTGGTTCGGGACGTATGGTCAGTCCCATATATCCCGAAATAGTCCCGTATTTCAATACGGGACATTCCAATACGAAACTTGTTGTTAGTTTTGGCCTTTTTTACTTTTTCTGTCCCGGGTTTCGTTCTTAAAAATATGAACACCAACTCTAAATTTTGGTAGTTCACAGTGGCTGTATTTTCACAAAACTAAAATTTGTTACTCACTGGTACAGCACTATGTGTGCACGTTCAAGCCATTGGTTGTAGTTTTTGCAGAACAAAAATAAATATTAACAATATGTATAAAAATTAGTAAGCAATAAATATAAAATTACAATCTAATTGAATTTAGCAAAATTTGGATGAAACAGAAATCGAATATTTCGAAAAAAATTCCCTGCCCATGGCAATACTACTTGAAATATGAATATCCTTAATTCATGTACAACTGCTTCCATAATAAAAAAACACACGGAACTTTCACTAGAGTGCAATGTTGGAAGAACTGTATTGCATTCGAAGTGTCGACTGCATAGTGAGAGCTTTCGGTTGATTGCTGTCCTGGATAAATTGTGCATAATATCCTGAAGTGGGTGGTGGGGTGTGGTATAACAGTTTTTCATTCCGAATTTAGTTTTAAATCGCTGCACAGAATAATTGAAAAAAAAAACAGTTCTCCATGAAACACGCTTTCATGAGTCCGATACCGCATTTTATTTATCTATTTGAACAGGCGGAATCACTGATCATTGTATTGTTACAAGAGCTCAGTCAGAGTAGGATAATACCACCCGAGTTGATCAAAATACTTGTATAAATGTGATTGCGTTTAGTGAGTGCCCTGCGCCCCACTCCGACTGCGGGAACGACAATTTCGCTTCTAAGGAACAATGAGGCTGTCACTAAGCGCGACTTAAAAGATGGCAATAGGTACTAATTCCCGAAATAGGTGTGAATGATGGAAAACCTTCCTTATGATGTTTTCCGTTTTGGTGGCGCAACAAGCCCTCCAGTTACGCACACTAAGTTGGTTAAGGTCGTTCTTCAATTGTGTATGCCACCTAAGGTGGGGTCTTCCTCTGCTGCGTTGCCCCTCAGGAGAGGATTCGAAGACTAAAAACAAATATCGAAAATGGTATTACGTCTTACGCAGAAATTGTTGATAGTTGGTACTTTTTTCGTTCGACTTAAAAAAAAAAACATTCTGCGGTAACACTGGACATCTTCAATAAGCTCAACCCACCCACCACACAGAATTAAATTAAAAGGGACACTTTCTCCCCTTCGTATCATTTCTGTACCTCACTTCTCACTATGTTAACTACAAACTAGTTCCATTCCCAATAGTGCTTTGAATTTCTATTTTATGCCGTTTTTGTGCACTTTGCAAGTTGGGCGGGCTTTTAAATGCAATGAAAGCTCTTCCTTGGGTGCAAATTTGCAGTTTATAGCAGCTGCCCCAAGTTGAAAGTTTTCTCAACATTTTTTTTGGGAAACTTTCCCAATGACTCGCAGTGAGGCGCCATCTATGCGAATTCTTGCAAAGTGGATTGCATATGCCTTGTTCGGGTGTTGTCTTCGATAACAGTTATGCTGTCGCCTATACAGGGTGGACCAATTTTCAGTTCAATTTAAATTAAAATTTCAAAGTCAATTGCTAAAAGTAACAATTGGATTTTAAACAAATACTTAATACTTTTTTGACAACGATAATAATAAGTAATTAATTAATTCCCACAACACTTTAGCTGTTTGATAAATATTTGCATTTTTTTAATAGGTACCTTTTTGCAAAAACCGCAATATAATTAATAACTAAGCCTGGAGCTGTAATGTCGAATGAACGATGGGGTTCGTCTGACAATTTCAGCTACTAAAAGTTAGTTTTTTAACAGGTGTTTGAAAACTATTAATTAGCAAAGAAGTTTCATCTGTTCAACGCTGTTAAAAGTAGAAAGTGTGTCCCGTTTTGGACTCATTTTGCCCATAGTTCGTTCTATAATATTGCTGAAACAGAAGAGCATGTTTTAAGTAAGGATCGGGTGGGTGCATATTGTTGTGTTCGAGGGAGTTTCCAAAAAGGCAAATCATTTAATTTATGATTAAATTCAATGATACGTTAAATATAGGTAAGAATGAGTATGAGACAAATTAATACAAAGCTTGAAAAGACGTGTGTTTGCGAAGATGGCACAATTGGGGACAAAAAACAGGTGGTTGTTGAAGATGACAACTATCAGTCGTAGGTGGATTTGTTCGCCGGTTCAGGCGAACGATTGTAAGAGCTGTTCGTATGCAGAGCACAGAGAAAACCGAAAAGTAAAGAAAATGTAACCTTCCTCCGGAATCTTAAATAAAATAATTAAAAGCCGTGGATCTAGATGTCAATTTTTACTTCTAAAAGCAACCAATGAACTGATAAAAACTCGAACCATTTCAGACTTCAGAGTAAGCTTAGAGGAAAATCGACCGAGTGAGTAATTTTGCTGTTCATTTCAATTAGAGCAAAAGAATAGACTGACTGAACGTTCTTTTGCTAAAAACTAATTGGGCCTTATATTATTATACTATACTAGTAATCATTTTTAACCTTCACACTAAAAATTTTGTAGGTCACAATATGCTATTTCGTATGGAAAACTTCGTCACTGTGATTTCGAAAAAAATTTTAGGTCACAAAATGCACAATTCGTATGAAAAAATTCCCCATTTTGAGTTCGAAAAGTTTTGTGGCTCACAATATGCTATTTCGTATGGAAAATTTCGTCACTGTGATTTCGGAAAATTTTGTAGATCACAATATGGAATTTCGTATGGAAAATTTCGTCATTCTGATTTCGAAAAATTTTGTAGGTCACAATATGCAACTTTGTATAGAAAATTTCGCCATTTTGAGTTCAATTCAGCCTGAACACTAAACATGATTATTAGTATCGCAGAATTTTTAATCTTAACGGTGCTTTCACCGAGCTTGGGGCTTATTTTATCCGCAGCCCATTGAATAGGCACAAAAATCGATATTTTCCATTCATTAAGAAACTTTCAGTCAGGAAGATATATATATCTATACCTTGAAAAAGGTGTCTCGATGACAGTGCCCACAATTTTGCGACACAAAAGCTTCAAACTTCTGATGTGTAAATATATAAATGCAGGTCTATCTTAGAATTCCTTGATAAAATGGACATGCATCATATGCATAACGATATGTATCTTTTCTCAGGTGGATCCAAACGAGGCCAAACGTGACCCCGACGATCATGGGCCCAAACTGGACAGCGTTGACTTCTGGCATAAGCTAATAGCACTAATCGTGTCAATAATTGAAGAAGATAAAAACAGCTATGGCACAGTTCTGAACCAATTCCCACAGGAACTGAATATTGGCCAAGTAAGTTGAAAAAAAAAATTACTCCTTGATCTCCAGCGGAATATGAAAAACCTTGCATTCCTCTAAAGTTATCCGCGGCCACTATGTGGGGACTGTTCGCCGTCGATATGAAGTACGCCCTCGAAGAACACGAACAGCATAGGCTGTGCAAGTCGTCGGCGTACATGAATCTACATTTTCGTGTCAAATGGCTGTATAGTAATTACGTGAAAGAAGTCCCACCGTATAAGGGTGCTGTTCCCGAGTACCCGGCGTGGTTCGAACCGTTCGTTATGCAATGGCTAAACGAGAACGACGATGTGTCACTTGAATATCTGCACGGTGCATTTAATCGCGACAAGAAAGACGGTGTAAGTATTCGAAAGCAGCAGCTACTGCCCTGTCCAGCTGTTGTATCTATAAAAATTTCTCAAATTCGCATTGCAGTTTCAAAAGAGCAGCGAACACGCGCTGTTTTCAAATTCGGTGGTGGACGTGTTCACCCAACTGACGCAATGTTTCGATGTTGTTAGCAAGCTCGAGTGTCCGGATCCAGAAATTTGGAAGCGTTACATGAGGCGCTTTGCTAAGACCATTGTAAAAGTGCTAATAGCTTATGCCGATATTGTCAAAAAGGAATTCCCCGAGCATATGAAGGACGAACGAATTGTAAGTTCCAACAACCGAGTTTGCATCAAGAGTGTATATTTCCAAACAAACCATTCAAGGCATGCATTCTGATGAATAACATCCAACAACTGAGGGTTCAATTGGAGAAGATGTTCGAATCGATGGGCGGTGATAAGCTCGAAGAGGACGCAGCCAATATCCTCAAGGAACTCCAGCAGAACCTAAACTCTGCTTTGGATGATCTGGCGTGCCAATTCGCTATAAGGTGTGTAACTTTAGTCCCATGTTTTTCTAGCGCACAGACACTCGGTTTCGGTTTCCATTGATGTTGGAGACAATTTTCAAAGCCGCTCTCCTCTTTTATGGACGGCAGAGTCGTCTCAAACCCTTCACCACAATTTTTCCATTCCATTCTTCTGCCCCCCCCCCCCCCCCCCCTCCAAATAATTTATTACTTTAAAAAAAAATTTCTCTCAAGCCTTGAGCCAAGAATAACGCAATCCGTTCGAGAGCTTGGTGATCTTCTGCTTTCGGTCAAAGGTGGTGGCAATCTGAACGCCAACCAAGCCGCTCAACGGAACGCTGTCGCTGTCGAAGCTGATGAAGTACTCCGACCGCTAATGGACCTACTCGATGGTTCGCTGACCTTGTATGCGCAGTCCTGCGAGAAGACTGTTCTGAAGCGTTTGCTTAAGGAACTGTGGAAGATCGTTATGCGTATACTGGAGAAGACCATTGTGCTTCCGCCCATGACCGATCGAACGGTAGGTGCAGCCTCACTGAGGACACTAGGCACATACCCTCAACAGGATCTTCATTTCATTCCAGATGATGTTCAAGAATATCACCGATAACGCCAAGAATCTAGCCGCGAATGCCAAAATCGAGGACATGGGCCGCCTCTTCAAGAACCACATGGCCGGCAAGCAGGACGTGAAGAACGCGCTCAGCGGCGTAATGGACATCTCCAAGGAGGTCGAAAAGAATCTCTCGCCCAAGCAGTGCGCCGTCTTGGATGTTGCCTTGGACACAATCAAACAGTATTTCCACGCTGGCGGCAATGGCCTCAAGAAGACCTTCCTCGAAAAATCCGCCGAGCTACAGAGTCTGCGCTACGCCCTAAGCCTGTACACCCAAATGACTGACACACTGATAAAGACCTTCATCACCAGCCAGGTCCACGAAGGTATGTACTCCCAATTCTCACGCAAGCCTTTGATTATATGCTTAGTCTGTCTGATATTGTCACAATACGGCATCAGATCTGCCTTTCCGTGTATGTGTCTTGCTCTATTTTTGACAACAAGAACTATAAAAAGAAATACCAACAAAATTTAACGAAACTATTATTTAACACACACATATAAATATAATTTTCTTTCTATTCTGTATTCTATGTCTGTAAACTGTTTCTTCTGTTTGTTTTTTTTTTCTCACTCTTTTCTGTCAAAACATCACTGATATGTCTTTTTGTATTGTTAACACCACAATTTTTGCTAAAAATAAATGAAATAAAAAACAACAAACACCAAAACACTAAACAAAAGTTAAACGTCGAGAACTAACTGCCGAAGAAGCTAAAAGACTTGCACTCGAGGCCAACGTGGAGGAGCCAGTTAAGGCCAAAAAACCACTAAAACGAGAAAATCGTCAAGGTTAAAACAGAGTTTAATTTTTCCTTTGTTTTGATTTTGTTACCCCTACAAAGTTTCGTTTCTAAAAAAAGAAGTTAAATTTCAATTTAAATTTAAAAATTTTGTTAAAAAAATTGTTTTTTTTTTTTGTTTTTGTTGGGTTTGATTTTATTTTTGTTTGTTTATATATAACAAGTGAACTGTTTACACACGAAGTTATTTTCAAGACGTATGTTCTACAGCATCCAACTGTAGTTGGACATTTTCTTAATTTTCTTGAATTGAATTTAAATTTACTTTTTACAAAATAATATTCTATATAGGTTTGCTTAATAGATTTGCTAATTTTTTTTAATTCTTGTAACCATGCGTAGAGTTTTCGTTTTATTGTTATAAATTTGTTTACTTTTTTTGTAGTTAGTTCAATTGACAAGTGTCATTTTAGCACTTCAAAATAGGTTAAAGGGGCTTAAAAATAGTAGCGACATTATTTTTACCGAAACAGTATTTTCAGCATGTTTACTGTTAACTCGAGCCGAGCAACTGAATTCATCGGCAGAACGTCAGCTTTAATTTTATTTTTTTCCCGTACATAAGTAAGTTTTTTTTCGAATAATTTCTAATTTCTGTCGGGGCTATAGGGCGGAAGCAAATATCTCTCTCTTTTAGTGTGGACTTTTCCCTCTGTGTCGCTACCACTTTGGGACATTCACGAATCTTTAGGATGTATTTCTGACCACGCGTAACCAAGAAATAAGACTGCGTCCACCATCAACCTTTGACAGCCTTCCCTTTCACCTTATAATACAAACAAAAAAAACACTAAATCATCCTTGTGTCTGAAACTGTGCTCGGAAATTCCTCTTTGCTTAGCCTTGTTCTTTTTTTTTTTTTTTTTTTTTTGATTCTAAATAGGATCTTCCTCTCCCATCCTTCGAATCGAACATCTCATTTGGCGATATTCGTGATTCAACGGTAGCCGAAAGTGCCAACGGCCATTACCAAAAACTGCTGCAAAGTGGACTCATTTAGGAGGATGTTGTAATTTCGTCGTCAATTTGCCAGCGCTACTACTCATCATACCTCCTGGCCAGAGCACCCTGAATGGTGATCATCTCCTAGGCTGAAGTTTTTCCAGAAACTTCCATAATCTTTTCTAAACCAGCAATTGTTAGTACTGGATGACTTTGACGATTTGACATTCCAGAATGACTTAGAATGATTCCAAACTAAATTTTGCATGTATGCAGGATGTGGGGTGTTCGCTTTGTAGGAAAGAAGACATCCTACGGAACAGGTTGATGGAGATGTTCAAGATTAGTTCAAGGCCTGTCCCCCAACATGATTCACGCAGGCTTTAAACTCCATCAAGTTTTTAAATGAGTCTATCACATTACACAGAAGAATTGGAACCTTCAACGCGTCAAAGTAAACGGCTTATAATTCGAAAAGTGCACTTTGCCAATATAGTGTGATTTATTCAAAAATTTGTGGACAACTTATCGATATCGAAACGAAAAACTTTTCAGCTCAACTTTGCGGTAACCAGGTAGATAATTAGCGCGTTACCTTCTGAATCTTACTGTCTATCTCACGGTCGCCAATTTCGAAGCCAGGTTGACTTATCAAGGCTGCGCTGAAGCGGTTTACTTAGATCTCTTAATAAGATCTGGATCTGGGTATAACTATCATGAAAGAGCTTCGCAATTAGCCGTATGGACTCGGCATAAAATTGCAGATCAATTCCATTCATCACAAAAATGAAAAAGTCACACAAAAGGAATGGTTGTGAGAATCCTAGGGTTCCTAATCAACCTGTTGCGCCAACTATTTGTTTATTTTGTTTGAGCGATTAAAACTTTTGTCTGTAAACATCCTACATTGGCTTCAAGAGCCTCAACTGTGCAATGTCATACCCTGCTTCGACATCCCTAACAAAATCGACTGAGAAAGAAAGCTCGCCGCAGCCGCAAACGATTGTAAGAAAAACGTTGATTGATTTTGACGAAACTACCGAAGCAACTGTAACCGGCAGCTAAAATGAATTAAAGGGACAAATGTGAATTGACTCGCATTTGCGAATGATACCCAAATTCAATTTCAGAAATCCCGACAGTGCCGACTTTAGATGAATTGAACATGGCGACTGCCGAGTCTTAAAGCAAACGGTTTTCCTCAGACTTTATAGCGAACCAATGCCAAAACAACCCGTGCAACAGAGCACATCCCGAAAGACGAATGTGCGAACGAAATCACGTAACTGAATCCTATGCATGTATACCTGCTTTTATAAAATCGATACAAAGCGTGGGTATGAGTTGAGGGTTAGTAGGGCAAGGTCAATATGATAGACGGAATGCAATTGCTGTTAACTGAAGGAGGTTATGTGAAACTTCAACTCGGTGGTTGATTCAAATTCTTAGTTATGGTCATGAGATTTGGGCTATGACCGAAATTCCTGGATGACTTATTGAAGATGTAAAGTGTAAGAAACAACGGAATGCGTGAAGATTTGGAGTCGGTGGCGGTAGATCGAGAGCAGTGGAAGAATAACTCAAGCATCCTTCAACTCGATGCTTTCGGTATAAGCGGGGGTAGCGCTTATCCACGCAGCTCAACGTTAAGTGGCATAATTGGTGTTTCTCAAATGACCGAACTTGCGACCTCGCTCAGCAGGCCAGCACAGTAGCCACTGAGCACAAGAAATTTTTATTAGTATAACAGCAGACTTGTCCGAACTTTAGGCAACATACCATCTAAAGAGTGGGACAAAAAATCCTCTAAAAGAAAGTAGCAAGCAATGGAAAAGTAGATTTCGGGGAGGTTTTTTTTTTCTATTTTATAAAAAGAAATGTCCATCAAAGTCTCGATTTACGGCCAGTATACTAGCCACTCCTTTCCGGTCTTGGCTGATTTTATGAACATGTTGTAAAAGTGTAGGCAGGAATTGAATATCTAGCTTTTAAACCGCCTGGGTTGGGTCTTCCCACTAAGGATGGAACTGGGTGCATTGTTATAAAAGCTACCTCTCATAGGACCTTCTTTGAGCATTCTGCCTGAGGTCATTCCCAGGGAGCATTTAAGGGTTTTGCTGAATTTTCTTTAGTCTTAGATTATGATTATGGTTCTGGAACTCAGAACGACTGATTGTCTTTAGTAACAGTTTCAGTTTTGGATCGTCAATCTATAGCAACCCTACTAGCTTAAAAAAATACGCAGATTGTTTAATTTGCCACTCGTGTCGGACTTTTCTCAACATTCATTGAAAAGCTAGTTTTGCTTGTTTTTTTTTTCCCCAGTACTTATACTAATATCTTTCTGTTGATGCTAAACACGTTGGCAATGAAAAAAAAATTCAGTTTAAACACTAAATGCTATAAAATATACACATACAGTCCATGAAATCAATTTTTTAGTCCTTTCATTTGAACACCACCACTATTTAGCTTGTTAGAGCGTCTTTGCATGTGTAAACTCCAATGGTTTTTTTCTTTTCTTAGATGTTACAATAAAAAAAAGGAACAACACTCAATCCAAATACATTTATCCCCCTAGACCCAACCACAAGAAGACAAGCGAACAGATACTTCCACTATCTTTGTTGTTGCACATTTTTTTGCCGACACAATTTGTTGTTTATTTTTTTTTTGTGGTTGGGCTAGGTCAAAAACAATAACACTCTTAGTATTGTTGGCTTATAATTTCCTTTGATTTTCTCTTATTCTCCAAAGATTCGCAAAACGCTGATGAAACCGTTGGTGAGATTTCGGTGCAAATTGACTTGTTCACCCACCCGGGCACCGGCGAACACAAAGTGACTGTGAAGGGTGAGTTCAACTAACTTTATTAAATGAACAACAAGTGAATTAAGGCAACACAAGTGTAGTTTTGTAGAAATCTTCTGAGTAGAAATATTTTTTTTTAAATTCGCTGTAAATATCATTTGGCTAGGAAGGGCGCGCTTGTAGTGAGCAACGACTAATGGTGATTGTCCATCGTTTATAAGCTACATAAGCAAAATGGCGATACCATGCAGCACGGAGCAGCCTGTAAGGAATATCCGCTTGTGACGAATATCCACCTGGGAAACTGCAGTTTCCCACCCTCTACAATCGAGGGCTCTTTGCTTCCAATTACACAGACAAACAGTTCTCACCTTATGAAGACTTTGAACCGGAGGTTCGCGGCCGATTCCGCTTGGAGCCTGAGTATTGTCAAAGCATTTTGGTATACATCCACATCTCAGATAATCGGCTCTGCCAATTTGAAAGGAACTACTAGCCGTCTGCAGCTGCCAGGTCGCTAGCTGCAATTAATTTTCGTGAATTCTGTGCTTCCGTTTTCAAGTCCCACATCATTATAGGAGGATGCCTAGAAAATACTGGCCCTAATCAAAGTCGTAATAAACCGAATGGCAAGCTCTTGCTCTTGCTTTTGTCGGCCATGTTCTTGAGCTCTTCGTATGTACTGTAGTCGGCGACTTTCTCAAATGAAGATGTGCGCCTGTTCAACTTTCTGATCCCATTTTTGCTTACCCAATAAAAATATTTGTTTTCTGTTCGTTTATTTTTACAGTTGTTGCTGCCAATGACCTGAAATGGCAAATACAATCGGGAATGTTCCGTCCGTTTGTGGAGATCAATCTAATAGGACCACATTTGCAGGAGAAGAAGCGAAAACACGCCACTAAATCGAAATCCAATAATTGGTCACCAAAATATAACGAGGCTTTCCATTTGTAAGTACACCAACATATTTCATTTTTAAATTGTTCGCATTTTGGTTTTTTGTGTGCAAGCGTTTGTTTCAAGAAGTTCCAGGACTAAGGCGAGCTCAACTGGCGGCAGCTAGTTAAGGACTGTCAGACTTGGACGCTTATTTCATTCTGTGTGCTTCGAAAATGTGCAAGTCTAAGGCAAGTTCAACTGGCGGCAGCTAAAGGACCGTCAGACTTGGCTGCGCAGTAATCTGGTCCGCTTAATTCATTCTTATGTCTTGCGGGTGCCTCAAAAAAGTGCTTGAAAATGTACAAGCCTAAGGCAAGCTCACCTAGAGAGCAAAACTTTTGCGTGTTATCGAAGTATGGATATTTATTTATTTCTTATTTGTTCCTTCAATTTGAGCCGTTCAGACAACCAAGAAATACTTCTTAAGGCTTTTAAATTGGACCAAAAAAATCTCTTTTAACAATTACAGCATGATTGGAAACGAGGAGCAGTTGGATTTCTTCGAGCTCCATATCTGTGTGAAGGACTACTGTTTTGCACGCGATGATCGCCTCGTTGGTGTGGCTGTTCTCCAGCTGAAGGACATTGTCGAAAAGGTAAGTTCAAATAGCGTAAGTTAATAGACTTAAGACTTAATTTTTTTTTAAATATTCCCGACTTTGCATGAACAATTTGTTTTGTTTTATTACTTTTTTTGTTTTCATTTTGTTTTCATTTTATTTTGATTATATTTTTTTACGTAGGGTTCATGTGCCTGCTGGCTTCCATTAGCGAAACGTATACAAATGGATGAAACGGGTTGGACAATATTGCGTATTCTCTCGCAAAGAAATAACGACGAAGTTGCCAAGGAGTTTGTCAAACTAAAATCAGAGATTCGGCAAGAACCCATGATGGGCACATAAACATAAACTACTCCATAAAAACCAGCAGCATGTAACAAGTATTTATTGGTTCAAAAAATACCTGCATAATTTATTTTGATGTTGTAAATTTTTCCATTGTTTCCTTTTTTCATTTATTTTTGTTAAATATTTTAAATGTTTATACATAAACACGTAATATAAAGGTAAACGTTTAAAGCTTCGCTAAACATTATTACAACAAAAAGAAACAAAATAGGGAAACCAATATTTTTAACAAGGAAACCTAAGAGGCTTATTAAATAAATTATGGATATATAAAAAAAAATTTAACTACGCAAAAATATAACTGTATATTATATATATATGAGAGCATAGCGAACACAACAGAAGAACAAAATAGGCTTTAACAAATCTATATATATATATATATATATGGGTAAATGAAAGTTTTAAACTATTTTCATTTAGTTTAAAACACTCAAAACAACATTCAAGCATCTATATATATATATAGATATATGTGTGTGTGTGTACGTATGACGTACGACTCTCCAAATAATAAACAAAAATATTCCTTAGCTTAGGTAACTAAACTAAGGAACGTGTAAATTTGTAAACTGACAACAACAAAAACCAACTTAAAAGGAGGAAGGAAAACAAATAATAATTATTATTACCATTATTGAATACAAATAATATAATTGCAACTATTTGAATGTATGAGTGTGATCATTTATACAGAGTAGGAACTACATTTTAAAGCAACACGAACCGAAAAAAACAATTAAACAATCATGGAAATCCATTTATACATAGATACCTACATGTAATTAAAAAAAAAAAACAGTACATAACATAGTATGTATGCGTATATAGATATGTGTGTGGATATATGTACATGGCAACAAAGTATATATATGTATATAAATATTGATATATGTATATTGTATATACAATAACATAATCACCAAATAGACATATAAGTGTTTTTAATGTTTATTTCTATTGATTTTGCATATTTGTCTCTTAGTTACTGTTTTCTGTGCATCTGCATACTCGTATAACAAAACAGAAAAGAAAATCCATCTACAGATAGAAGAAACGCACATTAAAACTAACCAAAATATATGTATACTTAATGGCTACCAGAGACAAAAGAGATATTTTTGTTTTTTTTTATGTAGACATCACACACATATTACCCAACTTATTTTTACTTCTGAATAAAATACTTGACCCCAGCACATTGCGTTTTTGGCCGCACTAAATTTGATCTATCTATTTCGCAAAAGTTGCATTTGGGTTATTTGAAGTTGTGTGGTTCCCATTTCACAACAAGTTTTTGCGATAGACTTGTCTTTGGCACAACACGAATCCTTGATGGAAATGTTTGTTTTTTTTTAGTTTTGGGGGTTGAGTAGACTCCAACAATGACAATCAATGCAGCACTCCACGCGGAATCAGTATGCCCACCAGTCGGACAGTTGCAAATTTTGAATTTTTTAACGATATTAAACAAACATTGGCTCGCTAAATATAAATAAATAAATATAAAAGTGTTATAATAAGCATCTGCGTTCCATTTAAAAGGTTTCGATTTGGAAATAACAGCATTTAAATTTTTTCTGAAACTCCTTCTTTAACTAAAAAGTGGACGAAAATAACAAAAAAATTGCTACTAACTCTCGAAAAAAGCGCCAAATTCCAACAGTCACGCTAAATAATGGCCACTGAATGAGTTGGTCAGGTATATAAACCCAGGTAGGTCCTTTAAGATTGTAATAAGCCTCTGTTAAAGCGTTTAGACTTCTTTGGGCAGTAGGCAGTATGTGCTTGCACATTTCAGTGGAACTTCTGCCGCTTAAGAGAAGATGAAAGTCAAGAGGGCAACTAGCAACAAGCAATCAGCTCTGCGTTGATGTTGCTGGCTTAAAACGCTCCTGGGAGTCTTTGAACCAGCGCATCAGTTCAAATCCTCCGTGGCCTGAGTGGCAGTCATCTACTCGAGACGAGTCTTCAGTTGAATTTGTATGAAGCGAAGGCTTTTACTGATGTTTTGCATTTGAACCGCCCTGTTAACTTTTAAAGTAGAGCGAAACTTTACCCATCAATTACTTATAAATCCCTTTTTTATTTATAGCTTTTTGAATGCCAATTTCAGAATGGAAAGTGCCAAAAACCATTTTGAAAAGTCGCCCACATTGGAATGCTTTAACAGTTCATCTGTCAATCAATATGTGTATGTGTCTACGTAACGTGACGAAAAAAGAAACTATCCAACCTCCGTATAGACACAGCCGAGTTCGTGAAAAAGATATATAAAAGACCCCCGGGAAATGCATCAACACTTTGTCCTTATTGGACCAAAACTCATTTACTGGGATTTTTTTCAAAAAAGTGTCAAATCAAATTTAGCTTTAGATAGTTTTCCGCGAACTTCCTATGCTGTACTACTACCTTTTGGAACAAGAATTTCGAAACCAAAAATGGAAAATTGTTATTTTAAAAGCCGTTTATCTCTGAATTTTTATTGTGTCGATTAACGTATTTTGGTCGATTGGACGATAGCATTATTGAGACTTCAGTCAGTAGCCTTTGCAAAAAATGCAAAATTTTGACTCATCCGTCAAAATTACCTTACAATGTTTGAAATGGTAGATAAACTTCTGCCAAAATTTAAACCGAATCTCCCAAAGATATATCGGTAAGGGTTAGATGGACACTTAGTCGCGTCGCTATTGTCAACTTTCCTTGACCAACAAATGGAGCACTCTATTTTTGAATAAAAATACACTTGCAAAGTCAATCCCCTAGCTTAAAGTAATTCAAGCACGAAAGTTCGTAGAATTGGGACGGTAATTCTCGTGTACATCCTGAAACATGCTTACAAACATATCGAAAATCAATTATGTGCGCTTAACCTAGTGTTCAATAGGCAGATGTTGTCAAATACGAATCCCGCACGGCTTCAACTCAAATGCAACGATCTCTTTGCGTAAATGTATTCCTCTTTTGGATTTAAGCTTGAAAAAATACCACGCCGAGCAATTGCGTATAATAATTGAAAAGAAAAAGCTTGAAACATTTTTGCCTTTATATTGACCCAATTGCATGAAAAGTTAATATATTTTTTTTTGTAAAATGTGCAACTGTCGTAACAGTGCCGAAAAGTATTGAGTGCGTTTAACCGTTGCATGCACCTAATTATTTTGAAAATATAGATAAGTAAGTCAGATGCTGACGCTGCAGCAAAGCAGCATCTACATGTGTTCAGATGATATTACAAAAATATAGCCGGGCAATAGTGATGTGATAAGGAGCGCAGTTTTATCTACACAGATTTACATAGTATTCGACGATTAATAAAATAACCAATAGAACCTCTATTTCGATAACATTCTATATATTCAGTGTAAAGGAATGATGAACGCGCGCTGTCCTATCATTGTTTTTGAGGGGTGAAATATAGCAAAGTGTTTAGTTTAGAACAATTACAAAAGCGGGTTAAAGTTGCTTGTTGCGGAAAACCAAAAAGAGACTTTTAAAAGCCGTCCCAAAAACTGGAAGAGGGTACCTTCAAGTTGACACAAATCAGGGTTTTTTTGACCGATAAATAGATGCAGCTAAGTAAAGCAAACCGCCGCTGCAGGAAGGGCGTGAGCTATTCAAGTTCCTTTGAAAAAAGATCAGCAAAGTACTCGCAAGTTCACTTTTCCTAAGAGCTGTTGTCTTATTTGGTTCACTTGCAGTACGACGAGCTTTTAAAGGCCGATATTTTAAACTTTGAGCTTCCTAGCTCTATTCACAAACAATCAACAAGAATTGTAAACGTTGCTTTTAAATAGACCTTTGAGGGACATAACAACTATTTGTCTTGCCTAAAATTCTGACTTCTGACATGTTAATGAACGCCGAACGCCAGCAGTCTTAGATATGCAAGCTTGCGAAAGAGCTCCAAAATTACGACCAGCAAGCCCTTTACATCTATAAAGAAAAAGGTAAGTCTTTTCTTGGTCTGACTGATTCAAATCGGCGGACGGGGTTTTCAGTAGTAAGTCCCGCACAATACGGCTCATGTCAAAAAAAGTCCAGTGTTTCTAAGCTAAATGTATAATTTTAATTCACAATCAAGAGTGAAGCTTCAGAATGGAAACAATGTTTATTCTGATGTTTAAAAATGATTTTATGTCTTTATCTTGATAAAAAAAAAATTATAAACACTAACAGCCGTTTTTAGTTTCGACTTTAAATATTTGTATTTAAAAAAAAAAATATTATTTTATACAAATTTTGCAATTGTGAACTTCTGTAAATTTAAACTCGAGACTTAAACTTGTTTTTGGTACGGCGCTAAGTAAACAATTTTGAACGTGGAAGGGAGAAACTACCGAGTTCCTGCTGAATAGTTCTAGCCGTTCGATGTTTGTATAGAAAATACCAACAATCGCATTCTTTCGGAGTATGTATAAATTTTTCGAAGATATATTTAAGCAGACCTTAAATAGCTCTTCTTAGCCTGAGTCGGCACAGGGTCTTGCTATTAACCATTTAAAGTATCACAGCCATTCCCAAGTAACAATTTGACTTCGGTAATTAACTATCGAAGCTATTTCATATCCCGCAATATTAACTGCATAACGCCTAATGGAAACACATATGGCGCACTTAATGACTTCCTGAACAGCTTGGATAGATCTTACCGAAACTTTATAGAAACTTTATAGAAGCTCAAAAATTAAAAAGAAAAAAAATATTTTTCAATTTTCCATTTCCTTATTTTTTTTATTTTTTTTTATCTTAATAAATCTTTTCGAAGACTTTTGGCAATTTTCATGCTGTTTATATTCGTAATTGAACATGGGTCCACTTGCGTAGTAGTCCAGTACACAACCCCTAGGCTAACTCGTCATAATGCCGTGGGAGTGGTAAATCTGAACTACTTGATATATTTTAGAGTTACGCTAAGACTTGCAATAAACTTGCATCATAAATCATATCAGTGACATATTTTTCACTGTGCTAAAAGTGTTTTATTTTTTGTCTTTTTTCCCCTATTCAATAAATTATGGTTTCTTTAGACAGCTGTGATTCATTTCTTATCACATTAATTTTACCTTTATAAAGCCTTCATAAGTAAGTTAGGAGGAAGTACGAGTAAGTGCTTCTATATAGCTTCCAATCGCAAGCGGTTGACTGCATCTGGGAAGCGCTTCGAACCACAAGCTTTGTGGAAGCAATTCACTTTCCACACATCTCCTGACACATTTTCAGAAGTCTAATAGAGATCTTGCCGAAACTTTATTTCATATCCCTCTATAAAACCTGTGTATATGCTTTGTACAGGTCTTACTGAATTTATTATCGAAAAAATTAATTCGAAATGGATCAACTTCGGTTAACAAATACTATAGAAGCTCTATCGATGCTGTTGCCTACAGAAATTTTAAATTTGAACTTTACCGAAGTCAAATTGTTACTTGGGTTCAGAGCAGCTATACATATCATGCAAATCTCGCAACTATGAGCTACCACTTGAACTCAAAATGGCGATAGTAAGGTGCATATATTTCCACCCAATTAAGAACAATGATAGATACACACCCGTTCTACGTAGATATAGTAATAGTTTTTTTCTCAGCCGAAGTGAATTTTGTTTCGGTTTTTTATTTTCTGAAATATAGGAACTTTCAATTGTCACACTTGCAGTACATTTAAGCAACCTTAGCTTTTAATTTTTGACATAGAACTTGAGTCTGTAAGTGTTGCCCATGAAAGAAAAAAACGAAGGAGAAAAGTTGCCCATCGTAAATTTCTCGAACTCATTTTGATGTGGTGATATTTTCTACACAAAAATCACCATTGTGACCTTAGGCCAAACGTAAGTTGAATATCAAAAATGTATCGAAGCATTTTAGACTCAAGGATATATGAGACATTTTGAATGCTTAAAATCTCCTCAAATAGAAATCGCAAAGCAATAAATAAAACGTAGATAGTGAATATAGACAAGGGTTATGCAATCCTCGTCTACCCTTCCCCCGTTAGCTCGTAGATAACATAGAATTAGAAAGCGGTGTTGTTTTTTTATATATTTTACACATTCACAATGATGAAATCTTCCATTTGAAAATATCTACTGTCACTGACAGCAAATTAAAGCTCAGGCTTCAGCGTGATTATGGGTGAGGTTAATGGAACGCAAAATCTCTTAATTTGAACGATTAAGCCTGAACAAGTGAGTAACAAGTTGCGGCACAGTTGCCAGTAAAAGTGGAGTGTTGTTATTTGAATTGATTTGGCATTTCCCTCAAAATCAATCCCAAAGGGCGATCGGAGAGATGGCAAATTTATGGCAAACACGTTTTCCGTCATCGAAAACTGAACAGATTGTAAAAACAACAGGTTCTTGTTTGCGTTAACTTTAAGTTTAAGTAGAAACTTCACAATTGATGTCCTTTTTTTAAGAAGCCCTGCTGAACTCACGAATCATCGCCGAGATCAAGGTAGGTAAGTGAACTTTGATTGTTAAATTTCCTCGATTGAACCTTTTCTGTATATTGTCCGACACTTTGGTGGCCCATCAAAATTTAATAGAATTTTGTTCAAACGAACAGTTTTTGACTATCCGAAATGAGGAATATGAACTTTTATTTAAGGGTTTTCCTCAGGCTTTAATACAAAATGAATTAATGAATGAGCAACAATTTGGATAGTATTCTTCTTTTAAAGCTCGCAAATCGTCGCAAATTTTTGTTCTATTAGAATGCATGTATTACTCCCATTTAAATCTTTCGTGTATGTAAATATTTCGGCGAATAGTAGAAAACGCTTAATGTCAGTTGTCTTCAACAGATTTTTGCTGTTCCTCAAATTCAGTTTGCAAGATCATCTGTTCCAAATATGAATGTCGTTCTGCTTTCTTGAATTTCGCTGACGTCATTTTCTCTGTGCGTATTTTACCGCCTGCAGATAGTCGCATAAAGATCCGACCCATTTACTGAAAAAAAAAACTTTTTATGTCTTCTTTTGGAAGTTTGCATACTTCATTGTCAGCCCCTTTTTCAATTCTCAGTGGGGGTGCATATCCTTCCTGCAGATCACAACACGTTCTTCCGCGTAGATTTCGGTAAACAAAGCTGATTGCCTTTCCAAAACATCCACGACAATATGCATGAGCGTGTCACAACAATAACCGTTTCCAGCTACTGAATCATGGACTTCTTCAATTTTAGGCATCAAATCACCCGACTCATTCGCCTACAGAGGTTTTTTTTTGCCATTTTAACCATCATCCCTTGCACAATTGACACATGACCGTGCTACGGATTGTAGCACGGTCAAGTGTCATATTGCACACT
Source organism: Cheilosia impressa (assembly GCA_948293265.1). Taxonomy (NCBI): domain Eukaryota; kingdom Metazoa; phylum Arthropoda; class Insecta; order Diptera; family Syrphidae; genus Cheilosia; species Cheilosia impressa. The sequence goes on along the minus strand of OX411885.1, from coordinate 4,863,216 downwards.
CCTTTCGAATGCATTACTCCATCTCCCTGCGAGTTATAATCCGCTAAAATTGGCAGTCCACAGCTGGTCAGTGGTGAGGAACTGAATCTGGTCGCAACAGAAGCCCGACTAGGTACTCATTTTATCTCGCAACAACTTCTAAATGGCTAATCTCAGTATAGGTATTAGAGATAGTTAAATAAAATAAACAGGCCTCCAGTTTAACAGAAAAACCAAAAAAATAGAAAATAAAATCTCAATCTCAATAACACGCACACAATTATGTATTAAAGCAAAATCGTATCATCAATTACGTGCCTTGAAAATATTCTATTATTTCCTACAACACAGACACAGCAACAACAAAATAAAGTAATAAATAAAACTTATAATAATAAAACAATTATAGCTAAAACTAAGAAATATATTTATTTCTATTTTTATTTGGTATTATTATTTTTTCGTCACATTTCGCATTAAAAATAACAAAAACAATTTCATTTTTTTCATAAAACACAAAACGAAAACTTACCAAATCTAACAACAATCAAAAATTAAAATCTGCAAATAAAAATCAAAACAACAACACACAAAGAGTACGTTCTCCTATTATAAACAAATCGAGAATATTAACGTCCTACAGTAACAACGATTTAACATTACAGGAAAAATCAAAAAAAAAAAAAACAATTTAAAATCATTAGTATCAATAAGGTTAAAATTCCAAAAAAATAAAAATAAAAGGTAGGTTTCTGAAAATATAGTTATTTACTTTCACGAATAAGCAAAAACCATATACAACAAATAGAAAATTTTGAAATCGTTGCAGAAATAATAACTTAATAAAAAAAAATAAAAAGAAAATTGTTAAACAAATGAAACATTTTTTTTTGTTTGTTGTACTTGAACACGATTTTATTTATTTTCTTGTATTGTGCAGGAAAGAAGTATTTGAGCATAAAAGTTTTAAAATAATTTTACGACATATCAAACATAATCCGCCATCGATTGCTGTTTAAAAGAAACAAAAGAAAGAAAAATATTAAAGTCGTGTAAAACAAAATCTTCTTCTCAGAGATACCAATAATACTTTGAATAACCGAACGAAAAAAATAAATGAAACAAACACCGAAACACAAAGTGAAGCGTTTCACAAGGAGCAGATTGGGCATATCTAACAAAATCTGGTCGTTGTTTGATTTCGATTTTTAAAATGTTTAGATGTTGTCTAAAAATTAAAATGTATCCTTTTTTTCTCTCTAAAAATCCTCCTTGAATCTAATTATCTTTTTACTTTCTCTTATATATTTACACTCAATACTCGCTTCTTGTCGCTTTTTCTATCGAATTAGAAAGGGTGTAGGTTTGCTGTCACAAATTCCTGATTTATCCCTATTTGATGTGAGGCACGTTGAGTTATTTTTTCTAGCAGCCGAGTGTTGTTTGTTCAATGCAAAGTATACGCTCGACTCTATTGATGCTTATAACCTGACGTTTCAGTGCGTAAATTTTGCTGCCAGAAATGTGTAAGAAAAACTAACTTTCTTCTTTTTTTCGTTTGTGGACTTTCTGGAAAGTCGCAAGCAGGAGCCAATATTTCCAACCTAAGCCACTTATAACGTCGGTTTAAGACCACCCGCTGCACGAACGTAGTTCCGAAAGGGCCCAATGGCGAACGGTGGTTTTTCGGTGTAGGGTGTTACTAACAAAAGCAAGTCTGATTTTAAAAACGGACAAAAATCCTTCGTTAGTGTGACAAAGGGGAATGTTTCATTACACTCCTCCGAAATCTTGATACGCTTCGAAAAATTGCTCGATAGCCAAGAGATAGTGTTTTAAATACGACTTCAGGCGAGAGTGACAGTCAAGGGCTGTTTTAAGAATTTTATTTATCTATTATCTGTCTATCGAATGTTGCCCTGCAAACTCTTCATCGTACTTATAAGTGCGAATATATTTTGACGCTTGGCCAACTTAATGGATAATAAACTGATTTTCATAGGCAGCGCCTAGCGCATTTGTCTTAGGTGTGCGTACCATTTTTTTCAGGTATGAAATGGCTGCCTTAGCATAGACGTCAGTGGAAAGATGCATATTTCAGGAAGTCGATGGTATTTTCAGTTTGATTTTGTCCCCACGAATAACTTTGCATATCGAATTTGGTTGTCAAAATGCCTTCCTCAATTTTAGAAATACCATAACAGGTATCGGACGAGTCAACAGCCTGGTTTTCAAAATACTCCACATCGCTCCGTAGGCATAGTTGCTGTTGTTGTGTAGGGAGTTCTGTGGTGTGATTTTTTACGGGCTTGTTTTTCGAATTTGCAACGCTTTTCCAGCACTAACAAATGTGACACCGAATGGCTGAAGTCATACCTTGTACAGCATTGGCTTTAATTAAATATTCTTAAAAAGGTACGGAAAGGCTTTATCGAAGTCCGTGGCAAACGGACTGGCTATGCAACTACTCTAAGGAATATTCCAGACAGAAATTTACAAAAGATTACAATAAAAAGACCGCAACAGCACCAATCTTAATTGAACTGAGAGTGCTAATTGTTTCTCTTTCTCTATTTTGTTGCCTGTATAAACGAACCATTCGTTTTTAAGGAGAACAGTATGCCACCTCGCATTTCCGATAATAGTACATAACGTAACTAAATTCCCCATGTACCGACTTGACGTTCTGCGTTCACAAATTAAACATACCTACGCAAAAAAACAACTAACTATTCTTTCCAACATTCGAGTTTATTGTTAAAACGAAAAACTGAAAAAAAAATATATATTTTTTTTTTATTACATACTCAAAAGCTACATTTACTTATAATACTAATACATAATAAAGCGCGGTCCAAATAGCAAAAATAAAATAATAATAATTATAACTAAAATAGTATTTCTCAATAAACGCATAAATAAAAGTGAAACCAAAAAAGTACTTTCTTAACATTAAAAAAAGAAACCTTTTCATTTGTTCCAGGTTAAAAATTAAATTTTTATTCATGAATATTATTGAAAACTATATTGTCCATATGTAAATATATAAATAAATTTATTATAAAAATACCTAAAATTAAAAAAAAAGAAACAAAAATCTTCCCCTTTCTTATATTATAGTAATGAGCTTTATTAATGTTTAACAACAAATACTGTTATTTAACATCCAAAACTATAAGGGAGAGAGTTTGCTCCAATTTTACTATCAAATTGATGACCCTAAATTTTAAAACAAAACGGGCAATACACAAAAGTAAGATGTTTCTTGAAAATTTATAAGTATTATATCTATGATTTGCACAATAGAATAAATAATGACTTAAAGTTTCTCAGAACAAACCAAAGATTATAAAAACAAAAAAATGTTAAAATATAATATGGCACAACAAAAAGATTATATTGTATAACCAACAAAAAAACGAAAAATACACATCAGTAACTAAACAAAAGCAAATATTTAACAGAAAATATGCTAAGTTCATAAATAAAAATAAAACAATCATATAATAATATAAATAAACAACAAAAAAAAAAAAAAAAAAACAATGGGTCTGTAGAAAAAAATTAAAAAAAAAACATACAAAAAGAAAAAATATATATCACCTTTTTTAACTAAATATATATATATATATTATATGGTGCAATATTTTCAAGTAGATTTATTAATTAATAATGTTAAACAAAACAATATATAAATATTATGTATAGATGCATAGCAAATTTATTTCCCAAACAATAAAACAAAGACAAACAAACAAGAAAAAAACCCATGGTCAGATAAATAACAACCACCAAAAATCATGACAATTGTTATCTAATTTGAACATTCTTGATACATAAATGTGCATGAATATATGAAATGGAAAGCACACACTTATATATCCATGCACACGCGTGTAAATATATTTAAACCAACAAAATATTAGTTATAAAAATTGTAGTTAGCCATACATTATCTCTACCGCCAGAAATAATAAAACATGAGCATGAGAAAACCCCGCAAATTATGAATGATTTACAAAAATGACGATGGAGTATGAAGTATATATTATATGCAAGTAATTAAAGCAAAATTATGGTATTATTAAAACCAAACAAAAAGAAATATTAAACAAGTGAAAAGAGGAGAATACATTTAACAAAAAATAAAAGAAAAAATTCAAAAAAAAAGAGTGCATTTTTTTCCACCCTCAAAAAGGTAAGTTCGATGAGAAAATAGTGCTAGTGGGAACTCGGATGGTAAGAAATAGTTTCAGCATGAGCAAAAACCGATGTTTGTACCAATTTCAACCTCAGATGCAGACGAAGATGCTTTGCTTTTCTCCAAACACGTTGCCTTTCGATTTGCCTCGATAATTTATAAACAGGCGGTCCCACATCAAAATCCCAACAGTGATCCAAACCAGTGTTAGTATATCGTGGGATTTATTCCTTTTTGTGGGAAAATCGATTTTCGAAAAGCCTTAAGTGGGATAAAGGCAAAAAGCACCAGAATCTTGGCAATTTCAGAAATCTTACAAAAAACATTGAAACTAAAATTTTTTGGTGAAATTTTATCACACATACTTCACCATGAAACACGCTGAATGTCCATAAAAAACAGCTCATGTAAATCGACATAGCAGTGTTACAAACTGCGGTTTTATACTAAAGGTTCATTTGACAAGTTTTACTTAAAAAAAAATAGATTTTGACGCGAAAAGGTATCGTGGGAATTTGAGTACGGAAAAAATTGATAAATGAGCACACTTATTTGTGGGATAAATGTAAAACAGAGTGCTAACAACACGAATCCAACAGTGCTGCCAGATATTTTCACCACAAATCGTAATTAATAGCTTTCAAAATCGTGGAAATACGATTTTGTTGAAAAAAAAAAAAAACAAAAATAAAACACTTCAATTGATTACAACGTAAGCTATTTTATACAACAAACATTTTTGGAAACATAACATTTTTAATTTATTAAATAAGAAAAATAAACTTATATATGTATGCATGTTTTTAATTCTGTCCTGTTAGTCTACTCCCTTACACATGCATACTTGAATAAAATTGATTGAAAATGTTTGTATTTATATTCAAATTGTAGCAAGAAACCTCTTGCATTCTAAGCAAATCTTTTGTATGCAAAATTCCTTGCATGGTTCCTGTGGCCAAAGAATTTCTTGTTTTCGTTTTATTTAGGTTAACCACCGAAAATATGCGTTCAACAGTAGCAGATGAATTCGGAGTGATAAGACTTCAAAAATGAGTTTTTTCAGTAACGGAAATGCTAAACTTTCATTACCATGCTTTGTTTGTAAAACGTTTTTCGAAAAAAAACTGTTACATCTAATGAAGTTAGAGGTTCAGAAAAAAGATTTTTAAAATTGAGGTTTCTTATCTCACGAAATTCGGCATCGGCGCTATTTTATATTTACCACCTTTAAAGTATCGGGTTTAAGAAAAAAAATTTAAATTGTAAAAACTAATTGCTTCACTTCATCATACATTTTATGTTTTGTGGCTGCTCGATCTGTTAAATTTTCGTGAGTTTATTAATGAAAAAGCAACAGAGCAAGCCATCCTTGATACTTCATCCATCAACCATCAGGCTTCAGGCAATATGGCCGAAAGTCGAATGCGTTACTGTACATTTCAAAATGACACAGTTTGTTCCATTACTGTACTCGTACATTTACTAAAAAAGCAGTATGCATAAGCATTAAGCAGAACTACAGATGGGCGGGTTTTAATTCACCTTCACATTTTTAGAAGATATTTGGAAACTTGAATTTTTGTATTCGATAAATTTAAAAAATCGTGGAATTTTATGCTTTTTTAGCTCAAAAATCGTGGAATAAGTTTTAAGCCCCAAAATCGTAAAAATACGATAAATCGTGGAATCTGGCACCGCTGAATCCAAACTGCAGTTTAATTGAAGTTCAACCCCGACTACGCCTTCACTTAAAAAATCTTTCAACGAGTTTTAACGATTTAGAACCTCCGGAAAACATCAACGAGTACATTTTAATTTAGTCCCAAATTTCAGTCTTCTCTCAAATTTTTCCATAGCTTCTTCTGCCTCTTTGGCTGCGCCACCAAAAAACCGAAACCCATTTAGTCGGCATCGTCCAATGTATCGCAAGGAACTCCACTAGTTTAGCAAAATAAACGTTTCAACAAGGACTGAGAGTTGTCTCAGCATTACGATATTCAAAGGGTCCTCTTCAATAGGTAGCTCTTATGATTGTCAGAATCGATTGTCCCACTGACGGTGTCCCTACAACCAGACTTTGTCAGATCAACCTTTGATAAACAGCAATTGTTGCGGTTAGTGTGTTGGTATACAAAATTCTATAACTCTTTGTACAATTTTATCATCCAATTTATTGCATCAAATCGGCAGGATCTCTATAGGGGGACTATGCACATCGATGCCGCAAGACTTTCAAGACAAGACATCAATTTTTTCTTAGAACAAGGACTTCAAGTGGTAGTTCGATCCAGAAACAATGTCATGAGAAAAATAGGTAGTATATGTGTTATAAATACTACCTTCCGTTTTCAATACAAGTGTTGGAAGTGTTGGTATACATACACAGCAGAGTTTTCGACGGGCTGTCAGGTCAGCTAGTAAGTGGAGAGGACCGGAGGATGGCAATGGTGCGTAGGAGAATCATTGGTTGCGACCTGTGGCGGGTGCATTTTCGTGAGCCCCGCGGTATACACCAATACACGGCAGTGATGGGACTTCGAGAAAAGCGAAATGGTGGTAGAAACAAAATCGTCTTCTTCTGAATCTGATGATGTGAGAAGATGTTGATGTAGAGCAGGCATGTCAAAGATACGGCCCGCGGGCCATGACCGGCCCTCGACACAATTACCTTCGGCCCGCGACATCAATATAATAATCTTCTAATTTTATGTACATTTCAAAGGCAGTCGCAATGCACCTACTGTATGTTGCTATGTCAAGTTTTTGGATATTTAAATTAATATTTCAGCTTATGTGGTCTTCGCCTAGAAAAAATATATATAACTTTTTCTGAAATAAAATATTTTTTTATAAACTTCTCACTAAAACATAGCATGTATTACAATTTCGCATTTAATTTTAAATATGACTCGCTGTCATGCTTGAGACAAGACTTACACTTATGGAGTTTGAGTTTGAGTTTGACGCCCATGATGTAGAGAGAGCAGTTGCATTAAAATAATACAAGCAATTAGAGAAAGCACAATTAAAAAAATTTAACTTACATTTTACTTATTGTAGGAACCAAGAATTTAAGCGTTTTCACTTTCTATAGCTTTTGATATTACATATTTAAAAATTAAAAGTTTTTGAAAAAAGAACTACAACTCAACTCATCAATAAACACAAAAACTCAAAACTTAGCAAAACACCCTCACACAAATACAGTCAAATAATAAAAATTTGCGAAGGAAATGGTGTACTGGACTGGAAGTTTATGCTGATGCAATTCTCACAGAAAAATACTGATAGCTGAGTGCTGAGTGTGGTTGGGTAAAAGTAAGGCAAGTAGGTATAGGCACAATTTCCATTTTAATACAATGATGGAAAAGAAATATTATTAGCGAATAGCGATGAGTAAAAGGTGATAGATTTCAAGTTCAGGTTGGTAGAATTTCCGAAAGTGTAAAAAGTGGTAGAAATACCACTTAAGTGGTAGAAGTCCCATCACTGATACACGGCCACCCACAAATAGAAGAGATACGAATAACATCCGAGTTCCTTCCCCACTACACCAACAAAAAGGGTTTTTTCTTGGAGCACAACCGATCGGGATTGTTCTGATTGAAAATCCCCATTTTTTATAAGAAACAAAACCAAAATTTCCAAACCACACACCCCCACACCCCCACTATCAAACTTCTCGCACTTGCCATTTTTTTTTTTTTGGAAATCGATGCCACAAGCCACACATGAAATCAGCTGATGACACACTTTCACCCCTTTTCCTTTTCCATTCACATAATTTTCTGTTTGCTCTGCATAGCATTTTATCCAGCTGCTTCATACAAACAAAAAAACTCTCTCAAACAACACATGCATTCGCTAGCGAGGCTATTGTCTTGTTCCGGTTTCGAACAGGAACCCGAAATCAAAGGGCGAGAATTATATCATCCATCCCCTTTCAATAAATTCGTTGCGCCCTTATCCAAAATGCTTGCATTCGCTTCGTTCCATGCACAAGCAGTTCCACACAAAACGGTGCGTATGGTAAAACGTATCACATTAACTATCAACTGGGTACGGTGGCAATGACCCTCACAGTCATTCCTTATGGAGTCGCAGTATTACGTCAACGCAGGGATCATAATACCGCAACTTCGTCCAACGAAGTATGTGTACATGTGGCGGTGAAAATGTAAATAAACATTCAGTAGCCACTGCCAGCTGTAGCCAAAACAAAGAAAAGGCATGTAAGAATTTAACACCGTATCAAAGTAGGTACCAGACCAGCCCCTAGCAAGGGGGTGTTTCGTTCAATGCAGTGCTGCGAAGTGATACAAATTTTATTAACTGAGGGTTGTGAGAGAAATGCGGCTTTCCTATATCAGAAGTGGCAAAGACGAGACACCTGTCCTCCGCTAAATTAAAAAAAGTTACAGCTTGCAGATTAATTTTAAGGACAAAGGGTAATGGTCAAAAGTGGGGTCAATTAACTAAGTACTTTTATATTCGGTATAAAAGTTTCCACTGTCCTACTTTGCTAGGTATTCTTGGTTGGATGGTTTTTAGGCCAATGGATCTTCAGAGGAAAGGCTTGCAAAGTCTGCTGAGATGTTTGACATGATGCCAACGAAAAACGTGCCGAAAACGACAAAAACCTGGAAAGTACCTGCATTTTTGAGCCGAAAGTTGAAAACTAGCAGTCGTTCGTTTAAAACTAAATTCATTGGGCCTTATCAATAAACATTTTTAGTTTCGACTCTAAATTTTAGTAGTTCACAGTTGCTATATTTTCCATACAAGCTTCGCAATAGTGAGCATCCGTAAATTTAAAGACGGGACTAAAATTTGTTATTAGTACGGCGCATTGTTTATAAATGATAACAATAATAACGGTTGTGAACAATTTTTTTTTGTATTTTCCCATGGCTGGGAAAATCCATGCCGCTTTTTAAATATGTAAAGGGTGTCCCATAATTCTCGCAAAATTTTAATTTTGCATTATTTAATAGTACAGTAATGCCAACGGAAAAATAAATAACAATGTGGCAGCTGACAGTTTGGGGTTAGTCAAAATGGAGCGCTATACGAAAGAACAACGCATTTTCATCTCAGCTATACAGACCGCAATTTTCGTAAAAAAGATGGCCGCTATATGACCATCAACTATGAAGAAAATAATTCAAAAATTCAGAGAGCCTGGATCGATTAGTGATCTTAAACACTCTGGTTGTCCTGTCACAAGTTGTTCAACAGATAATATCGAAGTAGTCCGATAGTTTTACTAACAGGCACCGTAGTCAAGAATTGGACATTTCGAGAAGCTCTCTTCGGCGAATTCCCACCAAAGTCTTAAAACTTCATGCTCAAAAAGGTCAATTGACTCAAGAACTGAAGACTACTGATCATGGGTTGAATGAATTTTGGAACAACAACAAGTGGATGCTGATTTTTCGAGCAAATTCAGATCTTCAGTGATGAAGCTCATTTTCATCTTGAGGGCTTCTTTAATCGTCAAAATTGTCGCATTTGGGGTTCAGAAAACCCACGAGTAATTGTTGAGAAACAAATGCTTCCACAACACGTGACTGTTCTTCGGACTATTCTTCTTCGAAAATGCGGCTGGTCGGGCAGTAACAAGGTAACAAGGTTTATGCAAACAAGCCCACGACCATCCACACCTTGAAAGAGGAAATTGAGAGGTGTATCAACGAAATTCAGCCACATTTATACAAAACGGTCATACAAATTCCAATAAAAGAGTACGTACTTGCCAGCGAAGCCGTTTGCTCTTCCATACATAACCCCAATCTGCATACTTCATGAACCAATAAAAAATTAAGCTTTCTAATTTAAAATCCGCATTACATTTTGCGTGAGTTATGGGACACCCTGTATATACAGTCATCTCTTTAAGCTTTGCCTGTAATCTTTAAAATTAATGAGAACTTTTTCTTAGGTAAAAATCGATTAGATTGATTTTATTATAATTTTTGTAGGAGCTCTGTAAGGGAGCCCATTTTAAGGGAGCTCTGTAAATTCGACTATGTTTCTAAAACCCAATTTTCAGAGCCTCTCAAAAGCTTTTTTTTTTTAACTGATTTTAAGGGAATTAAGTTGACTCGTGGGATACAACACTCGGATGGATGTCTTTTATCATCTGGCAATCAGACAAACACCAGAAGATCAGTGGCATTGAGTTTGTGCACAAGCTAAATAAGCTACACTGAAAAATTACTTCCTTAGATTTTTTTTGGTTTGAATAAAAGAAACTTCGACCACGATCTATCCACTGTAAAGCTGAGGCAGATAGGCAATAAATTGGTTGACCTGCTTGGCACTCGAAAAATTGTTCTACGCATGAGGCATGAGTCGGGCAGCATTGAAATAGGTGGTAGCGTTATCGACAGCAGTGATGCCAGATCGTGGGTAATTACCCATTTCGTGGGCATTTTGCCTTTCAAAATAAGCTAAATGCCGGAAAGGTAATTTTTTATCTCTCAGAACAAAAAAAAGTATATTTTCTTATTTTTTATGGGCAAAGAATTCATTTTTGGGAAATAATACCTGTAAACTATGCATTTAGGAAGCTTAAACTGTGCCACACATACTGTGTCAGTGTGCAGCACTCAAACCAAATTTCATTATTGGCTGCGATTTTAATGCGAAACACACGTTCTGGGGTTCTAGATTCATCTCGCGAAAAGGTAGAATGCTCTATGGGGCAGGTATGGAGTACAATTGTGATTTCCACTCGACGGGCAAACCGACCTACTGGCCAACTGATACTTCAAAAATACCTGATCTGATAGATTTTTTCGTCGTGAAAGGAATATCTACCAACCACATTAAAGTTGAAGAGAGCTTTGATCTGTCATCTGATCATTCACCGGTTATTTTAACGTTGAGCGCAAAACTAGTCAATAACCAAGAGCCAGCTAGACTTACTGGTAAAACAACTAACTGGGAAGATTTAGGAACGAAATTGAAGAGAATGTTAAACTGAGCGTTCCACTTACGACACCTTACGAACTTGAGGTTGAAGTTGATCGCTTCGTTGAAGTCGTTCAGCTCGCTTCCTGGAATAATACGCCTAACCCAAGAAAAACGCCGGCCAAATACGGTTTACGATATCCGCCCGAAATAAAAGAATTGGTCAACGAAAAAAGGAAAGCGCGTAAAAAATGGCAACAGAGTCGCGCTCCGCAAAATAAAGAACATTTGAATTATTTGTGCAATTTGTTGAAGACAGCTATTAAGGATTTTAAAAATCGGGCGATAGGTTCTTACCTTGAAAGTTTAACAGCGAAAAAAGATTCCAATTATTCACTTTGCAAAGCTGTAAAAGGCACCAAAAGGCCCAAAATCCCAGCGCCGCCAATAAAAATAAATCAAAATGAATGGGCAAGGGAAGATAAAAAAAAAGCGGACGTTTTTGCCGCCCATCTACAGGAAACCTTTAAACCGTACGATGGTCGAGCGGCTTACGGCAGTACCAATGGTGGGACAGATTTACTATCTAACGATTTTTCACTCACATATGCAACGCTAAGGGAACTAAAACGTGAAATCGAATCTCTAAAACCTAAGAAAGCTCCTGGTTATGATTTGATCACCGGAGAAGTTCTCAAAGTTCTACCTCGAAAAGCATTAATTAAGCTTCTATATATTATAAATGCTGCGCTCAGACTTAAACACGTGCCGAGCCAATGGAAAGTCGCGGAAGTCATTATGGTTTTAAAACCAGGAAAACCGCCAAATGAAGTAAAATCGTATAGACCAATTTCGCTTCTTCCAGTCATATCTAAAGTTTTCGAGAGGATATTACTTAGGCGCCTACAACCGGTTATAGAAGATAATAATCTAATCCCAAGCACTGGACGATTGACCAAGTGCATAGAATTACTGACGTAATAGAGAAAGCATTTGAAGAAAAAAAGATATGCTCAAGCGTATTCCTCGACGTCTCACAAGCCTTTGATATGGTGTGGCACGACGGCTTAAAATTTAAATTACGACAAATTCTTCCCGTAAGCCTATATGATATCTTAGAATCATATCTCGGGAACAGACTCTTCCGTGTTAGACATGGTGTAGAATACTCGGAGCTTAAAGAAATTTCGGCCGGCGTACCGCAAGGAAGCGTTCTTGGGCCGCTTCTATATCTGTTATATACTCGCGATATACCAAGAGAAGATGGCACTATCCTTGCTACCTTCGCCGACGACACCGCTATCCTTGCAGTAGGTAATACGATCGAAGAAACGACTGCAAAGCTGCAAACCACACTGAATAAAGTAAATGAATGGACGAGGGACTGGCGGATCGCCCTCAACGAAACTAAATCTGTTCACGTAAATTTCACATATAGGAAAACTAATGACTTGCCAATTTTCCTAAACTTGGCTCGAATACCCTTTGCTAACGAAGCCAAATACCTGGGAATGACACTCGACGCAAAGCTGAAATGGAATTCGCACGTGAAAATGAAACGTAAAGAACTCGATATCAAATATAGAGAAATGTACTGGTTGCTCGGAAAACATTCCCAGCTCAGTACCGAGAACAAACTGCTTTTATACAAGCAAGTGCTAAAGCCGGTGTGGATCTACGGTATACAACTTTGGGGTTGTACCAAGAAACAAATGCCAATATTTTACAAACTTTTCAGAATAAAGTACTAAGAGAAATTGTCCAAGCACCGTGGTATACTAGAAACGACGATATCCACAGGGATCTCGGAATTCCTACAATCGAAGCTGAAACTAGAAGCTTCGCGCGAAAGCATAGAAACCGACTAATCGGGCATATCAACAATACAGTCCGACAAATTTTGGATGAGAGTAATTTATTGCGCTGACTACAAAGAGCGAAACCTTTCGACTTGGCAAGATAAGGATTAACCGCGTCTTAATTGCGGAACATGCAGGATCTTTCAGTGGAAAGTAACCTGTCAAAAGTGTTTTTATTTCGTTATAGAAAAATTGCTTGATAAGTTTTATCTTAGTTGCAGTATCTAACAATTTATCGAAGGGTGGTGTTTTTAGTCAGTAGAAATCTGACACTACTATGAGCACGCGCTTGCTATTCTCATAGTGTCTTTGGAAGATTTTCACCTACCCTCGGGGGAAAAAAAAAAAAAAAAAAAAAAAGTGTGCAGCACTAGCTCGCAGAAGAATAAATTTCTTGGGACCCTACCCAAATGCAAGAAATCGAAAACAGTAAAGAACTCTGAAAAATTTCGGATGTCTCTCTAATCTTTATCAGCATCTGAATTCCACGATACTCGGATTAGGATGGAGAAATTTCGCCGTCGAAGTCGGCAATCGAAAGTTTCTGCATTTAAGAAAAGGGGTTAAAAACAAGAAGACGCACTGTCAGATTTCAACAACAGTTTTAAAGCAACTGCAAGTATGGCGTTGTGCCAAATCAATAAATCGAAATGATTCCGAAATTACAGGTCCTATAAAAATTATACATTTATCTTAAAGCTATCGAAAGCTTCCAAGGCACAGACAAACTTTCCTATAACCTTTGGCGGAAGCTTTGAAGCTCTTAAGATTTTCAAATCGCACAGCGCAGTTAATGCTCATTTCAATCTTCTCCGCTCATTTCAATGCTTGAAACTGACTGCTTGATACGATCTTCCAAAAATGTCAGTATCCTCAGAATATGTAAGCAGTTGAATGGACTTTTAAAAACTAACAACAACAGCCTTGTGAGTTTTGCACAATTGGTCCAAGAATGGTTCAAGAGAGGATTTTTGTTCCAAATTTTCCAGTGAAAACCGAGTAGGTAGATGCACGAAAGCCGACCGAAGTTTGGACAGTCTTTGTCACTCGGCTGATCAATTTTTCAAACCGCCGATGGGTCAAAGCTATTTAAATCTATTCTTATCGATTTGCCAACTGAAAAAACTAGGGCATTGCCTTTGAACCGGAATGGTGTAAAGTTCAAAAGTTTCCTCACTCACAGACAGCGACAGATGCTGTATCGATTTTCCAAATACTTATACCTATAATACTTTGAAATTTTATGTTAGTCGAAAATCGAAACTGCGCAATGTAAAACAAATTTTCCATTGCATACCCTCAGGGAGAAGACATCTGTCAAAAATCGTGATGTTTCGCCATGCCAGATATCCAGTATATGTGAACCGAGGGCTTAGGTCCACCGTCAGTGACCTAAGTTTGGCCTTCCTTTGCTGTTTTGACCCTCAGGGTTGGACTCAGAGACTCATTGATGGTTTTGTGCAGGTCATTGAGTCGATATAAACTGACTTAGATAGCTGAACAGTTCGGTGTGAAAATAGTTTTCAACTAACAGTCCTATTCAGTAACCTAGCTAGCTGCCTCAAGATGCGCACTGCAAGTCAGTAAATAATTGTCCTTCCGCGTTAAGAGGGCGTTTTAAGTTCTCATACAAAATATTTTGTAGGTCACAATGGGTTTTTTATATGGAAAATTTGGGCATTTTGAGTTCTTAAAATCCTGGATACTAAATGTGATTATTAGTGTTGCGCGAAGACTATAAGGTTTGAAATATTTGTGAAGCGAATACATTGAACGAGCAATGCTGGCATCCCTGCAGGCCGATTCGTAGCAAGTGAGTCTGAAAAACAAACCTACCGTCATTCTACCAAGAATGAAACGTAACTAAATCCGAAAGAGCCAACGGAAGTGCACACTACGCCATACATTCGAATTCGACAGCGCAGTCTCCCTAAAGGTCCAACTACTCCACGTCCACCATCAAACGTAGAACGAGTGCAGAGTAATCAAACTGAAAACGAAATAAACCATATGACATTCTGTCAAGCTCTTTCAATGTTTCCCTTTAATCTCTATCCTTTCTTTCGTATTTGGAAATTTTATCCAAAGGGGAGGAAAATAAAACAAGAGCCATCGTTCGACGACGTGTATAAAATGAAAAAAATTAAAAAAAATAACAAAAATACCCCCGCACAATCAAGAAAAATGCTAACACATTCAAGCGAATTCCAAATTCCACACACACACTCACAAGTTGCAACCCTCAACCCTTATAACATGATACATTGGGGTTTGATATGCGCGCATAGGGTAGGTTCGACAGCGTGCGTTGTTCGCTTTCTACCAGGGGTTGAAATCACCATCACCAGGGGAAACTTTAACCCCGAATACAGGCGAAGAAAACCGCCAACACTAGCACAGGACACAAACTACGCGGCGCGCTGGCTGCGCTCCTCTATTTTTATATGTTGGTCGTGTTGAGTGTAGAGAGCGATTGCGAAGCACCCATATTATCGCCTTCAGTCTTAGTTTAGTTCGTTTTATGTAACGAACCCCGGGTTGTATATCATTCGGACTATTCTTTATTATTATTATTATTATTATTACACTAGCCAAGAGGTTTCCCTCTGCCGTATACAATCATCGTTTCGTTAGACGATTAACACCGTCAGAGATTGGTTTGTTTTTGTTTAAACAATACCAATTGCAAAAGGACGGCGATCAAATTGCAAAAAAAAAAACCAAAAAAAAATTAATTATAAAAAGAAAATTTAAACAAAAAATTGTTGAAAATAGTAAAATAACAAACGTACTTCTGTCGACCTCCCTCCCTATCAATGAGTCGTCGTCGGTAATCACCATAACAACCCCCTTGTGTGTACAGTGCTGTGAAGTATTAAAAAGTTACCAGGATTCAACATTCGAGGAAAGAAACCTGAATTTCTGTTCGCTTTGTCAGTTTGAGTCGGGAAAATTCGAGTATCTATCGTTGAGCAGAAGCTGATATCCAAACACAAAAAACAAAAAAAAATGGTTTTCATTAACTTGGCTGGAAGTCGCCGCCGTCGCCACCGCGTCTTTTAGATCAAAACGCGTCATATTTAGGAAAAATTAATTAATTTTCTGTACATATGGGGATACCTACAACTGGTGTTTTGTTTTTAGCCTCTTCCTTTCGGCCGTGTTAAAACGCGTTTCGGTGCAAGTGTGTGTGCGTGTGATTTTCATTTTCATTAAATTTTTTTTTTCTGATTTGGTAAGTGCAAACAAGTGAACAAAATTTAACAAATGAAAATGTAAAAATGTGTTACTCGTATTTGCAACAACGCTTCGCATAAGAAAAAAAAACCAGTGCCAGCAGTGGATTAACCAGGAAATACCAATCAGACAAACTTGTTCAAGGATCAAAACGGATATCATGGAAAAGAGACAAATTGCAATATTTAAGTAGGTTTAAATCTTTTTCCTTTCTGGCTACTCCAACGTGTGCGGGTTGCATACAAATCGGGTATATCTCAGAAGGGTACTTTGTGCTGTGCAAGTAGTTTTTGGTCGTCAATTAGTTAGTACCCACCGACATCATGATGTAGCTACGCATGCAGTTAGTGTAGCCAGTGCGGGCTGAGGGAGGATCCGCTTGTGTTTGTAATTGCATATACTTTGTGTTTGTGTGTGTTGGTTTTTATTTTATTTTTTTTTATTTATTTTTGTCATGGCCACGATTGTTTTTACTTTTGCAATCACATTTTTCGCAAGTCAAACGAAATTGTCAGAAATGTCACTCGAGAGAGGGATGCCAAAATATTTCTGAATGTGCTTCCACTTGGAAAACTTTTACAAAATTAAATTTCCCTGAAGATAAGAGACACAAAGTGAGTTGGTACTTTCAACAAATATATGACGTATTTTTAAGATTATTCAGTCAGAGTCAGATGCGGGCTGCACAAATGCGTCACACATTTAGTCAAACGAACTACCTACGTAGTACTCGTAGTTGAATGAATATATCATCTGTAGTCAAGTCTGTTGCCATTTCTCTAAAGCTTCTGGATTGTTAATTTTTACAAATTTTAAATATACGCTTCCGATGGGGCTAGTTACTCACCTTGCTCATGACTTAAAGCGCTGCGCTTTACTATAGACCCCTAGTAATCGCTGCGCGGATTTATCAGTGATATCGAGTTAATTTAGCGAAAACTGTCTAAATCTCTAGTCCTTCATTCCACTGGCTCAGTGGATTTTGTGTATTGAACCCCAGGGCGAGGGGTCTCACGTTCGATTTATTGGTTCCTATACTGCGCCACCTGTTGCGAGCATTTGACAAACATCTCAAGTCAGTCGTTCGGGTTGGAAAATAGAAAGACGCTCGGCCTGTTACTGGGTCAAGTAGTCAGGTATTGCTAGATTAGATGCCAAATTGCAGCTCCGGCAAAAAGAGCAAGCTGGAAAAAGCAGCTTAACCCAAATGGGCATGTTAAGAAAAGCAACTTAACCTAAATGGGCCTAATCTAACCTCATCGGAGTTGTGGTCCTTGCGCGCCCGTTTTAGAAGCACTAATACCCATCTGGACGAACGAATGTCTGGGGACAGATAGCCAGTTCATGGTTGTTGCGTTGACGTTTCTATTTCGAACCCAACTCTTAACTATACTTACCGAAAGAGTGAGGTAGCTTATGCAAAAAAAGCCGAGAGGTCTAATCTGCCGTGATCTCCGATTCGGCTTGCCAGACATGCCAGCCGCCCCATTACCAAAACAACACCATGACTTATGTGTGTGAATGTTTTTTTTTCCATTCCACGAAATAGCGAAACAAGAAGAAAAGAACAAGAGCCAAGCGGCTTGGTAACCTGGACAAAAGATGGACACAAATGACTGCCATGCCCTCGAGACGAATGATGAGGAAAGGGGCTGATGGCTTACACGAATTCCGCACAAACTGGTATCATTAAACAATTTTTTTTTAATTATGGACAAAGCAATGGGGGAGGAGTGGGATTGAAAAGAAGGCGAATACAAAATTCATTGGAAGCAAAAAAGAAAACATTTTTAATTATAAATAAAAAAACAAAACAAACCACTCGAACTCGGGAAGCAGGTAGTGGCCCTTGAAATTAAGCCAAGAAAATTGATGTACTGCCATTTTGTGTGTAGGAATAAAATTGCTGATACCAGGGCGGAAGAAAACTCAAAACTAGTGCAGAATTTTGATAAGAGATGGCACCATGCTCGATTCAAATTTGGCTCTATATCTCTTGAGAGACGTTTGTTAAACTGCCTCGAAGTTAATTGAGGTCGTTGATGACCCTTACGATAGACTAGAAGGCTCTCTGCGTTGATTACCATCAACTCCACACACTTCAGCCATCTTGTTCGTCCGAGTCCAACGAGTAGTAATAATAGATCAATGCAGCGCTTAGAGTTTTTCACTGTCAGGAATGATCCGTGGATCCTCGCTTTGAAGCCAGCTTCTCAGTCGAAAGAAACATCGATTAATATGAGTTTGAATTGCCTCGAGGATGTCCTCTTAAGACGATGTTGGCGAGTTCCTTACCACCCCAAAGCTATAAATGTCTAGCTATATCGTAGTATTCGGACCGGTTCATGACTTTTTTGGCCGACAGCATGTTCTTGGTTTTGCGCGCACTTTTTTTTTTGAGTGCCTTAGAGACCTCTTTAACATCAAAGGTCTCAGTTGAGGCGTTAGCAATCATGATGCAGCAGCAAAGCTCTCTTCATCGTGATAATGGGCGCAAAACGCAAAAACGGACCAGCTTGATATAAATCGCAAATTATGTAGGTACTGTCGTTCGCTGCCTTGGAATGTGGTAGCGTGCCCTTTGGAATTGTTCTACCTTCATGCGAATAACGGTTCTTCCATAGTTACCTCGTGTGAACGACTCATTGTTGTCCCTCTGTCACTCTGTTCCAAATACAAACACAGTGCTTCTTCGCACCTTTAAATTTATGTTTGTTATGCTGGCATCAACTATTTATCAACTAAGACGGTACATGTGTCAGTGACAGTTGTAACGAGCTGTGTAATTAACCTTGTTGCGATTGATATAACTTCCGTCTTGCATGCGAAATTTAAAAGTCCACCCCTCAACTTTGCACTTTCCACGCCAAATCCATTTGCGTATTGAAATTGTTTCTAATTGCCTGGACTCCTCGTGCATTTTTAACGCAATTGTCCATATTGTTGACGAAGATTGAAAGTTTTAAGCTTCGGGGCGGAAACTTATATAGACTTTTGGATCGTTTGCGGATTGAAGGCTGTTTCCTCTTAAGCTTAGTAATGCAGTGAAAATCGATGATGAAACCCATACCGGGTTGGCCGCTGCTGAATGGAAGCAAAATTTCCGAGCTACGGCCTTATATGTACAGTCGTGGCCGTAAGTGTTCTCACTGTTAAAATGAGCACAATCAGCTCCGAAATCTGAAGCTGCAGCGAAAATTCTTATGCCAATTTGAAGGTTTTCAAAAGTTCATGATCAGACCCCGAAAATCCGCTAATCAATGTGAATGTCTCAACATAGCTAGCAAATGATTTACGTAATTAGAACTTCACATTCTCAAGTCTCGGGGCCTGCAAGGGCAGTTCCATTTTCCTATTTTTGTTTTTCGTTTATTTCAAAACAAATACACAAAGTTGCACCAGACATTTTAAACTGAAAATAATTGCAATAGTATAGACAGGAGAACGATTACACATCGAGGAGGGGTTCAGTTCACATTTTCCTTTGTGTAGTTGTGCTCAGTAAAATTGATCCTTATAAAAAACTTAAGAGACGTTTGTGTGGTTCGAAAGGATTTGTTTGTTTTTGTTGTTATTTTGTAGATAATTCTATAAGTGGCTTTGAGTAGTTTAAATAGAACGAAAAACAATCTCCCATTTAAATATTTGCTTTGCGGTGAGATATGTTTTTAAAAAGATTTTTAGGTAATACTCACAATTATTATTTAATATTTACTAACCAAATTAGTTACTTGAGTTTCCGGGAATTTTTTTACTCAACTAAATCGGAATGGGATCCTCCGCTGAAGGCGTGATTGGCCACAATTCGAGTTGGGTAAATGAAAATCTTATTACATATTAGAGTCATTACTAGTATTTGGTTGGTAGTGTTGTTATATCGTGGGATTTATCTTTTTTTTTCGTGGGAATTTCGATTTTCGAAACTATAAATTTTTGGTAAAATTTTATCAAAATACAAATATTTCACGACAAAACACACTGAATGCCCATAAAAAACAGCTCATGTAAATCGTTTTTTACCAAAATTTCTATTATCAAAAAGAAAGACATACCAATGTACAAGTTGTGGTTTTTATACTAAAGGCTAATTTGACGTGATTTTCCTTCAGTGTAAAACAAGTTTTACTTTAAGAAAATTGTTTTTGGCGCAAAAAGGTATCGCGGGATTTTAAAAGGGAATTTAAGTACGGTGAAAGGGGAAAAATGACCACGCTCCGTGGGACAAATGAAGAGAGAGTGCTAATAACACTGTTTGGAAGTGTTGTCCAACTTGTGGCTAAAAGTAGTCAGAGTTTCCTATAACCGTTTAGGATTTCAAAATTTACTCAGAATGCAATGGTCACACTATATACGAAAGAAAACAGCCCATCGAACGTCTACCTAAGAATTTTTGTGTATCTGAAAGCATTCACTCGATTTGACGTTTTGTCTAATATAAAAGAAAATCATTTCAAATTATAATTTTATATGAAAATAAATGCAAATTTTACAAAGGGGGAAAGAAGGGTAACTTTTTTTTTCGAATTTATAGTGGAAAATTATTGCCTTTGCTGATAAAAAAAAAGGGGAAAACAGTCTTCATAGTCTGGGACAACTGGCACCCAGAGAAATCCATGTGGCTTAAGTAGGAAGTGAGCAGCACCTACAAGTCGACCAATTAAAACTTCCCAAGCAGATCTTTAACGCTTCAATAGCGTCACAAGTAGTACTGTCCTCTTGGAACTATTTCTCTACGAAGCAAGTTCCAAAAATGGCTGTGTCAAGGACATTTTGTGAAATTGGGGGCTGATCACGCTGAGATCTGCTTTTGGCGAAGTTCGCTTTTGGCGGTCGAACTTTCAGATAGGGTGGGATATGGCCGCGCTGAAAACCATCGTCAACACCTTCTCCATGAGGAAAAGTCCGTCTGCATCTGCAAGGAAAAAAAAGAGGTGGAGGTATTATGTATATTCTTTGAACTACAAAACTG
The DNA here is from genome assembly GCA_948293265.1 of Cheilosia impressa. Taxonomy (NCBI): domain Eukaryota; kingdom Metazoa; phylum Arthropoda; class Insecta; order Diptera; family Syrphidae; genus Cheilosia; species Cheilosia impressa. Next base: position 4,842,056 of record OX411885.1, on the reverse strand, counting down.
ATGAAGGCTTCTTCGAAAGATTGACTGACAAAAGAAAAATGTCCGATTAATACAAGGACCCTAATTTCGTTAAATAGGAATTGGATTACTGAAAAATCAGTCCATTGCAACGCTGAAAAGATCTAATTTCGAAGCACAGAAAGACCGTTTAAATAATAGAATCTATACCCAACCACGTAAAACAGGTATACATCCCCGAATCGCACGCGCTTATACTGGTTGTCATTCACTTTTACTTCCTTGTAGCCGCTCTGCCAATTGAGTGCCTTTTTTGTCCTTGCTATTTTGGGAATTTAAATTTGTGCTTAAATTGAAGTTTTCCATCCTTTTTGCTGGGTTTCGATCCCTTTCTCTTGCGGCAATATTACCTTTTAGAATTCGGTGCTGCCTGTGTTCCCTTTTCATCTGCAGTTTCTTCTTCTATTTTATAATCGCATACAGATAGTGCTAGGGGTAGGAAAGTAAAACGTATGTTTGATGGGAAACACAGAAAATGAAATAAAAATAAAGCCAGAGGAAGTATTACACAATAGTAAGGGTTGATAATGCGCATGTTCCCTATGTGTGCACATATACCCCGTGTACGTACACATCGTATACCTATGCATCTGTTTGGCAGAGTATTGGGGAAACATTTGGGAGAACGTGCCAACGAAGCCGAATATAATAAGAATTAATAACAAATAAGATAAGTAACCAATTAAGCAGCAAAAGTGAAATTCCTATCTCCAACTAGGTAGTAGGTACCTACCCGATGAAACGGAGATTCCATGAAAATGTGCATCGATGTGTGAATTTTTTTTTCTTTTTGTTGATATATAATGAAAAATATTTTTTTTTTTGTAGTAAGGGTTTTTTTCGGTTGTTGTCAGTCAAAATCCAATTTATACTATCCCCTGCCTAGGCGTTATTTACCCCTGAGGGCTGGGGATACGAGTATCACCCGTCACAACGTTACGCTTCCGCTGATCGTCATTCGTGTTGGTTTTTGATCATCGGTTCGAGTTCAATAATCGACTGGGGTAACATTTATTTACGCACCTATGCGGCGATTACTCTTCGCTGTAAAGCTGAACGTGAATAAGGCTAGCAATTTTTTTTACTTATGTCACGATTGCTGTGAACAGTTTTCTTTGGAACCAACCAACTTTAGGTTTGGAACTAACAAGTAATACTGTTAATACAGAGCTAGTGTATTAAAAATAAACGATGTTAAGTTTCACCAACTTCGTTTGGTTGATAATAATTCAGAAAATTGGTAAATCCAGTTTATTCTAGGAGTATGCATTTAACACAAATTTATCCCGGATGTTTTTAACGACGAAAATTAAATTTTGACAACGAGTACTCTATTATAACAACGAATACCCAATTTAGCAACGAATACCCGAGTAATCGATTTCTTAACAAAGAAAATTAAATTTTGACAACGAAAACTCGATTTTAACAACGAGTCCTCGTTTTTAACGACGAAAATTCAATTTTGAGAACGAGTCCTCGTTTTTAAATACAAATACTCGATTTTAAGAACGAGTACTCGATTTTAACAACGAATTCTCGATTTTAACAACGAATAGTCGATTTTAACAACGAATACTCGATTTAGCAACGAATACCCGTTTTCATCAACGAGTAATCGATTTTTTAACAACGAAAACTTGATTTTAATAACGAGTCCTCGTTTTTAACGACAAAAATTACATTTTGACGAGTCCTCGTTTTTAACGACGAAAATTCAATTTTGAGAACGAGTACTCGTTTTTAACAACGAATACTCGATTATAACAACGAGTCCTCGTTTTTAACGACGAAAATTAAATTTTGACAACGAGTACTCGTTTTTAACAACGAATACTCGATTATGACAACGAGTCCTCGATTATAACAACGAGTCCTCGTTTAAAGTAAATTTTGACAACGAGTACTCGTTTTTAACAACGAATACTCGATTATAACAACGAGTACTCTTTTTTAACGACGAAAATTCAATTTTGAGAACGAGTACTCGTTTTTAACAACGAATACTCGATTATAACAACGAGTCCCCTTTTTTAACGACGAAAATTAAATTTTGACAACGAGTACTCGTTTTTAACAACGAATACTCGATTATAACAACGAGTCCTCGTTTTTAACGACAAAAAGTAAATTTTGACACCGAGTACTCGTTTTTAACAACGAATACTCGATTATAACAACGAGTCCTCGTTTTTAACGACGAAAATTCAATTTTGAGAACGAGTACTCGTTTTTACCAATGAATACTCGATTATAACAACGAGTCCTCGTTTTTAACGACGAAAATTAAATTTTGACAACGAGTCCTCGTTTTTAACGACGAAAATTCAATTTTGAGAACGAGTACTCGTTTTTAACAACGAATACTCGATTATAACAATGAGCCCTCGTCTTTAACGACGAAAATTAAATTTTGACAACGAGTACTGGTTTTTAACAACGAGTACTCGATCTTACAACGAAAACTCAATTTTAACAACGAGTCCTAATTTTTAACCACGAATACTCGATTTTAAAACGAATGCCCGATTTTAACAACGAATAGTCGATTTAGCAACGAAAACCCGATTTTATCAACGAGTAATCGATTTTTTAACAACTAAAAATTCAATTTTAACAACGAAAACTCATTTTAAGCCACGAGTCCCCGTTTTTAACGATGAAAATTCAATTCAAAGAACGAGTCTTCGTTCCTAACATCGAAAAATCGATTTTAACAACGAAAACTCAATTTTAACAACGAGTCCTCGTTTTTAACCACGAATACTCGATTTTAAAACCAGTGCTCGATTTTAACAACGAATCCTCGATTTTAACAACGAATACTCGATTTAGCAACGAAAACCCGATTTTATTAACGAATCCTCGTTTTTACGACGAAAATTAAATTTTGACAACGAGTACTCGTTTTTAAAAACGAATACTCGATTTAGCAACGAAAACCCGATTTTATCAACGAGTAATCGATTTTTTAACAACGAAAACTCGATTTTAACAACGAGTCCTCGTTTTTAACGACGAAAATTCAATTTTGAGAACGAGTCCTCGTTTTTAAACACAAATACTCGACTTTAAGAACGAGTGCTCGATTTTAACAACGAATTCTCGATTTTAACAACGAATAGTCGATTTTAACAACGAATACTCGATTTAGCAACGAATACCCATTTTCATCAACGAGTAATCGATTTTTTAACAACGAAAACTTGATTTTAATAACGAGTCCTCGTTTTTAACGACGAAAATTCAATTTTGAGAACGAGTCCTCGTTTTTAAACACAAATACTCGATTTTAAGAACGAGTGCTCGATTTTAACAACGAATTCTCGATTTTAACAACGAAAACTCGATTTTAACAACGAATACCCGATTTTAACAACGAGTCCTCGTTCTTAACAATGAAAAATAAATTTTGACAACGAGTACTCGTTTTTAACCACGAATACTCGATTTTAAAACGAATGCCCGATTTTAACAACGAATAGTCTATTTTAAGAACGAGTGCTCGATTTTAACAACGAATACTCGATTTTATCAACGAATTCCCGATTTTAACAACTAGTACTCGTTCTTAATAACGAAAATTAAATTTTGACAACGAGTACTCGTTTTTAACCACGAATACTCGATTTTAAAACGAATACCCGATTTTATCAACGAGTACCTAATCGATTTTTCAGCAACGAAAATTCAATTTTGACAACGAAAACTCGATTTTAAAAACGAATACCCGATTTTATCAACGAGTACTCATTTTTAAAAACGAATACTCGATTTTCAGAACGAATGCCCGATTTTAACAACGACCCAAGTAGCATTCGAATACACATTTTAGGCCTGGCGACGTTCTGGTGTCAATTCGTGATCCCATTTAGGAACATATGTTTCGAAACAACGAAGTAACAGTTCCTATTTGGTTTCGGAAGTGGCGCAACACAAAGTAGGAATTATTTTTGACGCAAATCCTATGTACACACAAATTGGGAAGAATTCCATACCATATAATTTGTGACGCTATAATACGTCATTCATTTTTTGTACCTGTGTTATATACCAATATAATATTCTGACTGCATCAAAAATTTCATTATTAAACAGAAAACTGCTACTGAAATTTTATGGGGAACATCATTTTGCCTTGAAATGTTACTAATGTACCTCGAAAAAAACCATGATCCTTACAAAATATGCTGTATTTAATGGAAACTTTCTTTTAAAACTGTTTATGGTATTTTAAATGCTGATAAGGAGCATTATAAAATCAGTATAAAATAAATCTACGATGTGTATATAGACATAATAGTAACATTTTAACCTATTTAATTACACCATATCCACCAAAACAGTAAATTTAAAATTTCTTATCTTCCATATACATTTTTTTTTCAATGCAAAATGGATACCTAACAAAATATTCCCAATTAGGAATTCGTTCTTATTTGTGTAGCAAATAATCTATTGGGAATTGTGTTTATTCTGTGTGCCACAAACTTCCCAATCGGGAATCGCGTTTAATCTGTGTTGACAGTAAGTTTTTAGGAATTGTGTGCATGAACACGCATCTCCACACATTTTACACGCTGCGGACATAATGTTTCATTGAAGAAACAATTTTGACACAATAAAGAATCTGTGTAGACATAAAATCCCTAGATAGGAATATTCCTAAATGGGAAATGTTACCTAGCATTTGTCGAAAATGTTACTCATTGGGAATATTTTCTGGTAACAAAACCGTCTTAAAGACGTCGCTCATGACACATGACACATGAAGTCGCAAAATGCTCCTTGGGGAGTACTCGATCTTACAACGAAAAGACTGAATGCTCGATTTTAACAACGAGTACTCGTTTATTACAACGAATACTCGATTTTAACAACGAGTACTCGATTTTAAGCCACGAGTTCTCGTTTTTAACGACGAAAATTTAATTCAAAGAACGAGTCTTCGTTCCTAACAGCGAAAACTCGATTTTAACAACGAGTACTTGATCTTGCAACGAAAACTCAATTTTAACAACGAGTCCTCGTTTTTAACAACGAATACTCGATTAAGCAACGAATACCCGATTTTATCAACGAGTACCTAACCGATTTTTCAACAACGAAAATTCAATTTTGACAACGAAAAATCGATTTTAAGAACGAATACTCGATTTTAACAGCGAATACTCGATTTTAACAACCAAAACTCGATTTTATGAACGCATGCTCTATTTTAACAACAAATATACTCGATCTAAGCAACGAAAATTCAATTTTAACAGCGAGTCTTCGTTTTTAACAAGGAAAAATTTCTACAAAACTTAAATTGTTTAAAAGCATTTTCATTACAAGCAAATTTGAGAGTTTACATAAATTGAAATGTTCACACAGAATATGAAAGAAAACAGTTCATCGAACATGTACGTAAGAATTTTTGTATTCAATAAATTAATTTTTTTTGCTATTTTGTTTAATAGAAATTAAAATATTTTCAAATTCAAACTTTTGCCTACCTTGAGAGTCATGGTTTACTGTGAAATTTAATGTAAATTCCACGCCTACTTTTTGGAGGCGTTTTTGAGCAAAATGTTTTTTAATGCCCCCTTTTTCCATGACGAAAATATATCTTAGGTACTCAATAAAAAGTTGCGGGCACAGCTAAAAAGAAATAGTTATAAAGAGGTCCATAAGGACAATAGACTTAGCATTTCACAAACATTTGTTTTATGGGTGTTTTCCATTTTTGGAACTACTAATAATTGAGGTGCTCTTTCCTGAGAGTTAAATTCTCGGATGTTTGTCCTACGTTCGCGTAAGGTGGCGCTGTGGAAAACTTAAAGATTTATTTTGTGTGTTTTCCGGGGATCGAACGCGGGACCCCTTCGCGATTTATTTAAGGAAAAAAGGTTTTGTGCAGTGGGTAGGAGTACCTGAGTATAGTTTTCTACAAGTTGTTTCAGCACCCCCTATACCCACCGAGCAACTGTCGACTTCCTTCCTTCTTAAAATGCATCACCAGATCCTTGCTTCAGTGTGCAATAACTTTAAGGAAATGTCTGCCCACTCTCGTTAACCAACGGCAACAATGTTTTCTTAGCTGAAATCTTGACGAACGTAAGTTTTCTTTCCAAACATGACGCACTTTGATGAACGGACTATACCCACTATCCACCCACTCACCCCAACTATCTATCTCTCTCGAGAGAGAGAAACCAGAGAAGGCATAAATAAATAGAAACTTATTTCGCGTGCAACTTAAAGGAACTGCTTCGCCACACAAATTATGTATAGAGTCCACACGCCCGCCCACCCCCACTGTTATGTTGTAGTATGCGTGCTCCGATGGCCCATTGTGATTGTGAGCGCGCAAGGGTAGCAAAACCTTTCCACGTGGTAGTAACACTACGATACGACGTGTTGAAAATGTGAAAAAATTACCGCACATAAAGTTTTTCTCTTCGGTTTATTTTCGTTTTTCTGTAAATAAGAATAGGGAACAAGGAAAAAAGAACACCTCTAAATATTTGTAAATATTTCCAAAGTTGTAAATGTCAAATGAAACGTCAAAGTTTGTGGTTTTGATTTTTTTGTTCACACCTAGCTGTGTTGTTTTTATGCATATTTAATTTCGGCCAACCCCAACCCCCGGCCCCCCGTACATATGTACATCATTTTGTTTTAAAAATAGTACATTTATAAGTATGAAACTTGTGCGCCTACTACAGTTAACTTATATAACATGGAATTTAAAATTAATCTGTGAATTTTAGAATTTCTTAGAGAGTTCTATTTCTTTCTGTTATATAAGTTAAATAAAACGCAGTTTTTTTTTTTGTTTAAATATATTTTTGAATACGTTGCTACGATAGGTGTGTTTGTAGTGAGCGAGTTTGTTATAAGGAAATCGCAAAGTGTAATAGTTTTAATGGTGTTTGTGCGGCGCTGGGCTGTTTTGTGCTTGTAAGTGCTTTCGGTGTCTCTTGATTTTTAATGTTTTTTTCTTTGTGTTTTTATTTATGTAGCTACTTGTTTCGTTTTTAAAGTTGTTATTATTTTGCTTGGGACAATAGTGAATTGCGTTTGAAAGCGGAATACTATGACGTCAGTGGTAATATATAAATCTTCTTTGAATTTATTTGGAATTTAATACGACAGATAGGAGAAGTGTGCGAGTGCATTTTAATCATGCTCAGCCCTTATCACGTGTGTCCTTGAAGTTCTTGCATAAAGCGGAACATTTTCCTCGTTAGTTTTCTTTTGAGGGATTACAGCGAATCCAACTAAAGGGATTAGAAATGAAATGCGCATCAAACGGGCTTAATTTACAAGCTTCTCCTGCTGTCATACGAATTGGGACATAGTAAGAAAAGGATAAATTCATTTGTTCTTGCGGTGGTGAATCTGAGCCTAATTCAAAGCCAACTGCCTTTGTTGATGCTTGAAGAGACCAACCTTTTGAAACGCTCTGAATTGTTTGCTTATTTTCCAAAATCCACTCTTCTCTGGTCCTGGTTGCAGATATTAGAAGGTGGAGTAAGGGTCGTCTATATGACTGAATTGGACACTTGCTAGGTTCATACTAAGTCAAACGTTAGCGGCAGATTTTCTTGATCGAACGTGTTCACGTCTTCACCCATTCGGAGAGCCAATCTGCTCCTGAGTTCCTACAAAATTGTATTCGATCAGGTAGAAGATGGTTTGGTAACAGCATGCAGCTGACTTTAAAAAGTATATGATGTGTGAAACGCGTAAAATATAGAGTGTCCCATTATTCACTCAAAATTTGAATTTTGCGCCATTTATATGTACAGTGATGCCAACGGAAAAAAAAAAACAATGTGACGGCTGACAGTTTGGGGTTAGTCAAAATGGAGCGCTATACGAAAGAACAACGCATTTTCATCTCAGCTATACAGACCGCAATTTTCGTAAAAAAAAGTTACCGTTATATGACCATCAACTGTGAAGAAAATAATTTTAAAATTCAGAGAGCCTCGATCGATTAGTGATCTTAAACACTCTGATTGTCCTGTCATAAGTTGTTCAACAGAAAATATCGAAGCATTCCGATAGTTTTGCTATCAGGCACCGTAGTCAAGAATTGGACATTTCGAGAAGCTCTCTACAGCGAGTTCCCACCAAAGACTTGTAACTTCATGCTTATAAAGTTCAATTGACTCAAGAACTGAAGACTACTAATCAGAGACAATACTGAGACCACCAACTTTGGCCGATTTTCCGTTACTTGCCTACAAGCTATATTTTTATGGGGTGGCAAATGGTAAGTGCGCTTGTATTGTTACATAGAAATTCGTATTGACAAATGTCACGTAACTTCAGAAATTCCGGCTCATAAATACACTCGCACTTTGCATATGCCACTTCCGCTTTGGGCAAAGTGGCTTGCAGCTTTCATAGAATTTTATCCGTTAAATTTGAAATTGTTCGTTACTTGTGGATAATATTTTTTTTAGGAATAAGTGTACATTGACGAAAAATTAAGAATGTAGATTGGTTGAGGGAAAATAAAAACATTTTAAGCAAATTTTCTTTATTATTTAACAAAAATTTACACACGAAATCGAAGTTAATTATATCCAAAAGCGGGAAATACACAACCATATTTGTCCTAATATATTTCTAGTATATAAAACATCTCCTTTAGATAGTTCTATAAACCACACAAATCAAATTATTCACCTTCAAAAAAAATGTTTAATAACTAACCAATGGCATTCAGTTATTCTAAAATGTGGTATTCCCGAACTCTTTCACATTTCCCCACGGTTGCCGATATTGGCAGCATGTATTTTTGTATTTTTTGTATGTTTTTGCATGTCACACGGATTCCCAATTGACATAACACGGATATAAATGCAAAATGGCGAATTTGAAAAAAAAAGTGAGGGGGCCAGCGGCAAGAGGATTGTGAGTTGGGCGTCTCAGTATGATTTGTCGAACAAAATCATCCTCAGTGAGTGGATGCTGATTTTTCGAACAAAATCATCTTCAGTGATGAAGCTTATTTTCATCTTGAGGGCTTTTTTAATCGTCAAAATTGTCGCATTTTGGGTTCAGAAAACCCACGAGTAATTGTTGAGAAACAAATGCATCCACAACACTTGACTATTGTGGGGCAATATCGGACCATTCTTCTTCGAAAATGCGGCTGGTTGGGCAGTAACAATTAATGGTGTTCCTTATCGTGACATGATGATCCAGTTTTAAGTGCCTAAATTACAAGATATGGATTTGACAAACATGTGGTTGCATGCCATTGAGACTGAGACATAATTCAATAGCTGCATGAGTCATTTCCTCATCGTGTAATCGGCCGTTTTTGCGATCAGAACTGGCCGGCCAGATCTTGCGATTCGACCTTTTTCTTTGTTGTTTTTCGAAGTCAAAGGTCTATGCAAACAAGCCCACGACCACCCACGCCTTGAAAGAGGAAATTGGCAGTTCTATTAATGAAAATCAGCCCCATTTATGCGGAACGGTCATGGAAAATTTCAACAAAAGACTACGTACTTGCCAGCAAAGCCGTTGCGGTCATTTTTCCGATGTGCTGTTGCATACATAAACCCTTTCTGTATACTCCATGAATCACAATGAAGAATTTAAGCTTTCTAATTAAAAATCTGTATTTTTTATTAAAATTACATTTTACGTGAATTATGGGACACCCTTTATTTATTACAAACTCGTTCTATTTATTTATTAAATCTTTTATTTTGCATAAAATCTTAAAATTATTTATTTTGTTATTCATTTTTGTTATAAAAATCCCCCCCCCCCCCCCCCCCCCCCACAGCTATTGTATGTGTATTTGTCGAATGGGTCACTCTCTAGTCTTTATGAGGCTACAGAATGTCACCCTTTTATTTTATTCCTTTGTTAACCCTGGGCTGATGAAGCAATAAACGGAAGACGGACTCTTCGACAGTTTTACCAACAGGTGAAAGGATCGAGCCAACTCGACAAGGCATCTGTGTATAGATGCTACTTTGACTCAGGTCAGAGGACAAAATGAAAACAAAAACTAGGTCCATGAACTCAAACTGAAATATTTTTCTTTTTTAAAATAACATAAATTTAAATACAAAAAAATAAATAGTTAACAGTTAAAAAGAACATTGTATTGGCTCTGTTTTTCTTTTTAATTCAGAGTTCGATGATTTTTTTTAATTCCAAAATTACTTGTTAGGGGAAAAAAGAGGACAATTTCTAAAAACGTTAAAGGACGTTCCGCGGCGGGGTTAGAACACAAAGAGGACACATGGCAACCCTGCGCGTGGGGGTGAGTTCCTTCCAGCGCCCTCCGATTTGAAGTTCGCTTAAATTTTTTTTTTAATTTAATTTTGGTAAATATTTTAAATAAATTATTATTTTATTTTTAGTTTAGTTTTTATTTAAATAAAAACTTGAAACTGTGAAAGAAGCATGAAAATGAGTCTTCCATTCTAACCTTTTAAAGCAACCAAGTGAAAAATTACCTCACCCAACTTAGAGTAGATGCTCATAACGCCACTAGAGGCAGTAAGCGATTGAGCGCCCTTAGTTGATACAACTGGTATTGGAGCAAGTGATACAAAAATCCTCACGTAAGACCGAAACAAAATTCAAAGCCTCTTCCTACACCTCAATGAGCATTGATTTATTTCGTCAAATCGAGGAATACAACTTTCGTTGATCATGGTCACCGCGTCCGTATACATCAAAAGCACTTTAATCTGTTAGAACGAAACGCAAAGTTGGGTTTTGTTGTTGGCTTTTCAAACATTTTCGCTGTTGGAAATCAAGTTGAAAAACTGATTCTCTTCCGTGCTTACCAAGCTTTCTTCTGTTTGGTAGTTGGTTTATGTTTGTGAATTTCAAATAGTGTGGCACTTGGTTTTTTGCTAACCACTATGATGGAGGACCATATAATTAATCAGAACCTTTTTCTCTATTTATTTCCAGATGTACGTCCATCACAGTAAGTTGCAACAAGAACACTGCTGCCTACACCAGCTGAAGATCTCGGACTTATGACACCAGAAACAGTAAACAAAATCAAGACAAGAAAATACAGCAACAACTATAGAAGAAACAAAACAAGCAGCTCATGACTAAGCAGCAATCGAAACAATCGTTACATGGTTAAGTCGATAATTGTGATATAAAATTAGTGTGTAGTGTAAAAGAGATCTTAAATTTGAATCGCTTGTGTAAATGTAGGATAATTATTGATAAATTGATAACACTTTGTCCGGAGTGAGGGAACAAAATCAAAATTCGTCACCAATATCGGATACCAACAACCATCTCGTCCACAATGAGTATGGAATCGATCAGCGAAATTATCGACCAACAGTCGTTGGGCGAGCAACTGGTCATCGATACCTCTGACCTGTCGACGGGCTCTGGTGGTGGCCACCATCATGACGGTGGCGGTACAGTGGTGATGGTGCGCACCATAATCGATGGTATAACGTCTTCTGTATCGCCACACCACCACCATCAGCAGCAGCATACCCATCACAGTGTCAATCAGCAACAGCAACAGCAGCACCTCCATCAGCATGTCAATCATCATCACCTTCATAATAATCATCACCAGCAGCAATCGCAACAGGCAAACAGTAACGGACACCACCATCACCAGCATCACAATCATAATCACAGCAACAACAGCAGCAATAACAGCAGCGGCGGCAGCAGTCGAATTAACGGCAGCAACAATAGCAATCAGCAGCAACATCAGCATCATAGTTCGCATCATTCCAATTCAGCGAACGATGAATTTGCCGGCTCGGATGTCACCCTGGAGTCGTTGTCATCGTTGAGTGGCCATTCGCACATAATCTCGCACCACGGCCACAGCTTAGAGCTCATCAAACAGGAGCACAAGGTGAACAACGTTGACGGAGTCGTGTCATCAGATCCGTTGTCTGCTGACGAAGTTGAGGTGACGCTCAACCATCAGGCAGTTGGCCGTCACGAGACACTGTCCGTTATTGTCCAACCGCAAGACGATTCGCGGGACTCGCAGATCCTGAGTCCCGGCAAACTTACACCGTCCTCATCTGATATGATTGACAGCGCCCTTGAACCAACCTACCAGACGCTGACGTCAGTCAACGGAGGGCGCATGTCTCCGCCTGGCTTCAGTCCGACATCGTCGTATGCGACATTGACGCCACTGCAACCTCTGCCACCCATATCGACAATGTCGGAAAAATTCGCCTATGGCGGCCATTCGGGCAACGTGAGCGGCTCATTTACAGTAATGCAGCACCAAAGCATGGGCATCAGTTTGGGCCTGGGCGGGGTGAATTCACCGTACGCTTATGATAAGCTACCTTCAATGGGAATGTCACCACCGCACAATTACTCGTCCTCACCGACAAATACTCTCTCCGGCATGGGTATGTCACAGCAGCATAGTCCGCTCTCGCCACAAAGCTCCTACAGTCAAACCGAGCTGCATTCACCGCAGAAGAGTATGTCGCCGGCGGGCTATGAGTCGCCCTATGGCGGCCATCGTGACATGCTGGGCGGCCGACAAAATCTCTCCACGCAACATAGCCCGACAACGTTGTCACCGCATTCGGGGTCGCTGCACTCGCCTGGCGGCAGTACTATTGTCACCAGCTTCACCAGTGCATCGACGCTGCCCTCAATCAATGGCATGGCAACAATAACGCCGCATTCGTCAGTTATATCTCCACTGTCACAATCTGTTGCTTCCGGTGGCCTAGTACAAATCTCAACACAGCACGTGCACAGGGAGTCGTCCGTGGTGCAATCGCCCTCACCACCGATTCTATCGTTACATTCGCAGCAGCATCACGGCATAACAAATAAATCGATTGGTGGCATCTCGACGTCCTCGTCCTCGTCCCTAGCGGATCTGCATGCGGACGGAGTAGTGATAACGCCAGCATCAACAAATGCATCAGACGGCTTGTCCAGTATGCATTTGCTCAACGGCAACGGGAATAACAATAATAGTAGTAATAGTAGTAATAGTAATAACAACAATAGCAATCATAGTAACAACCATAATAGTAACAATAACAATAACAACAACAACAACAACAATAGCAGTAACAACAACGGTGTGTGTAATAATGGCAACGGTACCCCGCTCACAGTGTCGTCGGTCGCCAGCGATGTCGAGGAGATAAATACAAAAGAGCTGGCCCAACGGATATCGGCCGAACTCAAACGGTATAGCATACCACAGGCGATTTTCGCTCAGCGCGTATTGTGCCGGTCACAAGGGACGCTGTCCGACTTGTTGCGGAACCCGAAACCATGGTCCAAGCTGAAGTCTGGCCGGGAGACATTCAGACGGATGTTCAAGTGGTTGCAGGAGCCAGAGTTCCAGCGGATGTCAGCACTGAGAATGGCGGGTGAGTACCTACTTTGACAGCAACATTTTCATTCATTCAAATTCATTGGCTTAGAGGATGCATGGTCAGAAGAGTTCCATTTCGCTACCTACTATTAGGTCTTTCAATTGGTCATCAAAATAAAATGTCTGCGCTGTTAGGCGTTGCAAAGAAAATTGCTCCTATGAATGGTTTTTTTTTTGATTATACAACTACAAAAGTCCTGATTAATCCGCGAATGTAGTGAAAATCTGCTCCTCCAAGTGTGAAAATACTTTGCCAAGTTTGTGCTGCAACATTTTTGTGTGGCTTTCAGCAGTTTTCTTCCCCTAGTCGAGATATTTTGGGATCGATTTCTTACCAAGTCGGATAGCAAATGTGCAGCGGTTCGGCTTGGGAAGACAACTACGGCCATCATTGCACTATTGCAAGTTGTTACCATCCTGACAATGGCCCAGCCATCCTTTAGGGAACCACTCACCTTTTATCACCCATCAACGCCATTAAAAATTAATAACCACCATTGCAACGACTGAACGCGGATTTTTATTGGCAAGCAACACCCACCGGCATGTACCTACTCGTTTATCCTTCGTTTTTCTAATGAAATTTCTCAAATGAATCCAAGTGAGTTAGCTTTGTTACAAAGAGTGAGAAGAAGACAAGGGGGTACTCGCAACTATGCGTGCACAATGCTATGGAACTATGGACTACGGTGCAGGGGAAGTTGATCAGTAAATCACTGAGCAGGAGAGTGACGTTTATTCAAAGGTGCACTGGTGTTTTCTGCACACCCTATCAAAATCCATTATCAAGTTTTTTATGAAACACATTTCCGTTTCTTGGCAATAATTTATTTTGTTACATTCAAGCTGGGGTTTGAAAAGATTAAACACCATTCTGTTGGACTTTTTAAATAGAATCACTTTTATTAGACTTTTGCGGATTATTCCAATAAATCACTTACGGCCATATTATTATATTATTCATTAAATGCTACACCCGGATTTAAGTGAGTTTAACCCAAAAATTAAGCCCAAGTCCATTCATTCGTAAAATGAATGAAATGTTGATGTATTCGTCGTCAAAATACGAATTTTTCGGAGAGCTGATGGAACAGCAGCTATTTTCGGGTATATTTCCGGCTGAAGGAAAAATGAGGCATTTCGGAAGCTACATTCTATGATTCGACAGGAATTATTGAATGGTGATGAACGTCACAAAACCACACGGTTAAAAATCCTGGCGTTAATTTTAATATTTTTGGGGTTGTATATAAGTCCATGTCGAGAAAATATTACAATTTAATATTTTGCATATATTGAGATTAAAGAACTAATAAAAGATTTATTAATTTTAAATAATGTCTGCTATTACAAAATATGTCTGCAATATTAAATTTTAATTTGGATGGAGATAGGTTTCAATGCAAAAGTATTTAAATTCAACCCTTATTTATATTGAAAAATTCAAAAATTTAATACATTTGTATTAGAATTAAATAAACTACAGATTAAGATGTAATACTTTCACCTCAAATTCAATACTTTTTTTGCTCTTTATAAACCCATGGAATATTAAAATACAATACAACTTTATTATATTTTAATAATTCCTTAGATTCGATTGAAATATCTATGGGATATATATCAACACCGACAATATTTTACTTTAATATTAATTTAATTGGTTTTAAATATTACAATACATATAGAAAATTGTAGGCAAATGCCCGATGTCCTTGAAAATAATCCTGTAGAGTGCCGATGTGCTTCCTTTAGTGGTATATTTTTCTAGAAATTGAAATGAAGGAAAACTCATAAATGCCCGAATTATCTTATTTATTATACAGTCAATCATTTACTTCTTGGAATGTAATAGCTATATTTTTGAGGCAACGAACTCGAATCTCTAGGCGCCCTAATCTTCAAATGAAAATCCACTAGGAACATCTCTACGCTTCACAGCTAAGAAAAAAAAAACAATATTACAATACTCCTACAAGAATACTTTGAAATTAAAGTTACCTACTTGTAACTTTCTCATTGTATATCAATATAACCCGTTTTCAGCATGACTTTTAATTGTATTTTTGAGACAATTTTCTTTTAAGACCTTTATCCACATAATCAACTCCATTGAATAGAACGCTCAAACTAACTGTAAATTCTTAACCAAGCGACAAAATAATATATTTGGGTTTAAAAGTAATACCGATATATTTAAATCTAATCAGATCCTGTATTAAAACCAAATGCAAATGTATTGAAATTGATGGCTTTAATAAGTTCGCATTAGAATGTAATTAGAGTAGATGTTATATTTCAGGTTAACTTTAACTTAATTGTAAAAATTTATTGATTGAAATATTATTTTAATATAAACCGGGTTAGATTGTAGAACAAAAATACTGGATTTAAATCTTTAGAGATTAAATTTCAGAAAATTCGATGCTCATTTTAATAAAACAATTATTAAATTTCAATATGAATTTATTACAAAAAAAGTTTAATAAATTGAAAATATTGAAAGCCAGTTCTTCTTGTATTGCATAGGCCTATAATACTTGTAATACCGTGCAATAATATAAATTTGCAAGTGACAAACAACCATATAAACAAATTTAATATTTATTTTTTTCGTGACGTTTGACATTACCTAGGCTTAAAATGGACTAAAAACGACTTAAAGTATTTTAAATCCACATTTAAATTTATCTTTAATCCATCGGGCTTGAGGCATGTTTTTCGTAAATAATATGGACACAGGCTTAAATTTGGCCGTTATTAAATAAGTACCAAAACAATTTTTAAACGTTTTAATTCAATCACTTAATTCACTGTGTCACTTTACAGTTCTGTGGCAACAAGGAAAAACAGCATAAGTCGACTTATGTCAGAGTACTCTGTTATATTATGTCAAATTTTTTTCATTCAAATATCTCTTATGGTTGCTGTGTTATGGATCAGCAAAAAACGCATAAGTCATTTTCCCACATTGAAAATCAAATTTTTAATCTGCGCCACAGAAAAGTGGGTAAAAATGACTTATTATTCTTATTCTGACTTGTTATTCCTTGTTCCCACAGTCTTTTTTATCTTCACAACCGGTTGCTATTTCTTTGCAGTTTAAAAATCTGCCTTCTATATCCGATCCGCCATCCTTCGGGAAGTTTCTAGTTTATTTCAGTTCGTCCCGAACAAACCTTCTGGTTCCAATAAGCTCACTTAACTCTTCACTTATTTGACAGAGTCCGCAATTGGAAGTACAACTTGTTTGGTGGGGCTAATGGGTTGTTTACACTTCACCATTTGAGGTTCCATGCTACATTCCACTTTCCACACCGCAATATATTAACTAATCATTATTTGTAAATAAATAGTTGAAATCACCAAAAGATGTTGAATGAATTGCATCGAAATCGAACCAAAATCCAAATCTCCCTGTATCGATAATTCCAATAAACAGTCAAAGTGGCTTGGTCGTAATGAAACCCGCCCATCTGGGTGTTTCATCTCGCTTAAGTGCAAAATAATATACAAAAAAAAGACAAAATACAAAACCCTTTTTCGTCATAAATCTAACTGTTTTGGTGTTCTCCTACATTAAGCGCTGCTCTTTGCTCTTTGCTCTTTCTGTTCCACCCTGGCAAACATAGAGTTGTTGTGCTTGTGAGGTGTGCCTACTGCCTGCTGCCTAGTGCCTACTATGTGCAGAAACAAGACCAAGCTCAACACAAGATGCAACATACAACTTAAGCCTAGTACGGACCTGTTCTGGAACGAAATTTTCCGGTGGTCCCCAAATGGACAGCAAACCTTTGGAAAAAAGCAGCGGAAAATAATTTTTGGGGTGTTCCATCAGGTGACCAATTCGATATTTAAAATCATTCTAAGTTCAGATGTTTTTTTTGTATAAAAAAGTGCTTAAAATAGTGCTAAATTGACAAAAAACAGTTTTTCAAGAAAAATAAGAGATATTTCACAAATATATCATTAAATAAAATTCACTTAGTGAATTACATAAAAAATATTTTTTTTCAATTAAATTCAGTCTCTGTTCGTTGAATAAAAATAAACATTATAATTATTAGCTGAATTCGTTGAATGGCTGTGTTCGGTGTCCACTCTCTAATGAGAATTGAAATGGTTCGTTGTTTGTCTGCCTTGATTTCATTTTTTTTATTTCATAATTTGGCTAAAATCCTGACGATTTTTCCTGCTACAGCATGAAATCAAGCTAAAAAAAATGCTGACATGATTTAAGAAAAATGAGGCTAAAAATAAAATAATCTTGCTAAATTGCTCACACTGGCTGATAAACAGTTAGCAGTGTTAACAGCACTGTCTATTTATCTCTGATTCGGCTACTCGAACTTTTCACTGGCTCCTTAAAATTGTCATTTGGGATTTATCCTAATTTACGCTATTTGGCGATTTTCAGGCTCCATAGTGATGACTCTTTTTGTATAACTTAGACTTTTAAAACGATTATATCGTTTCCGATTGGTTATTTGATTTCAGATTTTGATCTGTGATTTCAGATTTCTGCTGTCAAATCAAACATTAATCCGAATTTTTGGCCGCAAAAAAAATACGTGCACTGGATATCTATTGCAATTGATTTTTACTCATTTATAAAGACCCTTTAAAAATAATTAATATATTGTTTTCATAACCGTTTCTTTTTTTTAACATTTTTAACATCGAAAAATTGAAACTAGAAATGTCTCTTGATTATTAGTTTGTGTTGTGTTGTTTTTTTTTAAGTTTAGCCTGTTTTTTTCTAGCTCCGATCTCAGCAAAGCAAAGTAAATTACAATTTTCAGCACTCAACTATAACTACTACGCTCTACTTGACACTTCGAGGATTCACGGGAGTTGTTGTAATTGCGTTCTGATAATTCTACATTACTTTGCTTCCCTGAGATCGGCGCTCAAAAAAACACGCCTATTGCCGCCTTAAAAAACAATTTAATCAGAATAAGTGTGCCCAACGAATTGCAAACGAATGCGCTCCTTGTACTTGAGTTTGGCTATTTTTGGTTGCAAGATTTTTGAAGTTTGGCTACACACCTCTTATAAAAGCTGGTAACACTGCAGTAAAAATGTCAAATTTTTGCAACAATAAATATGTGCGAAAAGAGAGTTAAGAATTGTACCAAGCAATCTACTACAATTACCCACTTTCGCGTGTACTACGCTAGGCCAGAGTCCCATTTCCATCCTAGTGCTTCGTTATCCTGCAGTGCGCTATTCTTCGCAGAACCTTAAAGGTTGAAGCAGCATTACTTTCGGGACACTTTAAAGTCATTTGGGCTCCTTTTTGAACGCCTGAACTTCAGACTCATCTTTTCGAAAATCAGTGATTTCGGACTTCTTTTAAAAATGTGAAACGTTATATATAATTCAAAATTGAAAATCCTTTTTCGTTGAGTTCGAAGGAATTTGGTTTAACTTTAATTTGACCTTCAATTATAACGGTATAAAAAGAAAAAAAAATTAGTATCAAAATGGGACTCTTTTTTTGGAGTCTTTCTGAAGATGTTCGATGTAACTCTGGTTAAAGCACCGACTGAAAATTCATTCCTTCCCATTCTGGTCCTCAGAATGTATAAATAAGGAATTGACAGATAGTGATCGGTTGCATTGTTGCACAGTGACAACAACTGCCAAAAATATCAATATTCGAAATTGCAACTGGTAATTGAAAAGGTATATGCACAGCCATTTTAAGGTAGGCCAACGCTACTACCTTTTACAAATTTAGTTATATCTTTTATTAGGCACTTTTATGAAAAAAAAAAAACATGAATCCTAGCCTTGGTTGTGTGATTGCCATTCGAAATAGGTATAGTTTCCAGCTTTCATTGCCTGCTTTTTCTTAATTATCCGATCAATTTAGAGTTGCTGTTAATATGCACATTCGTTCCCAATAGAAAAAGTATAAAATAATAAACACAAATATAGATCTACCTATAAAAAAGTAATGGAATCAGTTGTCTATCATGTCCTCGTAGTGTCCTGGAATATAAAAAAAAAATTACTATCTTACTACGGTAGAAAATATAGTGAACACAATAACGAAAGCACGGCACGTCACTGGAGCTGGCGCAGCGCACCGTACAGCGCAAAACAGAACATCAGTCTTAATTCGGGATTGAAGATTGCATTCACAGTTCTAAAGTATGACTGGCGGCAAATGAGTGCGAGTTAGTGTCCTAGATCCACTATAAATCATTCCGTTTTTTTTACATCATTTCCTAGGATCCAGTTATGCGTCAAACATATCGAGTAAGTACTATGAAAGAAAAGAGAGGATAAATAGGGTAGGCTTGATGTATCAAAACACCTTCCATACCTATTATAATTGGAACTATTTACTTCCGAAAGTTATAAGTGTGTGTTTTTCTTAAAGACAAATTCAAGTCTCAAGTACTAGTAAATGGGGTTTGGAAAAAGTCGTCTTAAGTATAATTGTCCCCATTCACCGAGCAGATATTATTTGATTGTGTGCAAGCAACTGGAGTTAGTTTTTACGGCTTCAGGAGGTGATTAAATCTCTAAAATATACAGTTGGCACAATAGGTCAATAAGGGAGACTGGAATTAGCTTGCTACTTTGGTACGAATGGCAGGGTAGGTGAGGTACCCTTTGTGCCGATTCCGAATGCCCCAATTGAGAAGCAGAAGAAGGGACAGCTGCATTCTCGGATGTTTCTTAGATGCTTGCGAGAAGTTTTTATCGGGGGCTAAACCTAAAGTCCGTCGCTCTGTAGTCCTTTCTATGACAATTAGGTCGATTTGCTAAGTTGCGTTCCCTGCCATCTCGGCGGGCACACTGCTTTCGGATGTTCAGAGAAAGCGTACAATTTTTTATTATTTTTTGACCTAACGGCCGCGAGGCGCACTGTTTTGGGGCAACTTGAACGTTGGATGGGATTATCCGACAGGTATCCTACCAAAACATCCCACAGAGCGGTCGGCGGTGTTGTTCTTAAGATTTTTGTACCTAAACCAACGTCTATCTCGAATTGGATAGTGAACTGTGCATCTTTACTAATAACATTCTTTTGCCGTTCACATTCACCCTCAAACGACGGGCTCGACTTGCAAGCCGATGATGGTTTCCCCTATCGAACTGCACGCTCAAAAATTGGCAGCGATTTTTGCTCGACTAAGAAATAAAAAATTTGTTTAAATTAACTCGGTTAACAACTTATATTCGTTGCTAAAACTACCGAGATAGGTTGTTAAAAAAAAAAAATGTCTCTGGGTTATTATCAATCAAACGAAGCTGATTAAATTCTACAGACTAAGCTTGCTATTTACGTTCGGTTATTTTTAACCGAGTTTCCTTAAACAAGTCGACTCGGCTATTGTCAATTTTAGTCCCCTCCCTCTGAGTGTTACTTGGTAGTTACTTATCAATAAAAACGAAAGATTTAAACTTTATTTCCGGATTTATTTAATAAAACTCCTTTGACTTTGGAGTAAAAATACATATTTGACAGGAGGAGTTGTGAAGTTGTCAGCTATCATTTAGGGCATGATTTCAATGACTTACTTTTTTCATCAAAATCACTTATTTAAATCAACCAACTTTCGGTAAAAAAAAAACTACAAAGTAACACTCATTGTGGTTGCCCTGGACAGCCCAGATGGTGTTTCTACCAGCGTTGCCACAAAGAAAAAAATATTGAGGGCATTTCTTAGGAGTGCGAGCCACCAGCCTTCCTTCACAGAAAACTTTCCAAAAAAATAAATTAAAAAAGCTGTAAGGCAACATAAATATAAAGTGGCAGGTGCAAGGCAAAAAATAAGTAGTCGAATTATTATTTATGAAGACAAGAACAAACGAAAATGAAACGTCAGCCAAAATGAATAAATTCAGTACCGCTTTCAATATATGAACTTGTTTATACAGGAAACACATTGCTAATTTTTGGAATTTTTTTTTTTTTTTTGGATGCGCCTGGAGGTGAGTAATCTTAAGAAGATACCAATGGCCCGTACCATTGGTTATGCCCGATTCAGATATATCTAGTCTGCCTACGGGCTAAACCTCAACCCTCAGAGAGGCACTATGAGATCCGGTCGCGCGAGTTAAGTGTGTGCCGAACGTTAAATTAAAAAAATAAATTTTATTAGACCTGTAGGTCTGTTTATTACAAGAGTAAAATTAAGAATGACAAAATAATCAACAAAATGCAAAAGGAAACCTAATTGCCAAAGTGAATTCCAAGAACCGATTCTGATGAAAGGAAATGCGCCAGACGCTAGGTCATCGGTTCTTGGCTCACCTCAGCAGTACATTTTCTGGAATTGAATACAGTGTTAATTTCTTATGTATTATTGCTTATGTTGCAGGTTATCAACCTGATTGGTGCTGCGTGTGGTGTATCGGGTGGTCAGGCTGGTGACGTAACTCCTCCCCCGTTAGCGTAGAGCGACGGACAAAGTGATGTTAGCGGGGCTGGAGCGAAAGAACGAAGTGAGGGAAGTTGGTCCTTTTCGATTTTTTTCTTAATTCCAATGACGATGATGGTAAATGTCACTATTATGATGATTATTGAGCTTGAGGATGAAACTGCTAGATAGTGCAGGACCTCGGTTTTGGTGTGTAGGGTTTTCAGCTTTCCTTCGGCAAGAACTTGGTCATCTTGTAGTTTCTCCAGATTGATTATGTTGTTGATGCGTGTAGCGTGTATCTTGCTACTGGATAGTGGTGGTAGATGGATGTCGTCCCAGAATGATGAGGGGGTATCCTCGTAAACGATACCGTTCACACCAACGTTGCAACCTTGGAAGTGGAATAGGGCTGTACCTTCTATTGACCCAGCCTTGGTGCTGCAAGTGGAATTAAAAGAGACTTGTGGTACATTAGTGAAAAGGATAAAATTTGGTTGAGGCTGTGATATTGTTTGGACTTTTCCCACGTCGTTGAAAGTGCAGTATGCCATTTTGTTCGTCATCAGTCTGCCCAGGCATTTGGATTCGGCTGCATCTTCTTCCAGCTTCGGCGAGTTGCAAATGAAAATTCCTGCTATCTTGGGGCATATCGTATCGAAATATTGAATTTTGTGATCATTATATGCAATGTAGGGACTCATTTTTATAAGTTTTGTGTCATTAATTGGAAGTTTAACAATGTGATACATATGATAGTTAGGTTTTGAAAAGTTAGGAATTAAAATGTTAAATACGATATTGGAACCGTTATAATAGCCCTGAAGTTTTAATAATTCATAAATTTGTTCTGGAGAGTTAATTTTTATTTCTTGATTGTACAATTTGTTATTTATTAATTCAAGTTCTTTAGTGCTCAGTAGTAATTTAGGTATAATATTTATTTAATTTACTTAAGATTAGGGCTTCGGCTATATCGGAAATATGATTGTTCAGAAGGTCAATGTTAAAATTTATTTGATTTAGGAATTGCATTTCCATGACTATGTCTTCGTCGCTTTTTATCTTGTTAGCGGAAGATTCCAAAAAGGATTTTATAGTGTTTTGCTCGTTATTTATGTGGTCAGTGATATTTTTAAACCTCTCTATCATTTTAGTGTTGATGAAATCTTGTCTTTCTATAGTGTTCTTTAGGTTGTGTATGTTAGTACTGATATTTTCAATTTGGCTGTTAATTTTGTGTGCATCTTGTGCATCCATATTACCCGTGATGAATTTTATGGTAGAACCTAATCCATCTATTAAACCTCTTTTATTTCTTGTTATCGGAAACAGTGTGAGGAATTTTCTCTCGAGTTCTTTAAGTTTAAGTCGAGTTATTTTGGTAGATTCTTTGTATATAGCTAGGTCTGTGAATGTGTCAAGGGTTTTGGTTATTTCCTCTATGTTTTTGTTATAGTCCTCTAGATTTATTATGTGTATAAGGTTATTGTAGTTAGTAATACTTCTAGAGGGTCCTAGGCGAAGTGGCAAGATGCTGTGGTTACTTGGGATGTTTCGAATTTCGATTAGTTGGGTGGATATAGATGGTAAGCTAGAGTTAGGGGAAATGGAAGCTATTTAGTAATTGTTAGGTGATATACTTCCTTTGTATTTATTTAAAATATATATATAAATATATGTCAGCCATATTCCCTGGAGACATATGTGTAATCTAAGAAATTTATTTATTTTTTTCTTATTATTCTAATCCTAAACTTCGTATTCATTCTGGAGTGCCCAGCAATAGGGATCGCAGAGTAAAATGAAGAATATATGTCAACCATATTCCTTGGAGACATATGTGTAATCTAAAAATTTATTTATTTTTTTTTTATTCTAATTCTAAACTTCGTATTCATTCTGGAGTGCCCAGCAATAGGGATCGTAGAGTAAAATGAAGAATATATGTCAACCATATTCCCTGGAGACATATGTGTAGGTATTAACTTTTTTTTTTTTTTTTTTTTTTTTTTTTTTTTAAATAAATTTTATTAGACCTGTAGGTCTGTTTATTACAAGAGTAAAATTAAGAATGACAAAATAATCAACAAAATGCAAAAGGAAACCTAATTGCCAAAGTGAATTCCAAGAACCGATTCTGATGAAAGGAAATGCGCCAGACGCTAGGTCATCGGTTCTTGGCTCACCTCAGCAGTACATTTTCTGGAATTGAATACAGTGTTAATTTCTTATGTATTATTGCTTATGTTGCAGGTTATCAACCTGATTGGTGCTGCGTGTGGTGTATCGGGTGGTCAGGCTGGTGACGTAACTCGCGCGCTCATAGTAGTAAGAAATTTTTTTTCCTCTCATTTTTTCATTTTAGTGATGACTACGACTAAGTTACCTTAACAAGTACCTAGTTTACGCTTCAGTAGTGGTTATCGCATTTGGTAGGTAGCTTTCCAGCGAACGCACCTACTAATACCGTCATTACATGCGGTTTGTCCTTATGGCGCTAGGTCGAACGGTCTTGTTCTCTGTAGTCGGCGCTCAAGGTATGTCACGTCTAGAGTACGAATTATTTCATTATTGCAGTGACCGTGAATGCGAGTACGAAGTTTGCGAGCAAAATTTGTTACTTCGTTACTCACGGTTGCAATTCCTAGATCTCTGTGAATATCACTATTCCTTATATACCATGGAGCATTCACGATTGCTCTTAGCGTTTTGTTTTTGAATGTTTGTATTATAGCAATATTGCTTGGTTTGGTACAACCCCAAAGTTGTATACCGTATGTCCAAGAAGGTTTTAGCACTTGCTTATACAGGAGCAGTTTGTTGTATACGCTTGTCTTCCAATATCTTCCGAGTAGCCAATACATTTCTCTAAGTCTGCTTGCGAGCTCGTCGCGCTTTTTCTTAACGTGTGTCTTCCACTTAAGGTTTGCGTCTAGGGTCATTCCTAGATATTTAGCCTCGTTTGCGTATGGTATTTGTGCCGAGTTAATGAAAACAGGTAAGTTGTTTATCTTTTTGTACGTGAAATTGACATGCGTCGACTTGGTCTCGTTAAGGGCAATTCGCCAGGTCTTTGTCCACTCGCATACTTTATTAAGAGCCCGTTGGAGTTTTCCAGTTGATGATTCGACTGACTCATCCATTGCGAGGATAGCCGTATCGTCTGCGAACGTTGCTACGATGGTCCCTTCATCTTGCGGTATATCTCTTGTGTAGAGCAGGAATAATATTGGGCCGAGAACGCTTCCTTGCGGAACACCGGCATGGATTTTCTTGAATTCCAAGAATTCAGTCTCATGTCTAACACGAAAGAGTCTGTTTTCAAGGTAGGATTTCAATATTTTGTATAATTTTTCCGGTAGGATTGTCCTTAGCTTATACATTTTTGGAATGAAATAAGAAAGTGTGCTTTTTAGAATATTTTGTTTAAGAGTACAAAAAAATAACATCTGCGGGCCATTTCTTGTCCGGGCCAAGAGCAAAAACAAAAAACAGAGGGCCAAATTTTGCCAAAGCTGGTTTCTACACCTCTGCACTTTATGAAGTCAAATGGTCTGGTTTTGTCTGGCGATATTGAAGCTGCGACGTTCAGTCTTCTTTGCAGCGTGCCTGATATTCCCTATTGTGACTACTGCGAAGAAAGAACTGCCATCTATGCTGGCATTCAGATATCCGAAACACCGCTGTTACATCTGGCGATGGATTCATCATTTGAGCGAAAACCGACCGCAAGCAACGATGACATTTATCACAGAATTTACGGCCCCTGCCCATTCCATTTCACTTCGTAGAGGACTGCGTCGACTGTCATATCGGCCGTGTCCGTCTTATCGTTGCGCGGTCTCTTTAGGTCCTGGAAAAATCTCCACGGACACTCATGTGCAAATGTGCAAACACTTACAGTTCAACCTTCTTATGCAACAGTTTAATTTTATTAAACATAATGTACCAGGTATAAATGCTCCTTGCTCTTTCCACGCCTCTTTGTATCTGAATAAAATTTGTTTTGACATATGGCAAAGGTCTCCACTATGAGTGAGACGCATATAATGACGTTGAACTTATTTGTTGGTGGCGTTTGCAGCTTCTTTAGAATTCTGGCCGTGATTTGTTATAATTCTTGCTTCCTTTGTTTCTTTTCAGATGCAGAAGGTAAGTGCTATATTAATCATACCGATTATATGCTTTCCTGACTTCATGAAACAGGAGTTTGTTTGAGACACAGCCATTACAGCTCCTTAGTGCATAGTCTATGCTTTGGATAGACATGTGGGTAGCGATAGACATACCAAGGATGTCAAATGCACCAGCCCCAATGATGCTGCAGTTGACAGCACTCCCCACCGCAAATCAGTTCTTAATAGCAGTGATTCTGCTACTCTGGGGTATTTTGTGTTTGTTTTTTTGTTTTTTGTTTTGTGAAATTTTAATTAACAGACTCATATACGTAGCAAGTGGAATAACCATTGAAAAATGTTCTTCACAGGTATTGACAGCATTTTTTGAATCATAACTTTTGCAAATAAATCATATCAAATCCTTGACGCGAGGTACCTTAAATATTTTAAGCCCTAAAATCAGACCGAGTATCAAATTGAAGATGGATTCGATAGAAATTCTACCTGCCAGAGTTACCAGTTACCACTCTAAACGTCAGCAAGTCCAAGAGCGTTATTTTCTAATTTTTGTAAGGCTAAAATCGAAATGCAATACAAATTCCACTATTCCTTAGAGCCAAAGTCGAACCTGCGCTCCGAAGGAGGATGTTACTTCAGCGCATTAATCGTTGTAAGCTGATGTATCTGTCTCCAGGAAGTAAGCTTTTTACGCCCTGTGTGTAAGCGGTTGTCAAGTGTAGATAGGTTAAAATGAAGGCCGCTCAAAAGTCGCACATTGGTCAGCGAATGGGCTGCTATGCACCTGCAAGTGTGGTTCGATGTTAGTAAACCTTACAAAGTCATTTTATAATATTTACAGTCCGTGTCCAGGCTAGATTTCACGAGCTAATTTAATATATTTAATATTTAATGTGAAGGTCAAAAGTTATGACTGTTTATCACATGTTTTTTAAAGCCCATTCAATGCAACATACGCTTGTGCCCTAACCGCGCACCTCTAGAGCAACGCAATGTTTACCTCACGATCTCCATTCATCTTCAACATATTGTGTGGATAGAGTTGAGTTAGATTAGATTAGATAATATTTTGAAGCCGGAGAGCATTTAAGGGACTCTGGCACTGCGGCTTCCCCACAGCTGAGTGACTGTTTTTTTACTAAGAATGTGCCAGCGAGCCTCAAGAAAGGCAAAAAATGTTATTCACATGACCAGCGGCTCCACGGAGTTGGCCTTTAGGGTTCGAATCGGAGGCATCTCAAACAGCCATATTGTGAATATTTTAAGAAGAATTTCCCTATCGAAAGGGCTATGGATGTATGTACATTGCTTTATCTGCTAATGCAGCGTCCATGCCTCAGGTTCGTATAGACATTAGTTGAGCTCCATGCGAATGGGCCTTTGCTTTTAGAAAGAGGGCTACTACAAAAATCCAAAACAGCGGTTATTGGTCAGAGTTCAAATAGAAGAGCCGGGGTAGAGTGCTTTATGTTGTTATTGCTGCTTTATTTAATTGATTTGTGTCATTACGGGGGAGGGGATAGGGCCGTCTACTTCCACAAAGTACACCCCAATCCGAGTAAGTGATAGCTGCCACTAATGCACAGAATGACATGTCCGCAAAAATACCTAACGACATTCCTCCTTTGTCTATGGAAACATACTTTAGTCCAATTAGTTCCACCTTTTGACTTGATTAGGACTACCCTCCGATAGTGTCCTCTCCTCTATAAAAAAAAAAAACACTCCCTTCTGCGCACCGGCACCACTGAGGTGTCATTGCGCTGTGATGAGAGCATTGAATTTTCAAATTATAACCGATCACAAAGCAAAGGCAGAGAAAGGATGTGTGTACGTCATCTCCATTGTCTTCTACCCCCCCCCCCCCCAGCCCCCCCTCTGATGACTGTAACTGAAACCCTTCTAAAAGAAGCACTTTAGTATTTCTGTTAGAGACTTATTTTTCGAAATGGCAACACTTTCTTTAGCGATGGTTAGTTTGACAAATGGCTGCCGATTTCTGCTTGCTTTAGTTTACCATTTTAACGAGCTCAGATTTTTTTAAAATCATCCTTCCAGAGAGAATTTTGCTACAGTTGTATACGTAGTAGACCAGCTTCGATTTTATTTTAATGCAGCTGAACCAATGAGTTCGCCTAATCTCCACGAATTGATTGAAGACATAATCTAGAATCCTCTGTCAGGCCTCGTCGATTCATCACCCGGTCGCCTCCACTTGACCAGTTTTCTCACACCCAATGAGGTGGTACACTGCTTCCAGTCATCCCCTGTCTTCCCGAAGACGAACCTGATCGTGGGGATCGACAATTCTCTAAAGAATTACCAGTCTAGAGTCTTCTGGCGGCACTCATCGGATGTCACCTACAGGTCTTTTTACCAGTAGGTCCTTATCGAGGGCTGTTCAAAAAACTTAGGGGCTACTAAATCTCTTTAAACAAATTATCCAACTAATTTTTTTTAATTTTTTTTTTTCTTTTCATCTCTTCCAGCTGCTCAAATTCCACAAAGAGGAGGTGAGTTCTTTCGATGTTGTGCCATTGGAAATATTTATTAATATATATTTTTTTATTGAGAACTGGGGTCAGATTCTATAAGGCGAAACGATAAAAAGTGTTCGTGTACACGAAAACTTTTGAACGTTTCGCATTACAGAATGCCGACCCTGATTTCCATTCTATTTTTAATTTAAAAAATAAATAGAGGGAGATCACAAGACATTATTTTGGTTGCATCGCAATTAAAAAATAGCGTTCGAAAAAATTCTCTAATAAAATTTAACAGTTACTATACTGATTTGTGTATGAAACTTAAACTAAACATAACATCATTTACATCACGATTTTAGGCAATAATAATAACACCGGCTACACACCAGCAATAACAGGTAAATATTTATTTGGTATTAGGGAACAAACACTGCCTAAAGAGTTGTTTTCCAATTTTACAATTATTTATCTCCCTCTATTTGATCGGACCGGACATATGGTTGGCTTTGTCTCAGAAAATTTTTTTTTGAAGGAGCACTTAAAGTGCCATATTGCACTTGTCAGATGGTAGATATAACCAACAGTTATACAAGTCGCCTTGGCGCACTTCACAGAAACTAACAAAATAAAGGAGCACGAACTCGTAGCCGAAAATTTCTTCCCGACAGCAAGTTTCTTCGTGAAGAAATAATTACGACTTTTAAGCCCGAGGGACTGCCAATACTTTCTGAAGCAATGAAAATGTGTTGCGGTTAAGTTTTATTCTGTATGTTCTATTCAGCAGTTTGTGGCATGAACAACGCGTCAATAGATAGATATCAAGTTCACTCTTTGTTCTATTGAGCAGTTTATGGCATGTAGTGACTACTGCTTAATGGACGAACGAGGGCGCTCTGTCAGTAAAGTGAAAGATGCACCTCCGGTCGGGGGTGCTTATTTAAGCCCAGGTCTTCCCCTACCGGTTTAGACTCGAACCCTCTACAGGCCGAACTGCATGTGTCGATACCCTCTGCATGCTCTAGCCACGAAAGATTTTTCCTTCAAAACGGCCGAGTACATCTTTATTTGCTTTGGGCAGTGTCTGAGCTTCGGCGCCATAAAGCATTTTGCCTAAACACCATATGTCCGACTCAATATCATTAGTTGGTCCTACCTACGCATATGCCCTCCATAATTTCCTTGTATATTTGTTTGTCTGTGTTGCAGGATGCCGCCGGAAAGATGAGCCCCAAATCGAGCATATGCCAACTCCTAAGAAGCCTCGGCTGGTGTTCACCGATCTTCAGAGACGCACGCTTCAAGCCATTTTCAAGGTGAACGCGTGTTTTTTCTTATTGTGTCTCTTATGTGATTTTTTGTTTTCTTTTTAAATACGCTTATAGGAAACCAAACGTCCATCTAAAGAAATGCAAGTAACTATCGCTCGACAACTGGGACTGGAACCAACAACAGTTGGTAATTTCTTCATGAACGCGCGTCGCCGCTCCATGGACAAGTGGCGAGATGAAGACCCCAAGCACATGAATCAATCATCCCTCTCGCCAGGTAATCAGCATTCACTTGATCTGGATGACGATCCTGATATGGATCTCGATTTGGGACAAGATGACTTCGATTTAGATCAGGATCATGACACCGACCCAGATCATGATGACATGTTGTGACATAACCCAGCTGCCTCCCCGGAAATGCTAACGAAACCATCAATAAGTAACAGTAGAATAGTGACAAGCAACAACAGTAGCAGTGCTAACAATGACAATGAATACAACTTGAACAGCGGCAATATGCAGCAAGTAAAGCAAAGTACCAGTCGATCAGCGAACAGCACTGCTACCAATGCCGCTGATCTATGCGATGATGACCTGAGTTTGTATGGAATGTATTCGAATGAATCGAGCCACCATCAGCAACAGCACCATCATCAACAGCAGCACCAGCATATGCATCAGCACCAGAATCAGCATGCGACAATCACTGTAATACGGGGAGGTGGCAATAGCAGCCAAAGTAGCAATAAGTCAACACAATATCTAGTCCGCAATGAAAGTGCAATATTATCAGCGAACAGCAGTAGCAACCAATATCAGCACCCACACCATCATCAACAGCAGCAGCAGCAGCAACAACAACAACAACAACAACAACAACAACAGCAGCAACAACAACAACACCATCAACAACAACACAGGCATCAATTGCAGAATCTTCTGCAATACAATAAAGCGCATAAGTCAACAATTATAGTTCCAAATTCAGCAACAAGTGCAACCCTGACAAGAATACCTTCCACAAACAAACTCGACTGCCACACAGACATTCGGAGCAGCCGTCGGCAACTCAGTGTCCATAATGCGGACGACGACGACGATGATAATGACGACGATGACATCGACGATGGTCTTAGTTTAAATGGCAGACGTAACCCTCATCATCATCAGCAGCAGCAGCAGCAAAACCACAGCCTGCGACGAACAAAACGGCTACGGACACGATCACCAACTCTGGCCTCAGTCTACATTGATGACTTCAATTGCAGCAGCCGAATGACACCGATCACAGTAATAAGCGGCGTTGGCAGCACAACCAATGCGACCACCAATAACCACAAGAACAACAATAACAACAACAAACACTATCACAATCACAATAGCATTAACGACCTAGACACAGACGACTGTTCAAGCGAGTATATTACTCCCGAAGATCCGCATCACCATTACCAGCCGCAAAGTGGTGATGCATCGCTGAGTGATCACACGACGAATCACCATCATCATCGCCATCGGCACATCCAACACCAGCAACGAGCCGATGTTGTGACGATAATCGACGACGACAACATCGTTGATGATGATGTTGACGACGATTACACCTCCAGCGGCAATTTATCGAATTTTATTTTGAAAAATAGTGCAAATGAGATATTAATTAGTTGCAATAACAATGTCATCGATGATGACGATGATGATATTGCTGGTGGTCGTCGCACCGCCGTTACTCATCGCAATGATGTCGAAATTGGCGATATAGATGATGATGATGTTGTTCACCATCATCACCATGATCACGATGATCTACTGGTCAAGGATCATAGCAATCATTTGAGTGCACACAACGACTGCGTTGAGTACTTGAATGATGATCTGGAAGATCTCAAAGTGATGATAGTGTGCTAACCCCCTGGTGGATAGGAAATATATAATACTCTGGATACTCATTGGTTTAGTTAAAAACAAAAAAAGGAAGCAAATGTATATAGTCATAAATATATGTTTAACTTCTCTGTTTCCTTCCGCCTTGGGCCATCGTGTGCTCATCAGTTCAATGACCTTCATCAAAGACGCACTTTTAACTTCCAGTCCTTTTCTGCATTCTTTGAGAGCCATACTCCGAACTTGTTTTAGCATAGGGCATGCAACTCTTTTCTTTTAGATTTACTCCACGCTGACTTACTTAAGTGGCATCCGAGCTTAGTCAGGTTATGTGGGCTTAGGCTGATGTCAAAAATGGACTCGCGATGAAAATCTCCCCAAATGTTTGAAGTTGGCCACTCAACTTAATCTTGACTGCTCTGGTGATGGTGAGTGCCATTATACTGTCATGAGTGTCGAAAATGAACGAAAATCCATTTGCGTTCAGTCAAACTCGCTATGGTCTCCTACCATACCATATGAGCTTAATCGCCCATTACGCTCATTCAAATAAAACCATTTAGGTTGCAAATTGAGTGAAATCCAAGTGGGATCAGTTAAACACCGAGTACCATAACTATGGTCTTGACATAGCATTTGACTTAAGCTGGATTACTCCCAGAGAATCCTAACAGAGCGAGGCGGATAACACTAGTGTCAGGAAACGATCCACTCAAGTTCAGTCAAAAGCTTGAAATAAGCCGCTTATACTAGAAAGTCGCTCACTGGTGTAAGTTGGATTATAAACGCAATCCAATTGTGGTTCGGTTTAATGACAGTTTTTATTTATTTGTTAACAAAAGTTGAATCCAATCCTAGAAAGTTTTTGACTGACTGGCTGGTTCCTTGCCGCACAGCTCACTTGAGCAATCGTCCACTAGTTGTATGTGTTCACGCGCAAGAGGAAGACATTTTCGAATAAGTTCTGAAGAATTCGACGTGAATATTTCGTACTAGAAAATTCCCATAAAAGACCATTCACATAAGCACTATTTTTATGGACATTCAGAGTGATTCGATAATCATATTGAAACGTAGATCTTTTAATGAAATTTATAGTTTGAATATTTATTTATCCCACGATTTTGCTGCTGATTCCCTTTGTCGCACGGAAGGCTTTTCGGCCACCGAAACTCCCACAAAAACGGATTATAGAACACTGGTAGTAACCTTTGCTGTTAAAAGTTTAACCAGAGGAAAAAATGCTTTTACTCATTTTGTTTTCAAATTTTTAATTAAGTTACAAATTTTCTTCGCTTGCTAACTGAATTCAGCGTCTCTTATTAACAGAGAAATCCCCACGACTTGCGTACCTTTCGAGTAACTACCTCTCCATCTGTTGCCTCTCAGTGTTTATAATTCCAAGTAACAACTCGTTCGTAGTATTGGCTGTCTTTAGGCGAGATCTCAAGATTGTTTGTTTTTGCGTTGTCTTTTATTTCTAAAATGAACTATGTAAAAAAAAATAAACAAACACATAACATACATAAATAATTTTATACTCACCGTGGCGTGGGTATAGAAATATTTATTTATGTATAACATTTGTATCTTAAAGAAAACTAATTTGCCTTGCGGTGAATACCCGCCCTTTACTATATACGTATATATATACACACATACACATTATGTATATATATATACAAAGTAATTATTAAAAATACAACAAATTATAATAATAATCAAAAACAAAACATAATGATTATGTATAGTGTACATTAAACTAACTTTATTATTAGAAGAAAAACACACATAATTTCTATCCGAACCATAATAATCTGAAATAAAACGTTACAAAGACGAAAAGAACTTATGTATTTATTAAAAAAAAAACACGTAGGCTTTGCAATTACAAAACAATTACGAATTTGCATAAAGGAACACGAACAAAATTGCTTGCAAATATCTATAAATTTTATACAACTAAATTAAAACATAACAAAAAAAAACAACAGGAAAATGGAAATTTACTATAATTTAATGAGAAAAAAAAAATAAGAATTAAAATAAAATGAAAATCCAATTAATGTAAACCAAATCAACGTATCTCAAAGATGCAAAAGCTGAAATTTAAAATTTCGAAACTAAGATTATACATGATTTTATTATTTTTATTCAATCTGCGCATTATTTTATTTATTTATTTATTTTTATTTAAATATTATTTGTAGTTAATTTAATTTATTTAATGGCAAACTGCGAATAAGGAAAACGATTCAAACACTGGAAAGACATTTCTAAAATGTCTTTTCTCTACAGCTCTTTCGAATCGACAAAGCGGTGCTATGCGATGACACTCTGTCATTACGAACACGTATTTATTGCGATTGGTTGTGGAACAGAACGACTGACTTGACGTCATTAGGTTTGGTAGTCCTCGGCACGGGTTAAAATTCAAGTAGTTGCTGCATGAATATTGTCGAAACGATCTCTTCCAGACTATAATTTATTTTGTTCACCAAAGTATCGTTAACGATTTCGTTCAGACGAATACTGTGATACGCGATGATAGCCATGACGACTGTCTTCCTTGGAACCCATCCGAACATACATACATTTACATTTATACATATTTCTCCGGTTTACTCTGCTGGCAATCACTTTCGAGACTTGGGCTTCGATCTCATTTTAAGAATCGCTCTTACAACTTCGTCTTTCCGATCTGACTTAAAGCATACCAGATATATTTAAAACAACTTCTGTGAAACGTTTTCTTCTGTTTATTTTTATTTTTTGTATACCAATTACATACAACGGCATCTAGTCTGCCGGGTGTAATAAGTGCATACATATATAAAATATCATTATAATCTATTAATAAAAAAGAAAAGAAAAAAAAAACCCAAAATGTGAACAAAATATATATTAATTGCTTTTAGTTTATAAGTGAATAGTTCAAATTGTTGTTACTAAACGTGGGCCTAGTCAATTTTCATAATCTGTTCATATACCTACGTACTTCGTTAAATCTAATTGATTTTATGTTTTACAAAAATTCTTTTCATTTGATCCGCTTTCTTAGTTTTATTTTATTTCAATTATATCACGCACTTGTCTATGTGATGCTGTTTCCAATTAAAGCATAGCACAAGTATCCTACATACCAGACACACACACACACCCATTCCGTTCTACACATCAGAATAGAAATAAAAAAAATAATAAAAATAACAATAATAATATTCATATAAAAAATTATTTGATGTAAATTTAACTCTTTATTTTTTAAAAAGAAAAATTAATAATTTAACTTAAGCGAATATTTAAACACACAAAAATCATAATAATAAATGTTAGAAATAAATGATAAAAACGAAAATATTAGTGGCAATATGAAACCAAATATAAATGAGAAATCTAGTAACAAAATATTTATTAAAAATAGATAACAAAAACTTATACATACATAGATACATATAATAAGAAATAGAAACAAGCAAACAAATAATTGCGTGCATACACTGCCGCTCATCTGAATAGGTTCAACTTTATCTTCACCTTACTGTTAGCCTCTCTTCATATATATTGCAATGACACATATGTGTTATATATGTAATGATAGAGTATCATTAGACGCTTAGTTTGAGAAAAAAATGTTGTCTTAAAGCTTACCGTTATTCTCACATGCTAGCTTGACCAAATGCATTCATGAAAACAACCACATTTTTTGGCTCATCTGAATAGGTTCAAGAGCAAAAACTTTAGTTAACGTGTAGTTGCATCGGTCAATTGTACTTAGATTTTTTTCTGGTATTAAACCTAATTAAGTTTACCTGTTAAGGACGAAAATGGGTCGCGGGAAATCTTTAAGCGAGGAAGAAAAGGGCAAAATAAAAGCGTTTCGAGAATTAGGCCTAAGCCAACGATGCATCGCGAAAAAAATTGACAGAAGTCAAAATTTAGTAAGCGGTTATTTGCGTAATGTCGAACACTATGGAAAAAATATGAAAGGTGGAAGTTATAGGGCCACATCAAGAGCCGATAGACGAGCAATCATCAGAGCAGCTTCCAATTCTCATGATTCCGCGTCAAAAATTAAAATAAAAACAGGTGTAAAATGTAGTTTGGCGACAGTAAAACGGGTAATTAAAAGTGCTAAACACTTGAAAAGAAAAAAAATTCAGAAAAAACCACCACTTAATGAATCAAGAAAAGAAATTCGTCTCCAATTTTGTAAAAAATACATGTCGTGGAAGTCAGAGTGGCAAAAAGTGATTTTTTCAGATGAAAAAAAGTTTAATTTAGAGGGCCCTGACGGCTATAATTATTATTTTCATGACCTTCGAAAAGAGGAACATTATTTAAGCCGTCTGCATAGCTGTGAAGGCAGTGTCATGGTGTGGGGAGCTATCTCCATGTACGGAACCTTCGAACTCCAATTTCTGACATGTAGAATGAATGCAAATTCTTATAAAGGTGTGCTAGAAAAAGCCTTTCCACAGATTTTTGAGCTGTTAGGACCAATATCGTGGACATTCCAACATGATAATGCCCCTATCCACACAGCAAGGACGGTAAAACAGTGGATTGAGAGCCAAAATATTCAGATGCTGGAGTGGCCTCCATACTCTCCTGACCTGAATATTATAGAGAATGTATGGGGACTTCTTTCACGTAAAGTATACGAGTCAGGGAGACAATTCGAAGACAAAAAGTCATTAATCGAAGCAATTAAAAAAGCCTGGACCGAGATTTCGCTTCAATATCTGGAAAAATTGTATGGCTCTATACCAAATAGAATTTACGAGACTCTATTAAAAAAGGCGGCAATACTCATTATTAATTATTGTTGTTACAATCATATCTATACAAAAGTGCAAAATAAATCATAAAATTGCAATTACTATTCTTGTTTTATTCCATTTCATTCGTTGAACCTATTCAGATGAGCCAAAAAATGTGGTTGTTTTCATGAATGCATTTGGTCAAGCTAGCATGTGAGAATAACGGTAAGCTTTAAGACAACATTTTTTCTCTCAAACTAAGCGTCTAATGATGCTCTATCATTACATATATAACACATATGTATCATTGCAATATATATAAAGAGAGGCTAACACTAACGTGAAGATAAAGTTGAACCTATTCAGATGAGCGGCAGTGTATATATATCTATGTATTTATAATAATATCCTAGTCAGTTTCCCAATGGAAAATAACATCATCAAGAGAATTCAATAAAGATTGTAAGCGAATTACTTGTTATTTTCGAGTAATAAAAAATAAAATAATATAACATAATATATATATATATATATATATGTGGTATTACATGCATATAAATTTTGTTTATAAGTTATGTGTTAACCTTCTTTCTCTTTTTTATTAGACGTTAAGTATTCAATTTTAGTACCTTAGGTTATATACAATTTAATTAAACCAAACAAGATATATATATATATAATATAATGACATTATAAAACCTCTTAAATCAATTCCAAATCTTATCCAAAGAAAGAGAGAGAGAGAGAGAGCGATGACAGTGCAATGATGAGCTAGTCAACAAAAAAAAAATAGTAAATACATCACTCTGAACATCAGTGACACTGGAAAAAAAAACATTCTCTAAAAGCAAACAAGGACACGATCAAACAAAAGGTATGAAAAATATTAAAAACAAACCTATAAGCAAATATTAATGTAAGTATGAAGAAAAAAATAAAATAATATATATATATATATATATACAGATATATGTATATATAAACAGATTATGTATTCTGCGAACTATATATTATATATGTATATTTAAAGAAATTATTATTAAAACCAAAACAAAATAAAACAAGAAAAGACAGAAAAACAAAAGAAAATTGATAATTAATATTTACTAAGCGACTATTTGTAGTTTGTTTGATTTGCACATGCACCTACTTATAACAAAAAGAAAAAGTAATAAATAAGAAAAACATATAAACATAAAAATGGGTACATTCGTTTTATTTGGTTAAGGAGAGACCTGCATGTGGATGCAGTTTGTTTATCAAAGGCCGATGGCTACTGCAATCAGTGTGAACAATTTGGCAAATTTCCTGCAGGATCATTTTATTTTTAGCCTTATGCCAGCATTTCTTCAGCATGATTTAAGCCAAATTATGAATTAAAATAATAAAATCAAAGCAGACGAACCTCTGTGTGAAAAAGCCATTTCAATTCTCATTTGACAGTGAAGAGTGAACACTGAATACAGCCATTCAACGAATTCAGCTAATAAAATTAATATTTATATTTTTATTCAAAGAACAGAGACTGAACTTAATTGAATTAAAATATTTTTTTATGTAATTCACGGAGTAATTTTTTTTAATGATATTTTTGTTTGATTTAAAAAAAATGTTAGGCATGATTTTTTGAAAAATGCTATTCTGCTGAACTTGGCACGATTTCAAATTTTGAATTGGTCACACTCACTGCCATCCAAATTGTTCGAAATATAGAATTAAATGCGGTGTGGCCGCCTCTTGTTCATTGAATTTCATCCCTGCCGTGGATATCTGGAGGACGTTGTAAAGTGATGAGCTCCCATGTAATAAGCACATATAGATAGATAGATATTTATTTAGCTTAAGATAAGCCATTTTCATTTTGTACAATGATTAAATTGTTTGGTTGCTTTTCTACTAATATTATGTACATTATAATTTACATTACATTTATTATGTTAAATTGGTATTTCCTTGCATAATTTATATATTTATTGAAGTATAATACTTGATCTTGAAAAATCGCAAATTTTCCTTTTAAATAATAAAAAGTTTGTTTCGTTTTTTATTTCTGTTGGTAGACTGTTGAATCTCTGAAATCCAGTGTAGTTAATTGTTCTCTGCACTTAATCCAGGTTGTTGCTGACTGCGCATCTTGGGGACCATAAACCAAAGACCATAGACTAAAATGTTCTTGTTGAGCGGGGAGCAAGAAAAAAAATCCAAAGTCTGAGCCTTCACTTAGGAATAAACGTTTTCTTTATTCAACCGGTTACTTACGAACCCAACTTAATACTGACTCGCTCTCTCACTCTCCTGCTATTGAACTAAACAAATTCCTGTTATATGGCCGTACATAACACTCCCTTCACCTTAGATATAAACTTATAACTAACACTTTGCAGTCATTTCTATTCATAGTATTCGTAATTCATTAAGGTTGTAATTATTATAAGTTATTCATACCTACATTTCATATATTTATTTTTTTTTTCAATTAATTCTATTTATATATATACATTCGAAATTTCTTTTAATACATTCTGTTTATATAATTAATACATATATCATATAGGTATTTAATATTTTTATATATACACATATTTATTTATTAATATTAGTTTAATTAATTAATCTAGTTTTGTTTCTGTTTTTCATATAATACAGAGGAAAATCTTACTGGTTTTTTTACGATTCTAGTCGATTTTTCTCTTTTTGGTTGAATTGAAGTAGATTCATCGCTTGAGTAGTTAACTTCTCTTTTACGCTTTCTCCCCTTCTGTAAGTTTTCTTTCATAGGAAATGCAATATTTTCATTTTTTATCGTTGTTTCCTGTTGCTCATCAATGCTTTCGAAAACAACTCTTTTAGCAGTGTCAAAATGCACCATTCTTCTGACCCTTGCCCTTAGTTGCTGACCATGAACCTTACGTAAATCATTTCCAATTTTCGCAATGTAAATAGATTTTGAAATTATTCTCACAATTTTTGCAGGTTTCCACCTAACCATATTGTTGTTCGTTGTACGGTACCAGACGAAATCATTAATTTTAAATTTAACTGGGGACATTTTATTTCTACAGGAAGGATTATTGTTATAAAAATAATTTTTCACCCCTTTTTTATTATTGAAACCATTTAAAAATTTATTGGAATCGTTGCTGTCGTTTGGCTTAAGAAGATCTATTATGGTTCGAGGTGAATACATGAAAATTTTTGAGGATGGTGTCAGATTGTCAGAAGTTGTAGGCGAATTTCTATACCGGAAAAGGAAGTTATCTAATTTTGCCTGAATCGCTAGCGGCTTTAGTTTGAAATCTAAAAGATATTTTTTTAACGATGACTTCACCGTCTGAACGGCGCGTTCGGCGCTACCATTTGATTCAGGATGGTACGGAGGGGTTTTTGTTAGCCTTATGTCATTAGCCAAACAGAATTCTTTAAGTTCCTTTGAACCAAATGGTGGTCCATTGTCAGACACTATTTCCTTCGGTAAACCGAAAGTGGAAAAACATTTTCGAAATGCACGAATCACATCTACAGCTGTGGTTTTATTCATTAGGATTACCTCCATCCATTTTGAAAATGTGTCAAAAATAATAAGAAAAACATTTCTTTGGAAATAAAAAAAATCTACGTGCACCCTCTCAAAAGGGTATGTGGTTTGTGGCCAACGAGAAAGACCTATTGAACCGGACTTTTTTTCCATCTGTTGACATACTTCGCAACTCCGGGCGAAATGTTCAATATCGCGGTCTATATTTAACCACCATACAGAACCCCTAGCAATGCTTTTCATCCGAACTATCCCGATATGACCATCATGCAAACAATTAAGGACATATTCTTTGAAACAGTTAGGAATAACAACTCGGTTGCTTAGCATAATGCATCCATCGCATATAGACAGTCCCAATCTTTTATTATATAATTTCTGCAAGACACTATTCTGAAAGGAATTTGGCCACTCGCTTTCAATATATTTAAAAAATTTTGACAAATACTCGTCTTTTATAGTTTCTCGTGCTATATCTTCCTTTTTGACTGGTAAGTTTCCAGTAATATTAAAAACATTAATAAGGTTACTTGAAATATTTGTCTTTTCTTCCAATGGCAACCTTGAAAGTGCATCCGCATTCCCCATTTTTGACCCCTTTCTGTATGAAATTTGGTAATCATATTGAGACAATATCAATGCCCAACGTTGCAATCTTGCAGCCGTTATTGCATTTGTGTTTTTACTACCAAATATTACCTCCAGAGGCTTGTGGTCACTAAAAATAAGAAATTTGTTTCCATATAAATATTTATGGAAGCGCTTCACA
Source organism: Cheilosia impressa (assembly GCA_948293265.1). Classification (NCBI taxonomy): domain Eukaryota; kingdom Metazoa; phylum Arthropoda; class Insecta; order Diptera; family Syrphidae; genus Cheilosia; species Cheilosia impressa. Next base: position 4,801,420 of record OX411885.1, on the reverse strand, counting down.
GCAAATACCACAGCCAATGCCTCCCGTTCAATCTGTGAATATCGCTTTTCAGCTTCCGATAGCGAGCTAGATATGAACATCATCGGCCTTTCTTCTCCGTTTACTTCTATATGAAATAAAACGGCTCCTACACCATATGAACTGGCATCGCAAACTAGCCCTAATTGCTTATCCGGATTGTAGTGAGTCAACAAGTTATTGTCAAAAAGCCATTTTTTGCTTTCTTGAAATGTACTTTCACACTTTTCGTCCCATAACCATTTCGAATCTTTCTTAAAAAGATTATAAAGGGTGATTTTTTAAGAGGTTTAGAACTTTTTTAAAAAAAAAAACAGAAAAAATTTGAAAAAATGAATGAAATATTTATTTGAATCGATAGTTTGAACCTTGCAATTTAATGTTTAAAGATAATTTCATGCAAATGTTGACCGCGGCTGCGTCTCAGGTAGCCCATCCGCTGAGTCCAATTTTGGCATACTCTTTCACACATATCGGCCGGTATCTCACGAATGAATGCATGGATGTTGGCTTCCAGTGCGTCAATCGAAGCGGGCTTGTCCCTATACACATTAGCCTTGGCATACCCCCACAAAAAATAATCTAATGGTGTCAAATCGCACGATCTAGGCGGCCAATTGACCGGCCCGAAACGTGAAATTAACTGTTCACCAAACTCGCCTCGCAATTGCGCCATTGTTTCGCGTGCTGTGTGGCATGTGGCACCGTCTTGTTGAAACCACATATCATGCAAGTCAAGAACTTCCATTTCGGGCAAAAAAAAGTTTGTTATCATCGCTCGGTAGCATTCACCATTGACAGTAACGCTGCGATTTGCATCATCTTTGAAGAAATATGGCCCAATAATGCCGCCGGCCCATAAACCGCACCAAACAGTGGCTTTTTCGGGATGCATTGGTAGCTGTTGCAATGCTTCTGGCTGATCTTCACTCCAAATGCGGCAATTTTGCTTATTTACGTACCCATTCACCAAAAATTTGGCGTTGTGGTAGGTCGGCTGGCTTTAGTTCTTGTACCAGCTGTATCTTAAAAGGCTTTACGCCCAAATCCTTCCGCAAAATTTTCCACGTAGTGCTGTAACAAAGGCCTAACTGCTGGGAACGGCGCCGAATCGACATTTCGCGGTCTTCTGTCACACTAGCTGATACGGCCGCAATATTTTCTTCACTACGCACAGTACGTAAACGTGTTGGTGGTTTAATGTCCAACAAAGTAAATTTGGTGCGAAATTTGGTCACAATCTTCCGAATAGACTGCTCAGAAGGTCGAGAATGCCGATCATAAAATGGAAGCAGCGCGCGATGAACATTTCGAATCGAGCACGAATTTTGATAGTAAAATTCAATAATTTGCAAGCGTTGTTCATTTGTAAGACGATCCATGGTTAAATTGCAAACCAAACTGAAGCTGTTTGACAGTGACACAAGGTACTAAACACACGTCAGCTGTCAAAACCAATGTTGCCAAAACCAAACCAGCTAAAAAATCACCCTTTACAATGGCGCTAATCGAGTAGACAAGTTCGGAGTGAACTTATTATAAAAATTGAGAAGCCCTATATATGCTCTCAAGGATGTTAAATCTTTTGGAGCAGGGGCGCTTAAAATTGCCTCCATCTTATCTTTCCTTGGCCTTATTCCATCAATAGTAATCTCATGGCCAAGATACTCCACAGACGTTTCAAAAAATGTACACTTCTCGAGTCGAACTTTCACATTATACTCCTTAAACTTCTCAAGAACCAGTAGCAACTTCTGCTTACACTCCTCATAGTTTATTCCCCCTATAATTATGTCATCAATATAACATTTCACAGACTTTAGCCCTCGTAGAATACTATCTGCAACACATTGAAAACTAGATGGTGCCGACTTAACACCGAAAGGTAATCGGGTATACCGAAACAGACCCTTGTGAGTGTTTATTGTCACAAATTTCTGCGAAGCTTGCGATAGGGCAACCTGTTGGAAAGCACCTGCAAGATCTAATATGCAGAAACACCCACAATTCGAAAAACTTGATAAAATGTCATCTATCCTTGGAATTGGATAGTGATCAGTTTGTACAAATCGATTTACTGTTGATTTGCAGTCTATGCATATCCTAACCGACCCATCTTTCTTCTCTACCGGTACAATGGGAGAAGCCCATTCGCTGTACTTCACCGGAATAATAATTTTCCTATCTATTAGCCTCTCTAGTTCATTGTCCACTTTGTCACGAAGTCCATAAGATACAGTGTATGCTTTATGAAAAATTGGAGAAGTCTTTCTGTCAACTATTATTTCTGCAACATGATCTTTTATTAACCCGTCGTGATCATTATTAAAAACAGTAGGAAATCGCTCAATTAGTTCTTTTTCCACTTTTGACATGCTCACACTATTCACCATAAACAAACTTCTCCAGTCCACAAACAACTCATTCAGCCAATTTCTTCCAAGCAATGGAATAAATTCTGTCTTAGATCGTACAACAACTAAGTCAAGCATTATTATCATTGTTCCCCATATTAGAAACGCATGCAGTAAAACAGCCTATAACTTCCACCGATTCGCCAGTAATAACGCTTAAATTTTTAGGAAATGATTTAAGCTTAGTAGAATTCTTAAAATATTTATCATACGTAGCATTTGAAATAATTGAAAAACATGCACCTGAATCTACTTCCATATCAACTATAATTCCATTTATTTTTACTTTAATGACAAGTGAATCTACATAACTGCTACAGCCTATATTACCTAATGTGAGATGAGAGAGATTATTTACTTCATTTCTTAATTCTACCTTATTTACTTTACTGTTCTTTTTACTTGTTGCGTTGTCTCTTCTCTGAGCACGAATGTCTCTTAAGTTGCAGCGATTTGCGTAATGCCCCCACTTTTGGCATCTGTAACATTGCACATCTTGATTCCTTGATGAAGGTGTTTGTTGAATGTGTTGACTCCGCTCTCTGTTGTTTGCTCCGCTTACAAAGTGTTTAGTACTTCTATTACTGGATCTTGCTCTTCTCTTTTTGCGTTATTTGAAGACCTCTCCGTCAATCTGCCAACCCAATTTTCACGGAAAGCACTACCGTGTGAACTCGTTCCTTGCATCTCTTTCACCTCTTTTGTTGTCAGCTCCATTGTCAATGCTGTTTCGCATATATCAGCAAATGATTTTGTCATCGGCTGATCGAGAAGTTTCCGTTGTATTGCTTCATCTCTTTGTGACCAAATGAATTTATCGCAAAGTGCTTGGTCTAAGTAATCTCCAAACTCGCAAGTCTCTGCTAATGTTCGAATTTCGACAATGAAATCATTTAATGATTCATCACAATGCATAGTGCGAGACATAAATTTATGTCTTTCTGCCCTTATATTTCGCTTGGGCTTAAAATGAGTTTTCAAGGCGGCCACTAAATTTTCAAAATTAAAGTCTTTCACAAGTTTCGGCGCGATTAGGGATTTTAAAATTTTATATAGATCTCCACCCGCGAAACTAATAAAAAGGGACACTTTTCTCTTCGTATCTTCCACATTGTTTAAAATAAAAAGGTGCTCCAAGCGTTCGATATATTGCTCGAAGTCATCTTCGAGTAAAAATGCTTCAATATGACCAATAAACCCCGAATTCACGAAAGAGGGACCCGTTATATTTTTATCATTTAATGACATTTTTGTTAACTTTTTTTTTTTTTTAAACGCTGTCCGAAATAATCCTCGTCGCCATTAAAATGTTCTTGTTGAGCGGGGAGCAAGAAAAAAAATCCAAAGTCTGAGCCTTTACTTAGGAATAAACGTTTTCTTTATTCAACCGGTTACTTACGAACCCAACTTAATACTGACTCGCTCTCTCACTCTCCTGCTATTGAACTAAACAAATTCCTGTTATATGGCCGTACATACCGATACCGTACCATACTGAGACCCCCAACTCACAATCCTCTTGCCGCTGGCCCCCTCAGTTTTTTTTCAAATTCGCCATTTTGTATTCCTATCGGTGTTATGTCAATTCGGAATCCGAATGACATGCAAAAACATACAAAAAATACAAAAATAAATGCTGCCAACCTCGGCAGCCGTGTGCAAATGTGAAAGAGTTCGGGAATACCACATTTTAGAATAACTGAATGCCATTGGTTAGTTATTAAAAAAAATTTAAAGGTGAATAATTTTATTTGTATGGTTAATAGAGCTATCTAAAGGAGATGTTTTATATAATAGAAATATATTGGGACAAATATGGTTGTGTATTTCCCGCTTTTGGATATAATTAACTTCGATTTCGTGTGTAAATTTTTGTTAAATAATGAAGAAAATTTGCTTAAAAAGTTTTAATTTTCCCTCAACCAATCTACATTCTTAATTTTTCGTCAATGTACACTTATTCCTAAAAAAAATATTATCCACAAGTAACGAACAATTTCAAATTTAACGGATAAAATTCTATGAACGCTGCAAGCCACTTTGCCCAAAGCGGAAGTGGCTCATATTTTTTGGGAGTGTATTGGTGACTCAGAATTTTTGAAGTTACGTGACATTTGTGAATACGAATTTCTATGTAACAATACTAGCGCAGTAAATCGTGACCACTCCGTAAACATATAGCTTGTAGGCTAAGTAACGGGAAATCGGCGAAGTTGGTGGTCTCAGTATTGTCTCTGCTCAAAATAACGCCCCACATCAAGTCTGGGGTCATATTCTGTAAGGCGGACATGTTGAAACGGTTTCGTGTGCACAAACGATTTAGGTACTTCTGCAACTAAGAGGAAACCATTGGGGCACACGAAAACGTTTTAACGTTTCCGCCTTACAGAATCTGACCCCTGACTTTATTCCGCAATGCTAATAATCACTTCTAGTGTGCAGTTCTTCGAAAACACAATGGCGAAATTTTCCGTACAAAGTATACTCGTATAGAGTGAATATATTAAAAATGTGACCCATTGACATAATAATTCAACCGAAAATTAGCCTCATCGATAGAAAAGATTTCGCTTCAAAAATGAGGATTCAGAGCAGTATAGTCTGCTAAAATCGGTCCCCAAAAAGGTTTAAAACAACCCCTCAATCATAGTTCGTTATATATAAGCAAAACAAATTAAAAATGTCAAAATCAAACAGAAGATACATTGCATCTACAAAAAATCCAGCAGCGAATCCAAACAGGGGGGTTGCAGGGGCGGCAGTTTGACCCCCTGTACATATTTCATGATACAATGGTAACAATTCGCACGCGAAAAAAGTCCCCAACATAAACCAAGTATTAAATTAACCGTCAGCTCTTTTAACTTAAGAGAATTTGCCTACAAGCTGTTTTCGGTGTTTCTATGTGCCAAAGTATGTGTGCCAATGTTAAAGTAAATTAGACGCACGCATACACTTGCACATAGGAACCTGACAGATGCCTCTGACAGTTTATTCCGTGGTAACATTGGAAAAAATTCAAATAATTGCCCGTTATCGGGACGTGTTAAGAAAACGGTGGGTATGGTGTGGTGAATTTAGTACCAAAATATATTAAAACGCATGGTAGGTATACATTATTAGGATTTCTTTCATTTTACCTAGATAATGTAGATAGTACGGGATGTTTACATTTTTGTTGTAAACAATGGAAATCGATGAACTTATGACTCATTGACAAAAATAAAAAAAAGAAGCTTATTAATATAAAAAAATCTGATTACTATATAGGTAATGATTTTGAATCGAATGAATTAAAAGAAAATTGTAAGCAGAAAAACTTAAATGTATGAGACATATCAGTGCCCATGTTCTGTTATTATCACATAGATATATTTATCACAAAAACGATATGAATTGAAAGAAAATGCTCCTGAGTTAAGTAAATAAATTTTCGCATCGATACTTTTTAAGCATTTTCTTTCAATTCATATCGTTTTTGTGATAAATATATCGATGTTATAATTACAGAACATGGGCACAGGGTACAAATCAGTAAACATGTTTATTTCCAATGTAGGTACCTATACCTATATCTACATTTAAAGTTTCGTTCTTTCCCGTATACATTTTAAAGAAAATAAATTTTCGTTGACTGTGTCTATTAGACTTTTTCTTTTTATTATAAAACAAAATTATTAATAGTCTGGGCTCACGCAATTCATTTCAAATGTAATTTTTAATTATGTCAATTGTATCAAATTTTTTAATAAATTAAATTTTTTTTTGTTTTCCATTAATAAACGAAATGTTAATGAAAAGATTGGGCCTTACTAAAATTAAGTACGAGTAGATCACAGTGGTTATATCTTCCATACAAATTTTGCAAATGTGAGCTTCCGTAAATTTAAAGTCGATATTAAATTTGTTATTAGCTAATACTCGCAGTATAACTCAAAAATCATACCCACACAGAAATGTTTAAATCTTTTCCCTAGAGCATATTTTAAATTTGAATGTTCTTAATCAATGCTTATCTTTATATTGGTTACCGTTTTTCTGTTGACATTTTAGGCGAAATAATTGTTTACCAACACAACAAACGAAAACAGACATAATATGTATATATAGGAACAAAAATAACTTATTTTATTTTAACGAATGCATTTTCGCACTTTATTCCTTTATTTATTCATATTGATTACATTCGCTGTTTTTGTAAAATACATTTTTTCGTAGTGAAATAAAATAACGAATAGGAAGGTATAAGCTCTCAGAACCAGGACGTGGTGTGGTGCTTTTAGTAGGGTGTTCACTATATTTTTTACCGTAGTAAGATAGTGAATTTTTTGTTCTATTCCAGGACCCTACGAGGACGATGAATACTTTTCTTATAGAATGGCAACAACACAATCAAAGCTTGAATTCATATTTTTTTTTCATTAAAGTTCCTAATAAAATATTTATTAAAATTTGGAGAAGGTAGTGTTGGCCTAACATAATAAATAACATATTTCCAATTTTTCAGCTGAACACAGCTGTGAAAATGGTTTCGCAAGTAGCTTTTCAGTTATAGTTGCGATTTCAAATATTCGAGCAACCGACCTCTATTCCATATTTACCCACCCGAGAACCGAGTGGGAATGAAAAATTATACAAAATTCCAGCTTGCGCTTTCAGGCAGAGACAATACTGAGACCACCAACTTCGGCCGATTTCCCGTTACTTAGCCTACAAGCTATATTTTTATGGGGTGGCAAATGCTAAGTGCGCTTGTATTGTTACATAGAAATTCGTATTGACAAATGTCACGTAACTTCAGAAACAAATACACTCGCACCTTGCATATGCCACTTCCGCTTTGGGCAAAGTGGCTTGCAGCGTTCATAGAATTTTATCCGTTAAATTTGAAATTGTTCGTTACGCTTGAAAAATTATTTTTTTTAGGAAAAAGTGTACATTTGCTTAAAATATTTGCGAAAAATTAAGAATGTAGGTTGGTTGAGGGAAAATAAAAACATTTTGAGCAAATTTTCTTTATTATTTAAGAAAAATTAACACACGAAATCGAAGTTAATTATATCCAAAAGCGGGAAATACACAACCATATTTGTCCTCATATATTTCTAGTATGTAAAACATTTCCTTTAGATAGTTTTATTAACCACACAAATCAAATTATTCACCTTCAAAAAATTTATAATTACTAACCAATGGCATCAGTTATGCTCAAATGTGGTATTCCCGAACTCTTTCACATTTCCCCACGGTTGCCGAGTTTGGCAGCATTTATTTTTGTATTTTTTGTATGTTTTTGCATGTCATTCGGATTCCGAATTGACATAACACCGATAGGAATACAAAATGTCGAATTTGAAAAAAAAAAAAACTGAGGGGCCCAGCGGCAAGAGGATTGTGAGTTGGGCGTCTCAGTATGGTTTGTCTATGATTTTGAGGCCGCCAAGACGTACACTAAAAAGTCGCTTCCAATTCGCCCGAAATCACATTCAACCTGATTTTGCATACAATATTCTTATACTGTAGGTTCCTTTATGAACTAAGTACGAACTCGCACCATTCCGATACTTCAACCGGATGCAATAGCAGATATAGCAATATAGGTTAATGGCGTTGGTTAGCCAGACTCTAAACCACAGAGCGCCACCGAACGGCAAACCCATCACAGTCCTCTGTGTTATATGCTTGTATTATATACAAATGTAGTGAGATGGGTTCAAGGGACTAGTACTTTTTTGATATCATGTACCCACAGAACATTGGTATTGGTTAATTTGAATATGGCTATATATAGACACAAACATATTGAATGTTATATCAAAAAATAGAAGAAAAAGCTAAGATATTTCGCACAAATTCACTTTAGGTAATGTTGCGACCTTTGATTATTGACCGATAACATTCAAACTATAAAAGTATCGAATATAACCCCTTCGTTATATCTGGTTTAAATTTTAGAAAATTAACCGGGTCTGGGTAGTTTGGGTCTTATTTTTTAAAGCGATTTGATTGGGTTTCCCTTGAATGTTTTATAAGCTAATTCTGGACGGGTTTTCTGTGTTCTTTGATTTAAGGCTACGTCTTAGACCTCTACCTTCTGGGCTATAAAAAGTTCTTCTAAACCTAAACTAAACATCTTTTACATTGTGTGTACCTACTTATGAAGCCAGATCGATAATGGACATAATTCTAAGAGGTGCCACTGACTCATCTCATGGACAATCAGAGCCATGCTTCCCTTTGCCTAGTCAAGGACCTGCACCAGCGATAACTGCTCGGCCACAGATCCCTCGCGACCTATTCATCAGCGACAAACTATACCGTATACGTTCGCTATGATATATGGAACTCGTCCAGCAAGCAAAAGGCGGCATGGCACTGGGAGCTATACCTAGGTGCGTAGTTTAAGGTAAAGGTGATCTTCAAACCAAAAATCGAAAACTACTCAATCCGACATTTTTTCTTTTTAAAACTCTAGAGAAAAAAAAAATTATAAAAATTAGGTGTCGTTAAAAAAAATGAATATAACAGTAAAAAGAAAAAGAAGAATCTGTTGAGACAGCCCTTCATTAAATGGAGCATCACTTCTTTCGAGGAATTCACTCTACAAGCCTCCCTTTAGGTAGAAGAAGCTATGGGCTACGATTGACACGCTCGCAATCGGCTAACAATGCAGAATTTTATGTGAAAGCCTCTAAATCATAGACAAATCATACTGATACCCCCTCACAACTCACAATCCTCTTGCCGCTGGCCCCCTCAGTTTTTTTTTCAAATTCGCCATTTTGTAGGTATTCCTATCGGTGTTATGTCAATTGGGAATCCGAATGACATGCAAAAACATACAAAAAATACAAAAATAAATGCTACCAAACTCGGCAACCGTGGGGAAATGTGAAAGAGTTCGGGAATATCACATTTTAGCATAACTGAATGCCATTGGTTAGTATAATTATAAATTTTTTGAAGGTGAATAATTTGATTTGTGTGGTTAATAAAACTATCTAAAGGAAATGTTTTACATACTAGAAATATATTAGGACAAATATTGTTGTGTATTTCCCGCTTTTGGATATAATTAACTTCGATTTCGTGTGTAAAATTTTCTTCAATAATAAAGAAAATTTGCTCATAATGTTTTTATTTTCCCTCAAAGAATCTACATTCTTAATTTTTCGTAAACATTTAAAGCAAATGTACACTTATTCCTAAAAAAAAGAATTTTTCACACGTAACGAACAATTTCAAATTTAACGGATAAATTTCTATGAACGCTGCAAGCCACTTTGCCCAAAGCGGAAGTGGCATATGCAAGGTGCGAGTGTATTTGTTTCTGAAGTTATACGTGACATTTGACAATACGAATTTCTATGTAACAATACAAGCGCACTTAGCATTTGCCACCCCATAGAAGTATAGCTTGTAGGCTAAGTAACGGGAAATCGGCCGAAGTTGGTGGTCTCAGTATTGTCTCTGCTCTAAATATTGCGAGAACTAGGTAGGTACTAGATTGCCATACAGCTTAAAAAGAGTGTCGTTAAGCTGGATGTAAAAAATGGTGAAAATGGCGAATATCCTGAATACTATTAAATAAGTAGTTGGTACCTATTTATAGTTTAGTGCTTACCTCAACAGCTTTCATCTTAACCAACTTTCTATCACGTTTAAGGTTTTATAATGGTTGCTGGTTTTCTTTTTATTTTATTCCAACCGTAAAGATGGATAATTAGGAAACAGTAAAATACAATACAAGTCAAGGAAATATTTTTTTTTACAATTTTATCTTGCATATATGAAACGTGTGAAATTCGATTCAAAATAAACGTTTTATTTACTTACAAATGTTGTGTAGTTTGTAACTGCAAAAATAACTTAAAGAAAGCAGGCGTGGTCTGACTGTCTGGGCGTCTAGGTTTAAGCGTCACCGATGCACAGCGAAGCCACACGACTTGTGAAACCGATCGCATCGAAGTGAAATACTCGTACGTGGCATTGCACGATTGCAATAGTGCTAAACATAGGTATGTGAAATTATGCGGTTCAATATTTTTTTCTTGAAATTTTTAAATTCTATGTAGGTACCTAACTGTTCTCACTTGAGACAAGATCGTTAAAAACGTTTTAATACAAATAAAAGGCCGATCTTGCAGTTGATTTTAGATATGATTTATATTTTAAATCACTTTACATCACTGATTATTATTATTATCCTTTAAGGATATGACGCTTAAGCTACGAATATATGACACAAAACCCGGCTTCTCAACTTTAAACACTTTTATGAGTAAACCAACACTGATTTCGGGAACGATACAAGAATTAAGACACAACTTGTGTTTTTAATATCGCGTTCGACGTGATGCCGGCGAAGGTATAGTTGAAACCGAAAAGTACAAACCCAATAGTTCCCTTGCTGGTACTCTCGGGGAATAGAAATGTAGAAAATGTTATTTACTGCTGAGGGTATGTTGCAACTGGTTAAGTGGATATATGAATGTTAGGTACGAACATCCCTTAGCCCTTGCTATAGAAACTGTCTAAGGGTGGAATCTGAGGAGGGATTCAATAATAGTTACTTCACATAGGGATGGGATGGGAATGGGCCTAAGAGTTTGTATATACACGCAGTATGTATCAACATGCTTACACGAATATAAGAATGTACATTCCGGTGCAGTGATACCAGATGTTTATGCTACAATTTCCCACACCAAACAAGAAAAGGACCTTTTTCCATTATTCACCGCAATTTAAAATGGTCCCATACAAAGAATCCTAAGCCCCAACCTCTTGACAGTTGACTAGCTACTGGCCGTGGAGCTTGTGCTCTGTGGTTTTGAATTCGTATATACCTACACTGAGAAGTTTGTGAGCAAAGGCTACCGATTCAGACAGTAACGCAACAAAAACTCTGACTTTATACTCAATTTAAAGCAGTCTTTTGCATTCCCGCGAAAATCAAAGCGTCGAGTGCTAGTAGCGACCTAAAGTTGTGTGAGAAAAATATTAAGATAACATTACAAATTAAAACATTAATAACTTCAACAACTTTAACATTTTCAAATGAAAAAAAAGAGGTCCACCTTAACTCAATGTCGCCAACAACCTCAAAACCCACTTCACTGAGATTTAATAAAATTTCATATTTTTGGGCAATGGAAAATGATTTCCGCTTATTTTGTATTGTCACCATCTTAACAATTCTACACTCAACTTGTTTCAAAGAGAAATTAATATGTACTTAATGAATGAACTCTTCGGTGATATTGAATGAAAATAACAGGCTGTAGGCATGTAAGAAAACGTTTTTAACCATCGCTATAAACAGTTTTTAGACTTAAATATGATAAATTTTCATCGCTATAACCGATTTCATCGTTATATCCGGCATCGTTATAACCGATAGCAAATTACCTTGAGTTAAACGGAGTTTTGCCGGGACTTGGAAAATATATTATTATATCCGGTTCATCGCTATATCAGGTATTGTTATAACCGATTTCTACTGTATATTACAAACCTTCATTAAAAACTTAAATAAACTTTGATTTATTTACTTTATTTGGAAAATTATTACACATAGCATTACAAGAATGTAAAATATTATTTAAGTAAGAAATTCCATATCTCATCCATCACAAGAAAATCCTTTTCAGCCTCATTGCTAAAAATCATTGATTGATCATAAAAAAACCAGTGAAAGTGTTATCATTGGCCTGGACGATGTGTTCATACCCTCCACTGCATACCTACAAGTCATTTAAAATTGGTTTTGTATGGGAGGTACCAAAACTACTTGACCTATTTTTTATACCTATGTACCTAACGACGATAAAAGAAGTCCTTTAATAAAATTTCAATCGCCTTGGTTGATTCCTTTGCACGCTATAGTGTTTTCAACGGAAAAAAAAATACATGGGTCTAATATTTATTTTGTGTGGTACCAGAACTACTTGACCGACAAAGCCCATTTTCAATACGAACCTGACGACGATAAAAATAAGGCCTTTCACAAAATTTCATTCGCCTATGTCAGCTCCTTTAGGCGCTATCGTGCTTTCAACAGACAGACAGACAGACGGACATGGCTAAATCGATTCAGAATGTGATCCTGATTCAGAATATATATACTTTATTAGGTCTCCGGTGACTCCCTCTTGGCGTTACAAATGTAATGGCAAAGTGAATATATAGCTTTCTGGGGAGGGTATAATAATCATTGCTGGCGTCGGGTTGTAAAACACAAGAACCTTGTCGTAATAGGGTATTTATCTTACCATCGTTAGACACTGTAACATTTCTGGTGATAATTTAATTTTTTACTATTGCGTTAATAGAAATGGAAAGCAGATCTGTTGGTGTTCAATTAAAAAAAAATTATTATGCCCCTAAAAATCTCGCTCAGCTTAAATAAAACCATACACTTTTATCACTCTAAATTTATTGGAAAAACCTCCAAGTTGGCTACACTGGCTTAGTTTCTCCCAACCATTCGTTTTGTGTGAGTTTTTAATTTTTGGGACGAATGGACGAATCGTTCGAAAGCAAAATTAATAAAGCTGAAAGCACGATATGAGTTACCCGAGTGTTATAGTACAGTCTCTTCATTTTTCCCACGAAGAGTGGTAATTTTTCCCTTTTCACGGTACTAAAACTCCCTCGATTCTTTTTTATGGAAAAAAACATCATAAAAACAACCTTTCCTATAAAAGTCGCAGTTTATTTAGGTAGGTAATATGATTATTTTTGGAACTAGAAAATTTAGCTGAAAGGCGTTTTAATTTTGGTTCCGACGATTATGCCGCATTTTCGGCTTTCCTCGGGGAAAGCTTACCGGATATTTGAATTCCAACAAAAAGGGATAAATCCCACGATATAATAACACTCCACAGAAAATTGCTCTCTTTAACGCGCTCTTTGGTGAGACCGAAACCGGTCGCGGGCGGTGAGTTTGTACACATATACCAAGAAACTGCATCGTTATTTTATTTTTTTTTTTTTTTTTTTTTAAATAGGCACACACATTCAAAGTGTATAGTATTCAGGAATAGCCCAAGTCCCAGTAAAAGTTCCGTTGTACATACTGTGTGTTTTGCTGGTAGAACGAAAGACATGGCGCGTGTTAGCCTATAGGCTTGCTTTTTGGAATTCCAATAAAAGTACATTGTACATAGCTGGGCAGATAATGTCCTTCCTAGTGCAGAAGAGGTACATACATTTAGAGGACATAGTAGAAAAGTTCCTATGCCTATCTCAACACCTTGTGCGGTATCCAGAATGTGCTGATAATCTTTTTTTTCGTTATTCCTTCCGATTTCCATCTAAGGTTCTGATTGGACGCACTGTTACACAGGGTGGAGTTCAACGCGTGACAAAAAAACAAAATGAATTACAGTCTTGGATATATTTGAGAACGGTTCGCTGTCAAAAAAACTTCCCTGAATGAAGCTTAGAGCTATGAACTGTATTCACTTCGAGGAGATTCCTTTTAATTTGGGCAGCTTCTATGACCTTTAGAACATATTAATCTGTTCCTGTCTGAAGCGATTCTTATGTCATATTTCATCATCGGAAGTAGGTAGCAATAATTGTTTCGCGATTCGCATAGACTGTTGCTAAGATGTTCGCATTTTGTCCTTTTGTGTGGGTTTCGGCGAATCGGTGGCGATTTTTCCAACAGAATTAGCCGCAATGTCAATCATCTGCTTTTATCGCATGTATCCAATATCTTACTATTTGCAGCCTCTACTGTTGTTATGAGCGATTTTCCCTCAAATTTCGTTAAAGCTGTGAAAAGTATTACTTTCATGATTAACGAGTCTTCTTTTATGGTTAAATTAAGCTTCATTGACGAAATTTGGGAATTGTGGCAGCCAAACTTTTGTTCCACCGTTGCTCTCAGCTGTCAGCTGCCAAACTGATTTTTCTCGTTTTACGAATCTTGCGTCAGTTTTGGGTCACCCTTTAGTTAGACTTTATTTCCCGTTGCGTTTTTACAAGCACCTTTTGCGAAATTAAAAATAAATAAATAGTTGGAGTAGTTCTTTATTAAAATTTCTTAGTGTCAATTAATTAAATTAATAAAAATAGTAATGAATTAAAATTTCACTCAAAATCGTTCGTTTTGTGTGAGTTTTTCATTCTTGGAACGATTGGAAGGGATCTACAATTTCATGCCGAGTCCAAACGGCTAATTGAGGCAGTTATGCACTCGGATGTTTGTCAGACGTTCACGTGAAATGGAGCCTGTGGAAGAAAAACTTCAAGATGCAATTTGGCTGTTTTTCGCGAACCCTTACTTGATAGTCCAACGAACTTGACGGTAAGCCATTGCCACGTCTACACTGCGAAAGTACAATATTAGGCAGTTTCGTTTTTAATAATTATTTTTCTTGCACAAGTTGTGAATGCGGGCTGCGGGAGTCATTTGTTGGAATTATTATTATTATTATTTCTGGTCAAAAATAAATGAGTGGCGGACTGTTTGCCCTATATCAGCATACGAACCATCCAGAAAACTGCTCTTGTACAGACCTTGCATTTATGATCAAAAATCCATATATATACTCCGACATTATGTCGATTGTTTTTGTTTTCGTTCGATATGTAAATGGATACTTGGCAGATGACACGCATCAGTCATCACTCGGTGCCGGATTTAAAAAAAATTTAAATCTCTGCTTTCGAATACAAATCCAATGCGGGAGTTACATGCTTACAACAATAGAACTCTACGAAGCCAATTCAAAAGCCACATCTGTTTATGAGGAGTGAGTCAGCGATCTTAGGTTCAGATTGCAGTTCTCGATAATATCGTGGCAATCACAACAGCACATAACATGTGGCCCACCTAATTTTGGCAAAGCAGTGTTGCCGCTGTAAATTTTCAAAAAAGGGTCAAAAAAAGGGACCTCTACGTGAAAAAAACAAACACAACAGCAAGAACTTTTATTTATAACATAAAAAAATCTAATTTTCAATATTTTTGCATTCTCTTTCGTTCAATAAAGGGGACATTTTGTTAATTAAAATAAAACGAACTTTGAGGCTTAAAAAGTGGCTAAACGGCAACTCTAGTGTTATCTTTGTAACATCACACCCACACCATCTACCAAAATGCTTAATGTATAGATAGCGGCGCCGTCCGACTGACCTGGATGTGGTCGGTTTCCTTGAGGGATCATTCATTCTTTTTTTTTGTCGTAGATTTTGTTTAAATGACTCCGCACTAGATAAATATACGAATGGCACTTTTGATTTATTGCATTTTGAAGCAGAAAACGTTGAGCTCGGAGATTCAATTCGACACGCATGTGGTTGTGGTGTTGAATATCAAGTGTACTTCTCAAGTTTGTGTTATATTTTTATTGACAGGAAAATCCATCTGATGCTGGTAAGTGATTCTATTTTTGTTTATAGCCATGCAACTACGAAAATGAGTCGAATTCGATGCGCACTTCGTTTTCGTGATATTACTCTCATTAATCTGGTGTAGGATTTTTATACATAGTTTTATTTTTGGCGTGATATGTTGAGAAACGGCTGCGTTCGCCAAGAGATCGTTTTATGACCATGCAAATTGAATGGGGAAGAAAGAAATGCATGACATAAATAAATAAAAGGGATACCCGCAAAGGCTTTCGTTAGTTAGCAGAATTTAACTTTCGCATACGAAGTTAGCTATAAGTAAAGGGTATGTCCCATAATTCACGCAAAATAAAATTTTGATACAGATTTTTAATTAGAAAACTTTGATTTTTTTATTGATTCATAGAGTATACAGGTTGGGGTTATGTTATGTTATAGCACATCGGATAAATGGCCGCCACGGCTTTGCTGGCAAGTACGGACTCTTTTATTGAAATCTACGACCGTTTCGCATAAATGTGGCTGAATTTCATTGATACACCTCCCAATTGCCTCTTTCAAGGATTTGGTGGTAATGTTCTTGTTGGCATAGACCTTTGACTTCAAAAAACCCCAAAGAAAAAAGTCCAATGGCGGTAAATCGGAAGCCATCAAGATGAAAATGAGCCTCATCATTGAAGATGACTTTGTTCGAAAGATCAGCATCCACTTGTTGTTGCAGATTCTTTCAACGAACGAACTTTGTAAGCATGAAGTTTCAAGTCTTTGGTGAGAATTCGCTGTAGAGAGCTTTTCGAAATGCCCAATTCTTGACTACGCTGCCGAACTCATGTTCCTGGACTCTCAGCAAAACTATCGGACTGCTTCGATATTTTCTGTTAAACAACTTGTGACAGAACAACCAGAGTGTTTTAGATCACTAATCGATCCAGTCTCCGCATGGATTTTTCAATTATTCTCTTCACAGTTGATGGTCATATGACGGCCATATTTTGTACGAAAATTGCGGACTGTAGCTGTCAGCAACACTGACATTACCCTATTTCAAGCCAACGACATCCCTGCAACGAGCAGTGACCATCTGCCGGTGACAGATGGAAAAGAGGGGGGATAATGCCAAAAAAGAGACTCGGGGCATAATTATTATAAAAGACGAAGCCGAAAAGTGGAGATAGAGGAGGAAATAAACTAAAGTAATTTGGATTTTAAACTAAAGAAGAAACTAAAAGTAATATTTAAACCTTTTATTAACAAACCATGTAATTTATATACCCAATAAATATTACGCTTACGCTTTCAAAACTGAAGTGGAAATTCACCGACATTTTTCTTTTTTCCTCAAAGTTGGCATTTACTGCCAACAGTAGCTGAGAAACCTTCATTACTTTTAAAATATTGCTCAACAGTGAAAATGCGTTGTTCTTTCGTATAGCTCTCCATGTTGACTAACCCCGAACTGTCAGCTGACACATTGTTATCTATTTTTCTGTTGGCATCACTGCACTTTTAAATGGCGCAATTATAGTATTAGTATCGCGTATTTTGTTTATATTTATTTACCAACCGATCTTACTAGCTTTTCCAGCACTCATTCTGTAACTTTTCAGGCGATTATCGTCGAAGCGATAGACCTCCAAAACTAGCCACTAAGTGCTAAAATTACAGGTTTAAGAGCTTAATCCAGTTAATTTTTCACAAATATAATGAAAGCTGACGCTTGGCAAAAAAATCGAGCAGAATACAACAATACAATTTATTTTGGTGATCAAAGTTTCAGAAACGATATCGTTCACACTGTCATTGATATACGGAATAAACTCATATTGAAGAATAAATCCCATTCTGGTAGACCTTTAAATCAACTTCGGTGACACTTTCCATCGTCCCGATAAGCGTACTGGAAAGCTATATGCGTTGTACCTATCATCGCCATACCCTGAGCATGCCTATTTGGAAAATTCGTGGCCTACCCAGTACCCACTCCGAAACGCACTCTTATGACTTTTACAAGTGTTCGTAAGTGCTACTGTGGCGCTCGGCAGCATTATATAAGAATTTCCAAAACTTTTCACAGTCGTCCTGGCACAGTTATTTCTGTGAGTGAACAAAAAGAGTTACGAAAGCAGTCAATAATAAGACACAACTCAGCAGGCCATCACCGACTCACGTCATACATAAGTGTCAGCTACATGCATGTTATGACTGCCTTAGACACGGCCTCCCAAAGAGCTCTCGGTGCCTGTGTGAAAGTCCACGTGAGCAACAAATTTCCCAAAAAAGTCAAAGGCACTCACAAATTGCGCCTTACATAAAGAACCATTCAATAAACCCGCTCTACTCTTGTAGTGCGCTCCCTCTTCCGAAGTGAAAACAGCTACCTACTACCAACAAATCCAACAAAGGGCTCTCTTTAGAGCGTATAATACCGAGGGCGCTTTTTGGAGCGCTTATTAGCGCATTATTTGGCTGTGCCGTACTTTGCATCCTTTCAAGAAATTTATGGTTGCACACAAGGTAAGTCCTACGGAAGTGTGGACATACACGTCGTTTCATTTGGAAGGAAAACTTCGGACGTATGTTTCTATGATGTCCATTAAGATGACTAACAAAGGATGGAATGGGTACCTAGACACAGTAAATTTCCTATTCATTGCATGAAATTTGATTATAATCCTTTTTACGGCGTCCGTGGACCCTGAAAAACGCAGTGGAACAAGATCTCGCTCGTATCAAGCTGATTCATCAGTCTCCTAAGCAACCCCCTTCGTTGAAACAGCAAACAATGTTCGGCTTACCATAATTTTTTCAGACGAAAATCCACGTTCCTAACCTCGGTAATTTGATTCCAAATATAACAACGCAGTAGCTTCGTTGGCGTATTGTTCACGATTTTGTTAATGGGCTTACGACTGATGCGGGAGTATGCGTATGCCAACAAAATTTGGGACTTTTCAACCATGCAACGGAGGGAGTACCTGCAGTCGTTTGCGCTCGAGTGTGGGTTGCTTTTTTTCTTTTTTGCCGCATAATGGAACTTTAAGGAGATCTTGTAAGAGCCAGTCGGTATAGCGTTTGAGGAACTTGGCTTAACAAGGGTGCAAGTCGTACAGTGGCATTGACAGAGGGAGACAAATGCGTGAGTGCAAATCAGTCTTATGAACAGGTAGGGCAAATGGATATGGAGTGAACATTGAATGGACACGGAATGGTCACCAACGAGACAAACAAATCACTGCTGTTCTGAAGGAGAACTAAATTTTACGAAAAAGATCCAAAAAGTGGCCTGTAGAAAACTGAGCAATGGAACCGTTTATTAGAATTATGTATGAACAAAGCCAAGACTTTTTGTCAATCGAGCAATATCTAAACCTAGGTCCAAGACTGCCTGCAAACCAAACCGATTCAGACAACGCGAGACGACTTCTTAGCGCAAATCGGAAGGAACTATGCCAGCTGAATGGAAACACAGTACACTTTGTCCGATTTATAGCGGAATTATGAAGGGAGACTTTGTAAAAGGAGTCTTGTCGGCATGCACTTCAAAACCTGCACTACATTACCAAGCATTCGAACCCTATTAATAAATAAAAGTAGGTACTGTTGCTAGTCGATTATTGTATCAAAATTATAGATACCCGTAGTTAAGTTTTGGGCCTTACTGAATGTGCTGATGGCCAGTGGAAGTCTCCGCCATGATGTCAATATACCATCGTAAGAGATTTGTGTCCACTTTTAATTTGTGTCCCCTCTCCCCATTCTTTCAGTCTTGCAGTTCGCGTAACACTAGGTAAACCCTCTTAAATCCCTTTTTTAACCATTTTGGGACTATCGACTTTTGAAGCATTAGATAGAATAGCAGCCACCACTTACCACTCTCTGCATCGATATCGTAATCGGTCTCCGTAAGGATGTAAAAATAGGGTGCCCCATTTGCTATGTGAAAATAGCCCACAAAAGGTTATTTGAATAAACTCTTCCCATATGTACCTCCATCTCGGCGCCACTTGCAATGACAGGTTCTTTTTTTAAACATCCCACTATTATCTACATTCACATTATGGAATGGAGTGTTAAGTCGGCCCAATGTAACAAAGCCTCAAAATCCAACACTCGCAAAATAAACACTCACAAACTACGTCCCCAACAATGTGCCTTTGTTGTGGGCCCGCCACACAAACCTTTTAAGGCAGTGTGAGCACATAAGCGTATGGCCTAGCAAGTAAGGCGTTTGGTGATGGTGACCATAAAAAAGACCCTTGATTTTCCGACAGGACACAATTGAAAACACATTCCAACCGCTCTGGTGTGGTCATGTCTTTTTTATTTTCATTTCCTTTCAGTCCACTTCCATTGTCCTCAATATAGACTGGCAGGGATAGGCACTTCGGCATCAGCATTAAGTCTGCCGTTGTTGTTTTTAAACCGTATGCACTATGCACCCTTACAGCTCTATGCATGGTTTCAATTTATATTAAATTCCTCTTCTTATTGCTGTTCTCAACTCGACAGTAGTTATTAGCAATCATTGCTCTTACAGTTTGAAGGGAGTTGCTTAGGCGACGGCAAATTATTTCGCTATACAATTTTGGGAAGGTCTATCTGCATTTTCATGATGGGTTCATGGTCATGGCATGTTATACAAGGTCTACAAATAGCAAAAGGGATTACTTTACCAGTTCTGTACGCTTGAGCTACTCAATCTAAGAGAATGAATGAACACGATAACACATGCCTATAAAGAGATCGATTTTACGCATTGTTAAATTGTTCGTTGGGTGTGTGCACTTCATTGTTGCTGGCATCATATCATATCACATCATCATCAATCTGCAAACACAATGCGAAATGTTAAGTGTTAGGGCATTTTTTTGTACTTATTTATTTTTTTTAAAGAGCGTAATAGGCACTCGTATGTATCAAATTAAGTATGTTTTTGTTGGGAGTTTGTAAAGCCTTCTTGTTTAAATTGATTTAGAGGGATGCTAAATTCAGCTGTCATAACTGTGTATTTTGATGGACGCCGACAATTTTAAGCCTTACAGTAAGACGAATAAATAATTGGTAGAGGATTGTGAGTGTTAAGCGTACCTCCAATTTTAGCAGTTATATCTTTCGTTCGAATTGTCAGAGGTCGCTTTGTTTAATCTATTTCCGATCGGAAAAAGGTCGATTTGGGTCTAGTTACAGCCAAAAAAAGCCGCAGAACAAATAAGGAAAAAACCGTTTTGCGATAGATTTGTTTAATTTAATATAAATTAATTTTAATTTAACAGATATAAATTAAACTAAATTTAATTAAATTAAATTAAAGTAAGTACAAATAAATTAAGCTAAATTAAATTATATTAAATTAAATTGAATTGTATTGAATTGAATTAAATTGATTTGAATTAAATTGAAATGAATGAAATAATAAACTGACATTTGAAATTGTGGGTGAACTTCATTCACCAGTCTCGTGTCGAACAATAGGCAGACAACGATACTCATAATCATATTTAGTGTCCATGCTATGTATTGTGAATTCGTCGTGATTCCTAGAAAAGCGTGGCTCCTTTCGAAACCTACCATTCAGCGGAGTTAAAAACATTCTGTATCTATACCATTCCACCGCCTGCATCTATAGAGATTCAAATTTTTCCGTATAGCCTCGAACGAAAGGAAGGTTTTCATGCGGAGCGGTGGTTGGTATGTTATTGAAACTTTTCCGACATCATCCAGTTGATGGTTACCATCGCTACTGCGTACAAAGGGAACTGCAGAGATTTTCAGCAAAAATGTAACTAGAAATTGTTTGTAAAGTTTCCACAATAGACACGTCGACGAGTGTTTTCATACTAGTCCACTGGCATCTTCAATTCCTTTCACGGAACAATAAACAAAGTTTTTTGAACGGATGTGGAAAACATAAAAGCGTAGGTTACAATGAGCAGTTGATTAAAAATTCAGGGGGTGCATGCACCAAAGATATGCAATTACCTAATTCTTCAGCATGCTCAGCTAATTGGTGAACGTCAAGCCTGGTGATTAGTGTAAAATATGCTGATATTCTCTGACTTTTGCCAAATTCGCAATAAATACTCTCATTGATACTGAAATAATACATTGCACTCAGAGAAAAAAATAGTTTTTTTAAAATTCCATGAAATTTATCAAATAACTATTTGTGAACTACAATTCTTTGAGAATAGTTAAAAAATAGTTGGAAATAGCAGTGGCGGACTAAGAAGCAGTGACACCCGGGGCGGTAAAGCAAGCTTACACCCCTTGAAAAATTTAAGAAAAAAACACGAACAAATATTTTATTTAAAGGTGTTTACGAGCTTTTATTGTACTGAATGTTTCGATTATATTTATCATTAAAATCTATATTTTTTGTGTGCTCCGTTTCGATTGAAAGTATAGCCAAATTAGTCAACCTATTTTGGCTCATCGTTGATCTTAGATAAGTCTTTATTAATTTTAATTTGGAAAAGCTTCGTTTACACGATGCCACTGAGACGCAATTTGTTAAATAAATTCTCATCGCCAATGACAGACTCAGTAAAGAGTCTGAAAAATCCCATTTAACAATGAAGCTTAAAAATTCAAAGGCTGTCCAAATTTCTGCATCTTTTAAATTTATCTTTGAAGCTACCATGTGACGCCGAATTCGCTGGATTTCCAATATGATACTGTTGTCTGTAAGTTCTGTAAATGTCGAGGTAAGCATTGGAACAACAGCCCGCAGTTCTTCTTCCTTTCCATACAGATTTTCGGTTGAAGAGCTGAGAAAACTGACGCAATATCTTCCATGGCCTTAGATCGATGCACAAGTTCAGTATAAAATGTATCCTGACATTCTAACATGACTCTTCGTGTTTCCTATTCCAACGTCAAACCAGCATCTTGAGCCTTTTCGCCTGGCATAATTTTCTTCTTTTTTCTTCTTCCCCGCCTTTCAATTGAAATTTCTAGCTCGGGGCATTGTTCTCTTGCGTATATTACGGCCTTTTTCACGGATTCATCACGGTGTTCACGAAGAAAACTCGCTAGTGCCTTAAGTTTTATTACACTTTTTTCTAGAGTGAGCCCGGATTTTTGCAAGTATTTCTGTGCTGAATCAACTTCTTCCAAAATATCGAACCAGAATGAAAGATAACATAAAAACGTAAAGTCGCATACAGCAGATAAGAGTATGGTTGCAGCACCTCTTGTATCTAAATTTTCCTTTTCAGGATCACAAAGGAGTTCAAGAGTTGAAACTATCTTCACAAAATCTTCAAAAAAGAACTGAACACAGAACTGCGACGCTTGGTAAATGCTTGGTTGTTGCTCTTGGGCGATAAATATTTTATTTCCATATTACTTATATTTTTTAAGAGAATAGGCCAGTAACGAAATTCATGCGCACATATATATAGGTAGGTATTTGGGAAACAAATTTATTGTTTTATTTGTGTTTTTATTTTTTGTAGTGTGCAAAGTTATTTTTCTGTTACTGATGGCACCCCCTATTAGTCTGCCACCCGGGGCGGACCGCCCCCACCGCCCCCCCCCTTAGTCCGCCACTGGGAAATAGTAATAAAATAGTTAAAAAGGAATCACTTCATTTTATGACTATACAAATAATCATCAGTGACTTTTTTAATAGTAACGATATGCAGAACATGGTAACTAAACAATTTTTGCAAAGTAACAATTAACTAGTCAATTCTGACTATTCAATAATAACGTTTTAGAAACATTCAAATTGTTAGGAAGTAATTAATTATTCAATTACTATACATATTTTTAACTGCGAATATTTTGATAGTAACGCTATGCAAAGCATGGATGGTTACTATAAAAATTTTTAAAAATAGCAATTTAACAGTCATTTTTATATATTATATATATAACTATTTTGGCTGTCAAACAGCGCAACAAAATAGTCAAAAATGATTACTGCGTAGTCATTTAATAAGAAACCCCTGCGTAAGGAAGTGCAACAAGTATTTACGTCTCATTTGAAATTCGATCATTGTGCAGTGAATGTTTGACTCGTGCTGTTATTTATTGTCGTGGGACCTCGCAACATTGTACAATAACTTTATTGGTAAGTTAATATTTGACTAGTTGTAGTTTTGAGCCCGACTGATGTGTGATTTTAAGAATTATGTCTTGATTTTAAAAAGCTAAGACTTTTAAGCAACAATGACTTGAAGGAAATTGTGGGAAGCGACAGAAAGTCATACGGACAGTATGTGCAATTAAGGGAAAGTTTGTTATAGTGGAAAAAATTTCAGGTAACTGCAACGATTTAATTTAATTCACGTATACCTCCTTCACTATCTTATCAAAGGGATTTGTAACGCATTCAATATCTAGTGCTTCCACAATGGATGGTAGTGTTCATTTTTGGAAAACGACGAAACAGAGCAGTCATCTTCCTCAAGGCAAACAACACAAGCAGTTGATCATCGACATTTACAGAAAGCAACGTGAGTACCTACATAATTTGTAATGCCTAATGTAATAAGATAAACCTAACATAAGATATAAAATAGAAACTTTAAGAAATATTAAACTGTATCATTAATTATATACCTGTGGAATATAAAATAAAATTATTTGAAAAAAAATATATTGCATTATTTTCTTTGTAAAACTCTAAACAATTTTTAGGAAACAAATCGTTTTCACTGTTTTATCATAATCGTTGGCGGTGAAATACTTTAAGGTAAGTATATTTACATACAATTTTAATAAAGTATAGCTGGATACTACTTTCACTGATTTGTGAACTATCCTTTTAGGACACTTTTATTTCTGTATATCTAAAACCACCTAACTATTTATAGGTTTGTCAAATAGTAACAGGTATCTATTTTCATAGTTATTCAACAAACGCTTGGTATAGCAAAATTTTACTACATGCATAGTTACAGACAGCTATTGCAATAGTTATTTCCTACTATGTGCACAGTTACAAAAAGCAATTGAAATAGTTGTGTAACTATTATGTGCATAGTTAAAAACAACTATTAAAGTAAAAGATATGTAACTATTACCGTAGTCGAAATTTACTATTGAAAAGTTAATTTTGAGAAAAATTAGTGATTAATGACTATTTTTTTCTCTGAGTGATGTTTTTTTTTCGCTATCTTATTATTTTATATCTAGGTCCCCTTTCTTTGCTTGGGTCCCTTTTTATTCACCATTTTTGAAAATTTCTCATTTCTCATCAGTTGGTCGAATCGCATTTTCCGTGACTTTTACAAATTTTTTTAAAAATCAAAAAAAAATTTTTTTAGTGTACTTACTTATTACTTACCGCGCGTATCATTTTTTTCTCTGCAGTTTGTTTTGCTCGTGCAAGGAAGTATGAGAAATAATAAATCCCTGCTTTCAATAAAAAAAATGTTTATTTTTAAACTATTTGTCTAAATTGTTCCTATAATTTAAATAAAATTTATCTAAAATAGTTGATTCATTTGTGTGGGGAATTCATCGCACATTCGTCGATTCTGATACAGGTATATAAATATTTGTTCTTCATTTTCAAAACCGGGCGCAACTGTGCTGCTGCTACCCGTATAATAAAAAAGTCCTCCTGACCTACTGACTCACTGACCCACCAAGGATGAAGAGAGAAATTCAAATTTTCACCAGTAACGGCATTCTATTTGAAGGTATACCTGGATTTCTTCCAACACAGAAAGCTTATATACATCCATCTATCGACAAACTTTCCTTTTAAAATCTGAGTAAACGCAATATTATTATTCTTCGCACGCACATGATGTGGTGGGTGTTTTTAAAATTCAACACACACATGTATTCCATATGTCCGTATCCTCTTCCAGCACATTACTGAGATGATGTTTACCGTTCTCTCTTCTCGTTATATTTTATTACTTGACTCAAAACAAAACAATGAATTTCCTTTTCCTTTTCCTTGTCTCTGAACTTTGTATACTCAATACACATAAATCATAATCATAATAAGGAAGGCACCAGCGTTGCCACTTGTACTACATATGTAGTACTATGCTACATATTTGGGGGATTTTTTAACGCTGTACTACATATTACATCGTTACCCCAAAGTACTACATTTCTTAAAATCCGTCTAACCATATTACTTTACGAACAACATTTAAAATTTCCGCCATGTGCTTTTATAACTAAATAAATCGATTTAATAACTTGGCATCACTCCAAAGTATGTGCAAATCTTCAGCTGAATGCTGTCATTTACGTAGGAATTACAGCCAATTTAAATTTGTTTGTTTATTGTGCTGCACCCACAACAACTGCAAATAACAAATATGGATCGGTTTTTAAAATTAGTTTCAGATTCGGACTGTTATTTTTTTGTGAATTAAAATAATTTTTTTGTTATGTCATTACTATTTATTTGTTTGTTACTTAATGTAAATGTCAATTTAAAAAAAAAATAACAGGTACTACATTTTGTTTGAAAATGCTACATTTTATTAGCTAACGTACTACATTTGCTAAAGACTTTAGTGGCAACGCTGGAAGGCACACAATGACCTGAAGAGTGACACTGTTGCGTCATGGAAAGCTCTCATTCACTCCCTCTCTCTCTCTCGGGCGCAAAGCTGCCCCTTTACTTAAATTATAGTGTTGTCTTACGTTTTGTTTGTCAAAAAATTGAGTACGTACATTTATAATTGTACTACATTTTCAGATGTCAAAAATAATAAGGAAACATTTATCAAACATTTTGTTTAGTACTTTTATTTTTTTCCCAACGCTTTTGTTGCAAGTTCATAAAGAAGACTTAAGTATTAAATTCAGGTCATTGGTGGGTGCACATGAAGTTTTAAATAAATAATGGGTCAAAAAGCACTCAAAATTTTTAACAAAAGCCTGTGACGGTATTCTGTAAGGCGAAACGTTTAAACGTTTTTGTTTGCACGAAGAATTGCTCGTGTAACACAGGGCAAATCATTCGAGCCGACGAAAACGTTTGATCGTTTCGCCTTACAGAATCTGACCCTGCATTGGAAAAGATATGTTACTATAATTTTCGAGCTGTGGTTTTATATTTTCATATTTTATTTTATTTTTTATTTAGTTATGAATTTAAATTTGCTTTAAAAAACGAATTATTAGTGTTTCAACTTGTTTTTGAAATTGTGCTACATTTTAAAAGCCCCGTAGTACATTTTCAATTTAAGGGGGGGAGGTGGCATCACTGGACTAAAGACCTTGAATGTCTCAGTAACATTGCAATTCTCAGTTGGACCATCATGTACATACCTATACCAGGCTTGCCAGATTCTAAGGTGGTCGTGTTGCAAAATTGGACATCGAAAACCTAAAAAAAGCGCAACATGTAAAATCGCTAAAAGTACCTACGTAGAAACAAGATTAAAAATTTATTAAGTTTTGTTTTATTTTATAAGTAAACAAAAGAGGAACAATTTCATTTGGTGATGGTAAAATATAACTCAAAAGGAACTACCTATCTACATTATATAGGTATCTCAAGTTTTAATCAAAAATAAATAAATAAAATTAACATTAACATTAAAATGTTGTCGCTTCCACATTCCTTCTCTGCAACTAGAGTATTTTTTTCTGCTGTAAATTTAAATAAATCAAAAATTCGTAATCGTTTGAGTACTCAAACAGTTGAAAGATTAATCTTTACAAAGGATTTGTTGCTCTTTAATGGAGCGAATTGCTATGGCAATGAAGTTCTAAGCCATTTTAATTCAAATATGTTGCAAAATTAAAAAAAAGAAACAATGTTATTATTATGTATACGAAATATACATATTTACCTACTACAATTTTGTCGAAAAAAATATACATAACAATTTATTTTAATTACTTCAAAATTGTTTTTTATATTTCGTTCTTTTTCTATTTTGAAAAAAGTTTTTTGTGTCGGAAAACAAGACTTTTAGATTTTTCATCTGGGAACACTGCTGGCAGGCCTGAGTTATACATCGCTCTCAGTTGGACTTTTCCTTTGCACAGTTAATTGCTGTGTTGCGAGATTCAGTTGTGCTAATCGTTACCACCGGTTGACTTTGTTCCCAACCAAATCTCTTGAAGTTTTCACTATCTTCTAAGGTAAATATCCAGTTATATGGTGTCAATTTGTGCATATTTGAAAATTAAAATGTGGCTATATGAAGTTGAGTGGGGAATACTCCTACGGAAAATGGAAGTATGTGGTAGTGTACCAAGTACCACAAGGAACCATTTGGGGGTTGGCTGTTTTTCACATACATTCAAGCGGACTGGTGTTCGAATATATTTTTAATTGTTGCTGCAATTTTATAACCCAGTTTGTTGTGCAGTGTATTTTTGTTTGAGTGATACGAACGAGTATTCTAGTTTCGCACCTTTGCCGGTGCCACTGTAGGGAGGATATTATGTGTAGGTATATGAACATCTATATGGGCATATTTCTCATTCTGACTGACACTGCGATTGGTAGGGGGTTTTTTTTTAAACACAGACGTTGAATGTTATCAAGTGCCGAAATTAAAATACAATATCCTACATAAGGAAATGCAAAAAAAAACAGAAGAAAAAATATGTATCTCCCAGGAAGAAAATATTCGACAAGTGCATTTTGGTTTTGTTATTTTTATTTCATAGTGAACAAGGACATTATTTACGATTTATGTTTCCAAGTGAGAGTGAGAGAAACCTATGAAGTTCGAACCAAATGGGGAGCAAAAGCAATAACAAATCATTTGCTTATGCAATTCTTGAAGGGGGAGAAAAATTGCAAGGGATCTAACTTCTCACTCTCTCTTCTGAACACATATGACCACTGTTTTTGTGGATACCTATAGAATAGGCCGGCATGCTGCAACAGGCATATCTACCGATGACGTTGCATGGTGAGCTTTGAGCAATTCTTCGTCAAGACCAGGAGTTTCATTTAACAAAGCATCGGTACTTTAGGGTTGGACGGGTTGATGAGTATGTTCGCACAGAGAAAATTTGTTTGATATTTTTTTCGTCTAAATTTCACACTCTGATAAATTTTTTCTGATAAATCTACTTGCTATAATTTAAAAAAAATTCGATTAGTAATTTGTTATTTCTAGAACAACTAAACCGATTTCGAACAAAAAAAAATAAAATAAAAAAACATTCACTGTGTCATATGCCAAGTCCAATAGATATATATGTATATTGTCGAACTTCACCACACCAAGGCCCTTGTCAGCTTACATTTTACCATATTCTGTAGAAAGTTGTATTGTGCTGCGACCTGTCATGAAGTAGCAATAAAAGGAAGAACGTCGCAAAATTGAATGTATTGAAAAATGCGTCGAAAAAAGGGATGAAAATGCGGGTCAAAACACTTGTCGAAAACGCATCGAAAAACACGAAACTGTCAGTCATAGAAAAACCCGTCAAAAAAGTGGTGAAAGTGCGAAAACACCACGAAACTGACAGTTTTTGAAGCTTTAGGTTGAAGCAATGACCAGGTTTAGAATAAAAAATTTATTTTGACCTCAACAAATTCTCTTTTAAATTTTCAATCTAACCTTGCATATTTGAATGACATTTTAGCACCTGTACTTTTGACAGCTGGCATTTGAATCACTAAAAATGATTTTTTTCTTTTCCCCCGGGAGAAATTCGGCAATCGCGTGTTTCTTTCCAATATTTTTGTCGAAATATATATCTGGCAAAATCTGAGTGTTTTTAGTGGCTTTAGCCACTTTTATATATTAAGATTTTTAACACAATGGTCATGGTGACACTCGCACAAATTTTTAACCATTTTCGAAACATTGAAACATTTATAAATTGAAAATAATTTTTTATTTAAAAACATACTTATGGAACACCTTGCACAGGGTGGTCCAGGTCGATTTTGGCCGCCAATTTCGGTTTGGATGAGCCTTTTCAGTTGTCGTTTGACTGGCGTAGAGAGTGATCGATAAAAGAAAATATTTAAACCGATTATTTAAAATTTTATTAAAGACCATTTCACCCTCATTGAAAACTGCAGAACTCGCTTTCAGCTATTGCCAAAAAAAACCTCCGTCTGTCACATAAAAAAGTTTAAGTTTGAATTTTGGAACTTTTGGCAAATTACTCCGTATAGGTATAATATATTTATTTTTTTATGTGAAACATTTTCCACTATATGCCACAAGTATTGGCCTGGCTTTTATAAAGCCATAATTGACATTTGATGAACGACATAGTGCAGCATATTTTTTATGGATGATGAGTAAGGAAGTTGCCTATTCACAACTCGCGAATGTACGTGAAAGCTTGAGCAGCGGGCTTTGAAGGAATTCTTTCGGTATGCAAATTTCATATTTACCTTTGGTAGAAGTAAATATTTTCAGAGGATACCTGTACAAGTGCCCGAAGCGCATGCCTTACTTCAAACTGTTGACTGTGAATGAATGGAAGTTGTTTCGTTTTATGGAAGATTGCCTTCCCTTAAAATTTAATGTGCGACTTTGCAAGTTACCAATTTATTGCGTTTAACGAGGCTGACGGTCGAAAAAAGAAGTCAAAGAGATTTGGTTATATACAGCATTGACAAAATAACCAACTGTTAGGCTACGGTTACACATGCGATTTTTCTGACGTCACGAAAATTCAGCCATTCGGTGGTCGCTCGTATGTTTTTCCGAAAGTGCGCTTGCGACAGCCCGCGTGACCACACGCTTGATAGGCGATCACGTGTATTGACAAATTTGGGACAAATGTTTACGTCATAATGACGTCGGCATGCCAAAACTTGGCATTTAAAGTGGCGTGTGTAACGTGACCAAAAGACAAATACGAAACACCAAAGAGAGCATGTTTTTCCTTTAAGAAATTACGATATATATTGGAAAGCAATACAGAAAAAGAAAAAATTGGCGACGTTTAAGTATCTAGTTTGGTTGAATGATGTATCTAAATTTGGATCGGCTTAGATCGGTCAAATGAACAGCTGATTCATTTGAAGTTTATGGAGGGGTAGGGGCAGTTAATAAATTCTTGACTGAGTATACTAAGTTGACAGTTGGCATATGTGGATGACGTATAGATAAAGTGACGTTCGTGGGGAATCTAATGTCGTTTTCCATTGGGACAAAAAATCAATCTTTTTTTTGATCTAAATCACTTTTCGCGTTCCATTGGGAAAAAAAATCAATCTTTTTTTCGATTCGGAGCACTTTTTGCAGATCTCGATAATTTTTCAGATTTACACATACTGCCACAAATACCCACAGCGGTTTCACGTCATTGAAAGAAGTTTACTTTGAAAACAAATGCGCAAAGCGATAAATCTGAGATCTGAAAAAGATTTTTAGTGGTCCCAATGGAAAACGACATCATTTTTGCGTTCAGGTTACACCTAGTCCAGACGGCGCAGGCCCATTAGTCATAGGCCAAAAGTCCACAATGGACTTTTGACCCACCTAGGTGGGTTATAAGTCCACAAATCCATTGTGGACTTATAACCCACCGAGGTGAGGCAAAAGTTCACATTAATTTGGGCCATAGGTTCACAATTTTAAAATAAAAGTAAGCCATAAGTCCACAATTATCCATATGACGAAAAAATTAATTAAAACAAGTTACACGTGTTACATAAAATTCTGCAAGGCTAGCTTGATTTACGGCACAGAGTTCAAAAAAATATCCAAAATATGTGATGCCCTTCATCCACATCCTGACCAATCGGATATGTTGAAAAGGATGCAACTAATTAATTCTTTTTGACGGCACCTTTAATGTTCTTCCATTAGGTGAATGGAAGCAATTATTAGTTGTCTGTGTAGCACATTCAGAGCATGTATGTATACGGAGCATTACTTACTTATTCTTAAAGTTAATTAAAAAGTTCGTGTTCATTGTTCAAAATAATTTTATAATAATTACAGTATTTTATTTAAACACGAAAAGTTTTTCAAAAACAATTTATAATTTATAATTTTTAATTTATTTGTGAATAACTTTATAAATTTTTTGAACAATTCACAAACTTTTTAATATAAATTGTTTTTGAAAAACTTTTCGTGTTTAAATAAAATACTGTAAAAATCTATAAAGCGAATGTATTATTATATTTTTTACCTACAATAAGTTTTTTTTCGGGTAAACAAAAACGCGCTTCAACAACTTCCTTTGATAGACTCTTATCAGCAAGTGAAGGCTTACCGATATACTCTGAGATTAAAATATTAAACAAACATCAACACCAAACTGAAAATAAGATCTGCCTGAAAAGTACTAACAACAAATTTCTCAACTCCTTGTATGCTTGTGCATTTGTTTATATTTTGTGTCAATCCGCTCCTGAAATATTGTTCAAGAGACACATTATAGTCTAAGAGAGAATCAAAGAAAACCTCGTAATTTTGTTGTACTTTAAATTATGAGAGTTGTGGACAATGACCCACCACAGTGAGCCATAAGACCACAGTCAGTGAGTCAAAAGTCCACAAGAATATTGTGTGGACTTTTGGCTCACATAGGTGGGTTATAAGTCCACAATGGATTTGTGGACTCATAACCCACCTAGGTGGGTCATAAGTCCATTGTGGACTTTTGGAATGTGGACTTATGAGCCTGCGCCGTCCAGACCAATCTAGTTGACTTGAGATTTTTTAATCTGTCCATTGCTACAGTACAGGATTGAATATTATGTTATTTATGTATGCAATTAGATCAAATATAGTAGGGTAAATCAAGATTTTTTGGCAATGCCCAAAATTACAACAGTAAAAAGAGATAACACACATTCGAAATGAATTAAATTAACAATCAAATAGATATGTATGCGTACATAGGAAATGAAAATCGCTTATTCTGCCTGTGTATACAGATGTTACCCCACAACGTTCATCTATGACTTAAATAACAAAAAAAATTATATATATATAGGTATTTGCAGATAAAAAGATGAATACACCAATGAAAAATTTGCATTCGTTCGAGTTGTGTGAGGGCCAGCGTAGGGGCAGTTTGCTGCTGTATGTGCCAGCAGAGAAACAGCTCTACAGATTTAAATCCCAAAACGACTATACACGACGATATATCTGCTACGAACGGCATTGCAAGGCCACAGCCGTAGTAGACACAAGTCGGTCAAACAATCGACAGTGTCGCGTTGGGCTAAGTGAATGGCATGACATGCACCCAACGCAGGAGCGATTAAGAGCAAGGTTGAGGCTGTCAAGCGCTATTAAAAAAAAGAGCGCATATCCAAATCTGAGCAGGACACGCCTACGAAGAGTCTTTGAATCGGAATGCCGCAAAGACACAGAAAGCGCGCAGTACCTATCATTCCCAAAAATACAGAGACAGTTACTAAATATACGAAAGGAAGTTTTTCCTGATGATCCGCAGAGCAGCGACCACGTGAAGAAATTGTTTCAAGACGAAAATATAAAATTTTTTTTTGGAAAATCGAGAGTTGACACTAGGGCGTCTTTCTACTTGAGCACCGTCAACGAATACAGTTTTTCATATACTGTATTTATGTCGCCCACAATCGCCGAACTAATTGATGAAGTGCCACTCTCGGAGTCTAGACGTTATTATTTAGATAGGAGATTTAAGGTACCGAACTCCTCTTATCAGAACTTCCTCATCATCTATTTTGAGTTCAAGGGACAAGTAAGATCATTAACCCTGCGGCTTGTATTTGTATCGCTTAAACCATTGCTCTTTGCAGGTATTCCCATTTATTTATGTAATGATGAGCGATCGGAACGAGGCAGTCTATTCGCATGTGTTTCGGCACATTGAATCGAAAGGATTTAAATTTTTGCCGTATGGCTTCATATACGACAGGGATGTTCACCTGGAACAAAGCTTAAAAGCAGTGTTCCCGAATGCACTCAGTGGAGTCACGTGGTTTCATTACTGTCAGGCGGTCCGCAGAAGAGCGAAGCAAATAAAATACTTTCCACGAACGGTGCGCTTGAACAATAACGCCCGCATCATATTTCAGAAATTCCTGGCT
Organism: Cheilosia impressa; assembly: GCA_948293265.1. Taxonomy (NCBI): domain Eukaryota; kingdom Metazoa; phylum Arthropoda; class Insecta; order Diptera; family Syrphidae; genus Cheilosia; species Cheilosia impressa. The sequence continues at coordinate 4,767,670 of OX411885.1, read as the reverse complement.
CTTCCGCTGGTGAGAAGGACTCGCATCAATGAAGCGTTTGATTTACTCCGATCCCAAATAAATTGCAACGGAGATTTGCGCCCCTATGGAGAGATGTTTAAGACCTTAATCGGCTATGTGGAGATGGAGTGGGTACAAAAGGTATTTTTTATTCAGTAAATACTCATTTTTAATTAAATGATTTTTTATTTTTTTTATTACAACAGAACGTACCGTTCGATACTAGTTTGAGATCGATTCGCGTATCTAGGCAGTTGGAGGAATTTAACACTCGCATAAATAAAAAACTGTTGCAATTCAAAGGTTTCTTTAAATGCGTCACCTTGCTATTGGATGAGGACGATAGCATGTCAGCTAAGTTTTCGGCGTTTATTTCTAAAGTGCGCCAACTGCCTTCAAACACTGGGCCCAATGATGCCAACTACCGCATCGCGCTCGCAGCTGCAGGCTTAGACAAAGGGGAAATTTCCCTTAAAGGTTTCTTCAAAGAAGTGACAAAACGAAAAAACGACTTGCCGCTGATACTGGAAGAGGGCTTTAACGATGCCGAACTGGACGACGACATCGGATACAACGATCGAATAGAAGAGCAGCCCGTTTTGTGCATTGTCTGCTCGAGTGGCCAACGATCAGTGTTGCTAATGCCATGCATGCACATCAAATTATGCGATGAGTGCTACAACAACATGGAGAGGGTACATCTAACCAATATGACTGAAAAACGCTGCCCCTTATGTAGGCAAATTGTAACAAGTTCGTTTAAAGTCTTCTGCTAAATGTTGCGTGTAAATACAACGGATGTACGATACGTTCGGATAGCATTATCGAATGTGTAGTTGTAGATGTTAGTCGACTTTAAACACCTACTAAACTGTGACCAGAATTTTGTGTTAAAGCCTCGACTTGTCCTTTTTACCATTATGTGGTTGCATAATGGCAATTACTTTATAAGATGTACGAATTTAATGCCTTTGAATAGGCTGCTGTTGAAAAATTTTTTTTGAAAAAGTGTAGCCAATACGGAAAACATGGAAAACGTCCTTTATTTTTTTTCAATGTACCTAAATATGTATGTATAAACAAAAATTAGAGTTGCCGTCCTATATTTATCTCACATTTGCTTAAACTGATCGTTCAAAGCATGTAGTATGACCCAAACCTTTTAACAAACTTTCAGTCTCTTTGATGTCAAACGGTAATTTGGAAATTTGATAATTTCACTGGGATTTGTGATGGCAGTAGACGTAAGAATTATAAATATAAATATATATGTCAATTAATGTGGTTAATTCAAATTTGTAGAATGAAAATCATTAATTATTTATTTTTATATGTAACAGAGTATTTAATAGAATTTATTTTATAAAATCAATTGCTGAAATAGCGAACTTGAGTCCAGATTGAGTGATAATATTTATTTATATAAAGCCAAAGATTATACATTCCTCTTAATGGACTTAATTTATTTTATATACGTATTTTAATACAGGATTTTAAATAAATTTACATAAAGATCCCGCCTAACTACCAAATTGAAACGAATTTTTAGTTTGTAAGGACATAAATAAAGAACAACTAGTTTTTAACAGTATTCTATATGGAAAATAAATAAATCTATATATTTGTGTATAAAAATGAGAACAATATTTAAGTAGGTACAAAAAAAATGTTTGCACCTCTGTGAAGCTGTAAAATGAATTTTTATATGGGCACAACTAGATGTATACTAAAAAAACTAAATGAATATTTACACAACTTGACGTAAACTAATAAGCAACTAAGCAATTTTGATTGCATGTGAATTTTTAATAAATAAAATTTTGATGGAATTCAACTTACGATTTGGTGCGTTATTCTTTGTCCTGTAATTCTTCCAGTGTCCAGTAGTTCAACGGATTATGCATCCAACAGCCCAATGGATTGTCTACAGCCGGAGTTTCCTCGCCAACAATTTCAAATCAAGTCGAATGGAAATATGTTCAGGATCTCTGACAGAGGCCAAGGGCAAGCCATTGCTCACTGCGATTCGAAAACATTAAACAATTAAGTCTACAGCTCAACTGTTCCAGAAATATACTTAGGTTTATAGCATTATTCGAATTGATCTAGCCAACATTTCGTCGTCACCTAGAACAAGAAGAAGTTGCTCTCGGTAGCTCTACACGCAGAAAATCCACTTATTTAAAATCAATCAGCTTTCGGTTAAAACTACCAATAAATGCTGTTAATATAGCTCCTACAGAGTTACTGGATTAAAAATAACCGAGTCAACTTCGTGGAAATTAAATAACTTTCTCTGTTGTTATTACCCAACGTACTTGGTAGAATTAAACCAAGTTACTCGTTTGTTATTTGCCAACAAAATTGGTTGAATTTCTGTAGTTGCCTCTTAGGTTAGGGGTCATCCGTTTTCGACATATTATGCAATTAATCAGCAGCTGCCTGTGCTCAGTTTCGTGCTAACAAGTAATTATCTCATCTCCCTCAGATGGGAGGAATAAGCGTACGATGTCCGGGTGCCAGCCCATTGACGTGCACTTTTTCTAGCAACGATTACCTTGCAACGCGTCATCAATACATCACCCTGAAAAAAGATAAAATGCACGTCCTTTGATTTAGTCATCGACAGAACGCATTTATGTATTCAAGACTCGCCACTTACAAAAAGTCGAACGTTTTAATACACCGTGCTTTGCTCTTTGCAACATTCTGTCTAAATTGTCCCATACCAAATCGAGTGTCGTGAAAACGGTACTCAATTACATATCGTTCAAGGAACATGGCATGTGATTGACGCAAGCCATTCATCCCTAACGAACTTGTTTTGGCGGTGACCCATCAACCTTTGTTCGGCCGGATAAGTGATCTAATGATGATGTCATTTGTCAAAACACAAAGGCTCACGATTTTCAAAATGTTCTCAAGGACCTGTGATTCAAAACAGGTCCATCAACTAAGGATGGGAAATTTGTTTTCTATTCAATCGCAATAACAGTCATTGTCAAGGTTCAGACAAAAGAGAACAGAAATGGAGGGGTCCGGCGTATTTTTATACCTGATCCTTTATACCTACGATGTAAAGTAGCAAAACGAGAACTTGTTCCCATTGCTGGCTGCTAGGATTAAGAAATTGTAGTTTGCCAAAAAAAATTATAAACAACGTCTCGATCTTTAGGCACACCTAATATCAGCAAAAACGGACCGAAATTCAGTGGACTTGATTGGATTGGAATTTCTGCGACACAGAAACGCATTTTCCGGTCCAAGTGGAACCGATTTTCAAAATAGGTTTCATTGGCCTAAAAAATTTAGGTCTGAATGCAAAACTTAACAAAATTGTCGGAGAACTGTCAAAAAGGCAGCACGATCTGAGAGTTATTCCTATTGAAAGGTCTGTAGTCTAAGAAAACAAAAAAACGGCGACTCCCTCAGCATTAGCATGTCCTGATCTTATTTGTCGTGACACTTTGTGTGATGCCGTACAATCTTTGGTCAAACCGGTTCAGTGACACATCTGTTATCTTTATTGCTTCGAATCGCTATGCTCCTCTCAATCTTTATAGCACAACTGCTAATTTGTAATGGCCCATGATGTCATGTACCGCGAACATGAGTGGTTGAGATAACGTTGATGGGGGATCTTTGCTTTTTCGCTGATCTATTTCTTCCCCACGAAGAAGCTTTTTTTTATTATTTTGAATAGGAAGGCCGATAATAACATCCCCGAACGAATATTTACGTCATCTTAGGAGCGATGAGTCGTATATGTTTGAATTCAAACACCACCCAAGTATATGTGACTATATAGTCACATTCATAAAAATGAGAAGTAGATACTTCCAGCCATACACATCCACGGTCCATTTCTTTTCCAAACTATCTATCCATCCACATATGCTTCTCCCATCAAAAAACACCAAGTCTTATGATAAGATCGTTGGCACGGTATCTTATGCTCACGTCAACCCATATATGTACGCAACACCGTTGCCAGACGGTTGAAATATTTCCCCCTGGACAAAACAGAAAAACCCCCAGATTTAGCAATTTTCTAAAGAAAAACCCCCAAATTTTTTTTTCAAATTGTGTATTTGAAAGCAAAAAGTAAATTCAAGACTAAATACAAGGGTACGAATTTCAAGAATTAAAAAGATTTTTTTACTGCATACATCTATAAACAAAAAAGGTAAATGCATTCAGATTTTAAGATTTAATAAGAAAAACTTAGCCAATAAGTAAAATTAATCAACTTTCAAAAATAAGTCCTAAAATATAGTTGTCGTTGTCTTCGTTTTTGGTTTTGTACATCTGCTCAGATTTAACATTTTGATCATTTGATCAGGGGTAAAATTGATACACGATACGATCAATTTGAACGCAATCCCAAAAAAAAAAACCCAGATTTTCCCCTAAATAATTTTCCCCCCAGATTCCCCCCCGTCGGTCAAAAAAACCCTAGATCTGGGTGGAAACCCCCAAACTGGTAACGCTGGTACGCAATAATGGCACCAGTGACACTGCTTTGCTAATGTAGACGCGGATGTCATGCATCTGAATGTACTTTCCTCCACCGCAAACTGATGGCGACTGAGGCACACTCGTGGGGCTCTTTCTTTCCGAAACCATTGAATGGGAGGGTGTAACTTGAGGGTTATTGCCACCAAGGTAAGCCAATGGCTGAGAAAGGATTGCAAAAAATCTACCCTATTGGGTGATACATATTGCGCACGTCCAAAGAAGAACACCGAAGAAGCTGTTGTGGTACAAGGAACAGAATTTATGTACTTAAGTACACCTTGCACTTCCGAGTCGAGATAGAAGAGATGACGCCTTCATAAAGCAGTTGAGCTGAGGGATGCATATGCTAGTAAGACGTCTCAATCCAAAGGGGATGCTTGGCGTAGAAATAAAGAATAAAGGGGTGGCAAGAATTCCTTGCTTCCACCAGGAAGGTATACCTATGACTTTCATTTTTGCAAATAGACTGCCAATGGTGACGTTCAAGTATCTAGTTTAGTAAGTCTGACTAGATGTATCTCGGTTTTGATTGTCCGAAATCGGTCATAAGGGCAGTTGTTTCCGTTTAAGTTTATGGGGGGGTAGCCGACGATTCTAGTCAACAAATTCGTGACTGCGATTACTTAGTTGACAGTTCGCATATGTGGCTGACGTCGAAAAAGTGACGTTTCCGACCAATCTGTTTTTTTCGTCTGGTTTCGATTGGTCTGGACCAATCTAGATAACTTCTTATAAATAACCATTTTGAGCAAGAAATTTCCTCAGACGTTTTCTGGTGATTGAACCTGAGACCGCAGTTGTCTAGAAGTTAACCATCGAGCCCGAAAACAATCAGCTGCCCCAATAAGAAGCGCAATAGTTTCATGCCACGGTTCAGAGAATTGGGTCTCGAATGACACTGGGCCATTGCAAAAATGTTGGGTAAGCTCTCCAAGAGCCTCCGAGCCTTAAATATTCATCCCGGTGCATCCTGACTTAATACATGGCATTAGATCAATTTGCTGAAAGAGTTTTAGGAGGCATTTAAGTCTTTTCAGTGCAAAGTGGAAATTGTTTTCCAGTGTTGACATGTCCATTTGATAATTTTTTTCCTCAAATGCTACGAGTTTTCCCTTTTTTTCTTTCAATAAACACTTTAACATTTTTTGTTCTATAAAATGTCTGCACTAAAGTTCAGTTTCGAACGACCCACAGCTTTTCCCATGAGCTTTCTAAGCAAAGATCTCCTGGTCCGATATCTTTGCCATGTTTGAATAGTTTAAAGTTGTTTCTTCGGACTTGCGCCCCTAAGGAATCTGCACACATTGCTATGAAAGCGGAACAACAACACTGGCTCCATAAAAAAAACGTAACAAAAATCGAAAAAGCATGTGGAAAGAAAGACAGACATTGTTTTGCTCAAGCAATATTTTATTTATAATCGTAATAGGGTTACATAATATAATAAGTTTTTGCTTTCTAGACGTACTTTTCAATTTCAATTCAAAAGCTTCTCTTTCGACTCAATTCGAATAGGGTATGCATATTTACATTGACACATCATGATATTTGTGTGTTTTTTTTTTTTTTAATTTTAAAACATTAAAATCAGTTGATATTGTTAACAAGCGTTCGATTTATTACAAACAGTTGAAAAACTAAGTGATTATAAATAACATAACAAAAACAAAAGGTATGTATGTAACGCGAATTTATATTATAAATACATTTAAATAAATTTTTATTTTTTTATTTGTATCGAAGCTAAAAAAAAAGCTAAGCTTAAATTTGTGAATATCTTTTTTTTTTGTCTAATATTTAAAGCGGGAAAGTGCACAAACCTAAAGGAATTTCAAAAGACTTGAAATATTAAAAAGAATTGCTAAAATAAAAATATCGAGGAGCTTAATTTAACAAGGAGCGATCAATGGAAATGTCCTCGTGTGCTAGCAAAACCGCAATAAGTAGGCAAAATTCGATTGAAACTTGCAGCAGTTGCGTTGCAAATTAGGGATGAAGCTGTCAAAACTGTCCTACCAACAAGTGCACGGCTTGTGCTGTACCTTGTACTCATTTGGCAGAGTTGTGCCTTGTTTTACATATTTTCTAAGCGTTGCTCAAATTTTTGTTCTTTTTGCTGGGGTGACAGACAGTTCCGTTTCATAAAATAAAAAACAAATAAAACACCGTGGCACCTAAAAACGCCGTAGCCAAAAAGAAAACAGCTCTTAATGACGATGGCTGATGCAAATGCAGGCTATGGTTGAATGAAATGAGATCTGGGTATATTCTCTGGAGGAACAGACAATTTTAAACTTGTGTAGGTAAATTGAGAAGAAAATTATTGTAGAAATCCTTCGAGCAGTATGAAAGCAAATGTAAAGCAAAGCTAAATTTGTCGTTAAAACGCAATAACCTCAGTGTTTATAATCAGACAAAAGCTTGTCTGATGTAAAGCTCGCCATTTGATGATTACAAATTTGAGGACCATCGCTGTGTCCAAGCGACATTTAAATGATGGTCTATCTGGTATACTTCCGGTTTTAGAGATACAACACTTTTTGAGCGGAAAGGCGACTGGGAATGGAATTACATCTGACATAAAACTTAATAAAAGTGTCTCAATTGAGGTCGGGTAGAGGCGTCAGGCAGCACCAAAACAAGGTACTACTTTCTTTATCGACAGCCAGCCAGACAGCAATAAAAGCCTTAAGCTTGTGAAATGCTGTTGTTGCTGACTCGATGTTCTTGGTACTCAGAATTACTCTGTAAAGGGTTGGCATTGGGAGAAAAAAAAAACTATTTCGGGACAGGGTAACTGAAAAAGACGAAGGAAATCAATGAATGTATATGCAGACATATTCACAGCCATTCTATTCGCTTTGATTTAGAGCTTAAATGTAGCCTTCTTAAAGAAGTGCCAGAATGAGTTTTATAGCTACTGTCACCGAAATTTCCTTTTGTAATGAACGACTGTTATATACTTTGGCAAATCCTCCAATCGAGTCGTCCGGTCCTAATATACTTGAACTCAAAAACGCTGAGGAAAAAAAAAATCGAAAGTCAGCATGGTAAGGAAAAGGGACATTTCGAGTGCAGCAGAAGCACACCACTGATGAAAATCTTTTATGAAAATGAAACAGAGTAAATATGAAACGGAAAGGTAGCATCTTATAAAATACACCGACAGCAGTCAAACGGTGTCAGATTTCGGAAGACTCCATAATTTTTGTGGCTATTTTCAAAAGCAAGGAATTAAGGTATACAAACGAAGCTTGGAGTGATTGTGGTGATGAGGATTAGCGTGATGGGTCAGGTTCGTTAGGTGATTGGTAGTTGGTAAGGTGTATCATGTATCATAGCCTGTTCAATTAAAGCAGGTGAAGAAGTTTGAGTACATAAATGAGATCAGTTGATTTATCTAAGCCAGGTCAAAGCTATTCGCAAGTTGGCTTTTATACCTATGGTCATGAGCTTTTGATTTATAATAAATGAAAGAATGCGATAGCGTATACAAGCGAAAATGAGATGGCATCGTTAGATTGGTAGTATAGGTGTACGGATATAAAGTACTCAATCTCGATAGCTAGTTCTCCGGACGGAGCGGTCCACGTGCCAGTGGTTTGGTTAAAACGCATCTTCGCAACTCGGATTCCAAAACTGCTGTGGAACACGTTTTATCGGACAGGCGTCTTATAGGTACAGCTAGGATAAGATGTTTAGATCGAGTCCGAAATATTTGTGTATATTTGATGGAGGAAGATTACTAGAGAGTATGGATAAGTGGGACATTGAAAATTAACCAAAAAGTAATGAATGAGAGCAATTGCAAAGCGAACAGAATATGAGTTCAAAGTACAGAACAAGCAGTGAGGGATCAGGGTAAGACGGATCGCAATATGTCCACTGATGAGATGACCATTGCGCGACAGAAAACGACACCTCAATATTTTCTTAGTTGACACAGTGCAGGGAAAATTTTTTTTTAAATTTAAAGCAGAATCGAATGTTTAACAAAACAAAAACAAAAATAGACGCAAGAAAAAAATTATAAATAAAAAAATTAGTTTTAAATTGAAATTAAATTAAATTATTTCAATTACATTTAAGGACTCAATATTTATGAGAAAAGAAATTCTTACAATTTTCGTAGTGTCATTTATAAATGTACCTACCCTATCCTGGTAATCTATAACTGCCTCAGTTGCATGCCAAACTGATTTCCACTGCCAAACTACAAACCACTGTTTAATTTTTATGTGCGATAATATAAGTGTGAATATAATCATTTATAAGTATATAGTATGTGTGTGTAATATACAGATGTATCGTGGCAATGGAAGTGGGTAGTAATTTGTCCTTCACTGTAATTTCTATTTTTGGCTTATTGCGCATGAACAGAGGGTAGAAGTAGATGTAACTGCTGCCATTTTAATTGATAAAGTCACCCTCCAACGAGTATAGCGCAAGAGTTATAAACTTGAGTTTGATCTACCAATGCCATGATACATCTGTACTTGTAACAGTTTAATTTTTTTAAGATATCGGTTATTTTTTATTTTTGGTTAGATAATATATTTGGATAAAAGTAAAACCTCAATTGGGTTTTTTCTGCAATGCGTGATGAATTACTCTTGGAACTGCATCGGATCCCTGCCACTTCCGTAAAAGAAACGAGCTATTTCCTCGTCAGTTGGCTTATAATGAATACAACCTCTCGGCTTAATGTAAGGCATTAATGATATTGATGTTGAGTTCTTGGATGCCTGAGTGAAAAGGTACTTATTCAAGCACCTACCCTGCTCGCAAAGAACGTTAAGTTGATGCATCAAATAAATTCGATCAAAGTCCCTGGGACCATAGTTTTCGCGAATGCGGATAGCCCCGCTTCTCTCCCGCGGGTTGACAATAACTGTAGTGGGTGCTACAGTATCCTATGAAATAAAGCAGTTAAAGTGTGAGCACATTACCTAAGTAATTTAGTTGCAAGTAATTCATATTAGACTAGGACTATGCCAGAGGCTTACCTCCGTTTTATAACATGGTACAATGAAGCTGATGATGCGTGTTAACATCTCCATATCCTCTGAGGATGCCGATGGATCAATACTATAAAAAAAAATTTTACGATATTTGCAAGTCAAAAGAAAAGAAAAAGGAAAAAGAAACATTTAAAAAAAAACGTACACTAGAGAGGCGCCGGCTGCCTCTTCAGATTCAGTCTGAATTTCTTAATTCTTGTCAGTTAGACTTATGTAGAGCATCGAAATCTTCAACAACTATGGTTGGGATTTTATTATAATTCATTTTGGGAGGGAATCTATAGAGGAACTATAAATTTGAGAAAATTATGATGTACTTGGGCATAAAAATGCTGTGCAGACGAATCACTTGATTCAAATCAACCAACTCTTGGTTAAAAACTACCAAGAAACACTGTGAATGTAGCTCCTACAGAGTTAGTGGGTTAAAAATAACCGGGGAAACTCGGTTAAATTGACCGAGAAAACTCGGTTAAAAATAGCCGATTTATCCAAATTTTCTCGGTCGTAAATAACAAACCAACTCTGTTGAATTTAAGCAACTTCGTTTGGTTGATAATAACCTTGAAACTTTTTTTTTTTTAACAGTTTGCATTTAACCTTTACATCCTGGCAGTTTTTAACAAGGAATAAAAGTATATTTGCAACAGAGACTTGGTTAATTTTATCCTATTTTTCATAGCGCGTTACTATTAACAATAACAAAAATAGCAAGGCAATAGCTATCATACAGCAATGAACAGAAAAGAAAAAAATAAATGCCGGCTTTTGAAAAAATAAACAAAATAGTTGACATTAACAACAGCGTAACAATTTCTCAAGTAAGAAGACAATGTTGAAGAAGTATTTGAATTTACATAAATGAATGACTCAGCAACACTTATCAAGTACCATCGTTATTTACCTAAGCACATAAAATGAATTACATTACTTTAAGCACGCAGTCAGTCGTCAAATAAAATTATAACGTTAAAGACTTCATCTGAGTTGGATTTGTTCCTAATAGTCTTCTGGTTTGGCATTATTTGTAACAGACAACAAGTTTACAAGACCACAATGTGCAATAGATGCATTACTTACGGTGTTTGAATTGGTCTGGTTGACGAGTGAACGATTTGATGCTGAAGTGTTTTCACCTTCAAAAAGATTTGCAGGACAACAGCAGGTAACTAGAAAGATTGAAAAATTATTAAACCATGAAGGGCTTTTTAAACATTGCAATTGCTTGTTGGAAAGAAAATAGAATATTAGGGTCGAACCTAATCCTGGCAGTTGTTCAAAGTGACAACTAGATTGTATAAAACTTAATAAAAAAAAACCCACAATACCGGAAATAATTTAAACTAAAAATGTTGCATCGAGTTAGAAAAAGTTAACTCAAAACAGTCACTAAAATATCGGTCTGATTCTGCTTTCGATATCAGGAAACAGGGCTCTGACAATGCAGAAACAAATCGCTTTAAATTCCCTCAGAGTGTTTTCTTTGAGCTCTCATTTCAAACGATCGAGCTCATAAGTCAGAGACTTTGCCTCAGATTTGAAGAGATTATGTCATAGCATGTAATTCGATTGCATTTCATTGGCATTTAATTCAAAATTAGTTAACAATGGGTAAGAGATTGCACTTCAATTAAGTAAGTTTATATTTGAAATATAAATCAAAGGGTAACAACTTTTGTGGGACAACCCTTCACAACTCTTGTTAGGAAGGTGAAGTCGAATTCCAATAAAAAAGGTAGTGGAGAGAACAATAACTTTTTGTCAAAAGTTAATTTAAATTTAAAGTACTTTGAACTGTTCAAATTTAATTCAACTTTGAACTGTTCAAATTGAATTCAACTTTAATCTGTTCAAATTTAATTCAATTTTGAACTGTTCCAATCTAATTAAACTTTAATTCAACTTCGAACTGTTCAAATTTAATTCAACTTTAAACTGTTCCAATTTAAATTAACTTTAAACTGTTCAAATTTAATTCAACTTTGAACAGAATATACCTACAATATATTAATATTATAATTAATTTATAAATAATAATGCTTAAAAATTGTCTGCAGAAAAACAAAACAAAAATGTACACTCTCCTTCGTCCTTGAATAGGCAAAAACTCCTTGAAAAGTATTTTCGAGCTGCAAAAATCGTTTACAAAATCATTTTACATGCATCATGGACAAAGAAGAACATATTCAGACAAAGGGTAATTCAAATAAAAATGACACATAATAAATAGCTGGCACAACAGGACCTTTAGGACCGTAGGCTTCTCACAACCATTAGTATTAGTGGGATTTTTTTTTATATTTGGGACGAATGGAAGGGATCTACAATTTTATGCCAATTCCAAACGAGAGTATAACTGTCTTTCATGACAAAATACTAGGAAATGTTCTTGCTGCTTACTGGCCTCAGGTGCCAGGATAAATGCCTGAACTGCAAATCGATTTCAAGTAACATAGACAAATTGTTGCTGAATAATCATGCAATTTTACCAACTTAACCTTGAACAGAAATTCTCAAATAATGGCAAGATAACTTTGTTTTAGATCAGGTAAGTGGGTCAGCGAGGCAGAAGAAACCTGTGCCGCCACACTTACCAACGTAGATCCCTTATGCCCTTCGGGTTTTTACACCCCCTTACTATGGAAACATTTGAAATGCTACCGGTTTTGGCCAGCCATCTCGATGATGTTACAAATTTATGCAAGCTTTTTGTAGACCTGTTTAAGAGCCACCCTTATAATTAATTAGCATTTATTAAATTAGATGGAACGAGTTGAATTTTCAACCAGAATAACACATCCTTTGTATATGAACTTTTTGCACCGCTATGCGTTTGCTGAATGCCAAACCTAATTAGTTCACGGTTTTGATACTGTTCACTACCCCCTTGAGATGGGTATTGTTGCTATTCCATGTCCGAAATCAATCCGTAACGCTCTGTCACTAAACACAGAAAGGACATTCTCCAGCGACTTAAATTCGTTACATACTTACAAATAACAAAAATACCTGTTAAAAGGATTGAACAGACACACAGGAGATGCCCTTTATAACATACGTGCCTGAGGGGTACCAAAAACCCTTATGATGGTTGCAGCACGTGTTGAAGCACAAACCGGATATACAAAGAAGATTTTCTGTCTACTGTCCTTGTGCTTGATTTTAAATACTGAGTGGTTGCAAATAAAACAAGGCAAGATCGAAGGAAACACCGGACACCGCATTGAGAGTGTGGTTTGGTTTGTGATGGGGTGAAACTATATGGTACTTTAAGAGTAACGACACGAGGACCTTGGGATACCATTGAGTTGATGGGACGGAACGCAATTAAATATTATTTCATCAGTACCCTAATAATGCGGATGTGGCGGTAGTCCTGCGAAAGACATAACAGCATTTGGCGGTCACGTATTAGTTGAACCTCTTGTTTGGACATATTTTTTGTTAAATACATACCCAGACGTTCTGCTATTAACTGGGACTTTGTCACAAGGATATGGATATATTACTGACCAAATATTTATTTCGAGTAACATTACACATAGCTATAACCTTTGGCACATACTGAACGATACACTGAACGAAACTGGTGCCTTTGCAGCACTTTTAAGTCCAGTAAAGAACATAATCGCCCGTCGATGCATAAAATACGTTTTGAATGGCATGGGCAGTTTTTATTCTGAAAAAAATTCAATGGACCCTTGAGAAGAATTTTTAATCTTTGTCCTTGAATTCTTCTTTTTTTTTATTCTTTTAATAGTATATAAACCAGTTCTCAGTCATGGGATTTTTTTTAAATCTAATTTCACAGGCAGAAGAGCTACGGCGATGGGAGGAAGAAACATTGATGCTAATTAGGTCGGCAGCAGAGGGGACGTATATGGAAAGTTCTGGTTTGCTGGATCTCGGCAAATGAAGTGAGGCGACTGGTTAAGTAATTGGTAGATAATGCATGTCTTTGTAGTCGCTCCTCGGGAAATGAAAAATAAAGCACACGACTGACCCAGTCGTGCACTTTCTCGTTCATAAAAAGTTTGGTTGGTTGTTTTCTTATTTAATTTAGTAGGAAGGTAAAAATCTGAAAATACGGTGCCTAAAATATATAGGAAAATGAATAATGTTAAATAAAATTCAAAACAAGTTCTGGTTCGAGAGTTATAATTGCCGACTCTACTATTTTATAAGCTTTTTCACTTTACAGGAGTTTGAGTACAAGGCAAAGTATAGCAGGAGTTTCTGTTAATATATTAGCAATGCTGGTTTAAGGTGTCTATGATTGGAAGCAGGGCTCGTGAAAGACCGATATCTTTACATAGATATAGGTATGTGTAAGAATTCAGAGATTTGTTTCTGAATTTGCACTATCCCGATGGACGTATGTGGTGTGCAAATGAAGTGTGAGTTTCTGATTGTGTAAACTTCATTGTTGACATTATTTTTAGGTGCAAATATAATAAGGTTGAAAAAAGAGGAAGCGGATTTTTTATTTATTTATTTTTTATTGCAATTTTATTAGAAGTGGGATATTAAGAATCTTAACACCATTCGGTATGTGAATACAGATCGCGACTTGTGCAGTAATTTTGTAGAAATTATTGATAATCTGATTTATTGGAACTTTTTGAGAAAAACTAAGTAGGGTGATGGCACGTAAGTTCAGCCCTCTCCAGTAGTCAGTCTCTAGCACACAAAGTACAGCGCAGTAGTAAATACCTTTGTCTTACTTCTAAACAAAAAATACCACTCTCTTGCCTAACAGGTCTTACTTCGAGCGTAAAAAATATTAATCTGCGTACAGTTTCCATAAGTGTAGGATACGAGTGATTTACAAAAAAAAAATAGTGGAAGTGAATTTGTAAAAGTGATATAATATCGAATATATTAAAGTTATGTGCGTATAATGATTATTATTATGATATTAACACTTTATTTATCTTGTTTCTTAACTTAAAATGTTAAAATTGTTTTTTGTTAAATAATTAAGAGGGGGGGCTGACCTTACCAGACATTATTTGTATGATTATCCTAGGCTCAGCCCCCCCGGCTGACTACTGAGGACTACCTTTATTTATTTTTTTCATAACTGAGTATGCAAAATGAATGGAAATTTAATTCTCTCTTTTCTTGCAAAAAAATCGAAATATTGTCTTTGTTTTCCAGTAGTCAGCCCCCTGTTCACATAATAAAGAAATGGGTGGCTGACTATAAAAGACAAGTTTTCTAAGCTCAGCCGTATGTTAAAAATGAACAATTTGTGGTGGTTAACAATTTCAAAATGTATTTAATTCAGGTATTTTCAAAAATTGATGTTTTTATTCAAACAAATAAACTTCCCATTCATTAATTTCTTGATGAGGCACTAGATGAAGCCTTAAATAACACATGAACAAATAAATGGTCAATAAAAAAAGCTAGTCGTAAGTTCGGAGTCCCTAGAGGCAATCTTCAAGACCGTTCGAAAATGTTTTAGATGAAAAACAAATTGGTTTTTATACCTATCTTTTGTTTTAACCAGCTTAAATTTGTAATCTTAAAACTCCTGAAATGAAATACAGTTCAATGCCAGCCCAGCTTTCAAAAAACACCTTACAGCAGTACAACTTTTTATATAATGTTTTATTATTTATCATTACTTCTAAAAATATCTTATCTAGGTACCTTATAATCACATAATAAAGTATGAATAATTTTTGATGTTTTTAAAAAATCCTTAATCACTTTGCCTATATGAAGAATTTGAATGTCAACTTTCTTTGCAGAAATTCAAACTGCGTATAATTTTTTTCTTAAATTTAAATTTAAAAGCTTCATTTCGGCAGTATAAAAAGACAGCCGAAATGTTGTTTATTTTATACATAATTGTTTCAACCAGCGACTAGGTAAGAAGTCCGAATTCTCTAAGGCCTAGGAGGTTCTCAGCGATTGCCTTTAGGCTGTAACTAATTCTTTGGCGGACAGACAAGGCTATTTCCTCAGACTTTCTCTAAAGGATTAATAACAGCGATGAAATAAAGAAATTTAGTTTTTTCTTTTGTACTACCAAGCGACTAGTTTCATTTCAAATAAATATAAAATCGTTTTAAAATAGAATAAAATACGAGTACCCACGACCTCTTTTATTCTCTGACAAGGAAGAAATTCAAGGCTACAACCTTTACTATCCAGTGCCCATGTTCTGTAATTATCACATCGATATATTTATCACAAAAACGATATGAATTGAAAGAAAATGCTTAAAAAGTATCGATGCGAAAATATATTTATTTAACTCAGGAGCATTTTCCTTGAATTCATATCGTTTTGTGATAAATATATCGATGTGATAATTACAGAACATGGGCACAGATTTGTTTCCAAAATCAGCCAAATCTGCTCGCGCCAAACCACCTCGCAGTATTTTATTCGTGACATGGAAAGAAATTTTGAATAAAAAAGCACAAGTAAAAACAAAACTTAGAATATTGAACTTAGGAAACGAAATCTAAAAATACCAACTCAAATGGTGCAGTTTTGAGATAAATATAACTGTAC
Organism: Cheilosia impressa; assembly: GCA_948293265.1. Classification (NCBI taxonomy): domain Eukaryota; kingdom Metazoa; phylum Arthropoda; class Insecta; order Diptera; family Syrphidae; genus Cheilosia; species Cheilosia impressa. Next base: position 4,751,600 of record OX411885.1, on the reverse strand, counting down.
CCATATGACTGAAATAAATGTTCCTTTTGTATTTTTACTATTAAATTCGTGACTTTCTTTTAAAATTTGTAAAAGTTTCTTAGCTTAATGTTTTTTGCTGTTAAAACGATGAAAATGTAGAAATGGTAATTGGGGCTGACTACTGGATGCTTGCGTGGCCGACTACTGGAGCTGAGGGGGCTGACTACTCCCAAACCATACCCTTTTCACTTATTTTCTAAATAATTTGCATTAGGTGGCTCATATCCTTAATAAGCTTAGTATTTTCGAATCTACAGACGACTCCAAACATTTATAAAAACCAAATACTTGATTAAATAATTGAAGAATGGATTTTTAAGGACCAATCAAACTCAAAAAAAAAGTTAAAGGGCTGACTACTGGTGCCATCATCCTACGAGATCTTATTTGGAATACTTATATTATCGTTGATATGTATTTTTATCAAAATTGTTAGAGCGGTTTTTGTAAAATTTGGCAGACAAAACAGCACCAAATATTACAATGTTAAGTTTGGAAACTACTATTGCTTAAATATTTAGCTGAAAAGCGAGTAGATACAAGTTATTGTTTGGAAGGTTTTCGAGATATGAGAAGTTTTTAAAATTAGCGTGTTCTGTGATTGGGAATGAAAATTAAGGACGCAATAATTTTGAAAGCATCAATTTTACTATAAGTTTGCATTTTAATCAAAATCGTTATTGCTATTTTTAGGTATACTAAAGAAAACAAAATTAAAAAAAAAAGACTTTTTTCAAAATGTCCATTTCCAATCCAATCCATTAAGAAAAACTGATTATAAACACTAAGTTCGAAATGTCAATATTACCTTAGAAATGAGGTTTTTGCTTACAATCGTATGGACCGTTTTCGAGATATGTCCAAATTAAAAAAGTACCGTTGTTCGATTTTTCAGCCAAAAATATAGTATGCACTCATGTTCACCTCACCGACTTAGACTTAAATATCAATTTTGGTTGAAATCGTTAGAGCCATTTTCGAACAAATCAAACTGGTATGAAACTGGGAAGTGCAAAGTTACCATGCAAAAAAAAACGGCCCCAACTGTAAGCCCCCAAACTATAAATACGAATTTAAACGAAATCAGACATACAGACAGACGGACAGAATTTAGCGAACCAATTTTTGAGTTCTTCTATCATAGCAATGTCAGAAGTGATTAACATCTCATGTTCTTATTACGTAACCGAGAATGTTAAAAACTTTCGCATTTCTAAAGCTATGTTACGGTTGCGTGAAAAAGAGAAAAAGTCTTGGTTGATTTACCCGACCAAGAGGTAAGGCAGAATGAAGAAGCCCACTATGGCATCATAAAAAAGGAGCACCATTCAATAAGTCCAATCACAAATATAAGCGACAGAGTGATGGACTGTTAACCGATGATGGCGATCAATATTCCGCCGGCTGGTAAGGCAAAGAGGGCCCATGCCACTCAACACATGCGGTACAAGCTACAGCACCATCCAACCGAGCTGCATGATGTGAAGGGCAATATGTATTAAATGGCACCAATACTCCTTTCCATCTGCACTAAACGGAAGACTTATCCAAGCCACTTTAAAGGATGCTATGCACTAAAATCGATAAGTAAAACAATATTACCAGAACGAAATGATTCAGCGCGACTTTTTTTTCTGTTTTATTTTTACGGAAGATCAAACGTTGAGCTGTTCATACGCCATCAATAGAACGTGCATGAGCTGGCCGCTGCTGACCCCTAGGCCGTGTAACATTCATGTTTCATATTCATTTCAAAAGAAATCCTTTTGCGAATGTGTCAGTGCCAGCGAGATATGCCGACGCATTTTTAAAGGATTACAGCTATGGTAACAGGAAAAGCAGGAGCAATGTGATTTGTACATCCAACAAAAAAAATAGTAGATACCTAACGGTCAGCTATCGAAGCTTCGCCCGCTGGCGCCCTGACATTCTCCCTCGATTTCTCCAACGTAAACAAATGTCAAAGGCAATGGGGCAATGCATGCTGGCTAAGCTGCATTTGCCACTGGCTAAGTAATTAATTTCGCAATATACCGGCAAATGACATTTTTAATAACTGCCTAAGTCAGTTTTGAATGTGTATAGGCAAAAAGAATGATGTAAGTTAGGTGGTACTTTCGGGGCACGCATTTTGGAAGCCCCAATCAATATAGGTACACAGCTTCGTCCTTCGGGGAATGATTTTAATTTGAGTTTGTTAATATAAAAATGCTCCTTAAAAAAAATACAAAATCTGGATAAAGCCGTGATAACTTCTGAAGCTTCTGGCGCCAGTGGACGGAGATTGTCTGTCGCAGGCATGCAGAAGTTCTGTCGCACGCACAATACTAAATGAAGCCTAGCTTCTCACGAACATTCGTTTTGGGTGAGTTTTTATTTTGGCGACGAATCGAAGAGACCTACAATTTTATGCCGAGTCCGAGCAGGTGAGTTGCGAGGCTCTTTCAGGACTAGGATGTTTGTCAGGCGAAGCGCAGTAATTTGTGGTTCTCTTAGGATCGATTTTGAGACTCTTTGCTTAGCAAACTAAATACCGCGCCTGCTACCTGTAGAAAACAAAAAAAAATTGTGTTGGTTCAGTATCCCTCTAAGCCCGTGACTCCTTTTCCATTCTTATTGTTGAATGTTGCTCTGTGATTTAGTTATCATTATCATCGAGGGCGATTGTCAATTGAGAAGCCGAGTAAGACAGATCCTGATAAACTGCATCATATGCAATGCAAAAATAGTGCATAACCACAAAAAAAAATAAAACACAAGCATCCTCGATCCTGGTGAGAAGAAAAGAGCAAAATATTGCCCGTCAGTCGAATTCAAAGCAAACAGCGTGCGTGTTTTGCTAGCGCTTGTTGTTTGTTTGTAGCTATGCAAAGCACCTTTTGGCTGGCTTACAAAAAAATGCAAAAGGAATTACAAATATAATTTGAAAATATGTGGGCAGCGAACGTCTGACAAACATTCGGTAGCATAACAGCCATGAAAGAGCTTCTCAAATAGCCGGTTGGCATAAAACTGTAGATCCCTTCCATTCGTCCCAAAAATTAAAAGTTACACAAAACTAATGGTTGTGAAGACGCCGCTTCAAGTAAAAATAATACAACAGAGTTGGTACAACGCCAGGACATGTTACTATAATTAATCAGATGCTGCTGATAGTTTTGAGTTCACTGCGTAACGATTTTCTATTTGATTTCCCGGTATTTTGATAATAGATAACAAATTTTCACAGAGTACTTTTAAAAGCAACAAGGAAACGCACAAAGTCGCACTTTAAATAAATCACTCAATTACCAATTCGCAATCACTGTGCCTATATTGATCTAATTAACTTCTCGAAATGTCCTTTGGAATTTTTTTTCGCTTGGAAAGAGAACAACTTGCACTGACAACGGAATGAAATCAATTGAAATGCCAGCTTGTAGCCGTCGGTATCTCGTTCGTTTTATTTCCCAGTGAAATTGCTTTGCTACATAATAATTTGATACAAAACACTTAATTGTATTATCGAAATATATACAACTGTTAAAATGACTCAACAACAAAGTGCTCGAATATTTGTTTTTTAAATGCATCCAAGCGATTTGTAGGTAAGTAGTTTTTGTTAATTGAAACAGCGCCTACCGACGTTAACAATCAAACAGAGGCTAACAAAATCGAAACCGAGTAAAAGGGCGAAATTGTTTATATATTCAAGATAATTAAATTTAATTATTTTCGTTCTTTTCAACTGTCGTTTCGTTTCGCGAAATGAGTTATTGATTTATGAAAATTGTTTTTGATTTCAAATATATAGATAAAAAGCCCTTGAACTATTCAAGAAACAAAAAATTCGATTGGAAGAAAAGAATTCCTTGGGCAAAACACCTTTCATATTTAATTTTATTTTAAAATGAAAATCTTAAAAATCTTTCACTTTCGCTGCCTTAAACACAAAATATTCGTTTGATTTTTTTTTTGTTGGGAAGACCCTGCAGAGGTGCAATTTGTTTTCCAATAATGTTGTGTCAAGGACAGATCAGTTTAGTGGTAGAATCTCCACCACTCGGCGAACTCTTGTAAGAAAAAATTGGCTTGGGCCATAACCGTGCTGTATGTCCTTGTTTTAAGAAACTCCTAATAGCAGTTTGGAAAACATTTTTTTCTGTAAACCTTCTGAACGACGCCAGCCTTTTGAGTCTCGCAGTTCATAGTAAATGAGAAATTTCGCGAAATCAAGTGGGAGCAATTGGTGCGCCTTCGCATCGATTAATCATTTTCTTCGGTGTGGTGGGAATCAAGTTTTATAATTATTGTCGGGTTGGGAATAAAATAGATTAATTTATGGAAATTTTTTTTCATAACTATTATTACGACGAATATGCCAATAAGTAGTTTTACAAATTTATCGTTTCAAATAAAGTAGTAGGAAGCTTTGAACATTTTTCGTGGACGGACAAATAAAGTCACCGTCAATGTAGATAACAATCCATTTGACAAATAACAAATCCAGTCACTTATTGAAGACACCACAAAAAATAAAAGATAAATCCTTAAACATTTGAACAGCACAATCGAAGGAAAAAAACGTATTCATCTACTTACTCTTGCACTAAACACTATGTCCTCTGACAATTTAACACACAAATAATTACGAACTTGCACGGACTACAACTCACAAGCGATATGCTCGAAGGAAACTGCAATACTGACTACTAGCTGGATTTAGTTGTTAGATTTTCGCATCTCTTTCGTGTTGGCTGTCAGCGAATTCGCCTGCTATGTGGATACTCGGAACAATACACTTAATTGTATGTAGGCGACCAATAGAATTTTAATTACTCACGACGGCCATAGAGAGGACAACACAAATTATTTACCCGCAACTGTTATGCTTACAGTTACAAGTCGTGCATAAAAAAAGAGCACCTCCCGATAGCGCATGTACATCCGCATATACAAGCAAATAAAAGACTGTGTGGGAGCGGGTATTTCTGCAGTTATTTACTTTAACAAGACAAGTGTTTCCTCTCACAGCGAAAATTGATTGATTACGGAAAATGGTTTCTCAGAAACACACGTACACGTACACGTCTGTGTGTACCTATATTCGTAGCGCGATACTTCCTATAATAAGCATTTTTTTATTTCGACACCTTTCATATAAACCTACCCAAACTATTTAGTGGGAAGGTTAAAAATTATTATTGGTAAGGCCCTGAATTTTCCAAAGATCCTATGGACAAGTCTACATCCTTGCTTGTTTGTCACTGTTCGGGGAGATGGTAAGGGAATATAACCACAACGGGCCTTCTAAAGGGTGTCCCATAATTCACGCAAAATTTTAATTTTTCGCCATTTAAAAGTGCAGTGATGCCAACGCAAAAATAGACAACAATGTGACAGCTGGCAGTTCGGGGTTAGTAAAAATGGAGCAATATTTTAAAAGTAATGAAGGTTTCTCAGCTACAGTCCGCAATTTACGTTCAAAATATGGCCGTCATATGACCATCAACTGTGAAGAGAATAATTGAAAATTCCATGGTGACTGGATCGATTAGTGATCTAAAACACTCTGGTTGTTCTGTCACAAGTTGCTTAACAGAAAACATCGAAGCAGTTCGCGAGAGTACCTATTGCTGACAGTCCAGGAACATCAATTCGGCATTTCGAGAAGCTTTCTACAGCGGATTGTCACGATAGACTTGAAATTTTATGCTTACAAAGTTCAATTGACTCAAGAACTGAAGACTGCTGACCATGCAGCGCGAAGAGAGTTGGTTGAAAGGATGTTGGAACAACAACAAGTGGGTGCTGATTTTTCGAACAAAATCATCTTTAATGATGAAGCTTATTTTCATTTTGATGGTTTTCGATTTACCGCCATTGGACTTTTTTCTTTTTGGTTTTTTGAAGTCAAAGGTCGATTGAAACAAGCCCACGACCACTAAAGCCTTGAAAGAGGCAATTGGAAGGTGTATCAATAAAATTCAGCCACATTTATGCAAAACAGTCTTACAAAATTTCAATAAAAGAGTAAGTACTTGCCAGCAGAGCCGTGGGGGCCGATGTGCTATTCCACACATAACCCCAATCTGCATACTCAATGAATCAATAAAAAATGTAAGCTTTCTTATTAAAAATCTGTATTTTCTATCAAAATTACATTTTGCGTGAGTAATGGGACACCCTTTACGAACAGTCCTTTCCAACTGTCAGCTTAAATATTTTACAGGTTACAGTAGATATCTTTGTATTGATAAACTCGCCTTGGTGACCTCGTAAAATGTTACTTGCATATACGAAAAATGATTATTAGTAGGTAACTAAAGCCCCGTCAGAGGGTAGGTATTACCCAAATAGCCAACGAATCCGTATTCGTCCCGAACAAACTCACAACAGGTTATCCATTATTTACTGTGTCTATCTCTATCCAACAGGTAGGTGGGAGAATTTCACGAGCAATCTACACCAAATCCACATTTCTGTCTATTCCACCTCGACTGCCTGTCATACATTTAGTTATGTACTTCAGTACCAGGCGAGTTATATAACTAAAGCAAACATTTGCCGGAAGTAAGCTTCACTGTCTGGGATACTAATTTATTATTCCATTCCTTCTGAAATCGCTTCGACCAATGGAAGCATGAAATGAATTTGTTTGAAATCTGTGACTCCCGCAGGTAAATATACCTATGTATATCCATTTGAAGGAGGAGTGTCAGTCGCTGAACGATTCACCATGGAAATAGACAAATTGTGACGGATTGTAAAGCGTATTTCATTAGCGGATTGACTACTTCAAACTTTCAGTGTGAACGCACCCATAAACCGATTACTAAACTGTCAATGTCAAAATATTTAGCAAAATCAACATTTTCATCATGCCGAGGTACACGAAGGAGCAACTTTTAAAAATAATTAAAATTTGCTAACGAAATTTCGAGTCGGTGGTCGCATTTTTAAGAGCGTTAACGCCAATTTTCGGCCGTAATGCCCAGTAGACAAGCAATTCATAGTCTAAGGAAAAAAATTTGAGTCAGAATATTCGCTGCTTGATGTTGCCGGGATAATGAGTCTACATTTTGCCTGAAGCGTGGAAAATATTGCTTTCGTAGAGGCGTCCGTCGCAAACGAACCGAAACAGTCAATTTCACGGCCGGCGTTCTCAAGAATTGGAGCTCTCCCAGACCACATTATGGCGAATTTTGCTCAAGGATCTTGGCCTACACCCTTACTAGATCAAGCTGTCTCAAGATCTAAAGCCACTTGATCATATGAATCGACGTACGTTCTCGAATTGGGCTCTGGACATGATGGAAGAAAATGAGCAATTGCAGGAATTGGACATCAGTGACATGTGGTTCCCACAAATGGTATTATTTCGAGAAACGGACCCACCGCGCCTCTACCTATAGACTATGTTTTATGGGGCTACTTAAATCATTGGTATATGCCTAAAAGCCGGCGACGCACGTTAGAGGAGCTCAGAGCGAGAAATAGCCGCTGTATCGCTCGAAATGTGCGGCCGAGTCATCGAAAATTGGGTTCAACGTATCGACCGCTGCATACGTTCGTTCTCGTGGTGGACCTAAGTCGAATTCAATTTATAATTTATTAATTTTTTTGAGATATGTCAAGTAGGCTGCAGTTTATTCAAGAAAGAAGTTGTCAAGTCTTTAATGAAAGACCCTTTATGTATATATTTATGTTGCCGACTTTTAATTGAGTGCTCTGGGAGCACCAGTACAGATTACATAGTGGATTTACTTATGCTTTTTCAAACGGAACACAACCGATTCCTGTTTACTTGTTACCTTCATTCATTGCTTTATTTTATGTTTTTATTTTTTTATTAATAGATCGAACTATTCAATTTATGTACAGGTACTTACTTCCGAGGTTCTTAACAATTGCTCATCTTGCAAGACCTTAGGTGGGATTGGCTTTAAAGTAACACACAATTGAACACGAAAGTAAATCTGTCATATGCAATTGCTCCCTATAGTGGCCCTTCTTTCGGGTGTCCTGAAAGTCAACCAGGAGGCTTCCTAAATCCAGCTAGGAACTCAAAGGCTTACTTCTTACTTACTCAAAGGCAATACTTCCGCTTATGTGACCGACGAATTAAGATGGAATATTGTCTGTAGGTCCGGTGCTTATATTGTACCTACCTGTGACTACACCTCGGTATACCTACTGACGCTGATTGTGATGAACTCGCAGTTTGCTATAGTCTCTGCGCCACCAATTAAACGAATCGAGCGGTAGACAATGTTCTCAAAGACAACAAACGATGCTACAAAACAGCTGTCTTACAAGCTTGTAGTTGTAGTTGAAGGCTGTCTAAACATGACCCACATTCAAAATATATCTTCTTCAATTTATTTTATGAGACATATAGGACAAGGCTACCGAGTATCTGCTGTCATGGAAAATTGATGACCTTCGAGTAGGGGTACAAACCTGTTATTCTTCCTGAGGATGTGTAAAAGCCCATACATTTACAGCTTACGAGTGAGCATAGGCTGGTTTTCGTGCAGAACTGCAGTGTTACTACTTGTTGTCGATAAAATTCGCGAAGCTATGGATGCAAACTGTCCTTCATTTTTAACGTGACTGCAGTTTCAAAAGCTGCTCAATAAGTGCGAGTTTTCTTTGCTGACAGTCACAGTAACGTAACGGGTGGCAGTGGTAAATGAAAGGCCTTGCTTCTTTGGAGCATGTGTGTCAAAAGGTTCCATCATCAGGCAGATACTGTCTTACCTCTATGTGAACGAGCATTATGTCTGTTGTTACTTTATCAACTATTTTGTTTAAGTAAATATGAGAATATCTACATTCAAACCTAGGTAGATGATGGGAAAAATATGTCATATCCTGTGTCCTTTTCGGCCGTTTACTTTTGTATAAATGATTGTACTGTTTGTGTGGATTCTTATGGTGTTTGAACGGATTTTTATAGCCTAAGTTTTATGTGTCACTTTATGGACCGTACTAAAAGGACTCTGTTCTCAAACACAAGTGACTGACATTTTTAATTTTTCAAAACGTAATCACAATTTAGTTCATAAATTAGATTTGGCTTGCCACTAATTTCGGGTGAGTGCAGTTTTCAGTGTACTTCACACAAAAAATAATCACACTCCATATGGTGAAACTGTAATTGAGGTCACGTTTTACTGTCCTACAAGTCTATTCAATTTAACGAGTTGGATCTACAGATATTTAATTTTTTTTTATTGTGTTCTACTAAATTGAAGGAAACACTTCAGAAAAGAGCAGCAGCATCTTATGGTTGCATGGTACATTTAGTTGCTGTAGGGCGCTGCCTTTTTTATGTCTACACATGGCAGTGACGTTTGGTTGGTGTCGTGTTACGTGAGACCAGATTTTTATAGATATTCGAAAAACGCAGGGCAAAGTCTTTAACCAATTCTCGTGAGTTACTGCAGTCCTTGGTTAACTATGTACTTCTAACTGCAATTTCAAGTCGGTTTAGGGTCCGTTCAAGCAGTTCGCCTCCTTGGTTAGACTCGAAGATTCTAATGCCTGAGGCCCTTGTGCCTATTTGATTAAAATGGAATGCATCATTAGAATACACCGATAGTCCGTACTTACCCACATTCCTAATGCTCAGGGGATGAAGCGTGACGTTTAGATCCAAAAAGGGGGCTCCAAGCTGCCCACTATCAGATTACTTTATCATTGGTTTGGAACGTTGTTTTTTTAACTCTTAGGCTTTCACCATAGGTACCTACATAATGTTCCGTCACGAGTTTAAACAAAACAAGTACGGCCCCACAATTATTAACCTCCTCCTTTCATCGAGACAAGAACGTGTCGGCTGCTTCGCAGTTGCCGACATTCAAACACTGGGTTACGTCTTTCGACTTTTTTAAATTTATTTACAGTATTCGTTTAGAGTTATATACAAATTTAATTAATATATGTAAATTTACTTATATTAGAAATGACATATTTTTTTATTGTTGGAAAACAGATTTTGTTGTAACATTATGTTAATTGCTAAATGTTAAATAAAAAAGAATATGCTTAAAAAATACAGACAGCGGCATTTTTAATTGTTTTATAAATTTCGGACAGTAAGTTTAGAATTCCAACTTATATAAGGGTTAGTTTAATATGGTTAAGTAAAATAAGCCAGCTTGGACCATCAAATTAATTTAATTCACTAAGCGAAAATTGGAATCGCAAAAAAAAATTTTGTTTAAAAATAAGGAACAAAATTGTAGGATTTTAAATAATGACGAAGGAAAAAGTAAACAGTCAGTTCTCGATACCATTTCAGAAATGTTCTTACATCAGTTTCAATTTAAAATATTTACTATATAAAAATGGTAAAATAATATAAAGTTACTGCATAATTTAATACGGCGGCTTACGGATATGCAGAACATTTTTTATACAAACCCTAGCCTGAAACAAATATAAACGATTTTATTAATTAAGTTCACAAATAACCCGGTCAAAGAATAAAAGTAACAAAAACTGTTTCAAAGAAATGTTGGCCGAATAATTAAATTTCTGGTGGCAGCAGTTTATATTGTTAATGTACATATTGTTTTAATACATGGATTCGAGTACAGTTCAATATTTTGGAAGACAAATAATATTATAATAATAATAAGTTTGTATTGAGTTAAATAGAAGCACTTAAACCTATGTATTCAATAAATATTACTTTAATCAGGAAACTTGGTGTGACAATCTCATCTTAATATATATATATATATATACTTAAGCCTACATTCTTAAACAATTTGTTTACCTAAGTTCCGAATAATCTAATAGAAAATCCAGCTTTTATTTTACAAAAAAACCTTGGTGTTTGTGCGTTTTAAAGCAGCTATTCTTACCGTTTTTTGCATATTGTATTTACAAATTTGCTATGCGATGTAATACTTATTTATTCTTTTATATTAATATTTCAATTGAAAATCAAGAACTTCAAGTTGCCTCGAAGTCGACTACAGCTAGTTTTAATTGGAATGAATGTATGAAATGTCATCCGAATAATCTAATTGAAAATCCAGCTTTTATTTTACAAAAAAACGTTAGTGTTTGTGCGTTTTAAAGCAGCTATTCTTACCGTTTTTTGCATATTGTATTTACAAATTTGCTATGCGATGTAATATTTATTTATTCTTTTATATTAATATTCCAATTGAAAATCAAGAACTTCAAGTTGCCTCGAAGTCGACTACAGCTAGTTTTAATTGGAATGAATGTATGAAATGTCATCCGAATAATCTAATTGAAAATCCAGCTTTTATTTTACAGAAAAACCTTAGTGTTCTATGTTTTAAAGCAGCTATTTTTACCGTTTTTTGCATATTGTATTTACAAATTTTCTATGCGATGTAATATTTATTTATTCTTTTAAATTGATATTTCAATTGACAATCAAGAACTTCAAGTTACCTCGAAGTCGACTACAGCTACTTTGAATGGAATGAATGTATGAAATGTCTCCCGAATAATCTAATTGAAAGCCCAGCTTTTATTTTACAAAAAAACGTTAGTGTTTGTGCGTTTTAAAGCAGCTATTTTTACCGTTTTTTGCATATTGTATTTACAAATTTTCTATGCGATGTAATATTTATTTATTCTTTTAAATTAATATTTCAATTGACAATCAAGAACTTCAAGTTACCTCGAAGTCGACTACAGCTACTTTGAATGGAATGAATGCATGAAATGTGTTCCGAATAATCTAATTGAAAATCCAGCTTTTATTTTACAGAAAAACATTGGTGTTTGTGCGTTTTAAAGCAGCTATTCTTACCGTTTTTTTGCATATTGTATTTACAAATTTTCTATGCGATGTAATATATGTTTATTCTTTTATATTAATATTTTAGTTGACAATCAAGAACTTCAAGTTACCTCGAAGTCGACTACAGCTATTTTGAATGGAATGAATGTATGAAATGTGTTGCAATGAATAAGCCTGTTCAAAAACGTTATCGTTGCTCCTTTAATTGAATGGATTTATTGTATTGTGACAAGAGTTTTTCAAAATTTACAAGCTTAAGCCTAAGATTATTGAGTAAAAATCTTTTGCATTCTCTTTCCGCATAAGTCTTTTGACGGAATCTTTGTGTAAATGTTCTTGAGCACGTGAAAACCAAACAACTTTTGTATTTAACTTATTTTGTATTAACAAAAAATTAAAATTAAAAGTTAATAAAAACCGGCTGAGTTGAGTTTGGTTATCAGATCTTCAATGGTAGCAATGTTTAACGCCGGAACGGCAGTAAAAGACATTGCAAATGAGTCAAACTGTACACAATCAAATATTAATAAATTTAAAAAAAAAACATAAAGAAGCCAAAAAAACGACTGACAAAAAAAATATACATATATACTCAAATATACCTACCTAATATTCGGAGACTATACCTACACAGCCTAGCAAAAGTATGAGAACCCTCCGATTGCCAAATAGTTAGGCAAACTTGAATGTTTCGTATTCATTTCTTTTTAGTTTTTTTTAATTAACTTGTTATATTTTTATCTCTTTAGTCTATAACACTCCGGGGAAGAATACGAATCTAAAGACACTTCACTCTTTAAAATCGGTCAAGCCGTTATTTTTTTGTAAGACTGCCAAAGGTAGTAATTAACAAAAACGACTTGTTTTTTAATAAGTGAGCCATGGTGGAGGCTCAGTCTGGTTAATATCAACGGCTCGATGAATTAAAGTCAATGTGTTAGTACCCTAAATGATAATGCCTTTCCTTTCGGAGATAGGCTGATTTATCCTCCCCATTCCACAAATCCCGGATGATATCCAACTTTCTGAAAGATGTTGGTGTTACAACTTTGAAAACTAAGAATCCAAATTTAAATATTACTGAAGAAGTCTGGTGACTTTTGACACGCAAAAGAACAATTTTGATAAATAATACAAGAGAGGAGACAATTTCCGGGGTCACTTTCCTTTAGAAAGAGATAACTCCTTAAAAATTCTATGGATTCAGTACCGAGACGCCTTCAAAAAGTTACTGCAGCCAAAGGCGATTTTACATTTCACTAAATTTTTGTTCACTTCATTACTTTTGTTAAGTTTAAACTTTGGATAAAAAATACTTATGCCAACGCATGAAATTAATAATTATTATTTTATATCTTTTTTAGTTTACATAAATATTTATTTTTAAGTTTGTATTCGTTACATATAAAAAGGAAAAAAATAAATAAACAAGAATTCTTTAAAAGTTAAACTCAATAATGCACAATTTTGTTGGTCAAAATACTTATGGCGACTAGTGTAAGTTTAGAAACATATTCGAATAGGTATATATGCGGTTAGAAATGATTTAACTCCTTGGCCAAGAAAACACACACTCGGACATATTTATGTACAAACAAAATTTCGAAAGTGACTGGGTAGCGACCAAGAAATCTGTGAATAGCCAAAGTCAAGGAAAAAGTTTCTTTCTTTTAGTTTTTGACTGTGCCCGATACAACAGCAACAATGTCTTGTATGACAGTTACAGCTCGACACAAAAGGACGAAAGGACTTCCAATCAGACAGTTCTTATACAAAACCATTACCTACACTGTGACAAAGTGCTCAAGTCAGTCTCATTCATTTTCTCTATCCTATGTTGTTTGTTGGGAACACTTGTCTATTTTGAATTTTGAAACTACACCTAATTTGGAAACATTTGGTTTGGTTGTGTTTTATTTTTTAAATATTAGGAGGATTTTCATTTTAGAATTCCAATAGAAGTTTGTTTTAATTACATGTTTACTATCCATCTTATATGAGGTAATTATGGCTTTAGAAATTTAAATTAAAAATCTAATTGGAAAAATTTTTACAGATTAAGGACCTACTCGAAAGAAATAATATGTACAAGTTTTCTTCCATTTTTAAGCACCGTCTAGAATATGTTAACTTTGACAAACTGACTGTGATTCGTAATTGTATTTGTAACGGGGGATTTTTTAAGAGTTAAGTTTTTCAGGTTGGCAGCACTGGTTAGTAATGGCGTCCAAACGTCATCTGTCAAAGTGAAAAGTTTTCAGTATACTCTGCCATTTAATAATGGAAACACTAACAAACGAACAACGATTTGCAAATTATTGAAATTTATTTTAAAAATTCGTGTTCTGTGAAAAATGTGTGGCATCATCGGTCCATTTTTCTTCAAAGACGACCGTGGAAGAAACGTTACCGTCAACGGCGAACGATCTCGAGCCATGTTACGCGACTTTTTTTTCCCCCAGTTGGCTGAGTTGAAGACGGTGCCACATGCCACACAGCTCGTGAAACAATGGAAATGTTGAAGGATGAATTTGGTGAGCAGCTTATCTCTCGAAATGGCCCTGTTAGTTGGCCGCCAAGATCATGCGATTTAACGCCTCTTGATTATTTCTTGTGGGGTTATGTAAAGTCGTTATATCTATGTGGACAAGCCGAACACGATTGAAGCCTTACAGGACAGCATAACACGCGTTATTTGTGGAATACTGGTTGAAATGCTCGAAACTGTGACGCAAAACTAGACCTTACGAATGGACCATTTGAAACGGAGCCGTGGACAATATTTACATGAAGTTGTCTTTAAAACTTAAATGGTAAAGGCCTATTTATCGATTACAATAAAAATTAATATTTGATGGAAATTTGAGTGTTTTATTCGATTTAAAAAAAAAAACTACGCTTATCAAATCACCCGTTATATTCCAATGGAAATAAAAATGAAAAATCAATCTTATACTAAAATTGGCAAACATTTTACAGAGTACTCGAAAGAAATATTATGTACAAGTTTTCTTCCATAATTGAGCACTGAAAGTAAAATGTCAACTCTTACTCTATTAATCTACTTTTTTTATATGTTAATACTCGTATTGACTTGCATAGCATTTGCAAATTTTGCTATATTTAAATTTACTTTCCTAAATTTTATTTTTGAGCTGTATATGACACGTATATATAAATATACAAAATTAAGTAATTTAATTATGTTCATGAATTGGTTAAGATTGTTTGTTGAAATATTTGCAGTTGGGTGAGAATAGTATGACAATATGCGGATTATACAGAGGTTCAACTCTAATTCTAGAGTGCAATAATTTTTTTAAATATTTAGCTTGGTGCATTGGTATCATTGTCAATTGATATTTACATACTCTTACATATATTTTATATTTATGAATAAAAATTTAAATATTTACATTTGTTTTTGTTTTTATTTTTGCTTTTGTGTCTTTGGTATTTGTGATCTAAAGGGATGATTCTATTGCTGGTGGCATCTACAAATGGCAAGAACGATACTTGAAATCGAATTGAAAAACTAGTCAAACAAAAATCGATTGGTAAAAACAACGGTTATGCGCGACACAGATTTGCATTTTAAAATTGGTTTATGTATTATATTTATATGGTCCTGAAGATAAACTGCTAATTGGAGAATATGTTCGCTTCCGAATCGAAACATCGCCACGTTTGAGAATGAGATCCAGTCTTTACTCTTGTTCTCCTCCAAGTTCCTAATTCAAGTAAAATTCGCATGAGGCTGAACATAATCAACACTTATCTGGGCCACGTCAACGAATTCGAAGTTGAAGTCTATAAACGACAAGTCTTTGTATGTGAGGGTGTTTGAAATAAGTCTATTGGACCTTATCCTTATGATGAAATGACAGGTTTTCGACAAGGAGTGGGTTGCCTAAGCTACGATTTCGAACAACAGCTCTCTCACCGACGCGCCCGTCTCATGTTCCTTAAGTGTTTACGCACTAGAATGGACTGTTTTTTCTAACTGGCGATGCCTGCGGTTCCTTGCAATGTGGATGGAAGTGGAAATGAATTTTAAGAATGAGTAGAAAGTCAAATTGTTCTCGATCCAATGATCTTTTATCTGAGCAGCTATTTAATAATTTAATAAAGAAGCCTGCTACTTGCCGCATCTAACGCTTCAGTGACTTTTCTTAGCGTCCTGTCGCAAGTCATGTCTAATGGGTAGTCAAACATTGGTGATTTGCAGCCTTCAGTATAATCCTAGGGTTCTGTTGAAGCATTAAGTCTGCGTCCCTAAATTGCTGTCGAATAGCCGTTCAGGCTTTGTGTTAGCTCTTGGCTTCGCTTCAACAGCTTCTATCCGTTGTTCTTCCAAATGGAAGTTTCAAAATTTGTTTAAAGCATAAAATCAGTCTGCTGCTAAACTTTCGTCGTGGAAAGCCTTTTGTCCGTTGGAGATGAGCCCCACGTTTTCATAATTCCCAGGCCATATGGATGGCAGCAATTTAAGCAACCACATACCATATATACCTGTTAGCAGTAGACAAACTCCGTCCTTAATGAATTTAATGGAGCCAAGCAGTACGGTGTTATCTATGAGTTGGGGATAGACACCCTGCCGTTCATGTTGGTGGAATGAGTGATGATGTATCTCGTTCTCTGTAATCGAGATGTCTTCTTTGGTAGTTACAATAGCATCATCACCCCAAAACGTAACTTTGGTGTCAGCAGCTTGAAGGTTTTCAGTAATGAAAAATGCCAAACCACGTTACGCTGTCTAGACACGCTAGACTAAATGGCGCTTGCAATTTTAGCCTACATGCAAATGCAGTTTCACATGTAGTTGCCCAAAGATCACCACATGGAGGTAAAGCAAGCACTTGACCACGAACTTGGTTGGTTTGACCGATCAATCGCAGTCCAGATCCCCTACCGCCGATTTGTCTTTCAGCGAAGATGGCGTGGTTTTATTCTTCACTGATTGTTGTTTAAGCTTCAAATTTAGGGATCGAGAAGCTGATAGTATTGCCTTAGTTGGTGATAGCTTAGATTCCTAGCTTCATTCCGAAATTCGCTATGCAACAGCCTTAGCGAGCATTTCCCGAGACGTTGTCATTTATCATCTGATAAGGAAATATCTTTATCGAGTAAGCAGCAAAATTCACCATTTTGAGTTTGACCTCCACAATGTCAGTCGTTGTCTGTTGTAATCGCCTGGCAGTGATCCGCATCAAAGCTATACCTTCCAAAACATAAAGATCATATCAAAGACCCGAGTTCAACAAGCTACCGTAAAAAGGCCAAAGAAAACCGGAAGAAGGTCAAAAAAGGGCAACTACCACAGCTACCGCTTTAAGTTCAAGAAACCCGGGCCAAGTTTAAACAAACAAACAAGAAAGGTAATGTAATTTGGCCTGAACTTTTTAACCACCTCGTGTTTTGCTTGCTATCAGCGAAATTGCAAAGAACAAGAAGATTCTTTACCGGACTAGAAATCTTTATAATAGGGGTTCGAACTTTATCAAGAACTGCTTCCCACGCAAATAATTTTCTGAATGCACTGTTTGAGGACGAGTTGAACGCACAAGTAGGTCCTTGGTCTATATGACGAAATGCGGAGCAATATTTCGCGACAAAAAGTTTGCTGCAGAGATGTTGAGATCTGGAGAAATATGTTGGTCCAACACAGTCCTTCAGTGCTGAACACCTCGAAACATTGTTCCAAAATTCAAAAACTGACCTTAGAGCGGCTGCCTATACTTGCCAAAAATTATTGTTCCTATTATGTTATTATTCGAAGGCCTTGAGAAAGTTCGTATTTTGTGAAGACGACCAAAGCTTAGAAATGAATCTTCCTGTTCCATTCCCTTTCGCTGACATGACGACCAAAACGCGAGGTGAATAAAGGAATCATCTGAAAAGGGATTTTTGGACGTTGAAATAAATCGTATAGCTTCATCCGTTGCGACAAGTGATACATACAAATGAGGAAAATAAACTCTGGGGATATTTGCGTTTTCATCAAACCACTCAATCATTTGAATGATGAACGAGCGATATTCAAAGACTTACCCTAAAGAGCTGAAAGCCCAAATGATTCAAAAGAAAGGATTTGGACAAATTCAAGGCTGTAATATTTTGAATTCAAAGATTTATAAACGCAAGCAGTAGAATGTCAGCCACCGAGGGAAAAGTGTATTTACGAATGACTTTTATGAGAAAGTTGCTTATTCGTGGCAACCAGTTCGACGGCAATTTCAGTACGTCAACTACCCGTGTGTCTTAATGATAAAAAAGGAGTTTGGGATTGGGATAGACAAGCGCTAAGACAAAGGATATAATTTTTTTGAATATAAACCGCCCGATGATTTTTAAATGCATCAGAGCGAAACTGTAAAGGAAAAATCGGCTTCTAAGGTAACCTGCCTTAAGCAGCTTCAACCGAAAGGGGCATATCGTCACTCCGAATGACTAACGGGTTAAATTATGTCTTAGGCAAAAGAACGAGTGATCCTCTAAATACCGAAGTGTTATGGTAACCTTGCTCATACAGGAACTCATTCAAATGTCTTCTCTTTTAAACACCAACGGTCGGCATTGCCAGTGTTAATAAAATTCTTGAAAAAAATTAAGAGTGCAGTCCAAAGGAGAACACTCTCTCATCTGTGATCATATTGTGATTTACCAGATTTGTCGGCGGGGAAATTCCAAAATTTTGTGCTCCATTGGCGAAGTGATAAAGTATGAAGGGGGAAGACAGCGTGGAGCATTTTTCCTCTGTAGCATAATGAAAGACTAGATTCCGACTGACTGTTCTTTATTCGATGAACTTATAAATAACATCTGGGTCGTACTTATTACTACCACTGTTACTAATGTATGTAGGTTTGTTTGCTTATATACTATTCATATGCTACATATCCCCTTGAAATATAAATGAATTTATTCTCCTCATCCCCATCAAAGAAAAATATCAGATCAAAGTTAACAATTGATAAGTACATTAATTAATATTTTTTTGTATTACTTGTCAGTTTGGAAACTTTCCCCTATTTCCCCTTTCACAATCGTCAAGTGGCTCCCAATTATCCTCAGGTAGGTACCTTATGTAAAAAGCTACTATTTCTTCTGAGCACGGTGCCATTGTTTAATTTAATTGTATATGATCGAGGTGGTAAAGATTTTTCCATTATTTTGACCCGTACCCTATTATTTATTATTTTGACAAAAATATTATATACAAAAATATTTTGTTATATATGCTTTCAGTTTTCGCATTTTTATTTGTTAGTTCGCGAATTATTTCTTCGTTATTACCTATCATTTTACTGTTCTTTGTGGGTATTTAGACCTTTAGTGGGCGTGTTCCTATACTCTAGTAAAGCTAGTTGAAATTGTTCACTTCCCTCAGTTTTTTTAGCAATTTTTTGCTGATTTGAACACTGCGCTCTGCCATCCCATTAGACTTAGGATATAACGGACTTGAAGTGACAATTTTCATAGCCCACGAGCTTGCAAATTGTTTGCATTCCCACGACCCAAGTGGAATATTATCCCCGATTACGATTATTTCGAGAACGTTTCAGCCCATTTCCTGATAACTTCAGAGCTTAGTGGTAAGACTTGGAAAAGTTGCCTACAATTATTAAAAAACCTCTACCTTTCAGTTCAAAAATATCACATCCTACTTTTTGAAATGGCTGGGACGGAACATAGTGTGAAATCAAGGGTTCTCGCCGTTCATTCTATTTATAATTTTTACTATCTCATTATTTATGAGAGGCCAGTATACCACTTGCTCTTCTTTTTGTTTTAATCATCCCTTGATGAGATTCATGCAATGCTAGTATTTAGTACCTGTTCCCTCATACAGCTTGGGACAATAACCCTACCGTTGAAGTAAAGTACTTCATCTACAGCATAGATATCATCTTCTATATTAAAATATGGCTTTAAACTATTCTCAACTTTTGTTTTATTATTTGGCCATCCCGTCATGCAATATTTATAAATTATTCCTAATTGTTTATCTTTTCTTAGTATGGTATCATTTCCAGATGAAATAATACTAATTAGGACACGGCCGTAGCAACAAGAAGATCTCAGAAAATATTGAGCTAGTGGCCGCTGGCCAGCGAAATGAGTTTATTGGTTTGATTCAGATCTAAAAAAGTTGGCGAAGTCGTGCGAGTTTGGTATTGAAGAGGGAAACATGCTGAAAAAACGAATCGTGTTGGGGATAGACGCAAGAAAAATTACTACAGCTGGAAAAGCTGGATTTCCAGAAAGCGCAAGAGTTTTGGCGAGCGGTGGAACTGTCCATAAGTTTTCAGTCACAATTTTTTTTCATGTCCGTGCAACCTAAAATTTATTTTTATCCCTATCATCACTAATAATATAAAACAAAGTGAATATTTTTTTGTCGGAAGCTACACCACAAACGGGTGAACGGATTTTGAAAGTTTTGTTTTATTTTATAGGTTTCTATGAGGAGCAAGGTCGTGCATTTAAAAATATTTGATTTTGATTGTGGAAGTCCAAGAAATTCAATAATTAGACTTTGAACACAAAAAATTTTACTTTTCCTTTGTCTATTTGAATGAAATTAATTCCAGTTCTTAGATATCTAAAACGCACATCTTTTAAGTCCAAAATGTAGTTTCTATTTGCTATATCAGATGAGCAATATTAACAAATCCTTTGCAAAATCCTTTCCTTTTTTATCAATTTGTTAATTGACCAATTTTTTCAAATCGATCGCAGTGGTGGTTTCTTTTTAGTTTTCCTTCAAGGTATATTCGTATTTTTTAGGAGAGCGGAAGGGTTTTTTTTTCATATAAATACTCGGAATCGGAACTGGAGTCGAATGGATCAACACCCAGACCTGAACACTCTGAGGTGAACCCAGACAAGACAACAGGAGAAGACAACCACAATTTATGTAAAATAGATATAAGAAAACAATCATTGTATACCGTTGGGCCCCTGTTGTTGTGCCAACACATTTAAATATTAACTATTCACCATCATTTGTTACCTATTTTAAGTCAAATTGTATACACTAAAAGTTCAATAAAAGCAAATGTAATGTAATGTGGAGTCGAATGGATTTTTTGGTCTGCTCAGGCAAGTGCTCATCCTCATGCATTTAAGGTTTTGCGGAGTGAATTTTTTTGTAGTTGGGTAGATGTAGGTTATATATATGAATGTGTATATATATCTACTACCTCATACTTACAAATTACAATATCAACCACTGGCCGGACCACGGCCACCATGGATGGCGATGGAGTACGAGTGTGCTGTGCGTTTGAGTGAGACAGAGGATGGGATCGAGAATCGAGATCGAGTGAGATAACAGATAAGATAATGTGATATGTGAAGTGAATGGGAATTGGATTGCAAGAGGAAAAGAGTGTCACATGCACACAACACTTTATATTACCAGAAATTGAGTTCTTCTCATAATATTTCTCCGGTGCAGCGTTCTGTTTTGATTTTCTGTATCTGTTCTTTCATACTATGTTAAGCAAATTTCTGTGCTTTAGTCGGGTAAAAACTCAAGAACGATTTTTTTTTATTTTGTTTGGCTTGAATCAGATATGGTTAAGGAAAAATTAAAATTCCAAAAATTCTCAACAACACTTAGTTTTTTATCTATCTCCTTCTATACATAAATCAAAATAAACCGCATTGTGTTTGAACTGATGATTTTGTTTCTCTAAATTTAAAAAAAAAGGTCACGTCACTACCAAGGTTTGTATGTACCTACATACGGTCTTTGTACGTTTATTGGTTATACGAGTTATATAGCTAGGCAGTGTTTTAGACAATGGCATTTCTGGATGTACTCGGTCGAATGGCAGAAGCGAGGATTACCGATTGCCCACATTCTGCTTTGGTTGATTGAGAAAATCTGACTGGACCAACTCGATTCAATCATTAGCGCGGAAAAGAAAAAGAAGCTGACCCGGAAATCTTTGAAATCGTTTGTATGCATTGATCTTAATTTAATTCCAAGGAAGTTCCATTCGTTCAATAACGACGTTCAACTATCAAAAGGGATGTTAATAATTTAATCAATTTTAAGCGGTACGAAGTTCGCCGGGTCAGCTAGTATTTGATAAAGTGGGCTAATGCAGCGAAACCTAATTTGAATGAGCTTAAAAATGCATATGCCCGAAGGTGGACCGTATCAGCCGGTGTCCATTGATGGTGGTAAAATAGCTGGGCTTAACGATTTGGAGAAAAGGCTCGGATCT
Source organism: Cheilosia impressa (assembly GCA_948293265.1). Taxonomy (NCBI): domain Eukaryota; kingdom Metazoa; phylum Arthropoda; class Insecta; order Diptera; family Syrphidae; genus Cheilosia; species Cheilosia impressa. The sequence goes on along the minus strand of OX411885.1, from coordinate 4,729,559 downwards.
GGGCATTTTGCTGTCGTCAAACTTACCCGTTATGTTTTCACGGGAGAAAAGGTGGCCGTAAAGGTAGTGGACAGAACAAAGTTGGACTAAGTTTCAAAAGCGCACCTACTTCAAGAAGTTCGTTGCATAAGGCTTGTACAGCTCCCGAACGTTGTGAGGCTATGTGAGGTAACTGACAAGCAAACAAATCTCTATCTTTTGGAATTGAGAGATAGTGGTGATCTTTACGATTTCATAATGAATCACGAGGGTAGTTTATCTGAGGACTTGGCTAGAAAATATTTTCGTTATATTGTAAGGGCTATATATCCTACTGTGTTCAATTGCATGCAGTTTACATTGATTTGAAGCCTGCGAATGTGGTGTTTTTGGAAAAACTTGGGGTTGTAAAACTTACCGACTTTGGTTTTAGCGACAAATTCTCGGCTGGACAGAAGCTGGAAACTTTTAGTGGAAGTTTAGCATATTCAGCGATTGGCGATTCTTATGGTGCACCAGCTGTTGACATTTGGTCATTGGGTGTAGTTTTGTATGTATACGGTGGTTTGCGGCCAGTCGCCTTTCGAAAAAACAAACGATTCGGAAACGATTCGATCCTCGATCTCCATAAGTGTTTTTAGGTAGTTTTTCATGGTGCTAAGTCGGATTTCTTGCTCTTCTTTGAAATAGAGACTTATTTCCGGGTTAATGGATCCGAAATTCAGTAGGCTCTATGATTGTCTAGAACAATTGACGGCTGAAGGTCGCAAATTGACGACTAGTGCGGGAATAAAAGGAAGTAAGTGACAAAAGCACCATATATTGTTGAATGTGAACCACACCTAAACGTCAAGTTTTTGTCTGCATTTCAATTGACATTTCTCAATTTCAGACTAACTCAATTTGAACCATGGAAAGATATGGATGTGGACGATATGTGGTTTCAACAGGACGGTGCCACTTGCCACACAGCTAGTGAAACAATGGCTCTTTTGCGCGACAAATTCAATGGCCGCGTTATCTCACGTGGTGACAATGTCAATTGGCCACCAAGATCATGTGATTTGACACCGTTGGACTTCTTTCTTTGGGGTAACAATTCAAAAGCTAAAGAATGAGATAATTCGGCACATTAACGGCATAGAATCTCAATTATGCCTCAGCGACATCGAAAATTTGGACCATCGGATGGAGATGTGCCGCCGAGGTCGCGGCGGCCATTTGGCCGATATTTTATTCCTTACGTAATTGAACAATACCTACCAATATTATCATAATAAAAAGAAAGGACAATAATAATAATAATCCTAAATAATTTGTGTTTTATTCAAAATCAACATCGGCCCTTAAAACGTAACCACCCTTTATAAATGAGGAAACGTCAATTTGGGGTGAAAGAAAATAAGGTCATCCGCACGAGACGAAAAATGTGCTGTCAAACGTGCAGCCATCTTGCCTATTCATATTTGTTCATATTTTGTCTACCAGGTGGAGTTTTCAAGCTTTTCCCTTGTTTTATTATTGAAAAACTGGGCCGTCCTTTCTGGCATTTTCGGTCAATCTATTGAAAGTATTTGAAAGCATCTAAGGTGCTCTCTAAAATCAAGGAAAAAGAAACAGCAATCGGCAGCTGGAAAAGACTGCACAAATGTGAAATTTCTATCATTGTGAACATAGTGTACGTCTTACTGCCAAAGGCAGCAGCTTTATCATGTTTTTTTTTTAAAGCATTTGCGTTCAATTCTGTCCACTTTTTTTAAATAGAAATAACTATTTAAGTTTTATCTTTAATATCTGTTGACTTTTATAGCACAAAAGCTGTCAGAAACTGTGCGCAAGTATCTCAAACATCTGTAGAGACTTTACTGATGCGGAGGGTTTTGAATTAGGTTAAAAGGATTTTACTGATACGTCCATCAGCATAGAGTCCACCGACTCTGCTCCGCTTCGATTAACTAGCGAAGTAAATGTGATACAAAACATTCATTTAATGATCCTATCTATTCCAACACCTACAAGGATCCCTCCACTTGGATGTGGATTATTAGTTCAAAATTTCGCCACTCTATTCACGCAGCATAAAAATTAAGTGGCGCATGTTTTTAACGAGTCGAAAATAACTCAAAAGACGACACTAATATGATATTTGATAACAAAAACAAAAGCAATTGGTAAAAATATTTAAAGGGATAGTAGTCAATTCGAATACACCACAGTCAGCAACGCATACATACATACCGGATAGATATCAGCATCATAGCCAACTCACCCCATACTGGACTGGAGATAAGTCACGGAGTCAATCGGCCGCGCTTAGCCAGGTAGTACCCTAATCATAGAAATAAAAATAAAAACTAAATCAAAAGCCCCAAGAACGCGCTACTAACTGCATTCTCGAGATTCATTCTTACCAAAGTTTCAAATCCCAATAGGCCCTAGGCTCACTTGAGGCCGCAGTGATATGCTAACTTGTTTCCACCTCCCCCCAAACAATCTAGCAATGTTTAGATGGAACAAAAAATTACAAAAAAAAAAATGCATAACGAAACGCATAAGGGGTTGTCTATTTTGAGGTATTTTCTGTTGCCTTAAATTACGGACATGTACGAGTTCATACAACGATAGTAGAAAGATCCGCGAGATTGGTCGCAGTTCCCTTTAAATAATACTACTTAACGAACAACCTCTATGTTCATACTATACAAAAACTCACCAAGGACATGGTAGTCCGGAGGTTGAATTTTTTTTCGGACGGAATGGATAAGGTAAGTCTGGCCAAGGATATTATGAAAATATGCGGCCGATACTTATTGTCTACAAACTTACAACTATACCATCGATATGATGGGATCATCATGAACAGAAAAAAAAATAGGTATACAGCTGTCTTGAAGGAAAAGAAGGGCATAAAATAAAATTTACTGGCTTGAAGCCATTTGAAAGAAAAAATGCTGTTTATGTGCGCACCACATACCGCCTACGAGTATGACCTACTGACCGAGGTATGGTGGCGCATGTATTCAGGCGGCTTTCCCAAGCGGCCTTTTTTTTAAGACGTTCAAGACTATAGTTGCTGGTGGGATAACTCTGGAAAGAAGATTTAAAAATCGCAAATGATGTGCACAGAGTTAATCTGTAAAGGAGTGTTCTCTCAATGAGAGAATATAAGAGACAATTTTCTTATGTTATGTTATGTTATGTTATGTTATGGCGGAAGAAAGAGGAGGCAATAACATAAATACATAACATAGACTTGTGGATTTTTCGAAAATTGATTAAAATTAATAAAAACGTTTGTACGAAAAGTCGGACAACTCTTTTATTTAAACTGTTTAAGAGGTAGCTCTACAATAGTTTCTTGATGAGAACTTCAGCCTTCCCCTTACTTAAATATGAATATCAAACTTCAGCCTTCTCCTTGATTAAATATATCAAACTTGTGACTGTTTAAGTTCTAAAAGATATTTTTTATTGTTTGATGCGTTTTTAAAGGTTACCTTGAAAAGTAACGTGTGAAAAATTGTTTGTTTTTTTTTTTACTTAAAGTTTATACAATATATTCAGGCAAACGGATATGGACTTTAAAGGTAGCTGTACGGTATAACATTGGTATTTACATTTGGTACCGGGGATTTCATTTCCAGGTCGTTTAAGGAGTTCTGGCTGCCATTGCGGCAGGCTTTTATTTTGAAGCGACCATTAATGTGAGACTGAAAATAAATGGAAAGGAAACAAAATAATAAAGCAACTAAAGTAAGGGATGTACTAAATTTTTAGGTCTTTAAAAAAGTGATAAAAAAAATGTTCTAAGATGGTGACTTGGAACGAATTTAGTTGTAGATTTGAAACGAAAACGAAAACGATCTGCTCGATCTCGACAAAAGACCCTTTTTGGAAATAATACAAAAAAATCATAATGGAAAAACTTACCTCATGCTTGAAATTGATGGTGGGCGCGCCTGGCAGCAGTGTCTGCATGCAAATCGATTTTAACAGCTCCTTGCAGGTTGGCCGATTAATTTTATTGCTCTGAATGCACCACTCAATGAGAGCGCGAGTCTTGTCGTCTTTGACTTTATTTAATCCGGCCGGCTTAATACCAATGGTAACCTTTTTGTATATCTGAGTTGGAGTGGTGCACTCACAGTAGGGATATTCGGATGTCACCATCTCTAACATGCACATGCCAAAGGCATAGATGTCGACAGCTTCATCGTACTGTTCGTCGTACATCTCGGGAGCCATGAACTCTGGAGTTCCGACAACGGACCTAGCAAAAGTGTGATACTTGCGATTGGACAGACCAAAATCGCCAATTTTCACGAGTCCAAGTGCACCGGTTATAAATATGTTGTCGCATTTAAGGTCGCGATGGATTATTGGCGGCTTGCGACTATGCAGGTATTGCAGTCCATTTAGAATTTGATGGCAAAACTTGTAGAAGACTTTATAGTTGAGCGTTCTGAAGTATTTCAAATAGCTGGAAAGGGAACCATTTAAATACAGCAAGACCAAGAAAGGCTTTTGTAGCTATTTTTTTTTTTTTTTTTTTGAAAAAGAGTGTTAGAAGATCTAGAATGCTTCAAAGAGGGCGACAACTAGCTACAGACTGTTCCAACATAATGTGTAGGGCTTTTAAGAGATTTTCATCAGATTTATTTGAGGTTGAGGCGACTGGTTTCTGTATGCCAGTAGAAGACACCCGACTGTGTCAACCATCAACAGAATTTTTTTCAACTAATCCTGGGTATATCCCAGAACATGTCTTGTTGGCCAAAACAGCACTTACATCGAAGTCATCATGCTGAAACAGTCCGATGAGCTGATATCAGGTCTGCTCTGCACCTTGTGTTCGTATAGATTTTGAAAAGACATTGAATTTATAACCCAAAAAATTACTAGTCAATGTTAAACAATTCAAAAAAAAGTACTAACTCTTTAAGAGTTCCAGATGTCATCAACTCAGTGACTAGGACGATATTTCTACGCCTACCAATTGGAATATCCCAGTAATCATAGAATCTTACAATGTTGGGATGTTGCAACGCCTTCAGCAATTCGGCCTCCTCACGAAAGCGCTGGCGTTCCTTTTTGCTCACTCGTTCTTTCTATACAAAAAATACAAACACATAAGTATGCAAAATAAGAAATACCGGGAAAAAAAACTCCTAAGACTCCCCTGCTTACCAGAAGCTCACACCATGCTACTGGAACTCCAGTCTCCGAGTCTAAGCCACGAAAAACCGACTTTAGGGATCCGCATCCGTAAACTTCTGCATACTTGAAAAATCTGCCGCAAGGCGATATGCCTACTGACTTGTCTTCATCGCAATCTTGCTCTTCTAAATTACACGTTCATGCGATGTTGCCATTGCGAATTACATTTGAACAAATTTTGCTGATGTTGGCCTTTGTGTGTGTAAGGCTGGAACGCATTTATAAAAGCCCATATGCGACGATGGCTACAATCTCAAACTACCTGACTTAATTTCTACGTTGGACCCGCCTTACGACCTTAGATAACTTTAATTTAATAAAGACTGTCAAGTTGCCAACAAAAGCCGCACTATTGACAGATGCAAAGGGATAGTTTGATAATTTAAATAATTTTTTTCAAAACTCACGAAAAACAATAACCTTTAAAATACTATGAAATACTATGAAATAAATACGAATTTCTCCATCATTCCCCCGAAGTAAAGTTTGGAGCCACTTTAAACCTGTGTGCATCGGAATACCTTCGCGTGCATCAAACGACTCTTCTTAGGTTCACTTGGTGGAGAGACCGCTAAACACCTGCTCTAGCAGTAGGAAATGATGAAATGGATGGAAGATTGTAAAGAAAGGGGGGAATTGTAAATGGAAAGAGGATTCGATGACAAAGACAAAATTGGACGAAGCAACTTGACTTAATTATACATATTTAAAGAAAAATCGTCACCATTAGCAGAGCTCATAGAGCATCGAAGTCCGTGTCCCGTTTTGAATTGGCAAAAAAGCTGTCGAATTGATAATAGCAAAGTAAAGAATACCGACCAGGGATGCTCTCTGGCCCGCTGAGGAAGCACGCGAAGAGATTAGCTCTACCGGAAACATGGAGGTTCTTCAAGTCTCGGGGGATATCTATATCACCCACCTTCTGAAGGTATCCTTCTTTGTTTCTCAAACAAAATTGAGACCGTATTTAGGTTCTATAAGGAAAATTAAGTAATTAACGCTATACATAAAAAGGGAGAGCAATATGATGTTCGTCGGTTAATACCAGATAGCTGCTCGATGCTAAATACATGATTTGACTGTGCTCTGCTATTGAAAACGGGTTCAGGAGAGTCGGAAGAACAACAAAATTATTAAATTTTGCCTACAGTTCAACCAAGCTTGTACTTTCACAGCTTTTTATCTAAAACTGTATATGCCTCTCAATGAAGAAGAAGAATGCAACCGCCTTTATAAGAAAGGGGGTCAAAATGGTATCCGCAAAGAATTGCAAGAGTTACTATCATTTTCCTAGTTCGTGATTTTTTAAAACAGACAGACAAAACTTGTAGCAGGCCAAAAACTGAACCTCGTGGAATGCGAATTTTGCGAAAATTAATCTAAAATCCTTTCCTGCTGACTGCTTCTCTAACAAAATTTTATACGACGAGCATAAAAGACTTAAAACAATTAGTAAAAAGGATCAAACAACAATACAAAGAAGAAGACGCCACAAATGTCCGCTCACCGATCACGGATATTCAAAAAGAAGCTTTAAAAACACGAAACAAAAACATGCACCATGCTCACAAAATTTACACAAGCTCTATACACACATCAGCATCACAGCAAAATTGTCCAACAACAAATGAAATTCATATACTCGTACCTTTTGGGCTGCGAAGCATTTTACACTGCACACACTTTCAATAAGGAAAATAAATCTATCTAACAAATCTCCTCGAATGGCTAAGCTTTCGCTCTCTATGTCTGTCCAACTCTGACTGATATTCGATAATTTGTTCCGCAGGCCGTAACTCAAATCTTGTGGATTTTTTTCTTAATTTCTGTTTACACCAGGGAGGGTGGGTAATCACCTCAAGTACCGATCGTGATTACCGTAAAAAATTGCATTACATTTCCAGGAATTCAAACGACCAAGTGCCATGTAACCATTTCCCTGCTAAACACTTGATTCGCACAAAGGTCTTGTCATCCGAACCAAAACGTTTGCGGTACAGCACTTTTGACTTTTTTTAGAGACACAAGTTTGTAAATTGAAATACCAAATTATATTGGATCTTAATTTGAAGAACGACCAATCGCAAAGATCGTGAATGCGCAATTAAATTGGTACAGGACCCGACGAAAGATGGAATATGTGTGTGAATGTGTGCGTCGATATGTTTTGTTTGTCTAAGCTCGTCAGCGGTACGCCCCACAGACGTAATTCGAAACATGCTCAGATGCCGACTCACAGCATCTGCATCCGGACGTTGTTTATGTTTATGTAGGGTTAAACGACCGCCAAAATAACAATTACATGGGAGTTTCAGTCGTCTAAAAATAGAGATGATGCTGCAAAAATGATGACCGTAAATAAGAGGTTCTCCCCAAACACAGTCCGAAGTATTCCAGACTACGAGGATGGGCAGTAGTTTTTTGTTTTAGTATTTCCAATTGTATTATCTGGTTTAGTTTTAGAGTAACAGGACCCGGTCTTGGACGTGACCCTCATGCAATTTATTTCACGAGGAGTAGCGACACAGAATGTTGACATGTACAAAGAGCCTTGGCCCCAGGAGAATAGGCCCTCTGGCTATTTTCGGTGATAGAGGCTTTAACGGCGCTTTGAGGCGAGATCTGATAAAAGTAGATGCTGTCAAGAAACAAGCAAGCATCTGTCAGCCCCCCCACAGAGCGGAAAGCGAGTCTCAATAAAGGAGATGGTCTTAGGTGGAATATTAATTTCATGTAATACTAACTTACAAATGATGTAAGACCGCATTCGACATTCTGATGAACGTTCGTTCGGGTTGCGTTTGTGGGTCGCTTGTCAGGGTGTATCTCAAAGTGACACATCGATGTTCATGTTAACAGAATGATGGGTATTTTATTAAAGCCTTAATTACAACTTTCCAGAAGTGCGCTTTTTATGCGGATACATGATATGGCGTGAGCAGTGGCTGAGCCACTGAGACCTTCGTGAACAAGTCGCTGAATGATTGCGTAGTAAAAAAATTGTATAACGAGCAAACTGCATGAAAGTGAAGTAAGTGACCTTTAAATTTGAGAAGAATTTGATTCAAATAGGTTCGCCTAGTGCGATCCGCTACACAATAACCTGTCCGTAAACAATTGAAGTTTAAACATTTGGGGTATGCTCAGGACGTTGCTAAAAGGAAAGAAATTTCAGAAACTTCACAAGTAAGTAGCTGAATTTAACAAACCACTGTCCTTTGAATGATAGACGAGCGATATTCAAAGACTTACCCTAAAGAGCTGAAAGCCCAAATGCTTCAAAAGAAGGGATTTGGACAAATTCAAGGCTGTTATATTTTAAATTCAACGATTAATAAACGCAAGCAATAGAAAGTCAGCCACCGAGGGCCAAGTGAATTTACGAATGACTTTTATGAGAAAATTGCTTATTCGTGGCAACCAGTTCGACGTCAATTTCAGTACGTCAACTGCCCATGTGTCTTAATGATAAAAAAGGAGTTTGGGATAGACGAGCGCTATGACCCAGCACATGATTTTTTGAAGATAAACCGCCCGATGATTTTTAAATGCATCAGAGCGAAACTGTTAAGGCAAAATCCGCTTCTGAGGTAACCTGCCTTAAGTAGCTTCAACCGAAAGGGACATATCGTCACTGCGGATGACTAACGGGTTAAATCATGCCTTAGGCAAAAGAACGAGTGATGCTAAAGAGACCGAAGTGTTATGAAAACCTTGCTCATAAAGGAACTCATTCAAAAGCTTTCTCTTGGAAACATTAACTCCTTCGAAGAGGACACCAAAGTATGGCCGGCATTGCCGGTGTTAATAGAAGTCTAAAAAAAAAAGTAAGAGTGCAGTTGGACGTTCATTAGTCAATTTTGCAAGATGAAAACGTTAAATCGTTTTGCTTCATATAATTAAAAACAATTTGGTTTCGTTCAAAAGGTAGACAACGACAGCCTTCTCTTAGGCGTTTCTCATTTTTTTGTTTTTATCTTATAAATACCAGTTGCGGCTCTTGCAGCCATCCTTTCTCAACAAAAAGGTGAAAATGGTTGGGTGTGTCTTCCATAGGACAATGTTGCGTAGGAATATTTTATTTGGAAGGATTGCACAATTAAATTAAAATAATGTCCCAAGCCTGGGAAACAAAATTTTCCTACGTACTTACAATAAAATTAATTTTTCAAAGTAAAACGAAATTTTGGTAAGAAATCCGAAAAGGAGAAGGTTCAAAAAGGAACATCAAGTGGTGCTGTCAAAAACTAAAGCTCCCCAAGCTATGAAATATGATGATAGAACTATGCGATTTAAGTAGCACCGCTTTTGAAATATTTGCAAATAGGAAAAAGGAAAACGAAAAGAAGTTTCTTTCGTTTCTCGAAATGGGAAAGTGTTTTTGTTGCGTTTCTTACAGAATTCCATCCCAGAAGTCAGCATTTATGTAAACAATAAAGATAGTATCTAATATAAAAAAGAATACTTCAAGTCAGTTATACCATCGAGAGCTCCGGCCTTGGATACCTGATTGAGATCCTAAGAGCCCGGACTACAAAACGAAAATGTACCTTAAGTCATAAGTAAATGAAACAGTCATCATGTAAATTTTGCCAGCATTACTCTCGAATATTCTCTAAATTCAAATGAAGTGTTTTATATTAAAATACTGGCATAAGATTCTGTAAGGCGAAAAAGTTAAAAAGTTTCTCGTGCGAGCGAATAATTTGCTCTATTTTCGAAGAAAATCATTCGTTCACTCGAAATCGTTCAAACGTTTTGCCTTACAGAAGGCCGACCCGAAACGCAAAAGCTATTACAACTACCCAAAAGTCATATTTACAAAGTAAAGTCAAACGATGTCTTCTGATCCTGCAGTGTTTCCGTACATGTAGGAACACTGCATGATCAGAAAACATCGTTTGACTACACAAAAAAGCGAGCAGTCAAAGCTACAGCGACTGTTTATTCACTAAGTCCCAAACACTGTTCCGTGGACACTGAAATAGACCTACCCCTAGGCAATCATAAATAAGCGACCCGAAATTAAATTTTTCCGGAAAACAGACAGAGCGTAGGACAAATTTGTATTTTTACTTTTATCCTTGAATGTGAATACAAAGGATTGATCTGTTATTGATGAAACAGTTGGAAAACATTAATCCAGTGCTGACTTGATGTTTTTACTGACCAACTTTTGACGTTTCTTGCTGGGTCCGCGAATCCAAGCAAAAAAATACAGTCAAGTGTGTGATAAACCGAGAGCACTTTTTCCTGAAAATGGGTGATTTTCGTGAAAGACGGGAATTTTTTTTTTTAATTTCTACGAGTCCTTATTCTTAAGAAATCAGTGAGTAGGCTCAGAAAATGTGATTAAGGGGAAAGATTTGGGATAAATTGAAATTTTGGCTTGAAAGAGGCAGCGATGACAATTCGAAGAAATAATGGAAGTATATTGAAATGTGCGAATCTTTAGGTCAAACAGGCTTTAGAATTCGCAAAAAACTCTTCGGATTTTTGGGTGAATATTTTGTCAGTCCGACAAAAATTCTATTGCGCCCATTTGTATATGCTGCCTTTATTCGCACCTACTGACGTATCCACAAACCATTTTAAGGAAGAGTTGGTTCAGGGGTAAGCTAATCGTTCATTCGGTGAAGTGTATTTACTGCCTCCAAGGACTAACAAAATTCAGACCAATCAATTGCAAGTGAATTTTCCTGCACTAAGCTGTCGTTCAATGGAACTAAAGTCATAAGCGATGCCTTCTATAGGAGAAATAGTGAAACCGCTGGGGAGACGAAATTTTTTCTTGCAAGGCTCACCGCTGCGACTGCGACAATTCCTGACCAGCATCTACTTCGCCAAAAAAAAAATATTTCTAGCTTACAATAAAATCCTTATACTAGTAATCATTTGGAACTTTCACACTTTACGTTTTGTAGGTCACAATGGCTTATTTTATGCAGATAATTTCGCCCTTGAGAGGTCGGAGAATCCAGCGTGAATAATAAAAACTAGTAAAATAATTTCGAACATTATATTGGCCTGGTTTATACACAACATATTGGAAAATAAATTAAAGACAGCATTGCATCTCTGCACAATCTTCGAACAAAAAAAGAACCCAAGCGAATGTGTTGTTTAAGGCAGCGAAAGTGGTTCTTTACTATTTGCCTGCGCATATTTATTTATAAAATTAGTATTATTATATCGCAGGGTATTTTGTAAGAATCTCTAGAAGTCCTTAAAACTCCAGAAAATGTAAATGCTTTTGTGGTACCTTTCTGTGTGAATGTTGTACTCTACACTTGTAGCTTTGCCACACACAACTCATACTTATGTCCAGAACTTGTTAAACCTTGTACTTTTACAAATAAATGAAAAGTGAAACTTAACTGTATTTAAAAAATCACACAGCAATGCAAATCTCCAATTCCAAAGCAAGTAATACCAAAGCACCTTTTGGAATAGTTTGATAGCACCTTATATGACAACGGTTCGATTTCTTAATTTTTAAAACTCACCAAAGCAATGGTCTGTTCTATACCAATGTAAACCTAAAAGCTACAAGCTCGTTTGCCTTATAAGTATAAAATAGTTGTTTTTGAGATTCGTCCCTCGTGGTGGTGGTGTTGATCATTTCTCAGAAAATCGTATTTAAATGTCCTATGGCAGCGTCGCAAATGCGCAAGGATTGTATTGTCCTCGGTATTTAGGAGCTGGAAACAAATACAAAAAAATTCAATTTACGCTTCAAAAAAGTGTGTAAATTATAAACAGGATGGAGGTCGGACATTGAGGGGTCAAGTGCTCTCTGACGGGTCTATAAAAGACTTGCATCGGGATTTCTAATTTTAAAGTCCAAATGAGAGAACCCTTGAAAAGGTCGAACTCGGGTAGAGACTCATCTCACACATGTTTACTCAATTTTGTCTGGTGGTGTGGTTTTATTCGGCGGATCTAATGAAATTTATGAATGTAGGACCAGAAAATATTGTGTACTTACAGACAATTTGATGTTGACTTAGCTTCGTCAAATTTTGATATTTATTAGCGGGTCAGGACTTCCACGCTGAGATTTTTCTTCTTTATAATTTGGTTTCCAGTTCTAATTTTAGCCCATTATTTGGGTTGTTATTTCGTCTTGATGTGATGATGACTGCATCCAACTGCAAGGCAAAAGGAGTTTGTTTTTATGAAAAAGACTTGGTATTTTTTTTATAAATTAAAAGAAACGCAGTAGAACTGTTTTTTGGATTCCGGTCTCGACAAAGGTTGCACTGCTTTTGGACTGGTAGTAAGAACGTGGCAAAGGAATGCAACTTGTTTTAAGAACACACGCTAAAGCGGTTACGAGAACTCGTATGAGGTACACAGTGTGGCAGGACCTACAGATGCTCGTTGCGGCTTCACACCTTCAAATTGAAATGCTGAGGAAATACCAATTTTAGTAAAGCGGCTGAGGAAGAAAGATCTGAGTTTAAAAATGTCTTAAGACATATCCACATATCCGCTGAGTTCCTTACTTAAAATAGATGTAATACATAACCAAGATTCAATAAATTTAAAGCCGCCCATAACTGCTGAATGCATATTAGATAAGTTCGAGGGGTTGATACCCCTTCTCACCTTCTCCGCATTAGCGCCCCTCCTCCTTTTCGAGAATGCAGCTTCTGCAGAAATCATTTGCAGAGTGACCAAACCGTCCTATGATGCAGGTCCTCCTGAATTGAGCTGGGGGAGGGAAAATGCACGCAATCTGTGGGATGCCTTCTAGTTTAGTTTGACTAGACAAGGGGCCCACAATTGCTTTCGAAGGATTGACCACATATGTATCCACTTGTAAGTCGGGTGGACCTCAGGCATTTACTTATGCAAATGCGTGTCGTTCTAAGGTAGGTGCAGTGAACAACTTCTTCATCCGCAGACCACCGAATAATGGCAGAAGTCCCTAGTCAAGGGCCAGCATTTTCTACTGCACTTGTTACATTATAGTTTATGGTGTGATTGAAATTGAGCAGAGTGAACGAAAGTCGCCTGCTAGATACACCCGAACTGTGTGGTCTTGAGTCGCCGGGGTAAACGTCATACGGATGCGAAATGGTTAGAAACGGTCTCGAAAGCAGGTGCTGTATTGTAAAAAAGTCTTGACTTACCTACAGGTGTTTCCCTGTTCCCATTTACTTCGAGTTAAGTCGACTTGGATGCTCGCAGTGCAAAACCCAGGATTTTTGAACTGGATTGTGTTCTCTTCCCTTGATTCTGTACTCCCAATTAGTTTTCAGTAAATTTTACTAAAGTCTTCAGTTGGAGAATATGATGGCTTTCGATTGTGTCCGCTAAATTAGTAGCACATCTGAAAATGAAAGACACGTCATTCATCGTTTGGGTTTTGTAGTTATAATTTTTTGTGTCTAAGCTAAAACTTCCGATGGAGACGTTTTCCCTATAAAATCAGCTACTTATGAATTAAATACTGAAAAGTCAGTAGGCAACCTAAAAGTGTCATTGAAAGCCTGGGTCGATAATTTGTAAGGTGAAACGTATGATCGTTTCGCCTTACAGAACCTGATCCGTGACTTTCTTTTTTCTTATCGTAATTAGAAATACGATTTGATCTGGGTCTACTTACACGTGACTTGTTGCTGTCAAATAAAACAAGTTGGCGTTGTCTTCTGTCTGTCATTTGGAAGGAGACATTTCTTAATTGTCCCCTTTAAAATATTTGTATACACGGCAAGTTGCCTTTTGCAGTTGAGCACGGATTGAATTCGCTTCGGTTACGATAACTTATTCACCTGAAAAGAAACGAAATCGAATTCAAAGATTTTTCCTTTTAAGTTGTGTAAAAAAATAAAGTAGGTCCGTAGGGAATCTAATCCTAGCTGCTTACCACCATTCGTTTTGTGCGAGACTTAATTTTGGACCAATGGAATCTATCAAAGAGTTCTTCATATTTTTCTCTGGGGTTAGAAGTTTGGGGGCAAGCCCCCCCCCCCACCTTTGTTCGCCACGGCATTCATTTATGCTCACAGAAATACCATCTAAATGAACGAATGACAGTCAAACTTCTTTATAACGAACGAACATTCAAGGGAACAAAAAAATGCAAAAGAAATTTCGTAATATACTAGAAAATTAAATTTTTTAATTGTATTTGAAAGAAAATCGGCACAAAAAGAACTCATTGCAAAGAAATTAATTTTTTTTGTTAAAAACATATCAATTTTCAATTGCACTTGAACAGTTCTGTTCCTTTTTTTTGGCTTCTGTTTGTTTTAACCTTAAAATTTTTATCTCATTCTTTTAAATTGTCGACAATGTAGACTAAATAATACTAAATTTTTCCGCCTTGCGCTTCGACATTTTTGTTTAAACGTTTCACGAACGCAAACTGCAAACTCAAACGATTGACCTGGTTCATACATCCATAGAGACATACATTCACTTAAATGAAATTCTTGCCAAAACGGGGAGTTCCCTTTTAAAATTAAGAACAAAAAATTAAAGTAAGCTCTGACATTTCTTTGTAAAGAAAAATTTTTGCTTTTGGGCCGCTATATTGAAACTTATTCATATGGAATATTTTTGAAAGAGAAGGGGAACAAAATTAAATTCGATGTAGAAAGAATTACGCTCTAAAGAAGTTCGTTATAAAGAAGTTTGACTGTAATTTAAAACTGAGAACAAATTCATGCGAACAGATGTGTCTTGCAAATAAGCCACCACAACCGACCTTTTACCTACAAAGGTTTTTTTTTATATTTTCATCTCCCAACATGATTTAATGAGAGTCCAAACAGAGCTACAATTGCCGTGCTGAATTTAATTGCAGCAACAGCAACGTTTCTATGACAACAAAAGGGACACAAGTCCGTTCAAGTGATCCACCCCATCCGGACAACTTTGTGTGGCTTTTGAAATTGTATTCAATTGAATTTACCGAGAGTATCATCAGCAGGCTATTTAATTGATTTTAATGTCACCAAACCGCAAACAGGTATGGGGAGAAAATTCGAATAATTAATATGGAAACGACCACTTTGAGGCCATTAAACGTCAATTAAACCATAAGGACACTTTGAAAAAGACGGCATTTCTCCTTATTGGTCTATTATGTGCGTATTTGTTGGTCTGTCATTGCGGGGTTGCGTCAAATTATTCCGTTGAAATTCGACTCAATTTTCATGGATAAATTTATAAAAAATCAAACCAGTTTGGACTGATAAAGCAGTTTTTCCCTTTGATAAGGAAAATCCAAGGAGTCCAATTTTTTTAAGATCGACAGCAACAATTTAGAGACAACTAGAATTTTTCATGAAGCTACTTCCTCCACCATCCCATCGAGAGTCTAAAACATACAAATGCTTTGGAGTAATGCGAATTCCCAGAAAACAGACAGATTGTTTTACAAGCACGGGCGTCTGTTTTGAAATTATTGACAAATGAATCATAGACATGATGACTCAATTTTATTACACAACGTATCCCTGTCTGATGTAATCGGTAGTTCTAGTTCTTTCACACAGATATCGCCACTTTGCATGAAATTTTAAGCCTGACTCAATACAATTTTGATTTTTGTAAAGCGAAATGAATACAACACTGACATGAAATTCACGCAGAAAAATCACTTATTTAAAATCAACCTACTTTCGGTTAAAAACTACCATCTAATACTTTTAATGTAGCCCCGGCAGAGTTAGGGGGCTAAAAATAACCGAGGAAACTCTGTTAAAAATAAACGATTTATGCAATTTTTCTCGCTCGTGAGTAACAAACTAACTATGTGGAATTTAACCAACTTCGCTTGGTTGCAAATAACCAAGAAACTTATTTTCATAAAGCAATATATGCATTTAACCTTTACATCTCGTTAGTTTTTAACAACGAGTACTCATTTGTTTTTCAACAGAGACTTAGCTCATTTTAAGCTATTTTTTAACCGATCAAAAATCGCACTCGATTAGAGCCAATTTTTGAACATGTTGATTAAACGATCGCACGACAGACGGTTGGCTCTAGCCAGACTTACGGGACATATGTAATAAGAAAATAACGAAACGCTTTTTTAAAAAAGAAAATTCATTAGAAGAACTCACATCGTCGCTTAGAACTATAAAACCCGACTGTACGCGACCACTTGAAAATCAGTCTGACCAAACTAAATACAGTAGAGAAATAAGTATTTATCGCTTCCAGTGTGGAGCCAAACGCGAAGAGCTTGTTC
The DNA here is from genome assembly GCA_948293265.1 of Cheilosia impressa. Taxonomy (NCBI): domain Eukaryota; kingdom Metazoa; phylum Arthropoda; class Insecta; order Diptera; family Syrphidae; genus Cheilosia; species Cheilosia impressa. The sequence goes on along the minus strand of OX411885.1, from coordinate 4,713,151 downwards.
TCGAAGTTTCGCCCGAGCTCTGTGCAAATGAATCACTTTGGGAATCAGCAAACCAAGATCTAGCTGTAGGTATAGCTATGGCTATAAAATACCTCCAGATTGATTTTTTGTTTATATCAACCAGAGACATCCTATCCTTATGTCGTTTTCCATTGGTTTCACTCGGGGATCCACACATTCTGAAATCCAATGGAACAACAAAAATGTTTCTGAAATGCCAAAAAAAAAATCTACGGCTGCTGTCAGCTGACTTGTATAAAATACAAAAATTACACTTGTGTCAGTGTGTCCTGAGTGGATTCTGACTTCAAGTCGAGAAGCGAAACTCTCTTCTCAGAATCACCCAGAAGAGTATTTTTTGTGCCAATGGAACGGATTCAGAACGCTTCTTTTTGCCCAATGGAAAACGACATTAGAAAACGCGGATTGGCGAGCGACTTAGGACAGTCAGAAATGTCTTAAAAAAATACTTCTTGTTGATAATCAATTTGCGAGCTGACTAACGTGCAAAGTACGTCTTGCCATTTTGAAACATGGGACGCTAGCGTTAGCAATTACAACCCTATATACATATCTACAAACAAAAATCGTTGAAGTTTGAGGCGGACCACGGACTCGATTATGTACACGAATTTGATTGCTTCAACTCAGAGAAGACTCATCGCACAAACAGATAAGACTCACACTCTATAAGATAGGATAAGTGTGAGCGGTTGCCCTGCTCAAATGCAACATAAAGTGTCTGTGTTTTTCTTTGATGCATTAAGAGGGTTGAGATAAACCAGTTGATTGTAAATTTACAAAAAGGGAGCACATTTACAAAAGAGAGCACATAAAAAAAAGGCATGATCAGATATACCACTTATAGCGACTGTTATAAGACGGTCCTTTGATCTCTATTTCTCTTTGCAGCACGCAAGTTGGAAATGCAATTTAAGTGCAAGAGATAGGAAGTGAAAGAGGAGCACGAGTTTCCATCACCATACCCTAGAGAAAATTCCAAGTCGATGACAGACTGGCTATTAGGATATTAGCCATTTTAGATATCCGCACATCCATGGTCACTTCTTTCGTTATAAACTACTTGTAATTGTAATTTTGTTTCAATTACCTACCCATAGGCCACGTGCCACAACCTACGCAAACAGTTGAATTGATAGAAAGGTATATAAAAATTCAATACAAATTCAAAGTTAAGAAGAATTGTTGATCTATAAACGTGCTGTCAGCTGTCACTCGGACTTACAAATATGCCAATGATGACCGGGTAAGAATTGCAACGCAGATGACGTGCGAGCCATTACATAAATGTCCAGTTTATGGGAGCTAATCGGTTAGATGGCCTTCTTGTACGCGAATTTGTTCGGTGGTCTTTTGTGAGAGTGCGTTGCGACGTAGTGACAAATTTGGGACAATTGTTTACGTCATAATTACGTCGGTATGTCAAAATTTCACATAAGAAAAGTGTCACGTGTAATCGTTGCTTAAGTACTAGATCGAATCCCTGTAATTAAGAGGTTCCACGTCGGTGGCGAGACTGTGCCGGGTGTAGGCAGGCCAAACGACTGCGTCCGGACATTTGCAAAAGGTCCGCGTCTTTCCTTCTATCTCTTAGGAGAATCGACTGCAGACTGCTTGTGGGCGTCCTTTCGGGCCACCAAGCTTTTGCCAAACACTTAAATGTGTTGGGCTTGAGCAACACCACTATCTGTCCTGCTTGTGGAGAGGACGATGATACAGCGGAACACTTCCTCTGTAGCTGTCCCGCCTTTGCTCGCATCAGGTGGCGGATCTTTGGGGCTGATGTGGTGAGTGCCGAACATCTAAGCTCTTCATCACTGAAGCTCCTTCTCATCTTTCTTCGAAAGACGGGAAAACTAAGTACAGTAATGTAAGGTGTCTGTTTGGCAGTACAATGGACCTGTAGTTTGTGTCTGAGTGCTCCATCGGATAGTAACAACCTCCGAAAAAAAAAAAAAAAAAAAAAAAAAAAGAGGTTCCACCCTGCGATTATTTTTGTCTAAGTTTGGCAACCCTCAACCATTTGTGAAGATTGGTTGAGGTTGAAAGTAAGGAACCACCTGTTTTCTGTGAAATTCCATGGCCACAGTTGGTCGTCTTACTATAAAAGCAGTCGACACACTTTATCTCCCAATGCGGATTCAAAAGTGCTGCCCACACATACTTATTGTGAACAACAAACAAAAACCCTTTTCAAACCTCTTGTTGGAACATTTACACATTGGAACCTATTTTTCACGATTTTCACACTTTGAGGTGTTGCGTACCTCAATTTTAGGCTTAAAAAGCCAAATCGTACTGCACACTCACACAAAATCTGCAAACGGATACGAAAATACTCGTACAATGGCCACGGAAAATGGAAAACCGACGAAAGCAATATAAATGGTAAGGCCATCACTTTCGTAGAAAAAGTTACCAAAGGTCGCAGCACAAATTCAACTTTTAAATTAAGACCAACTGTTTGACAGAATCTTGTGAAGTTGGCGCCGTTCAACAGACAGAGAGAAGGTGTGACCCATAAAACAGAAACAGCGCAGGAAAAATTTTTATTTTTTCTTTTATCCTTGAATGCGAATAGGTACAAGGGATTGATCTGTTATTGATAAAACACTTGGAAAGCATTAATCCAGTGCGTACTTGATGTTTTTATTGACCAAATGCAGAGTTTTGATGTTTCTTGCTGGGGCCGAGATTCCAAGCTAAAATATGCAGTCAAGTGTGGAGCGCATCATTGTTTCCCAACGATTACTGGAGGTCCAATGGTCCATCCACAGACGCGGTGCGAAGCGAAGTTAAAAGTGTACAATCCTGATTTGATGTGCTTCATATACATTCGCGTTCATCGGCCGAAGATCGTGCTTCAGAAGCGCCTGACGGCGCCCACTATAAATCCATCGGTTCATGGAAACAATTTTCAGCAAATTACAATTAAACCGTGCTTTGACTTTTTTTATAAACGGATTTCACGGCCCAAATTAGCATTCACAAGAAATTAGTATCCATTAGTATCCAACACCTAGTTTTTGAATAAATGCCTCAATGACTGGCATAGAAATTTGTTTTTCAATGGCCATGTTAAGAAATCGAAGATGGCGCCTGTTAAGGAGGAGCTTGTGGAATAGTTTGTGTAATTCAAATTTAGAACGAGCTTATTTCATACCGGCAGATCGGTGGGTGTGCCGGCACAATGAGTAGAAGCCATGAATAACAACTCACACCAACGCCGATAAAATCAACCAACCCAAAGAACCACACCCGCTGCTGAGATCCCTCAGGCAATAAAAGATTGGAATTGTTTTCGAATGTAGCGTCCCACAAGGAGATCGCTTGTGCGCGATGGTGGGAGTAGGGGAGAGGTCTATTGTTCTATCTTCGCTTACATTTCTGGTAGATTGAGCGAGAAGGAGTGTCGCTATTTTTCTCGCTCTAACGAGTCTTTTCATAATATGAAATGTTAATTTGTTAATGTTGTTTATTTATTACAAATGCTGATAGGGGGTTTATCTTTGGTAGTCGATATGTTTTATAGGCGTACACATTTTTTCTGTTCCCCATCCAAATCGATGGATGCACTATACCTACATACAGGGCCCAACCAACCATATGTGCAAAATGTGCAAATGCACAGGGCGCCAAGTTCTGAGGGCGCATTAATAGGAAAGATCAAATACTGCTGTTTGCATTTTAAACTAAAAGCTTGTTCAAAGTCCAGAATAACAATCACTTGCAATGTTGCAACTTCAAGGAAAATCTTAAAATATCGCAAAATAAAAAATTTCACTAGACCCATGCAAGTTTACTTCTTAGCTGCATAATCTCAAAATAGTACCTACACCTTGTTCATTTATGTACATATATTTCTTGCACATCCACTTACACTTTACAAAGAATCTATACTCTGTTCATTTTATATTTTCAGTACAGGCCTTATGGGAATCTCTTTTTTCTACCAATGGTGCCTGTAGATACGGCACTCAATCACAATAATTGCCACCGAAACAAAAACAAGGCCAAGCTCACTATGGCAACCATGTGAGAGCTTTAAAATGGAGACAGCTTATTAAAATCCATATAATAGTAAGGGTGAAAGGCAAATAGCCTATCTTCCCTGTACTGAAAATATAAATTGAACAGAGTACAGTTCAAAAATCTCAAAACCAAAAATACCTAAATAAAAAAAAACGCATTGAAAGTCTGCCTCCTGGTTTATGTGAAAAAGACTTATGCATGTGTACAAATATGAGAAAAGGGCGCTGTCTGTAAATCTTCCACAGGGCGCTAGTTTGGCTTGAGCCGACACTGCCTACATATGAGATGCCTCGGTGAAGTTGGATTTGCACATTCTTGTATTGAGAACAAAGTTTTGTTTATGGCTTATCATGGATTTTTGTTAATGTTCTTAATGTCAATTGCCGAAGTAGTTACGGATTTGGTATGTGATCGTAATTGGGAGTCAGTGCGTATTGATTTTATATTTTCCTTTTAATTCGAAAGTCGAGATAATGCTTATCATAAGATTTTAAATATCTCGTGGTATCACTCTATTTCATCTCATGATTGCATGTCAGCGATCGCTCTCTGCGATTATTTATTGACATGGATGTCTGACATGAATTTGACAGATGCTTGTTTTTTGTTGCTTTTTATCTGTAAATGTAATTTTTTTACACCTACGAGTACAACCTCTCTTGCTGTAGCGATACGAAATGAAATGCCATGCATCATTTTCCCAGCTCAGATACAGTAGGAGAGATATATCTCTAGTGGAGTTGGCGTGTTAGGATTGAAAGGTGTTGGGTTGTTTGGTTAAGTTATAACACGTTCGGTGCGTACCTTGAGGGCTATGATGATACTACTTGTGTGTTTTACGCTGCGTGGAGTGAGATAGATTGCATTGTTTTCTGGTCATGTGCACATCATTTGTGCATCTCAGTGAAGAGTTTACGCATTCAAATTGTTGCATGGAAAATATTCAAAGTGATGCCCATAACGTTAGTAGGTCCCTAATGCATTTTGTGTGGTGATTGTAAGCGGGTTTTGACTTTTACTGTGAAAATAAGTTGTTGCGGGTTGTGAGCTTTCTATAAAATATTTTTGGTGCTCGGCGTCGATGTTGATTTCCATAAAAACCTATTTTAAATTAGGCATCAATCCCAAAAAGTCACAACAAAATTTCTGTTTGTAGGTACAAATTGAAACCTAACCTAACTCAGATAAGTGAACACAACTTCATGACCAAGGAAATTACAACAACCCTACGGTGAACGATAATGCTTAAGATAATTATTCTCGATAACATTAATTATAAATGCGGATAACCTTAGATGGTCCTATGTACTGAGAAGCAGAGACCAGAGACAATACTGAGACCACCAACTTCGGCCGATTTCCCGTTACTTAGCCTACAAGCTATATTTTTTCGGAGTAGTCACGATTTACTGCGCTAGTATTGATACATAGAAATTCGTATTGACAAATGTCACGTAACTTCAAAAGTTCTGAGTCACCAATGCACTCCCAAAAAATATGAGCCACTTCCGCTTTGGGCAAAGTGGCTTGCAGCGTTCATAGAATTATATCCGTTAAATTTGAAATTGTTCGTTACGTGTGAGTAATATTTTTTTTTAGGAATAAGTGTACATTTGCTTAAAATATTTACGAAAAATTAAGAATGCATGTTGGTTGAGGGAAAATAAAAACATTTTGAGCAAATTTTTCTTTATTATTTAAGAAAAAATTACACACGAAACCAGAGTTAATTATATCCAAAAGCGGGAAATACACAACCATACTACTTGTCCTAATATATTTCTAGTATATAAAACATCTCCTTTAGATAGTTTTATTAACCACACAAATCAAATTATTCACCTTCAAAAAATTTATAATTACTAACCAATGGCATTCAGTTATGCTAGAATGTGGTATTCCCGAACTCTTGCACATTTCCCCACGGTTGCCGAGGTTGGCAGCATTTATTTTTGTATTTTTTGTATGTTTTTGCATGTCATTCGGATTCCGAATTGACATAACACCGATAGGAAAACAAAATGGCGAATTTGAAAAAAAAACTGAGGGGGCCAGCGGCAAGAGGATTGTGAGTTGGGGGTCTCAGTATGGTTTGTCTATGCTGAGAAGGACACAAGACTTCAAACGTCAAAGGTCTTATGGACTTACGACCTTCTGCGGAAGTGCTTTCAGCGATTAAGCAAATTGAATATAGAAATTATATACAGGTATTGTCAGGACTTCCATTTTGCCAAGGATTTTACTCATCTTCTCTGTGAATAGTAAGCTACTGCTCGAAGTAGAAAGGACCAACTCTGAGAGGTGCACATTAAAAAAAAGGGTGGTTCCTTAAATGAAATTGTAAAGTTTAATGATTAAAAATAATTTATTGTTTAACCACTTTTGTCAATTTCCATGATTACAGCTCTCTGAATATATTTAGGTAGTTGGCAAATTGAAAAATAGAATGTTCCGCAACGAAATTTTGCAGCAAAAAAGTTATTTTGCAAATCTCTGAACAAGATAGGCAACCACTTAATTATCGCTTCATTGCTTTGTCAATCCACTTTTGGCTACAGGTCAAGTAAAGTTTGGAACTTCCTGGGGATTTTTTTCCCACACGACTACAGCTTTTAATAATTCGAGTTTAGAACTATCACCTGTCGGAGTGAACGTAGGGACGAGACCTTTAATTTTATGACCCATTTGAACGGATGACTTAGAAGTCACTTCACTTTCAGTACCGTCAACTGCCCTAACATTGACCTGTTTTGAAATTTGACATTGAATTTTACAACTCTGTTTCCACAACTTTCGTCTACAAAATTACGTGGACTTTCGTTCTGTAACATATAAGCTAGGATTTACCAAATTTTGTCGATTTGTTTTTGATTTATATAGGACCACGCAAGTTGATGAAAATGTACCGCCAGTAAATATTTTCCAAGTAGGTATACCTAATTCAATTTTTTTATTATTTAATTTTTTTTTTGTTTCTAAAAAAATTTCAAAAACCGGACTGCCTATTTATAAATTAAAATTTTTTTCAAATAATTTTCAAAACTGTTTTAAATATATTTTACACTAAGCGATTACTAAATAAATAATTAACCTTCAACAAAATTGTTGAGAAGTCGGGTCGGGTGTAAACACATATCAATGTTGAGTTTCTAATCAGTTTGTAACTATACGTAAAATCTTTATTAATTCAGTGAATAAATACCTACAATGATTCAATAAATTTTAAATACACTGGGCATACAATTCCCAGCAGCAGCATCTGCTTCAACACTTTTCAAAGACCGATTCACTTTGAAACCATTTATTCACAAAAATTAAGCAAATTCACACTGAACTAGTGGATTAAAAATGCAGTTTTAACATAAGTATGTCCTGCCGGGTTGAAGGAGCTCATCACAACTGCCAATTGGTAAAGTAAGCTGGCGACGCACATACAAGTGAGAGCGCTGAATACGCAGCTCGTGTTAAACATTTGCCTAAGGGGACTTTCAGAACTGTCACCTAATGGGATAGGTACGGTAAAAAAATGAGAGTAAACGACAATAACGTCGGCTTAAATCCATACAAGCCAACTTTCTTGTAAAATTATGACTCCCGACGGACAGCATTTCAATGCAGATAACACACGCGTACATATATTTGAATTTCTGCCAAAATTCTTCTCCATTAATCACCTTTTTTATTTTACAACTAAATATCAAGTTCACTCCGCCTCACGTTAAGATTTAAAAATTAATGGAGAATGAAAATCGCAATATCTCCGCCCTTTAAAGGCGTCACTTTAACTCACTGTCCCATACAGCGACAAAATGATGTCCCATGCAAGTTTCTCTCTTGGGAAGTGATTCAATGATGAGTGCATTTTTCAGTTGCTCCGCCCCACCTCATTTTCGCAGTGCAAAAAATCATCCCTCTTAAGAAGCCGCAACCATTGAGTTTGAGTTTGAAGGACTCTTTTTTTTTTTAGGTATACCTACCTATACCAACTTTTTAATTCGTAACGTGCTCCCTTCAAATGCCAACATTTTATATATATTTTATATGTACCTACATGTACTGACGGATTCATGGCAGCTGTCAAAGTGAAGTAGGGTAGGGCGGGGATAGTTGGACCACTTTTTACTTGAAGTCTCATATAAATCAAACTATTCAATATATAACTATGAAACTGGTTTCGTAAGAAAGAATGAACCTCTAGCTTCTAAAATAAATTTGATAAAATTGAAAATATGTAACCGCAGATGATTAATGTTGCACTAAATGAACCAAGTCCAAGTGGTCTAACTAGCCCCTATAGGGGGGCAAGTTGGACCAGTGTGTGGGGTTAGTTGGACCAAGCCCTGAAAAGTTGAAAAACAAGTTCCATAAAGTACAACAAACTACAAATTTTATATCGATGCTGCTTTAAGCAAATACTCTTTAAGCAAAGCCTCTTTTTCTTCGTCAAAAACTTCGGCCCAACATAACCTATACGGGGATTTTCTTGCGATTTTTTTTAATAAGATATGTTCTTAGTGTTGGTCTTGGTATTCCAAACTCTAATGATGCTTCCCTCAAAGATTTTTCTTTCGAAAGAACAGCTGCAATAGCTGTATTGATCTGCGCTCTACCAGCTGTGGCTCTCTCCGTTACACGTTTGTACGTTCGCATTCTAGGATTTTCAAATAACAAAAGATACATATAAAAACCGTCTATTTAAATCCACCTGGTCCAACTGACCCCACACTTGGTTTGGTGGACATATTTCGTCATAAATACAAAAATACTTAAACTTGTTCAATTTAACACACAGAATATAAAAATACAATATATTTACTTATCAAAAAACTTTACCTCAGTCCTTAATTCTGTTTTTTTCACTGGTAAAATAAAAAAACTATCTTTCACGTATTTTTTTACTTTTGCACTAAAAAAAGACAAAACTGCGTGTGGTTTCTCTTCTGAGCACACGATGCAATTGAAACCGGTATGGCACGTGCTGGTAAAAGAGCGCGCTTCGTTCGTGTGTGATCATGTTCTCGTTAAACATACGGTTTCTGAGAAATTTGCGTGGTCCAACTTGCCCCGTGGTCTAACTAGCCCCGCCCTACCCTACCTGCAGGGAACACAGCGTTTGCCTCCAAAGGTTCCATGAGGGAGTGCACTTGTTTTCATGTATCCAAGCGAAAAATTTCAGGCTTTTATACAGCTCAAGTCGAACGACCAAACTGAATAAAGCAACTTATATCTACGACTTATTCGAGTCCCCTGTCTATACCTACCTATAGGTATACAGATTTGCTTAGCCCCGAAGTTGGCTAGTTAGTTTATAAATAGTTTCCGCATCCTTTTCAGCTCTACCTTTGTATACCTATATCTATGCCAAACCGCATAAAAGCAACATCTTTTGCGAATCAACCACGATTATGTCAATAAATGCACTTCTGCTAAGGTGCCTGCAGATAGCCTTTAACTTCAAAGTAGTCTAGTGATTTTCGGTCGCCTCTCTCTTGCCGAGCTTTGGAGGTAGGAATTTCACCTCTACGAATTGATCAAAACATTTTACTAATCCGCTTCGGAATGCAAGGACATGCAGTGCGAATCAATCGTCGCGCGATTTCGACCCGGAGGTAGCACCACCGACCGTACTAATCGACAGTCTTAAACATTCAAATATAGAAATCACTGGCCAATGCTATAACAGACGGCATCTATTGCCTATTTCAGGTCAGCGTTGTTCACGTCCTTGGCGTGAGATTGATACCGATTTAAGTGCGGAAATGAAATGAAAAACTCTCACAAAACAAATGGCTCTGAGAATCTAGACCTAGGGTCCCTACGGACCCTTTGCGCAACCTAATTATTTATTTATTTTATGTGCGGATGTCTCCGATTTCCATAGTCATCCAATACCGTATCGAATTTTATATATAACGATTTTCTTGCTCACCCTGCTACACATTTTTAAATATAAGGTACTTAAAAAATGAGCTAAAAATAGATTCGTAGAAGTGCGCGTTTCTGAGCCCTATAGTTAGTCCTATCATACTCTTCACACATTCCTTCCCTTTGGTGACACATTCACGTCATTATGCATCATACCAAAGTTCTCATAAATGAATCGGTCACGTCTGGCTATTAAACCAAGTCGTAGTAGTTTTCCGACACACTTGAGTCAATGGCATGACTTGATTGTTTGAAAACTAAACTGGGGGTATCGTATTTCAACTCGATCATACACATACACACATTTAACAGAACTACTTCATGCGTATGACTCATGGTTATCGACGTTTATGACTTTAGAATCATTGCTATAACAAAAAGTTGTTTATGCAAGTGGTTGCTTATCGTAAACACTTTGGTGCCACTCTTCCCTTTTAGACGATCGATTGAACAAGAAGTGACAAAGCCGAATTGTTTTATGATGTCGAGTTAGGCATGTCTACCATCGAAATTTGAAGCTAGAAGTCATTAAACGAGAGTCGCTATAGATGTCAATAGAATTTCTGATTTGTGTTTTGAAATAGGGTAATTCGATTCAAAATTGTTTACAATCGTTGATCGGAGTAGCAGTGCACTGTGAAGTTTATGTGTCGTGGTATTGGATCTACATTTCACCCGATATATTACATATAAGAGCTTTGAAACGTTAAATGCATTTTTCAGTTATTAAAAACAAGTGCCAAATCGAGTTTCATTACAAAAAGACTTAATTAAATTGATATAGTTAAAAAAATATATGAAAAGCGGCTCACGGTAAGCGTCTGTCACTATATCCTTATATAGATTGTAAATCCCATTCAAGGCGTAATTAAAAAGTCTTTTTACCTTTCTGTTAAACGGAAAGTTATCCTGAAAACGCCTAATTTCAACGGGTGACTTCATAACAATACGCGGTGCTGCAGAAGATTAATAGCTTAAGAAGAGCTGAGTATTGAAAACAATCAAGATTTCTAACAGACACTCACCCTTGTAAAAATTCCCACCCTTAACAAATGAAAAATAAAAAAAGGCTCAGTTGGCCTAGACATTTTTACATCCAAGATATCGTTGTATAGCGTTAACGGAGACATCTTTCTAAAAGGGAATTTTCTGCAGTGCCCTAGTCCTTCACGGGAAGTTTAAATTCTTAAAATGAAAATGTTCATGGAACCTTATTTAATGACAACAGAGTGCTTAAAATAATATTTTGTGAAGCGAAATTTTATATAGAAACTGTTTTTAAATCAATTTTAATATCTGAGGTTTTGTTTTCAAGTTGCTTTTACATAGCACCATTGAAATTAGCTGTTAGAGGAGAATTTTTCAGAACACATCTCAAAATGCATTCGAAAATATTTCCAAGATGATTTCAACAGTAAAAAGATTTTTTCTGACATTAAAATTACAAGATATAAAAAATACAATACAAGAAAGGTTTTTTTTTAATATCTAAAAACTTTTTGGCCCGGTCGAGTTTTTAAACAGTTCACATCTATGACTTCGTATATTTTTTTTAGCCACAGCTGGTATAGACAAAAAAAAACATAAACCTTTTAAATGTTTTTTCCCCGAAATAACTACCTTAAGGGCTAATTGACAAATGGCCTAAGATTGAAGTCAAATTTCACTGGTAATATTTCTTGAACAGCCCGACAAATGCTTGAAGCCTTCAAATGTAAAACATATTCGAACAATATTAGAACTGGATTAAGGACGATATTATATTTTAATTATTTATTTAATTTGTTTTAGAAAGAAAAATCTTTTACTTTGTGCATTTTGAGTTCAATTTATTTCAGCCGGAGTAAATGAAATTTGTTTTTTTTTTTTTAAAAAAACTTGCAAGAGACTGGAAGGAAATCAACGTAAACCTTGATTGGCAGAGTCCTTCTGACATTGATTTGAAATTTCTGTGTAACTCTGCCCTATTCAATAAGTTTTTTTTTTAAAAGACGTTCTAAAAACCATATATAGCTATCTGAGTGATTTAATTTAAAAGTTTATTTAATTCCAAAAATTTCTTCGAAAAGCCGACGGCTATTTAATAATAACAAATCACTCACCTATTCATCATCTAAACTGGATTTTTATTGGTTGGTTTTTCACCTTGAACAAGTTCGCCTTTCGAAGACATATCACAATCACATTTAAACTTCACAAATTAATTTAAATTTTATAAGGAAAACTGTTTGAATGCACTTTACTTTGGACCCGACAATTGATTCCGACAACGATACGACAGCAACTGGCAACGGCAGCAAGTTGGGATTAATTCTGAGCTGCCAGCACAGAAGGCGCAGAGCTTTTATACATGTTGTGGTCGATAGATTCTTGCTCTCGTCATGCCCACTGAATTCGGACTGTATATAATAGACGCATATTCTACGATTATGTTTGAATGGGAGTATTGCACTCCTTTTTTAGCCTGCTATTTTACTACCATTTTTCAAACAAATTTTACATAGGCATTAGGATTTTCCTTTTCGACCAGTCCGATTTTGTTACATTGGTGCTAAGCAAACCGGATCCTGGAAATTTCATTTCTGCTGACCCGTTTTAGGGGTCGATGTTAAAATGGAAATGAAACAAGCTGTGCGTGAGTGGGGTTCGCTGAAAGGGACAATCATCGAAAGTCATTGCAGAGCTAGAAAGCGAGGGATATGCTTCTGCAATGGTGATATAAAAATCCTCCCTGGGGGACTGACTTTCGTCATCCCAAATGTGATTGCACTTAGTCGTTCGGTTATAAAACATACCACCTTCAGTCGAATTTGGAAGGCCACCGCGCACTGACCAACATTCATTTTGATAGTAAACACCCACCAAAACAAGAGGCTGTCATCATCGAGCTGGGAAAAACCGCCACACAAATTTCTTCCCCAAAAAAGTTCTACAAAACTTTCTCCCCAGCGATATTACGAAACGGCAACCCTGGTTTTGATACCAGACTGTGATTGGTTGGCTCCTATATAGCATAGCTCTTCGCAAGAGGAAGAGCTTTTATGTACAAGCCCCAAGGTGCCCCCTCGACCGGAAGACAGAGAGAGAGATGTTTTTTAAGCATCGACGGTTTTGTGCGTCAAAAAGAGGAGGTGTAGCGTGTGGGTGGAAGAACATCTTATAGAGTTCTTAAGCGTGTTCGGCGTACCTATCCAGGGAAATGCTACCGTGGGAAGGCTGAAAATGCTTTTGCCAAGTAGTGAGAGGTAGCATCGATTATAAAAGATTGCCTTAATTACGAAGTTTCATAAACAAATCGTTATCCGCTTTCCTTTAATTGGCATAGCTTATGTTTCGTTTCGGTAATTGTGCGAAAACAAAGTACTCGAGGTGAGCTACTTACCTGTACTGTCGAAAAGTATTCAATTCATATTCATTTCAAATTTAAACCTCATCCCTCGGGAAGACTCGTTGAATTGCTTTGTTTACATAAAACAGCTCAAGTCGAAATTCCCACCGTTTTCGGTGGATGGCTATACATCCAGTTATACTGCCGCATACATTTTCAGGATATTAATTGAAACGTTTCAAGCTGTAAGCACCGAATACAGGTAGCTAAGGTTAGATAAGAGCTCAGTGAAGAATGTGGGTGGATCGTCGTTTTTCTTCGCCATAAGGGCAGGTGAATTTGTTAAACAAATGATAGTTGAAACTTATTTGTTTCAAAAACTACAATCAGAACACAGCTAAACAAAACAAAAAAAAAAAGGAAATTATTGCCGCATGCGAAAAATCGAGAAGCCGTCGGCCTTTCTTTTTGAAATTCTTAGGAGATTTTGCCAAAAGATTTCTCGTGGGGATGTGTTTACTCACTGGTCGTCAAGGCAAACCCACCCGACGACGCCGACGGCCGCATTTTAAGCCAGCCAGTGTCAGAGTGCCAGTCGCCAATTAAACGAGACTGCACACATCTGTCCACCTCGAGTTCGTCAATGCAATTCCATCCAGTGGCGTAGCGTGGGTTGGGGCCGCCCGGAGCAGACCTAATTTATGCCGCCCCTCGTAATTTTAAACACTAAAAAAAACCATCGTCTACGGTTTCAACCAGTTATACCTACACTTATAAACTTGGTTAAATTTGTCTTCTCTGATCTTTTTTCAAATACTGATTTTATCTTTAATATGTAGATATTTTTAATCAAAATCGTTAGAGCGGTTCTTGTAAAATTTGGCAGACAAAACAGTACCAAATAATGCAATGTTTAGTTTGAAAAATACTATTGCTTAACTTTTTAGCTTAAAAACTGAGTATAAGTTATTGTTCTTGATGAATTCTTACATCCTTGGTCTTTAAAGTTTTATATCAAATCAAATTGGGGTTTTCGAGATACAAGTTGCAAATCTGCGTTTTCGGGGATTCAAATTGAAAGTTAGGGACACAACAATTTTGAAATCATCAATTTTACTCTAAGTATGTAAACTAAAGCCCCCAAACTACAAATCCCAAGTTTGAACGAAATCCGGGCAGCCGTTTAGGCTGTTGGCCTCGGGACATGCAGACAGTCAGACGGACATAATTTTGCGACCTACTTTTTTGAGTTCCACTATCATCATAATATCAGAATTGATTAACATCTCTAGTTCGAAATTTTGTACGATTACAATATCTTTCTCGTACTACGTAATCGAGAAAGTTAAAAAGTTATTAATTTTTTAAATACATATTTACAGAAAACTTCTTCAAAATTTAGTTTTCCTTCTTTTTATCAGGGCAAACTCTCTTATTATTATTCTTTCAGTATCGATGGTCTCTATGATTTCCTGCTCTATAGCCATGATACGCAGATTAGATACAGTTAGAGTCGATCTTAAATAATTTTTAATAAGCTTCAATTTTGAGAAACTTCTCTCACACACTCAAATTCTAGCAAGAAAAGAGAAAGAGAGTATTTTCGAATGCAGATGTTGTGTACTGATAATTGTAGTTGTGTAGTTGCATACTAGGGAGCAGCAGGATTTTGTTGTTGAGTAACACAAGGAATTGAAAATAAATTCGTTAGACTAAAAAAAGAATCCGTTTTGTAAATTTTTTATATTTCAAAATTATTAACGCCCCAAATTGCCGCCCGGGGCCTGTGCACCCCTGCCCCCTCCCCCCCTCGCTACGCCACTGATTCCATCCGACGCATTCTCAGCCGTAGCGCCACAAACAGTGGCACAGCCAATTTGCATTACAAAACTCATTCTCACCAAGACGTGTCTGGAAGGGAAAAGCATTTAAAGAGCATCGCGTCGCGTCGGCCGGCATCTGGCTAGAAACATTATCATCGGCTTGCAAAAATCTGCCGGACGGCTCGCCTCTATGGCGTGTGCAATTTTTTTATTATCGGCTGCTGTTTTGCTTTCGTCCTCTCAAGTGATGCGAATACCAGAAGGAGTAGCTAATTGTTTCTCAGAAGATTCGTTTTACTACAGTTTAGGATCGACGGGGGCATTTTCTCGTTGGGTGTATTTTGCAACGTAGTTAACTTCGAATTTTACTGGGGACGCCCGGCAGAAAATATGTCCCTGTAAAGAATTAAGGGAGAGCTTGATATAAACACATTTTTTGTTTAGCTTACGAAGTCTTATCTGCGGCTCCAGGGTTGGATAATGGGTTTGAATTTGAATACCCTGTGCCAGTGCGATAATATTTTCGGTCGACCGAGCAAAACTTTGACCAGCAACTGAGCGGTTTTGCATAGGAGCTTAGGAGTCAGGATTCAGGAGGACGCTCGACCGGCAACGTGGCTCTAATCAAATTGGATTCAAGTGGAAACTCCTAAACCAGTAGTTCAGTTGTGCACTCCAAGTTGGTTGAGGTCTGCTCCGATTTTCCCCTATTGTGGTGTCCCTTCGAACTGGAATCGAAGACCTTGGACCGGAATGTGTCAAAATATCCCAGCCATTTTAGACGACTGATTCGCTATTAAGCGAATACCACTCAAAGTATTTGCAGTTCGAACTGACCAAGATCGATCTTCTTTCACTCTCTGCTAACGTCCGCATGCGCCTCCTTAGAATTTCTTGATAGGGCCTAACTAATCGACTGCCTTCTTAAGCCAAAGTAACAGCGACTGGCAAGTGTCAAAAGGCGAGCGGAACGGTGCAAAGTTGTTCGACACTCAGTACCAGCGGTAACGCAACGTCGGCCAACAGGGTTGCTTCTTTTTCCGGTACTCTTCGCTTGATTTCTGTTTCAGAGTTAGACAAAGTCGCTAGCTACCCTTAAAGTTATATAGCCGTCTAATTTGACGTTCTGCCCGATTAGTCGATGTTCGGTGTCCCTTAGTACCTAAAGCACATGAATTAAAGCAACTTATTTGAATGTCGACGCCTTTCAAATTGCTCGTAGTTCACTCCTTTTGCACAATTTGTAGCAGTATTTCTTTGTAAGCTGAAATCACAAAAATAAAATCATATATATCTTTTACCCTCGGTCAGTGTTTGTATATCACGGTGATGGTTCTACCCTCCCATAACCTCCCCACAGGGTTATTTTTTTAATATAAACATTTTTTTTACTCTACTTTCACCTACTCTTCGTCACTTTGTAGCCACTTTCAGTCCTTGAAAGCTCCTGTATCTCTGTTTGCACCAAATTATCCGCGCTGTATAAATTTGAAATTATAGATGCAAATACTCCTCTCTCCCTCTGTGCGAATTGTTAATTTGTCGGTAGTGCCGCAAGAACAATACGACTTTTCACTTCCCATATATGACACCATGCAATAACTGCAATCCGCTCAACCGGAACGACTGTCCCCATCGATGAAAGAGTTCAATTTAATCATGCCCGGCAATATCCTCCGGTCTCCCCTCATGTTTGTAACCGACCGCAACTGCTTCACCACAACCATTACCATCTCTGCCAATGCATTCGTAAATTATTGAAATTCGAAACGAAAATATGTTCCGTCTCTGAGATGTCATGGTCCTCCAGTTGCCATGGGGTTCGTGGTACATGACACACCCACAGATGCGAGCGTTCACACCACCCCAGTGTTTTAATTACTCGCTGTTGGCACCGGGGCTCCAAAGCTGGCTGCCAGCGGGTAATGAAGTGCAAGACGATTAAATGTAAAATGCGGAGAATAAACTAAGTGGCACAGACGTGAGGCACGAGGTGATAAGTTGCACTTAAGTTGAACAAATCGTCTTTGGTCTGGTGTGGTGTGAACGTCCTTTGAATGCCAGTTCATTAGCAGTTGCTTAAAAATGATGGCGAATTGGATGGATGCGGTTGCTGTTGGGTCGCTTTTTTCATCCATGGATTGGCTTTGGGTAGTTGTATCCAAGTCGGACAGGACGATGGCCGAAAATGACGTGCGCCGATTGCGAATAAAAGCTGCCGTATTTCAAAGTGGAGTCGTATTAAACAAGGATGAGTTGTATAAAGCTGAGCTACAAACGACCGGTTGTTGTTTTGTTAAAAAAAAAGCAGAAAAAGCAAAATGCTCAAATGAAAGACACGGAAAGGAACATTCCCCCTCGGTTTAAGCCAGAGGGCATGGGTCACAGATGGATTTAAATGGTTCTGGAGGTTAACTCCTCTCGAGGTATTAAAAGTGATTGGTATCAAATTCGTGTGGTGCTGATGATAGATATAGGGTGATGGCACCAGTAGTCAGCCCTTTAACTTTTTTTATACCATCCAGAGGAAGGTATATTCACTTTGTAACGCAAAGAAGGAGTCACCGGAGACCTCATAAAGTATATATATTCTGAATCAGGATCACATTCTGAATCGATTTAGCCATGTCCGTCTGTCTGTCTGTCTGTCTGTCTGTTGAAAGCACGATAGCGCCCAAAGTAATTGACGCAAATGAGCTAAATTTGGTGAAAGGACTTCTTTTTATCGGCGTCAGGTTGGTATTGAAAATGAGCTATGTCGGTCAAGTAGTTCTGGTACCTCCCATACAAAACCAATATTGGACCCATTCGTCTTTCTGTCTGTTCAAAGCACGATAGCGCTCAAACTAATTGACGTAGGTGAACGAAATTTGGTGAAAGGACTTCTTTTTATCGGCGTCAGGTTGGTATTGAAAATGGGCTATGTAGTTCAAGTAGTTCTGGTACCTCCCATACAAAACCAATATTGGACCCATTTGTCTTTCTGTCTGTTCAAAGCACGATAGCGCTCAAAGTAATTGACGTAGGTGAACGAAATTTGGTGAAAGGACTTCTTTTTATCAGCGTCAGGTTGGTTTTGAAAATGAGCTATGTCGGTCAAGTAGTTCTGGTACCTCCCATGCAAAACCAATATTGGGCCCACATGTCTCTCTGTCTGTTGAAAGCACGATAGCGCCCAAAGTAATTGATGTAGGTGAACGAAATTTTGTGAAAGGACTTCTTTTTATCGGCGTCAGGTTGGTATTAAAAATGGGGAATGTCGGTCAAGTAGTTTTGGTACCTCTCATACAAAACCAATATTAGACCCATGAGTCCTTCTTTCCGTTGAAAACACGATGGCGCCCAAAGTAATTGACGTAGCTGAATGAAATTTGGTGAAAGGACTTTTTTTATCGTCGTTAGGTTGGTATTTAAAATGGGCTATGTCGGTCAAGTAGTTCTGGTATTTTGCATGACTTGTATGCAGTGGAGGGTATCAAAGCATCGGCCAGGCCGATGATAACACTTTTACTTGTTTTGAGTTTGATTGGTCCTTAAAAATTCATTCTTCAATTATTTAATCAAGTATTTGGTTTTTATGAATGTTTGGAGTCTATAGATTCGAAAATACTAAGCTTATTAAGTATATGAGCCACATAATGCAAACTATTCAGAAAATAAGTGAAAAGGGTATGATTTGGGAGTAGTCAGCCCCCTCAGCTCCAGTAGTCGGCCACGCAAGTATCCAGTAGTCAGCCCCAATTACCATTTCTACATTTTCATCGTTTTAACAGCAAAAAACATTAAGTTAAGAAACTTTTCCAAATTTTAAAACAAAGTCACGAATTTAATAGTAACAAGTAAAAGTGTTATCATCGGCCTGGCCGATGCTTTGATACCCTCCGCTGCATACAAGTCATGCAAAATTGGTTTTGTGAGGGAGGTACCAGAACTACTTGACCGACATAGCAGGTTTTCTATACCAACCTGACGCCGATAAAAAGAAGTCCTTTCACCAAATTTCATTCACCTACGTCAATTACTTTGGGCGCTATCGTGCTTTCAACAGACAGAGAGGCATGGGTCCAATATTGGTTTTGTATGGGAGGTACCAGAACTACTTGACCGACATAGCCCATTTTCAATACCAACCTGACGCCGATAAAAAGAAGTCCTTTCACCAAATTTCATTCACCTACGTCAATTACTTTGGGCGCTATCGTGCTTTCAACAGACAGACAGACAGACAGACAGACAGACAGACAGACAGACAGACAGACAGACAGACAGACAGACAGACGGACATGGCTAAATCGATTCAGAATGTGATCCTGATTCATAATATATATACTTTATGAGGTCTCCGGTGACTCCTTCTTGGCGTTACAAATGTATGGGCAAAGTGAATATACCTTCCTGTGGAGGGTATAACAAGTAAAATTGTTATCATCGGCCTGGCCGATGCTTTGATACCCTCCACTGCATACAAGTCATGCAAAATTGGTTTTGTGAGGGAGGTACCAGAACTACTTGACCGACATAGCAGGTTTTCTATACCAACCTGACGCCGATAAAAAGAAGTCCTTTCACCAAATTTCATTCACCTACGTCAATTACTTTGGGCGCTATCGTGCTTTCAACGGACAGAGAGGCATGGGTCCAATATTGGTTTTGTATGGGAGGTACCAGAACTACTTGACCGACATAGCCCATTTTCAATACCAACCTGACGCCGATAAAAAGAAGTCCTTTCGCCAAATTTCGTTCACCTACGTCAATTACTTTGGGCGCTATCGTGCTTTCAACAGACAGAGAGACATGTGGGCCCAATATTGGTTTTGCATGGGAGGTACCAGAACTACTTGACCGACATAGCTCATTTTCAATACCAACCTGACGCCGATAAAAAGAAGTCCTTTCACCAAATTTCGTTCACCTACGTCAATTACTTTGGCCGCTATCGTGCTTTCAACAGACAGAGAGACATGTGGGCCCAATATTGGTTTTGCATGGGAGGTACCAGAACTACTTGACCGACATAGCCCATTTTCAATACCAACCTGACGCCGGTAAAAAGAAGTCCTTTCACCAAATGTCGTTCACCTACGTCAATTACTTTGGGCGCTATCGTGCTTTCAACAGACAGACAGACAGACAGACAGACAGACAGACGGACATGGCTAAATCGATTCAGAATGTGATCCTGATTCAGAATATATATACTTTATGTGGTCTCTGGTGACTCCTTCTTGGCGTTACAAATGTATTGGCAAAGTGAATATACCTTCCTCTGGAGGGTATAACAAGTAAAAGTGTTATCATCGGCCTGGCCGATGCTTTGATACCCTCCACTGCATACAAGTCATGCAAAATACCAGAACTACTTGGCCGACATAGCCCATTTTTAATACCAACCTAACGACGATAAAAGAAGTCCTTTCACAAAACTTCGTTCACCTAGGTTGATTCCTTTGGACGCTATCGTGTTTTCAACGGAAAGAGGGACACATGGGTCTAATATTGGTTTTGTATGGGAGGTACCAGAACTACTTGACCGACATAGCCCATTTTGAATACCAACCTGACGCCGATAAAAAGAAGTCCTTTCACCAAATTTCATTCAGCTACGTCAATTACTTTGGGCGCCATCGTGTTTTCAACAGACAGAGAGACACATGGGTCCAATATTGGTTTTGTATGGGAGGTACCAGAACTACTTGACCGACATAGCCCATTTTCAATACCAACCTGACGCCGATAAAAAGAAGTCCTTTCACCGAATTTCATTCACCTACATGAGTTACTTTGGGCGCTATCGTGCTTTCAACAGACAGACAGACAGACAGACAGACAGACAGACGGACATGGCTAAATCGATTCAGAATGTGATCCTGATTCAGAATATATATACTTTATGTGGTCTCCGGTGACTCCTTCTTGGCGTTACAAATGTATTGGCAAAGTGAATATACCTTCCTCTAGAGGGTATAAAAATACAAAAGGAACATTTATTTCAGTCATAAGGGTACAGTTATATTTATCTCAAAATTGCACCATTTGAGTTGGTATTTTTAGATTTCGTTTCCTAAGTTCAATATTCTAAGTTTTGTTTTTACTTGTGCTTTTTTATTCAAAATTTATTTCCATGTCACGAATAAAATACTGCAAGGTGGTTTGGCGCGAGCAGATTTGGCTGATTTTGGAAACAAATCTGTGCCCATGTTCTGTAATTATCACATCGATATATTTATCACAAAACGATATGAATTGAAGGAAAATGCTCCTGAGTTAAATAAATATATTTTCGCATCGATACTTTTTAAGCATTTTCTTTCAATTCATATCGTTTTTGTGATAAATATATCGATGTGATAATTACAGAACATGGGCACTGGATAGTAAAGGTTGTAGCCTTGAATTTCTTCCTTGTCAGAGAATAAAAGAGGTCGTGGGTACTCGTATTTTATTCTATTTTAAAACGATTTTATATTTATTTGAAATGAAACTAGTCGCTTGGTAGTACAAAAGAAAAAACTAAATTTCTTTATTTCATCGCTGTTATTAATCCTTTAGAGAAAGTCTGAGGAAATAGCCTTGTCTGTCCGCCAAAGGATTAGTTACAGCCTAAAGGCAATCGCTGAGAACCTCCTAGGCCTTAGAGAATTCGGAGTTCTTACCTAGTCGCTGGTTGAAACAATTATGAAATAAACAACATTTCGGCTGTCTTTTTATACTGCCGAAATGAAGCTTTTACATTTAAATTTAAGAAAAAAATTATACGCAGTTTGAATTTCTGCAAAGAAAGTTGACATTCAAATTCTTCATATAGGCAAAGTGATTAAGGATTTTTTGAAAACATCAAAAATTATTCATACTTTATTATGTGATTATAAGGTACCTAGATAAGATATTTTTAGAAGTAATGATTTTTTGAAAGCTGGGCTGGCATTGAACTATATAAAATAAGCTAGTAAAAAGAGAAAAAATTCCATTTAGCGCAAATAATCTCTTTAACATGAAACTGTTCGATAAGGAATAAAATCAACAACTCAGTTGAAAACATAAGCAATGAAAATATCGGTGAAATTTAGAAGGAGAAGTTCAAAATGTGTATGAAAGAGAAAACAAAAATCAATGTGATACTCTCAGCCTGTTACGTGTTCTGTAATTTGTAGTAGATTTATTTCATAACAAGCCATTTAAATTTGTTTGTGTTGTGTGCATAGAATAAGGTAGTAGAAATATGATGATAGGTTGAAGTTTGATGTAAATTTTTCTTTTTTTTTAAGTTGGCCAAATTTCCCACAAAATCTTACCGAAATCTTATTTTTTCCCTTTTTCCCGCGAGACGGTTTCTTGCCATCGAAATTCCCACGAAAAGGTAAATTTCCCACGACTTACCAACACTGACCTGAATTTTGCCAATTTTTTGCGCACGGAGAGAAAAAATGTTAGGCAGGAGAGTGGTATTTTTTGTTTAGAAGTAAGACAAAGGTATTTACTACTGCGCTGTACTTTGTGTGTTAGAGGCTGACTACTGGAGAGGGCTGAACTTACGTGCCATCACCCTATCTATAATTTTTTTTTTTTAAATAGCGTATTCTGTTTTGAATGTTGCAGTAGATATTTTTAACCGTTGTCTTTCCCGAAGTTCTCAAATGTGCTGATGTTGTCCCACTATTGAAAAAAGTTGCCGCTACTGTAATCTCTAATTATCAGCCAATTTCACTTCTTCCTTTCAGTCAAATTTTTGAAAAACTTATAAAATAGTAAATTTTCTAAATAATAATTAATGTTTTAGTCCACTTCAATTTGGATTTCAAAAAGGAAAATCAACTGAAGACGCACTGCTACAGTTCTGCTCTCAAATAATGTCAAAACCCGATAGTAAAAAATATAAAGCTGGCTTGTTTATTGACATTACCAAAGCCTTCGATATGGTTGACCATAACTTGCTATTGAGGAAATTTTAAAAAGCTGCCTTTCGTAGTTTCATACTTGACTACTTTCGGTCTTTTTGCTTATGTAGGTGTACCCCAAGGCTCAGTGTTAGGTCTTATTTTATTTATAATTTATACACGGAAAGAATTTTAAGATCAAATTAAGAAAAATGAGCGCAGAATCACGAAAAGTTTGTTTTGTTTTAGACCCTCAAAAGTCGCGAAACAACACTTTACATTATCAATAATGCCATCATACGAGAAATACATATTGCCACAACCGATCGCAATTTCACACAAATAGTTATCAATTTGCTCTTACTATGGATTGTGAATTGCAAAAAGAATTCGTAAATTACCACTTTTCTGTTGTAAATTGCGATATCCTCCCTTAGCAAATTTTAAACCATTTAGCCATGACTTGCAACTCAATAGTGTTGATTTGCGAACTAACAGGGGTAGATTTACCACTTCAGTAGTTGCAATTTACAAATTCTTAATCGTACCTAAATTGAAACTTATTTTTATCAATTTGCAATTCATATTCTGAAATTTAAGATTCTCGAGTAGTGATTTGAGGCATCACCGTATTAAATTGAAAAAGGTTTATCGTGAAATTAGAAAACTTTATTCTCAATTTACAACTTACATCCTGCAATTTTCAATTTATGGTTGTATTTGATATGGGAATCATACGACGGCATATAGTCCGGAGCCAAAGGGATTTGTCTGGGGTGGTTTTTCTGTCAATGCTGAAATTTAAAATATACACATATTATTTAGAGGAACTTTCCATTGATACGAACATTAAAAATCCATTTCGATTGTAAATTTGTATATTTTACAATCCATTCCATTTTCCTTCTTTCCGACTAGCCAGATGTACCTACACACCTAATGTCATAAAAAAACAGTGTCGGGAGTGCCGACAGAAGTAATAACTTGAACAACTACGTGTATTTTTTGAATCGTCAGGCAATATTTTATTGTGAAGGAAATACTTTTAAATCAAGTGTTTTCTAATAATTCATTGTTATAAAGTAGGTACTACTACAAAAATTATACTTCAATTTCCATTTTCGTTTAATGCGCTATTGTATACATGAAAAATAGTGCATACTAGCTAATACCCGCGACTTCATCTGCGTAGAATTAGTACTTCGAGTAACTCATTAAATTATTTATATTAATCGGGTCTAGCATTTATAATATCAGGCAGGACAACTGTCAACAAAACTGTTTTAAAATAATAATATAACAGCGCTCCTTTCTATCCGATTCCCTCGCAAAATTTTGAAAATTCTCTCGTTTGTAGGGCTACGGCGCTACGGGCATGATGAATGAAAGAATTTTTTTTCCTGAATCATAGTTTGTACACAACTGCGTAGTTGAAATTTTATGTAGTAAAAATCAACTTTTTCAATTGTATATATTTTAACAAGTAAAAGTGTTATCATCGGCCTGGCCGATGCTTTGATACCCTCCACTGCATACAAGTCATTTAAAATTGTTTTGTAAAGGAGGTACCAGAACTACGTGACCGACACAGACCATTTTTAATACCAACCAAACGAAGATATAAAAAAGTCTTTTATTTAAGACTTCCTGAACAGCTTCGATAGATCTTACCGAAAATTTATACAAACTTTATAGAAGCTCAAAAATTAAAAAGAAAAAAAAATATGTTTTTTTTATTATATTTTTCAATTTTCCCTTTTCGTATTTTTTTATTTTTTTTTATCTTATTAATAAATAAATCTTTTCGAAGACTTTTGGCAATTTTCATGCAGTTTTATATTTACGTACTCGTTTATAAATTACATTTTACTAACATGCATGCGTCGCACTGGGAATCGAACATGGGTCCACTTGCGTAGTAGTCCAGTACACTACCCGTAGGCTAACTCGTCATAATGCCGTGGGAGTGGTAAATCTGAACTACTTGATACATTTTAGTGTTACGCTAAGACTTGCAATAAACTTGCATCTTAAATCATATCAGTGATATATTTTTCACTGTGCTAAAAGAGTTTTATTTTTTGTCTTTTTTCCCCTATTCAATAAATTATGGTTACTTTAGAAAGCTGTGATTCATTTCATATCACATTAATTTTTACCTTTATAATGCCTTCATAAGTAAGTTAGGAAGAAGTACGAGTAAGTGCTTCTATACAGCTTCCAATCGCAGGCGGCTGACTGAAATACTGCATGACAGTTCTTTGAAGCAATTCACTTTCCACACATCTCCTGACACATTTTCAGAAGTCTAATAGAGATCTTGCCGAAACATTATTTCATATCCCTCTATAAAACCTGTGTATATGCTTTGTGCAGGTCTTACTGAAGTTATTATCGAAACAATTAATTCCAAATGGATCAACTTCGGTTAACAAATACTATAGAAGCTCTATCGATGCTGTTGCCTACAGAAATTTTAAATTTGAACCTTACCGAAGTCAAATTGTTACTTGGGCTACCCTGTGGCATGTTGGTGAGACCGAATCCTCAACAGTCGCAGGTACGAGATGTGTCTTGTTGGCAAGACGATTCTCGTAATGTTTGACTTGCTTGGTGTGCTTCCTCACCAACGCTCTATCTCTTTTAGAGAGCTTAGCCATGTCACATTCCTTCATCTTCCTCAGGAATTTCAGGGAACATTTGTAGCCCTCTCTTTTTTAAGCTGCGATGTTTTAGGGGCTCTTTTTCTTTTTCGAGGAACGAGTTCTCCAGAAGTCTGTCCTCCGTCTCAGAGTCAATGGACAGACTGTTATTGGCTTGAGAGGAGAATAACTCCCCCAGCACGGTCATGTCCGGCCAAGAACTCTCTGACGAAGCGTCAACTTCCAGTGAATCGCTCGCGTCTTGTCGATTCAGCTTGGTACCGCCAAGTAGCAATCTGCATCCACACCCTTGACTACCAGTGTAATCCTCCATCAAAGTTGGGTCCTCCAGACTCCGTGACGCTGCCGCTTCCGCGATTGGATTTTCACATTTGTGCGTTGCACCTGGAGTAGTTATATTTATTTGTTGTCCTTTCATGTTTGGTCATGGGGGGTTTGGTAGTTCTTAGTTGATCGCTTATAAACAGCCTGTTTGCTATGAGTGGCACTTCTGACGACTACGTCGTCGACAGCATAACCTGTTGATTTATTGCAATAGAAGCCTCCGCACCAGGCGCCCTTGCAAAGACAGTGCACCTTCACAAGGACACACACGTCAAGGTGCCTACCCTAGCGGAAGTTCGTTCCCCATACTTGTGCTGCATAAAGTAAAATGGATCCCGATACAGCTGCAAATATTCTGAACTTGCTCCTATGTGCAATATTTTTATTGTAGAAACATCTGTTCCACACTGCGCTGATAGCACTCTTCGCCTTAGTCAGCTTCCTCTTCAGATGTCTCTTCATATACTTAAGTTCTTTGTGAAGGTATTTGAATTCACTACCAATTTCAAACCATTCATTGTTGAAATGCAATTTTGCACGGTGTCTGGCCTCTGGCTCCTCCGTTCTTGAATATCATAATTTTGCATTTTTCCAGTTTAACTATCAAGTTCCAAAGGTTAATCATAAGCTGCAATGATTCAGGTGTTGATACGAAAAGTACAATATCATCAGCGAAAACCGATGCCTTTATTATATGACCTGCGTATTCAATGCCGCTAGGTATGAAGACTACCAAGTCATTAATAAATAAAGCAAACAGACTTGGGCTCATTGTACAACCTTGTCTGACTCCTTATTCCATTCTAAACCAACTAGGCATCTCTTCACCATTCGAAATTGACGCCATAGAGCTTATAGATAAGAACTTGTCTAACCACTGTAGACACACTGTCAAATTCTGCCTTAAAGTCGACAAAGAACATTTGTACAACTTCTGTAGTGATAAGTGTTTTGCAGTTGAACAAGTAGATGTTTTTAAATATCTGGGCCTAACTATACTAATTCCAGGATGAGTTTCTGTAATCACGCCGTAACCTTAAAGCAGTACTTTCGCATTTCTTCTCCTTCAATGTCTGCTCGAAAATACTCCTAAAAATTATATACTATGGAATTTTTCACTGTAATCACTCCAAGTTGCAATACGGTATTGCTTGTTGGGGAGGTTCATATTTTAATGAAACACAACCTTTACTAATTTTGCAAAAATATGTCGTAAACCTGCTAGACATCCTGGTTATCCCTTGTCTTGTGACCTGAAAATTCATCTTTTCTATCTATTTATCTATCTATCTTAATGATTTGATTGATCTGAAGGAAACTTTAGACCAAAGGCAGCTCTACTTGTTGCGGAAGTTATAAAATGTTCTCTCATTCCTGAATCGCCATTCACCGATCCACTATAAGTACTCGACGAGTAAGCTCGGCGCATCGAAAAACAACACACTATCCTCATTCGTGTTTATGGTTCTCTTTGAGTTACACAAAACCATTTGGACTGTGCTTTGCTTTGGGGTTGACAAATCCAAATTTCAATATACAAGCGATCAAAAAATTCGTCTGCCACCCCACTACAACAGGAAATTGTCCAGTCAGACCCAGCCATTGAGTTTCCTTCATGAGTTTTAGGCAATTCGCACAGAACATTCAGTTCAAAGTGCAAGACTCAATTGAAAACAGTGAGTCCTCCTCCCTAGGTCCAAGCGAAAGATAAACCCATCCCGAACGCAATACCCCCAAAAACCAATAACGTCCTGTTCAACTTTTTTTCGTTTGCCTTGGTTTATGAATTTTCATTACCGTCATACTTGTGAAAATCCGCCAATCAACTGAGGACAAGGGCTTTCAAAATCATGAGTCTGAAATCGATACGTCATCATATTAGGACTACCTACCGGTTGTCGCGTTGCATCGACACTCTTTTTATCGGTGGAACAAAACTCAATCTACCCCGAAGGGCATGCCACAAATTTTTACAGCGCTTATACACTTCAAACGATTCCGACTCGGCCGCCGCTCAGGGATCAATGGATTTTTTGCCGCCAGCAACCCTTTTATTGAAACAGTAAATATAAAATCCATGCATTTTCGTTCGTAGCCTGCGGGGGATGCAATTTAATAAACTCTGGGATCTGATTATTCTGCTGTTGGCACATGCACTCAACATCTATATGCGAACGCAATGCGCTTCGCATATAGGCGTTCACCCAGACACAAATCAACCAACAAAAGTTGCGGAGGGGTGATCGGATTTCCTGCTAATGAACAGATTTGCACAGGTGACAGGGGATATATGAAAATGCGTTCAAGTATAAGGATACTCGATGAATTCTTATTTGGGAATTGACAAAAAGAAGAAGTAATGCAGTCGTGGGTATGTGGATGAGACCTAAGCTTTTCCTAAAGACGAAATATGATGCATACGACACGAGACGAGTTTCAAGTCTTCACTTAATCTAATTATTAAAGCAGTCTTGTTCGAATTGGCTTTCTGCCTTCGCAAGTCGCTATAGTCTACTCTACGCCAGAGTTGGACCGCACTTGGACGTCCATATACACCACGTCATTGGCAGTGTACGTCCCACAGGCACCCTCGGCGAAAAAGAAGCCCTTTTGGGCTGGCTTTAATATACAGACGTTTCACAACCTTGCGCGCGTGCATCAGTCGACCCTATTATATTGCGAGAGCCTTTCATTAGCATTTCACCCCATTTTTCCAGTTCATGTCCCTCAGGTACGTATGTATATGCCGAAAAGCTCACCGAATTTGAAAATTTAGCGATTAGTTGAATGGTGTTCCACTCAAGTCCTAGGAAGTTCAAAATGCTGCTTTAAATTTAATGTTAGGGGAGGTCATGCACTGCAGGTGGCTGCGATCGATATAGCATTCACTTGCCATTAGGTTGAGGGGGGCCAGGAAAAGTGCTATGAAGGAAATCAAATTCAAATCTCTTGTCTTGCTATTTATTTTCGCTTAAGCGTCTTCCGAAAAGGTTTAGCTACAAGTCAAGTAGTCTGTACAGTGCATGCGCGTGCCTGCATGTATATAGTGAGGTTCTGAGTAATTGAAGACGGCCTCAATCTGTATACTCGACACCGGATGTCGTAAGCTACTTTTTTTAAAATGAAAACAAGCCCTTGAGTAGGCAGGACCACATGCTGCAAAAAAACACACAACCAATTTTAAATGTACTGCCTTAATTACCAAAAGACTGCACACGGAGCGGCACAGAAAGAGACACCCTTATCCCAGCCGACCATGGGAAAAGTGTCCGCGAAGTACAATTGGACGCGCTTCGGCCCATTAAAATGAAATCTCTCCATGCCTGATGTACTATTTGCGGAAGAGACTCCCACGATTTTACACAGTGAACCAAAATGGAGTTGTTGCCAACAAGCTGTCACAGTCAATGCTTTAACCAGCATTTGGCTTACCTCCCTCTGCAAACCGACCGACGGGAGGACAAGACTGCTCTATATCATGGAGGAAACTCTCCTGCACTGCTACACTTCGAGTGGTCCACACAAAGTGGTATTTGAGGGTAGGTATATCCACTGGCAAGGTGTTGATGAATTTAACAAACACGTATATGCATTTCGGATAAGGGTCCATCAAATAAACTTTGATTGGCGAAGTGATGTCAAGTGCTTTGATAGAGCGGCTGGGTATTTTCTGGATGTCCATACCCAAATTCCGCATGGTTCAGGGAGAAAACCGCTACTGGAGAGCGTTCAGTGGTGGTAGTGGTGGCGGTGTTGTCAGGATTAGTTTTTAATGACACGAAGCTATGCCGAAAATGCAGTCCGAAAACCGATACATACGCATCTAGCTGATGGTAGAATGACCGCTTGTTCACTTTCAGATAATGGAAAATGAACATTCAGCCGCAAAGGACAACACATATCCTCCCATTTGAACTCATGTCCGAGCTAAGGTTCACTTACACTTTCAAAAACAGAATAAAGACATAAGGTTCACTCAGGTAGCTCAGTTATGAAAGCGATGGAAAAATCTCCTTTCTTCTACCGATTGCAAAAAAACAATCACTCGCCTACCTCTGACGGAGGGAGGGACACGTTTTTCCTATAATTATAATGTCAGCGGCGCTCGGCTCCATTGTTACCAGGCTCTGTATGGAACTACGCCGTCCAAATCGATAACAATAATTTGGATAAGTCTCACAAGGAAGATGTGTAAATATTGACATGACATTACACTCGGATGCAACTGAACTATTTGCAACACTGCTGTGCATGAGCACACGTCAGTCCAAACAAATTATCCATAGGTAACCTCTGCGGGTTTTGCGGATTTAATGCCCGTACCAAGCAGGCATTAATTAAACAGAGGAAATCTCTTAACAAAGGGGCCCTGCACAGCAACCCCTGCGGTAGCCATGGTGCGGACGTACGTCCTTTCTGCAGTAAAGATGTTGTGAGTACCCTAAATGTATGTTCCATAGGTAGGTATCGTCCTCGTCTATTGTCTGCAAAAAGTACAAATGGCATTGATTTAAAAAGAGATTGTAGCAACACCACCTCCGTGGTGGTGTTATTGAATCGCATTGTGTATTTGGAAGCATGAATAGCAAGTTTCGACACAAAAAAAAACACTTATAAAATTACTCCGGTTGTCAATGGATACGGAATTTTTTAAAAATGACAAGAGTACCTACACACATGATTACAGGGCGCTGGATATGGACAATCATAATGATACCTTTGATATAGCGAGATATAAAGAACTCTGTCCCTGACAGCATGCTGATGGGACATGGGAGAGGCTTACTCGTACCGTCAACCCCTTCGTTTGCCGTTTTTATTTTGAATTGTTTCTGTTTCATTGCATGTGGGGTTAGAGCAGAGGTTGATTTCGAACTTTGGTGGCCGAATTTTTGAAAATTTCTTTGACGCCATCTTATACAAGCAGGACTCTTGTTCAAAATTGAAGGACGGAAGAATTTTCCGACTCCGATGAAAGTCTTGTTACCCCGATACAGTTTACGATGGGTTTACCCTGACAAAGCGGATTGGCGTTGGAAAAGAGATTTCATTGCACGCTGATGAATGGAAAACTGGTAACCATTCTAATAGAAGCTCATCATAAGTAGGGTGACCGGATCCACGCCCAGCAAACAGCTTCAAAAATCCCAAATGAAAATTTAAAGAACAGAAAATAACAACCAAAATAACAATATGTATACATTTTTTTTTACTTTTAAAAATATCAATTTTAAAAAAAATTCAATTTATAAATTAAGTCAATTTTAACTTTAAATATAACATAAAAATAAAATAAGGGCGCTGATTAAATTAGGTATTTTGAAATATCTTTTTCTTGAATATACGTACGTACACTTACGTTTTTTCATTTTTTAATTCACTCATTTTCACTTAAAAAAAAATATGGCCAAGTGCGAGTGTCACTCGCGCACCGAAGGTTCCGTACTTCGCCAGAGTTGGAAATTGCGAAGATTCTTTTCTTTTGTAAGAAGGTCGGAAGCATCGACCTGTGTGTTTGACTTTAATTCACTAAAACCACCTCTGCCTCCATTCACATTTTCCGGCGGAACCATTGTTTAGCTTTCCTTAATTGGTATAATTGTTAGATGACACATAAAGTGTTTTCCATTAAGAGGTGTTGTTTTGGTATTCAAAGAAAAATGTCATTTTTTGAAATAAATGATCGGATGTTTATTTCATAATAAAGAGGAAGGTATGCCGTTAATAATGAAAAATAACATCAGCCAAATGGCTACCACGAGCACGCATACAGTACCATATCCTTTTCATAAAATTTTCCATAACCAAATAGCAAAGAGGCTGTCCTATGTCCTCGATAGGCTCACGAATTTTATCTTTGAGGTCTCGAATCGACGCTGGGCTGTTGGTGTAGACCTTATCTTTCACGTGGCACCAAAGGAAGAAGTCGCAAGGTGTTAAATCACAAGATCTCGGTGGCCAATTGTGATCACCTCTTCGAGAGATAACACGGTCCGGAAACTTTCCCCGTAAAAGATCAATGGTTTTGTGGCTTGTGTGGCACGTAGCGCCAAACATTGTCCAGATCAATACCATCCAACTCCTACCATAAAAAATGTTTGTGGAATGCCTAATTCCAAAGAACGACGAGGAATGGACAAACCTGGGTTTTCTTCAACACTTTGGGCTACAGCAGCAGTATTAT
This sequence comes from Cheilosia impressa, assembly GCA_948293265.1. Lineage (NCBI taxonomy): Eukaryota > Metazoa > Arthropoda > Insecta > Diptera > Syrphidae > Cheilosia > Cheilosia impressa. The sequence continues at coordinate 4,680,974 of OX411885.1, read as the reverse complement.
CAGTTGCTCTAGAGCGACGTGCACGGGTTTAATTCTTCACATCACTAACTTGTCCCAACAGCTCGAATTTTTCTACCAATTTCTGTATTGCGGTCCGACAAGGTGCTTCACGACGACCAAAAAATGCTTTAGTTTTGCGAGCTGTGACTTCAAGATTTTCACCATTTTTGTAGTGAATTTTAATAATTTCAATGCATTGTTGAAGCGTGTATCGTTACATTTTTAGTAATGGCGTAGTTTCTACTTGTCAAATGTCAAAGAATAAAAGCTTCAAAAGTGACAGCTACCAAAATAGCGGGTCATTCACAATAACACCTCTCATTGGAAAACCCTTTATTTACATATTTCGTGATATGTGTGTGTTTGCCTTAGTTAATTTCTCTTTTTACCTGGAACCACATGGGGTCATGATAACTAAAAAATTTGTCAAGTTTTCATTATCAGCCAATGAATACTAAACTGAAACATATAACTCAAAAGTCAGAAGGCCAGAATCATTTAAACATTTCTCATGGCAACGTAGATCCCTTCCCAGTTAAAAACACATCCATAGCCATAGAACATAGATTGCAGATGAGGTAAACTTCACACATACTACATTAATGTAAGCGTATGAGTAGAGAACACATACTAATTAAGAAATGACCGAGAGCTTGTTTTTGCATAACAATAGGTAAATCAAGTCAATATGTTGTGTCAAGTGCAGTGCCGGCTCTAGCCAAACTAGCGCCCTGTGCAAGATTTTCCGAAAGCGCCCTTTTTTATATTTGCATACATGCATAAGTCTAGTCCACATCACCCAGGAGGTAGACTTTCAATGGGTTTTTTTTTATAGAGGTAGTTTTTGTTTTGAGATTTTTGAACTAGATTCTTTTGTAAAATGTAAGTGGATGTGCCAGGAATATACCTACGTGAACAGGGTGGATTGTTTTGAGATAATGTAAGTAAGAATTGAACTTGCGTAGGTCTAGTGGAATTTTTTTACTTTGCTATATTTTGTGTTAGATTCTTCTTGAAGTTGCAACACTGCAAGTGATATGAGTTAATGAACAAGAAATAATTCAGGTAGATGTTGTTATTTTGGGCTTATTTGAACAAGCTTTTTAAAATGTAGATGGTGGTATTTGTTAGCAATGCGCCCCCAGAACTTGGCGCCCTGTCCATTTGCACACCTTGCACATATGGTTGGTCCGGCCCTGGTCAAGTGTCATGTTTCATGAGTACATGAGGAAGAGTATTCATTGGAAAAGTTCCAATTTAAAACGATTAAGGGGATACGGTTTAATGAATGGAGAATTGCAGAATGGAGATGACCGAGAGCACAAAAACCAGTGTGTGTCTAGTGTAGTCTCCGGCTATGGTGTCAGTACTCAGTGCGTGAATGAGTAGAGTTCAGTACGCATTGAAAAATCCAATTGGAGTCGATTAAGGGAGCACACCAATAACGAATGAAAAATGGTTAAAAGGAGCGTACTTTGTATAGCGATTGACAGTTTTTTGTAAATATCTTTAAAATATTAACTAACTCCGAACATGATCTACAAAAAATCAAGAAATAAACAGCTTTTTGTGCGAATGAAAAAAATTTCCTCGCCAACTAATTACTCTAAAATCAGTACCGGATGTTGTGTGCAAATTTCAGCTTTCTTCATCAATTAGTTTCTGAGATACGCCTAGGAGCAAATTTGGTCTAGTGGGTTCGAACGGACAAAAGCGAAACTAATAAGGTTCCATTTTCTCCCTTTAGGTACGGAACCTGAAAAACACACGATGCCTATACAAAACAAACCGATATATTTATATTACGTTCACACCAGAAATATGCAGACAATTTCTCAATTAGTTTTGAAAAAAAATTTTTGTTGTAGTTTTGTGGTGTCTAAAAATTCCGTTAACTGAGAAATCTGAAATAGAGGACAAATTTCCTATTTTTGCAAAGAGATACCGGACATTTTTTTTCGTTTTTTTTTTATGAAAAAGTGCGTCTGGTCATCCTAATCATAGGCAAAAGTATAGGTAGGAACGCGGGAAAATTATCTCGAAACCACCTTCTTCTGGGCCTTTGAAAGGGTGAAAGGATCACCGACAGTACTGTCCTTGCGATAGTTTCCGAGTGGTCCGCTCTTTAGTCCATTCTCTTTAAATATGAAAACCAATCTCATTGAAGCTAATAAAAGTATCCCTTTTCTGCAGAGGTACTTTAGCACTGAAATGTTTTCTTATATTTATCAAAAACCATCCTGCTTCACTCTGTCCATGGCGAGGGTATGTCCTTGTGTATTTTCCATTCCCCAGTTTTTTTTTTGTTAACCTGATTGTTTTTGTTTATGCCCGTAGTTCTTAACAGGCTTGGTGGAACACGGATACAGATATATTAGGGCCTTGCAAATGTCTCGATTATGCCTATCTATCTCTCGCAGCCTGTGTGACGTTAGGTTTTCTATACTTTTCAGAGCGAATAACACAATACTCTATAGGTCGAAAAGGGATATGCGGTTGGGTCCGGCATTTAAAAAAGATTCTTTCAAAAAGATATCAGTTTCATCAGTATTATGAATATTTTTGGTTTCAATGGACGTCCGAGTTTTGTTGCAAATCTAAAACGTTTCTCTCGGTCTAAATTAAATTACATACCTGAGTACCTGGGGTGCGCTGCTGTTTTTTTTTCCTCCTTGTTCTGAAATTGTTACCCTTGCTATAGTACTTGTCATATCCATGTTATTCATCACTGTACCCGTGTCCTTAAAATTGTGCAGATGCTAATTAATTACCTTACCATGGAAACCCTTGCCGAAGTTTGACACGTGCAAGCGTCCATTTGAAGTAAAAATAAAATATGAAATTCAATTAGACCTTGTTTGATGGCGGAATACAGTTATATGCAAGGCAGACTACACGGAAGCTGTGTAAAATGAAAGCAAGTTCTTGCATGTGGAGGAAACCCCGCCGAATGCTAGGTGGTAACATGTCCGCAAATGGGAGAGAAGAAGGAATGAAAATTGCTGAAATTTTGTCAGGATTGCTATGGCTTCTCCGCTATACCGATAAAGCGAAATTTGGATATTGTGGCCTACAAAATATTTAAGGCGAAAGTTAGTAATGCTCCTACTGTCTCTATAGCTGTCTGCCACCTTCAACACTGTCCGGTCAGTGGCTTATTCTATCGCTTGATATATGTTTGCAGCCAGAAAGTCTGACAAATATTCAGAGTACTACTGTCAGACTTGTGTCACGTATATCTTGACCAACATAAAGATAGCTGTTTTCCAGGGGCTAGAGTCTTTCACTCCGACAATAAGGAACCGCGGCATAATCAACTTGATTTCAGGGTAAATACTGCCCCATGGCCGTTACACCTTTGGGATTAGTTGCTTCCTAACTGGTCTGAGAAACAATAAAACTTCGTAGGAAGTAGGGGGCAGGGAGCAGTGGTTTGAGGTCATATAGATACTAAAGTAGCCCTTCTCGCTTGAAGGAGCAGCGACTACGAAAAAAAAAAACCTTAGATTCTTGCAGTTCTAGAGATGACTGGAAATACTCAACGCTAAAAGCACGCGGTTCCCCCACAGAACACGGGTTGGCCGAGGTCAGCCACCCAACTGGCGAGCCGCAGATGCTTTCCACATGAATTTATTTATATCGCCTCACTCCGAATGCAAAGTAATTACTTCATTTCACAACATCATTTGTTCTGTTCATCCAACGAACAAACGAATTTGTTTATGGACACACTTGTTGAACATATGACCGTTTGTGAGGTTCAAAAATAAGCAAAGGTGCACGACTGGGTTGCATGGAATTTCCCCGTTTATTGTAGGCTTGGGTGTTTGTAAACTCGATGATAAAATACTTAAAAAGAAGCATGACAGTAAAAAAAAGCTGTTGATTCCGCTTGAGTATGAAGATGAACCGATCCCTAGCAGCTGCTAAATGGTCATCATATAGAGTGATCGACCAGCAGACCCAGGTCCAGTTAATAAACAAATTATAAGCGGAACTCTTCAAGCTCGGTGGTGATTTTTGTGTATAAGGCGCTCTCGCCAAATGGGTGGAAGATAACTTGCCCGATGACTGTAAGGCACTCCCATGAATATCGACGCATATCCATCTTTAAGGTCGAATGATAGATCCCATCAAACGTTGCAAACTGTCGTGTGCTGTGTGGATCGACTTTAGATCGTCTTTGGACCACGTATTTTAAGTCGAAAATCAACACCTTTTTACCAACTTCCGAATGGTCGGCGATAGGTAACTTTTCCTAGCTATTTCAGCTGCTCCATCATGTGACTTCCTTAATCTCGTGTAGGAGCAGATAGTGTGACGGTGTCAACTTGAAAGGCAGTATCTTCAACAGGTCTGTTCAGCTCCTGGGGTAGGCGAACACTATGAGTATCATAGGTCGTTCACAACAATTGAAATCTGTTGACGAGGAAGGACAGGACTAGGTTCATGTTATCAGCAAACAAACAATCATCGGCCCACCGTCTGGGACCCAGCGTCATTATTAATAGCACAAATGAAACATGATCCGGCGAAAAATAACAATATGGAAACGCTGCTGCTACGGTTTTGCAAAATAATTGGGCTTAAAACACGTCACTCGAAGGACGCATCGAATGCTTTTCAAAGGAAGAGCTGATGCTTCAACTGCTGCTCCTGTACCTGTGCGATATGATTGCGAATGGTGGAGTAGATGCAGTCGCCAACTCATCAATCGAATGGACTTGTGCACTTATCAACCACCACCAATTTGAATAACAAAAACCAAGCGATAGCGCTTAGTCTGGATAGCTTAAAGCAGCGTGACCATGATCGCAGAGGACGTTGATCTGCAGGGTCTCAAGCAGTAGCTTTTCATTCTACATGACAAGTGTTTTGTACGACTGCAATCTACCAACTGAATTTGTAAACCAAAACACTTAACCTACCTACCTTAACATAGTACCTGCAATTATCCACACAAGACGCAATAAGAAAACAAGAAGTAAAAGAAAATCGAATAACTCTGAGAAAAGCGTGTTATTTTGTTCATATCATAACCAAGCGGGTGTCAAACACATTCCCAAAACCCAACCCAGTACTCAGGGAAGAAAAAAGGGATATTTTTTGTAGACATATTTCGGGTTCCCTTCGCTTTGTCGTGACGAGACTATGTTGTATAAAAATGGAAACACACACAATATGTAATGTAGTTGATGGCTTATTGTAAGCGTGAGTATTAAAATTAATTTGTTTTTCATGTAGGTATATTTTGTTTTTAGTAGAAAGATAGTGTTGACTGGTGGAGATTTAAAAAGGGAAGTCGGTAGGAATCGGCTTATATGGACGCCACGCCACTGCATCTCACATCTCAGTCATATGAGGTTCATATAACTTGTATTATAATAAGCTTGGTCTTGAACTCAGTGAAAATAAATTTCGAACAACGTGCTGTACTGTTCCCCTTTCGAGTCTTTCACCTTGCAGCGCCCGATGTGTAGCTTGTAACGTTTTGCACCATCCCGCGCCAGACATGGGAAGCTGCATGCTTCAGTGAACTCTTCATAGTTGTTGCTAATCAATTGATGATATAAGTAAAATAAAAATAAATCATCAGCGTATTATGTAGCCATTCTTGTTGGCACATGTACATGCAACATGCTAGTGGTGTAAAGGGTAGAAAAAATAATTTAACAATGCGAACGGTGTACGGAGGCAACGATATAGGCCGTGTGTTATGTACGACCAACCAGAAGGATTGCTTCCCATAACTTTTGCGACTTAGTTCTCTCGAATTGTCTCCAAGCTGTGGACGTGTTTGTGTTTTAATGACGTTTATACAGAAAATTACTTATGTACTTATATTGTGTAGCTCCTTTCTGTACGAGTATGTGAACACAAGATTTCGGTTTAAATTAGTAAAAAACAAATTACTAAGAACTGTGTGTAGGAAGTGAACTTTAAAAATATCGGGACGAATCTTCCTTTGGAAGACGGCTTTTTTATGATTTTCCAAGTTGGCCAGGCTTTTTTCTGTACAAGGTGCTGTCAAAGTGATGGGGGTGCAAACATTGGTTGGTTATATAAGGCAGATATTAGTCGGCATTTTATTCCACAAACCTGAGATAACACCGTCAATTTTGGAAATGAATTTCTTAATCGTGTAGCACAACTGAAGAATGACAATAGAGGCGACCTTTCGTTGGGGTCATAGCTATAGCAAGTATATAAAGGGCAAAGGTTTTCCCTTAGTATTTGTACTGCCTTCTGAAGATGGTTACAAGAAAATTGGGTTCGTAACTTTTTTGCTGCACGGGGATAGTCCTTTCCACTGAATCAGAAATAGAGGCCAGCATTCGTTCTTGTTGAAATAAAGCACGTAACCTCGGTGAAGATCAAAATAGAAGTTAACCACTTATTGAATGTGGAAAGAAGTTTACAATTTAGGTAAGGTTGAGGTAGGATATGCGTATATAATTAAAGAATTGGGTGGACTATTCATCTTTCTGACTGTTTAAAGTATCAGTTGGTGATCTTCGCCGACCGAATGAATGATCCGAATTCTTTAAACCAGTTGAATCGAAATAATTTGCTTAAAAGAATAGGCACCTATAAATTGAAACCCAAGCATATATCGATGTGACACAAAACTAGTCGTGTTTTTTGAGCTTCGATCTCAGCAAAGTAAAGTAGGCTTTTCAGCACGCAATTACAACAACTACTGTGAGTCCTCGAAGTGTCAAGTAGAGCGTATGTAGTTGTTGTAAAAATCTTACTGCTCAAAGATATATAGCTGCCCAGAATGGGTCTCAAAGTGCGGCACCTCGTGTGAGAATCTTCCGAGTCTGAAGGCCAAAGGCACGCGTGCTTCCCATTGTCCCTTATACGCACCATCAACATGTTTGATCGGCAGGAGCTCAGCCTGTAAAGAGGTTGTTCTCTGGCTAATTTTAAAATGGTTTTCCCTTGAGATTTGAAGTCAGTTGCCCCTGTTACTTTCTTCTAAAATAAATAAATAAATAGTTGGCGCAACATTTCCGTAGAGACCCCAGGCCAAGCTTCTCACAACCTTTCGTTTTATGTGAGTTTTTAACTTGGAAGGGACCTCCAATTTATTTGAGAAGCTCTCTTATGACGGTTTTATTCCCGGATGTTTGTCCGACGTTCACGCAGTGGAAAAAGGCCCTTATTTATTTTTCTATTCAGCATTTAAAAAAAATAGTTTCGACAAATTTTCTAGCTTAAAGTCTGTGAGAACTTCGAAATAGGCTTCATATATGCACCCAATCAGCTTTGGTGTTCCGACGTTTTTAGTCAGGCATTTGGAAACTAGAAATCGAGTTTCGGTTCGAATTTTTTTGATCTCAAAACTGAACAACTGAAGAATTCTTTGTCCAAAAAGATGAATTCTTTTAGGCGACCATAAAGTTGTTGGCATGATTTCAAAATTCGGCAACAATTGGGAGAAGAAATTCAGTTTATATCATGGACTATGAAATTGTTGTCAGGATCTGGACCTAGGGGACGGTTTCTACTCTAAATCAAATTCTCTTCGTTTTTGTCATTGAGTACCTATTCAAAGTTTTGGTTCGATTTGCGGGCGCTAGCAGGGATATCATATGTTCGTTACCACTTTTTTAAACAAAAACAAAAGGTACTTATTGCTGTGCCGATGAGAACGATCCTTACAAATAGGTGCAATGGGAAAATATCAAATGCAACAGTACTGCTGGTGGGGTGGGCTATGTCAGTACTTGTGTAAATAAAAAACTTCTAACTCGTTGAACTAAAATCCACCCTGCGTTGTATATCATGTGGAAAGAGCTGAATTGTGTGGCACACATATCTGAATAACCGATGAACCTATAGTTAATGTGTGGGGGTAGTTCGGAGATACATAAGACTGTGCAGAGGGGTAGTGTAGCGCCGAAGGCGGAGTGACTCTAAAATAAGTAAATGATTATCAAGATAAAGGGGCGCAACTCGCTGTTAAGAGACTCGTATGTACCTACGTCTAGGGGAGTTTTTAGCCACAATGCTTGGGCGGTAACTTTTCAGAGTGGTCTGCTTTTCTTAGTGCGGTCATATTATCACAGTTTGTTTTAGTACTACTTATTCGAGCAGGAACTTTTTGATTGGTTATCGCTTGTATGATACTCAATTCTCTCTTACCCTAACTTTGAGCAGTACAGAAAATGAATTGGGCATTTATGGGGTATTTTTTTTTTTTATATATTTGGAAAAGGCTTTCGCTGAAGTAGGTCATATGAATAGAAACTACGGGTCATTCCAGAAATTATATATTCCAATCGGAGGGGTAGATGAAAATGACAAGCTGGGAAAGCAGTCATACAAACACCCCTCTGCCTGGAAATACTTTTTATTTTACAACAAATTCCACGACGGATGGTGGCAGTATTTCTCTTTATCTAGGTTTGTGCTTTAAATATGCAAAGGCAGTAGTGTGGTGTTCTCCCATTCTCACTCATCCCTATTCCCCATTAACATCCAAATATACGAATCACTCAAGACCCCTCCTTTTCCAAGCTGTAAATACAAAAACCATCTGCGGTTTAAACGCGAAATGACTTTTTTTTTTCTGCAAAAACCATGACTATACACCACTCCAGAGAATTCCCCAATTTTTCGCAAATGTTTTCTGCTTCTTTTGGGGCTTATTTTCCTAACAACTTCCGTCATTAAAGCTGAATTATTATCCCATGATCTGATGTGTCGCATTACACATCTTTTCAAGTGCAAAAATCGACAAAACCAAGAGTCCTTTGTAACCCGCCCACAAAGTAACAAAACAATTTTATTTTCATACCAAAGTATATACCCATTCAAAAGGACGAGCAACCATTTCCTTGACACTTTTCCCTATCACAAGTGGGTTTCCGCATGTGTATCGAGACCTATATTTGTCGGTGACAAAAGGATGTTATTCCTGTAACCTTCACAGGTATGTGGTAAGTGGGACGATATCCACAGTAGACGGCTTTTGAACTCTGCTGCCATGGCTGTGGCTGTGGCATTGAACTTGGGAAGATACCTGTGGGGTGGTTTGAACATTTTACACATGCTGAAGTCAGGTCTTTTCACAATCAATAATATTTGGTGTGTGCGAGTGTGCTTTTACGAGAAAACCATTTAAAGGTGCTGAAGATTTTCAATCGTGCGTAAGTCCTTTGGACAAAAGTCAAAAGGCTTGCGGTGTATAGTGCGGTAGCTCGTTAAGCTTCGCCATAAGTAGGATCAATGAGGCTTAATTCGGGTGGCCGTGGGTTGGTTTATGTGGCTGCCTTCCGGTATCCCACTTGAGCGCCGTTTTGGGGACACAATTAAAGAAGCTCCAAGCCAGCCACTGTGAAGTTGAGAAATTTCGATGACACTTGGATTTCCGAGAGGTCATCGCAAAGAAATGGCCGGGCGAGGGTAACTTCAAAATTTAAAAAAATGTAAATAGCGCAGCTAGTCGGTTAAAAAATCAAAGTTTAGATCATTAAAAACCCACTGCATCAAACAGTTCTTTACCCGTATAACCTGAAACATTTTTCACTACTCGGATCGGAATTCCTCCAGCTGTTGTGTCTTCTAATTGTACCGGTCGGCATTAAGAGGCAGCCACATCTACCTATCGTCAGCCACCAAAAAAAAAAGCAAAGCCCTTTACTCTTCTACCTCTTTTTGTATTTTGTATTTTTACTGCCTACTTGCTAATTATTTTCATCAGAAACGTCGGGTTATTTTAAGGATTTTTTCGGATTTGCATTGATGCAAGGTCAGCCTGCCTTTGCGAGGCAGCTGCCGCAGTCCTTAATGTAATTGCAGCTTCGATTGCATTTCTATTGTCAATTAACAAAGGATTGCATTTTGAAAAGGAAGACGTACTTTATTTGATCCAAACATTTGCGATGGACGCAGTTGGGTTTTAAAGAACTGCAACCTCTAAAGGAAGCTGTCCATTTGCAGTTAATCCCAACATTCATATTTTGATGTCTGCACGCGTAGACATCTAACTGCGAACTGCGATGTCATACAAGTGTCGGTCGGTTTTATCCTGCAGGGGGATTTAAATGTAACTGATTGTTAGATTTGTATTTCAGTACTTTTATAGTACACAAGCTGTACCCGCCCGGTTTCAGAATAGTTGATGGAAAAAAAATTAAGAAATTTACTGTCTTCCAGGGGACACAATTTTTTATTTCTTTTGATAATCGCTGGAAGGAAAAATCAAAAAATCATCGAAAGACATTGTAGTTTGTAGAGATATAAAGTGAGGAAGCCTTCTTCAATAGTGAGGGACTTGAACCCGATCTAAAAAAAACTCCCGAAGGCTGAGTCTGAGTGGACAATGAAAATGAAAAAAAAAAAATTATAATGTTTAACTAACTTTTTCTTATTAATGTGACGATTCTTTGTATACTATGTTAGCGGTTTTGTTTCTATCGGCTAAGATAGGTAGAGATATTTCCTGCATTAATTACCCTGGAGCACGCTTCATATAACTGCCCGTGCGTGAAGCAATTCTATATTAAATCAACTCACGCTTTTCTTAAAGTTTGACCCTGTGCCTTATTGATTGTCGTGGAAGACAAACATTAATAGGAAATTGAATCCGTTTAAACTGAAATGAATAACTGCTGGGAATTATTTGTAGCCATTTTTGTTATAAACACCGTTTCTCCTTTACCACACCCAGTTAAAATGAACGCCTCAATAAAGTTTTTCTGTAACGAAATCACTCACAATCTGGTTCCATTACAAAGCTCTGGGGGCATTCAAATTGCGATAATGGGATCTCGAACTTTTAATTCAATTTTATGCGCTCTAATGCTATTTAAAAACTCGAGCGGCTAATTTACGGCGCAGGGTCATAAGTCTACAGGCCAAAAGTCCACAATGGACTTATGACCGGTGCAGGGAAATAAGTCCCCGGGAACTAAGTCCACTGAGGGACGTAGTTCCCACCTAGTGGGAAATAAAATCACTTTCGTAAAGTGGACTTAGTTCCCATGCAAGATGGGAACTGAGTCCACTTTCTTATGGGAACTTAGTACACATTCAAAAATAAGAAGGGGGAACTAACTACCAACATTTGGGATTGGACAACAAACTGTAAAGTGCAGTTAGTTATCGCATTCTTCTAACAAAATCTTAAGCTTATCTCGGATAAGTGCAGTCAATACGATTCATTATCAGTAAAAACAGTTTGAAGTGAACTCTATTTTCAGAGTCTTGCAAACTGAACTGCATTTTTTAATTTTTGTTCTGTTTGACAAAATACTCCCTTCGAAATTCAGTTTGCAAGACTCTGAAAATAATCAAAAAAAAATCGCGCGATTTTTTATTTGATTATTTTCAGAGTCTTGCAAACTGAAAAAAAATCGCGCGATTTTTTATTTGATTATTTTCAGAGTCTTGCAAACTGAATTTCGAAGGGAGTATTTTGTCAAACAGAACAAAAATTAAAAAATGCAGTTCAGTTTGCAAGACTCTGACAATTTTTTAAGTTATTGATTTTTCTTTTCCGCTTCTTATTGGTTGCATTACATTTATATTATATATGTATTTATTTAGTTACATATCTTTAAATTGAAATTTTGAAAATTTTGTTAACTCAGTTTGGTATATAAATATTACTCTGACTTAGTGAACAGATAATTAAATTTTTGTTTATAAAAATTGCAAAGTTCCTACTTGACTCTTTAATTTTACTTTGTTCTTAGTCGACAGCGAGAATTTATTTCACATTAAAAGGGAAATAAAACCACTCTGAGTTTTCGGAATTTATTTCCCATCTTACATGGGAACTAAGTCCACTTTACGAAAGTGATTTTATTTCCCACTAGGTGGGAACTAAGTCCCTCAGTGGACTTAGTTCTCGGGGACTTATTTCCCTGCACCCTTATGACCCACCTAGGTGGGTACAGTATTTTATTTAAACACTAAAAGTTTTTCAAAAACAATTTATATTAAAAAGTTTGTGAATTGTTCCAAAAATTTGTTACTAAATAAATTAAAAATTATAAATTATAAATTGTTTTTGAAAAACTTTTCGCGTTTCAATAAAATACTGTAATTATTATAAAATTATTTTGAACAATGAACACGAACTTTTTAATTTACTTTAAGAATAAGTAAGTAATGCTCGGTATACATACATGCTCTGAATGTGCTACACAGACAACTAATAATTGCTTCCATTCGCCTAATGGAAGAACATTAAAGGTGCCGTCAACAAGAATTAATTAGTTGCATCCTATTAAACATATCCGATTGGTCAGGATGTGGATGAAGGGCATCACATATTTTGGATATTTTTTGGAACTCTGTGTCGTAAATCAAGCTAGCCTTGCAGAATTTTATGTAATACGTGTATCTAGTTTTAATTTATTTTTTAGTCATATGGATAATTGTGGACTTATGGCTTACTTTTATTTTAAAATTGTGAACCTAAACCTATGGCCCAAATTAATGTGAACTTTTGGCTCACCTCGGTGGGTTATAAGTCCACAATGGATTTATGGACTTATAACCCACCTAGGTGGGTCAAAAGTCCATTGTGGGCTTTTGGCCTGTGGACTTATGACCCTGCGCCCTAATTTACTGCCTCATCTTAATCGCTCTTTTAGCTTTTTTTGAAAGGCAAAATTCCCGCGAAATGGGTACCTAATTTACCAACGATCTGGTATCACTGCACTGATACCTATAAATATTTGACATTTCTTTCAAAAATACTTTTTTCTTTGTAAGCAAAACAGAGATAAACAAACCTTTCCCATATATTTGACATTTCATTTATGGGTTTCTTTTTTTTCTTAACAAACCAAACAGCGCACTGCCTCTGTTTGTCTCCCTCTCCCTTACAGGAGTAAAATAAGGTTAAAAGAGATATCAATATATTGCGTGGTTAGTATGTTTGATTTGAGAATGAAGTGCATATCAACTCACGCAGGTGTAAATCGTAGAAATGTTTCAAATTTTGCCTATTTTTTTAAAAACCTATTTAGTTTTCGAGTTAATGGATATCCTTAGTTGTACCCGCAGATGTCCTCAAAAAGATGGTGTTTACTATATTTAAATGCTCCCAGTATTTTCGAACGGAAAGCGTTGCAAAGTAAAAAGCGAAACAAAACGAAAAAATAAGTTACTCTTGTCCAATTTTTTCCGAAATTTATAAAAATATAGATTTGAAACAAAGTGGAGATTGTGGGCCTAGGTATCCTCTATAGGTCTGTGAAAAATTGAGCAGAATATATTCAGTAGTTTCTAAGATTTTTGCATTTAAAGACATGCCGTCAAATTCAATCGAAGACGAACAGAACTACACCAATTTTATTTATATGATGATGATGATGATGATGATGATTAGCAGCCAGTACTTCCCCACAGGCAGGACTATGAATTGCGATGTTGGTGATGGGTTTATTCGGCAGAAAGGGTTCCTTTCTTGATTCTGGCCCACAATATGTCTTGGCTAGGGTGCTTGTTTTGGTTCTATATAGCTGCTTCGATGCTGGGAAAGCGCTACCGACTTTGGGGACACTGGGCCCTTTAAGTAACTGAAGTGGGTATCATTTGGGTGCGCAATTGTGTGCTTTCAATGCTTAAGAACCTGTTCGTGGTGTTAGAGCTCGTCCTTTTCTGTATTTTTCTTAAGAAAGGCAAACCTTTCAAGCTGTAGCAAATCATCCGAGCTATCGAAGAACCGTGGACATCAGGAAATTTCTTCACATTCAATTTTTCTGAAGTCATTTGCCTTTGGGTTTTGGCAATTTAAAAACGATTGCGAAACACAAGCTTCCCCTGCCCATCATAAACACAAGTGTCGTTCCATTGACCTTCGGCCGAGTCTTCGCTGTTTTGTTGGGAGTACTTGGTACTTTCCTCTTTCCAATTCAGATCGCAGTTAATGGCTGAACAACCAACAGGCACTTGTTGGTTGTACACAAAGAGCCAATCAATAACTCAAGTGCCAGCCATCATACCCACCTACCAAGAGCTTGCGGAGAACGTGAATTTCGAATGCTTCAACAGTGCACATATGAGTGACAAGGACACTCAACCCCAATCTGCATGGAGCTTTATTCTCCTCAGCCAACAAAGCGTGCGAGGACGGGAATGTAACAAAATCGACTGGTGTGTGTATTCAGCCTGGTAGAATATAAATTTCACCCTTTCCAGATTTTTCCATCGTTACTAAAGGGGGTATAACCCAAATGTGGGTACCTTCAAAAACAACAACATTTCATTGTTTTGGGGGCTGAGACTTTCCATTTAATTTGTATATAAAAATTTCTAGGGAATTAAACAAACTGAACCAATGCGAATGTCTTTCGCCATCCTGCTCTTTTGCTGACAATCGAAAGAAGCGCATGGCCATCGATGGAAGCAGCTGCAACGCATTTCCATTAAGAAAATGTAGGTACGCACTTGGCTTTGGAGTGGGTATATTATATATAAACATATTGTTAGAAGATGCAATTCTGCTCTGCTTTGCAGTCAGTGTGATGGAAACGTTGGTGTACTCAGTGGCTAAAAGAAAATATGGATTTTGTTATAATGGAAAACTAGTTGTGCTTGAAGAAAAGAGAACGGGTAAAAATTATTGAAACAATTTCGACAAAGGATATGCTACAACCTCGGACAGTGACAGTGAAACAGTTAGCGAAAAAGAATCTAAACAAATCGAAGGGAAGTGCCTTTAAGTGAAAATTCAAATGGACTTGCGGAAACTGGTTCACCACCCGAACTATTTTCTGTATACTCGTAATAAAAACCATCAAAAAACGTTTCAGTTCGTGCAAAGCAAATAATTTTGAATAACTGCAGTGTACCTTTGGAGTGAGTGTGTACTGTGTACCTATGTGAGTTGTGGCTTTGCCTGTTTAACTTGGGTAGGAGCGATCAACAAGGTAGTGGCTTCATTGACACACCTCCGGCAATTTTGGAAATTTTCCCTTTTCTCAGCACAGCAAAACTGTGCATGGATGTTGGATGTAACCACTCGACCTTGAAAATGGTTCGTATAATCATTTTGGCTGACTCTTTTCTCTACAATGACAAACTTCGGGGACGTTTCATGGATGTGAGATCTTACTTTAGTAAACAAATAATAATCAACATTTGAAGCAATATAGGTCATTTAATTCATTTGTGTGTGTTTTTTTATGAATTATGAATAAGTTAATTTTTAGCCAGTGAAAATTGTTACTCATTTGTAGAAAATTCTAACCCTAATAATTTGTTAATTTCAGCAATAGAAACAGTTCTCATACTGTCATGTAAGAAATTTTCATTTAAAAAAGGCGAAGTTTCGAAGCCTATGACAAATTGGTATGAAACAAGGTAAATATTATTGGATTGCTTTAAAATTAACAACCAAATTCCAGAAAAAAAACAACATCTTAATGGATCCTAGAGCTATGGAATATCAATACGATGGGGAGGAGCCGTTAGATGTTAGCATATTTATTTTTATACCGTTAACAGAGATAAACTATAGAAAGATGGCCAACTTATGGAGGTTTATCCGGTTGTCTTTTGGAATTTAAAATGTCTCCATGAGTACAAGAAAAAAAACAAAAACCCTAAATATTTAGTAAACAAAAAACCACACTTTTATTTTCCAGTCTTGCCTTAGTTTGCACATAGTCCATTTAGACTTAGGTATCAATAAAATTAGTATGAAGTCAGGCGCAAACACCAGCGTTCCCTCCCGTGCTACAATTATATCGGTTTCTTGTTTTTGAGTACATTTTTGCTAACTGAGTACGATACTACTTTGGATCCACGCGTACTACTTTTTGGAAATTCATATCAATAACTCATTTCTTATTTTTCCAACATTGTTTTTGGCAACAAATAAAAAAACTATTAACCAGAAAATCGTTGATTTGATTAGTCAACCAGAAAAATCGATAACCAGCCGATTTTTGCTCTGTTAATGAGATTTAGCCAATGATTTTCTGGAATTTCGTTTTTTGAAGTTATTTTAAAAGAATGCGTTGGTATTTAATTTTGCTGCTATATAAACCAACTCTTTGTACAATATTGTGGGGAAAATTGCAAATAATAGAAAAAAAAAACGTATATTATGTATAAGATGTAGTGAACCGAACCAATAAAATCGTGAGTTACGTAGACGTTTTAAACTGGCAGATGTATAGAATACGGTACACGTATTGAAGTTAAGAGTAACGGTAACAACACAATAATGGATGCGAAGGATGAAGTAAGATTATTTTCAACATTTTTTATCCGATGCCAGCTCTCAAAAATTGAGATAAAGCGCACGACGGTCGTTCAATAAATTAAGATGATCGATTTGTAAATTTTTTTTTGGTTGTGGCCTTAACTCGGTTTTGTTTTTAAAGAATTGCTTATTGTCTCACAACAACGAGGTTTTATTCTTCAGTTTTTAAAAACGCCTGTTTCATTTGATTATGACAATCTTGTACTAAACCAATTTTGCGTTTAGTTAAATTACTGAAAATAAATACATTATCAAAATACCTTAACAAATTACTTATCAAAAACAAACGAACCGGAAAACAACAAAATGTAACCATAAATTCGGTCAATCACTAAATTGACAAATAAACTAAAAAAGTGGAAGGAATTGACGCAAGGCTATGGTTTGGCGACCGAAGTGAAAAATCGTTCATCAAATACTTATCGGTTATCATAGATTTCAGATCATGGATTTATTTAAATCTATAGGAACCTAACCACTGACTCAACCAGCTGTGAACAGACCGGCCCTTAAGCTACAAGATAAACGTTCCAATTCAAATTCTCGCGCAGGATACACCTCGTTTATTTATTTATTTTAAACTTCATAACTTATTTTTAAATTTCGATGAAAACTGAACTAAAATTATTTATGTTGAATTAAAATAAGAAAAATGTAGACGTATGTTCAAATATAACAATTACTTGAAAATATGTGAATTTTGTATATACAAATTTCCGATTCTAATTGAAAAATACCATAAAGCCGTTTTAGGTACATTATTGCGTACTACCGTCAGATCCATTTGAATACCATTTTCTACCGCAATGAGAACTCTGGCTAACGACAAGGGAGGGAACGCTGGCAAACACTCTTAGTGTTCCGCTTGTATAATTGTCAAATGGAGCCAACTTCTTAAGTTTATCTCAGTCATCGAAATACTTATGTGGTATTAACTTGTGTTTTCAATAGCTTTCCATTAAATCCAAATCAACGAAGGCCCCTATTCATCCGAATGAAAAACATGCAGATCCGCTTTCACAAGTCCGATATAAAGCGGTGGCTAAACAAACAACTGCCTGTACCTACGATGATGAAAATACAGACTCGATGTCACCAGCGCAACATCCAGCACTGATTCCACGAGCTTTTGTACCTTTTTATCCAGATAAAAATACGGCGACTGCACAAACTGCTGCCCTAACTTATCTGTATAAAAATTATGCAGATCCGCTTTCACAAGTCCGAAATCAATTAGCGGCTAAACAAACAGGTGACTTTACTTACCCGGATGAAAATACAGATTCGATGTCACCAGCGCAACATCCAGCACTGGCCTCACAAACTGGTGTCCCTTTTTATCCAGATAAAAATACGGCGACTGCGCAAACTGCTGCCCCAACTTATTTTTTAGAAAATTATGGAGATCCGCTTTCACAAGTCCGAAATCAATTAGCGGCTAAACAAACAGCTGACTTTACTTACCCGGATGAAAATACAGATTCGATGTCACCAGCGCAACATCCAGCACTGGCCTCACAAACTGGTGTCCCTTTTTATCCAGATAAAAATACGGCGACTGCGCAAACTGCTGCCCCAACTTATTTTTTTGAAAATTATGGAGATCCGCTTTCACAAGTCCGAAATCAATTAGCGGCTAAACAAACAGCTGACTTTACTTACCCGGATGAAAATACAGATTCGATGTCACCAGCGCAACATCCAGCACTGGCCTCACAAACTGGTGTCCCTTTTTATCCAGATAAAAATACGGCGACTGCGCAAACTGCTGCCCCAACTTATTTTTTTGAAAATTATGGAGATCCGCTTTCACAAGTCCGAAATCAATTAGCGGCTAAACAAACAGCTGACTTTACTTAACCGGATGAAAATACAGATTCGATGTCACCAGCGCAACATCCAGCACTGGCTTCACAAACTGGTGTCCCTTTTTATCCAGATAAAAATACGGCGACTGCGCAAACTGCTGCCCCAACTTATTTTTTTGAAAATTATGAAGATCCGCTTTCACAAGTCCGAAATCAATTAGCGGCTAAACAAACAGCTGACTTTACTTACCCGGATGAAAATACAGATCCGATGTCACCAGCGCAACATCCAGCACTGGCCTCACAAACTACCACATTACCTTCAGAGCCTAAGAAATCCATCAACAGACTTCTGCTATTAGCTAAAGCAGCTCTGAAAGACACAATGACAATCGAATCCAAAACGGAGACAGTTGAAGTTGATATTGAGCCACCTACAGACAATCCTGATCAGGCCTGTAGTTCTAAAGCAGCTCTAGCCAAAATAGAAAATAATGAACCGGCAAAGAACGACGAAAGTGAGGAGACAGGACGCGAACGGAAGAAGAAGAAAAAACGGAAGAAGAGAAAAAAACACAGCGACAAGGAGGCTAAGGACGAGGACAAGGAGAAGGTGAAGAAAGACAAAAGGAAGAAAAACAAAAAGCACAAAGATACAAAATAAGAACCACAATGACACCGAAGATGACGAAAAATGTTTTCAAATATATCAACACTCGACCGTACAGAACGTTTAACCATTATCGGTAATTCGTAACCACCAAAATTTTATTTTATGCTCTTTGGCTTCTGTATTACCGATTACTACGTACAATGTAGGCACCGGAAACAGCCTCAACTGCCCGCAGAGAAATAACATCCGCCATAACCAAATTTTAGGAATTGTTCTCGATTTTTTGTTCGTTGTACTTTCTATTGCAAGTTTGCTAAAATGCTTACTTATAAAATAGTTCTTAAAAATAATAATTATTCGGTATCAATATACCACAGAAACTTGTATAAATGTTTATTGTAAAATAAAAAAATTATATTAAAATTAGAACTATCTGTCAAAATAGTAAATAAAGAACTGTTGGTGCAAAACAAAAACTGCCACACAAAAGGCAGTCCTAATAATCATATTTGAATTTCACACTAATATTTTGTAGTTCACAATAATTTTATAGGGATCCGGTCCAAATTCTGCTTTCAAAATTCTTCTTCGCAAAACTCTGTCTCCTCACACAAAAATCCTGCTGTACGAAATTTAGTTTTTTTTTGAATTCTGCTTACAAAATTCTGAAAAGCAATAAACAATAAATATTGACAAACATTTCAATAAACCAAATTTTATTGAAAAAAAAAATATGAAACAGTCAGAAACTACTACTTATTATAATTTTATTTGTTTTCTTTTTTTACTTAAACTTATAATTTATAAATAAATATTTTAACGTACCAGTTAAGAAGGTCCTTCCGGGGACACTAAAAAAAAAACCCGAACACCAACCTTTGTGGGTTGGCCCAACTTGTTCGTATTCAAATAAAAAACAGTTTCCACGTTATAAAGGTAAATTCCGATTTAATGAACTTTACAGGTTCGTTGTCTACTTAGAACTAACTCAATCTAACGCGCCCCAAAAGCAGGCAGGCACCTATCCTACGTCCAATCCGCTGAGTAGCCAAATCCATCCAACGCGTGTGCGAGTATCCGGTGTCCAGACGTTGCACTCGAAGTATCGTGAGAAAGTGCTGATACAGTTGGAACCGCCTCATGTATGCGCGTGTCAGATCGTGTTTCGCGGTCATATATTTTTATGCATATGGTGCACCGGATGGTGATAACTCCTCCCCCTTTGAAAATCTACGGCCCGTAGATCATAAGTGACCCCAGGGTCAGGCCGCGGCTTGTGGTAAGTCAATAGATGAAATCGTCGGGATGCTGGGCTTCGAGTAGATCTTCCTCCAGATGGCAAAGACGATCGACGCAATCAAGGTTAAGGTTGCAGCTTCTGTAAGTATGGAAATTTTAAATTTACGAGTTAGGTTACCTAGACGTTCTATGTTCCGAACGCTGAGGCCATGCACGTATCCTAAGTCAATCTCGTAATATTGCTTGGTAATGTTCATCAAGGCCGGGGGAAGGGCCTGTAGAGCTGTGACCATGGAACTTGAAAATGTCCTGCCCTTCAGCTGGATACTCTCATTATAGAGTTGGATTATGTATGTACCTGAAAGAAACTTTGAAACAATGTTAGAGGTTAAGTCACCGTTAAAATTAGTGACGAAAATGGTATCCTCCTTGATGAGTTCAATAATTTCTTCGTTGCTCGTCTGGAAGGTACAAGTCGCGGGTCCTCCCTTCAATAGCCTAGGAACGCAGTCATCCTCAGGAACTCTCTGCAGTGCTTTGTCCTCACAGATGGTCGAGTTATTGATGGAAAGGCAACTTGCTACGATGCCATAAGATGTCCTGTGGTTGATTAGCATTTTCCTGAATTTCAAATCGACCTGCTTCCCTTCGATTACAGATGGTCTTGTTACTAATAGGTTAAATTCCTCTTGCCCCACCTTTGGCACCGAGACAACATATAGCAGCATCGACCCATTGGTAAAGATTGATGGTGTCCCGTATTCGATTGCCTCAATTTCATTGGCATATGGGAGGGTTTCCAGTTCACTGATAACCTTATTGATCTCCTCGGTGTCTAGCAGGTTTGTGTTGATCAATCCGCTCTTGGCCATTTGGCAGGCTCGTACAATCTCGTTTATCTCCCCTTTTATGAGCATGACCTCGTCCAAAGCGTCCTGTTCGAATCTTCCAGAAATAGTATCCTTAACCCCTTGCTCATACCTGTCTATCACAAGGTTAATTTTTCGAGTCATGTCCTTTGTCACGTCAAAGAGTTTCTCGTTAATTTGGTACTGTTGATTGCTATTCTCGATTATCCTTTCTTGGCTTCGGAGTATCTCGTTCCAGTCAGTAGCATCGGGACTGCCAGCTACCCACTTCCAGGCTGTTCCAATCCAGTCGATAGACCTGGTTTTTCTTGGTTGTTTGCCCTTAAGTAGGCTGAGACGGTCCTTTATCTGTCGCACATGAAATTCCATTATATGCTTCCTGTCCTCATCCTTGATGTTGTCGCCTATGGCATTGGTTACTCCATCCACAAGGTTCTGAAATTGAGCCAGGTCAATGGTGTGCACTAGTTTAAAGCTGCCGTCAACGATCCATCCCCGGCCCTCTTTTAGGGAGACTATTGGTGACTTGTAGTCAAAAATCTGGAATCCCTGGACGACTGTCAAGAGTAAGAACCTGCGAAGTAAATACAAAAATATTCTTCTTTTCCCTTTCTTGTTTGGTCATAGCAACCATAGGTTTACGCTAAGATGAGTGATGCAAGAGTGGAGACCCCACGTTTAACAAAAACGACAAGAAGCTATTTCATCGTTATAAACATTTTACTTCTGTTTCTAAGGACTTAGTATTAACATTGTTTGTTCCTTTCAAATTAAAACTAACATACTCGCTACAGATATTAGGTTTCCGGAAGGGAAGCCAAAGTAAGCTTAAAATTAACTGATTCTTTTCGTCTGGTTAGCTGTAGGTGCATTGTAAAAGGTGTGCTGTGCATACACTCCCCCTCTTTTTTGAATTTTAAGCTCAAACATTTTTTAAGTGAGCCTTATGTATTTTTCGGCCATTGGTCGTGGTGACTGTTACCCTATTGTTTCTTTCAACAATTTCTTTTCGAAAAATGGGCTTATTTTTTGCTTGAATACCCTTGATTCTTACATAAACGATGTCGCCCTTGCGGTAACTTTTCGGACTGGATCTTTTTTCGTTCCGCCTAGCGTTGTTAGATTGCTGTTTACGAATAATCTCACCCCTAAGCTCCCTGTTCACTCTACTTCGGAAGTCAACCAATTGTTGGTAGTTGATTCTTTGATACCTGTTAAAAAAAATATCGGATGGTTTTCTGCCAGTGACAGAGTGAATGGAGTTGTTATACCTATCCACGGATATATTAATTAACTCCTTTAGTCGCAGACCCTTATATTCAGCTCTGAGGCATCTAAAGATCTCCAATATAGTGGAATGAAATCTCTCCACCTGCCCATTCACCTCACTTCGGTTAACAGGGGTACGGTAGAGCTTAATGCCTAGTAAGTTCAAAAAGTTTAGCACAATCGGACTAAGAAAGCTCCTTTCATTGTCGGTCACCAATATTTTTGGGACTGTAAAATAGTGCAATATTTTAGTAATTTTGTCCCTTAAATGGAGGACTGCCCTGCTCTTTATGTGGAATAACTTACCAAATTTTGAGAATTTATCTATACAACTTATAAACTTCTCATTCTGGATTTCCACAATGTCCAGATGTAGGATCTCACACGGGTAGGATGGTACAGGCGTAGCCTGGTATTCCGGGTTGAAGGGATGTCTATCGTACTTATTAAGTTTACATACCTCACACGTACTGGTGTATTTTTTTACCAAGCTATTCATCCTTGGAAAATAATATCTTTCTAGCAGTTGATCTTTATTCTCCTTAGCGTTGCGGTGTGCCCTTTTGTGCTCATTCATAATGAGTGTTAGCACACGATCTGGATCCCCAACATCCTCAACAATCCTCTGCGTGATTCTGAGTTTATAGCTCACAAAGTTTTCCAAATACGTTTCTTGGAGCAGAGCCAGATGTGACTCTGGAATTTTGATGCCATTCACTATATTAGGCCTCAATTTGGTTTTCAGAATTCGTGAAAGATCCTCTTTGCTTGGGTTTTCTACAGCCACGTAGTGACGAAGGTACCCGGGATGAGGTTCTTCGTGAGCTTCAAATCCCTTTCCGATTTTTATAACTATTTGATTGCGAAATACATTTAGCGGCGCCTCAACGTGGGGAATGAGGTCGGTGCTATCTTGGTCAGCGCTATGCATTGTACCTACAGATGAGCGTAGCTCGCTGGCAGTTTCGGTCATTGAACTATTTTCTTCGCCCTCGCGACCTTCGCTAGCATCGTCCGTTACCGAACCTTGTTCACAAGCATTAGAACTGCGTGCTACCTGAGTGCCCGCCGAGTCAGACAAGTGGTTGACTTGGGTTCTGAGTCTCGATAGAGCGTCAGCAACTAAGTTCGATTTACCAGGTTTATAAATCAATTCATAGTTGTATTCCTCTATACGAGCTTTCCATCTTTTCAACTTGGCATTGAAATTTCGATTTCCCAATGCGAAAGTGAGAGGTTGATGGTCTGTATGGATGCGTATTTTCCTTGCTCCGTAAACGTAGGACCGAAGGTTGTCGAGTGCCCATACGATTGCGAGCATTTCCTTTTCGTTGGTCGCGTAATTTTCCTCCGTCTTATTGAGTGACCGCGATATGTACGCGATTGGCTTATCGGTGCCCGATATGTCCTGTGATAACACCGCCCCTATCGCGTAGTTAGAGGCGTCCGTGGTTAAATTGAATGCTTTCTCGAAGTCGGGAAAGGCGAGAACTTCTGATGACGTAAGCAGAACTTTAAGGTCCTCAAATGCTCGCAATGCCTCCTCATCCAACCTGATTGGAACGCGTTTTGACTGATTTGCTTTAATCTGGGCATTCTCTCCTCTTGTCAGGTTGGTTAAGGGTTTCGCCACTTTGGCGTAGTCCCGGATAAACTTCCGGTAATAGGAAGTGAGGCCCAAAAAGCTTTTTAGTTCCTTAAGGTTTTCTGGTGGCAGCAATTTTTGAATCGCTTCAACCTTCTTTGGGTCTGCGCGAATACCATCGGGGGTTATGATATAACCAAGAAACTCTACCTCAGTTCTCAAAAATTGGGTCTTTTCTAAATTCACTTTGAGGTTTACCTCTTGTAGTCTAGAAAGAATTGTCTCAATGTTGGTGAGCATTTCCTCGAGGCTACCCCCGAAGATGACGATATCGTCAATGTAAACATAGCATATCTTACCGATATACTCCTTTAATACATCGTCAATCATCCTCTGGAATATTGCCGGCGCATTTTTTAGGCCGAATGGAAGCCTCAGCCATTCGTACTTTCCATTCATGGTAGAGAAAGCGGTTTTCGGTATATCCGCTTCCTTCATTGGTATCTGGTGGAAACCAGACGTAAGATCCAACGTGGTGAAGTACTTTGCTTTACCAAGGCTGGCAAGGGTGGAAGTTATGTCCGGAATTGGATATGCGTCGGCGATGGTGACAAGATTCAATCGTTTAAAGTCAATCACCATGCGATATTGGAACTCCCCGGTAGGCTTGGGTTTCTTGGGAACGACCCAAATAGGAGAGTTATAAGGGCTTTTAGAAGGGCGAATTATTCCCTCCGCTAGAAGCTGCTTAATCTCCTTCTCTACCTCTTTTCTCATGCATGGGGGATAGGGGTAGCTCTTGGTGTAGATAGGTTCCTCAGTGCTAGTCCTAATCTCCGCTCTCACAACGGTTTTGACCAGTTCGTTAGCGTTAAGCGGACCAAAAACAGCCCTGTATTTACCTATCAAAGTAGAGAGTCCATGCCGGATTTTCTCTGGTATACTTCCTCCAAGAACGGAATTGACTTCCTGAGACAATTTATCTCTAAGCGGAATCCGTATACCCTTCATTAAGGTTAAAGTATTATGTCTGCGGTCAATGACGGCCCCCAGTTGTTTCAACGTGTCGTCACCGATGATACCGTCGAATGACTCCAGGCCAGGGAGGACGTAAAAAGTTATAATGGAGTCATTGCCCACATTTTGGAAGAATTTGCCTGTGACTTTGCTATTTATTCTTATGTTGCCTGCCGCCGAATTTACTACGAATGGTTGAGCTAGGCGGCTTGCCCCGTGCGACACATGTGGACCAATAAAATTCTTATTGGCCCCAGTGTCCACAAGGAAGCTCAACTTCCTGCCATTTCTGAGTATATATTCTATGTATGGTACGCTGGATAAGCGCCCATCATAAAATTCAATTCCTCATCACCAGCCTCTTCAGCTGCTTTGTGGTATTCTTCAGAAGAGACATCGTCATTTGTTTGCAGATTGTAAACCCTCTGCTGTTTGCGGGGAAAGTTATCGGAGTATGATCTCCTCTTGAAGGGGTTATTCCGCGGATAATTCATATAATCTACTTGTTTGGTCTGAACAGACCGATCTACCTCCATCCTTTCATGGGGTTTTGGGCCATTCGGTCGAGGGGGCACATCGAGATTCGCGGAATAATGGTTCTGACCATTCGCAAAATGCCGGTTGGGGACAAACCTCGCTGGGGAAGAGGAAGATTTATTATCCCTCCGGAAAGACTGGTTAACAGGTGTGGTTACAGTATTTTTCGTGCTAGGTACGTGAATCGAATGATTTCGGAAATTTAAATTCTGGATCTCGAGGCAGGAAGCGTATGCTTCCGGGAGCGTTTTGGGTTTTTGCACGATTAGCATTCGAGACAGGTCACCATTAAGGCCCCGTATAAATACGTCAAGCGCACGGTTGCGGTACGTTTCAACCAGCGCGCCCACCGTTTCGGCAGAGTACGTTTCCGTCTTTATCTTATTAATGATAAGGGAAAATTGGTGGTTAACCATAGCGTAGAACTCATCCAATCTCGACCCTTTCTGTGAGAGTTGGTTGAGTTGGTGCTCCAAAGTCCTTATATCGCGCTTATCCGCGTAGTGTAAGGATAAAACTCTCTTGATCTCCTGCCAATCATCATCAAATATATTGTAGGAAATCAAAGCTGAGTCGGCTTGTCCCCTGATTTTTTGTCTAATGTGTCGCAATATGGCACGATACATCGGTTTATCTTTGATTATACTAAAGTCCCTCAATATTCCCTCAACATTATGTACCCACGATATATATTGTGTAGGCTCACCCTCAAATGATTGTAATTCTTTTACACAATCAGGAAGCCGACTTATTTCCTTTAGGTCAGCCTCCGTTTTGGGCTCGCAAAGGGGTGCGCCCACACAATCAATTTCAGGTTCGGGGCGGTTAATTGCCTCTACGGACTTAAGCCGCTCATCAAGATCCTTTAACTGGGCCAATATAAGGTTCACAGCCCCGGTTAATTCAGTTACCGATTTGGCGACAGCGTCCATCGTTTAAATTTGATTACTTTTATTCACTAGGAAAAGGGCCAATGCACGTGGGAAATGGGAGTGTATGAATGCACTATACTTATATGCCTATATGTTTGACAATGCACCTTACCTTTGTTGCAGCTACTCCCTTGATTTTAATTATTTTGTTTCAGCTTTCAACTAAGCTATGCTTTTCTTTCTGCACTTTATGCTTCTGCTCAATATCTTACGTATCACAATTTTTATTTTACAAACTAAAACTAAAATTGGTGTGATTTTCTTGTTATCGCAAGCTCGCAATTATTTTACTTTAGGTTTCAACTAAACTATGCTTTTCTCTTCACACTTTATGATTTATGTAATAACTTAGGTATCACAATTTTTATTTCACAATTTATAATTGGTGTAACCCTCTTGTTATTGCAAGCTCTTAATTACTTTACTTTAGCTTTCAACTTGACGATGCTTTTCTTCTCACAATTCACAATTTGAGTAATATTTTAAGCTTCACAATTTTTATTTCACAATTTACAATTTACGTAGCATTCTTGCTATCACTAAGCTCGCAATTATTTTATCTTAGCTTTAAACTAAACTGTGCTTTTCCTTTCGCACTTTATAATTTGGATAATATTTTAAGTTTCACAGTTTTCATCGAATTCCTTCGCTTTCGATTTCCTTAGCCCTCCACTCACACAAGATATAGCATTAACATTCTCGTACTGCGATCTGCGAGTCGATGAGATACACGGATGAATCTGAGTTAGAAAGAAAGAAAACGATCGAGTAATTCGTATTTCGTTGGAACCAGCTCTGGAAGAGTTGCGTTATCCCTTTTGGTCGCGAGCGTTTATTCTTGCAAGCGACCTACTCGCGGCACAACAACTTCACTTCTCGAATCCTTTCACCGACGAAGACAATCATGTTCCCATGGGTATGACTGCATTTACTGTTGGAGTATTAACTAGGTTACTGTGTTCCCATGGGTACAGTTGTACACTCCCGCAAACGGGTGTTAATCTCCTGTCCTGTATGAAAGGACACAGCAACTCGCACGGGTGGAAGGATTCGGAAATATGAGCCGGTCCCTGCTCGGGCGCCAGTTAAGAAGGTCCTTCCGGGGACACTAAAAAAAAAACCCGAACACCAACCTTTGTGGGTTGGCCCAACTTGTTCGTATTCAAATAAAAAACAGTTTCCACGTTATAAAGGTAAATTCCGATTTAATGAACTTTACAGGTTCGTTGTCTACTTAGAACTAACTCAATCTAACGCGCCCCAAAAGCAGGCAGGCACCTATCCTACGTCCAATCCGCTGAGTAGCCAAATCCATCCAACGCGTGTGCGAGTATCCGGTGTCCAGACGTTGCACTCGAAGTATCGTGAGAAAGTGCTGATACAGTTGGAACCGCCTCATGTATGCGCGTGTCAGATCGTGTTTCGCGGTCATATATTTTTATGCATATGGTGCACCGGATGGTGATAACTCCTCCCCCTTTGAAAATCTACGGCCCGTAGATCATAAGTGACCCCAGGGTCAGGCCGCGGCTTGTGGTAAGTCAATAGATGAAATCGTCGGGATGCTGGGCTTCGAGTAGATCTTCCTCCAGATGGCAAAGACGATCGACGCAATCAAGGTTAAGGTTGCAGCTTCTGTAAGTATGGAAATTTTAAATTTACGAGTTAGGTTACCTAGACGTTCTATGTTCCGAACGCTGAGGCCATGCACGTATCCTAAGTCAATCTCGTAATCTTGCTTGGTAATGTTCATCAAGGCCGGGGGAAGGGCCTGTAGAGCACTGGCCTCACAAACTGGTGTCCCTTTTTATCCAGATAAAAATACGGCGACTGCGCAAACTGCTGCCCCAACTTATTTTTTTGAAAATTATGGAGATCCGCTTTCACAAGTCCGAAATCAACTAGCGGCTAAACAAACAGCTGACTTTACTTAACCGGATGAAAATACAGATTCGATGTCACCAGCGCAACATCCAGCACTGGCTTCACAAACTGGTGTCCCTTTTTATCCAGATAAAAATACGGCGACTGCGCAAACTGCTGCCCCAACTTATTTTTTTGAAAATTATGAAGATCCGCTTTCACAAGTCCGAAATCAATTAGCGGCTAAACAAACAGCTGACTTTACTTACCCGGATGAAAATACAGATTCGATGTCACCAGCGCAACATCCAGCACTGGCCTCACAAACTACCACATTACCTTCAGAGCCTAAGAAATCCATCAACAGACTTCTGCTATTAGCTAAAGCAGCTCTGAAAGACACAATGACAATCGAATCCAAAACGGAGACAGTTGAAGTTGATATTGAGCCACCTACAGACAATCCTGATCAGGCCTGTAGTTCTAAAGCAGCTCTAGCCAAAATAGAAAATAATGAACCGGCAAAGAACGACGAAAGTGAGGAGACAGGACGCGAACGGAAGAAGAAGAAAAAACGGAAGAAGAGAAAAAAACACAGCGACAAGGAGGCTAAGGACGAGGACAAGGAGAAGGTGAAGAAAGACAAAAGGAAGAAAAACAAAAAGCACAAAGATACAAAATAAGAACCACAATGACACCGAAGATGACGAAAAATGTTTTCAAATATATCAACACTCGACCGTACAGAACGTTTAACCATTATCGGTAATTCGTAACCACCAAAATTTTATTTTATGCTCTTTGGCTTCTGTATTACCGATTACTACGTACAATGTAGGCACCGGAAACAGCCTCAACTGCCCGCAGAGAAATAACATCCGCCATAACCAAATTTTAGGAATTGTTCTCGATTTTTTGTTCGTTGTACTTTCTATTGCAAGTTTGCTAAAATGCTTACTTATAAAATAGTTCTTAAAAATAATAATTATTCGGTATCAATATACCACAGAAACTTGTATAAATGTTTATTGTAAAATAAAAAAATTATATTAAAATTAGAACTATCTGTCAAAATAGTAAATAAAGAACTGTTGGTGCAAAACAAAAACTGCCACACAAAAGGCAGTCCTAATAATCATATTTGAATTTCACACTAATATTTTGTAGTTCACAATAATTTTATAGGGATCCGGTCCAAATTCTGCTTTCAAAATTCTTCTTCGCAAAACTCTGTCTCCTCACACAAAAATCCTGCTGTACGAAATTTAGTTTTTTTTTGAATTCTGCTTACAAAATTCTGAAAAGCAATAAACAATAAATATTGACAAACATTTCAATAAACCAAATTTTATTGAAAAAAAAAATATGAAACAGTCAGAAACTACTACTTATTATAATTTTATTTGTTTTCTTTTTTTACTTAAACTTATAATTTATAAATAAATATTTTAACGTACCTTATAAATAAATTGTTTGCAAATTATTACTTTTTGAAATTCCTAATCACTTTGAATAAGACAAAATTTAAATACAAACTTTCCTTGCAGAACTCAAATAACACATTTTTTTTTTTTTTTTTTTATTCCCAGTTTTTATTAACGCCTGTCCAAGGACAATTAGTAATTGTTTTTACAGTGGATACAATGGGATGTAAATTCAGGCTTTAGACCATTGTCTAAAGTGCTTCGTTCTTACAGAGTAGTTATATAATACAATTTTTTTTTTAATTTTGGACGGCTACTTAAAATAGAATTATGTATATATGTTAAATGACAAATATGTTATATCCTAGCATATATGTATGTTATACATATAGCAGATTTTGAATTTTATTGAAGATCTACTGGGCTGCGTCTTTTTAATCGTCTTCTTGAGTTTACTTCATTGTCCGGTAAATTACGTTATGTCGTTGTTTTGATGGTTTGATATTGTAATTTGATGTTTCCTACTTTGTTTTCTGATTTCGTCTATAACACTCAATATCTTAAGGTCACGATGGATGTCTTCGTTAGGGATGTACCAGGGTGCATTGACAATCGTCCGAAGTATTTTTGATTGCAGTCGCTGTATAATGTCGATATTTGTTTTGGCAGCGGCTCCCCATATTTGAATGCCATAAGTCCATATCGGTTTATCACAGTCTTGTATATTAATAGTTTGTTTTGCGTTGAAAGGTTCGATTGTTTTCCTAGGAGCCAAAATAGTTGTCTAAACTTGTTTTTAATTTGGTTGCGTTTTTGAGTTATGTGGAGTTTCCATGTTAGCTTGCTGTCTATTGTCATGCCCAGGTATTTCGCTGAGTTGGCTGTAGTAATGTTCTTGTTATTGATATAGATGGGTTGAGGGTCGAAGTTCCTTTTCGTGGTGTATATGACTTGGAGCGTTTTTTCTTCGTTAATTTGAATTCCCCATTCGTTGAACCAGTTTATTGTTTTGGTTAGGTGTTGTTGTACTTTGTTTGTAGCAGCTTGTAGACAGCTGTGTGAAGATAGGACCACTGTATCGTCCGCAAATGTTGCTAGCATGGAGTCTTGTGTTACTGGTTTAGGTATGTCCGATGTGTAAAGGAGGTAAAGAGTGGGACCTAACACACTCCCTTGTGGAACGCCTGCGTCAATTTCTCGTAGACCCGAGTATTCGTCGTTGTATTGTATGTAGAAATGCCGATCGCAAAGGTAGCTTTTAATGAGTTGGTAGTATTCAGGTAGTATTGTCCTTAGTTTACATAAGAGTCCCTTGTGCCATACACTATTGAAAGCTTTAGCAACGTCAAGGTAAACTGCGACACAGAATTTTTGCTCGTCCATGTCGTTTAGTATTTTGTTTGTCACTCGATGTACCTGTTGAATGGTGGAGTGCTTCTCTCGAAAGCCAAATTGATGATCCGGGATAAGGTGTTTTTGTTTTAGTGATATGTCAATACGGTCAGATAGCAGTTTCTCGAATATCTTGGAGATGATCGGCAGAAGACTAATTGGTCTATATGATGAGGGTTTAGTTGCATCTTTTCCTGGTTTCGGGATAGCAATTATTTTCGAAACTTTCCATACTTTTGGGTAATAGTTAAATCTTAAGATTGCGTTGAATACATTCCTCAGGTAAATTATGGCTTTGTCAGGTAATTGTTTTAATATTTTCCCTGAGATTAAATCGTATCCTGGTGATTTGTTGCATTTTAGTCTATTTAGTATGTACTGTTTTATTTCTTTCGTGTGGATTTTCTTTATTACTTTATGCATTGTTATGTTGTTGTCTGGGAGAGGTATATTTTGAGCATCGTAGGCATTAGTAAAAGTTGTTTTGAAATAGTCCGCTAATGTTTTTACTTTGTCGGTGCTTGTTCTGGACCACGTTCCGTCATTCTTCATCAAAGGCGGCTGGTGGGTTATTCCTTTCTTAAGTTTTTTGTTCAGCTTCCAGAGTGAATAGTTTGTAGCTTGGTTTGCTGTGAGTTTTGTCAGGAATGCGTTTATGTTTTGGTTATTATTTGTTTTTAGAAGGTCTTTGAGTTCTTTAACTGATTTATTGTAATTTTCTTTGTCGAGAGGTGATCTGCTGCTTTGCCAAGTCTTTCGTAGTTTTCGTTTTTCTTTGATTTTTTGTCGTATTAGCTTCGGGGTATAGGTGGATGATTCGTTTTGTGTAATATCAGGTGTTGCTTTATTTGCTGCTAGGTGTATTAAGTCATTAAAGTAAATTATAGAGCTTTCAAGGTCTTTATGTGATTTGAGAGGAATCCTTACATCCATGCTTATGTCAATTACTTTCCGGAAAGTATCCCAGTCGGTTTTATGGTTGGTTAGGAAAAGATTTGGGCGTCGAACTGTAATGTTAGTGGAGTATTCGACTATAATAGAAAAGTGGTCAGACGAAAGGTCAAGGCAAGATTTTGTTGTTAAGTGATTATGGTTAGTGTCCTTAGTGATACAGAAGTCTATGAGGTCTGGTTTTTTCTTGATGTCAGTAGGCCAGTAGGTCGGCTCTCCAGTGGTTATGTATTTGCAGTTGTTTTTCATTAGGGCTTCCATAATATTTATTCCTTTTTTGGTGGTTAGTCTTGAACCCCAGTCTGTATTTTTAGCGTTGAAGTCACCTCCCGCAATAAATCGTGGTCCTATTGTTTTTATGTAGTCTGAATATTGAATAGTACTAATTGTGTGTTTAGGTGGACAGTATAACGCAGATAATATTAATGGTCCATACTTGTCCTCTATTTGAAGTGACATAGCTTGTATATGCTCCTTTTCGAACTTATCTAGTACATCGCACTTGATTGTTTCTCGTATTATTATTGCTGCACCACCGTGAGCTCGTCCACTAGGGTGGTTAGCATTATATGTGCGGTATTTAGGAATTTGTATGTGACTTTTATTTGTGAAGTGTGTCTCGGATATTAAGAGTATGTCAATAGAGTTGTCGATTATGAATGTTTTTAGCTCCCATAGCGTGTTGGCTAAGTCCGTTTGCATTCCATACTAGTATTTTCAGTTCGGTATTATTGTCCATTTATTTTAGTAATAATTAAGGTTAGAATGTTCATCATGTTAGACATTTGTGTTATAAGTTGTTTCATCATGTCTTTAATTTCAGATAGGTCGTCTGGTTTGCCTTCTTTTTGCTGTTTTTGTATTTCGTGGTTATTTTTGTTCTTTACAGAGTCTGCGGATTTCGAGGGATTTATATTAGTTAGAACATTGTTTTGGGTTAGTGCGTCATTATATTTTGTATTCTTTACGGTGTCAGCGAACGTTATCGAGGGGTTAGTTCTGGTTGGGTTTAGGCTTTGGACTGATATATCAGTTAGTGTTTGTTTTACTTCAATGTTTTTTGTTCGAAGGGCAGGGAATCTTTGCACCTTTAGGGCTTTGTAAATTTCGCAGCCTTTGTAATTGGCTGTGTGTGATTCACCGCACAAAGCGCATTTTATATTGGTACATTCTGTTTTTATTGTGCATTCTATTGTTTTGTGCTTTCCTGCGCATTTTACACAAATTGACTCCAACGTACAAAAGTTTTTGGTATGTCCATATTTTTGGCAGTTAGAGCATTGTGGTATACTTCTTTTTTGGTGAGGCGGTTCGAAAGATATTTTGCAGTGTTGTAAGTGGCTTATATTATATTTAGATGTCTTTATTGTTTATGTTGGTTTCGAGTTCGATGGCGAAGAGTGGTAGCGGTTTTTTTGTTCCTCTTTGCACTATGTTATGGATGTTGATTACTTTATGATCAAGTTGAGCGAGTATAATAACACATAAAAGCTTTTTTTTAAAACCAAATGCAAAAATCTTCATTTCGGCAGTATAAAAGCACAGCCGAAATCTTGTTTAATCAAAATCCCTTCGACAAGCGACTCGGTGGGATCTTCGAATGCTCTAAGTTAATTTTTTTAGTAATTACTGATACACTGCGATTGATTGTTTGGTGGAGAGACAAGGACTTTTCCTCAGTCTTCCTTAAAAAAAACAATATTACTTTCGTATTTCTATAATAAAATCAAAATAAAATCATTATTTTAAATAATACCCACGACATCTTATATTTTTCTCCCACACGTAAATAAGGCTAAAAAAAAAATTAAGAAAAGGGGAATTAAAATATCTTTTGTACAAAATTCTGCAAACAATAAAAAAAGGTTTGGAAAATGTTTAAAACCGCGCTTTTATTTAGAACTTCACTCAGAGAAAAATACTATAATTTCAATACGAATTCCCTTTGCTTTAATATGTTTTTACTATTAAAATTAGTCAATGTGATTTTTCCTATTATTAGTATAGTTGAAAAACTATTGAAGCTATAGTTCCTTTAGATAATTATTTTATAACATTAAACCAATGGTGCATACAATTAAAAAGTAATAATATGTCCTATTATTTTAATTGGTTCCCCTTTTGTATACACACTATTAAAACTATTATTTTCCATATTAATTTTAAAGGAGAAGTACTATTAACTAAATTATATTAAATCAATTCTGCACATACTGTAGTTTTAATTAGCTCTCAATATTAAATCAATGGTGCATTCAATTTAAAAGTAATGAGATGCCCCATTATTTTACTAGGTTCCCCTTTAATGTGAATACACTATTAAAACTATAATTATTGAATCAAACTCCCAAATCCATACTTACATTTGAAAAATATTGATACTTATCAATACCTCGCTGAAAATAAATTTAAGATCTTTTAAAAATGAATAAGTAAAAACTCTTTTTTGCCTTTTTAGCCTTACGCTTTTATTGTAAACATATATTCTCACAGTAAATGATAAAAACTTAGTTTTTGTATACTTAATGCTTTTGCTGGAATAAAAATGTATAGTAAAGTTGTTATAATTTTTTACCTTTAGTGCAATTTAGTATATTAATGTTGTATCTTAACACTTTAATAACACAATGAAGGAGTGTTGAATTTTGAAGGAGTGTTCACAATACTAGGCTTCCACTTTTTTGTAGAGGACGTGGGTAATATTGATGACTTTAAAGCAACAGCAAGAAAATTATACAGTCGCGAGAGTCTGAAAATAAATAGTTCAACAAATAGTTGGATAAATTAGATTTACTTTAATTGTACAATGCACTATGTAATGGTAACATATTCCAAATAACCTTATTAACTTACTGGAATCAATTTCTTATGTAGTAGTAATATGTAGATTCTAAAAGTTCCAGAAAGAATCCGATGGTGCAATTGTAGGTCTAAGTAAAATATATACATATATAGATCATATGTATATCATAGTAAAGTAAACGTTCTAAATATATAGTAATAAATAAGGGATATAATATGTATATATTTAGTAATGCATGCTATCAAATCTATATTAATCGTAGATTAAAGCATATATTTATGGATCGTATAATTTTCTTCATTCCAAAGAATACCTTATTAACTCAAACAAACAAAAAAGAAGTGCAGGTAACACATAACACAGTGATAATAAACAAAAACTTGCCGTTTACACTTACTATTACCCAACTTACCCGGTGTTGAAGGGTAGTGATGCGATCATAGAGGAACTAAACTAGAGGGCCGACTTTCAGCACACCTACCCGATTTTCCCCGCAAATTTTGAATGACAGCCCTCTCTCGCGCGCTCTTTTTTTCCTGCCTGTGAATACGTGTATTAATGGCCGCCGGGTGGAACTATTTCCAAAAACAAACAATTTGTAAATAGATTTATAACAATAAATGTAAAAAAGCAAATGTTGATTATGGTTTTTTTAAATAGCATAATTTCTTCTCTACCCATTTTCGTCACCAGAAACTGTTCATCCATTCAAATTTCAGTTTTTTTTTCATTTTATTTGTATGAATTCTATTTTTGACAGCAAAATTCATGCTGCTGCATAAAAGGGGTTGTTCAAAAAATTATGCATTAAACCCAAGCTTTCACTAGGGCATAAGTGAATTTTCTAAAATGTTCATAAACATTCAATAAATTTCTATAAGGTTTGGTGAATGTTTTCAAATTCGTTTATTTAACACCATATTTGTACAAATTCAAAATATGATTGGAAATTCTGTAGTTTAATAACACTAACTTACAGTGTTGAATAATGTTACTTTGGTATTTCAATCGAACGTAAAAATACATATTGTTTTGTTAATTGTTGGTATTTGCATGCTATATTTCGTTTTCTGTGCATATATTCTTTTACAAATTGTATAACAATGTATTTTGAAATGTGCACCGATTTTTTTTACAAACCCCTTTAAATTATTAATTAACAAAAACAAGTGCGTTCTTTGTGTTTTTGGTTTCATTGTGAGCGCATACGCAGACGATGTCGTCATTCTGGTCCAAGGCAAATTCACTCCAGTCCTCAGCGAAAGACTTAGTTACGCACTCCTGCTAGTCAATAACTGGGTTACGGGCCGTGGACTTGGAGTGAACCCATCGAAGACGGAAATTCTACTATTCACGAGAAGAAGGGCGATCCCCGCCTTCAATCCCCCAAGGATGGGCGGAGTGGACCTGGAAATCTCGAGGACAGCTAGGTATCTGGGCGTAATCCTAGATTCCAAACTCAGCTGGAAGGAAAACATAGAGGACCGCATCAAAAAGGCATATGTGGCACTATATGCCTGCAGAAGGGCATTCGGTAACACATGGGGATTCAGGCCGCACGTGGTGCACTGGCTATACACAGCTGTAGTGCGGCCCATCCTTACCTATGGTACAACAGTGTGGTGGAAGGCCATTGAGAAGAAATACCATCTTGCAAGCCTAACCAAAGTACAAAGGGCAGCATGCATCGGGATGACGGGCTCCTTACGGACCACTCCCACCGCAGCTATGGAGGTGATGCTAAACCTCACCCCTCTGGACATCTACTGCAGCAGTAAGGCGGTTAAAACCGCAATCAGATTGAGGGAATCAGGACTGTGGTCATCCAAACCATATGGTCACGCCTCCATTGAAAGTCAATGGGAAGCGGCGAAGGAGAAGGTGACTACAGACTACATACCCACCACCCTCGTTTTTGAAAGGAGATTCGCTACTAGAATTCCCAACAGAAGCGAATGGGAGAACGAATCAGTCACAGACGCAGAGGAGATAGCCCTCTACACCGACGGCTCCAAGATGGATATCGGTACGGGCGCGGGCATCTTCAGCGAAACACTGGGCCTGCAAGAATCGTTCCGAATTAGCGATAATTGCAGTGTCTTTCAAGCAGAAATAGCTGCTATTACCCAAGCGGCGAAATACCTTAAGAGAAGAAACATTGTCAATAAACAAATCACCATTTACTCCGACAGCCAAGCGGCCATAAAAGCCATGGAGTCGGTTGTGGTGAAGTCAAGGGCAGTAAGTCATGGTAAGAAATATCTGGACAAAATATCACAAGACAACACGGTGACTCTATGCTGGGTACCAGGACATAGGGATATTCCAGGAAACGAAAAGGCGGATGAGCTTGCAAGAAACGGGTCGAACTTACATACGTCCATGGCCCTAAAATCAGTAAGAACTCCGCTATGCACGCTTGCAAGGAAGATTGACATTGAATCCGGGAGTAGGATTAACCTACGCTGGACAAATCTCAATACCTGCAGGCACACTAAAGAATTATGGCCAGAGGTGAGCCAAAAGAGATCCAACTATATGATCGGACTTAGCCGCAAGGATATTCGCATACTCACGGGAGTCATTACTGGACACTGTGCGATAGGCGTACATGCGGAAAGGCTAGGAATACTGCATAATGACTTCTGTAGAAGCTGCAGGGACGTTGAAGAAATAGAATCTGTTCGCCACCTGCTTTGCGAATGCCCAGCCCTTAAGGACAGCAGACAAAGGATCCTCAAGAGTTACTTCTTCGACGACTTAGAGGATCTGAAGAATATCGACCTTAAAGAACTCCTGAGATTCATACTTAAATCTGGGTGGTTCTAGTAGATGGATAGACTTCATATCATCAGGTACTCGTAGGACGAACCAGAGGATATGGTACAAAAGAGCTTAAGAACCCATGAGATTCTACTAAATCTATGTGGCTCTGATTATAAGCGGTCTATCTCTTGTTTTTAACAGGTATGGATGGTCCCCAGTAACTGGACACAATGGACCCAACTGATGGTCTGTGTGAAGCTGTGGCGGAGGCCACAAGAGCACCCTTTTACCTACCTACCTACCTTGTGTTTTTGGAATACAAAAAGTGATAAAAACATTTTTTTATTGTTCCGAGTATTTCTTAGGTATAAATAAAGGGCGATGTACGAGGATTTTAATATTATGGCCTTTACCGGAAAAAGCCGAGCGCATACATAAGGCGTGGTTTTTTGAGCTTCGATCTCAGCAAAGCAAAGTAAAGTAGGATTTTCAGCACACATTTTACAACAACTACTGCGAGTCTCGAAGTGTCAAGTAGAGCGTAGTTGTTGTAATTGCGTGCTGAAAATCCTACTTTACTTTGCTTTGCTGAGATCGAAGCTCAAAAAAACAGGGCTATAGTTAATTTTGAGAGCAATATAGTATAAAAGAATAAAAAAAATATCGAACTTATTTTTTAATTTAGCATTGTGCATACTTGGATATAATTACTGTACAAGTATGCATTTGCTAAAACTAAAAAATCTTTTTCACGAAAAAAAATAAACGATTTTCTTAAACGGTGTTCAAATATTTTGTTTCGATATTTCGAAATTATAACCATTAAAATCAACGAAAAAAATGTTCTTTCCTTAAAATATACAAAAAAAACTTGAATTTACAAAATCTCTTTTAACAAAAGTGAAGAAAACGTTAATTTTTCTCTGATTGTTATTATGAGTTAGATTTCTGCAAGATATTGACAAATTATTATTTTATTGTAACGAAATTATAAAAGGAATTCCATTTGATTCCAACAAGTTTATAGACATTAAAAACTCTTAAATTCAACTGTGATGTGA
Source organism: Cheilosia impressa (assembly GCA_948293265.1). Classification (NCBI taxonomy): domain Eukaryota; kingdom Metazoa; phylum Arthropoda; class Insecta; order Diptera; family Syrphidae; genus Cheilosia; species Cheilosia impressa. The sequence goes on along the minus strand of OX411885.1, from coordinate 4,642,608 downwards.
ACGCCGTGTAACTAAATGGCACAAAATATGACGAACACAGTCGCCCAATGGCGGCTCGATTGACATAAAATTGTAACCTTTTTTTGCATAAGTATGCGTGCGGCATTAATGGCGCTCCTTTGATTTGTACAGGCACGAACACTTATGCAATAAAAGGTTACACAGGCAGCTTGTAGGCAGATTTCCCGTTTCTGCTCTCAGTTGGCCCTCTAGTTTAGTTCCTCTATGGATGCGATGTCATGAGAACACAAGCGTTCTCACCTAGCCTCTCACTATCAACTCCTACTCTCACCTCCACGTGGTGACTGGTGGGTGCCTAGTACCTCGACTGGAGATTGGGTAACCAACCCCTTTGGAAGGTCGTTGGTGGCAGCAGACGAGAGAGGGGGGAGGAGTGTTGTTTTCTCACTAAGACACCTCCTCTGGTACCAGACGGCAGCGGAGGAGTTCCCTAGATGGAGCCAACGGTGGCGTCTACAGTTCCAGTCAGGCCGAACTATTTAGTGTAATCCCTATAGAGCTGCTCTGACATATTCGGATACCAGGTCTATAGGGATTTCCAATACCGAGCCAGGGTGTTGGAGAAGAGTTGGTGGCGGATGAACCCTTAATGGGCCAACGGCAGCGCTCACATCCCAAAGTGGGTTACTGGCACCGGAGTAACCGGCCTGCTGTCCTAGGGTCAAGGGCCTGGCCCTCCAGGTTGGGGGTTGTGCCGTCGGGGTAACTTCCCGACCATGTAAAAAAAAGAATAGTTTTGAGAGAGACACGAGGAGCCTCGGATAACAAAGATTGCATGTTTTAGGATGCGGATTCGTCGTGGGAAATCGGCTTAGGACAAAAGTCATTGACTTTAAGCCGATAAGTGATCGCCTAGCTGTGATCCGCATCAAAGCTACTTTCCAAAACATAAGCCTAATATGTGCACACGCCCCTACCGACGAGTCTGAAGACCCTATCAAGGAGGAGTTTTATGACCTCCTGGATGGAGCCTACGGAGCCTGTCCGGAGTACGATGTCAAAGTTGTGCTCGGGGACTTCAATGCTAAAATCGGAAAGGAAAACATCTTTGGCGGGTTAGTTGGTAAACACAGAATCCACGATACGACCACAGACAACGGTTACCGACTTACTGACTTCGCGGCAGCTCGTAATACGGTGATAAGTAGCACTAGGTTTCCAAGGCTAAGGATCCACACAGCAACCTGGCGCTCTCCAGACGGTCGAACCGCCAACCAAATCGACCATGTGCTAATCGACGCGAGGCACGCATCCAACATCCTCAACGTGCACACATTCCGAGGGGCAAACGTCGACTCTGACCATTTTCTTGTTGCGGCTAAGTTCAGAGCTCGACTATCCAACGAGAAGAAGCTGCGTTCCGCCCAGAAGAAGAAATTCAACGTTGGACGCCTTAGCACACCTGGAATAGCCAGAGTCTACAAAGAGCGCCTGAGTGAGAAACTCTCCGCAGTGCATTCACCTACCGCAAATGCCAACACCCAGTGGTCCCAGTATCGCGACATCATCAAAGAGGTAGCCGAAACCACCTTAGGGTACCAGCCACCCCAGAGAAAGAGCCCGTGGTATGATGATGAATGCGTACGCAGGAAAAAGGTGACAGAAGATGCACATATAAAGGCGCTGCAGCGCAAAACAAGGGCAGCGAGGGAAGAGTATCGAGCCAGGAGGAGGGAGGAGAAGAAAATCCTGCGTAGAAAGAAGAGGGCCTACGCAGTCTCCCAGCTCAAGGAGATCGAAGAGTCCCGCGATCGAAGCAACATCCGGAAGTTCTACAAGAAAGCCAAGCAACTGGCTGCTGGCTTCAAGACCGGAACGCAGGCTCTTCGAAACAGTGATGGAAACCTAGTCACCGAAGCGCAGGGAATAGTAGATGTGTTTAAGCAGCACTTCCAGCAGCTGCTAAAAGGGCATCATGTAGAGAGAGTGATAGGGCAAGAAGAGAACCCACGTCCAGTCAATGAAGATCCAGTTCCACCGCCCAGTATAGAAGAAGTTGGCTTAGCAATAAGAAAGCTAAAGAACAACAAGGCCGCCGGCTCTGATGGTTTACCAGCGGAGCTCTTCAAATACGATGGTGATGTTTTGGTAGGGTGCATGCACCAAATCATCAACCAAGTATGGATGGAGGAAAGTATGCCCGATGACTGGACTATCAGCTCCATATGCCCCATCTACAAAAAAGGCGATCCTATGTCTTGCAAGAACTATCGAGGCATATCCCTGCTTAATGTCGCATACAAGATCCTATCCAACGTACTGTGTGAACGTCTAAAACCGTTCTGCAACACACTAATCGGCACGTACCAGTGTGGCTTCCGGTCCGGCAGATCGACTATAGACCAAATTTTCACACTGAGGCAAATCCTGTAAAAGACCAATGAATTTCAAGTCGAGACTCACCACCTATTCATCGACTTCAAAGCCGCATATGATAGCATTCATCGTCAGGAGCTTTATGTGGCGGTGGCCGAATTCGGGATCCCGGCAAAACTGATCCAGCTATGTAGCGTGACGCTGGAGAACACACGCTGCAACGTGCAATTTGGAAGTAGTTCCTCAGAGCTATTCGAAACATGCACCGGATTTCGGCAAGGAGACGCATTATCATGTGACTTCTTCAATCTCGTGCTAGAGCAGATAGTGCGCAGGGCAGGTGTCAACACGGAAGGCACTATCTTCAACAAATCCGTCCAGCTACTGGGGTATGCAGACGATATTGACATCATCGGTCGCTCCCAGCGTGCCGTGATAGAGGCTTTTACGGCGATTGAAGAACAGGCGAAATTCGTTGGTCTTGTAGTAAATGAGGACAAGACTAAGTACATGCTATCAACAAACAAACAAGCATCTGTCCACCGCCTAGGACAGAACGTCACTATTGATAGCAACAATTTCGAGGTAGTTAAGGAGTTTATCTACCTCGGAGTAAACATGAACTCCACAAATGACATCCTAGTGGAGATCCGGCGAAGAATTACCCTAGGAAACCGCTGCTACTTCGGTTTGGCAAAACAATTGGGTTCAAAACTCCTAACTCGAAGGACAAAATGTATGCTTTACAGAACCCTTATCCTGCCAGTTCTGCTTTATGGCGCCGAGTGCTGGACGATAAGCAGGAAGGGAGAGCTGATACTGGGCTCCTTCGAAAGAAAAATTCTTCGGCGGATTTTTGGTCCTGTGTGCGAGGAGGGCGAATGGAGGAGAAGATACAACCGCGAACTCTATGAGCTGTACCAAGATGTGGATGTAGTCCAAAAGGCCAAAATACGTCGACTACATTGGCTCGGCCACATCGAGCGAATGGACAATAATGCTCCAGCTAAGAGGATCTTCGAATCCCAGCCGCCAGGTTCGAGACGACAAGGAAGACCGAACCTCCGTTTCAAAGACCAAGCCATCGCGGATGCCAGAGCGCTTGGTCTGGATAACTGGAAGCAGCGTGCTCTCCCTTCCGTGCTGGACGATAAGCAGGAAGGGGGAAGTTGATACTGGGCTCCTTCGAAAGAAAAATTCTTCGGCGGATTTTTGGTCCTGTGTGCGAGGAGGGCGAATGGAGGAGAAGATACAACCGCGAACTCTATGAGCTGTACCAAGATGTGGATGTAGTCCAAAAGGCCAAAATACGTCGACTACATTGGCTCGGCCACATCGAGCGAATGGACAATAATGCTCCAGCTAAGAGGATCTTCGAATCCCAGCCGCCAGGTTCGAGACGACAAGGAAGACCGAACCTCCGTTTCAAAGACCAAGCCATCGCGGATGCCAGAGCGCTTGGTCTGGATAACTGGAAGCAGCGTGCCCGGGATCGCAGAGGATGGAAGGCTGCAGTGTCTCAGGCAGAGACTCTCCACGGGTCGGGAGCCCGTTAAGTAAGTAAGTAAGTTACCCAACTTAAATAAAACTGTAAATAGCCACAGTCAACACATTTAAACGTTTACCGACAGAAAGCAATCCGTACAACAAATGTTAGCAAACAGTAAAACATGGATTCAATAGTAAATCAAATCAAATCAAAACACAAAAGTATGCGTACTATAAACAAAAATTAAATGTTATTGAATTTATACAGGTACTATTAAAATATATGTGTAAATAATATAATAGTACTAAAGAGAAATATTATAAATAAAATAAACTTACCTTCTGCAGTTATATATATATACCTCAATTTTTTTTTAAACTGAAAATTTCACTGATGGATTAACATACTACCACGTACACTGACCGTATGCAATATAAATACAAACGCATTATTTTTCGTACCACAATGAGTTCTACTATTGACTCAATAGTTCGAATACAATTAGTTCCAGTTAAGCTGAAAATCTAAAGTATTATACCATATTATAGCTATATGATCGTGGATTAATATAAATAAGATTGACAATATTGAAAACTAATACCATTAGTTGCTAAAAACTAATACTATTGCTGCTAAAAGGGTAACACCTTCAATATTAATGTGAATTTACTATTACAATAAAAGTATATCTGATTAATTTAATAGTAGCGCTTTTGATTCTCAGCAATAGTACAAAATCATATGAAAAGTATTATGTTAATGGGATAAACCTTTTATATTAACTACTATAAAATCAATAGTCGTAGTTTTGATTTTTTATAGAATTTTTTTTCTCTGAGTGTAGAAAGCAGAATTTTGAAAACAGCATTTTGTAGAAAGAATTTGGACCTCAACCCAATTTTAGATGGAAATGTTAGCCATTGTAAGTGGACACTAAATTGCTCAAACTGTTTTAACTATTTCTATTTCCATTTAACATCCATTTAACTTTTGAAAGCCATTTATTCGTGTGAACTTTCATCTATGAGACACATGGAAGGAACCTCTATCAAAAAACATTTAAAAAAATTGCAAGACATTATTTTTCGAGTCTTTTCACAGATTTATGCACTTGAAGGCTGTAGGCATTGGTGAAGGCCTCTCAACTGTATTTGGCACAACTACTCTTTCCGAAACTAGAAACTCATGCAGCGAGTTGTCCTCAACAGGGATGATTAGTGTTTCATCAAGGACAAGGCATTGCCACGTATTTTTTTTTTGTTTGTAAAGGACTATTAGTCGTAACTGGCAATGTCAATTTGAGAGCCACACATCCGAAAATATTTTTAGATTGTATTTAACTAGATGTCATATATTATACTGAACCTACATAAAATGTAAAAAAATTACTGCACTTAATTTACCATATAAATAAATGTATTGTAAACGTTCGAGTATTTTTGTCAATTGTTTCTTTTTTAAATATATAAAATGACTGAAGAGGAAAGTAAGTATAGTTGCAAGATGATGACTTTAAACAGCAAAAGAACAGTCTTGGCTTTCTGCAGACAAGCCGCGGAACCAAAAATCATTTTTTTGGTTTTGAACTCACAATAAAAACTTAAATATTGTAGATAACCTACAAAATGTATAAGGTGAAGGTTAAAAAGGTGTTCTGCCAGACAATCTCCAGAACACAAGGTTAATACCGGTGAAGGAAGCAAAACTTCTTGCCGATGAGAGGGACAGATGAAAAAAGTCTAATTAATCTGCAATAGGGTGTGGAGCAGAGGTGCCCAATCTTTTCAATCCGCGGCGGATACGTTTAGTATTTTGTGACGGCGTCCTTCCCTAGCTTATTGAAAAAGAAACAGTCGAATGAAATAATAGATAGATAGGCATACAAACAAATTAAATTCAGTTTACAAGCAGCGCGAAGCTCAAGTAAGTTTGTATTTTTGTGAATAACTGACGGCGCGGCGCCCCTCTTTACTTTCTACGGCGCACACTTTGGGAACCCCTGATGGTGTAGAGGATGACTGTCTATCACTTTTGCTATCGAAATGCTGAAAGTTTTCAAATCTGCCGAGGTCTTTTGTTTAATTGTTTCTTTATGGTCAGTTAAAACTTGTTGAAATTTTTTTTAACGAGAACAATGGCAATTCGTGGTAATGCTGCTAGTTATTTTTTTGTCAACGATTGTTGCGATGGCGTTGATGGAAATTTGTATGAGTTTTGAATGATGCATGACGCACAGCACTAGCGAAAATTTTAAAAGGGAGTATGAACGGGCAAGAGTGAAGTGCGGCGAACCAGAGTGAGATTTCACTTTCACTTGGATTGCAGTTTGCAGTCACGTATCGTATCGTATGATGTATGTTTGATGATTCGTACAACCTAGGACCTGGTGACCGGATGTCCACGAACGTTCTCAAAAATCGAATTAAGTTCTGATATACGGACAAATATTTTCGCATCGTTACCTTCTCAAATATCTACACCTGTTAACGTAATTGTCACCATCACATCCTACAAAATAATATTCGATGGAACTTTCCTGAGGGTTGGTAGACGAAGTTTGACTGAATTTCACTTTCCCGATATGTGTGGCAAGGTGGGCTTGGTGGAAGGTCTAGTCGAATGTTACCGTTTGACAGCAAATCGTTATTTCTCCCATAGAGCCGAAGAATTTTGGATTTGGAAGTATTTACAAACTTGCCTGTGACTGTCTCAGAAGTACAGGGAAATCTACTTTTTTATGCCAACCGATTTATTTCAGACAGCATGTGGTTCCATTTCAGAAGGAGGATTTCGGGGTATATGTTTACATCTCGTGAATTAGCCACCAATATTTAATAGAGCCGCGCAAAACCCTTTAACAAATTAAAATCACAAATTTGGGTGTATGGCGATTGAACCCTCTAACAGAAACCCTTAACCCAGCTTCGGCTTGGCTAATGAAAACCGTTAGATCAAGTATTTTTTTTTATTCGATACTTATTGTTACTTCCTTTGCAAGAAATTTTATTTTAATATTTTTTTTTAGTTTTTAATTGGTGAGACGCAGATATTCAGGCTCCTCAATTGGCCCGTATAGATAAGCTTAAGTGAAGAAAATTGTGTGCGAACAAGTTCCGCCCGGGGACTTTGCGATTGATTTCAATCACTTCAGTCCTCCTTTACCATTTTTAGAACTTAAATCACAGGCTCCACGGCATGACAGCGACGCCCTCTCTGAATTCTGGTTTCATCGTCCCTTTGCTAAGACGAAATGTTTATCTGTGACAAAACGGAACCGATAAGATATTTCACGGGAGAAAAGTCTCATCCCTGCCCAAATTTCAGGTGCACATCTGCACATCTAATCAGTCCCAGTCGTTGTCAAAGCAAACGCTTAAAGTAAATAAACTGCACCAGGACGAGGCAAGGGACTGCAGCACACCTAACCCCCAATGTCTACAAAAAATATCATTCATTCAATAGCTGAGTGGTTGCATAGTCATAACTCAGCAAAGAATCTTTGCTAATGTACTTCATGGTGAGTTTTAACTACCCACGGTTGTTAAAAAAGACACGAAAATATGTTTATTTTGTGATAATTTATCATCAAGGACGACGAACAGAGAGGTAAACAAAATAAGTGTAGTTTTGTAGGTAGGTACTCATCTTTAAGGAGAGAATCTCAACTATGGACTTTGTTTTCTTTGACAGCATACAGACATAGATCACAAATCGAAAAGGGAAAGGTATGACTAAGAAAACAAATAAAGAAACATAGAAAACCGCGAGTTTTTGTGGAGGATCGCTGGAAGGAAGGCAAAGCAGAAATAAGGCACTGGATACATATTTAAAAACAAAAAAAAGAAGACCGGCTTACACGTTGCACATGACACAGTTTTATTATATATTTCTAAAGTGCATTAAACAGGACGAAGGATGTCCCTTATGTCCGATTTGTTCACATTCCGTTGCACCGTCCCATTTTATTTTATTTTTTTCTTCTTTTCGACGAGCTTATAGCTGTGTCCGAAACATACTGCTCTCCATAAATGTCGTGTCGTGGCTATTTGCTGGGCAAAGTTTTATTGCAGCCACGTGTACAAATAGTCGTTTGTGAACTTACTGCATTCCACAGTAGCAATTTCTATTTCTAAAAGTTCAAATAACGTACTTACCCGCATATTGCAATAAACTTGGCATTGGCAATCCAATTTAACAACATTTGAGTTATGCGGTATTGTCCTTTGTCTCTGATATGTTGTGAGGTAGGTAAAAAAGGTACCTAATTAGATTTCCATTACAAAAATACTCGAGCACTTTCACAAATTCATGGCATTAACCATTTGCAAATATATTGTAAAAGTTTGTCGGACCCTTCTCATAAGTACCCGCAAGCGTTATGGTGATGTTAATGAGTGGTTTTGATAATGAAAGCAGCCACGTTGGTACAGTAAAACTTTGTCTTTCGAAGTAGAATGCACAACTGTTCAACTTTGGTTTGGTATGACCGATAAATAAACAGCTCTGGAGTAGCAGGTTTTAAAGTTGTTCCTTGGGTTAATTTTTTTGGTGTACTTTTTCTGCGATTTTAGGACTGGTTGAAGGCTTTTTCAGAGCGTTTGAGGTCATTTGTTGTTTGGTCCGTTTGAGCGCAAAATGTTTGTCTTTGCAGTGACGTCTTGATATTACGCCGTAATAATAACAAATTTTAGTTTCGACTTTAAATGGAAGCTCACAATTGCGAAACCTGTTTTTCAATACAGGTAGCCACTAAAATCTAGAGTCGAAAAGAAAAATGTTTTTTGGTCAATGGGATTGAGTAGAGCCATGTCGTTCATGGGATCGATAGACAACTCAAACCCACGAAAGTCAGAGGTAAGAATAGAGATCCAACCATATGATGAGTTTGCTTTGGTAATTATCCCTTCAATATGCGAATGGAAATTGGGCTCATTGCCAAGGTAGCGAGAAATTTACGGTAACCATGGAGGAGGTAAATTCGGTAGAGAGCCTTGCAACACTTTCGTAAAGGGAACAGAGAAGCAGTGAACTAGGCTAAGCACAACTTACTTTACTTTTGGTGGCGCTTTTCCCCTTAATCTGGAACCACTGCACTGATACAATTGCAAAATAAGGGTGTCCGGTTGGCTTGCAGCGCGTGCTAAATTCGTGGATATAATGCTGAGTCCAGCCAGCTACCAAGATTCAAGATGGCATTAGCAGCGATTTCCTATACAACTAACAAATACTATAACAAAAATGCACCGCCATGTGTTGTCCTGTTCACAAACAAAAGAGCCATCAACTGTGGGGGAGTATACCACTGAAGGTGACTAAATATCTGGGAATTGAATTTCATTGAGAGGGTGAAATAGGGGTATGTATACGGCGGTGATGCGACAAATACTCATTACTCACATACACATTATGACAGGATAGGAGAATCAAATATCGGAATCATGTCTAATTCGCAAAAATGTCCCCACTTGTGTGCGGTCGAGAAATATTTGCACAACCATTCGTATGAATGGGATTTAGTTATGTTGTCATGAGGTGTATTTTTGGTTCGGCCGCAAATTTCAGTGGAATGCAGCACGCTTTTCCGGCATCCGTTTTGACAGTTGAAGGGAGTTGCTTAAACGTTGGCCTTATAAGTTTCCGTGGCAAATGGAACAGTGCTGCCATGGTCCACTAATGCACAAGCGACTGAGTAAGAATTGAATGATCTCCTACTCTACAATTCCTGGGCCTAGATTACTAGCTTTCAAGTCAAAAATCGATTAGTAGAAAACAATTGCTCAGTCAGAGGTTTCTAGATTTTAATCAGCGAGACGCTCTCGGAGGCGTTGTTTCTGTTTAAAGGCCTCTTGTCTGTTTTTAGTCATGACAATGGGTTCACAACCACACTTTGGAGTACAGAACTTTCGATTATATCTGAGCATCACAGTCGGGTGTAAGCAGCTATGCCGATTCATCGAAGCCGCTTCCGAAGAAGAAGATCCCGGATAGAAGGTTAATTTTCCCTTATAAATCTTTTTTACGGACTTGTTGAGACTTCAGCGATGGTATTGCAAGTTTGCTTTCTATTTTCAGCCACCGGTATTTGCCCTATTCGCCCTTGTCGTTATGACTGCCATTTGATGCGGCCATTGCTCCAGACAAAGGTAGTCCTAACCTTTCATAAGACGCCCTGTATTGGCAAATGCAGCACGTACTCGGATGAATACGCGCCAATGAACTTTGTGGAAAAACCGCCGTCGGACTCTTGAACCTTGAGGAAAAAGACATGTGTTTTTTATTCTTACCCGCCCATTTCACTCTCTCTATGACGTCTTTAGTGCAGTTGTAAATCTATCTAAATGCAGAAATCCCCACAAATAGCTGCGAACGTGTCAGACGCACTCATGTCATTTTATCTGTTCTTCTTCTTTTACCCTTTCTTTACTTCTTTCTTCTTGAAGGCACGGTCGTAAATATAAAACTGATGCTAGCTTAGGTAGAGTGTGTTCCAAAGTCCAGCGAAACCAAATACGGGAAGGTATGTGGAAGAGATCTACTCGATTGGAAAAATCACCGACAACGATAGCCTTCCTAGATATCGAACAAAATTTGGTTGCAGGCTGGGGAGGTCAGTTAAAAAGGCTGCAATCGCACTCACTCTACTTCAGATAGAGTACTAGGCCGAAAACAATGCAATTGGAAAGCAAACTCATTGCCGAAATGGACGAAAAGTATTGTGCATTACAAATGAGCCCAAAAAACTTGCTCACGATCACGTTTCGCACCTTTTCCGACTTTCGTCCTCTTTGCTAGCTCTGACACATCCCCATATATCAACGCCAATGCACAGTAAGAGTTTTTTTTCATATTCTTCGCCTTGATCCTTTCTCTATTGTGCTGGTTCGTTTAGTTGCCTATAGTTACTGACGTAAAACCAGGACAGTCGGTGTCACATTTCTCAGTCGTCCATGCACATCTGTGATACACAGGGCCGGACCATTAATATGTGCAAGATGTGCAAATGCACAGGGCGCCAAATAAGCCCAAAATAACAACATCCATCACACGTGTGCTAAATTATTTCTTGCACATTGGCCGCATTCAAGAATCTAGTCATCTTAAGTCGACTAGATTGGTCTGGATGAGATGCAACCTGAACGCAAAAACTTGGTCGGGATTGTCACGTTTTCTACGTCAGCCACATATGAGAACTGTCAACTTAGTACTCAGTCACCAATTTCTCGACTAGATTCGTCGGCTACCCCTCAATAAACGTCAACTGAAACAACTGCTCTCTCGACCGATTTCGACCAATCAAAACCGAGATTCACTTAGTGAGAGAGCTGTCAGACTTACTAAACTAGATACTTGAACGTCCCCAATAACTCACATCCCTTACAATGCTGCAACTTCAAGGAGAATCTAACTCAAAATATCGCAAAATAAAATATCCCACTAGGCCTATGCAATTAATTTCTTACCTACCTAATCTGAATATTCCACCCTGTTCGTATAGGTATATTTCTTTCACATCCTCTTACATTTTGCAAAAGAGTCTAGTTCAAAAATCTCAAAACAAAAAAGTTTTACCTCGTATGTGCAGGTTTTATTTCTTGCACATTCACTCGCAAAATTTTCATATGAAAAAAACAAAACAAACAAAAAAAATCTTCCTTACGGAATCGTATGTGTCTGAATGTGCAGGTTTTTTACTTTGCACATATGGGAATCAGTGCTGCCACAAGGGAAAAAATTTGCGTAGCAAAACTTAATTTGTGTAGCAAAACTCAAAAGTCCAAAATATAAATTTTTTTTTCGAAAATAAACAAAAAACACTTAATTCTTTATTCAAAGTAAATATTTTTTTAAGGACTAGTACAAGTATAGTTGGTAAACTATATATTTTACAAAACTATAATCAAACAAAAAAAAAAAAACAACATTAAAAACTTCACTTAAAAGGCGCTTTGCATGTAAGCATTGCCTTAATTACAAGATTTTTGTTCTCATTTCGTGCTTAAAAAAAAAGTAGCAAAATAGGCGTTTTTAGGGAGAGTGCGTAGCAGCGTAGCAAACGGGCAATTGCGTAGCAGTTTTGCTACGATCGTAGCAAAGTGGCAGCGCTGATGGGAATGGGATCGATATGGATCGGATGGGATTTCTCATCTACGAAAGAGAAATTTCTCTTACAGCTAGAAGAGAGCAAGCAGCTTTGGATTGTAAATACTTTGTATCTTATGAAAATATAGCATTCTCTTCCACTGAAAAAATTAAAGCTGCGACCTGCGAGGGATGAACGCATAGTGGAATCGTTTTTACACAGGCGATTCTGCCTTCTGCATAAGGAATTTCTTTGACTCTGACTAATGTAATTTTTGTTTTGTTTTATTATACCCTCCAGAGGAAGGTATATTCACTTTGCCAATACATTTGTAACGCCAAGAAGGAGTCACCGGAGACCTCATAAAGTATATATATTCTGAATCAGGATCACATTCTGAATCGATTTAGCCATGTCCGTCTGTCTGTCTGTCTGTCTGTCTGTTGAAAGCACGATAGAGCCCAAAGTAATTGACGTAGGTGAATGAAATTCGGTGAAAAGACTTCTTTTTATCGGCGTCAGGCTGATATTGAAAATGGGCTATGTCGGTCAAGTAGTTTTGGTACCTCCCATACAAAACCAATATTGGACCCATGTGTCTCTCTGTCTGTTGAAAGCACGATGGCGGCCAAAGTAATTGACGTAGCTGAATGAAATTTGGTGAAAGGACTTCTTTTTATCGGCGTCAGGTTGGTATTGAAAATGGGCTATGTCGGTCAAGTAGTTCTGGTACCTCCCATGTGTCCCTCTGTCTGTTGAAAGCACGATAGCGCCCAAAGCAATTGACATAGGCGAATGAAATTTGGCGAAAGGACTTATTTTTATCGTCGTCTGGTTGGTATTAAAAACGGGCTATGTCGGTCAAGTAGTTCTGGTACCTCCCATACAAAACCAATATTGGACCCATGTGTCTCTCTGTCTGTTGAAAGCACGATGGCGCCCAAAGTAATTGACGTAGCTGAATGAAATTTGGTGAAAGGACTTCTTTTATCGTCGTTAGCTTGGTATTAAAAATGGGCTATGTCGGTCAACTATAGTTCTGGTATTTTGCATGACTTGTATGCAGTGGAGGGTATCAAAGCATCGGCCAGGCCGATGATAACACTTTTACTTGTTTTTTTTTATGCAGTGTGCAAATATGAAAAAAAAGGGCGCTTTCTGTAAATCTTGCACAGGGCGCTAGTTTGGCTGGAGCCGGCGGTGGTGATACACCTGCCCAGAGGCAAACAGATTTTTCTATCCGTCGTACTATAGACAAAGCCACCTGCGGATGGGACTATCATTTGAAATACATCTCTGTACGAAAGCCATTGGATGAACTTTGAATCAAATTTTCTACCTTCTGCCCGGGGGTTAAATCAAGCCGTAAAGAAGTATTTATTACACCATAAGCCACATGCGGTGTGATGCAAAATGGAATAAAACAAACCCTTTTTGCCGTATGTTTATGAAGAGTATTTAAATCCATTTAGCATCATAAGGAAATCCACAGGAAGAAAATGGGATGGCAATGGAGTAGGTGAGTTCCAGTCAAAGGGATTACTGTTGAGAATTAAAGACGCCGTGAATTTTTACTTTCGAGGCTTAAGTTGTGCATTTAAATTGATGACAGGCGACAGGTCGAAATGACCGTAAGACTTTGGAGTTGACGTAATGATGGGGGAAGTAACATAGCGCCTACTCACACTAGTTTTTATATCAAAACGCTGAATGAGCGTCAATTGTGACAATCTAAAAAAAAACCGATAGTTTCTGCAGCCATTTGCAGCGGGCAAAGGCAGTAATCCGAGGTGTCATCGCCCTCTGCAATCTGAAACGATTTGCCCATCGCTACATCGATTCGACTTATCCCAATCTCAGCTCAGACTCTGGCTGAAGCCAGTCCTGAGTGCAATGAAGTGTGACCGAACCACCGAAGCTCCATCCGACATAGGTATCAATACAATTAGGGCCGTAGGTGTCCCTCAGGGTCAACGGTGCTCCAGGGTCCGCTTCTTCTGTTTTTCCCCGTTTGAGGTTAAGGAAGAGTGCATTTCATCACCTTGAATCTGTTTCCTTCCACATCGGACAGCGAACTACGCCTCAAAAGCTGGCTGAACAGCTTACCGCCCGCAATAGAAGCCTTCTTTCTCTTCGTTTTCCTCTGGCTCTTAGCCAGAAGCCCATACGGGAGTACAAAGTACCCTGCTTTAGGTATGCTCTGTAGAAACTATCGACGACAGCAATTCGATCAGCTGCCCAACTATTTGCGACATTTTGTCCTTCCTTCCGATTCATTCTCCCGAACGAACCGCAGAAGCTTCAGATAATCGCCTGAACAAGCAAAGCTATACATATGTTGGTTGGTGCCTTCATAATCCTTGTCGAATGGTCTGCCGATGAATTTGCACTCTCGCGAGAAACACCTGGTGTTGCAATATATAACTCTGTTATATATTGCAACACCGACCATCGGCCGCCGCAGTAGTTTGCTAACCACGTCCAGTTGCACACCCCAAATTGGTACAGGCCCGCGACACACAAGTCTAGACCGACAAAGGGCCAACTTTCCAGAAGGAACAGCACAGTAGGGTAGACAGCATGCTCTACTGTATGTTGTTCAGTACCAAAGAATTGTCCACTTCACAATATTAAAGTTATTTATCCGCACATCACTTGTGCAATCAATCTCCTCGGTCTAAAGATCTCAACATTCCTCTCCAGTCCAATGCAGCCTTAAAATCGACACAGGTAAAAAAATATAAAAATACAAACAAGCAGGAAATTAAAAAGCTTTCTTCTCGGACCAAAACCACACAGACGTGCATCCATTTTGACGGACAGAAAATAACAATCAGGCCGCGTCACAACGAAAAGGAAAGAACACAAGTAAGTTCCTTCAGTTTTCTTTTTAATTCAATCAATTTGTATTTTTAAACAAAATTCCACACCCAACTTTCGCAGAACCTCTATAGAGGCTAATTGAATTAGCCCTAAGGAAAACAGTGTTTTAAATTTAAAAAAATAATGTACTTTATTTAATATACAAAGCACATCCCTGTTGAGGCAGATGCTATCCTAGCCAGGTCGACCATAAACCAAAAAAAAAAAGAGCAGCCTACTAGCTCTTCACTGACTTAAGGTGGCTTATGACAGTGTACAGGGTGGGCCAAACACAAGTTAGCAAAAAAATTACATTTCTGCCATGTATTATGGCTTTATTAGTAAGAGCAAACATTCCCATTAATTATGGGACACAAGGTCGTTCAAGTGGCTGCCTCGGCTGGCTTCGCAGTAGCGCATTCTGTCACTCCAAATTTCCAAGACCTTGTTGATGGTTTCGGGCTGTAGCTCACGGATTGCTTGGGTGATATTGACCTTAAGTGCTTGAATCGTTTACGGATTGTTGGGATTATATCGGTCCCCACAAAAAAAAAGTACGAACGGGTCAAATCGGAGCTCCGAAGCGGCCAATTGACATCGCCAAGACGGCTGATAACACGATTTGGCAAAAGATCGATTGTGGAATGGGATGTGTGGGGCGCCATTCTGCAACCAAAGTTTGGCTTTTCGACCACGAGCGCTGTCCACTAGCATACCAGTCTCACGAACTTCTTGAACAAACTTGCGTAGGCAGCCGCGGTGGGTGCTTCATTTCGGCCAAGACTTCTTTTCAAAAATCCCACTTTGGAAATATTTTTTTTCAATATTTCCCAACGTTGTTCAAGCCTAAAGCGACTCATTTCGTTCCGCGGAGGTATGATACTGAGTTTCTGTCAAGAGCGGGAAACAGCTGTCAGCGTCCAAATAGAATTCGATTTAAAAAGAAACCACTAGATGGCCCCCGATGAAGTTTTGGGGTATCTCTTCCGAACTATTCGACACACAAACCGCAGACGGGTCCCTGTGCGACTTTCCCAATTTCGTTTTAGTACAGATAAATCAGAGGAAAGTTCGTGTCAGTCAGTATGGAAGCCTCCTCATACCCTCCTCATCGTCATCATGCAAGTGTGCCTAATGTAAGCCCTTTTAACCAACAACCTACATTCTTTAACTTTAGTGGGGTTTTGAAAAACGGCAACACAAACGCACCACAAACTTTCTCTGTTCAGTGGCTAAGAAACACCAAAAGTGTGATTGACAAATCTTGCCCACATGAGTGACTAACACCCCCTCATATTTTTCAAGTCGCAGTTTCAGCCAACTGGGCATGGGTCTTTTAAAAAAGAAACACCCCCTCATGCCCAAAATTGTTCGCCCAGACAGCATCGCCTACAAATTCAGGACTAGATCTTTTGTAATACCCCCCAATAAGAAGCGAAAAGTTAAACAAGTGCCGTCCTTTAAAAAAGCACACCCACAGTCGTTCCCTTTAATTCCTTCCCATATTGAAAGTTCATCATACATGGGGGTATCAACCACCACTCCCCAGTGTAATCTGTCTGACCGTTTAGGGCCAATTCAAAAGCACAACCAAAACTTAATACCTCCCTTCCAAAAGAAGTTTGCCGTTTGGACGGTTGAAAATGTGTATCCGATTTACATTTTCCTCTCTGGGATGCAAAGTTCAAACAATTTCCACCACCCCTGCAGAAAATTAACATGCGCGATGTTCCGTTTCAATTACTCTTGTGTTTTAATTTTCTTGACTCTGCCCCCAGTTCCCAAAAGAGGAAAGAATCGCACTGGACTCGGGGATACCCTAAAGAAAAGCTCCAGTCTGCAGTGAGCTGTTTGTAAATAATAAGCGAGTATAAGTCACATCGCTGGTTATTGTCAGCTGGTATTCGTGACATTGTGGCGGAATCCTTCGACAAAGGCAGTCGTTCTTTCCAATAAACTTTGAAAAGTTCTTCGTGAACCGTGTGCCTTGAGCGTGGCGTAGTGAAAATGAGTGAAAATAAAAAATCAGTGATGAGCTGCTTGCACTGTATGAAACTTATTGAAGCAACTGAAAGGTATGCCATGTGTTCATTCTGTGATAACGTCGCTCATATGGTGTGTATTAAACTGAATGCGCCAGTGTTGGATGCTCTAGTTGAACCAACTGGACTAATGTGGTTTTGTGTCGGCTGCAATACTAAAACAATTAGAGAACTTTTCCAGATTATAAAAAAGCATAAGACCGCCTTCTGCGAGACCCTATCCGTCTTCTACAAGGCCCGTAAATATGACTTGCTTTTTGGGGGCGGATTGGATGACATTACCGAAGAACCAATAAATACGTCCGACAATAGCAGCGGGACAGTAACGTCCGACAGCAGCATCGAGACAATGACGTCCGATAGCTGCAGTTCGCCGTCGGAAGAATTGCTTGTGGTTCCGTTGCGAAAGTATTTGTTTTTGTCGCGCCTACATCCGGATACAACTAGTGCAATGGTTACCAGATACATCCGCAAGAGATTGTCCGACCTACTGGCAGTAGATGTCAAATGCGAGAAACTGCAATTTTCCTACCGAAGAAAGATATCGTCATTCAAAATATATGTGCCCCAAGCTGTTATGGAGATCCTGGCATCGCCAGGCTTCTGGCCAAAGTACGCGATTGTCGATGAGTATCGCAATAGAAGGCGCAGATGGAAACCCGATTTTACCCGGCCTGGCAGGAGTACGCGTCGACGCTAAATGAACGGCGCATCACCTCTCCTGTTAATTTTCTGCAAAAATTCCACATTGATGTTTATTGTGATTGTGGTTTCTTTTGGATTGGTGTAGCATAACTTGCCACAAGAGAATTGTACCTATGTAAGAAAGTAAGAAAATCATGTGATTAATTGTGAAATATGTGAAAAAGGAAATCTTCTATTTTTGTACACAAACATATTTGTGATAAGATAACATATATATTTGTATTTTATTTAAATGTGATAGTAACGTTGTCTTCTTTCAAATTCCGCTTCAAACTTGTGGAATTTTGTTTCTTAAATGTAATTATCGGGGTCAGTGGCGTAGCAAGGGGGACAGAGGCCCCCGTATGGCACTTTGCTAGGGGCGACAATTTACAGCTGTAATTATATTTAAAATTTCCGGAAGCTAAAGATAAAAAAAAATAATCTAATGTTGAACTTGCTTCTTCAGTTGCTACAATTTTGGAAAACAATTTTCCCAAGTTTATTGACATTTGGCTATAACTGGTAGAAACCGTTTTTTTTTTTTTTACTAGGGCCCAACCCACGCTACGCCACTGATCGCGGTCCAGCACTTGATGGATACAAAAAGACGTAGTAAACAAAAAAAAAACTGATATACAGAAAATGAAAGTATTTACAAAATATATTTAACATAGCTGTAGTAAAAAAAAAAAATTCCATTACTTCCGAATGAGATCGGCTTGGTGGCTTTTTTTAAGTTTGGATTTTGTTTCAATTAATAAGTTGGTTTTAAGAAAAAAGAAAATCCAAATCGGATGTTGTTAACGTTGCTAAAAAAAAAAACAGTGCACTCCGGGAGTGCCGACAGAAGTGAAAACTTGAACAACTATACGTGTATTTTTTGAATCGTCAGGCAATATTTTGTTGTGCAGGAAATACTTTTAAATTAAGTGTTTTCTAGTTAATTATTATAAACTACTACTACAAAAACTATACTACCTACAATTTTCATTTTCGTTTAATGCGCTATTGTATACATGAAAAATAAAGCATACTAGCTAATACCCGCGACTTCATCTGCGTAGAATTAGTATTTCGAGTAACTCATAAAAATATTTATATCAATCGGGTCTAAAATTTTCAATATTAGGACAACTGTCAACAAAACTGTTGTGAAATAACATAACAGCGCTTCTTATACTATCCGATTTCCCCACAAAATTTTGAAAATTCCTTCTTAGATTCCTATGACTGTAACTCTCTTCCATAAACTAACTATTAAATTTAAAAGTAATTTTTCGCCAAAAACAACAAACGAAAACAGACTCAATAATAATTATAGGAACAAAAACATTTTATTTGAGCGAATGAAATTTTTCCTTTATTATTATTTATATTGATTACATTCGTTATTATGCAATTTGTAGAATATGAACACGTATTCGTTGTGAAATAAAACAACGAATTTAAACTCTCAGAACGCATCCATCAGCAGACAGAAATCACCAAACACACAAACTATCAGTCAGTGTTCTTAGACGTCTCTCTTTATTTTTCCCACGAAGTGTGTTCATTTTCCTTTTTCACTAAATTTAAATTAAATAAAAGTTAAATTTGTATTGTTCGGACAAAAATCACACTTAATTAATCTTCAGTATAAAAATCGGAATTTGCTAATACTTTAATGATTATTTTTTGGTACTAGAAATTGTTGCTATAGGCAAATCTTCTTTTTATGTGCATTTAGTGCGTTTATATTCATGGTCAACAAAAAGTTTTTCGAAAATATTAAATTCCCTCAAAAAGGTAGAGATACAACAATGTAGGAAAACTGCTGAATTCACACGTATTCACAGACAGTAAAATTGCGAGCGCGAGGGAGGGGCATATATTGAAAAAATTTGCGGGGGGAATCGGTGAGACGTAGTAAAGCTGTCAGTCTATTTCATACTTAGTTTATGCTCTCTTCGGCCGTTGACTCTCTTTCGTGGCGGCTTTTGTGCTACGGCTACGGCCAGCGTTGCCACTTGTACTACATATGTAGTACTATGCTACATATTTGGGGGATTTTTTAACGCTGTACAACATACTACATTGTTACCCCAAAGTACTACATTTCTTAAAATCCGTCTAACCATATTACTTTACGAACAACATTTCAAATTTCCCTCATGTGCTTTTATAACTAAATAAATCGATTTAAAAACTTAGCATCACTCCAAAGTATGTGCAAATCTTCAGCTGAATGCTGTCATTTACGTAGGAATTACAGCCAATTTAAATTTGTTTGTTTATTGTGCTGCACCCACAACAACTGCAAATAACAAATATGGATCGGTTTTTAAAATTAGTTTCAGATTCGGACTGTTATTTTTTTGTGAATTAAAATTATTTTTTTGTTATGTCATTACTATTTATTTGTTTGTTACTTAATGTAAATGTCAATTTAAAAAAAAAAAAACAGGTACTACATTTTGTTTGAAAATGCTACATTTTACTAGCTAACGTACTACATTTGCTAAAGACTTTAGTGGCAACGCTGGCTACGGCGCTACGGGCATTATGAATGAAAGATTATTTTTCCCTGAATCATAGTTTGTACACAACTGCGTAGTTGAAATTTTATGAAGTAAGATCGGTTGAGTGTGTGAACAGCAAGAGGTAAATATACTACTACAGAAACAGAAATAATAATAGAGTGGATGGATGGATGGATGGATGGATGGACTATTTTAAACACAAAAATTGCAATCTATTGCTTAAAACGTAAATTTACAAATGGATGAAATTAATTGGTATTCTTTAAAATGAATACCAGTGAAACTTATGAAACGCACACCCGATTGCCCCTCAAATTTTAGAAATAAAATTCTCTCTGAAATTACTTTAGCATGGCAAAGGCAAACCCACTTCCCCACATTAACATTAAAAACATCTTGTAGGCAAATTCTCTTATGTTGCCTGAGTCGTCAAAAGTGGTTGGCAAATGGCAACGCGAACACTGGTATCACACACACACTTGTAGGTAAATTCTCTTAAGGCGCGTTTTGCCATTGTATATAAACATTAGTTGGCATTTGGGCAAAACAATCTCTTAAGTTGTCTGAGATGGCGTCATCGTTGCCAACTTGAAAAAAAGATGCCTTCTTCAAAAAGAATTCCTAAAATTCTTTTTATACCCTCCAAAGGAAGGTATATTCACTTTGCCAATACATTTGTAACGCAAAGAAGGAGTCACCGGAGACCTCATAAAGTATATATATTCTGAATCAGGATCACATTCTGAATCGATTTAGCCATGTCCGTCTGTCTGTCTGTCTGTCTGTCTGTCTGTCTGTCTGTCTGTCTGTTGAAAGCACGATAGCGCCCAAAGTAATTGACGTAGGTGAATGAAATTCGGTGAAAGGACTTCTTTTTATCGGCGTCAGGTTGGTATTGAAAATGGGCTATGTCGGTCAAGTAGTTCTGGTACCTCCCATACAAAACCAATATTGGACCCATGTTCCTCTCCGTCTGTTGAAAGCACGATGGCGCCCAAAGTAATTGACGTAGCTGAATGAAATTTGGTGAGAGCACTTGTTTTTATCGTCGTTTGGTTGGTGTTAAAAATCGGCTATGTCGGTCAAGTAGTTCTGGTACCTCCCATACAAAACCAATATTGGACCCATGTTCCTCTCTGTCTGTTGAAAGCACGATGGCGCCCAAAGTAATTGACGTAGCTGAATGAAATTTGGTGAGAGCACTTCTTTTTATTGTCGTTTGGTTGGTGTTAAAAATCGGCTATGTCGGTCAAGTAGTTCTGGTACCTCCCATACAAAACCAATATTGGACCCATGTGTCTCTCTGGCTGTTGAAAGCACGATGGCGCCCAAAGTAATTGACGTAGGTGAATAAAATTCGGTGAAAGGACTTCTTTTTATCGGCGTCAGGTTAGTATTGAAAACGGGGTATGTCGGTCAAGTAGTTCTGGTACCTCCCATACAAAACCAATATTGGACCCATGTGTCTCTCTGTCTGTTGAAAGCACGATGGCGCACAAAGTAATTGACGTGGCTGAATGAAATTTGGTGAGAGCACTTATTTTTATCAGCGTCAGGTTGATATTGAAAACGGGGTATGTCGGTCAAGTAGTTCTGGTACCTCCCATACAAAACCAATATTGGACCCATGTGTCTCTCTGGCTGTTGAAAGCACGATGGCGCCCAAAGTAATTGACGTAGCTGAATGAAATTTGGTGAAAGGATTTCTTTTTATCGGCGTCAGGTTGGTATTCAAAATGGCCTATGTCGGTCAAGTAGTTCTGGTATTTTGCATGACTTGTATGCAGTGGAGGGTATCAAAACATCGGCCAGGCCGATGATAACACTTTTACTTGTTTTTGGGTAAAGTTGAACAGTAAATCAAAAATTAAACAAAAATATTTTTTTTTTATGCAACAAACAGCTTTCAAATTTGTTTCCAATTTCATTCAACTTACTTGAAGTGGAAGCTGGATTGATGAATGAAATTGGAAACAAATTTTAAAACTGTTTGTTGTTTAAATAAAATTAGTTTTTGTTTATTTTTTCTATGAGTGTGTTTAAATTTTTGATTTAGGTTCTATTTCACTTTACAGAAAAAAAAAATATTTTAGGCATTCTTTTATTGAAAAAGGCATTTTTTTCAAGTTTAGCAGTTTTTCGTTAAAAAAGGCTGGCAACGATGCCGCTGATCTGACAACTTAAGAGAATTGCTTTGCCCAACATATGTTTATATACAATGGCCCAACGCGCCTCAAGAGTCTTCACGAACACTGGTGTCGCAACATTGGTTACACAACATTGGTGTCGCGAGTTCAATGGTTTTATCCCATATCAAAAGTGCCCCAACGCGCCTAAAGAAGTTATCACTTCAAAAATCTATGAAATTTCAGCTATGCTTTGAGGGGCTATAGCGTGTAGGATGCAAGGGCTTACAAACTAAAACTAGAACTGCCTCTTGCTGAGAGCTTGATCCTGGAGAAAAACCCAAAATGTTGACGGATATGTTCAGCCATATCAGATGAATAAAAAATGTGTTTTCCGGAGATCGAATCAGAGTCCAAAGCACCAACCATAGGACACCCTTTCGTAAATTTTATTTAACAAAATTCAGTCGTTTATGCTAAAATGCATGCAAATTGGAAAATATTTTTAAATTGAAGCTTTAGGATTACGAGCCTTATAAACTGAATCGCCTTTAAGAATTCGTCATTAACAGGAACAATCCCTATCTGACTCCTTTTTTTTATTCCAATGCGTGAAAAGTCACCAGCCAAGTGATCTACTTTCGAGAAATTTAAGTTAGCAAATCTTAATTATTTTCCAATTCTATGTTTATATACCTAGATGTTTCGCAGATTAATGTACAAAAACTTTGTGTACCTTTTGTGGTGTCTCCAACACCAGCTAAATGTTTAATTGAAATGAGTCATTTATGTCATGTTAATGAATAAACATCTGTTGAATTTTAGGGAAGTCCCAGTCTATAAATAGCACTTAATAAAAATGCGTGTATTTAAATGTTAATAAATAAAATGCAACAAGCTAAAAAAGCTAACAAAAAAAATTGTCTTACCTGGTGTTTTTGTTGAAATTTAACATCCTATTCTAGCAACAGAAGCAAATAGAAAAACCAGTTCAAATGGTAAGTACCTAACTTAAAAGAAAATTACAATCTTGACGGACAAATCTATACTTAATAACTAACAAACAACGCTGTCCAAATGTTCAATGGCATCCATTCAGTAACCTCACCTTATTCGGCGCAAAAGTTTTATTAGGTCGACGTGCCTCTTTACCGCTTTGGCGAGTTGGAAGTTTTAAAAAAAAAAAACCCACCATCTGAACAAGGCGTCATATTTTTTTTAGGAAATTTAAAAACACAAAAAAAAAAACCGAATAATAAGAAATATTTACCTTAAAGAATTGCCTTGGAATCAATACTTTCCCGATTCGTGGCTAAAGTTGCGCCGATTCCTAAAGCTGGGAATCCACTTGACAAACCAGAAAGCTATAGACCAATAAGCTTATTCAGTGGTAACTTTATGAAAGAATCTTTAAGGAAAAATTGATGCTGTTCATAGAAGAAAAAGAAATATTTCCAAATGAGCAATTTAGGTTTAGGTGGCATCACGATACATCTACATCCAGTACTAAGAATATGCAATTGGATCAAAAGAAACAGAAGACTAGATAATTCAATTCCAATTGATATTGACAAAATTGTCCAAAGTTTCTTGTCAAATCGTTCGTTTAAAGTGTATGTCAATAGAACTGTTTCGAATAGCTTTAGTTTCCATTTCGGGGCAGCGCAAGGTACTGTTCTTGGGTCAAATTTGTACATCCGTCTTCCCAAATTTTTTTTGTGTCAGATCAAATAGGTGTCAAAATTGGGATGAATTTAAAAAAATGCGGTGAAAATATTTGAGGAGTATTACACAAAAAAAACAAAAGAAAACCTTGCTTTCTTGCCACCACGGCTAATGCGTCAAATATCGAGGGAATCCTCTGTAAAATATCTTTGCGTACATCTTGACTTACATTTAAGGATATACAAAAACATAGAAGAAAGCAAATACTCCTACCAAAATCCTATTTAAACAAAATTATTATCTATACAGCTGTGGTCTTCCAATAAATTTTTCTGTATGGTTGTCCATGTCCAGTCTGGGGTAGTTGTGCTGAATGTCATAACAAAAAATTGCAAATTTCGCAAAATAAATTACTTGAAATGATGCTTACTATTTTCTGGTATCATCCCACTTCAAACCTACACTTAAGTTTACTGAAAGTCCTAATAGATTTGGGATTTTGTAGAACATGAAGCCACCGGGAGTTGGTAAAGTGTTTTATTTTTAAACAAAATGTTTAGGTAGACTCATAGGGGGACTTAGGTCCACTCCCACGGCTGCTCTAGACACGGAGCTACACTTCCATCTTGTCGATATTTTCTCAAAACTAGTTGCGTCTGTTTATCAGCCTTAAGACTTGGATAATCTCAAAAAAAAAAACGTAAACATTGTCCCAGAGAGCAATAATACCAATGGGAAAATGGCACAACAGGCAAAAATTCTGCATTAAAAATATTCGGAGTGTTCTGAGTCTTTCCACGATCTCCCGCACTTCATATTGCCTAATGTGTCTTTCGCGTGTAAATGATGGCCATACGAGAGGCACTCGTTAGACTTGCTGAATAGAAAAAGAAACTATTATCAGCCATAAAATCCTTGAACACACCAAGAACCAGTTCAAAGTTGTAACACAAGACTCGGAAATCTCTTAACCAGATTGCAGACAGATATAAAGTGATCCTGCCAAGTGGACGATGTAGCCAGGCAAGGAAACGTCCTACACATCACAATCAACAACAGCTCAAAAATATTCGTAAAATTGTTCCTATTGGAAGAAACTGTAAGTGACCTATGCATACTAAGTATTCAGACAAATTTGGCAAAAATTAGATCTCAAAAGGAGGCGAATACTTCTCTCTATAAGCGGGAACACAATTAGCTCCTCAGTTTTAGCACATTAAAAGATGGAGTACCCTTTAACGATTTTCGCACAAGCTGTATGTATAGATAATGAGGAAAAAGAAGCCACTGCTCACCGCCTTCGCAACTTTTGCCACCTTGGCGGAAGCCCTACTTATGCTGAAAATATTATAAACGGTTAGAGTTGGTTTCGCATTTCTGTATTTGTGTGATTGCCCCTCTGGTTTGATTGCATACAGTGGAGTTCTTACAGACAATTCATATACGGTTAGCAATTCTAATAAAAGCTTTCCATCGCACAGGCCATTTTTCTGCTGCTCCGTAATAGCAACGAAAATTTATGCGCAACAGGTCATGGCGCAAATACGACGAGCGCACACACTCAGCCCAGACCAAGTTCAACTTTAAATGAAACCTGACAGCTCACCGTACATTATCTGGAATTCAATTGAAACTAGGTAGAGACTACCATCCGTAAAATGGAAGCCATGAATCGCACCGAGAGAAAACAAAGCATGAGCAAAGTTTTGATTTTAGTTGCCTGTGGTGGACTGTCTGATGCATTCACTTAGGGCTTCTATATTCCATTTGTTTCCTTTTTTTTTGTTAAATGCACCATCAGAGCCACATATAGCACAGAAACACAAGCACACAGCCTGAAATGTGCGTTTGAAATAAAATCACAATCTCATTGATTTGATTTGATATATATTTTTCTGGAGACAACACACAAGTCCCTTTAAATTGCAACAATTACACATTTAACGAGAAAACAAAAATACACTCTTATACGGTTATAGTTGGCCAATCTGTTAGTTGGAATCACACTGCGAAGACATATACTCATCCTCGCTGTCGGTCATCTCTGTTTCTGAGTTGTCGTCCAAGTGCCGGTCTAAGGTGATCCAGCGCCATATATCTTCAATGGTGTAGACGTCCTGGCAAAAACACAAAGAATAACAACAAAAAAAATTAATTAAATACAAGATAAAATATATTTGTTAAATTTGTTACATACTGGCGCAAAAAGTTTGTTGACAGTGACCATTGTTTCCGACACAATGGATCCCTCGTCATGAGTCCGCAGTTCCGCCAACTGGGTGTCATCCTGCTGAATCTCCGTATCGGTGGTGAAGAAGCTCTTGCACAACTTGTGGAGAAATACCATTGGTACTTTTTCCCATGCTAATAACAAAAGCAGTGCCATATCCAACAAGTTTATATTGATCAATGCACTGCAGATGTCAAAGTTGTCCCTGTTAATTTTGTGCAGCAAAAACTTCTTGTACCACAGCTTTGTAAATGTTGTTGCGTCCATGGCGTGGTTTGAGAGTTCGTCGGCTGTTGGTGGCAAGTACATTACACAAATTTCGCCGTCGGCGGTGTCCTGTGTGAGAACCTCTTCTGACGGAAAGCCGGCCATTTTGTCTAGCAACAATACTGCCTGCCGGGGTAGATTTTCCGCTACCAAAAATGCTTCGACCTGCAAAATATATAAACTATATATATAAGAGCACTTTTTTGTACACAGCAGTGTACAACCTGTGGGACGAACTTATCGAAAAACCAGTTCACGAGTATGCTTCCAGCTATGCGTGCCGAATCGGAAAAAGCATAATCAATTGGGACATCTCTATTCCTGAACGATAGCGGTTGTCTCACTTTGCTGACTGCAAAAGGCGTGAGTTTTTTAGTCGCCGATGCATTTAAACAGACAAGAAATGTAATGCGTTCCCTTGGCATCTCATTGATCTTATCTGAACAGAACTGGCTGCTTGGCAGACTTGTCCAAAAGAGCCCAGACACCTCTGCCTTGAAAATGGCATCCATACTGAGATTCCTCTCTCTCATGATGTTGGCCAATTTCGCTTTAAAGTCTGCCATCTGCTGGCCTATCGACACGAATTTCTCGTCGAATTGTATTTCGTAGCGATTCTTGAAATCCCCCAGCCACTTTCTATTCGCATGGAATTTCGCACCGAACAGTTGCCAATGCAGCTCAATGGCCTTAACCATAAGATCGTTTTCTCGTACGCAGATATGTCCTTCCCGCTGTGCCACATACCACTTGTATAAAGCCTTTTCCACATCTTTGTTATTGGGGTCCTTCAAGGACTTGTAGTTTTCCAAAATGAGCCCCTCACTCCTGCGGATTTTGTAAATGAACCCTTTTGAGACGCCAAACTTTTTTGCAATACTCTGCGGGAGCACTCCTTTGTTGTATTCCTGGATAATCCTGATTTTCGTCCTGATTGGCAACCGCCTGAGTGATACTGACATCGTAAGCAAACTATAAGCCAGACACTAACAAACTTAATCACAATCTTTGAAACACAAAACGCAATTAGCCCACCAGTGGACTATTTCTGAACTGTGTGGTTCCGATTCTCAATGAAAACTAAACTAGGGATACGAACAATTTTCCACACTCTTGTTCAGTTTATTCACATTGCAACCACCCCCAATAAAAATTTCCACTAAATTAACAACACAAGTGTATATGCCACCTACCTCCCCATATGCGGTTGAGCAAAACTAGACCAACAAATACAATTCTTTGCTGGCCTTACATACGAGAAAAAAAAAATAGACCCAAAAAAATATACACAAATATGTACATGTTGCTTTAGCTCCACAAGGGAAAGTCTCCCTCCCTCTGCCATATATATCCGACCATGACTAGACTAGATCCATTTGAGTGTAGATGTAGGTATGCTTTTATTGAGCTTAATATCAAAGGGAACAATGGAAAAAGTTTGCTATATTTGTAAGCTACAGGTGGTGAGAAATGGCTAAAAGCGAGACAAAGTCGATTATCCTTTCTCCATGGTATAGTTTCGGTATGTGGGTTATCGGTTATCTCCCCAATTTGGGTGTCCTTCTGCTGTGCAGACATGGGAAAGTTATTCGGGAAGGAGCGCTGCCATTAGCTTGTTATGTTGGCATATCGATAACTTAGCAAATACAAAACAAGGGGGAAGATGTTACATAATAGTCCTAGGAAAAATGACAGTGATTGGGAAAGCTTCCCTAAACTGATACTTACGAGTATTGCGTCAGGTTATTTATATATTCGCCTCTAATGTTATTGAACTTTTTTTATTTGTTTTCAGATAGACAATAATTTATACACATCCCATCGGTACTAAAGCATTTAACATATATATATATTGACATTTTTATATATTTACAATAGACGAACTGAAAGATTTTGGGTAGGTATCTGCGATTAAAAGGGGTTAATATTGAATTGAATCTTAAATGCTACGTTAGATTGTTTGTTGTTTTTTGCAATTAGAAGAAATTCATAAAATTGTAGCGGAAATAATTTCCCAATAATTTTCTGAATGATTGGAGAAATGCATTCTAGGTATTTGAATTCAACCAATTTTTTTTTCAATTCGAAAGCATTTTTCACCACAACCTACACAAAAAGATGAACAGAAGAGTTTTTTTGTAAAAAAGATTCCCATCCAAACTGTGTGCGAATGGAAAAGTGAAAAACATGATTTTCGTTGATAAATTTAGATCTCCACTTGAATCAGAGGCAGGGTTGCCAGGTCTTGAACTAGTTCGATAGACCAATTGAAAAATGTTTGCAGCAATTTTTTGCACAAACAAATGTCACTTTTTCTTAACAATAAAAAACGTTTTTAAGTAAATTTCAGCTGTCCTAAAAGTTACCGACGACTTAAGGTATTCTATGGACAAAGACCTTGTATCTTTATCTCGGACTGCTGGACTTTTTTAAAGCGGTTGATACAGTGAATCATAAAATACTTGTATCCGAAATGAAGAACTATTTTCGGTTTTCAAACTCTGCCGTCACTCTGATGCACGCATACAACAGGCAGTTGCTTAAATGGGAACGTGTTTAACTTCTGGGAACTTTCCTTTGGTATGCCCCAGGGATCAATACTGTCAAAGTTTTTTACAGTCATGTTCAAACTGTGTCGAAACGATGAACGTTTCGATTTAACAAAGCGACGATGATGTTAAAAAGCAAACAAAAACGACGTAGTTTTGTTCAATAGTTCCATACATAAGTCACGAGATTGGACCCCTGTTCATAATGTAAATCGTATTCAATATTCAGTCAAGTCAGGTGATGAAGAAGTTTTTGGCAAAAAAGATTTTTTTTTTGTTAAAAAACAGTGTCAAAAAGTGTTGGTGCACGGGGCCCCCAAAATGCGCAATGCCCGTTGCTACTCTTGCTACGTGGCTTATCCGCCAATAAATATTACATCGTCGATACGGAATTATTCACGTGTCGGCCAACCTGAAGTGCTCTACATTTTTCGTTCCATTGTCTGGTGCGTACACGCACAGAGCTTGAGCTTTGCCAACACGTGCCACGCCACGAAACATAGAGTAGACCTTGTGGGAAACATGGGAATTCAAAATTGAAAAACATTTAGCGATTGCCCTTCAAATTGATTTATTATCATTTGTGAATGGCAAATCGTTCTTAAAAAGCGGAATCCGCGGAATGAGAGCATCTTCGCCTTTGAATCAACAGGTCTTCTAGCATTTGGTAGCGACTCATCGCCATTCCCAATCAAATTGCAATTCCTGTAATGTAATGCAATTCCTGTAATGCCATTCTCGAAAGTCTGAAATTCATAGGTTTTTTTTTGGTTACTGCTATAAGCAATGTCGGCAAAAAAACACTCAGCAAAAGCGGATACTTGAGCGGCAATTGGCGAAACATCAGTCCACTTGATCATAAGATGGAAATAGTCACGTTTAGGACCGCTAAGGCGCTGGGAAAGTCAACTCAACCGCCGAGCTTTTGATGATTTGGTAAATAAGTAAATTCCTCACGAGATCCTGTTAACGTCATGGGAAAAACAACGGAGGTATATTTTCGACTATTCTATACTCAGGCAACGTCGTAATTAGTCAGGACCAGAAAAGGATGAGTTTGATTTGATATTTCTACGACCTACGCATGGTGAGTACATGCGCCATTAAGAGGGGTGACGTGTTCCATATATTATAGACTATAGACACTTAAAGGGACCTCTTAGAAACGCCTAATTGTATACACATCAATCTCTGCATTTGAATTCTGTCCTGTGGAGAGGACGCCAGTCCTAGGAATACAGAACCCCCTACCCGATTACATTACTGACTATACCTACCCACATGTGCGACTTTGTGTTTGACAGATATTTTCGAAATATCTTTTCAAATGCCACATCAACGAATATTCTGCCTGAATGAACAAAACGTTTGTCTAACAGATCCCTTCAAATAGTCTGCCACAAATTCTGTTACACAATCACCAGCAGCCATCCCTTAAAATTTCAACTCGGCGTAGATACGTTTCGCAACATGTGCATTTTTTACCAAAAATAGAAAAAAACGTTTGGTTTCGGAGTGGGGTGCCAACAGAAATATTGTCGCATAAGTGGGGAAGGAGTGCTGGTCTCGGAGGGATATCGAGAATTTCGTTTATCGGGCCTTTTGTCGCTTCAGTTATCTGTCTAAAGAAGATGACAGGCCAAGAAAAGGTTGTGCGTGAACGAGTTCAAAGAAATCCCCTTCGGAAGCAGAAGATCATGTCCATGGAGTTGAACATGTGGGCCAGGGCAATGTCTAGGGTAGTTTGGGATGATCTTCATATGGAAGCCTATCATCGATCAACTTACTTACTTACTTTTATATGAAGATGGCAAAAATCACGGAAGACAAAAAGTGTTATTTACACAAATAAGAGAAGAAAAAGATATCCTATTTGGTGCTTTCATTGGTGTCCTAACAAAAGAAAATAAATGTACAAAGTGAAAGGAAATAAACAGCCTGCAAAAAGCCTAAATGCAAAATATCACTGCCAAAGTCGGAATCAAAAAAGTAGATTTTTAACTATGTACTATTGTATTTCACTATTTGTTTTCTGCTAAGGTATTACATTAGAAATGCACTAGCAGTTTTTGACAATATTCAGATCACTTGTCCTCATTGAACCCCAGTTCGACAAATGTGTCTTGACACTTGTCGTGTTCTGTTACAGAAAGAGGGAAATTGTATAATTTCCCACTTGTGATCTTTCATCGCGACAATTGTCGCAGTGCTCGCGGACTTGTCGTTTTGTGTTACACAATCTTTGACAAGTTGTCAAAATTCACTTGTCCTACAACTACTTGACGCGTGCTGTTACAGGATCTGGGCCTCACATCTATTCATATCTGCGAAAAGGGTGCAAAAACAATATTTCGTGACTTAAAATCGAAATAATGCTTTATATAAAATATTAAATTTCAGTTTATTTATTTGAAAATTTACTTCGGTTAAAATTTTTAAAATTTAGCAAATGCAGTTGCATTTTATAATTGGATGTAAGCCTTCCCTAGTCTCCTCTATGCTGTTTTTTCGTGAACTAAATTAAATGTTACTAAATATCATCATTTTTAAATGTTGAAAATGAAAAATATTTTTGATCAATTAAATAGCCGCAGACGTTTTTGTACAAGATTCATAAAATTTTACCAGTTTTGAAAGTTTTTCCTTAACTCCTTTCTCTGTTAATTCCTTTTTCAAAGAAAATCTTAATTCAGCCTATGATTTAGAAATACCTTGTGAAGTAATTTTCTTAAAAATCACATTCATGCGTTCAAAAGTTATGATTTTTTTTGGGCCAAAAAAGTCATTTTGGCCTCAGGGCTGTCAGTAACTTACTAATTGAGACATCACTCGACGCACAACAAAGCAAATGTTGCACTGTCACCTTTGGGGAATTGAAAAACTGAACCATTATGTTTTCTGGAAAGATTTTTTTTTGTATTTTTTTTTTGTATTCATTTTTATTTGAACTGTTTCTCTTTAACCTTATTTGCTAGATACAATGAATTATACATTTATTCCATGAGGCTTACAATGAAAGGGTTCTGAGAAGCTCGTAGATTTCGATTTGTTGACGTCCGAACTGTGGCTGAGGTACTAGCTGAAAGGTGTCACACTGTGGGCAACTGGTTTTCCGAAATTTGGTTTGAAAATTGAAACAAGAGAGCGCTTTTTGTAAAATGAAAGAAGGTGTCGCTAGAGCCGCTTGTCCCTCGCGCATCGGTTTTGATCATATTATGGAGTAGGGCTTCTCTGCTGTATCGAAACGAACTCGCTTGGTATATTGATTATGAAAAGGTTGTCCCCATCAGTCGCACCTTGCAAACGGTGGGTGCATGTACTCAGACTGCGGTGTTATGTGCAAGTGCTGTAAAAATGGAAAAGCATTCGCTCGGCTCAATTTCCGTATATTAACCTCGGGTTACCAAAAACCTAACTTAAACTAAGCTTTTGTTGTAGCGTATGCTGTTGCATTCTGCAAACATTCGAATCTTCTGCGTAGAAATAGGAGCTTGGTACCTACGTCCAACCAGAAGTAGGCGACGATGAGACTGACATGGGGAACAAACTTCATCCTTCGATCAAGCTATGGCTGCAGAAAACAGCTTGGGTCTCAAACTTATGCCCTGTCCAGATCTGTGCGTCCTTATGCTTACGGGGCTATGTAAGTACTAACTTAATGCTAATTCCTTGGGGACTTACTTTACTTGGTAGAGGCCTTTCGTTTCCTGTTTGTGGCTGCAATTACTTTTGTTGTTGCATCTGTTGCCGTTGTTCTGGTTGATTTGGTTGTACTTGTTGATGTTCCTGCTGCCGCCACAGTTTCTATTGTTGTTGCTGTTGCACCTGTTGGTTTTTGATTCTGTTGCTGCTCTAGCTGATCGTTCTGCCTATCGGCTTCATGTTGCCGTTCTATTTGATTTTTTTTCCTTTCCAGGATTTCAGCGATGATGCGGTTGATATGAGCAGCCTCATCTTCCTCCTCATCTTCTGCGGCTTCCTGCACAACCTGGGACGAACTACCTTCGCCCATGTTGCGGCGTTGCTTCGTCTCCTCTTTAGACACGTGCGAGTGGCACGCGCTCGGTTTGGCTGTATCCTCTTCAGCCTTCGCGGTTTTCTCTTGTTGCCTTTCCTCATAAGTAGGCAGGCCAAGCCATCGTATAACTTTTGCCACTCTTGCCATAACTTCATCCATAGCTGATGGTCTTTTCTTCTGAGTTGGGTTGTCCACTTCCATTTCCTCATCGCTGCTCATCGTCTTCAACTTGCTTTATTGAGTTTGTTTTATTTTTGTTCACACAAGGACACTAAGGTCTGAGCCTGTCAATTCAATTTTTCTTTTGCAAATCGGTATTTGCTGTGAATTTTCTAATTATACTGCTGGCACACTAACCAGGCAAACAGACCACGACAAATGTTGGAGGATGACTGAGTCCAGCATACTTTCCACGCAGCCTTGGTTAATGCCACAAAAGTGGGCGTACACGTATCCTAACTGCACCCTATGCGCAGGCCCACTGTGTATGTACTATACACCAGACCTCAAATCTACGAGTTTTCGAAAACGAATTTGAAAAATTCGTGGCGATGATGATGAAATTCCAACAGTTATCTCCAATTAACCGGCTGAGTGTTGTCCCGGCCAGGGGGTGGTTTTTGGTTGTGTGTTTAATGGGTAGACATTTCAAATAAAATCAAGGTATGTATGTACCTACTTATACCAAGGGTAGTGGCGAGCGAAATAAACTCTGCTTCAAGTTTTGTGAACCGTGAGCGAATAGGATTCATTTCGTAGGTATATGGTGGGCTTCAATGTGTTTGCAATGGGACTGTTAGACTTACAAAAAACCTTCCGATCCGATACAATCCTTTTCAGAATGTACTTGTTCACTTGCGCATTTTTATTTCAAACTCGCTGAGTGTGAATGTATTAACCCTGCACCCGAGGTGATATTTTCAAATAATATTTGTGCCTTATATGTTTTACCGTTCTTGATGGAGCGTCGAGCGTTCTCCATCGCCATCCTGTCCAGGCGAAGTTATGTCTCTGGCTAGTCCCCATAAACAGTTTTATATGCGGTCTTAAAATCGATAAACTGATGGTGGGTATCGATTGGCACCTCTCTAGTTTTTCTCCAGGATCTGCCGTAGCGTGAAAATTTGGTCGGTTGTTGGCTTGCCGGCAGATAGGAGCCGATCAGGTCGTTGGTTAAGAGAGAGACTGATGTCCAGTTCATCTTCTTTCTTGTGGATGGAACACACGATGTTGAAGTTTCATTCGTCGGGCATGCTCTCATTTGAACTTTTTTAAAAAACAAATCAGCCGGCGCAGGTTTCTTCTTAAAACAAGTAAAAGTGTTATCATCGGCCTGGCCGATGCTTTGATACCCTCCACTGCATACAAATCATGCAAAATA
This sequence comes from Cheilosia impressa, assembly GCA_948293265.1. NCBI lineage: Eukaryota > Metazoa > Arthropoda > Insecta > Diptera > Syrphidae > Cheilosia > Cheilosia impressa. Next base: position 4,608,356 of record OX411885.1, on the reverse strand, counting down.
CCAGAACTACTTGACCGACATAGCCCATTTTTAATACCAACCTAACGATGATAAAATAAGTCCTTTCACAAAACTTCATTCACCTAGGTTGATTCCTTTGGACGCTATCGTGTTTTCAACGGAAAGAGGGACACATGGGTCTTATATTGGTTTTGTATGGGAGGTACCAGAACTAAATACTTAACCGACATAGCCAATTTTGAATACCAACCTGACGCCGATAAAAAGAAGTCCTTTCACCAAATTTCATTCAGCTACGTCAATTACTTTGGGCGCCATCGTGCTTTCAACAGACAGAGAGACACATGGGTCCAATATTGGTTTTGTATGGGAGGTACCAGAACTACTTGACCGACATACCCCGTTTTCAATATCAACCTGACGCTGATAAAAATAAGTGCTCTCACCAAATTTCATTCAGCTACGTCAATTACTTTGTGCGCCATCGTGCTTTCAACAGACAGAGAGACACATGGGTCCAATATTGGTTTTGTATGGGAGGTACCAGAACTACTTGACCGACATACCCCGTTTTCAATACCAACCTGACGCCGATAAAAAGAAGTCCTTTCACCAAATTTCATTCAGCTACGTCAATTACTTTGGGCGCCATCGTGCTTTCAACAGACAGAGAGACACATGGGTCCAATATTGGTTTTGTATGGGAGGTACCAGAACTACTTGACCGACATACCCCGTTTTCAATATCAACCTGACGCTGATAAAAATAAGTGCTCTCACCAAATTTCATTCAGCTACGTCAATTACTTTGTGCGCCATCGTGCTTTCAACAGACAGAGAGACACATGGGTCCAATATTGGTTTTGTATGGGAGGTACCAGAACTACTTGACCGACATACCCCGTTTTCAATACCAACCTGACGCCGATAAAAAGAAGTCCTTTCACCGAATTTTATTCACCTACGTCAATTACTTTGGGCGCTATCGTGCTTTAAACAGACAGACAGACAGACAGACAGACGGACATCGATTCAGAATGTGATCCTGATTCAGAATATATATACTTTATGAGGTCTCCGGTGACTCCTTCTTGGCGTTACAAATGTATTGGCAAAGTGAATATACCTTCCTCTGGAGGGTATAAAAAAACTGGACTAAAAGGAATGCTCCGCGACGGATTTCTTCCGCCAAGGACAAGATTTTGAATTTTATTATAATCATAAGGAAATATACCTCTCTGAGGCGCAAGCCGGGTCACAAATCACAATAAACCAAAACGTCGCAGTACATCGACCCCTTTCATATAATAACGCCAGCAGCTCTGCTTATTGTCGGTTTGTTTATTTCGTATTTAAATCTCTCTACAGACAGCTTTACATGTTGAGCCAAAATTAAACGCTGTAGTCGCCTACCGACTTTTCGTTGCATGGAAACACTGACTACCCCCGACTGATGAAAATGACGTCCTCAATCAGAACCCACACAATCTGTCATCAGTACCCACACGCTTTTTTTCCTTTTACTGGTCAGTATTTATGTATATGAACCAATATGCAAAATATTGCGTAACCCTACATGTTTTTCCATGCCCACACTCAAAACAACAACAACCTCATAATTTCAACTCAAGTCTGAGCTTTCTAGCTACTTCTCTTTTAATTAACAACGAGGAGGTTTTGTTTTTCACTTTTTTTTGCAGTGCTCTTCCTCGTTTGGCAACAAAAAAATGATTTCCACTTGCTACTCAATTACTTTTAGATTCATTCGTCCGTGTTTAATCGACAAGGACCTTCATGCAGCGGCAGATACTCATCTGTATCTTTGTTAAGCTGCTTTTTCAAAGAGGAAGAGAGCAATGAAAATGGATAACATTATTACTAGCCGGCGGTTGATATTAGTTATCGAGGGTGGAATTTTGCTGCCGAACTCGGTTTAGTGAACACCCAGTCAAAAAAAAAGCAGCTTCTTTTTTTGTGTGGCAATGTCACACGACCTTACTTCGAATGATTTCCCTTTGATTCTTAAGCTGGCCTATCCGAAAAAATAATCCTCTTCCAAACGTTTGTAATAAAATAGTCAGAAAAAGAAAAACCAAAACAAAAAGAAAATGAACAGAAACGCTTTTTTCATATTTTTAATATCTTTGTATGTGCGAATCCACAGGATTATGCCGCTTTCGGCGGGAGTGAACTGAAATTGCAATTTCATCATAACTTTGACAGTTCATTTAGCTGGAAGAAATAATAAAAACTCGACGGCCGGGACAGGACTCGCAACTCGTTCATACAAATTCATGAGCCTTCTTCCTGCTTGCTTTTGCTGTGCTTTGTTTTGTTTCTTGTTCAATTAATGAGAGTGCTGTATGCTGTTTGTTGTCTGTCGAAAATTGTGCTCTGCTTATGAGTGTATAATCAGGCTTTTTTTTTAATTTAATTTGGTGGTGGAATACTGAATCCCAGACTAATTAAAATTAGCGATATTAAAGTGACCATTCGCATAAACGTAGGTATCAGTTTCAAAGCAAATGTAAGAACGATAACAAATATTGAAACGAAATATTCATTCTCACCGCCAGCGGAATTTCAGACGATTAACAGTGAACATTGCGAGTGCCTTCAGAGGTACAGTCAGCAACAATTACCATTGATACTTGTGACTTGACTGTGTAAACAAATTTGCGGACTCACCATGTATCTTTAAAGTTTTCTTACCCGCGAATGTTTCGAGTTGTATTCTAGGGTCGCATTTGAGACTCAATTGAGGTTCGGCCGATCTAACTAATAGCGCTTGGAGTTGTTTGCAAAGAAATAAACAGAAATTTGACTCCAATTTCATGGTATTTCGTATTTAAATGGTATTCGTAAAAAAAATGTTTACTCTAGAGCCAGTAAGCAAAGCATTTTGTCTTCGATGGAGCGTTCCGTATAATTTGTATTCCAGTTATTTGAAACCCGTGGAATAAATTATGAGGGAAGTTCCCAGATATAAAGGGTGCCCCATATTCACGCAAAATGTTATTTTGATAGAAAATACAGATTTTTAGTTATAAGGCTTAAATTTGTTATTGAAAAGGTATAGAACTGCTTTAATTTCTCTTAACGTTGAGTACTCTGTATCTTGCTTAGTTCTAAAGAATGGACCTGATATATAAGACTCCAACTCCAGAGTGGTCACATTGAAATCTCTTACAGATTTTCTGAGCTTGTAATTAAAATTGTTTAGGGCGGTCTTGTAGCTTGGTGCCATTGTCTGTTGCCAGTGCTTTCTAGCTTTCCTCTTTTCTGCAATAGTTTCACATATTTCGCGAAGATAAAACCCTTGTGTGATCTTTTTTGTTGTTTTGGGAGTTGCAGCCCACGCAGCTTTTTGTATACTGAGCGGCAGTATTTAGACTGCTTCTTCTAGTTGATCTTCTGTTTGAATAGCTGATGATAGTTGGATGCTTTCTTCCAACTTATGTCGGAAGAAGTTTCAATATTTTAACTACTTTCCACTAGCGATCTGCCTGAAAGAGAAGAAACCACCAGGGCTACTTTTTCGGATGACACAGCTGTCCTTGCTGTGGGAGTAACTGTCGAAATAACAACAAAAAAGCTCCAAACAGCAATAAACAATATTTCAGAATGGAGTAAGAAATGACAGACCTTGAGTCAGTCCATATTTATTTTACGTATAAAAACATTGTAGTGAAATATTCAAACACAGCGAAATATCTAGACATGACTCTAGACGCTAAAAAGATTTTTTTTTGTTTTTCCCGAGGGTAGGTGAAAATCTTCCAAAGACGCTATGAGAATAGCAAGCGCGTACTCATAGTAGTATCAGATTTCTACTGACAAAAAACGTCACCCTTCGATAACTAAGATAAAACTTATCAAGCAATTTTTCTATAACGAAATAAAAACACTTTTGACAGGTTACTTTCCACTGAAAGATCCTGCATATTCCGCAATTAAGACGCGGTTAATCCTTATCTTGCCAAGTCGAAAGGTTTCGTTTTTTGTAGTCGGCGCAATAAATTACTCTCATCCAAAATTTGTCGGACTGTATTGTTGATATGCCCGATTAGTCGGTTCTATGCTTTCGCGCGAAGCTTCTAGTTTCAGCTTCGATTGTAGGAATTCCGAGATCCCTGTGGATATCGTCGTTTCTAGTATACCACGGTGCTTGGACAATTTATTTTGAAAAGTTTGTAAAAAATTGGCATTTGTTTTCTCGGTAGGTCCACACCGGCTTTAGCACTTGCTTGTATAAAAGCAGTTTGTTGTCGGTACTGAGATGGGAATGTTTTCCGAGTAACCAGTACATTTCGCTATATTTGATATCGAGTTCCTTACGTTTCATTTTCACGCGAGTTCCATTTTAGCTTTGCGTCAAGTGTCATTCCCTTGTATTTGGCCTCGTTAGCAAAGGGTATTCGAGCCAACTTTAGAAAAATTGGCAAATCATTAGTTTTCTTATATATGAAATTTACGTGAACAGATTTAGTTTCGTTGAGGGCGATCCGCCAGTCCTACTGCAAAAAAAGATGAGTTCAACATGCGATACTGTAAAATGTATTATTATGGGAGACACTCCTTCCTGTCCAACTACAATAAGATATTTCTTTACAGGCAAAATCTGAAACCAGTATTGTTTGTAAACAAAACAAGTTTTGAAATCCGAAAAACGGCGGATTTATCTCTTAAATTCATAAAATAATTCAAAAACAAGTAAAAGTGTTATCATCTGCATACAAGTCATGCAAAATTGGTTTTGTATGGGAGGTACCAGAACTACTTGACCGACATAGCCCAATTTTAATACCAACCTGACGATGATAAAAAGAAGTCCTTCAACAAAATTTCATTCGCCAATGTCAATTCCTTTGGGCGCTATCGTTCAGACAGACAGACAGACAGAAAGACGGACATGGCTAGATCGATTCAGAATGTGATCCTATGCAGAATATATATACTTTATGAGGTCTCGCGTTACAAATGTAATGGCAAAGTAAATATACATACCTTCCTGTGGAGGGTATAAAAATAAATTTTTTATTGATTCATGGAGACTTCGGACAAATGGCCGTCACGGCTTTGCTGGCAAGTACGGACTCTTCTATTGAAATTTTCTACGACCGTTTTGCATAAATGTGGCTGAATTTCATTGATACACTTCCCAATTGCCTCTTTCAAGGTTTTGGTGAAAGAGGCAATTGGGTGGCCAAAGGTGGTAAATCGAAAGCACCAAGATGAAAATGAGCTTCATCACTGAAGATGATTTTGTACGAAAAATCACCACCTTGTTGTTCTTCGAACTTCCATTTAACGAACTCTTTCCGCGCTGCATCGTCAGTAGCCTTCATATCTTGAGTCAATTGAACTTTGTAAGTATAAAGTCTCAAATCTTTCGTGAGAATCCGCAGTAGAGAGCTTCTCGAAATGCCCAATTCTTGACTACGGTGCCGAATTGATGTTCCTGGACTGCCAGCAATACTTTCGCGAACTGCTCCAATGTTTTCTGTTGAACAACTTGTGACAGGACAATCAGAGTATTTTAGATCACTTATCAATCCAATCTCCCTGTACTTTTGAATTATTCTCTTCACAATTGGTGGTCATATGTCGGCCATATTTTGTACAAATATTGCGGACTGTAGCTGACATTACTTTTAAAATATTGCTCAACAATGGAAATACCTTGTTATTTCGTATAGCACTTCATTTTTACTAGCCCTGAACTGTCAGTTGTCACATTTTTATCTTTTTTTCCGTTGGCGTCACTGTACTATTAAATGGCGCAAAATTCAGATTTTGCATCAATTATGGGACACCCTTTACAGGTATTTTATGGGAATCATGACGTAAAATTTACTATTGCCGTAAAACCAAACCCATTTCGAGGGACCAGTGGAGGTGAACTTGTTGTCACGGACCCTACTTCCAATCATAGACACCTCTCCATAGCTTCACTTATCTCTTCCAGTCAAAAATAGAAGCATGCCCTTATAGATCAGATAAAAAAAACTCCAAGCTCGGCATAATAGATTTTTTAGGGTCGACGTTGCCCATTTTTCACCTCCAGAAGTTTAAAAAACGGACTTTGAATCATAAACACGTCCCTAGTCACCGCCGAACGCTCTTTGCACTTCTATAAAAACTCCAAGTAGAGAATTTTTATGAAAACTGAAAACTACGCCGGTCCGGGTGTACGACACAAAATTCACATAACTTTTGGTATCACCTTGTTTCTCCCTTGTGGTCTCTTTTGCAGCTAGGACTTGAACACCACTCGAATAAAAGGGCTCTAAACTAAGCTTTGTAAGCTTACTTGGCAAAATGCTGAAGTGCTCTTTTCTGTGACCAACCTTGGGAACAGATATAGATCATCTTCCGTAGCGTTGCCTCTTCGAAACCCTAATTTAAAAGAATTTAAGAAAAAAGCTGTTGCTAACAGATGAAAAGCAGGAACACAATCTAAAACATCCTTTTCATAATTCGCATACTAAACTCTAAAGACTTTTTTAGTTTTTTAATCTTTTTCGCTCCTGCTTTGCTACAAAAGTTTTCCAATCGAACAGACCGCATTCGCCCATAGTGTAAACGACACGTCAGCTGAGTCCGAATGATCGTGCTCAGTCAATAGATGTAGCTTGCGAATCGGTCAGTTCTTGTTCGCCTCTGGTCGGAGCAAAACCTTGTGTCGCTTCAGATATTATTTTGTTTACAAATACGAAGATCAGCCATGAGTCAAATCAGTAAAAAAAAGTAAGTATCTGATTTGCATAGGTTGGGTACAAAAACTTCAAGCGGAAATATTATTTGTTTATTTTCAGAATGAAGAATACCAACAGCAAGCAATCTCGCAAGCTGATAGAACTAATGCAAAGAAACCCCGATGTTGCCAGGGGCTTTATAGAACTCCGTTCTGGGACTATAGCCGACGAGTTGTGGAATCGTTTCGGAGTTCAGCTGAATTTTCTGGGACCACCTTATCACCAGGGAAAGGAGTGGCATAAGGTACGAGTATATATGCACATTTTGCCCACATTTTTTATAACGTTCTCATTGTCCAGGTTTGGTTGGATTATAAACTAAAATTGAAGATAAAATTTGATGCCAATCGAAAGGAGGCAGATGAGGGACCATCTTCCCCTCGATCCCTGTCTGCAATTAAGATTGCCGTTGGCGAGCTTCTTATTCTTCAAAAAACTTTACATCCACACGGAATGGCATTTGGCGCCGGTGCAAGTGGTAGTGGACGTCGGCGTCGTTGGCATTTGCTCGATAATGACGATGACGACGATGACAGCGATGAAGAAACATCTGATGCAACTTGCCAATCTTCAGATGGGACTGCCGAAACTTCCGCTGTTGTTTCGGAAAGTTCCGATGTCAGTTCGGAAACTTTAGATGTGGCTACCGAAACTTCAGATGCCACTTACGAAACCTTAGATGTGGCTTCGGAATGTTCCGATGTCAGTTCGGAAACTTTAGATGTGGCTACCGAAACTTCCGATGGCACCTCCGAAATTTCAGATGTCAGTTGGGAAACTTTAGATGTGGCTTCGGAAACTTCAGATGTGGCTACCGAATCTTCCGATGCCACCTCCGAAATTTCAGATGTCAGTTGGGAAACTTTAGATGTAGCTTCGGAAAGTTCCGATCTCAGTTCGGAAACTTCAAATGTGGCTACCGAAACTTCCGATGTTGCTTCAGAATGTTCCGATGTCACTTCGGAAACTTCAGATGTTGCTACCGAAACTTCCGATGTCAGTTCGGAAAATCCAAGGCGTTTGCCCAGGACAGAAATTGCCCGGCTCCAAGCCCAATTACTGAAGACAGCCCAAAACATCGAGAAAGATATTCACGATATCACAAAGCTTATGAGGAAAAGCTGCAGCCTAAAGCGTGAAGAACTGGCTCTGTTAAAAGCCAAGGAGAAAAGAAAGCAGAAAGAAAATTTCGATCAGCAATGTTACAACCTAGAAAAGTTGGACATAAAACTACTTTACCTCAAACTGAACATGCTGAAACATGGAATTAATAACTGAACTGCAAATTGTTCAATCGCATTAGATTTGTAAGTGACGCTTTTGAAAGCGAATAAAGTTATACTTATTATTTTTTTTTTCGGTACATGATAAATAAACGATTAACGATAAACTGCTTTCTTAAATTTTTTTAAGTTGAATTCATTCGTTGTTGTCCTTGTTTTCATTGTGATGTGATCAGCTTCAGTGTCAGTTGGAATTCCATCTGTTGCTGGATACAATCAAGTGAGGGCGGACAATATAAATTTCAAATTCGCAAACAATTTCTGCACTCATTTGGTAGGTATACTGTCGGCAAAAAAGCGCAATGTACAGACCAGCTTTGCAAATGGAAAATTTATACGAAACAATTGACAGCGGTGGCGAACAGTGTCACAAGCATATATATGGGGGAAACGAGGAGGTTGTGATGGTAGGGTCATCCTAAACAGCCACGAAAATTAAGCCGAAACGATTTTAAGGCCAAATTCAGACTCACAAAGCTGTTGGTCTTGCATTACTGGTTAAAGCAAAAATAGTAATAAATAGGTTCATCAGCAGGAGCCCGTCCAACACAACACAGAAGAATTAAGTAGCTGTGGCAATAAGTTTTAAGAGTTGAAGCAGTTTTGCAAAAGTTGGTCTCAAAGTTGGTTAAAATAATTGACATTTGTGCTGAATGCTGTAACAATGATTTAAACAATATACAACGAAGAAAGATAATCACATATGAACGAGCAAGGTTTGAAAGTTCCTCAAACATTATGAGGTGTGGAGGCCAATCAACATGAGAAGATTCTGGAGGAAATAGTGTGTAAACTGCTTACCAATTACATGCAACGACAAAACATTTTCTGTGGACAACAATCAGGTTTTAGGAAGGGGAACTCCTGTGAAACCTCTTTATGTTGGTTGATAAATGAGTGGAAGAAGAAAGTTGACGAGGGCAAGTGTATTCTTTCTGTTTTTCTGAACCTAAAACGGGCATTTGAAACAGTGATGCCCTATTTCGTAGGCATTTTGCCTTTTAAAATAAGCTAAAAGAAGGAAAAAGGTTAGAACAAAAAAAAAAGTATATTTTGCTGTTTTTTAAAGTCGGCATGGGCAAAAAGGTAATTTTTGGGTATTTTTGAAAAGTCCAGAGGAATCCAATTATTTAATATTCTACCAAGCAACCTCAAGACTTTAAAAAACTTCAATGTATTTAAATTTACTAAAAAATAATGATGTATAAAACACTTTTTAGATGTTAAGAGTTTTTTGTTTTTTAAACTTAAACTTAAATGTAAAACAAAAATAAAAACACACCAATTGAAGGCGAGCATTTTCAATGAGAGGTCAGCTAGCTTGAAAAGAAAATATGGATCCGGTCAAAATTTTGTCGTTTCACACTTAGCGAAATTTTGTTTTTTTGGTTCTGCTTTGCAAAATTTTGTTTTTCAAATTTAAAGCAGTAAAATTCAGCTTATTTCACCTTTTTTTTAATAAAATGTAAGCAACGAAAAAAAAAGCCTAATAATTTTAATTTATAAAACATTAAAAATTATTTATTTTTAGATTTTTAATAAAATTAAAAAGAAACAAGAAAAGATCTGGGAAAAAAACATTGAAAAAAATAATGCGAAATTACATAAAAAAAAAATCAAGCAGTCAATAATATGACAACTTTTATCATACTATTATATAAAGAGGTAATGTTTGTTTGTTAGAGGTAATTTCCGAAACTACTGAACCGATTTCAAAAATTCTTTCACTAATAGAAAGCTTCGGGATAGAGTACTGCGATAGGCTACTTTATTTTTTGATATTCCATTTTTTGCTTTTTTGATATCATTCATTTCTGCTCCATCCATTAAAAACATTTTAGGTACCTACCTACCTTCACACGACATTACGCTCTACGCAGTTTTTTTTCGGAGTCGTGTTGTTTTGCTGTGCGGAACAGCGTTGCCACAAAGATACAATTGTATCAAAAGAATTGATACTTATATACTTTTTTTTTTTTGGTTCAATTAGATCCATTTAAATTTTCAATTAAAATTCTGCAAAATCTCCTTTTGTCACATATTTCAATTTTTTTTTAATAAATTTTCAAATCTGACATTATTAATTTGTTTTCTTATTTTCAAAACTAAACTATGGTAGCAATTGCTCATATTCTGAACTGATGTTCCCACTTATACCTCATGTATCATGTACGGTATGACTCGAGAACATTTGCATTCGTAAATTTCTTCCAATTTATGAGAGTGTTTGAGTTATTCAATTAAAATTTCTCTAATAATGAATCTTAAGCCAGTTCAATTTATTTTGCAATACTCCTATTTACATTAGATTTTTAAGTTTATTTTTATTTTTGTACTAAATGAATTGACTGATTATCACGTGATCTGAAATGTGATGTTGGTTTTAAGGATTTTTTTATTTTGTATTTATATCTTTGTTTCCTTTGTTTTTAATAAATTTATTTTTTTTTGAAAAAAAAAAACGATATTTCATTCTAATACATTTGATACATTTTAGAGGCTCAAATTTAGATACTTTTCACACATTTTCAAAAAAAAAAGTCAACGGCAACGCTGGTGCTTAACTGCTCACCAGCAGTGATGCCAGATTCCAAGATATATCTTTTTTTTCAAAATATTTGAGCTCCAAAATAGGTGCAAGACTTTTTACCTTAAGTTCATCAAATTTCAAGATATTTGATATCAAGAATTTTCGATTTTTTTTTTACATTAAAACAACCTTTTCTATTGAATAAAACCGTTTTCTATTAACTCCAATATTTTGAGTAATGTGAGTCGAACAGAGCCCATGTACGAATTTGATAAAATAACCGATGCAATATGTTTTCGGAAAAAATTGTGTGTAAAAACAGCCGATGGAAACTTCAACATATGCAGTTTTTGAAGATTTTTATATAAAACAAAAAATTCGTAATCGTTTGAGTACTGAAACAGTTGAAAATTTAATCATTACAAATTTGTTGCTCTTTAATAAAGCAAATTGCTATGATTCTAATATAAGCAATGATGTTCTGTCATTTTTATTCAAATATGTTCCAAAATTTAAAAAAAAACAACGACATTATTAGCTATACGTATATAGCTACCTACTAAAATTTTGTCGAAAAAATATATATAAAAGTAGTATGTTATATTTCGTTCTTTTTCTATTTTGAAAAAATCTTCAAAAAAAGATTTTTAATATCGGAAAAACAAGATTTTTAGAATTTTCATCTGGCAACACTGCTCACCAGTCGAAACGAACGAAAAAAAAAGAAGATTTTCGTGTGTGCGTAGGCGTAGGTTAGAAGAAAAGGGAGGTGCATAATGTTGGTATATAGTAGGCGGCGTCGTCGGAACCAATGAAAACGATGCAGTGATACCAGATCGTGGGTAATTAGCCATTTCGTGGGCATTTTTTTTAAATAAGCTTAAAGTGCATAAAAGGGCTTTTTTTATCTCTCAAAAAAACAAAAAAAGATAGTCTATTTTGTTGTTTTTTAACGTCGGCATGGGCACAAACTGCATTTTTATGTATTTTTGACATTTATCATGCGCAATTCAGTCCGAAAAGTCTGCTATCACTGAATAATGTTACCTTTGCATGTAGAGAGTAGAAGAAGTTGATGGTGTTGGTGTATTGTTTGCTTAGATTTATGCTGTATTTTTCATTGTGATACCGCTTTGTCAATTCAGCGTATGTCAATTCAGTTAATACGGATTTAAAAGTTTTCTTGATTTAATTAATGCTAATAAAAATTACAAGAGTTAACTAAATAAATTATAGGAGTTATTAAAGGTAAGAAACTGGTTTAATATAATGTAGTATGCCTGCAAAAATATTAATCTGATGTGCCCAAACGATTTGTTTATTGGTACAGGTACTTTGGAAAGTGCAGACTCTTGCTTTACGTGCCAGATTAAAATTGATTGTTGAAAAGATCCATTGAGTTTCTAAATACATAAATACCTAAAACTTTTCGTTAGAAAACTTGAACATTCGAAATAATTTCGATTCAGAAAATATTTTTTAGAGCTAGGTATGTACTTCTACTAAAATACCTAATTTATTTTTTTTAGTAAGTATGTACTTTTTCTTCTTATAATGTAGGAATTATCAACGACAATATGCCGAAAAATAGGTTACAACTTGATCGACAGACATTACCGTCGAGGGCAGCCAAAATACGTCGAATTAGGGAGTCTTCCTCTGATAACACAAATCGTCTTGCAAGTCAGAGAGAGTACGTGTCGCAAGCGCGTATTGGGGAATCTAGCTCCGAAAATTTGCAGCGTCTTACGGCACAAAGACAAAGACAACAAGCATTAAGATCCAGAGTACGTATTAGAATTTTAGCTCAGAGTAATAGACTGGCTTTTAGTTACGATCCAAACATTGATTATGCTCAGCAGAGCACCGTTCAAATTGGAGGAATGACTAAGATATGCTCAAAGTGTTCTGCGAAAAAATGGAGAGATGAAGCCAACGGTATGTGCTGTGCTGCTGGAAAAGTAGTTCTTCCCGGTATTCAGGAACCACCACAACCAATAAAAAATCTCTTGACATGCAATCACCCATTATCGGCACATTTTTTGAAAAGTATACGTAGGTACAATAGCCTTTTCCAGATGACTTCGTTCGGGGCGAAGGAAATTCGGGAAGGCAACTTTATGCCTACTTTTAAGGTAGAGGGACAGATTTACCATCTTATTGGCAGCCTTTTACCCCCGTCAGACCAAAGACCACAATTTTTACAAATTTATTTCATTTCCGAAGCAGATCAACTATCGTTGCGATCAAACATTTCCCCCGCCTTAAAAATAGATTTGATAAAAGAATTACAGACGGCATTAAACAGCCATAACCTTTACATTCGTAGTTTCAAATACATTCTAGAGCAGAACTCATCAGCAAACTTAAAATTAGTTATCCACGCCGATCGCACACCACAAAACCAGCACCAAGGTAGGTACAATGCGCCGACAGTTAATGAGGTTGCCGTCCTGATAGTCGATGAAGACAAAGGACCTAGAGATATAGTACTGCATAGTAGAGATGGACAACTGAAAAGAGTTTCTGAATTGCACCGCGCTTACGATCCGTTACAATACCCTTTGATGTTTGTAACAGGAGTAGATGGTTATTACCTGACTATCCCTCAGCAAGATTGCGCAAGAAATAAAACGGTTTCATGTATGCAGTTTTATGCATACAGATTGATGATCCGAGCTAACTGTTTTAATGCTTTACATTATTACAGAGATTTGTTCAGTCAATATTTTGTCGATATGATGGCTAAAATGATATCGGAAAGATTAAATTTTATATATAGGAACCAACAAAAATTAAGAGCTGACAATTATATTCATTTAAGAGATGCTTTGAATCAGGATGCTAATATAAATGCTGCGAATATTGGACAACATGTCATTTTGCCTTCATCTTTCGTCGGTTCTCCGAGATACATGAATGAGAAAACACAAGATGCTATGGCCTATGTTCGCAATTATGGAAGACCAGACTTATTTGTCACATTTACATGCAACCCGGAGTGGGCAGAAATTAAACAGGAACTGTTTCCTAGCCAACATTCTTTCGACCGACATGACATTATTGCTAGGGTCTTTCATTTAAAAATGAAAAAACTGATTAAACTGATAACAAAAGACGAAATTTTTGGAAATGTCAAGTGTCATATGCTCAGTGTTGAGTGGCAAAAGCGCGGATTGCCGCACTGTCATATATTGTTTTGGCTGGAAAGAAAAGTACAACCTGACCAAATTGACCATATTATAGTTGCTGAACTACCCGACAAAGACCAAGATCCGGTATTATTTGACATCGTGACCAAAAATATGATACATGGACCCTGCGAGGAAGGCAATCTAAGATCACAATGTATGAAAAATGGCATATGTTCCAAGAAATATCCGCGGCGTTTTATATCTGAGACCCAGACCGGTGAGGACGGTTATCCTGTTTACCGTCGCCGAGACGTTAATAATGGTGGACAGATCGCAACCTTAAATATTCGGGGAAGAAAGGTTACTGTAGACAATAGATGGGTCGTTCCGTACTCCCCAATATTGTGTCGATATTTTAACGCCCATATTAACGTCGAATATTGTCATTCCGTGCAAGCCATAAAATACATATGTAAATACATAAATAAAGGATCGGATCAAGCTACTTTTAGTGTCCGAAATGCTCATGATGAAGTTGAAAATTATTTGAACGGACGTTACATCAGTACATCGGAAGCGGTATGGAGATTGTTAGAATTTCCCATTCACGACAGATACCCTACCGTTGTACATTTAGCCGTACATTTAGAAAACGGACAAAGGGTATATTTTTCACCGGAAAATGTGCGACAGATAGTTGAAAATCCTCCAAAAACAACTCTCACTGCGTTTTTTGAACTGTGCAATTCTGATGAATTTGCAAAAACATTGCTTTACCACGAAGTTCCCCATTATTATACATGGGCTAATAATACATTTTCACGAAGAAAGCGAGGTCAAGATGTCAACGGGCATCCCGGCATAAAAAAAGATGCTGCTCTAGGAAGAGTATACAGCATTCATCCTTCTCAGTCAGAGTGCTTCTATCTTAGAATATTGCTTCATCACGTACATGGTCCTATCTCTTTTCAACATTTAAAAACCGTAGACGGAATTGTCAGAGAAACATATCAAGCAGCTTGCCGGTACAGAGGCTTATTGGAAAATGATAACCATTGGGAAAACACTTTGAGAGAAGCTTCGATTTCGCAATGTCCGTTAAAGCTAAGGGAGTTGTTTGTAGTAATACTGTTATTCTGTTTTCCGGCTGAACCACTCAAACTGTGGGATAATTTTAAAGACGATCTATGTGAAGATATTAGACACAGAATTCGACAGCATAATCAGGACTTTACTTTACCTTTCAATGATGACATTTACAATGCAGGTTTGGTACAAATAGAAAACAAACTTTTAGAACTGAACGAAAAAAGATTAAGCGATTTTGGTTTACCTTCTCCTACTCGATCATATAATGATGCAGGAGATACAATACTAATACATACGTACGATATTAATGAGCTGTCAGTTTTTGTCAATGAAAATTTACCAAAGTTAGTCGCAGATCAAAAACAAGCTTATGACGCAATAATTGATAGCGTAGAAAATAATAGAGGTAAGCTTTTTTTTTTGGATGCCCCAGGAGGCACTGGGAAAACATTTCTCGCAAATTTAATATTGGCAAAAGTGAGACAATCTAGAAAAATAGCTATAGCAGTCGCTTCATCTGGAATTGCAGCAACTCTACTAAATGATGGGAAAACTGCGCACTCCACTTTTAAACTACCACTAAGTGTATCTTTGGAGCATCAGTCAGTATGTTCTATACGTAAAAATGGGCCACTTGGAAAATTGCTGCAGGATACATCCTTAATTATCTGGGATGAATGTACTATGAGTCATAGAGCTCATATTGAAGCAGTAAACCGAACTTTAAGCGATCTCAGGAATTCAAGTGCCGTCATGGGTGGGGTTACTTTTGTGTTTGCTGGTGATTTTCGGCAAACACTTCCTGTCATTCCGAAAGGAACACGTGCAGATGTTATCAAAGCATGTTTAAAATCATCTCCGTTATGGTGTTCAATGCAAGCACTTAATTTGCGCACTAATATGAGAGTCCATTTAAGTGAAAATACCGATGACGGTTTCCCGCAACAACTGCTCAAACTTGGAGAAGGAAAAATCAATTCTTTAAGCACTAATGATAGTAGCGCTGAAATCGAAGTGGAAAATAAATTAGGTCGCATAGTCCACAGTCTGGAACATTTAATAGATGCTATATACCCTGATATAGAAAATCTTCTACAAAGAGATTATCGTTGGCTTTGTTCAAGAGCAATAGTATCACCTAGAAACGATGCAGTCAATGAAATTAATAATTTAATTTTGCAAAAAGTTCCTGGCCAAATAAAACATTATAAGTCAATTGATACAGTCAGCAATATTGAAGACACTGTACACTACCCACAAGAATTTTTGAATTCCCTAAATCCGTCTGGCCTGCCACAACACGACCTAATGTTAAAGATCGGAATTCCTATCATGCTGTTAAGAAATTTAAGCCCGCCTAACATGTGTAATGGTACAAGATTATTAATAAAATACTTGAGGGATAATTTAATTGTAGCGACAATTCTCACCGGGCCAGCAGCCGGGCAACTAGCTCATATTCCACGTATTCCTATGATACCGACGGACTTACCTATATCTTTTAAACGATTGCAGTTTCCGGTGAAAGTATCATTTGCCCTCACCATAAATAAGTCACAGGGACAAACGTTCTTGCTGGTGGGTATCGACTTGAGAAAGCAGTGCTTTTCTCATGGGCAATTATATGTTGGCTTATCTCGAGTGGGATCTCCCGAAAACCAATATATATTGCTAGCAGAAAACAAAAGAACATTAAATATAGTATACAGAGAAGCCTTGATGTGATGATGTTGGACTTCGCCTTTAACTTTTACATGAATTACTTACTCCTAATTTGTAATAATTAGTTTCCAATATTTTCGAATTATAGCTTTAATTTATGAGACTGCAGTTTAAATTAATTTGTCTACTTTATCTACTGAAAAATAATTTTTTTTTATTTAATAAATAATATCTATTAACTTATTTTTCCAAAACTACTTTTATTTCAGGAAAAGTTTTACGTTTCTTCTAGGGTCATCTAAAAGCATATGACTTTCTCCAGAGGAGCTCATCCTCAAATTAAATATTTAATATAACTAATTTATTCGTTTTTGTTTAATATTTGTATTAGTAAAGTACTCGGGCGAAGCCGGGCGGGTCTACTAGTTTATTATAACTTCATTTCGGCAGTATTAAAAGACAGCCGAAATGTTGTTTAATCAAACTTCCTTCGACAAGCGGCTCTGTGGGATCTTAGAATACAAATCGTTACTAAGGCGAATACTAAGGTAATTTTTTTTAGTAATTACTGATACCCTGCGGTTGATGGTTTGGTGGACAGACAAGGACTTTTCCACGGTCTTCCTAAAAAAAATCAATATGACTTTCGTATTTCTATAATAAAAATAAAAAAAAAAATATTTTTTAAAAATACCCACGTCTTTTATTTTCCTCCTATTTGCAAATATAAGGCTACAAACAAATGGAGAAAAGGGGAGTTCAAAGTAAAAAAAATGATTTTCCAAATATTTTTTTATTGTTTGCAGAATTTAGAAAACAGAATTTTGTAAAAATAATTTTGACCCCAAACCAAGAAAATATCTTTGCTTCAAGTGACTGCTGGATAGACCGCTCAACGAATTCGCTTCCAGCTTTTTATAAATGTTGCTTGTGGTCATTTTAAAATGTAAGCCTTTCTATACAACAGGCCTTTGATATCTCGACGGTTTTAGCATAAACTGTGAGCATATTTTTAATTACATACTCAGCTCAGCTCAGGCAGCTCTAAAGTTGAGGGTGAACCAAGGCCTCCTCTTCAGTTAGCCCACTCCTCAGCCAACTACCGGCAGTTGCTCACTTCAAGTTTGTGAGGTTTTACTCTAACTCTTACACATTCGCAGCCACCTCTAACTATGAGCTGTGTATATGGCTCCCAAAGTTCACCATTAAATTGCCTGCTCTAAGACATGTCAACGGAGGCGGAACTTAATATCTTTGCTTTGAAGCGATCAGGTTTATTATAGTGGCTTTTGAGCATCTACAGTGGCAGGGTTAAGTGGGATTCCAAGGAGGTGCATGGAAATCGATGTATTTTTCATCAGAACTCCCACTCCCCCAGATCTCGCCACTAAAAGTATAAAAATTATTATTCGTCCTATACGCAAAACATTCATATGGAGAAAGGACTTCGGAAAGAAACAATGCCAAATCGGTCTCCTTTTGTTTGCAAAACGAAAACAAAATTTTGGGAATTTTGCCACCCTCCTCTGCTCTAAGTCCTTCGCACTTGTTTATTCAACATTTGTGTTGATAACGTGTCGCTTTGTTGTAAATTTAGCAATTGTCATATCGCAAGAATCGGAGCAACTCCAACCCCCACTTACCCCAAGCGTTTTCCTAACTTGACTTGAGCAAACAAAGCCATTCAACAAAATCCCATTAAGGACTAAAATAAATTCCCCAGGTCTGTATCTCACGAAAGTCCACCTCCACTCAATAACAAGTTTAAGCAGGTCCTTGCCGACTTTGTTTTTCAAACAATTACCGAGCCAGAACAAGCTACCAATGCCAATTAATTTAAAGTGGATAACGATTTGTATGAAATTTCATACCTAATCGAGGTAATCTCTCGTAATTGCCGTTTCGTTTTGCATGCGGCCCCCACAGGACATGGAACTTAAGCACAACCAAGGTGTCCTTTTGTCTGCTGGCCGGCGTACGCGTCAAAACGCCATCCCACTTCGAAATTCAGCACACCGACTGTAGACATTTTGAAAAATGATAGCGCCAATTATGAGAGATTACGAGTACCAATCGCTTTATACCTCGGGTGGATCTGCTTTCACTTTAATTGGCACAACCCACGCTACGACGACGTAGCTTGTTGCATTTCAGTAATTGTGCAAAAACAAAGCACTTCAACGTGTTTATCAACTCGAGGTGAGCGCGTGCAGACTGGGAAACTAATTTGAATTGCTAATCACTCGAGAAGATTTCGTTAATTAGGATTCTTTTCAATGGCTTTGTTTATTTAGGACGAACTACAGTGAAATTTGGGGTAGGTGGAGGTGGGTCAGATACACTCTCTCACTCTTGGAATTATATTGATTTAGAGACTCTTCAAGCTGTTTACCAAAAAAAATTACACACGGCTGTAATCTGTACATCAGCTAGGACTAGGGCTAGGGGGTTTCTTTACCTACCCTCTCCTGGCTATTCCGCCTCAGACTCTAACTCCGTAGCACTTGTGCTCAATTGGAATTGTTAGGTAAGAAATGACTTGAGCTGTTAATGTTTGACAAAAACATATACCTTGACTCTCGTGTGGAAAAGTGAATCTTTATTACAAATTTCGGGGCACTCGCAAAAAATATGATCCCTTCCCGCTGGCAGCATTCTATGAATTTTTTTCTTATATATGAAAGGTCTTTCATTTAGGACTTGATATTTTTTTTAAATAAAATACAAACTGCTTGAGATAGGTATCTCAAAAAAATATATTGGCTCGAAAATAAAAATATTTATGAATGGAATTCGACTTCGTTCATAGGTCCACCACGAGAACGAACGTATGCAGCGGTCGATAGGTCGATACGTTGAACCCAGTTTACGATGACTCGGCCGGACATTTCGACCGATACGGCCGTTTTTTCTCGTTGAATATTGGCTCCGAGGTCCTCTAACGTCGCCTCTTTGTTGGCATAGACAAATGAAGTAATGTAGCCCCATAAAAAGTCTAGAGGCGTTAACTCACTATCTCGGGGGCGCGGCGGTCCATTTCTCGAGATAACAACTTTACCGAACTGAGACTTCAATAACGCGATTGTTGCACCCGCTATGTGGCACCGTCTTCTTGGAACCACATATCACTGATGTCCAATTCATGCCATTGCTCAAAGAAATAACATTCCGATATGTCTCTGGAATGAATACCATTTGCCGTGACGTGACGGTCATTTTCATCGATGAAAAATAACCGGCCCAAGGACACCACCAGCATGAAAATCGCACCAAACTGTGATTTTTTGCGGATCAACTGATGTTTCATGAAGCACATGAGGGTTCTCTGTGACTCTTATTATTAATTGACGGAGCCGTTTAAGCAAATTTTCCCCCTTCATCGCTGAAGATGATTTTGCGGTGAATTTCGGTAGTAGATTTTAATTATCTGTAAACGTTGTTCCTTCTCCGAAGTACAGTTCGCCATGATAAAAATGTTGATTTTACACTGTTCACACTGAAAGTTTGAAGCTGTCAAGTCGCTAATGAAAGACCCTTTACTTTCGGGTGCTTAAAATTACAGTCTTTCCTACATATTTGTTCAAAAGTTTTTTTTCAATGGCTGGCCGGTTTGTTTTTCCTCTCGTCGGCGTCGTCGGTGTTTGACCGGCCAGTCACGGTAAAAATCGAAGTATGCAAAAAAATGGTTTCGAAGTCAGTGACAGCAGCCAGACTGAGAAGTTGAGTTTTGGTGGTAATGGACGCATTCAAGGTATAATCATAGGGCCTTACCAATAAACATTTTTAGTTTCGACTCAAAATTTTGGTAGTTCACAACGCGCCGTACCGTACCAATAATCAATTTAAGTCTCGACTTTAAATTTACCGAAGATCACAACTGCCAAGTTTTTATGGAAACTATGGCCACTGTGAACCACTGTGAATTAATAAGATTTAGGTAAGGTCCAGTGGCTATATTTTCCATACAAATTTCGCAATTGTGAGCGTAATTTGTTATTACCAAGGCGCAGAGTCTTGAAATGTATTTTGGCGTTTGTGAATTTATTTTCATGGGCACGATGTGAATTATTCTTTTGACGTGAATGGAAAAATTGCAAACAGCAAAATTTATTGACGGCAAACTCAATGCACACAAAAACCAATAAAATTCAAAACTAGATCTAGATCTAGGACTAAAACTAAAACTGTTTATAAATAAAATGAATTAAAATTTCCTCCCAGCTAACTTTGGTTGCACTCAGTGATGGTACATAAAAAAAATAAAAATACCTACCACGGGCCCAAAAAATCCCTACCGACGTAAGATTTCCCCTACAAATCTGCTTGCCTACATAATATTTGGCAAAAGTGTTCAAATGGTATATTTATTTTATTTATTTTTATTTTTTAATTAAAAAAGTTCGTTACTTATATAAAATTAGTTTTTTTTTTCATAATATTAATGTTATCTAATATTATGCAAAAAGAATTATTTACAAATAGGAAGGCAAAACAATAAATTAGTAGGCTGTTGATAGAAAGTAATAAATTTTATATATATATTTTCATTAAATTAAATTAGTATGTATATTTAAATAATTCAAATGAGAGTAAATATATAAATAGAAAATATAAGTATTGAAAAAACATATTACATGTAGGAAACATAAGTTCATCAACGAAGTTGCGAATTTTATTTATTGCAAACCAAAATTTGCTCAACATCTAGTTCTAAAGGGATAAAGAAGAGACAAAAGGCGCAAACGAATGCCTGTTGAGAAGGACATTTAAAGAAGAAAAAATTGAATGTGAAAATAGAATTGTGAATTCAGGGTAAGAGGTATGTGGCAAGATCTCAAATCTAATTTCTCTATAGAAATACGAAACCAAATCATACATTTTTTATAAAATATAAAAAAATACCTACGTTGGCTGTAACAACGGTTTTTAATATTTAAAATCTGTCCTTTTTCCCCTACGGAGCAGTTTTTTAGTTGAAAATACCTACATGTAGGGATTTTTCCCTACGTGTACCATCACTGGTTGCACTACAGACCTTGGTGGATCAAGTCCTCAACCAATAAAGCTCAGCCAACTGTCGCCAAAATCCGACTGCAAGTTGGTTGATCACCTTACATTATTATTTAAGCGACTTCAATATGTCATATTTTTTTTAGAAGATCGCTCTCACAAAACTGGGCAACGCAAACGGGATCGAACATTTTTTACTGACAGTTTGATAGTATAACACGCGAGGTGGAGGTACTATCAACGAACTTTCATTATAAAGTGGGCTTGCTTTTGTGTTTTAATATTTTTTTTATATTGAAAAAAAATAATTCAGAGGTGACAATAGAATTTCCGTCATGCCGACGGAAAAAAATTATACGATCAAACTTTGGCCAAATTAGGCGAGCATTAAATTCGAAAAGGCCTTTGGGGAAGTAATCATGTTTTATGGGAGTTAACGTACCGAAATTACATACTAAAAAAAAGCGCTTTGTTCCGAAAGTTGGCTCCTCCTACTGAGCTCTGCTGGCAGCACTGTCTGGTGTCCGCCTGTGTGCGTAGGTTGGGGAACGCAATCGAGATAAAATTATGGGTGGTCACTGAACAGCGAAGAGGTGTGTTTGGTGGGAAAATCTTTATCCAAAAAGTTCAACCTTCAAAGCAAACATGGAGAGCGGGAGGGTTGATTTTTTTTATAAAGAACTAGCTTTGCTCTATAGAATCCATGAAAAAAAGTCCGCATATAAATACTATCGGCTGTCATATATACGGAAGCCAGATGGGAAGATAAAGTTAAAAATCCTCCCAAATGTCTTCCAATCGTGTGAGCTGACAATTAAGTACTGTAGTAGTAGTAGTAGTAGTAGTGTAGGTAGTCAGAAGATTGGAATACCTGTTAATATTGACAGATCTGGCAACCGTCTGATTGCCCTGCTAAAGCAAAGATTCCAAAGATCTTAGCTTCGAATTGAAAAATTAGGTCGACTTTAGTTCTAAGAATTTAAGAATTTTATTTTTCAAATTGAAGACAATATGCGAACGAATTTTTTTGTATTTTGTTTCAAAAAAGATTTTTTTACTGCGTCAAATCGTAAATCGTGTCAAATCGTAAATCGAGCCCAGATGGCGCTCAAGGTACAAGCCATAAATCTTCTTCTACTAATGGTAGGGAAATGTGCTTCACACGAACACCGCATGGGTAAATAAACCCTAAAGAGAAATTGTTTGTCTGCATTAAACAGCGAAACTGGTTTGGTTTTAAAATATGTTCGTTTGAGCTGTTCCTTTGAACCCCGTGTTGTATGACGGCGGTCAACCACTTGACTATGTGGAAAATGGGCGAATGACGAATGCATAGTTACCTAGGTTTCAATGTGTGAATTGTGGGATTCGAAAATTAAAGGGCATCAGTATCGGGTACCTACTCGTGAAATACGATGGGCAAACATCTGTGTGACGTCTCATGACGGAAAAGTGTTAGTACATCTTTGCGCACTCTGTAGGAGAAAGATTGACATGAGTTTGTGTGTTAAAATTCTCTCATAAAATACATATGAAGCAGCAAGCAAAGAATCCCAGATGACAGTAGATAAATCAGAATGAACTGTCAGTTTACTATGTGCAAATGCAAGCGTGCTTAAGTTGCCTGTCGGCAGGGCCGGACCAACCATATGTGCAAGATGTGCAAATGCACAGGGCGCCAAATTCTGGGGGCGCATTGTTAGGAAAGAAAAATTAATTTTATCTTGCTCGAACAAATACTACACTATTTGCATTTTAAACAAAAAGCTTGTTCAAAATTTCTTTGGCTCTGACTAATGGAACTTTTGTTTTGTTTTATTTTTTTTTTATGCTGTGTGCAAATATGAAAAAAGGGCGCTTTCTGTAAATCTTGCACAGGGCGCTAGTTTGGCTGGAGCCGGCACTGCCTGTCGGCCTATTTAATATTCGGTTCATGATCTCAGCAAGGCTTCTTCTCCTTCTTTTTCTTTTTCTTTTTCTTGGGTGGCGCTATGCCGTTGAATGTGCTCTATCAGCGAACAAATTTGGTAAAGAATCTCTCTTGCAAATCTAGCAAGGATAGAGATCTTTATCCGATTTAGGCAGATTCTAAGCTTCAGCGCCGTAGAGGAGCAAGGGGATGATCAAGGCCTTGTATAGTATTATTGAGTTGTAACTTTTAAAGCATTTTCGTAATTTGTCAATCACTCAACAAAGTAAGCAGAAACCAGCTGTCAACTGTCGAACCGGTTGTCACTGGGAAACGTGTTGCCAACTTAAAAGGCGAACCAGTATATAAAAATAAAGAAAATGACAAAATATATTTAGTAGATAGAGTTCTTGACCAATTTGATGTATATATGGTTTATGGAAATGGTTTTCCCGTCGGCTTTTTTGGTCATAGGCGTTTGAATGAAACTATATAAGTTCATTGCTTTTCCCGACGTTTCGGCAGGGATTGCTGCCTTCTTCAGGGTGTCTTTATTAGGAAACATAAATTATTATTAAATACAAAAATGTAGATGACGTGAGACTTACAAAATGAAAAAAATATAATTAAGTTAAACTGCAATGATATGAACTTTAGCACAACTTAGACACAAATATTGGTAAAAGATGACATCAAAAAAAAGAAAGAAAATTAAATGGACACACTTAGAGTGTTACACTTCCATTGAAGTTTAGTCTGGTATTAGGTTTTTTCATCAATTAGAGAGCTATATATAGCAGATATATTTTGGATGTCCTGTTTTCGGTTCATGTTATTCCTGTTGTTCATTATGTGTAGCGTCTCAAGTGTATACCGTTTCGAGGTATGTCTCTCCGTCTGAAGCACAGTTGCGTTGTCAAAGTCTGGGTTATGACTAGCTTGAATGGAATGGTTGGCCAGTGCCGTTTTTCCCCCGTTTTGTGACTTGATGTCCGACCGGTGATTGGTCATTCTTTGGGACAGGAACTGTTTTGTTGTCCCGATATAGCAAAGGTTGCAACTCTCACTTGTGTTACCTTTGCAGTTGATTTTGTACACTACGTCAGTACGTTTATGCTTCTCAGTTGTGGGTTTAAGTTTGGAGAACGAGGATGCCAGTTGGACATCTTTAACCGGATAACCTTTCGATCAATAACTTACGCGCCACTTTCAAGTCACTTGACTAAATTTTAATATTAAGTTATTTCCCATCGGCCGGAGATAATGTCTTGGAACATTGAAAGTATTGTTAAAAAAATTTAATAGTAAAAGTTTAATCAACATTCGTCTCATCAATTGGACACAATAGAAAATCTAGTTTTCACTTAGGGTGACTAGATTGGTCGGGAATAAATGTGCCCTGAACTAGATCGCCGGTCGGCAACGTCACTTTCCCCACATCAGGCACATGTACGAACTGTCAACTTACAAAAAAAAAACTGTTCATATGATCGATCAATAATCAAAATTGACATCACATCAAGTCAGCCAGCTGTTAGACTAACTAAACTTGATTCTTGAACGCACTCCTTGTTTCTGCAGTGGACGTCCATTATAACGAATATCCGATATAGCGCATTTGCGATATGACGAAAGCTTTTCAGATTTACATTACCTAGTATCTCTATTTAACGAATGGTGCCCTCGATTTGCAATCCGATATAACGAACGTAGATATAAATTGGATTAAAAGAAAAAGAGTATTTAAATTTAAAACATTTTTTAATGAATTATTTAAAATAAATATATATTATACATAAAAATCTGATCGATATAGTGAATGACATCAAACATTATATCATTCGTTATACTGGATGTCCACTGTATTTGTTTAGGACAAAACATTTGCTAAAGTGATTGAAATAAATTTTTGACCAACTTTTTTTTTATAATATTTTTAGTTTGTTTATTTTTCACTAATTTATTTTTTATACCATCATGCAGTCGGTTAACATTGATCCCGCAATAATCGAGCTTGACGTCGAAATCTCCATGTACATTGTGGAACAAATAGTTGGCGCAACAGGTTCGTAGGGACCCTAGGCCTAGCTTCTCTGTTCTCATAACCATTCGCCTTGTGAGTTTTTCACTTTGGGACGATTGGAAGGGATCTACAATTTTATGCAAGGTCCAAACGGCCAAATGAGAAGCTCTTTAATGACAGTTATACTGTCGGATGTTTGTCAGACTTAGTTAGAATTTGGGTCTTTTCGGAATTCGAACCTGGGACCCCTCGCTACACACTAACCACTAAGCCACTGCGCCGAACTTCCGAAAGGTACCTACTTCAAAATTTCTGTCTCTTTACGCTTATTACTGATACCGATGTAATTTGTCCCGTACATATTTCTATTTCTGCTTCTTGCGTGAGAGCGACAGTTTCTTTAAGCATCATCTCACTTAGCTGCCTTCGTCTCTTTTCTGAAGTATTTGGTGAGCGCCCATGTCTTTCCTTAGTCATACCAACACTGAAATTTGTATTTTTTTAGAATTTAAGTTGTAAGGCTGACCCCACAACTATGGCGATAATTGCGTCTGAAAATAACTTTCCATATGACAATCATCGTTACAATTATCCAACTACTTTCTCTACATACACACACCTCATCTCATCACCAGGTAATCCGTCCTTTCTGTAGTCTACCCGAAACATAAAAGGGTTTCCTAACTCTTTCCTGTTATATTAAAACACTTTCCCGTGCTCTTAAGCAACAAGTATATTCTCTACCAGCTACAAAATGAAAAGTTTTTAATTGAAGGTTACGAAAGATCAACGAATTTCTCGTAAGCATAATTAAGGAGCTATTATGGGTTCCAGCCACAAAAAAGTGAAAGGTCCTCTAAAAAATTCAAATTAAAATATTCCAAGGTAATTGAGAATGACATTGTCCGTCGGATGATAATAAATTGAAATACCAACTGTGCGGTATGACAGGATAGGACAGGACACCCCAGGACGATTTTATATTGTTCGCCTAATAGAAAGGAAGTCCATAAATAAACCTGAAGGGAAACACATTACATGATGTAATTCAGGATTCATAATGCCCACAGGACACGTCGCAATCTGAGTGCCGAGCAGATTTGACTTTCGTTTCTTGGTAATGAAACTCACCCATCGGGTGTTCATCTCTCTTCAGAGTACCGTGGACGGGAAAAATTTCAGACAAACAAAAAGACAAAATAAAAAATAAAAGACCCTTCTCCCACATAAATCTACCAACTTGGTGTTCTCCTACATCAAGCGCACCTCGTTGCAGTTCGCACTTGTAGTTTCATTTTCGTTCATCATTTCACACTGGCAAACATAGAGTTGGTGCGCTTTTGTGCCTACTGTTTGCAGGAATAAAAACAAGCACAACACAAGATCATACAAGATACAACATTAAACAGCGAACAGCCACAACCATCGTCCCATTTCCACTCTAGTGCTTCGTTCTCTGAGGTGTGCTATTCTTTGCAGAACCTTAAGGCTGGAATTTTATATTCTTGTCCTCAAGTGTATAAATATGGAATAGACTATTGAGGTCGGTTGCACAGAGACAACAGGTATATTCCTTTACTTTTGTAGTAAGAATGAAAAGGACTGTCAAAATGGCAGTGGTGGTGATAAATTCTCTCGCAGAGAGAGACACTGGGCACATTCAATAATCTAGTTGTCTTAAATCGACTAGATTGGTCTGGATTAAATGTAACCTGAACTAGATGGGAACGTCACTTTTTCTACATCAGACACATGAGCGAACTGTCAACTGTGGCACTGGGTGAGACCCAGGTGGGTGGAAAGTCTGACTCATCAGAATTTGATCTACCTGGATATCGCTTAGTGCCATTATTCTTCTTACATCGAGGTCTCGCCATTTATGTGCGTAATGATGTAGCCTACCAAGTTCCTCAAGATTATGGCCAGTGTTCCAACCCGGAATTTAATTTCAAATGGCTCAAATTCCATGTCCGTAGGCAAGTAATTCAACTGTTTTCTTTATAGAAGCCCTAATTTTGACAGCAACTCGACTTTTAACGAGTTCGATGTGTTGTCTGATTCCATAACTAGAATTGTTTCCTTGTACCCTCATACTGAAATCGTCATTGCGGGCGATTTCAATATTCACAATTCTGACTGGCTTCGACATTCTGGACAGTCAACACCCGAAGGAATTTATGTTCAGATCTTTGCTGAGGTAAACCAATTAACCCAGCTTGTAAATGCGCCAACACGTGTACCAGACATTGACGGTCAAAATGCCAACACACTGGACTTGTTTCTCACCTCCCACCCTAATAAATACTCCATTGAAGTATTATCGCCTCTAGGCTCGTCAGACCACTGTACCATATCAGCTAATTTCTCGTACTCTGACCACAAAGTTAAAGAAAAAACTCCGAAAAGAACCGTATGGCAATACGAGAAAGCCAACTGGAGCGGACTTAACAGCTTCTTTAGGAGTTTTAACTGGTCGTTATGCTTCCTCGATAACGACGTGGATGCCGCCGCTGATATGGTAACAAATATAATCACCTTAGGTATGAAATCCTTTATCCCTCACAGGATAAAGAGTATCAAACCAAAAGAAAACGCGTGGTACGACTCGAGCTGTAAAGAGGCTATTAGACTAAGGGAGTTGAGTTTTCGGTCATACAAGGCCAACCCATCTGAGGAAAACCGAAAAAAGTTCAAACGAGCCAGGAATGACTGCAATGCCCTCATAAAGCGTGTCAAATTCTCCTACGACCAAAAGCTGAGGCAAAAAATACTACAATGTCCCAAGGGTAGTAAAAACTTTTGGTCATTTGTAAAAAATGTTAAGAATTCGGCCTCTCCATCGATCCCCACTCTCATTTACAATGACACTCCAGCTGTCAGCTCTTTAGACAAAGCTAATCTGTTTGCTGCACATTTTGCAGCCAGCTCGGTGCTCCCAGATTGCGCTTTGCCTCCACCTGTGCTCGAGAGCGTCGAATTTACCATGGGACAAATCCATTTTCGCACTCGCACAGTTGCAAGGGTACTATATGATCTCAACATAAATAAATCCGCTGGTCCAGACTGTATCTCCCCCATCGTTCTGAAGAGGTGTTCTTCCACACTGGCAAAACCACTGCGTAAGCTTTTTCATCTCTCCTATTCTTCTGGACTCTTCCCGATAAGGTGGAAAACAGCATTTGTCCAGCCCGTCCCTAAAAAAGGCGAATCTTCTTCTCCCACCAATTACCGACCCATAGCTCTTACGTCCATTCTTTCTAAGGTCATGGAAACGCTGATAAATCGTCATCTTATGAAATATCTTGAATCTCGGAAACTCCTCAATGACCGGCAATACGGTTTTCGTGGCAACAGGTCCACTGGTGATTTGATGACTTATCTCACCTAGAAGTGGAACCAATCTCTCCATCACTTCGGTGAATCGAAAATGCGTGCTTATGGGATCGATGCGTCTCTTGTTCAATGGATTAGAAACTACCTTTCTGGCCGTTCAATTCAAGTTGTTTTGGATGGTTTCAAGTCTGATACTCACCATATAAATGCTGGTGTCCCCCAAGGCTCCGTTTTGTCTCCGACTCTCTTTCTCATTTTTATAAATGATCTCTTGTCTGCAACTTCGAATCCAATCTATTTCTTCGCTGATGACAGCACTCTTAGCTTCTCATATTCTTTCCAGGACTCACGTCCCTGCTCTTCGGCCGTAGAACTGGAACGGCAACGTATGTTAAGCTCATTAAATTCCGACCTTGACAGCATTTTAAAATGGGGTTCAGCCAATAGAGTAGAATTTAATGCTTCAAAAACACAATGCTGTCTGCTGTCTCTAAAGCGAAACCAGATCCTACAGCCATTATCCATGAATGGCACTTGCATCACCGAAACCGAAAGACTTTCC
Source organism: Cheilosia impressa (assembly GCA_948293265.1). NCBI lineage: Eukaryota > Metazoa > Arthropoda > Insecta > Diptera > Syrphidae > Cheilosia > Cheilosia impressa. Next base: position 4,579,102 of record OX411885.1, on the reverse strand, counting down.
ATTCTCGGTATGTGCGTTCATGACAACCTTCGTTGGAATGACCACATACACGAAGTCGCTAAGAATGCTGCGAAATGTCTAGGTTTTCTCAAACGGTGCAAGAAATATTTTACCCCTTCTGATCTGGCTACAATTTATAAGGCGTTCATTCGCCCCAAATTAGAGTACAATTCCCATATCTGGTCTGGTGCGCCGAAAACCGTATTGCACCTACTGGATAGGATCCAAAACCGTGCGTTGAAACTAATCGGAGATACGAATATCGCGAATTCTATTCATTCGCTTGAACATCGAAGAAACGTTACGTGTCTCACACTGTTTTATCGCTTTTTTAACAAACAGTGCTCAAATGAAATTGCCAGCTGCATTCCGCCCCTTCAGCAATTCAACCGCAATACTCGCCTTGCTAGGAATGCCCCTCAGTTTACCATTCAGCCTATCTTCGAACGTACCATGAAATATAGAGACTCGTTCATAAGCCGTACAACACGAATGTGGAATGCCTTGCCCGGCTCTGTCTTTCCTCCTCAGTACAGTTTGCAGACATTTAAAACCAATGTGCATCGGTATCTCCTATCTTCTCTATCCCAATTTCCTTAATGCCCGCGCTGTGTAAATCACATTGCACTATAAGAGTAGTCATAACCTCTTTAGCGCGTGTCAATTATAAAAAAAAAAAAAAAAAAAACTTAGTACTCAGACAGCTGTCAGACTTACTAAACTAGATACTTGAATATCCACACTTCCGAAAAAGTTAGGGAACGCTTTTGAAGTATAAAATCTATGAAAATGACAGATATATAATTGAAAAGGGGGAAACGAAAAGTCGTTAAAATATCGTTAAACTCGAAGAATTTGCTTATTTACGAACAAAATTATTTGATTCATCTAGTAATGAAAGTGATTCGGAATTAATTGAACTTCTTCTTCATGAATCCGAGTATAAGTTAATGCTCATTATCATCAACATATTATACAACTACGTACATAATACCGCACATTAATTCCAACGCTTTTTCTTGCTCGTCAGCACATCCGTTCAAACTGCAACAACCGGCCATAGCACCGAACATTCACCCCAACGCTTGAAATCGCTCGTCAGCACATTCGTCCCAGCAACAACTACTACTGACCTAGCTTAAGTTTATTCTTTTGAAATGTTAGGCAGACTTAAGTAAAGAAAAATACAGCGAACTTAAAGGTTCTTTTATTTATATGGAAGAGTTTGTATTTACTTATTGAAACACAAGCATTCGAAGCGACACGGCATACGGCATTAAAAATTACGTGGATGGGATTGTCCTTTCTTACTCCTTACAGCGAGGAAGAATTTCGTCGCCACTTTCGAAAAGAATATAAGAGAACATTCCGTTTTACTTTCCCGCCTTTTGATATCATTTTAATATGCAACAAATTAAAACAAATGCACTCATATGTCACATAGGACATCAAATTTCAAATCAGCTGTTAAATGTAAGGTGACCAACAGCTTTTGAAATTTTTGCACCAAGATAATTGTTGAGCCAAAATTCGTAAGGTTCTCAGTGGAGGGGTAATATCTTGCTCTCTTTTACGATTTTTTCGAGTTCAGTAAGAATTCGTTAAAATTCTTAAGTTTTAAAAGTGTAGATCAAAACAGAAAAATGTAAATTCGAAAATTTCAACGAAAGTTGCAACTGCTTTAATTGAAAAGCTACTTGCGAAGTCATTTCGCAGCTGTTTTCGCTGATAAATTAGAAATAATTTTTTATGGCAGGCGAACCAAAATTCAATTTTAAATTTAAATTAATCTTCTATTTGGCAATTTCATGAAAAAAATTATGAATCCAAGCCTTAGCTGTGTAGTTGCCCTTCATAAGCAAAGTCTTCTGTTGGTCCTACTCTCTATTTCGTCCCATTTTAAATAGCTTTCCGCTTTTAAGCAGGTGCTCTGTAATAACTTCGGAATTCTAAATGCGACATAAGTACATTTCATTCCACTTTCGAAATACAGAGTAGAAAAGGTTCGTTTTCGGAAAATTTTACTTTCGGAACGAGATACGAAGTAGGGCCCCAGCTCCTTTCAAAATTATCTGATGCCAATAAAGTAAGAAACAAAAAATTAATATACCTATGAGAAAACTAGGTAATGGGATCGTTGTCGATGACGTCGTGGTAGTGTTCTGGTAAAAAATATAGTGAACACCCTACTAAAAGCACCACTGTAAGTCGCTGGTTCGTACAAATGCAACAAAAATGCTGGGGTTCAACCACCGCTTCCGTGATCGAGTCCTACGTTACTAATCTTGTTATACTTTTGGATGGTAAATAGACAAAATTGATTTGTGGACGAATTCAACTCGCACGTGGGGCGATTGTTGTCTGTCTTTCTAGATTTCTCCTATTCAGCCTGAAGCATCCCAACTGCACCTGCAGTCTTTTTTCATACACATGATTGGCTCCAGAAAAACAAACTTATATTACAATTTAATTCTCGACTCTCAATATAATTTAATTCTCGTTCGAACCGGCTTTACACTGGGGCTGGCAGATGAGACGCACGCACGTATAATGTCATTGGAGGCAGGTGCATTTTTTGTCTGCACTAAGAACCGGTATTTATGAAAACTCTTGCAGGATTTGATCGTGTTGCAAAATGCAGTTAATGTCATGCTACTTGGGTATTTGTTGGTAACTGCTTGTGAATTGCGTGAGTGTATCATAAAATCAGTTTTCTCGAAAATTGGTTGCTTTCCAATCAAAACTAATTTATTCAAAGTGCATATCCATCCAAGCTATGAATGTAAACAATTTTGTATTTTATCATCACACAAGTATCGAATGCAGATCCATGTCATTTCGTAAACAACCAAGTGGTGCGTAGTCAAAAAAATAATAATGGACCTTATTGGATTAGCTCCGGCTTAGCCTCAAAAGAATGAGTGCGTCAAAGTTTATATGATTTCTCGAGATCGGTTCCATTTCCTTTGAAATGCTTTGTGCCCACATCTCGTAAAAAACACATAAAACACTTCGATTTTGTCATGAACCATAGTCTAGAACCGCGCCACAAAAGTGTTTTTCACGATATCTAAACAACCGCTTTTGTAAACAAACAATTGTCCGAAATCGATAACCCCCAAAGTCGAATGTTTACTGATGCTTGTGGGGCATGAGTCGCAGCAGCATGAGTCATAAGTAAAGTAGTTTAAAGTCTGTCGAATATGTGCTTGAACTACAAATTGTCAAATTACACATATATAGTAAATCGGGACGTCAACTAATCTTCCTCCGTACCTATCGAATGGACAGCAAAGACTGTGCGGCTTGACGCCACTGGAGTAGTTCTGTGCGAATTTGTTAGCTTAGCGAATTATTTCAGATGTATCAAGATTGTCTTTAAATATTTACAATAGGTCTGTGAGCCTTATTTAAGAAAAAAAAATCGTTATGCAGCTCATAATAAGACCCTTTCTTCGATTTCAATAAACATCTGTCAGACATCTTCTTGCGACAATGCACCTAACTTCTCCAGCCATAGCGCCTGAGAAGTACATACAACTAATTGGACAGTCTCTTCGCATAGCAAAACTCCTTCCCATCTGTGCGAAATAGATGATCTCATAAATTTTGCTTTTGCGTATTTAACAAACATCTGGACACAAAAAATGTCACATGGAATTTTGACTCTGTCCTTGATGGCGATCCCAAAAGATGATAATTTAGAAAGGTCGTTTTACTACCGTTTCGGATCGACCGACGCATTGTAGTCAAAAATGTCTTTTAACTCGGTCCTTCTTCTCAAAAGTGCATTCAAGAAAACCTATCGTCGAAGTCGATTTCTCTTTTTATAACTGATTGTGCAGTCAAAGATGCATTAAGCTACTGAATATGTTCAAAATGTTACGCTTAACAATCAAACAAAAATGCGTCATTTAAAAATTATCCTTTTTTGTGCATTTATAATACTTCTTTGCAAAATTCTGTCTTCCTAGTTCCCACACAAAAATGCTACATTGAAAACTTATCCTTTTTTGTGCATTTCAAATGCTTCTTAGCAAAATTCTGTCTTCCTGCTTCCCACAGAAAAATGCTACATTTGTAAATTATCCTTTTTTGTGCATTTAAAATGATTCATTGCAAAATTCTGTCTTCCTACTTCCCACAGAAAAATGCTACATTTGTAAATTATCCTTTTTTGTGCATTTAAAATGATTCATTGCAAAATTCTGTCTTCCTACTTCCCACCGAAAAATGCTACATTTGTAAATTATCCTTTTTTTGTGCATTTAAAATGCTTCTTTGCAAAATTCTGTCTTCCAAGTTCCCACACAAAAATGCTACATTTGAAAATTATCCTTTTTTTGTGCATTTAAAATGCCGGGTTTCTCTGCTACCTTTCAAAATTGTGCTATGTTCTTAATTTGCAGAATCTTGAGAAGCAGAATTGAGAGGGGCAGAATTCTGAAAAGCAGAATTTTAAGGGCAGAACTCTTAAAGTAAGAATACAAAATCCTGAATCCTACAGCTTCGAAATTTTTTTTTCATGTATATTTTTTAGTTTTAAAGGTGTACGGAGAGTTTTCTTACCTGAAAAGTCATAAAAAGTAAGGAAAACATTATTACTATTTTTAGTGTAGTCATTTTTATTCAAGCCACAAACAAATAAGAAAAATTTATTTCTTTGGAAAAAATGGTTAAAAAATATTGTTATTATTTTTATTATTATTAAATCTTATATTATTAATTAATTAATTATAATTTAACAATAAATGAATATAGCACTAGCTACCAGGGCTATCGGATAGATGCTTAAAAATATTTAATTTTGAGTTCTAATATACCTACAATGCTATTGATTTGTTTTGTAAATAAAAAAAACGATCAAAAATATTCTTCAATCTCACTTTCAGTTTGTGTTACAATATACGTGTTTTTTTATTTTTACCCACCTGATCTATATACATCATTGATTTCAACTTCTTACAAAAATAGTACTAGATCCAACTGGAAATACACAATCTCTATAATAGATCATGGTGGGCATAATAAAAATCATTTAGCAGAACCAATCAAAAAAAAGTATTTATTAAATCCTTACAAGTAGTATTGACAATATTTTCATACACTTATCGCTATAAATTTTTAGATTCGCATTTAAATTAACAATATCTAAGTTTATCTGAAACAAAACTGTTTTTATGGTTATTTTTCTCTGATAGGTTTGTCTTCAAATGGCAACACTTTAGAGGCCGACAAACATTTTGACAGCTCCTTTAGGTTTGCAAGTTTAGACTTCGACTATAGGCTTACGACTTACGAACAACTTCAGCTTAAAATAGTTAGATTTAGAATTTTGTATGCTTCAAATTGAACAGAATATATTGAGGTTATGTTAAAATAAAAGCTGTTAAATTATTTTCTCAACAAATAGTTAAAAGGACTTTTATTTTTATTATTAAATACAGATCTTAGTAATATATTTCTTAAATAATTTTATTACTTAATTTAACTGAAGTAAATGTTTTATCTGTCATTTGTTTCCGCACATTCAGAAACAATTTTTTTAGTACAATTTTTGGTGAATTTTTGTGTAGGTAAATAATTTCTGTGTCTGATTTAACTTTAGTTCCTACGAATTTATTGACTTTTAAAAATGTATAACAACAAATGCGATCCAAATAAATAGTTTATTTAATTGTGTTGTGTTTCAGTTTGAAATTTGGAGACCACTCTAAGACTGCCCTAATATTTCATTTAAGCGAAACAAATATAACAAAAGTCAACTAGTCTTATACATGATTCAAAATATGGAAGAAACCCTGATAAAATATTGTAAATCGTGCGACATTTTCACTCGATTTTTGACACCAACGCCCTACTCTGGATGTTTGACAGAAGTTCGTCGGATGCAGTATGTTTTGCTGAGCACAAAACCCCGCCCAACGTACAGCATAAAAAAAAACCTTAAAATCGAGATTACATAAGTTTGTTAACCTTATACTTCAAACCATCACTTCAGTGAAGTACATTGTACAATAATAGTAACAATAGAAATCCCAGTAACTAACAGTACAATCGCTGCTGCAAAGTATGTTTACTACTTCTAACTAAGCAAATGTCAGTGATAGGGATTGGTATAGATAAGTGTTTGGAAAGCAATATATACACAAAATGAAAGGGCTTTTAAAACGAGTGCATATAACAAGAATACACTCATAAATGTCTTGGACAATTGAATTAGACATAAAAGACGAATCTTCAGTTTTAAGTGCTCCTTTCGGTTGACATAATCCTTCCAGTCAAGGAATTAACAGAATTGTAGACAAACCGTGCTGTCTATAACACGATTGGATCAAGTTCGACATCTCTTCTCAATCCATGAAAGTTTCAATTTGAACTTCAGACGGAAAGATACAATTGAAGAGGAAACATAGAAAGAGGTTGAAAAAATGGCACGTATACGCCAGAGTCCATGCAAACTCATTGGCATTGAAAGACGAAAATTTAGTATACCTAAGCCACAACAAGCCGGATGTATAATTACTCTGAGATCTAGGCAACAGAGACCTAGACTCTCAGACTCTAAGACACAACCAACCAGAGATGCGAAATGAGAAGGTAGTGGTTCAAACGAATCCAAAAACGGCCCATATGAATCGGGAAGCATAAAGCGCTTTAAATTGATTTCAATCAGTAAACGTTTAGGTGACGGTTTAAGTTTAATGCGAGTTCCCTTAGTGCCACAACGAGGTTTTAGACGGCAAAAAGTGATTTTTAAGAACTTTTCAAACTTCTTTGTAACCTTGAAATGTATTTGAAAATTAAAGAAAGATTCTCAACTGAGCACTACGTTAATTTAGATAATCAGATTATACATAAAGAGGGGAAGAGGGTATTGATGCTCCTAATGTAATTATAATAAAGGCTTGAGGAGTATTTGACCACGAACGTGGTTGACACTCTTTTCCATCCGTCAACAGAATGTAAATCTGTCCACGTTTGGAGATCACGAAATCCTTCTTTATGACATTTATAATATCACAGAGTCCCCAACCAACACGGTGATGACATTTCGAGCATACTCCTCGAGTCATCGACTGCCCGGATAACAAATCCTCGGACCTAGATGAAGTGATAAACAAAGCTTACCCCAGCGAGAAGAAAATAATAGGCCTTAACGAGATACGAGCTACATTTTATTAATTAAAAATTTATTTAAGTGACGTTAATATCACCTCATGAACAATGAAATTTTATTAAGTGTTCAGTGTCCAAAGAAGACCAAAAACGACATTGTCTTCAAGTGTTCTATACGCAAGGGATCTGCCATTGCACGTCAACTCGATTGACGTGACTAACTACCCTCTGTCGTCGTCATTCAACGCCTTGAAAAATGCATCACAATTGGGTGGCTCGACTCAGGCACACCCAGAATGTGGAGTCAGGAACATTTTTGGATAAAGGTTTTTTTTTAAATAAAGGTCTTTTTAACTAAATAAAGCCAAGTATACAAAACAGTTCCAATCACATATGTGATTCAATGGTATCAATTTTAGTTTGTTTAAAAGTTCTCCTAGTTTCACCTGGCTAAAGGTGAAAGCAATTTACTAACAATTTCTAAACACATCTCCAGGCTGGTAAGCTTAGATGTCATTGTCACCCACGATAACACAATCGACACATCTACAGATGTGCACATTTGCGTTTTAAATTTACACAGTTACTTAAACAATTTATTGCAAAATCCGAAACCAATAATTATAAAACCAAAAGTCCAAAATTGTAAATGCCAACAAGCTCACTTGTCACAAAACGAATAATTCATCCTGTAATCCAAGCAACATTACAATCAAGGGAATGGCCTTAATTCATATCAAAGACTGCAGCCACCAGTCATAGAAAACCCAGAAGATGTCCGATTCCAAATCTGGATTTCGATGGAGATTACAAGTAGAGAAAAGAAAGCTGCAGCTAAAACGGGCGAGATTGGGAGCAGGGAGCGTTCCCCAAACTACAGACCCACTACAGCAGTCAAAGTACGCTAAGCTAAAGAAACAGTAAGTAAAAACGGCTCATCTCAAGTCAAGGAAAATTCAAAATAAAAATAGTGCTGAAAAAACGCCACCTACCCTTAAATTGAAATTAAAATTGGAGACTCATAGCTGCATCGAAAAAAAAGTATAAACAACCCGTTCAGCTGGGCTTGGGCACAAATCCTCATTCTTAGTCCTTCCCGTGGGCGCCCGCCTGAAATGGCTAACCGGTCAAATGGTTAGTGTCAGCCAAGGATTTACGCTAACGTCTCAATCGTTTGTCGTGATCCATTAGTTTGAGGTAGGAGTAAACCTTTAAATCCAACCTAATTCCAGTGGTGGTGTGAGCAGATAGCAAACCGTACCCAAGGATGAAAGGCTGGGGGTAAAACCAGTCGCGTACGAGCTCCCTCCGACGCTCAGGCAAGGTCGGTTGTAATAAGTGCCTTATCTCGGTAAGTCGGCTCTGCTGGGACGGACTTTCCTTTCCGGACCTACTCGTGGGACCTATATTTAAAAAAAAAATATGAACAAAAATCAAAACAAAACAGAACAAAAAAAAAACCAAAACAACAAAAGAAGAGTCCGTTTTAGGGACCTCTTCCGAGGACGATCTACTAGCCTCCAGCCAGGAGACAGTAGTTGACCCCTCAAGCCTAAGGAGCACCAGCCATAGTACTCCTTCAGGCAGTCAACCTATACATCTATCCAAAGGGGCCGAGGATACCAGCCATAGTATCCAAATGCCACAATATAAAACTGTCCAAACTACAAGTGGGAGCACCAGCCACAGTGCTCCTAAATCAAAAAAGCGGGAAAAGAAACAGGTCCCAGGATGAGACCTCTCACGCCTCTAAAAAATCTAAGCTGGCCCCGAGACTAGCGAACTCACAGGGCCCTTCCACTTCCCGTGCGGTCAGAACCTTCACCGAGGTGGTGAGGGACCATCTCCAGGTTGCCATTATAGACGAGAAGTCTAAGAATGGTAAAACGGTGATGGAACGTTGGTGTAGCATCGAATCCAAACTATCCGAGATGGTTGTGGAACACGTGCTATCCGGAGCTGACAGCCGTCTTCCCATTTTCGACTGTGCGGATATTGTGCGAGGTTATCGGGTAGTCAAATGCGTGGACCAGTACTCTAAGGATTTTCTTGGCACATGCATCGATAAGATCGCCGAAGCTTGGGATGGCTTAAAGCTTAAGCTGAAGAGCCCCAGAAAAACAGCCTGTCATATCTGCTGTTAATAAACGAGGAGTGCCTAGGGGCACTGGAAGCAGCAGATTTTAAGTTACGGTTTGGCATCAAACTGAAGATCTTCCGATCGACTGTTCCTGAAGACGACACGGACGATGTCCAACCAAAATACCAACCTTCTCACTTCCCCGCTTGAATAACCAATATCTTACCTTATCCACCAGTGCCAAATACCTAGGAGTCATCCTCGACCCTAAACTCAACTGGAAGTCAAATATCGAACACCGAGTGAAGAAGGCTAGTATTGCCTTCTACACCTGTAGTAAAACTTTCGGCAAGAAGTGGGGTCTTCAACCAAAGATGGTTCGTTGGATGTACACAGCAGTAGTACGTCCCATCCTTACTTACGGGTCACTGGTATGGTGGCCCGCGTTAAGCAAAGCTTATATCACCACTAAATTAAGTAGAGTCCAAAGAACAGCTGGAATTGGAATCACAGGAGCCCTACGATCAAGTCCGACGGAGGCGCTCAATGTCATTCTCAATTTTCTGCCAGTGGATCTGCATATAAAATACATTACAGCGTGTAGTGCAGTTAGATTGAAGGAATCTAAATGTTGGTCCGAACGGCCTTACGGCCACTCCAGCATCCTACTTTCCCTTCCCGACGGCATAGGTCGTCTATCTACGGACTACATTGTACCCAAACTCGACTTCCATAAAAACTTCTCTGTTAGATTCCCCTCTAGATCAGAATGGGAGGAAAATGCTGTCGTAAACGAATTCGACATACGTGTAGGCTGATCCTTAATATTACTACAACCAGAAAAAAAATAGGCATCTTCGTAGACAGTCAGGCCGCGATTAAGGCTGTCGGTTCTACTAAATCAACGTCAAAGCTTGTTGTGGATTGTAGGGAGATATTGACCAGGGCTTGCCATCGGTTTGAAATCACTCTCGTCTGGGTTCCCGGCCATAGGAACATAGGAGGGAATGAAAAAGCCGATGAACTTGCCAGACGTGGCTCTGCTCTATGCGTATCTCAGGCGGAGGAAGTATTCCCTCCGCTGGGTTACGTTAAGAGAGAAATCCTCCTATACTGCACCTCAAGAGCGAAGACCAGATGGTTGAACCTGACGAGCTGTGTCATTTCGAAAAAGATCTGGCCAACCTACGATGATGCCAGAACAAACAACCTCTTAGCGTATAGATGTCGCCAGACTAACGGCAATTAGTACGGGTCATTGGCCTCTAGGAACCCACGCAGCCAAGCTTGGCATCCCCCATAACACCCACTGCCGTAGTTGCGCTGACACAAACAAGAGTGAAACCGTGTTTCATCTTCTTTGTGAGTGTCCGGCCCTAGCCAAAACCAGACGCAGTGCTCTAGGTCATCCCTTTTTTGATGACCTTTCGGCCATCCATAGTATCAATTTCAATAGGATAATCAAATTTCTTAACTCCTCAGGCTGGTTGTAAGTTTTCCTATCGTCCGTCTCCTCCTTTATTTTTCAGGTTTTACGTGAGTTGTGGTCTCAAAACGGCGCTCTATGCGTTATTTGTGTTTTTCCCTCGTTCGGGAAATACAGCCACTTAAACCAACTAACCAACCAACCCGTTCAGCTTTGGCATCGCTCCCATTCAATCGAAGGCTGGGTTTAGCAATAAATAAGGCCAAAACCAAGTCAACAAAAGGGATTGACAACACAGACGCTTAGTGACTACGAGGTAAGCGATTCGGTAGCATGGAAATATTCCTCTATAGATGATTATGACGAATGTGACTTCAGTAAAAATTTCATCAGCTTTCCATCATAGCAAGCCGATATTAACTTTAAAATGTATTTCAAAATGAAGGGTTCCATTGGTGAAGATTTTTGGTAGTGACCATTAAGTCATATTACACATAAAGAGAGAGTCCGCAGATGCTCTGAAACAGTAGTCGTCGGACATACTTAATGTGTTTATCAACAACTTGACAAGGATAAGTCCAAATCAAAAGTGAATGCGGTTTATGATTAAAATAGTTCATTTCGATGGTTGTAATTACATCTAGCGATCCTGAAAGTATTTATCAACTCCGTAAGCTAACTGGAGGTGATATCGATGCGGAAGGAGAGTTTGTTTTAGAAGATAGTAAATAATGTAGGAGCAACTAAAATTACTTACCAGCTTTTAAAAATATACAAACGAAAATTACACTCCCACTGAGGATAGAGAAGAGAAACGTGAACGATTTTTGAGCGTCCAAAAGCAAAATTAAAAAAAAGACCATTGGACTTTGTGACAAAAACAAAACCTCGACCAACGAAGGGTCGCAGTTTCGGAAGGCACCACAAATCTAATGACACGTGCTGATCAGAACGGGGAAAGAATATCCCAAAGGAAGGAAAAGGAAGCCTTAGACGACCCTGGACAGTACCAATAAGATTTGAATCGTACTACCACGACTCTGTAACTATCGTAAATGAAAATGCAATAGCACATAAAAATAAATTATGATGTGGAGGCCCACTAATTGGTGAAATGGCAGACTTCTCGGCTAAATATCTGACAAAACAAATAAAAAAAAACTTTTCGCCCAACCGAAACCACAATAACTGATACCCAAAAATCAAAGAGTTTTCAAATATGTAAACAAAAGTAAAGCGTTCTTTTTGCTAAAACATCCTTAGCTGGTAATAGCAACGAAACGGTTTTAGATTAAACAAGCGCCGCACGCATCTCGCCAAATATCAAGCGTTCCAAAAAAACAGAGAGAAGTTTGCTCGAGGCCCTTAATTAGTATTTTTCTCTTCTCTGCTTCTTATTTTTCTATTCTTTACATTTCGACTTATACGAAATGACAACGACAACAGATAATGTGTGAAAGAATCAAATACTTTTAGACTGTAAGAAATAAATCAGTCAAATTGTTAAAATAAGTAGGCCCTGGACATCGAAAAAGTCCATGGTAGGGTGTTCCAGCGAAAAGATCTAAATGCGGCATCAACCCTTGACGGAGATTTTGCGAGCCAGAAAATTTAAAAACAAGACAACTCTTGCTCTCCGCAAAATAATCTAAAACTTGAATAGTGAACGCAACCCGATCCGAGAACTAACTTCCCTTGCATCAGAGATCACAACTGCAGCGTATTTTCCCCCGAAAATAGAATATGTGAATATGGGAGTTATCGATAAGGTAGTGAATCTGCATCGAACAAATTTGCAAAAAAAAAAGTAAGCCCATAGTGGTGCATATTGAAAAGTGTCTTGCAGAAACCACCCCGCAAAAAGAAAACAAAACGATACACTTGATGTTTGTAAGAACTTGTGCGAAAACAGAATCAAAAGGAATTTTCGCAAAATGTCTTTAACAGCTTTAAATGTCTGGATAACCATAAAAGTTCAACAATTTGTGGGAAACTAAGACGTATTAGCTATACGTCTTAGTTTCCCACAAATTGTTGAAAAAAATTAAAGAACGTTTGACAAACTTATTGAAAGCAAACAACTCATAACTAAAAAAGAATCGTATAAAGCAAAATTCGATTGACATGACTGGATCAAGTCCGACATCTCTTCTCAAGCCATGAAAGTTTCAGTTTGAACTTCAGACGGAGAGATACAATTGAAGAGGAAACATAGAAAGAGGTTGAAAAAATGGCACGTATACGCCAGAGTCCATGCAAACTCATTGGCATTGAAAGACGAAAATTTAGTATACCTAAGCCACAACAAGCCGGATGTATAATTACTCTGAGATCTAAGCAACAGAGACCCAGACTCTCAGACTCTAAGACACAACCAACCAGAGATGCGAAATGAGAAGGTAGTGGTTCAAACGAATCCAAAAACGGCCCATATGAATCGGGAAGCGTAAAGCGCTTTAAAGCGATATCAATCAGTAAATGTTTAGGTGATGGTTTAAGTTTAATGCGAGTTCACTTAGTGCCATAACGAGGCTATAAACGGCAAAAAGTGATTTTTAAGAACTTTTCAAACTTCTTTGTAACCTTGAAATGTATTTGAAAATTAAAGAAAGATTCTCAACTGAGCACTACGTTAATTTAGATAATCAGATTATACATAAAGAGGGGAAGAGGGTATTGATGCTCCTAATGTAATTATAATAAAGGCTTGAGGAGTATTTGACCACGAACGTGGTTGACACTATTTTCCATCCGTCAACAGAATGTAAATCTGTCCACGTTTGGAGATCACGAAATCCTTCTTTATGACATTTATAATATCACACTCCCCAACCAACACGGTGATGACATTTCGAGCATACTCCTCGAGTCATCGACTGCCCGGATAACAAATCCTCGGACCTAGATGAAGTGATAAACAAAGCTTGCCCCAGCGAGAAGAAAATAATAGGCCTTAACGAGATACGAGCTACATTTTATTAATTAAAAATTTATTTAAGTGACGTTAATATCACCTCATGAACAATGAAATTTTATTAAGTGTTCAGTGTCCAAAGAAGACCAAAAACGACACTGTCTTCAAGTGTTCTATACGCAAGGGATCTGCCATTGCACGTCAACTCGATTAACGTGACTAACTACCCTCTGTAGTCGTCATTAAACGCCCTGAAAAATGCATCACAATTGGGTGGCTCGACTCAGGCACACCCAGAATGGAGTCAGGAACATTTTTGGATAAAGGTTTTTTTTTTAAATAAAGGTCTTGAAAAAAATACTACAAACTTATCTACATTTCAGTGAAAGAGATTGTGGTAAATTAAAATACTTTGTAAAGCTTGACTTTGTTGGAACAATTCTTCAAAATTAAATAAAACTTCCCTCTAAAGGCCTGTCTTTCGAACACCTATCTTAACTAAATAAAGCCAAGTATACAAAACAGTTCCAATCACATATGTGATTCAATGGTATCAATTTTAGTTTGTTTTAAAGTTCTCCTAGTTTCACCTGGCTAAAGGTGAAAGCAATTTACTAACAATTTCCAAACACATCTCCAGGCTGGTAAACTTAGATGTCATTCTCACCTGCGATAACACAATCGACACATCAGATGTGCACATTTGCGTTTTAAATTTACACAGTTACTTAAACAATTTATTGGAAAATCCGAAACCAATAATTATAAAACCAAAAGTCCAAAATTGTAAATGCCAACAAGCTCACTTGTCATCAGACTTTCAACAAACACAAAACGAATAATTCATCCTGTAATCCAAGCAACATTACAATCAAGGGAATGGCCTTAATTCATATCAAAGACTGCAGCCACCAGTCATAGAAAACCCAGAAGATGTCCGATTCCAAATCTGGATTTCGATGGAGATTACAAGTAGAGAAAAGAAAGCTGCAGCTAAAACGGGCGAGATTGGGAGCAGGGAGCGTTCCCCAAACTACAGACCCACTACAGCAGTCAAAGTACGCTAAGCTAAAGAAACAGTAAGTAAAAACGGCTCATCTCAAGTCAAGGAAAATTCAAAATAAAAATAGTGCTGAAAAAACGCCACCTACCCTTAAATTGAAATTAAAATTCGAGACTCATAGCTGCATCGAAAAAAAAGTATAAACAACCCGTTCAGCTGGGCTTGGGCACAAATCCTCATTCTTAGTCCTTCCCGTGGGCGCCCGCCTGAAATGGCTAACCGGTCAAATGGTTAGTGTCAGCCAAGGATTTACGCTAACGTCTCAATCGTTTGTCGTGATCCATTAGTTTGAGGTAGGAGTAAACCTTTAAATCCAACCTAATTCCAGTGGTGGTGTGAGCAGATAGCAAACCGTACCCAAGGATGAAAGGCTGGGGGTAAAACCAGTCGCGTACGAGCTCCCTCCGACGCTCAGGCAAGGTCGGTTGTAATAAGTGCATTATCTCGGTAAGTCGGCTCTGCTGGGACGGACTTTCCTTTCCGGACCTACTCGTGGGACCTATATTTAAAAAAAAAATATGAACAAAAATCAAAACAAAACAGAACAAAAAAAAAACCAAAACAACAAAAGAAGAGTCCGTTTTAGGGACCTCTTCCGAGGAGGATCTACTAGCCTCCAGCCAGGAGACAGTAGTTGACCCCTCAAGCCTAAGGAGCACCAGCCATAGTACTCCTTCAGGCAGTCAACCTATACATCTATCCAAAGGGGCCGAGGATACCAGCCATAGTATCCAAATGCCACAATATAAAACTGTCCAAACTACAAGTGGGAGCACCAGCCACAGTGCTCCTAAATCAAAAAAGCGGGAAAAGAAACAGGTCCCAGGATGAGACCTCTCACGCCTCTAAAAAATCTAAGCTGGCCCCGAGACTAGCGAACTCACAGGGCCCTTCCACTTCCCGTGCGGTCAGAACCTTCACCGAGGTGGTGAGGGACCATCTCCAGGTTGCCATTATAGACGAGAAGTCTAAGAATGGTAAAACGGTGATGGAACGTTGGTGTAGCATCGAATCCAAACTATCCGAGATGGTTGTGGAACACGTGCTATCCGGAGCTGACAGCCGTCTTCCCATTTTCGACTGTGCGGATATTGTGCGAGGTTATCGGGTAGTCAAATGCGTGGACCAGTACTCTAAGGATTTTCTTGGCACATGCATCGATAAGATCGCCGAAGCTTGGGATGGCTTAAAGCTTAAGCTGAAGAGCCCCAGAAAAACAGCCTGTCATATCTGCTGTTAATAAACGAGGAGTGCCTAGGGGCACTGGAAGCAGCAGATTTTAAGTTACGGTTTGGCATCAAACTGAAGATCTTCCGATCGACTGTTCCTGAAGACGACACGGACGATGTCCAACCAAAATACCAACCTTCTCACTTCCCCGCTTGAATAACCAATATCTTACCTTATCCACCAGTGCCAAATACCTAGGAGTCATCCTCGACCCTAAACTCAACTGGAAGTCAAATATCGAACACCGAGTGAAGAAGGCTAGTATTGCCTTCTACACCTGTAGTAAAACTTTCGGCAAGAAGTGGGGTCTTCAACCAAAGATGGTTCGTTGGATGTACACAGCAGTAGTACGTCCCATCCTTACTTACGGGTCACTGGTATGGTGGCCCGCGTTAAGCAAAGCTTATATCACCACTAAATTAAGTAGAGTCCAAAGAACAGCTGGAATTGGAATCACAGGAGCCCTACGATCAAGTCCGACGGAGGCGCTCAATGTCATTCTCAATTTTCTGCCAGTGGATCTGCATATAAAATACATTACAGCGTGTAGTGCAGTTAGATTGAAGGAATCTAAATGTTGGTCCGAACGGCCTTACGGCCACTCCAGCATCCTACTTTCCCTTCCCGACGGCATAGGTCGTCTATCTACGGACTACATTGTACCCAAACTCGACTTCCATAAAAACTTCTCTGTTAGATTCCCCTCTAGATCAGAATGGGAGGAAAATGCTGTCGTAAACGAATTCGACATACGTGTAGGCTGATCCTTAATATTACTACAACCAGAAAAAAAATAGGCATCTTCGTAGACAGTCAGGCCGCGATTAAGGCTGTCGGTTCTACTAAATCAACGTCAAAGCTTGTTGTGGATTGTAGGGAGATATTGACCAGGGCTTGCCATCGGTTTGAAATCACTCTCGTCTGGGTTCCCGGCCATAGGAACATAGGAGGGAATGAAAAAGCCGATGAACTTGCCAGACGTGGCTCTGCTCTATGCGTATCTCAGGCGGAGGAAGTATTCCCTCCGCTGGGTTACGTTAAGAGAGAAATCCTCCTATACTGCACCTCAAGAGCGAAGACCAGATGGTTGAACCTGACGAGCTGTGTCATTTCGAAAAAGATCTGGCCAACCTACGATGATGCCAGAACAAACAACCTCTTAGCGTATAGATGTCGCCAGACTAACGGCAATTAGTACGGGTCATTGGCCTCTAGGAACCCACGCAGCCAAGCTTGGCATCCCCCATAACACCCACTGCCGTAGTTGCGCTGACACAAACAAGAGTGAAACCGTGTTTCATCTTCTTTGTGAGTGTCCGGCCCTAGCCAAAACCAGACGCAGTGCTCTAGGTCATCCCTTTTTTGATGACCTTTCGGCCATCCATAGTATCAATTTCAATAGGATAATCAAATTTCTTAACTCCTCAGGCTGGTTGTAAGTTTTCCTATCGTCCGTCTCCTCCTTTATTTTTCAGGTTTTACGTGAGTTGTGGTCTCAAAACGGCGCTCTATGCGTTATTTGTGTTTTTCCCTCGTTCGGGAAATACAGCCACTTAAACCAACTAACCAACCAACCCGTTCAGCTTTGGCATCGCTCCCATTCAATCGAAGGCTGGGTTTAGCAATAAATAAGGCCAAAACCAAGTCAACAAAAGGGATTGACAACACAGACGCTTAGTGACTACGAGGTAAGCGATTCGGTAGCATGGAAATATTCCTCTATAGATGATTATGACGAATGTGACTTCAGTAAAAATTTCATCAGCTTTCCATCATAGCAAGCCGATATTAACTTTAAAATGTATTTCAAAATGAAGGGTTCCATTGGTGAAGATTTTTGGTAGTGACCATTAAGTCATATTACACATAAAGAGAGAGTCCGCAGATGCTCTGAAACAGTAGTCGTCGGACATACTTAATGTGTTTATCAACAACTTGACAAGGATAAGTCCAAATCAAAAGTGAAAGCGGTTTATGATTCAAATAGTTCATTTCGATGGTTGTAATTACATCTAGCGATCCTGAAAGTATTTATCAACTCCGTAAGCTAACTGGAGGTGATATCGATGCGGAAGGAGAGTTTGTTTTAGAAGATAGTAAATAATGTAGGAGCAACTAAAATTACTTACCAGCTTTTAAAAATATACAAACGAAAAGTACACTCCCACTGAGGATAGAGAAGAGAAACGTGAACGATTTTTGAGCGTCCAAAAGCAAAATTAAAAAAAAGACCATTGGACTTTGTGACAAAAACAAAACCTCGACCAACGAAGGGTCGCAGTTTCGGAAGGCACCACAAATCTAATGACACGTGCTGATCAGAACGCGAAAAGAATATCCCAAAGGAAGGAAAAGGAAGCCTTAGACGACCCTGGACAGTACTTATAAGATTTGAATCGTACTACCACGACTCTGTAACTATCGTAAATGAAAATGCAATAGCACATAAAAATATATTATGATGTGGAGGCCCACTAATTGGTGAAATGGCAGACTTCTCGGCTAAAGGGCAATATCTGACAAAACAAATAAAAAAAAACTTTTCGCCCAACCACAATAACTGATACCCAAAAATCTAATAGTTTTCAAATATGTAAACAAAAGTAAAGCGTTCTTCTTGCTAAAACATCCTTAGCTGGTAATAGCAACGAAACGGTTTTAAATTAAACAAGCGCCGCACGCATCTCGCCAAATATCAAGCGTTCCAAAAAAAAACAGAGAGAAGTTTGCTCGAGGCCCTTAATTATTATTTTTCTCTTCTCTGCTCCTTATTTTTCTATTCTTTACATTTCGACTTATACGAAATGACAACGACAACAGATAATGTGTGAAAGAATCAAATACTTTTAGACTGTAAGAAATAAATCAGTCAAATTGTTAAAATAAGTAGGCCCTGGACATCGAAAAAGTCCATGGTAGGGTGTTCCAGCGAAAAGATCTAAATGCGGCATCAACCCTTGACGGAGATTTTGCGAGCCAGAAAATTTAAAAACAAGACAACTCTTGCTCTCCGCAAAATAATCTAAAACTTGAATAGTGAACGCAACCCGATCCGAGAACTAACTTCCCTTGCATCAGAGATCACAACTGCAGCGTATTTTCCCCCGAAAATAGAATATGTGAATATGGGAGTTATCGATAAGGTAGTGAATCTGCATCGAACAAATTTTCAAAAAAAAAGTAAGCCCATAGTGGTGCATATTGAAAAGTGTCTTGCAGAAACCACCCCGCAAAAAGAAAACAAAACGATACACTTGATGTTTGTAAGAACTTGTGCGAAAACAGAATCAAAAGGAATTTTCGCAAAATGTCTTTAACAGCTTTAAATGTCTGGATAACCATAAAAGTTCAACAATTTGTGGGAAACTAAGACGTATAGCTAAAAAAAATTAAAGAACGTTTGACAAACTTATTGAAAGCAAACAACTCATAACTAAAAAAGAATCGTATAAAGCAAAATTCGATTGACATGACTGGATCAAGTCCGACATCTCTTCTCAAGCCATGAAAGTTTCAGTTTGAACTTCAGACGGAGAGATACAATTGAAGAGGAAACATAGAAAGAGGTTGAAAAAATGGCACGTATACGCCAGAGTCCATGCAAACTCATTGGCATTGAAAGACGAAAATTTAGTATACCTAAGCCACAACAAGCCGGATGTATAATTACTCTGAGATCTAAGCAACAGAGACCCAGACTCTCAGACTCTAAGACACAACCAACCAGAGATGCGAAATGAGAAGGTAGTGGTTCAAACGAATACAAAAACGGCCCATATGAATCGGGAAGCGTAAAGCGCTTTAAAGCAATATCAATCAGTAAATGTTTAGGTGACGGTTTAAGTTTAATGCGAGTTCACTTAGTGCCATAACGAGGCTATAGACGGCAAAAAGTGATTTTTAAGAACTTTTCAAACTTCTTTGTAACCTTGAAATGTATTTGAAAATTAAAGAAAGATTCTCAACTGAGCACTACGTTAATTTAGATAATCAGATTATACATAAAGAGGGGAAGAGGGTATTGATGCTCCTAATGTAATTATAATAAAGGCTTGAGGAGTATTTGACCACGAACGTG
Organism: Cheilosia impressa; assembly: GCA_948293265.1. Classification (NCBI taxonomy): domain Eukaryota; kingdom Metazoa; phylum Arthropoda; class Insecta; order Diptera; family Syrphidae; genus Cheilosia; species Cheilosia impressa. Next base: position 4,559,192 of record OX411885.1, on the reverse strand, counting down.
GTTGACACTATTTTCCATCCGTCAACAGAATGTAAATCTGTCCACGTTTGGAGATCACGAAATCCTTCTTTATGACATTTATAATATCACACTCCCCAACCAACACGGTGATGACATTTCGAGCATACTCCTCGAGTCATCGACTGCCCGGATAACAAATCCTCGGACCTAGATGAAGTGATAAATAAAGCTTGCCCCAGCGAGAAGATAGTGATAGGCCTTAACGAGATACGAGCTACATTTTATTAATTAAAAATTTATTTAAGTGACGTTAATATCACCTCATGAACAATGAAATTTTATTAAGTGTTCAGTGTCCAAAGAAGACCAAAAACGACACTGTCTTCAAGTGTTCTATACGCAAGGGATCTGCCATTGCACGTCAACTCGATTGACGTGACTAACTACCCTCTGTCGTCGTCATTCAACGCCTTGAAAAATGCATCACAATTGGGTGGCTCGACTCAGGCACCCCCATAATGTGGAGTCAGGAAAATTTTTGGATAAAGGTTTTTTTTTAAATAAAGGTCTTGAAAAAAATACTACAAACTTACCTACATTTCAGTGAAAGAGATTGTGGTAAATTAAAATACTTTGTAAAGCTTGACTTTGTTGGAACAATTCTTCAAAATTAAATAAAACTTCCCTCTAAAGGCCTGTCTTTCGAACACCTATCTTAACTAAATAAAGCCAAGTATACAAAACAGTTCCAATCACATATGTGATTCAATGGTATCAATTTTAGTTTGTTTAAAAGTTCTCCTAGTTTCACCTGGCTAAAGGTGAAAGCAATTTACTAACAATTTCTAAACACATCTCCAGGCTGGTAAACTTAGATGTCATTGTCACCTGCGATAACACAATCGACACATCTACAGATGTGCACATTTGCGTTTTAAATTTACACAGTTACTTAAACAATATATTGGAAAATCCGAAACCAATAATTATAAAACCAAAAGTCCAAAATTGTAAATGCCAACAAGCTCACTTGTCATCAGACTTTCAACAAACACAAAACGAATAATTCATCCTGTAATCCAAGCAACATTACAATCAAGGGAATGGCCTTAATTCATATCAAAGACTGCAGCCACCAGTCATAGAAAACCCAGAAGATGTCCGATTCCAAATCTGGATTTCGATGGAGATTACAAGTAGAGAAAAGAAAGCTGCAGCTAAAACGGGCGAGATTGGGAGCAGGGAGCGTTCCCCAAAATACAGACCCACTACAGCAGTCAAAGTACGCTAAGCTAAAGAAACAGTAAGTAAAAACGGCTCATTTCAAGTCAAGGAAAATTCAAAATAAAAATAGTGCTGAAAAAAACGCCACCTACCCTTAAATTGAAATTAAAATTCGAGACTCATAGCTGCATCGAAAAAAAAGTATAAACAACCCTTTCAGCTTTGGCATCGCTCCTATTCAATCGAAGGCTGGGTTTAGCAATAAATAAGGCCAAAACCAAGTCAACAAAAGGGACTGACAACACAGACGCTTAGTGACTACGAGGTAAGCGATTCGGTAACATGGAAATATTCCTCTATAGATGATTATGACGAATGTGACTTCAGTAAAAATTTCATCAGCTTTCCATCATAGCAAGCCGATATTAACTTTAAAATGTATTTCAAAATGAAGGGTTCCATTGGTGAAGATTTTTGGTAGTGACCATTAAGTCATATTACACATAAAGAGAGAGTCCGCAGATGCTCTGAAACAGTAGTCGTCGGACATACTTAATGTGTTTATCAACAACTTGACAAGGATAAGTCCAAATCAAAAGTGAAAGCGGTTTATGATTCAAATAGTTCATTTCGATGGTTGTAATTACATCTAGCGATCCTGAAAGTATTTATCAACTCCGTAAGCTAACTGGAGGTGATATCGATGCGGAAGGAGAGTTTGTTTTAGAAGATAGTAAATAATGTAGGAGCAATTTTTTGTGTAAATCCTAACTAAAATTACTTACCAGCTTTTAAAAATATACAAACGAAAAGTACACTCCCACTGAGGATAGAGAAGAGAAACGTGAACGATTTTTGAGCGTCCAAAAGCAAAATTTAAAAAAAGACCATTGGACTTTGTGACAAAAACAAAACCTCGACCAACGGAGGGTCGCAGTTTCGGAAGGCACCACAAATCTAATGACATGTGCTGATCAGAACGCGGAAAGAATATCCCAAAGGAAGGAAAAGGAAGCCTTAGACGACCCTGGACAGTACCAATAAGATTTGAATCGTACTACCACGACTCTGTAACTATCGTAAATGAAAATGCAATAGCACATAAAAATAAATTATGATGTGGAGGCCCACTAATTGGTGAAATGGCAGACTTCTCGGCTAAATATCTGACAAAACAAATAAAAAAAAACTTTTCGCCCAACCGAAACCACAATAACTGATACCCAAAAATCTAATAGTTTTCAAATATGTAAACAAAAGTAAAGCGTTCTTCTTGCTAAAACATCCTTAGCTGGTAATAGCAACGAAACGGTTTTAAATTAAACAAGCGCCGCACGCATCTCGCCAAATATCAAGCGTTCCAAAAAAAAACAGAGAGAAGTTTGCTCGAGGCCCTTAATTATTATTTTTCTCTTCTCTGCTCCTTATTTTTCTATTCTTTACATTTCGACTTATACGAAATGACAACGACAACAGATAATGTGTGAAAGAATCAAATACTTTTAGACTGTAAGAAATAAATCAGTCAAATTGTTAAAATAAGTAGGCCCTGGACATCGAAAAAGTCCATGGTAGGGTGTTCCAGCGAAAAGATCTAAATGCGGCATCAACCCTTGACGGAGATTTTGCGAGCCAGAAAATTTAAAAACAAGACAACTCTTGCTCTCCGCAAAATAATCTAAAACTTGAATAGTGAACGCAACCCGATCCGAGAACTAACTTCCCTTGCATCAGAGATCACAACTGCAGCGTATTTTCCCCCGAAAATAGAATATGTGAATATGGGAGTTATCGATAAGGTAGTGAATCTGCATCGAACAAATTTCCAAAAAAAAAGTAAGCCCATAGTGGTGCATATTGAAAAGTGTCTTGCAGAAACCACCCCACAAAAGGAAAACAAAACGATACACTTGATGTTTGTAAGAACTTGTGCGAAAACAGAATCAAAAGGAATTTTCGCAAAATGTCTTTAACAGCTTTAAATGTCTGGATAACCATAAAAGTTCAACAATTTGTGGGAAACTCACACGTATAGCTAAAAAAAATTAAAGAACGTTTGACAAACTTACTGAAAGCAAACAACTCATAACTAAAAAAGAATCGTATAAAGCAAAATTCGATTGACATGACTGGATCAAGTCCGACATCTCTTCTCAAGCCATGAAAGTTTCAGTTTGAACTTCAGACGGAGAGATACAATTGAAGAGGAAACATAGAAAGAGGTTGAAAAAATGGCACGTATACGCCAGAGTCCATGCAAACTCATTGGCATTGAAAGACGAAAATTTAGTATACCTAAGCCACAACAAGCCGGATGTATAATTACTCTGAGATCTAAGCAACAGAGACCCAGACTCTCAGACTCTAAGACACAACCAACCAGGGATGCGAAATGAGAAGGTAGTGGTGCAAACGAATCCAAAAACGGCCCATATGAATCGGGAAGCGTAAAGCGCTTTAAAGCGATATCAATCAGTAAATGTTTAGTGCCACAACGAGGCTATAGACGGCAAAAAGTGATTTTTAAGAACTTTTCAAACTTCTTTGTAACCTTGAAATGTATTTGAAAATTAAAGAAAGATTCTCAACTGAGCACTACGTTAATTTAGATAATCAGATTATACATAAAGAGGGGAAGAGGGTATTGATGCTCCTAATGTAATTATAATAAAGGCTTGAGGAGTATTTGACCACGAACGTGGTTGACACTATTTTCCATCCGTCAACAGAATGTAAATCTGTCCACGTTTGGAGATCACGAAATCCTTCTTTATGACATTTATAATATCACACTCCCCAACCAACACGGTGATGACATTTCGAGCATACTTCTCGAGTCATCGACTGCCCGGATAACAAATCCTCGGACCTAGATGAAGTGATAAACAAAGCTTGCCCGAGCGAGAAGAAAATAATAGGCCTTAACGAGATACGAGCTACATTTTATTAATTAAAAATTTATTTAAGTGACGTTAATATCACCTCATGAACAATGAAATTTTATTAAGTGTTCAGTGTCCAAAGAAGACCAAAAACGACACTGTCTTCAAGTGTTCTATACGCAAGGGATCTGCCATTGCACGTCAACTCGATTGACGTGACTAACTACCCTCTGTCGTCGTCATTCAACGCCTTGAAAAATGCATCACAATTGGGTGGCTCGACTCAGGCACACCCAGAATGTGGAGTCAGGAACATTTTTGGATAAAGGTTTTTTTTTAAATAAAGGTCTTGAAAAAAATACTACAAACTTACCTACATTTCAGTGAAAGAGATTGTGGTAAATTAAAATACTTTGTAAAGCTTGACTTTGTTGGAACAATTCTTCAAAATTAAATAAAACTTCCCTCTAAAGGCCTGTCTTTCGAACACCTATCTTAACTAAATAAAGCTAAGTATACAAAACAGTTCCAATCACATATGTGATTCAATGGTATCAATTTTAGTTTGTTTAAAAGTTCTCCTAGTTTCACCTGGCTAAAGGTGAAAGCAATTTACTAACAATTTCTAAACACATCTCCAGGCTGGTAAACTTAGATGTCATTGTCACCTGCGATAACACAATCGACACATCTACAGATGTGCACATTTGCGTTTTAAATTTACACAGTTACTTAAACAATTTATTGGAAAATCCGAAACCAATAATTATAAAATCAAAAGTCCAAAATTGTAAATGCCAACAAGCTCACTTGTCATCAGACTTTCAACAAACACAAAACGAATAATTCATCCTGTAATCCAAGCAACATTACAATCAAGGGAATGGCCTTAATTCATATCAAAGACTGCAGCCACCAGTCATAGAAAACCCAGAAGATGTCCGATTCCAAATCTGGATTTCGATGGAGATTACAAGTAGAGAAAAGAAAGCTGCAGCTAAAACGGGCGAGATTGGGAGCAGGGAGCGTTCCCCAAACTACAGACCCACTACAGCAGTCAAAGTACGCTAAGCTAAAGAAACAGTAAGTAAAAACGGCTCATTTCAAGTCAAGGAAAATTCAAAATAAAAATAGTGCTGAAAAACCGCCACCTACCCTTAAATTGAAATTAAAATTCGAGACTCATAGCTGCATCGAAAAAAAAGTATAAACAACCCTTTCAGCTTTGGCATCGCTCCTATTCAATCGAAGGCTGGGTTTAGCAATAAATAAGGCCAAAACCAAGTCAACAAAAGGGACTGACAACACAGACGCTTAGTGACTACGAGGTAAGCGATTCGGTAACATGGAAATATTCCTCTATAGATGATTATGACGAATGTGACTTCAGTAAAAATTTCATCAGCTTTCCATCATAGCAAGCCGATATTAACTTTAAAATGTATTTCAAAATGAAGGGTTCCATTGGTGAAGATTTTTGGTAGTGACCATTAAGTCATATTACACATAAAGAGAGAGTCCGCAGATGCTCTGAAACAGTAGTCGTCGGACATACTTAATGTGTTTATCAACAACTTGACAAGGATAAGTCCAAATCAAAAGTGAAAGCGGTTTATGATTCAAATAGTTCATTTCGATGGTTGTAATTACATCTAGCGATCCTGAAAGTATTTATCAACTCCGTAAGCTAACTGGAGGTGATATCGATGCGGAAGGAGAGTTTGTTTTAGAAGATAGTAAATAATGTAGGAGCAATTTTTTGTGTAAATCCTAACTAAAATTACTTACCAGCTTTTAAAAATATACAAACGAAAAGTACACTCCCACTGAGGATAGAGAAGAGAAACGTGAACGATTTTTGAGCGTCCAAAAGCAAAATTTAAAAAAAGACCATTGGACTTTGTGACAAAAACAAAACCTCGACCAACGGAGGGTCGCAGTTTCGGAAGGCACCACAAATCTAATGACATGTGCTGATCAGAACGCGGAAAGAATATCCCAAAGGAAGGAAAAGGAAGCCTTAGACGACCCTGGACAGTACCAATAAGATTTGAATCGTACTACCACGACTCTGTAACTATCGTAAATGAAAATGCAATAGCACATAAAAATAAATTATGATGTGGAGGCCCACTAATTGGTGAAATGGCAGACTTCTCGGCTAAATATCTGACAAAACAAATAAAAAAAAACTTTTCGCCCAACCGAAACCACAATAACTGATACCCAAAAATCTAATAGTTTTCAAATATGTAAACAAAAGTAAAGCGTTCTTCTTGCTAAAACATCCTTAGCTGGTAATAGCAACGAAACGGTTTTAAATTAAACAAGCGCCGCACGCATCTCGCCAAATATCAAGCGTTCCAAAAAAAAACAGAGAGAAGTTTGCTCGAGGCCCTTAATTATTATTTTTCTCTTCTCTGCTCCTTATTTTTCTATTCTTTACATTTCGACTTATACGAAATGACAACGACAACAGATAATGTGTGAAAGAATCAAATACTTTTAGACTGTAAGAAATAAATCAGTCAAATTGTTAAAATAAGTAGGCCCTGGACATCGAAAAAGTCCATGGTAGGGTGTTCCAGCGAAAAGATCTAAATGCGGCATCAACCCTTGACGGAGATTTTGCGAGCCAGAAAATTTAAAAACAAGACAACTCTTGCTCTCCGCAAAATAATCTAAAACTTGAATAGTGAACGCAACCCGATCCGAGAACTAACTTCCCTTGCATCAGAGATCACAACTGCAGCGTATTTTCCCCCGAAAATAGAATATGTGAATATGGGAGTTATCGATAAGGTAGTGAATCTGCATCGAACAAATTTCCAAAAAAAAAGTAAGCCCATAGTGGTGCATATTGAAAAGTGTCTTGCAGAAACCACCCCACAAAAGGAAAACAAAACGATACACTTGATGTTTGTAAGAACTTGTGCGAAAACAGAATCAAAAGGAATTTTCGCAAAATGTCTTTAACAGCTTTAAATGTCTGGATAACCATAAAAGTTCAACAATTTGTGGGAAACTCACACGTATAGCTAAAAAAAATTAAAGAACGTTTGACAAACTTACTGAAAGCAAACAACTCATAACTAAAAAAGAATCGTATAAAGCAAAATTCGATTGACATGACTGGATCAAGTCCGACATCTCTTCTCAAGCCATGAAAGTATCAGTTTGAACTTCAGACGGAGAGATACAATTGAAGAGGAAACATAGAAAGAGGTTGAAAAAATGGCACGTATACGCCAGAGTCCATGCAAACTCATTGGCATTGAAAGACGAAAATTTAGTATACCTAAGCCACAACAAGCCGGACGTATAATTACTCCGAGATCTAAGCAACAGAGACCCAGACTCTCAGACTCTAAGACACAACCAACCAGAGATGCGAAATGAGAAGGTAGTGGTTCAAACGAATCCAAAAACGGCCCATATGAATCGGGAAGCGTAAAGCGCTTTAAAGCGATATCAATCAGTAAATGTTTAGGTGACGGTTTAAGTTTAATGCGAGTTCACTTAGTGCCACAACGAGGCTATAGACGGCAAAAAGTGATTTTTAAGAACTTTTCAAACTTCTTTGTAACCTTGAAATGTATTTGAAAATTAAAGAAAGATTCTCAACTGAGCACTACGTTAATTTAGATAATCAGATTATACATAAAGAGGGGAAGAGGGTATTGGTGCTCCTAATGTAATTATAATAAAGGCTTGAGGAGTATTTGACCACGAACGTGGTTGACACTCTTTTCCATCCGTCAACAGAATGTAAATCTGTCCACGTTTGGAGATTACGAAACCCTTCTTTATGACATTTATAATATCACACTCCCCAACCAACACGGTGATGACATTTCGAGCATACTCCTCGAGTCATCGACTGCCCGGATAACAAATCCTCGGACCTAGATGAAGTGATAAATAAAGCTTGCCCCAGCGAGAAGATAGTGATAGGCCTTAACGAGATACGAGCTACATTTTATTAATTAAAAATTTATTTAAGTGACGTTAATATCACCTCATGAACAATGAAATTTTATTAAATGTTCAGTGTCCAAAGAAGACCAAAAAGGACACTGTCTTCAAGGGATCTGCCATTGCACATTGTGGCGCCAATTGATGTGAAGTCAGGAAAGTTTTTGATTTGATTATTTAGGTTTTTTTGAAATAAAGGATATTTTGTAAAGCTTAAACAGTTTTTAATATAATATAAGACTCACTTCCAACTGCAAAAAGCGAGAAGTATGCCAAAGAATCGAGAAAAAACTCCAGACCGTTCAGGAATACACCCCGAAACCATTGGAAAGTTTTCAAAGATGACAGACATACTCCGAATATAGAAAAAATAAGTTGGAAAGCAATAAAACCATAAAAAATAGTATTCCAGGGCTGAAGGTCTTAGAACCTTTCAAAGTCTTTGCGTACATTATCACGCATCAAAAAACTGCATGATTACAGTCGCAATAACAATAATGGAACGTATCAGTGTAGAGCGGATTTTGTCAGTCGTGATAATAAAGTATCTCCCTTATCGGTGTACATATATTCGGTGAAATTTTCTGCGAATGCTGTAAAACTCCACTGGGGTGGGAATATGAGCACGCGTTTATATCAAGTCAGAAATACAAAGTACATAACTGAGCTGGCGCACATGATTAAAGAAAATGGTTAGTATTGATTTCGCGAGGAACCTACAAAGTCGTAAGAACTCCTCACTATCCATTTATATTTTATTCAGTTCACAGTCAAAGTTCGTTCACTCAGACTACAATGTTAATGTTTCTACATACAGCCAAAACAAGGCAGTTGTCGACAGGAATATTGTGTCCAACGATTAAGGCAATTTTTTTAGAGAAAAGTCATGTATCCTAGTTCCTATTACTTATATTTATTGTTGTGTAGTGGTTTGTTGACCTTTTGTCAGTATCATTGGGTGGGAGAGATCCAAAACGATATAATAGCAAGGCAAATGTTCTGAGACCATAATAGGCGTCTCTAGTTTAAAGTGATTTTATTATAGGATCCGACCAAATGGTGTTACGGATAACCAGATTTAGGTCGAACGCATTGTCCCACAATAAGTGCGGTCAATTCGAGACGCGACTTTATGTTCAATATTTTACAGCGAATTCGAAGAATGTAGTGGATCTTAAACTCCCATACACGAAAGGGTACGCGCAAACAAATGCGATAAGACTTGAAAGTGGAGTGTGAGTGTGAGCAAGCATGTACATTTTGTGCGTTATATTTTTTTTGTACATTCGTATGTTTCTCTTTCTAGCCTTTCTAGGCAAACTACAGTAAGAATGTGTCGTTGTGTCCTTATTTGATTGAATTAATAGTCCTTTTTTTTAAAAAAAATGGATCTCGTACTATTGAGCATAGTAAAAAATAAAAAAGGACTATTGAGTTCAGTGTGAAATTTGTTTGATTTATAATTTTATATTTGCGTAGATTATAAATCTGAGTAAATACATAAGAATATATTTGTGGTTATTTTGGAATATTAGAGTACGCTCTTGTTTTGTTTTTTAAACCTCCTAGAGCACGTAGATAAACCAATGCTTAAGACCAGGAATCGCCACTGGGTACGGGTCGGAATGATGCGATATCGGCACAAGACCAAGTGAACCCTAACCAATCGCAAGAGAAAATTCAAATTCAAAGCAAAATACACGGCACATCTAGTTAAGCCGGACCCAAAATAGGTTTTTCATATAAATACATACGACGTACCCTACTCATCAGTAAACATGTGAAGCAAAATAAAAGAGAGACACTCCGGTACCAAGCAGTCCATTGTCGTATACATTTACGTAGAATGGCAATACGAAGGACAGTCAGTACCATTGGCGAGTAAGTTTTATTCCCTAATGGCAGGCTGTAAAAAAAACCTTATACTTCCGCAGGAAGTTCAACAATTCAATTCCGATCCCACAGTAAAGCCCAGTGTTACCTTCTATACAAAAGGTAGGTGGAGCAGTATCCACTTCGCACAGCGATCCACTTCAAATGCGCTAAAAGTTATCAAAAAAAAAAAGTTATGCAAAGCAAAAGAGATACCTGTCACAATTATGTGAATTTCTGAAAACAGTAACTTCGACAGAACTAGAAAGGATCAACCAGCTACAACATCCGAATAATATCAAGAACCTAGAGTTTACAAAAAAATTGTTAAGAATCCCTTAATTCTAAAATGGATATTTAAGGAAGCTAAACGGCTTCGATATCAATTACACAAGATTTGTGTTGTCTGTTGTGTTTTAGAAAGTAAATAAAATCATTTGGTACTTGGTTCTTGATACTAAGCGAGGTTCATACAAATTCCAGGTTCAACCCCCTCAAAAATTTTATTTTTTTCCCCGCAGTTCCAGCTTCCGCGAACCTCTGTCAAATATCCGAGAGTTAATGCCGTTCATAAACGGAATACTGTTGTAGGTCCTTCGATGAACACAAAATAAAACTCACGCAATAGTTGCGGTCGCATACCATACTCTGCCTAGTTTTGGGCAAAAAAATGCATCTTAAAAAATGCCTTATTGGAAAATTTATCTGAAATCATCTGCGAAGATCCGGAGTCAGTTCAACATCCTCGAATCCTTGTGATCTGTAAAAGCACAAAAATTATATCACTCATCATTAGGGCAGGGACAGATTACAAGAATTATTTAATAAAAATAAGTCCAATTGAAGTAGCTCCTGCAGAACGATTCTGCTCAGATTTTTTTTTTTAACAACATGGTCTCTTAATGAAGCAAGACACAGTTCAACACCTTAAAATAGTTAAAATGGTAACAAGTGCGAAGTCCTTCATACGGAATTGCTGGTCATAGTTATAGTTCTGCGCCTACCGATTCTAGGAACGCCGCAACTGATTGCGGTGAGAACGATATTGAACTTCCTGCAGGAGCGACTTCAATAATGATGTACGCAGAACAAAAATACAACCAAAAGCCGCGAAAGTTCACCGCCTTACATGATGTAAGTAAGAATGTTCCGCGGACTTCTTTAATTTTATTCAACACTTGGACAAATTATGACCGTAGAATAGAGCGAAAAGGAAATTAACTCACCCTTTGTCAATAAAGGCTAATTCTTCCATTTTCCTTTGAATGGATTTTCTGCTGCCTTAAAGTTGATTTTAAAGCCTGAATTGAATCCGAAGCTGCTGCTGGGCGCTTTGGCTGTTCAGAATATGCTGCTCTCCAAGTCCATCGTAGCAACAAAGTAAGGATAAACAAGGATTACAAGGATTCATATTGGTCCAGCGCACATCCAAAGAGGAGAAGTTTAAAAACAGAAGCGCCACGTCAACACGCAGGACCGAAATCGCTGAATAAAAAAAAACATTTAAATCAATCGTTAATGTTGTGAAAAACAAATGTCCTACTTCTAGTTGTATGTTAATTAGAAAGTTTTCTCGTCCATCACGACCCAACTAACAACTACTGGTCGATCCACCAAGTAAGGTCCACTGCACAACTCCTTATAAACTGTTCACAAAGCTGTGGCCGGAATCAAAATACAATAGGTATTCGCGTTCGAAGTTTTTGGTGCTATATATTTAGAAACGAAGAAAAAATACTTAGATCAAGGATAACTTAAGTTCAATGTCACTTTGGATATACCTTTTTTAATAGCATTCATTTGGCGATGACTGAATTGGGGATTCCCGATCCACCAATGTCGCGTGCAATTCGCAAGGAGATGCGCTGGAGCAGATAGTGCACAGACAGTTGTCAACTTGGAAGAGACTTTCTTCAAAAGATCCGTGCTGCTACTGGGCTATCTTGCTTAGTTTTGAACGCGGACAAGTTCAAGTACATGCAGTCTTCAAAATCCAAGTAGCTTTTTGAATTACAAATTTTGATTCCAGCCAATGCTTAGTGGCCTAGTTCTCTTTCGGTCGTTTTTTTAAATTAACCTTTGGATTAAGGATTTGCTGGTCCGCCATGTTCCGTATATTCAGCAGGGACACCTCGTGCAGGATGTGGCTCTTCACCACACATGGACGGTCTTAGAAATGTAGCTCTAGCTACATCCCTCTGATCCTCTTGCCTGAAGATCTTGCCCCCAGGGTTAGTAAATGGACGAGGAAATTTAAAAAGGACCTCTAAATTAAAAAAAAAAAACAGCATGGAACTCGAGGTTTTTCTTGGAAAAAAAAAATACAGCCTCAGAAGATAGACTAGAATAAGAGCCAGTAACATATGTAAGTTGAAAACTAGGAAGAGCTTGTGTCTAAAAACTGTACTGTAGGAGTGTGGGAATTTAATTTCAAATCGATTGCCATGCAAAAACAAAGCCATGCCATGCAGTTTGAAAGACTTACCGGGTTTCATTTCCTGAGTTTCATATATCCCTTTTCCAGAATCCCCACAGAAGATAAACGCTGCAAGCTAAACTGATGAACTGATGATGGCCATGACGATGAGTGAATATTTTGGTTGAATTGGTGAAGGGGCACCCTGCAGTTGGGGATTTCATTTGCGCAGATGGAAAATTGAGCGTCCGCCTATACTTCAATGATGTTTGAGATTATTTGAAAAATGTATGCAATTGTGTCTGCATAAGGTTTTAACGCACGATTTTGATTAGGAGCTATCAGTTATCAACTTTTATTGTAAAGCATGCGCTGTTCCATAAAGTTTTGGTGAAGCGAAATCGATTGGTAAGCTAAAGGTGGCATTTAAGTCTGTATGTATGAAAAATGGGTCGATTTGGTTTAGTATTGTCTGGAGGGTCACAAAAGTTCAAACAAAAAAATAGTGCACTCCGGGAGTGCCGACAGAAGTGAAAACTTGAACAGTTGAGTGTATTTTGTGAATCGTCAGGCCATATTTTATTGTGCAGGAAATACTTTTAAATGAAGTGTTTTCTTATTCATTATTATAAACTACTACCACAAAAAGTATACTACAATTTTTATTTTCGTTTAATGCGCTATTGTACGTGAAAAAAAAATGCATGCATAGCTGGCACCCGCGATTTCCTCTGCGTAGAATTAGTACTTCGAGTAACTCTTTAAAATATTTATATCAATCGGGTCAAGAATTTATAATACTAGCTGGTACCCGCGACTTTATTTTTCCAAAACCAACGCTCCACTTATCGGGTCCAAACTACCCTATCTTTCCAGCCAACCAATTACCCCTACACATTTAAAATCATTGGTAAAATACGCAGCAAATGTATTTATTTCTTACCAAATATAGGTACCTATGGTGAATTTTACAATCCCTAACTTGAGAAATAATTGGTTCGTCGTTTAAACTTGAATCCCCTACTTCACCCCCTTCACGTTTTGTTTTCGCCTGTGTCATTCTCAGAGGTCCCATCTATCCCTATACCAAAATTCATAAAAATTGGTTTTTGCGGTCGTTAAAAGGTAATAACCTTATTTTCGCATTTATAATATTTGTATTATATTAAGGCTATCTTGAAAATGACAACTGACCACAAAACTGTGTTTTGAAATAACATAATAGCAGACAGCACTCCTTCCTACTCCTACCCGATTCCCCCGCAAATTTTGAAATTTCTCTCTTAGATTTCCTATGACTGTAACTCTCTTCAGCCGTTAACTCTCTTTTTTGGCGTCGTTTGTACGGGCTACGGGCCTTCTGCAACAAAAAAAGGGCCAAAATAGCAACAAAATCTCGAAAAAAGGGCCAAATTGTAACTTAAGTCGCACAACGGTCACGCTGCCTGCGCAAATTTTGAATTTTTAAAATAATTCTGTACTGATTCTGTACTCGCTTCGGCCGTCGATTCTCTTTCGTGGCGTCATTTGTGGGTATGGTATGATAATTGAAAGAAAATTTGTACACAACTATTGCGTAGTTGAAATTGAATGTAGTAAAATTCAACTTTTTCAATTGTTAATATTTAAAAAAAGTAAAAATGCAAAGATAAGTACCTAGAAAATATCTTTTATCTGACACTTAATTTGTTAAGATTGGTTGAGCGTGTGAACCGCAAGAGGTAAATATACTACTATAGAACTACATAAATAATATAGAGTGGATTAGGATTATATCACCCGCAAAATTTTAAAAACGTTGATGAATGAAAGAAATTATTTCCGTGAATCATAGTTTATACACAAGTTGTTGAAATTTTATGTAGTAAAATTTAACTTTTTCAATTGTTAATATTTTAAAAAAGTTAAAATGCAAAACCAAAAATCTCGAAAGACTCTTATAAGGGGTGATTTTTTAGCTGGTTTGGTTTTGGCAACACTGGTTTTGACAGCTGACGTGTGTTTAGTACCTTGTGTCACTGTCAAACAGCTTCAGTTTGGTTTGCAATTTAACCATGGATCGTCTTACAAATGAACGACGCTTGCAAATTATTGAATTTTACTATCAAAATTCGTGCTCGGTTCGAAATGTTCATCCGAGCCGAGGATCCGCTTTTTTATCGAAAAATTGTGTTCAGCGATGAGGCTCATTTTTGGTTGAATGGGTACGTAAATAAGCAAAATTGCCGCATTTGGAGTGAAGATCAGCCAGAAGCATTGCAACAGCTACCAATGCATCCCAAAAAGCCACTGTTTGGTGCGGTTTATGGGCCGGCGGCATTATTGGGCCATATTTCTTCAAAGATGATGCGAATCGCAGCGTTACTGTCAATGGTGAACGCTACCGAGCGATGATAACAAACTTTTTTTTGCCCGAAATGGAAGTTCTTGACTTGCATGATATGTGGTTTCAACAAGACGGTGCCGGCCGATATGTGTGAAAGAGTATGCCAAAATTGGACTCAGCGGATGGGCTACCTGAGACGCAGCCGCGGTCAACATTTGCATGAAATTATCTTTAAACATTAAATTGCAAGGTTCAAACTATCGATTCAAATAAATATTTCATTCATTTTTTCGAATTTTTTGTGTTTTTTTTTTTAAAAAAGTTCTAAACCTCTTAAAAAATCACCCTTTACCATGTTCCCACCAACGTGATTTAGCCGAAGTGATTTATAAATCACGAAAGGCGTCTCCACCGAACTTTACGTGTTTAAGTGTGACATTTTTGTCAACTTTCGGAGCAGATTTTTTTGGTTTTTTCTGTTTTGTTGCCATACCTGCCATGAATAAACGAATTTTTGAATGTATGTAATTAATAAAAATATCAAAAACTCACCGAAACATACGAACAAAATTAGAAAATTGAATTTGCAATAATTTTTTTGACAGTTTTTTGTATTTTTTGTTTGCTGAATAAAGTGCTGAGGAGAAAACAGGTATGTTCGATTTTATTGTTTGTGGATTTGCGATGGCAGATACGTAATTAAAAATTAAACACGTCTAAATCACGTAATTATTAATCACGAAAATGTATGATAAATCACGTAATTTATGAGATGATTTAGCTAAATCAAGTCGATTTAGCTAAATCACGTTGGTGGGAACATGGTATTACTTTTGACACTTCATTTGTTAAGATTAGTTGAGTGTGTAACAGCAAGAGGTAAATATACTACTACAGGAACTACAGAAATAATAATAGAGTGGATGGATGGACTATTTTATATACAAAAATTGCAATTGCATGGAGTTTAATTAATTGGTATATTGTGTTAAACGACAAGATCGGTCATATGAGAGAGAGCAGGGAAATCCCTCCTGCTCTATTAGGTAGCATAGAGTAGGCTCCGAAACGCAGCTCGGTGGATGTGGCAGGCAAATTGGGTTGATATCACTTTTTGCATCTGACCAGGAAGGGCGTCTTCCCGAGTTCGCGTCCGCGCAGATAGTTTTTGTACTAGGGTTATTTAGTGAGTTTTACAATTCAGAAGTGGGATATGATCCCCGAGTGTGTGTTAAATGTCCGATAGTGGTATCTAGTGTAATAGATACAAATTTTGAGAAACCGTAGTGTTAACCCTAGTGTTCGTATGCGCACGATAATTAGTGTAGTTTAAAGTGTTGTTCAAAACAAAAAAAGGTTTTGAAGTGTATCAGTGTATTGCTACAGAAAAAAAAGGGTATAATCGATACCAAGTGCTTGAAAGTGCACAATTTTACCCAAGACACCTTAAGACTATCACCGACCGATTGTCTAAGGCAATAAAACAAGAAAAGGATCATCATAAATCTTTTAAGGAAAAAACCTTGTCCCTCAACATGGGTTGTGCGTTAGAATGCCGGGTAGTCCGCACATAGGTAAATATCTGAGTGAGCTAAACCTCAGATTGGGTAAGTGGTGTGCAATAAAAATATTAAATGCAACCGATGGACGATATCTTCCGGACGCCTATCTTCCTTTTGTTCACAGGAGTGTATGTTTTGCATTTTGTTTATGACATCATGCATAGTTGTTGTAGATATTACAATTTACAAGTAGTTTCGAGCGCTCGTATTTTAGGATTTGTTTGGGGTAGATTGGTTTGGTAATTAGCAAAAACATTGTACCTATTGTAATTGTATTGGATTCTGTTTGTGATTATTTATGATAGCTATTGGACCGATTTATTTTAAAAAGGTTTTATGGCCTGCTTTTGGGTCTTGTAGAATTGTAGTGCAATTACGTATTTGCCTTTTTATGACAGGTAATCAATTTGCTAATTATGTTTGGTATATGGATTGATGGTAGAATAATCATTGAATAGAAAAGTATTGCTAGATGCTTATGCGAACTTACCTTGCTGTATGAAGTAATTGCAAGTAAAGGGAGAGAGCAAATAAATGAAGTAGTGTTTTACACTGGTTTGCAGCGCATAGGGTGCAAATAAATGTATATGAGAGGACGTCAAAACAAAATTGGTTAAGGTTTTTCCTTGTTTCGAGGACAATTATGGTGTATGCTGAGTTCATGGGATGCGGAAAACGAGATCACAAGATCTTTGAAAACCACGCTTCTGAAATTATCTGCATATGTCGAAGGACATATCAAATACATATATCATATCTGCTTTAAAAGTAAAATCGCTGATAAACAATGTTAATACCGCCAATTATTCAACTGTTTCCGAAGTTCCGAAGTGATTCTAAATCGACGAAAGCACAGACTGAAACGCGGAATACAATGAAATTAACAAAACAAACAGATTTTTGCGGATCCTAAGCCATACTTGAAGAGGAATTCGTAAACTGTTGGACCGCAAAAGAATATTAAAACCCCTGTTACCTTACGTACTACGAGTATATTTACTCAGAGCTGGCTCATTTCGGTCGCGAATGCAAAAGGCGCTGTCGGCCATACAAACAACTATATACAGAGGAACCACTTGGTAAAATTCTTCGTCGCTTGTTAAACACCAATGACGATAGGTGAACGTAACATTCCCAAGTCCAAACATATTTGATTGGGACGACGAGGAATGCAAGGCAGAACTTAAAGGTTTTGGTACCTGTCAACTAATCACTTTAAAATAAAACTAACGAGAACTGGCATATTTAGATCTTCAAACATCAAAGTCGAAAAAAATTACTTTTTCACATTTCAGTAAGCTTTCAAGGAGAAATACGTTATGCAAAATAATACCGTATTTCAACAACGTATTTAAACATTGTGGTACTTAGAAGTACCGTCGGTCAACAAAGGGTAGTCGAAGAAGTAACAAATGATGACTGCTGAAAATCATCTTCGGGATGTTGCAATGGGATGTTGCAATGATATTGGGTCGTGAATTATACCACACAGCGTTGTAGCAAGCATGGCAGTTTTAATGTAACAAAAAAAAAAAATACACAACGGCAATATTATTCTTTGACCACAGGAGAGCACAAATTCAGAAACTCAGGATCAGGCGAACATTGCCTATTTTACATGTTAATAAAGTGATAAAAACCATCTAATATTTATTTTTATATAAGTACCGTCGAAATGTGGCATTTGAACTGGGAGCAACCAATTGTATGGAAACGGATATTCGTCTAAAGGAAAATAGATAGTGCGCCATATATAAACCATATCGTGTTTCATATTATGGACAGGGAAATAATATAGGTTATCAAAGAATTCATCTCCGAAAACGCAAGTCTTGTATTGATAGTGAAAAATTATGATACTCTGCTAATATGTGTTCACTATAAAAGGATCAATTACATAACGGTTCGTGAAAATTTTCAAAAGTCTAATATAGAGGAGCAATTAAACTCAATGAAAAATGTTCGGATATTTTTATTCCTTAGACAGAGTGCATTCTTGCATACTATCAAATTCCGAGACATGAAAAGTCTAACCATTTGATCGCTTTTGGGAAACAACGTGGAGCGCGTACCATTTGGACTAACTAATGCACCGTGTATATTTCTGCGACTCATGGAGGTCGTCACATGATGTCTAACCTTAAATAAAGTTCTAGTATATTGTATTTCGATGATGTAGTGAACTTTTTGACAAGTTTCTAAAGATTTTAAAGGAACTTAATCTAACTATTATCAATGATAAGTGTACGTTCTCTGTAAGTAAGATCCTGTATCTGACACGCAATCTGTGGAAATGGCCAGACAGTATAAAAATGGAATCAGTAAAAGTGTACAAGAAACCAAGTGACCTTAGACGAGTGAGGACATTTTTGGTTTATTTTCGACGATTTGTTTGAAAGTATGCATAAATTGCGCATCATTAGGTATAAACTGCTCAGGAAAGATTTTATTTTCAAATGGGGTGATATAGAGACAGAGAATCCATTTGATACATTAAAAAGCAAGTTAAGCAGTTGTCAGATTTTAGCTGTATATGATTTCAAAAAGGAGTTTCATACTGACACAAGTGTTTTGGATCTTGCTGGAGTTTTGGTACAAGTCAACGGAAAAAAAGTAGCTGTATAGTTTTTCAGCAAAGCTACGACTGAGATGAAAAGAAATTATAAAATATCATAATTATGAACTCGACGCTTAGGCAAAACAGATTGGAAAAGTCTAAAAATAATTTATTGGGAAAACCATTTTAAAATCTTCACTGACAGTCAAAAATTACCCAAAACAAAAGTGTGTTCAACGAATCGCTAGATAGTGGTTGAAAATTCATCGCATTGATTATCAACTGGAGCATACAAATGTTGCATGCTGATGCATGAGCTGTAATTCAGTTGAGGAGTTATTGGAAATGATCATTCGGTTCAGAAATACGGTCGGGTAGTTGTTTCACAAAGGCAGAATACAAAGTTTCGGGAAATTAAAGACAAATTTCTTAGCAGCGACAAGAATGACCCTTTGCATAAAATCATCGAAGAAGAGTATACAGTCTGGACGTATAGTCAAAAGGACTTTGAAAGAACTGTGGGTTGTATACCCCTGGGATTCAGGTGGCGGGTAGTAAAGTCTTTCCACGATGACATCGATCCTTGCAGGTTGAAATCAACGATGGTACGGACAAAAGCAATACCGGTTCCACAAATTGTTAACTATAGTCACAAAATCTCTGAATAGCTGTCTTCAATGCTTATACGATAAACGAGGAAAAAGATGAAACCCGATATAAAGTACACCCAATTACCAAGTTGCGACTCAACTTCAAACACATCAATCATTTGGCTGGTTTTTCTAAAGTACATTCGTATATTCTTGGAATAATTGATAGTTTTCCTAAATTGTTTATTTGCAGACCAGTAAAAGCAACAAATGCAAAAGGCAAAAGCCGCCATCCAGTCACTGGTGAAACAATTGAATTTCTTTAGATTTCCCATACCAATTATAAGTGATCGCGGCTCGGATTTTACATTGAAAGTTTTCAAGGAATATTGTAGTAGTAATGATGGAACATGGAATACGACATGCAGTAAATGCTGTTTGAACAGTGCGAGAAATAGGCTAGATTGAAAAGGACGAGATTGGGATTATCAAATTCGAGCAATCTAATTAAACACAACATAACCAACAAAACTCCTCCAGAATGTTACTTGCATTCAAAACAGGCAACAGTTTATTGAACCAACATATTTCTGCATAAAGAAGAGAAGTCCAACGATGATGATGGTATTTCACTGACCGGACTATGTGAACGAGCCAGTCAGCAAATTAAGATATGGTGCTCGATAAAGCGGAACATGGTGCAACATAAATACCAAAAAGCTTAAACACTGAACACGAAAAGTTAGATAACAGCAGTGGTAGGGTTTAGCCAGAAGAGTTGATTTTTGGCTTCCCTATCAGCGTATTGACTATGTGAGAAAGTTATTTATTTATAACAAGATTTATGCGACAAGGATAGAAACGGTTTTCTATAACAACGAGCTAAAGTCGGAGCAAAGGCTCCGCGTCATCAACAGGATTAAGTGTGGTGCAATCGAATAGTTTAAAAAGTATTCATTTGATTTCGACAATACGAAGATTTCGTAAATGGGCAGCGATTAAAATTTCTTTGGCAACTAAGCATTGTTAAAGATTTTGAAAAATAACTCAGCAAATAATTTAAAACCATTCAGTGGATAAATCGATAGTCTGGCATACCAGAAAATAAATTTAAAATGATCAGCGAGTATTAATATGATTAATATCGATAACAGCAAATGTAAAATTGAAGCGTTATGAATACTGCTTAAGAAATGAATGATTAAATGGCATCAAAGGGTGCGTAGGATACATCTGGTGTATCTGGTGTAAGTTCAAATGGTCTTTGACTAAAGACGGCAAGAAAGAAGAAGTTAAGAAGGTGACGATGAAGGTATTGGCCCAGAAGGTACAGATGTGGTGAATTGGCTTAACTGATCGGTTCTGACTATTCACTGCGTAATTCTGAGGCAAGGTATTGACCCTGAATCTACCGCTGAATCAGGATTAACTTTTTGGTTCTTCCTGTTCCTTGAGTAATTCTGAGGATCCCTAAACCCAAAGTGTTGGTCTTGAGTCTATTGATGGATTGGCTTAACAGAGAAGTTCTGACTATTTATCGATTTACTTTAAGGCAAGGTATTGACCCTGAATCTACCGCTGAATCAGGATTAACTGTTTGGTTCTTCCTGTTCCTTGAGTAATTCTGAGGATCTCTAAACCCAAAGCTGCAGGGCGTGTGTATTGAAATCTACTGGAATATGGGACGGACTTTAAGGGTCTGACCTTTTCATTGGTGGTTTCAAAAACAACGTACCGGAACGAAGGAAAACATGGTTTGATAAGATGTTATACATGTAAAGTAGTCTGAAATATTGGATGAGAAAGAATCCTGAAATAATGGATAAAAGGTACCCACACTGAGGACAGTGTGTTGTAGGATGGCCGAATGTTAAACGACAAGATCGGTCATATGAGAGAGAGCAGGGAAATCCCTCCTGCTCTATTAGGTAGCATAGAGTAGGCTGCGAAACGCAGCTCGGTGGATGTGGCAGGCAAATTGGGTTGATATCACTTTTTGCATCTGACCAGGAAGGGCGTCTTCCCGAGTTCGCGTCCGCGCAGATAGTTTTTGTACTAGGGCTATTTAGTGAGTTTTACAATTGGTGTTTATTTTTTATATATTTTTGTTAAATTTTGATTTACTGATCCACTTAAAGTACCCAACGAAAATATTTTAGGCATTCTTTTTAAAAAAGGACGCGTTTTTCAAGTTTAGCATTTTTTCGTTAAAAGTGGCTGGCAACGATGCCGCCAGATCAGACAACTTAAGAGAATTGTTTTGCCCAATAAATGTTTATATACAATGGCCCAACGCGCATCAAGAGTCTTCACGAACACTGGTGTCGCGAGTTCAATGGTTTTATCCCATATCAAAAGTGCTCAACGCGCCTAAAGAAGTTATCACTTCAAAAATATATCTGCGAATTTAAAGAAGGTGTGCAAAATATCCGATAATGTAGTTCACAGACATTGATGGTGGATGTAATGTCTAATCGCCTGAAATTCAGTCGCCACACGAGTTAAATGGGTATGAGGGTCGTATGATCTACCATATGACCATTTTTTCAATCACATAAAGGTGGACATTTTTTTTAGGTAAAAATAACTATAAAGTCAAAAATTGAAGCACACTTCAACTGTCAAAATTTGTAGGTTCTTGTAGGTTTGATAAAAGGAACTAACCTGATCTTCGAATCTTTGAAAATCAATACAAGATCACCATCTAACTCCAGCTTTTTAAGGCTTGAGAAGGCACCTACTCGCAATCTCGCATATTTCTTATGGTAGGGAAATGGTCTTTAGGAGAATGAAGACATTTTATAAAAAGACGACAATATATAGTTTTCTTTTAGTAAGAAAATCAGAGAGGACGTAGTAGGAGGCAGTAAAAGGAGGACTGTCCTCACAAAAAGAGGACGAATGTTCACCGTATCTTTACCCGACGACGCTGAAAAACTTCACATCCAAACTTGAAATAATTGAAATAAATATCAAAAAAACAGTCAGTTTTTCAAAACTATTCACTTTGAGCTATTTTTAATTATGCAGGGATGTTACAGTTTCTTAATGTAGAATTTTAATTTAACTTGCGAAATATTTAATTCAATAAAAATATTTCAGTTGATAAACTAATTTAAGCAGACCAGTTTTACTTAGTTAGATGTTTTTTTTTAATTTGATTTTTATTTTAAGAGATGTTTTATTAAAACAGCGATTCAAATAAATTTTATATTTCATTATTTATCTGCAATTCCCTGACATGTTTGTACATTTAGTTTGGAGATAAATAAATCCTCACCACATACAAAAAATTATACAATGTTTGTGAATATAAAACGTTGCTAATTTAAAAAATAAAAAATAAATAATACAAACATCAGTTTATGTGCAGACCTGTAGAAAAGTGTTGAATAGGAATTATTTTTACTGTCTGCAAATAAGAGTTATGGGCGAGAATTGCAGAGAATCTGCTTCTATCAACCATGTTTTTAATGTCGAAAGTCGGTGAAATAGCATCTCAGATATTTGGTTTATTATTTTAAGGGTTTAAATAAGGCGAGTGAATATTTAAAAAATTGATGACCCTCGACAATACCCTGGCTTGAAACACTTTAGTGACTTTTATGTGTGAATCTCCGTCAAATGTGCCCTCATTAATGGTCGATGAAAACGCTAATTCCGGAGCCGTTTATATGGAATATTTCGTTTGCGAACGACAGCCCTGGGCATCTATAGCTCTAAAAATCGACCTCAAATATAAATTAACTCGCTTATGTCCAGTTCGTGGCGTGACACAGTAACTGGCTGTGTGACAAAAGGCCGCGCGCGACAGCTTGCTGATTAAAATTTCCTGCCATCTGGAACATGAAAGTTTTGCCAACGCATGAGCATGCCATTAAAAGCTCACCATGAACCATATACCCTTCCAGTTTATTGCACAAACTTTGAGAACATTTTATGGGAAAGCTTAGGCTTTTCAAGTTGAATCCCTTTTATCATTGTGGTGAATAATAATTATTAAATATTATTAATTATTTAAGTATCGACTTTAAATTGACGGAAGCTCACAATTGGAAAATTTGTACGGAAACTATGGCCACTGGTCAAAACTAAAAATTAACAAGTAAAAGTGTTATCATCGGCCTGGCCGATGTTTTGATACCCTCCACTGCATACAAGTCATGCAAAATTGGTTTTGTGAGGGAGGTACCAGAACTACTTGACCGACATAGCAGGTTTTCAATACCAACCTAACGACGATAAAAAGAAGTTCTCTCACCAAATTTCATTCACCTACGTCAATTACTTTGGGCGCCATCGTGCTTTCAACAGACAGAGAGACATATGGGTCCAATATTGGTTTTGTATGGGAGGTACCAGAACTACTTGACCGACATAGCCCATTTTCAATACCAACCTAACGACGATAAAAAGAAGTTCTCTCACCAAATTTCATTCACCTACGTCAATTACTTTGGGCGCCATCGTGCTTTCAACAGACAGAGAGACATATGGGTCCAATATTGGTTTTGTATGGGAGGTACCAGAACTGCTTGACCGACATAGCGCATTTTCAATACCAACCTGACGCCGATAAAAAGAAGTCCTTTCTCCAAATTTCATTCACCTACGTCAATTACTTTGGGCGCTATCGTGCTTTCAACAGACAGAGAGGCATGGGTCCAATATTGGTTTTGTATGGGAGGTACCAGAACTACTTGACCGACATAGCCCATTTTCAATACCAACCTGACGCCGATAAAAAGAAGTGATTTCACCTAATTTCATTCACCTACGTCGATTACTTTGGGCGCCATCGTGCTTTCAACAGACAGAGAGACATATGGGTCCAATATTGGTTTTGTATGGGAGGTACCAGAACTACTTGACCGACATAGCCCATTTTCAATACCAACCTGACGCCGATAAAAAGAAGTCTTTTCACCAAATTTCATTCACCTACGTCAATTACTTTGGGCGCTATCGTGCTTTCAACAGACAGACAGACAGACAGACAGACAGACAGACAGACAGACAGACGGACATGGCTAAATCGATTCAGAATGTGATCCTGATTCAGAATATATATACTTTATGAGGTCTCCGGTGACTCCTTCTTTGCGTTACAAATGTATTGGCAAAGTGAATATACCTTCCTCTGGAGGGTATAATAATGAGATAAATTGCAAGGATGAAGAAAAGAACTTTATTAGGTATATTGAAAACTATTTACAGACTAATTTCTGAACACCTACTTTGAGACAACGCGATAGCGAACAATCGCCGTAAGAAGTAAAAAAATAAAACAGTTTCAATTTTGTGCCGGGGTTGCCACCGACTTTTTTATCACCAATTGAAATCTCGGTTGCATTTTGAGAATTTAATTTTCAGAAGCTGTCAATTTTTCGAACTCCACAAAGTAATCCATTCGCTTCCCAGTGGTTAAAGATGTCGCAGTTTTATCAGGAAATTGCTTGGCGGCCTCTTTTTATATATGCGGTTATTGGCTGTGACCAGCGTTCCCTTCCGTGCTACAATTGTAGCGTTTTCTTGTTTTTGAGTACATTTTTGCTAACTGAGTACGATACTATTTTGGATCCACGCGTACTACTTTTTGCAAATTCATATCAATAACTCATTTCTTATTTTATCAAAATTGTTTGTAGCAACAGACTAAGGGCCGGTTTGTTCAATCTTTTATCGATTATTCCAGCTGGTAATCATCAAATGTTTTTGTTCAAAATATTAACCAGAGAATCGTTGGTTTGGTTAGTTAACCAGAAAAATCGATAACCAGCCGATTTTTGCTCTGTTAATGAGATTTAACCAATAATTTTCTGGAATTTCGTTTGTTGAAGTTTTTTTTAAAGGACTGCGTATGTAAATTTTGACGTTGCTGCTATATAAACCAACTTTTTGGACAATATTGTGGGGAAAAATGCAAATAATACAAAAAACGTATACATAACTCAAGATGTAGTGAGTTTGTTTGTGAAACGAACAAATAAAATATGTCTCGTCAGTTACTTGATCATTTTAAACTGGCAGATGTATAAAATACGGTATACGTATTAAAGTTAAGTGTGACGGTCCCCAACACACTAATGGATGCGAAGGATGAAATAGGATTATTTTCAAAATTTGTAGCCGATGACAGCTCTCAAAAACTGAGTTAAAGCGCACTCATTGGAGCAAATATTGAAAGAATGAGAATATTGCGACGGTCGTTCAATAAATTGAGATCATCCATTTGTGAAATGTTTTTAGTACTGGCTTTAATTCGGTTTTGTTTTAAAAAAATTGCACTGTCTCACAACAACGAGATTTTGTTCTTCAGTTTTTAAAAATGCCTGTATTATTTTTTGATTATGACATTCTTGTGCTAAACAAATTTTACTTTTAGTTAGATTACTGAAAATAAATACATTAATAAAATAGCTTAAAAAATTACAGAAAAAATAAGCCTGGAAAACAAAAAAATGTAACCATAGATTCGGTCAACCACTGAATTGACAAATAAACTAAAAAAAGTGGAACGATTTGTCGCAAAGCTATGGTTTGTTGACCGAAGTGAAAAATCGTTCAACAAACACTCATTGGTTATCAGATCACAGATTTAAAATCATGGGTTAATCTAAATTTATGGTAACTTAACCACGGATTTAACCAGCTGTGAACAGACCGGCCCTTAAACTACAAGATACACGTTCAAATTCAAATTCTCGCGCAGGATACACCTGGCTTATTTTTATATTTTGAACTACATAACTTACAATTTATTTTTTGATATATAACTGAACTCAAATTATTTACGTGGAATTAAAATAAGAAAAATATAGGTATGTTCAAATATAACAAATACTTGAAAATGTACAGTAGGTATACCTATATTTGTATTTTGTATAGTCAAATTACCGATCCTAATTGAAAAATACCATAAAGCCGTTTTAGGTACATTTTTGCGTACTACCTTCAAACCCATTTGAGTACCATTTTCTACCGCAATGAGAACTTTGGCTAACGACAAGGGAGGGAACGCTGGCTGTGACAGCCATAAATGATGTCAAAAACGATTTCAGCAGATACTGAGAACACCTGTGAAGATGCCGAGTGAACTTCGGTGCTACTTATCTCAGGAAACATCAATCATAAAAACTGCTTTCTACCACTTCAATGGCGTCTTCTTTTGTCTTTAAAATTAATTGTCCCCACGCAACACAACATCTGTCGCGCAGCTATGTGACATGTAAAAGAGACGGCTAGTCTTTTTTTGTCGTTGACACTGTATGTCTACATTTTTTCTGCCACTGTTCAGCTACGTAACACAATTTATCGAGCACATTTGATGACAGACCTTACAAACTTCAGAAATGTGGAACTATGAGACATCGTGGAGTTCACCATGCGCACAAATAGAATCGCCGGCAGAACAAACCCTACATCCTGTGGCCACTCATTATTGAACCCCTACCCCCTGTCCTTTCAGATGTCCTAACACAAATAGATAGATCCGACACATTAGAACTACTATTTTTCGCCTTGAGGAGTCAGAAGTGTTACACAAATAGATCCCAACTGTATAAACAAGGGCTCATCAGAGGCCTTAGTGCTCACCAAATAACCAAAAGGTGCCGGCCCAAAATGTCCCATTATCCAACGATTTCTCAGTAGAACCCCAGAGATATGAAAGAGCATTCTAAACCCAAATTGTAACTAACAAATTGTGTTCCTTATGGGAAGCGTCTCTTGATACCATTTTCGAAAACGTTCAGAAAACTCACAGGAACGAATGTTTGTAAGGGTCGAAACTATGTATTTGTTTTTAGGGAAACTCCTTTAGAATTTATTTTTTTTTAAAAGTGGTAAGCACATTTCAGAAAGGCTCGATTCGATATAATATGTCAATCAAGTGAATACTCGCATGTTCTGTTTAAGGCAGTGAAATAAATTCCTAACTATTTGGCTTCGCTTTTTACAGTCAAAAGCTGCTTTTGAACCACAAGACGTTTTTAAAATTCCTCATATTATTTCGTGGTCTGTTTTTCTGCTATTGCATTTGAACGTCAACTGAGTTAATGAATCAACAAATTTTTGACGAGATTTTTCCATTAGCCCACCATTCCTATCCAAAAACTTTGACAAATCCCGTCGGCCAGACTTTGTTTCATAGAAATTTATGTTTCTATTCTTTGCACATCAATTGCAATTGGTTTTCTGATACAAACAAAAATTTACTGTGCAAACTTTGACTACATGAAGGAATTGTTAAGAATAATTGTTATAAGAAGATCTACACTTTGGATACAGCTCCATTCCAATTTCGGGAGTTCCTTGTTCATCCGCGGCAGTACTTGCTACAACCACTTTCAAACATCTGTAGGTTCAACAAAAAAAAAAACGCACCGAAAATTCTTTAAATTATTAAAAACTTTTCACTAAAAAATTAGCCGAACATTTAAGTACTTTACCAGGTAGGTATAAACTTTTTTAAAAATTATTTCCAGTTTGATTTTTTTCAGTATATCGCACACTTTCCGTCACACAAATGCATTTCAGTTCAGACAGACGACAGTGTCCCTTTGGGGGAATGCATTATTTTCCTATCTATCACAAAACAACCCTCTTTTAATTTTGTCAGAAAACACTTTCGAATAGAACCGCACACAGCAACGACCACGAGATAAATGAACTGTTGCAGATGTGACTGAGAGTAACAGCCATCGCAGCAAACCATTCATGTCTCTCACTCTCTTCGCAGAATCCAGTGCGCATAACTTTTATGACAAAGTGTAGTCTGCACAGTGTACAATCTCGCCTACATTTGCAAAAAACTACAAACGAATGTCTATCGAACTGCATTTCACGTTTTTCTTTCTAGGAAAAGTGCTCGCCAACTTCACGTAGTTGTAGTTGTAGGTGGTAGAACGTTTTACTTTTGCTTCGTAAATAGCGGCTTTCGCCAATTGTAAATATTTTAGTAGAGTAAAAGAAGCATAACACTGAGGGGACGTCGTTTGAATTGTTGAACGAAGGACACGGTTGATTTGAGGGTGTGGTAGGTGGATGCAAGTTAATATGGTCAGGTGTCAAGCTGATGGGCGTAATTTACCTAAAACCACCCTTAGAGATTATAATTATTATTCGAAAGGGGTTGTTGTTAAAGTTAAAAACAGGAGCAGTCAATTACAGTTGAATGGAAAAGGGTAACTTCGTAATAAATATCTTAATACGTGTAACACAACACGATAAGTGGAGACGAGAAAAATACTTAAAGAACAATATTGCTTCCAGTGGTGTAGGGAGGGGGGGGGGGGGGGGGGGGGGCAGGGGTGCACAGGCCCCGGGCGGCACTTTACTAGGGGCGGCAATCTAAGCCGTTTATAATTTTGAAATATAAAAAATTTACAAAACGGATTCTTTTTCAGTCTAACGAATTTATTTTCAATTCCTTGTGTTACTCAACAACAAAATCCTGCTGCTCCCTAGTATGCAACTACACTTTATCAGAAATGACAACACTGCACAGCACACACAAATTATAACACAGTACACAACATCTGCATTCGAAAATACTCTCTTTCTCTTTTCTTGCTAGAATTTGTGTGTGTGAGAGAAGTTTCTCAAAATTGAAGTTTATTAAAAATTATTTAAGATCGACAATGAGCACTCTAACTGTATCTAATCTGCGTATCATGGCTATAGAGCAGGAAATCATAGAGACCATCGATACTGAAAGAATAATAAGAGAGTTTGCCCTGATAAAAAGAAGGAAAACAAAATTTTAAAGAAGTTTTCTGTAAATAATTAAAAAATTAATAACTTTTTAACTTTCTCGATTACGTAGTACGAGAAAGATATTGTAATCGTACAAAATTTCGAACTAGAGATGTTAATCAATTCTGACATTATGATGACTGTGGAACTCAAAAAAGTAGGTCGCAAAATTATGTCCGTCTGTCTGTCTGCATGTCCCAAGGCCTACAGCCTAAACGGCTGCCCGGATTTCGTTCAAACTTGGGATTTGTAGTTTGGGGGCTTTAGTTTACATACTTAGAGTAAAATTTATGTTTTCAAAATTATTGTGTCCCTAACTTTCACTTCGAATCATCGAAAACGCAGATTTGCAACTTGTATCTCGAAAACCCCAAAACTTTAAAGACCAATGATGTAAGAATTCATCAAGAACAATAACTTATACTCAGTTTTTAGCTAAAAAGTTAAGCAATAGTATTTTTCAAACTAAACATTGCATTATTTGGTACTGTTTTGTCTGCCAAATTTTACAAGAACCGCTCTAACAATTTTGGTTAAAAATATCTACATATTAAAGATAAAATCAGTATTTGAAAAAAGATCAGAGAAGACAAATTTAAACAAGTTTATATGTGTAGGTATAACTGGTTGAAACCGTAGACGATGGTTTTTTTTTAGTGTTTAAAATTACGAGGGGCGGCATAAATTAGGGCAACCCCGGGCGGCCCCAACCCACGCTACGCTACTGATTGCTTCGTTAGAAATTGAGAACTTATTTGTGAGAGAGGAATAAGAAGAGTGAAGTTAGCCACACATGTGGCTGAACAAATTCAAAATAAAACTGTGAAGCTTAAGAGCCTGCTAAGGACTTCGCGGGGCGCAGGACTGTTTTACACCTACGTGAAGTTAGCGCGCACTTTTTCTAGAATAAAAAACGTGAAATGCAGTTCGATAGACATTCGTTTGTAGTTGTTTGTAGTGAAATTTTTTTCGTTTGTAGTTCAACCGTTAGAAAGTTAGAAGCATTAGAAAAAAATTTCAGCGCGCACTTTTGAGCTTTTGAAATGAAAACTAGCCAGTTGCATTTGAAATCATTTGTAGTTGTTTGTAGTGAAATTCTTTTTTCCCAAAAATGCCTTATTTCGGAGATATAAGGACATTTGTGTTTGCATCTATAACTCCGAATTTCCAATAGACAGAATTTTTTTTGAAATTACTGTTGCATTAAGCACATCCCAACTTAAATAACTGCATTTAAAATTTCTGAATTTACTCAAGCGTTACTTAATAAGACGGTTGAACTACAAACGAAAAAAATTTCACTACAATCAACTACAAACGAATGTCTATGGAACTGCATTTCACGTTTTTCATTCTAGAAAAAGTGCGCGCTAACTTCACGTAGGTCTGTTTTACCCGTAATGATATAAATGACTAAATAAGAGAGCAGAACGATTTGAATTCCTTTCTAATCAAAGAGTCAGAATCCACCAGCGATTGTAACCCAATCTCGCTAATACTTAAGAATTCAGCGGATGCTACAGAGATGATACTTGCCGCGACTATAATAATCACTTTTAGTGTCCAGGCAATTTTTTCCCAACTCAAAATGGCAAAAATTTCTAAATAAAAATGGATATTGAGACCTACAAAATATTAAGTGTCAAGTTTAACAATGATTGTTAGTATAAGGCCCTTTTTTAAAAGTGAGACCAGTCTAGGGATCTAGCTCGCTGTCTGTAAAAATTATGATATCCTTCATGGGCCTCTCCTGATGTTCAGTCTGTCAAGCTGTTGTTGATGTTTGTCTTTTAAAAATTATTTTCGAGTTTTACTAATTTCATATGGCTAACACAGAAATAAATGCGTTTTTTTTCTGGAAAATCGTTGTTTGTCGGATAGAGTTTAATTTAAAAAAATAAATATGGAAATATGAATGTAATGACAACAATTTTTAAACAAAAGTGTTTTCAAACCCACAGCTATGAGCTACATCACACACACACACACCCTTTGAAGGATATTTATAAAATAACACAATAAAAACCTTTTATCGCTTAAACAATGCGCAAACATGACTTTAGAAAAGAATTGACAAGAACGAGAACCACTAAACGCGGAACGAATTAAACAACTCGAGTGATAGTCGGCGACATAAACCATAAACCATAAACTAAGTATTAAATAGACCGTCAGCTCCCGCGCACCTACCCGATTCCCCCCGCAAATTTTGTAAAGAAAATTCTCTCTTAAATTTCCTATCAGTATACGTGTGAAGCAGCAAAAAAAGAAATTCTAATTGGCGGGAGAAGTAAAAAAAATAATGACACTCAGCAGTGTTCCTACATCGTGGTATTCCTACCTTCTCGTGGGAATTACGATTTCTGAAAAGCTTTCCATGCGTTAAAGGAAAAAACATCAAAAGTGTATGAATATCAACAATTTGACTAGAAAACATTTAAACTACATTTCACCATGAATATCAACACACTAAATCTACATAAAAAGGAGATTTGCCTTTAGCAACAATTTCTAGTACCAACAAATTCATTATAGTGTTAGCAAACTGCGATTTTTATACTGAAGATTAATTTAATGTGATTTTTTTCCGAACAATACAAATTTTACTTTTATAGTACGGTTTGTTTCATTCAAAAATCGAGGAAATTTGAGTTTAGTGAAAAGGGAAAAATTAATACGCTTCGTGGAAAAAATAAAGAGAGAGCGCTAAGAACACTGCTGAGAGTTAGTGTATTTGGTGAGTTTCTGTCAGCTGATGGATGCGTTCTGAGAGTTTGAATTCGTTGTTTTATTTCACCACGAAAACATGTATTTTACAAAATGCGTAAAGCGAATGTAATCAATATGAATAAATAAAGGAATAAAGTGTGAAAAATGCATTCGTTAAAATAAAATAAGTTATTTTTGTTCCTATAATTATTGTGTCTGTTTTCGTTTGTTGTTGTTGGTAAAAAATTATTTCGCTTAAAATATCAACAGAAAAACGGTAACCAATATAAAGATAAGCATTGATTAAGAACATTCAAATTTAAAATATGCTCTAGGGAAAAGATTTAAACATTTCTGTGTGGGTATGATTTTTGAGTTATACTGCGAGTATTAGCTAATAACAAATTTAATATCGACTTTAAATTTACGGAAGCTCACATTTGCAAAATTTGTATGGAAGATATAACCACTGTGATCTACTCGTACTTAATTTTAGTAAGGCCCAATCTTTTCATTAGCATTTCGTTTATTAATGGAAAACAAAAAAAAATTAATTTATTAAAAAATTTGATACAATTGACATAATTAAAAATTACATTTGAAATTGCGAGAGCCCGGAATATTAATAATTTTGTTTTATAATAAAAAGAAAAAGTCGAATAGACACAATCAACGAAAATTAGTTTTCTTTAAAATGTATACGGGAAAGAACGAAACTTTAAATATAGATATAGGTATAGGTACCTACATTGGAAATATTATAATTATTTATTTATTTAACTCAGGAGCATTTTCTTTCCATTCATATCGTTTTTGTGATAAATATATCTATGTGATAATAAGAGAACATGGGCACTGATATGTCTCACGCATTTAAGTTTTGCTGCTTACAATTTTCTTTTAATTCCTTCGATTCAAAATCAATACCTAGTAATCAGATTTTTTTATAAATATTAATAAGTTTTTTTCATCGATTTCCATTGTTTACAAACAAAAAGTAAACATCCCGTACTATATAGATTATCTAGGTAAAATGAAAGAAATCCTAATAATGTATACCTACCATACGTTTTAATATAATTTAGTACTAAATTCACCACACCATACCCACCGTTTTCTTAACACGTCCCGATAACGGGCAATTATTTGAATTATTTGAATTTTTTCCAATGTTACCACGGAATAAACTGTCAGAGGCATCTGTCAGGTTCCTATGTGGAAGTGTATGCGTGCGTCTAATTTACTTTAACATTGGAAAACATACTTTGGCATATAGAAACACTGAAAACAGCTTGTAGGCAAATTCTCTTAAGTTGAAAGAGCTGACGGTCTATTTAATACTTAGTTTATGGTCGGCGACTGAATGGTTCTCTTAAAAGCCGGTCGGGATTTTATATCCTCGGCAGCGTTGCCACTTCAAAAAAAGAGGAGCGCAGTAGATCATTGAAAAAAATGCAGTAGATTGGATCTTTCCGCAGTAGATTTTTTTATTACACAAAAAATAAGGGTTTTCCTCACGGACACGATACACGAAACACGAATTCAAATTTAAAATAAGCTCTCAGAGTCAGAATCCCGTTATTTTAGCAGAAAACGAGAAAACAACAGAAAGATAGAAAGACAGAGGCAGAGATTTGTTTTATGATTCCTGATATCATGAATAAAAGCAGCCAAGGCCAACTCATTTCAAAAGCTGGCTTCTTTCTTTTTTGACAGTGGTTATTTTTATGAACGGTTTTTGTATGCATGACAGTTGACGGTACAGCCAAGAGATGGTTTATCCAATTAAAAAAGTGCAGTAGATTGGATTTAGTGGCAGCAGATTTAGTTATTGCGAAAAGTGCAGTAGATCTACTGCTCTTACAGCAAAGTGGCAACGCTGATCCTCGGATTTATGAATCGACTCGTCTCTATTTAGTTGCAGTTCTCGAGCCCAGTATATAGAATTGGTTGGATTGGCTATTGTATCGCGTAGGTATACCTATTTTTGGTTTGGCACACACTAAAGACTCATGCACATAGTGTCGCGCCGATGGGATGTTAATGTTGTTGCTAACGAGGCATTTTTGCGCATTCTTCTTTGTGATCAACTTCTTTGCGCCGGAGATTCGAATAGAAAGTTACAGGCGCAGGCGCAGCTCCCATTAAGCTTCCTGTACTGCGGCACCAATACCCTGAAGCCTGAATAGCAAATAAACAATTCGGAGAAACTATCTAGCGTGAAGCTACAAGTGTTTGGCCTTTCAAACTCAAACAATCGATTTAAGTATGATAAAGGATGTTGTTGGTGACCAAATAAAACAACGTATTTTATCAACTTGGAACTTTTATTGACCAATTAAAAGAAAGCAATAGTGGAAGTATAGGATAAATAAAAAGAAAAATACGAAACCAAAAGTGTTTCCGCTCTTTTCTCATTCGTCGCCAAAAGTCGTTGAATTCGAAAAACTGGACGACGTTTGACGTTTCTTTCCCCATCTTGCATCTTCAGCGAAAGGCTGTGTTCAGCAGTTTGCTAAAGCCAGAAGCTCTCTTTAAACCCTTTTCCAGGATTCTCAAATGCTCACTGACAGCCCTACTTGCATTTAACGCCTTTGATATATGTATCATCAAAACTGGTGCGGAATTGGGATTGCCTTCAACTCCAACAATTAATGGCCGCCACAAATGAAGTCGATCTGATTTGGGTGCCAGTGCTATAGTGGATATGGATATAAAGGCGATAAAAAACCACACGGAAATGGATCCGCATCTCAATTCGTGATGCCATTCTGTCAGCTACCAACAAATACACATAAAAAGAAGTGTCAAAACCCGGTTAGGGAAGAGAAGGAACCCCGAAGGGGCCGATGGGGGAACAAGGTACCCACCCTCGTTCCAAAAACTAAAGTCGCCGATGTGTATCGTATGTATCTCACATTTTTATGACTAATCAATGATGAAATCCCAGCACGGCGCCATTTCGTTAATATGTGTGTGACTGTAGGATCCACGACGCACAGCTTATGTGACAGCATCCGAAAATTTTATGGTGCCGACAAGACAGACTCATAATAGGGTGTCCCATAATTCACGAAAAATTTGAATTTTGCGTCACTTAATAGTACAGTGATGCCAACGGAAAAAAAAGATAACAATGTGACAGCTGATAGTTTGGGGTTAGTAAAAATGGAGCGCTATACGAAAGAACAACGCATTTTCATTGTTGAGGAATATTTTAAAAATAATTAAGGTTTGTCAGCTAAAGTCCGCAATTTTCGCAATATTCTGTGAAGAGAATAATTGAAAAATTCAGGGAGAAAGGATCTAAAACACTCTGATTGTCCTGTCAACAGAAAACATCAAATCAGTTCGGGAGAGTATTGCTGACAGTCCAGGAACATCAATTCGGCACCGTAGTCAAGAATTGGGCATTTCGAGAAGCTCTCTACAGCGAATTCTCACCATAGGCTTGAAACTTTATGCTTACAAAGTTCAATTGACTCAAGAACTGAAGACTACGGACTTTGGAACAACAAGTGGATGCAGATCCTTCGAACAAAATCATCTTCAATGATGAGGCTCTTGATGGCTTCCGATTAGCCGCCATTGTACTTCTTGGGGTTTTTTTAAGTCAACGGTCCATGCAAACAAGTCCACGACCACCAAAACCTTTAAAGGGGATTGGGGGGTGATTAAAATTAATAAAATTCAGCTTTATTTATGCGAAAGGTCATCGAAAATTGCAATAAATTAGTACGTACTTGCCAGCAAAGCCGTGGCGGCTATTTATCCGATGTGTTATTCCGTACATAATCCCAATCTGTATACTCCATGAATCAATAGAAATGTAACCTTTCTAATTAAAAATCTATTTTCTATCAAAGTTACATTTTACGTAAATTATGGGACACCCTTTAAAAGTATTTTGTCAATGCGTCTTGCGGCTTATTTTTTGCAAGCATCTGAAATAATGTGATCGCAACCAAACCAACGGATTGCCATGAAAGCGATAGTCATGCCCATATAAGGAGTGTCCAGAAGTTTACTCGTGAAAATGTTGTTTCGCTAAACCCTCCGATTCTGATGAAATCCATTTTCCCATATGCGTTTGTTGTTTACATTTAGCACTGACATCCGGTGTTACAGAAAATCAATTTTACGAAAGCAAAGGTACAGTTGGTGAGTCCGAGCATCTTCTCGGCCGATTATCACTGACACGCGCTCAAGAGGATGGATATTTTCGGGTAGTGTGATGACTGATGAGCTTGTTAAAGCACTCCACTTTCACATTGTTCTCCTGTGCTTTGGACTCATTTTCAGCATCATTCAAGTGAAGTGCTATAACACCGCTCGGGAGCATCTACTACTGAGATAGACGGCCAAAAATTGGCTGAATGGAAAACAGATTGACATTTCCAGAATAGTGAGTGGGGGGGGGGGCATTGCATTTAAGCTCTTATTGTATAATCAAAAAAGAGAATAGAACGCGCAACAGTTTTGCGATGTTAAAACAACCTAATGGAGACTGAAAGGACCAAATTTGCTGGACCCTTTGGGGAAACCCCAACATTTTGTTTGGGTTTGTTTTTGACACTTATACCGAGAAAGGATAGTCTTTCGGTGAGGAATTTTGAAAAGCGCTGAAAATGTGGCATGACCGAGCCATTTCCACTTCACATCTTGTATATCAAAAATCGGTGACAGTTGCCTTATTTTTGCTATCGTTTTGACGGTTTCAAGTCGCATTAGCGGCTTCGCGATTTTGTATAGCCATCCGAGTATAACAAGAAGGCTCATCTCTAAAAAAAAGACAAAATGCAGTGACATGTTTTAAAATTGGGACGAAATCATTGGCCGCGTTACATTGCCCGCTAGATGAATGGCGCGGCATGTCAAACTCCATATAAAAAAAGTTGACATTAGACAAAGAGTGCTAATGTCAAATGTAAATGATGAAATGTCAATATTTTTTATATGGAGTTTGACATGCCGCCATTAATAAAAAGCTTCGAAAAGCGTAGAACTTTTAAGGCATGCTCAAACCAACGCCGAAAGCAGGAGCAAGTAAAATAAATATAAGGCGAGACATGGCCCTATGAACATTGCTGCATCAACTAGCAAAGGAAGAGGATAGCTGGAATGTAGCGATTCGCTCCCGCTTTGCGTTTGCATAGTGTTTCCCACTAATAGTGTTCCTTAAACATCGATAGTCTATCGATGGTTTAAAACAACTATCGATACTATCGAAACAAATGAAATCTTGATGATTCTTGAGCCATTTGAAACTGTAACATTGCAATTTCGGGTGAGGATTAAGTGACTTCATCATTATTAATACCTCTTACAAGAGGTATTTCAGCAAAATTGAATAATTTTGAATCGACATTCGTTACTGCAGAAGGCCGAAATGTCCTGAAGTCCTTAATCGCATCAGTAAACCAGAGACTGAAACCATATAACACCAGAACGTCACTTATTTTGGGAACAATATGGGACCCGAAATTTAAAAAGCACGGTTTAAGAAATCTGCAGGAAGCTGACAATTCAATTCAATTGTTGCAAAAGGAGTATTCTTCCTTAATAGCAATGAAAGAGTCAAGCATGTCGCTTGCGCCATCGGCACCATAACCAGGCACAACTTCATCATCCAAGTTAGACGATCTGCTTTTTATGCCGCACAGTGTTGTAACTCCAATAAGTAGGGAGCGCCATTGTTGACATTCGGCAATATTCCTACACAAAAAAAAAGGAAACATCGACCGACATGCTTGCTCTATAAGCTACTGGGAAAAATCATCCCGGACGCTTATGGTTAGATTAGACTATATGCCAATTTCTGCCAGTTTTCCTGTCAAAATATGGTCGTACAATGTGATAATGGACATATACCATATGCTGTAATGCCCTAAGTGCCAGATATGACCAGTCTGAATTAGACAGATAAAAATGTCCAAATAGCATATAGTGTAATCGGGCAATAAACACGAATGCCAGCATAAAGCCATATGCACTTTATTGAAATTTCGTTATGGCATTGCTGGCATTTTTGATGACACAAGAATTATTTTGTTGTCATCGATGTTCCAACTTCAACTTTTTTCTTTGTTTTTCTTTACAGCATTAAACTACTTTAACATTTGGTAATAAATAACAAATTTACAACCCCGTCTTTAGAAAATGGTGAGTTTATAAAACTATCGATATTCTCGATAGTTTTATTCCGAAACTATCGATACTATCGATGTTTAAGGAACACTACCCACTAACATATCGTTCCCGCGCGAAATTCGCTCCCGCGAATTTCTTCGCATTGGTCTAAGCGTGCCTTAAAAGTAGCTCACAGGATGCTTTTGCTGAGCTTTTTAAAAGGACTTTTATAGCGGTGAACGTTTATAGGAGCTTTTTTGATTAGGATTTCTCTCCATTTACCAATTCGGGCTATCACGATTACTACAAGGTGTTTTTCAAGAGTCATTAAATATCTTTTCTTCAGTATTGGAAATGATCAAGTTAAACCCCCGAGAAAAACAAAATTTTAACCTTGCAGTCGGCGTCTCCCCTCGCGAATATCAATCTAACTTGAACTGTCCTTGGAGGACTTGCAATGCAACTGTTTGGACTAAGGATATCATACCGTTCCGAAAAATCCAAATCTATGCTACGCCTTGAACCTATTGAGCCAGGCAAAGCTTTTTTTAACTGCATCATAGCTTGGCAATTAGATCCGGATCAGATTTACCAATATAAGCCGTATTTTATTATCAGCGTGATCTGATCCGGATCAGATCACGATAATAAAACAATATGGATCATTGAAAAGTTTAATTTCTGAATTGTGGCAACAGTTGCTTTCAAAAACAAAGCAGATAATAAAGGGGTATTACAAACTTCATATTGCCACCAGCCATATTGCGAATATTCTGCTCAACGTGACGTCGCACAAGGCACATGTCATTTCACTTGCAATGTCGGGGGTGTTACCATATTTGAATCAAATTTGCATAGTTTTTGTTTTCCATATATTTAAAAAAAAAACAAATTTATTTTATACACATATTTGCAACACATGAACAATATTTTGCAGCTAGCACTTGAGTTTATCTTGGCATATTAAGGAGTGTCCAGACCAGCCTAACATTTCAGAAATGTTTATGAAATGTTTCTGAAGCAAATCGGACACATTTTATAAACATTTGTAAAAGATTTCTAAATAAATTCATTAAATGTTTATAAAATATTTCAATTTCATCCTTTTTTGGATAAGAAGAAAAATATGTGGTAGGATTATAATTAGCAGTGAGCAAAGTTATTATTGTAATTTTGGTCTCGGGAATCACGAGACACGTTATTTAATTCAAATAATTGATTCATTCATCACTTTCTCATTAGGTATTCCAAGCTTTTCTTGATATTTGTATTTTATTTACAAATAATCGAAAAAAAAGCTCACTTTCAGGGAAACTTGTAAAACAAAAATTATTTCCCATCACGATTGCGAAACTGTGAAACATTTCATAAATGTTTTCAAACCAGCAACACATTTCATAAAAATTGTTTTGTTTAATAAATGTTTAAGAAATATTTATGAAATATGTAGGTATTTAATTGTTTATCAAGTGTTTGGCTGGTCTGCATATACCTTTAAAGAACGAAAAAAAATAGCTCGGAACTCGAATGCGAAAAAATCAATTGATTTTTTTTTTGGTCCACTTTTTAGTCTGGCAACGTGATTATGTGGCTATCGTTTGCAGGCACACCAACACTTAAAAATAAAACAAGCCGTCTAGTGGGAAATAGTGGAAATAATTTTCAGATCATGATTCGTGATCTCGATGAGAAGCAGGATCATGTGCTGTTGTTGTAATTGCATGTAAATCGATGATCTATATGGATCATAGCTGATAATAAAAAACAGCTATTAACATGAAAAGCGGGAGAGTGGCCGAAGCATATTGATGACCGACAGCATTTTGTTCGCGTCATAACTATGATCAATGTTCTGAAGTTGGATCACGTACCAAGAGCACTTTCGGAGCCGGGGTGGGTGGATTTTCTTATAAGAAAGTAGAGTTTCCGAATGCGGAAAACATTGACCCCTTTCATGTCACGTTTTTTTCGCAGCGAACTGTTTGGCTTTTCTTAATCTTTAGTGTCACCTTGTCGGAATGGGTATTCAGTTGACCAAGGGCTTTGAATCGAATAGAACTTTGAAAGTATGCTATCACTGAGCTTTCTCAGCTTTGGAAAAAGTTGTTTTAGAGCTTTGAAATTTTATAGGAGCTTTTGCTATTCGGCACTAATTCCATTTTTTAATTCGAAAAAACAGAATTATTACAGGGTGTTTCAGAAGAGTTTTTTTAATTCTCCCGACAGGAATTAAGTTTAAATCAAAAACTGTGTTGAGTACGATATCAGGCATACAGCCTCCCCAGGGATGTTTGTGAAGAAGTGCCTGTGATGGGTGGGATTCCGGGCCCTCGAGCGCATCTATATACGTAGCTCTATCTAACCTGTAAAGTGAGAAATGTGCGCTTCCTCTTGAGTCGCACGAGAAACATTACCAACTGACAGTACGTCAAGTTTTGGTCTGCTAACTGAAGTCTGGTTGCTAATGAGCCTGTACTCATTCGTTTTAATACGGGGGAAACAGTACGCCATTTTTAAAATTCAATCCGATAGATTAAGCCACCTTAAACGGAAAAAAAAACATCTCAGAGTAACAAAAATCCTGCGCAAGCTTTTCTTTAGGAAACATTGAACGGGTATTTATTTTGATGCTTTCATCGCAACAGACTCTTCGCCGCTTTTAAATTAGCGTCACCTTGTTATTGAATTACCCAAAAGCATGGATTGAATGACAATTTTATAGGAGCTTTACGGAGTACTTTGCTCAGCTTTCCTAGCTTTAGTTAATCTGCTAAAGGATAAGCGCGAAAAATGCGAATAAATCGATAAATTTTCTGCCTAAACCTGAAAATATGAACAAAAAAGAATCGTGAAAATCGCCCCAGCTGTAAGCAAGTTTCACCCCGAAGGAATTTTATATAAAGAGAGGTAAAGAATGTGAAATGAAATTCACAAATCCAGGCAATATGCGATGAGTAAATCTAAAGTTCGTTATTCTAGGTCAGCTCAAGCGGCCTACAGTTATATTCTATAACTGTCAAATAGTTCGCTGCATTTTAGAGACCTGAGAGCTATCCAGAGCCATACCGAGATTCGGTATCCCGCAAAACATTTCCGTCTGGAAAAGATGAAACGCGGTGCTGCAACCAGCTCTCACTAGTTACACTACTCCAACCTAAGGACGAAACACGTCGCGTTTGCATTTTGGCCGAGCAGGGAAAGAAAACCTTCTTGTTGCCGTTCTCATAGCACATTTTTGACCACCTATTCATATGTGCAGTCACGTTTTGACGTCATGGACTGTCCACTCTTTTGATCGGCCTATCGACGCTGTGTTTTTTAAAAATAGAAAACTTCAATATCTACTTATCTGTAGATCTATATAAATGTCTTACAAGCGAATAATGATTTATCGTTGAATGAGAATTCATGTTCGATGTCCACCTTTTCTGTTATATTTCACTTATATTTGATAAAGATTACATCGAAGTGCGTTTCGTTGGGCACATCACATCACACCTCGAGAGCGAATCTGTAAATCTGGGAAATGTCAATCAATTCCGATAGTTAGACAACCATACCGACACATTTCAAAAGCGACAAATATTAAGAAGCCAACAACTGTAATAATCAACACTACATATATTTTCCAGTTCAATAAGTATGCAAATTACAAAACCAATAAACAAAGAGTTTAATTTTTTAAAGCCTAAAATGTTTGTGTTCTCTTGCATGTCTTAAAGTATATTGTTTTTCACCAAGAAACACTAGCTTGATTGCAGGACTGTTTCTTTTACAATTTGCAGAACGAAGACGCTCACCCCTGTGATGAATTTTGTTTTAATTTGAGTTCCAACTTTCGATGAGCACATATTTCACCTTTTCTACTAGTTATCTTCGAGAACTCAACATCCAAGTCGAATGAATTACACCATAAGGGTGATGCGTCTTCATTGTGTGATAGGTTTTTTTAATATACTGTTATGTTGTGGTTTGTTTTCTTAGCATGCATACATTAAATATATAAATGTTGTGTTAGTTTAATTCAATTGCGAAGAGCATAAAGTAGAATTACGGACCGCTGTAATGCGTAAAGGCTGGGTAGGGAAATGAATGTAATAAGCATTTAATCGCTTTGCGTGGTTGCTATTTGCAAGGTATATTCGTCTGCAGATAGGTGTTATTGTGTGACCGATGGTTGTTCAACATTTGGTTCAGGATCCCTTGCCAATGGCGCGAAAGCGTGTGATTCGTCAAATGTGCAATCGTGTGTGTCGGTTAAGCGATGAATGGAACAATATAGTCCACCGCATTGGCATTTATGGCCAAACATTCCAACGAGACTGCGGCAGACAGCACAGCGATACCTTTTCCTCTTCGCCGGTTCGTTTGATACTTCCATGTCGAGCTGTCCTTTTATTGGGGGATTGGACCTATGCTTGGAACTGACTCGACACCGTGTAACTCGTAGTCAAATGTGCAATTGTGTCGGTCAGTAAAGCGATGGAATGGACAATACTGTGCACCACTACTTTTATTGATCTCTTCTGTTTCCTGAAAATACAATATTCGATTTAAAACTAGGATGCCTTGTCGGTGAGCAAAAGGTTTGTTATTATATCCATCAAATCAATCTCATCCGATTAAAGTTGCACCATTAATAGGGAATGTAGCATGCGAATTTACACCTGTGGCAGTAATCCGAGTTAGCCGCAACAGACTCAAGTGGAAGGTGTATTTATAAATCAGCAAAGTGGTGAAAGGAGAAAGACAAAAGCAAGATCGGCGATTTGAAAGCATGAACGTTAAAATAACAAAATAACTGATAACAGATAACAGGAAAAACTACCAGCAAATCACCGCGATTCCACTTTGGCTGTAATAGTAACAGATGGACTGTTCCTAATAACTTGGTTCGAAGCAAATGGAAAGCGAATATCACTTTGACTTAGGCGAAAGATAAATCATTCTAAGGTCCAAGGCTAAATACAAAATTCAATTGTAAATATTAAATTAGTAGAAACCACAACTTATACAAATTACCTATGTTGAAATGAAATTGCATTTGCGTTTTGGATTTCCTTTGCAATTTAAGACGTACTTGGTACCAGATTCACTTATCTTGTGTGCTCTACGAACTAGACCGACTTCCTTTTAAATGCTGCAGAAAAAGCTATGCTTTCTGGTTGGACAATACTTAAACATGCATTAATTGTTTATCGCAGTAGACTGTAATTGTTTTAACCAACAACCTTTTTGAAATAAACTGTTAATACAACTTTGCACTTAAATATTGTTTGTCGCGTTGCTTATTTATCGTTAGTGTTTTGCAAATGGAGTTTGAAAAAGATCTCTGTAAAATCAGCAGCGCCCACTGGGAGCTATTTGGTAAAACGTTGCTTTATGTCAAGTACTCCCACTTTCTAAACATAATAGTACTTTCTCATAGGGAATCAAGTTGGAATATTTGCAATTAAAATTTACTGATGGCTTTCTATTTAAATATGGCCTCGTTGTTGATTCTTTGTTTAATAACAAAAATAAAAACCCTGTTTCACCTTTGGAATTGGAAGCTGGCTTAATAAGCCAAACGAGCTAAGACATATTTTGACAGCTTGATAGTTCGTGTCCTGTAACAAACAAAATGAATATACCATACAAATATTGTGAAATTGTTTTTTATTAAACAAATTTTAAATTGAATTTATATATGGTCAACATCATTTCGAATATAAGTATATATTTATAAATTTAATAAAAGCGTAATAAGTTTGTGAAATTTTTATCGCCGCAGATCATATTGAGGGATTGCACCAACTGGAACTTATACCTATTGTAGGTTTAGTACTTAAACTGTCAATTTTAATCTTTTATATTTTCCTTTTCATAATCAAATTAGAGATTGTTTTTATAAGTAGGACTGCTGACTATCTTCATGTGTATCAGTCCACGATGAGTTTCGGTTTCTTGACGTATAAATATGTAAAAAAAAAAAAAAAAAAAATGGAAATGTAAATAAAGGAGCAAATGAAAAACATGATGGTTATGATTGCGTGTTATTTTCGTTTTTAACCTATATGCCTATTGGGTTAATCTTAACCGGAGAAAGAAGTGCGAAGAGTTTTTCTTATGATAAATTGCATCTAACTTCGCTTATTTTTCACATGATTTAATTCAAAACAAAAAGCGAATGACCGTCCCATGCACAAACAAATGCATGGGAAGGCTGTTACACTATAACGATGCTGTGGGTTATTAGCCATTTGCGAATAGTGTGACAGTAAAATTCGTTGGCGCTTGTTATAGCTCATATATTAATTTCTTAATTTTCTTAGACTATAACCAACTAAAATCAATCTGAAAGCCGGAAAACCATTTTTCCCACAGCGACACCTACGGCGAACATATGAAACTGAAGTTTCCGTGAAACGACTTTTCATCTCAGCTGTTCGGTATCGACATAAATTTCTTCCAAAATAAAAACTCATACAATGGACACATTCAAAAATCTAGTAAGTCTGGACTAAATCTACCCTCAACTTACAAACTAGATCTGTCGGCAACGTCACTTTTCGTACGTCAGCCAAATATACGAGGTGTCAGCTAAGTACTCATTCTGGACTAGGTCGGCTACCCTAACCCCTCCATAAACGTCAGATGAAAAAACAGTTTATGCGACTGATCTAGACTTACCCGGTTTTTGTGAAAATGGCAGCAGCTATCATTATACATTCGGCGGGATCAGCTGGCTTAATA
Organism: Cheilosia impressa; assembly: GCA_948293265.1. NCBI lineage: Eukaryota > Metazoa > Arthropoda > Insecta > Diptera > Syrphidae > Cheilosia > Cheilosia impressa. The sequence continues at coordinate 4,514,498 of OX411885.1, read as the reverse complement.
AGCCAAGCTGAATCATTATGTTCCTCCCAGCGGCTGTTTGCTTTTCGACAATACGCAGTAAAGTGTCCATTTTTGGAAGAAATTATGCCACACAATCTATCGTTACAAATCAGTTTATTTTAAAGCGACTTCTGTATACAAATTTAGTAAACAAAACAATTACCTGTACTCATGTTCCAAATCCAATGTTGTTGGAATTTCCTCCAGCTTACATTTTAGACCATCTATATCCGCTTTTACCAGGATGCAAAACTCGAAGCAAATGTGATGGTTGTAAGTGGTTACGATCGTGGTGCTTTTAGCGCCGCAGCTTAAGCATTTCGAATTCAAGGCATTCAACCTCATAGTCTGTTCCAGCAAAGAGGAACCGTATTCAATTTTTTTGTTCATTTTGACCAAAAATATGCTCTGAGATGAAGTATATGGACCGCAGTTTTGACACCAACAGTGTGTAATCACACTCGGGCGCGATTGGAAACACTTTACCCACATCTCGCCAATCGTACTCCACATATTTATTCGATGGGGATGCAATATGGAGCCATTCGACATTTTCCTATCAACTTTGTAGCTAAATAGCGACAAAAACAGAGCCATGCGATGAAGGTATACCGCAGCAGTCGCACCTTCGCTCATAAAATGTTGTATAAAGTGCATGGCTGTGTTCTGTGGCCCCTTTTTAATAAAATTGCAGTAGGATGGATCATCGGTGCCGCGGGTCATCAATATCTGGGCGATTGAATCGAATGCGCAGGTATTCGATACGTGATAGTACACTCCATTGAATCTTAATTGCCTTTGGATGCAGCCATTGCGAAGTATAAGTAGCTTATTGGCCCTTGCTGGTATTGGTGCACTTGGAACATTGTACAGGCCCTGTGGGAGTGTGATATTGCCTGTGCGATTAAAAGAGTTGTTTGCTTAGCTGCCCTGCGGTCTACATGTTGAATGTAAACTTACCTTCAAGTTCGGACCTTACACTAGATTGAGGTTCAGTGGAAAAAGTTTGATCCACGTCTTAAACGAGAGAGGAAATGCAAAATTTGTCAATTGAAAATACTTTACGCTTAAGGAGTTACTTGCTTGTTAAAAAAGCTTCTGAAGTTAAATATTTCTTGCTTAGTCGAAAGGTTTCGTTCTTTGTAGTCGGCGCAATAAATTACTCTCATCCAAAATTTGTCGGACTGTATTGTTGATATGCCCGATTAGTCGGTTTCTATGCTTTCGCGCGAAGCTTCTAGTTTCAGCTTCGATTGTAGGAATTCCGAGATCCCTGTGGATATCGTCGTTTCTAGTATACCACGGTGCTTGGACAATTTCTCTTAGTACTTTATTTTGAAAAGTTTGTAAAATATTGGCATTTGTTTTCTTGGTACAACCCCAAAGTTGTATACCGTAGGTCCACACCGGCTTTAGCACTTGCTTGTATAAAAGCAGTTTGTTCTCGGTACTGAGCTGGGAATGTTTTCCGAGTAACCAGTACATTTCTCTATATTTGATATCGAGTTCTTTACGTTTCATTTTCACGTGCGAATTCCATTTCAGCTTTGCGTCGAGTGTCATTCCCAGGTATTTGGCCTCGTTAGCAAAGGGTATTCGAGCCAAGTTTAGGAAAATTGGCAAGTCATTAGTTTTCCTATATGTGAAATTTACGTGAACAGATTTAGTTTCGTTGAGGGCGATCCGCCAGTCCCTCGTCCATTCATTTACTTTATTCAGCGTGATTTGCAGTTTTGCAGTCGTTTCTTCGACCGTATTACCTACTGCAAGGATAGCGGTGTCGTCGGCGAAGGTAGCAAGGATAGTGCCATCTTCTCTTGGTATATCGCGAGTATATAACAGATACAGAAGCGGCCCAAGGACGCTTCCTTGCGGTACGCCGGCCGAAATTTCTTTAAGCTCCGAGTATTCCAGACCATGTCTAACACGGAAGAGTCTGTTCCCGAGATATGATTCTAGGATATCATATAGGCTTACGGGTAGAATTTGTCGTAATTTAAATTTTAAGCCGTCGTGCCACACCTTATCAAAGGCTTGTGAGACGTCGAGGAATACGCTTGAGCATATCTTTTTTTCTTCAAATGCTTTCTCTATTACGTCAGTAATTCTATGCACTTGGTCAATAGTCGAGTGCTTGGTTCTGAACCCAAACTGGTGGTCAGGGATTAGATTATTATCTTCTATAACCGGTTGTAGACGCCTAAGTAATATCCTCTCGAAAACTTTCGATATAACTGGAAGAAGCGAAATTGGTCTATACGAATTTACTTCATTTGGCGGTTTTCCTGGTTTTAAAACCATAATGACTTCCGCGACTTTCCATTGGCTCGGCACGTGTTTTAATCTGAGTGCAGAATTTATAATATGTAGAAGCTTAATTAATGCTTTTCTAGGTAGAACTTTGAGAACTTCTCCGGTGATCAAATCATAACCAGGAGCTTTCTTAGGTTTTAGAGATTCGATTTCACGTTTTAGTTCCCTTAGCGTTGGATATGTGAGTGAAAAATCGTCAGATAGTAATTCCGTCCCACCATTGGTACTACCGTGAGCCGCTCGACCATCGTACGGCTTAAAGGTTTCCTGTAGATGGGCGGCAAAAACGTCCGCTTTTTCTTTATCTTCCCTTGCCCATTCATTTTGATTTATTTTTATTGGCGGCGCTGGGATTTTGGGCCTTTTGGTGCCTTTTACAGCTTTCCAAAGTGAATAATTGGAATCTTTTTTCGCTGTTAAACTTTCAAGGTAAGAACCTATCGCCCGATTTTTAAAATCCTTAATAGCTGTCTTCAACAAATTGCACAAATAATTCAAATGTGCTTTATGTTGCGGAGCGCGACTCTGTTGCCATTTTTTACGCGCTTTCCTTTTTTCGTTGACCAATTCTTTTATTTCGGTCGGATATCGTAAACCGTATTTGGCCGGCGTTTTTCTTGGGTTAGGCGTATTATTCCAGGAAGCGAGCTGAACGACTTCAACGAAGCGATCAACTTCAACCTCAAGTTCGTAAGGTGTCGTAAGTGGAACGCTCAGTTCAACATTCTCTTCAATTTCGTTCCTAAAGTCTTCCCAGTTAGTTGTTTTACCAGTAAGTCTAGCTGGCTCTTGGTTATTGACTAGTTTTGCGCTCAACGTTAAAATAACCGGTGAATGATCAGATGACAGATCAAAGCTCTCTTCAACTTTAATGTGGTTGGTAGATATTCCTTTCACGATGAAAAAATCTATCAGATCAGGTATTTTTGAAGTATCAGTTGGCCAGTAGGTCGGTTTGCCCGTCGAGTGGAAATCACAATTGTACTCCATACCTGCCCCATAGAGCATTCTACCTTTTCGCGAGATGAATCTAGAACCCCAGAACGTGTGTTTCGCATTAAAATCGCCGCCAATAATGAAATTTGGTTTGAGCGATTTAAGCAAGTTAGTATAATCACTTTTTTCTAGCGCTGAGCGTGGTGGACAGTAGATAGATGATATTCTAAGAGTACGCTGATTATTTTTTACTCGAATCGTGCACAGTTGCATAGTTTCAAGCTCTATCTTCAGGTCTTCATATTGTTCAATGCAGTCTTTAATAAACAATGATGATCCACCTCTCGCGTTTCCCGATGGGTGACAAGCGTGCAAATCATTGTAGCCTTTTATTTTTAAAATGGATCGCTCTTTTACGTGGGTTTCAGAAATTAAGCAAATGTCAATATTCTTTTCGCGCATGAATACTTCCAATTCATCGAGTTTTTGCAAAAGTCCGTTTGCATTCCAAGTACATATTTTTAACATTGGTTTTTCATTCATATTATATTTGAAGTACGCGTTTTCCTTGAATTATTTTCGAGCTTAACCAAGCGATCGAGAATAATTTTATTTATTTTGCTTTGTTCTTCAAGTTTCCCGAGAATTACTGAGAAAACATGAGAAACACTGTCTGGCGAAGTTTCAACGTTTTTTGGTTCTTCAAATGCCACAGCCTGAGCGTAGGTCTGCACTCTGGCTGTCCGAGGGCCACTATTCGGTGGCTTTGCTGATGGCAATTTTTGAATAGGGTTTCCTTTGACAACAGAGGTCGAAGGCATTTCTGCCGACTCTCTTTTTTTGAAATTCTTACGTTCAGGAACCGGAGGTTTTAGATTGTCTACAATCCCCTGAACAGTCTTACGCTTTGCCTTAGTTAGCGGTTTTGATTTAGCTTTTTCAGGCTTAAGGAGCGCATCTCTCCGTTTTTGTAACTCCTTAGCTACTTCACAGCCTCTATAATTTGCCGGGTGCTTTCCCTTGCAGTTAGCACAGGTAGCGGAGGACTGTTTTTTAACTCCACAGTCTTGGGAGAGGTGATTTCCGGCGCATTTCACACATCGTGGTTCTTTTTGGCAATACATTTGTGTATGATTAAATCCTTGGCAACGTTTGCACTGTGGAATTATTTTTACATTTCTACGCATGGGTTCGATTTTTACCACGATATTTAATATTGTTTTAATTCGGTAGATATCTTCGATATTATCTGACCTATCGAATGTAAGCATAAAGAGCGGAAGTCCACGTCTTACCACGATATCCTTATCGACTTCCGTTTGTTGCTTCTCCTTCTTAATGATATTTACGGCATCAAGAATTTTATACCCTTTGGTTTGAAGGTCGTTTATAACCTCGTCTTTGGTGCATGAGGGGTGGAGTCCCCTTGCTACAACACGATGTGGCCTTTCAGACTTTATTTCGAAAGTATACCACTGGATCTTCTCGGTATTTAGCTTTTGGGATACTGCCCGGTAATCATCGTGGTTATCGACGTTAATTTTCCACGCATTATTCCTTAAAGATGTAACCTTAAATTTCGATGTTATCGTTCCTTTAAGGAGGCTATGCAACTTATTATATTCCGTTACTCCAACGACGTTTATGGGAGGCGGTGCGCGAATTTGTGATCGAAGTTGTTTTTCTTGCGGTTCTTTACGCTTTTGTTCTTTTAGGGGCTCGACTTCGGGGGAAGAACCGGCTCTCCTTTTCTTACTAGGTCTTTTCTTAGCGACCTGATTCGTTTCGCGTGCTAGTTCTTCTTCGTCGGTGTGGTATTCCTGACTAGCTAAGCGTGGTGGAGTAAATTCGCGTTCTTTCAGCAAACGATTGCTCCTTAGAACCTTATTTTCTTCTTTTAGCAGATCTATCTCTTTCTTAAGATCTTGATAGAGTAGGTCCATTTCCTTAAGCTTGATTCGGAGTGCTTTATTTTCTTCCTCAAAACTTTTATTTTTCACTGAGTCCTGTTTTTCACGCGCTGGCGCTCCCGGCGGACTTCTTTTCCCGGTGTTATTCGATCTTGATGGAGGAGATCGAGATACCCTTGAACATTTAATAAAAGGGTCAATGGATTGCAATAAGCGGCTCTCCCCAGAATCCGTAGAGCCGACCTCCGAAGAGGGTGGATTTTCCAGTAAAGCTGGACTGCCACCTGGGGTAGTATATCTTTTCGTTTTGTTCATTGCATTTTTGTATACGCCATAAGCTCGGTATACGGAGGTTGGATTTTAGTCGCCTCTTACGACAGGCATGCCTACCTCGGGTATATTCTTTCCCCTACCCGAAGGGGGCTTAAATATGATCAAATGAGTATCTAACCATTCGAAGAGGACTTTAAATAGAATCTAAAGACATTGTGTTGGCCACTAACCCTGGACAATCCTACTTTTTCTCGGTCTTCCGCCACCGACACTAAGCCTTTGGGGGCATTCCATATGCGTGGATACCGAATCACCCTGGGCCTGGCAGTTTGCGAGCATCTCTATTCTCTAAAAATGAGCTTAGTTGTGGATAAAGGAAAGACCAAGTAAGATGGACATTATATCTCCAACAGGAAGGGACATATATCTACACCATTCAGCTAGCTAGGTACTTTATATACTTCGGCTGGCAAAAACTCAGAAAATGACTTCACACCTCAGAAATCAAGCGAAGAATTACCACGCAAATGATTGAAATGGAGTCGCACTCGAAAAAACTACTTTGAATTTTTTTTAGGAAACAATCAGCGCCACCTGCCGTGTAGGTTTCACTTCATTGCTATAGCAAAAAAAAAACTGAAAACCATCGACAGCTTACCTTTGGTCTCTTTTGCCGTCTCTGCCTTCATTAAGTGGGTAATGCAATCCGAGTGGACACGCTTTACGGTAACGGTGGTTCCCTTGCTTCCACCATCACTGCCCGAGCTGGTTTCGCTTGCGCCAAACACGAACGAGAAGCTTTGCGCGTTCTTCACCTTCTCGTTTATTATTCGCTGAATCGCTGAAAGAGTGGACAATCGGACGCAAATGATCGAATTAACTTCACATTTGTTTACACCACTGTCCTTGGCCTGGCTCTCCTTGACGTAGCATATTTCGATTCTTTCGTCAGGAACTTCCCCCAGAGTACTTCGTAGAATTTGCTGAACTTTGCCCACTGCATTTTCTTTGCTGACATTTAGCATTCCCACTATTTCCCAGCAATTGTTAGAAAAATCATTCCACTGACAGCTGGGATTATTCGTCGCATTTTCAGATCTCATTCCGTTTTGTTGTTGTGAGGAGGGATCGTTGGACCACCCTTCTATTTGTTGAGGATAATTGTTCCAGTTGTCTTCAGAGACCTGCGAACTAGACGCAGTGGATTGGGTTGCGCTGTTATAATTTTCATCGCAAAGACCGCTACTCGGAGACTTTGTACTTTGCTGGTCGTCTTTATTCATTTTGAATTTTTCTATCAAAAACAAGCTGAATAACTTCTTTGTGTTTATGTGAAAGCTTTTCACTTCAATCCAATTCAATCAATTATCCTATCAATATATAGTTACATATTGCAAAAGTGCAATGATGTAAACTGATAACTTTCGTTTTTCTTTCTCCAAATGTGAGAGCAAATTTGTCAGTTAAAAAGATTTTTTGAAATGTACATCAGTAAGCTACCTTTCTCCGTATTCTTTTCATTAAAAATATTCTCCGAGCACACTTCAAAAATGCAGACGTCAAAAAGTGCAAATTCAAAAGTCACTTACATTAACCGCTCAATAATCTCTGGACAGTTAACTGCGTTCAGATCTAAACTAATTGGTACTTTTATACTCGATACTACTATCTATTACAAACAAAAATCATTTTCATACTACAGTACTTAAACTTCGTAACGTCACTAACAAATCAATGAGAATCCTTGGTCAGTCCGACTAGAACAAACTATTAAGTAGACGACGAAACTACTACTGAAACCCTGGGCTCTGTTCTTCAAAGCAAAGTTCCAACAGTAGCAAAAGTTTCATCTACTACTACTACAAAAAAAGAAGACTACTATTAACAATAAAAATTCAAAAAAGAAGTAGCAAGCACGATCAGTTTACTTCTCCTCTTTTTCCATTCCGCGATTATTCTGTTTCAATTTCGTTTTGTTATTGTCATTCGCCGATGAATAAATATGAAGGAATTCTTCTGCCAGGCTTGTTTATTTTTTTTTGAATTCAATCTCCTGAACTATGTCAAAGTTATCCAATTACGCCATCGTATTTTTTAGGGATAATTTGAATTCTGTTTATAGACAAAGATGTATCGTCTGAAGAAATAACGTCACTGACTTAATGAAAATGACGGGATATAACATCAAATGGACATAACTGTATATAATACATATCAAAAGAAGAGAATGGAGGAAAAGATTTAACAAAGAACGGAATAGTAAGCCTTTGGAAAAAAAACTCCTAGAGCCAATAATAAAACCTAATTTTGACTCAATTTATAATTAACTTACTTACTTAGGTGGCGACAAGTCCGGGGAGGACATGGGCATCAGCCAGTGCGCCTCTCCAGTTGGCGCTATCTTTGGCTAACTGCTTCCAGTCGCGCACTTCAAGTTGGTTGAGGTGATCTTTCACTTGTGCGCGTCACATAAGGCGATGTCATCCTAGTTGTGCGTTGTACCTCCGGGTTGGAATCGAAGACTTTTCGGGCCGGAGCGTGGCTGTCCATTCGCTCTACATGTCCCTGAGCCGTCTTAGACGACTGATGCGTACTTCTCTGAGCACGTCGATGTCGCTGATAAATCCCCTCCTCTACCTTCCTGTGGAGTGTATAAAAATACTTCAATAATCCAACGCCATAAGAAAAGAGCGTTTAACAGAAAATAGCGAACGCTCGCACTCACACCAAACGAACTTGCGTCATCCTTCAAATTTGATACTATCTCCCAAGCAATATAAACCAAATGGTCAGTTTGAATTTCTATTAATGTAAGTTCAACTTAATTTATGGAAACTTTGAATTCACAGAACGCGCCTCAACTGTAAAAGAATTTGAACCTGTCAAATATGTTTCACTCGAGCCATCAAACAGGAAAATTGTTTCTCAAACTTCTAGATTTTGCAGTTGCAACATTTTTTTTGTGGCATTTCCACTAGAACAAAACGTGTTTGCAACATATTTTCACAAATGTTATTACAACTTTTAAATTTTATTAAAAACAATAAGCAATTACTTGTTTGTTTTATGTACTTTTTTAATTATTTGGGACAGAAAAAGTACTTTTTCAGATTTAGAGCAATTTTTCAGCTGGTTGTCAGATTTCATCTTCCATTGGCAGCAAAAAAACGCACTTTTTTCAGAGTCAGAGCCATTCTATACCAACACCAAAACATGTTTGTCATTTGTCAAACTACAAAGCATGTTATTTCACATTTTTAGAGACGAAAACTCTGTGAAAAATAGGGAAAAATTTACATTTGGCCTCTGCAATGGATATCAACATAAATTGAATAGATTTTTATAAACATAAATTACAGTAAATTACCAAAAATGCAAAGAAAGAAAAATCTCTGTTTTATATTATCTGAAATCTGAGAGAAAAATCTGAAAATCCCAATGGAAACCACATGAGCTAAAGAAACTGCGGAGAAAATTGGACATCTTGAAATGGCGACTATACAAGTAGAAATTTCTCCAGTAAGTTCGTCAGCCAACCAAATCAGATCAGACTGATCTACCAACTAGCCTCATTATGAAATAAAGAACAGTCAAGAGTCAATTCAACTCTACTAGTAGTACTAAATGGACTATGAAAAATAAGTTAGAGGTCTTAAAAAAATTGTACGTTGGCAGTGCCGCGTCATTGAAAATAACTGTACAATTCCAGATTAACAAGAAATATGGAAATATTATAGTTCTAGAAGAGTTGCGCTTCTATATTATATCGTCTATATTTTATTGGAATCATAATTATGTTTTGCATAAGCATAATTCAATTTGAAGTTGCATTTGGAAAAAAAAAACGCAGCAGAAATAGGAGTCTCTTCGTTTTTCCGCGAACCCGCAACTAAACTTTAAATCTGTGGCGTAAGTCTAAAACGTAAAGAAAACGACTGCCGCTTTGTTGCAAATTCTGCTTGTACCTACAGTGTTATCATTTCAGGTATCTGCAGAATTTTGTCAACAAGTCCGCTGGTAAATACGCGCTGGCAGACTAGCTTGTTGCAAGAAGCGTCTCCCGCCTTTCGAAGAAAAATCGTGGTTATTTCGCGCTCGGAACGGGGTTTGTACGTGTTCCTAGTACTACTGCCGGGGTAAGAGATTGTTCTGTCTAAATCCGCGTACCGCCTCCAACTCTCTTACTTCGCATACTCGAAAATGGACTCGAAGAACCCATCTTATACTGCGGAAAGTGGAAAAACGGCAGGTCCGTCAACTTCCACCGATAAATACAAGAAGCATGCGAACAGGAAAAAGAATCTTTGTGCTCTCTGCCACAAGGACATTGGATCAATAGATGTTGTGTGCCAATGCGGCAGACTCTTTTGTGCTGTCCACCGATATTGTGACAGGCATAATTGCAAATTTGACCTTAGGGCACATGCAAAAGGCAACAGTTCTCCAGTAATTGCCCAATTTAAGCTTGTGAGCGATAAGGAATGTGAGCTCAAAATATCCTCCTGCATTTATCTCCATACATATTAAATTTTTGCATGCCATGTGATTACAATGAAACGAGAAGCAACCAACCAAGCCACATGTACCTGCGGCCGGGTAAAGCAATACAAAAGCCCAACATGTACACGTACATAAAAGCATAGCAGTGAATTCCTACGGCTTTATTTCACTTATTCTTATGACAGTTTGTAATGCCGCCATATAAGAACATAGGTGTAAATCTAACTATTGACTATAAAGAAAAGTGGAGCCTTACGTGAGGCACGAGAGATATAAGTAAATGAAAAACCAATCAAGTCTCATGCAAAAGCATTCGCTCCTACATAAACATGGATCTTCCTCAGTTTCTATCTGCATCCGAACCCGACCTTAAGCTATGCAGACTGGGATTTCAGTTCCAGCAAATGCTTTTGCGTGCGTTTCATCATTTCGGCGCATGTAAAACTTATGACAATGAACGCATTTCTATTTCAATTTCTTTAAAACCACACACAATTTGTTTATTTTCATAGTTTATATTGAATTTGTTTATTTGTTTCCCTTTTTTCTAACCTAAAATTATCTGAATTTTAATTGCATACTTTTTTTTATATAGAGCCAAGTCAGACGTTCGAAAAACAACTTATATTTTGCTCTTTTGTTTTATTTCTTATAACGAACAATATTTATAATTTGTTTTCTATAAAGTGGAACTCGCTTCAGACACATGCAAATGAAAGAACGACAATCTGAAGATGTAACACCCTATGCCCACTAATCGCATGCAAACTTGAATCGCACTCTGTACCTTAAATTGCCTACATTTATCTATGTAGTTATTACGTTATTATATATGAATTTTATTTTTACTATATAAAATAAAGATTTATCTGAAGTTCAGTATTGAACGCTGTTTTTTCTTTAGTCAATGTTTCCTATACAGCTTCTCCGATTTTAGTCTCCGGAAGAAAAAAGGTTGTCATAAGGCAGATGCCTGCCTTGTGAATGACTGAAACCGCTGTCAACCACTATAATTGGCGACTAGCAGATGCTGGCCACCCACCACCGCACCCCGCAAGCGAGAAATCCAAGAAAAAACAAATATTTCTCAAGGTTTTTCCCCCGAATGTTTGAGATGTATTCGGGACCATATGAGTGTCCTGGAAAAGCTTCTCAATTCGGCAAAACATTGTAGGAGGTCCCAAGAATTCAAATTTCTGTCTATTTTACTTTATTTTTGACCGAATCTATAGAGAAGTTTAATTTTTGCAACAGCTGTCGACTTAAAACTCGTTTAACTTTTATGATTATCGTTGAGATTTTACCCAACCTTTGTCTTTCAGAAAATGATTTAGATAAAGTCAAGCGCTTTTATGTACCTTCTTCAACTCAATTTAAAACAGGTAAATATAGGTATTTGTTTTGCGTAGGTAACTGGCAATAAAAAAAACTAAAGAACAACAAGGCCGCCGGATCTGATGGCTTACCAGCGGAGCTCTTCAAATACGGTGGTGATGTTTTGGTAGGGCGCATTCACCAAATCATCAACCAAGTATGGGTGGAAGAAAGTATGCCCGATGACTGGACTATCAGCTCCATATGCCCCATCTACAAAAAAGGCGATCCTATGTCTTGCAAGAACTATCGAGGCATATCCCTACTTAATTTCGCATACAAGATCCTATCCAACGTACTGTGTGAACGTCTCAAACCGTTCTGTAACACACTAATCGGCACGTACCAGTGTGGCTTCCGGCCCGGCAGATCGACTATAGACCAAATGTTCACACTGAGGCAAATCCTGGAAAAGACCAATGAATTTCAAGTCGAGACTCACCACCTATTCATCGACTTCAAAGCCGCATATGATAGCATTCATCGTCAGGAGCTTTATGTGGCGATGGCCGAATTCGGGATCCCGGCAAAACTGATCCAGCTATGTAGCGTGACGCTGGAGAACACACGGTGCAATGTGCAATTTGGAAGTAGTTCCTCCGAGCTATTCCAAACATGCACCGGATTTCGGCAAGGAGACGCATTATCATGTGACTTCTTCAATCTCGTGCTAGAGCAGATATTGCGCAGGGCAGGTGTCAACACGGAAGGCACTATCTTCAACAGATCCGTCCAGCTACTGGGGTATGCAGACGATATTGACATCATCGGTCGCTCCCAGCGTGCCGTGATAGAGGCTTTTACGGCGATTGAAGAACATTCGAAATTCCTTGGTCTTGTAAATAGTAAATGAGGACAAGACTAAGTACATGCTATCAACAAACAAACAAGCATCTGTCCACCGCCTAGGACAGAACGTCACTATTGATAGCAACAATTTCGAGGTAGTTAAGGAGTTTATCTACCTCGGAGTAAACATGAACTCCACAAATGACATCCTAGTGGAGATCCGGCGAAGAATTACCCTAGGAAACCGCTGCTACTTCGGTTTGGCAAAACAATTGGGTTCAAAACTCCTAACTCGAAGGACAAAATGTATGCTTTACAGAACCCTTATCCTGCCAGTTCTGCTTTATGGCGCCGAGTGCTGGACGATAAGCAGGAAGGGAGAGCTGATACTGGGCTCCTTCGAAAGAAAAATTCTTCGGCGGATTTTTGGTCCTGTGTGCGAGGAGGGCGAATGGAGGAGAAGATACAACCGCGAACTCTATGAGCTGTACCAAGATGTGGATGTAGTCCAAAAGGCCAAAATACGTCGACTACATTGGCTCGGCCACATCGAGCGAATGGACAATAATGCTCCAGCTAAGAGGATCTTCGAATCCCAGCCGCCAGGTTCGAGACGACAAGGAAGACCGAACCTCCGTTTCAAAGACCAAGCCATCGCGGATGCCAGAGCGCTTGGTCTGGATAACTGGAAGCAGCGTGCCCGGGATCGCAGAGGATGGAAGGCTGCAGTGTCTCAGGCAGAGACAGTCCACGGGTCGGGATCCCGTTAAGTAAAGTAAGTAAGTAGGTAATTGACACAGTATTTTGCTGCCCCTTAAACACTAGCAATTATGTTTTGCAAATTGTATAATTATTATCTTGTCACCCCAGCAAAATTAATTGTCAACAGCTGAATTTTTTTGTATTTCACCACTTGAATGGCGGAAAATTAACCGAAAATCATATCTTAAATCACTTTTTAGAATTCGTGGATGGTGAACCGTGTACTTAATACATTAAATAATTTTTTTTGGATAGTTTGCTGACATTTTTGTGGAATTTTCAAAGAAAAATGTATCAAAATCCAATCACTTTTGTTTTAATGTGTTGATTTTATCTGACTTGCATCTTTTTTTAATTAATAATAATTTAAATTTATTCAAAGTCCCTGTAAGAGCCACTTTCTTTATACCCGACTTTATATCTTATGTGGTATTCGATTGGGCTTCTTCAGATTCGCTCTCAGATTTCAGATTTCGTGTGGGTAATCGAACACAAAAACGTCACTTGCTCTTTTTTTTTGTTGATATTTGTGCGACTGCAATATGTGTAGCCTTCGACACTTTTCGAAGCGTTTTCTATTCACTGGTTAAATTTTATATGAAAACATTCAAAATGATCGCCCGGATTAATTTTTATTTTTTTTTAATTTTTAAACATTTGTACATAAATAATTAACAAAAATAGATCCACCCGATGCAATGCGTTTCTTTGCAGTTGAAAAATTTCACTAAAACGTAAACAAACTTCACTAGTTGTTAAACTCGAACGCACGTGTATTGGTAAATCTAAAGCAAAACTGAGAAAAAATCCAGATTCGCAAAAGAGCTCTGAAATCTGAAAAAGATTGTTTTTTTTTGTACCAAACGAACATAAAAATTGCTCTGAGAACAAAAAAAGTGCTCTGAGAGCGCCCAATCGAATACCACATTAAAATAAAAAGTGGCAACCTGTTACCTTCTATACCTCACAAATAGGTGCGCTGCGGCTAGTAGAAAAAAGGACGCCACTCGCATTACGGTACTTTTGAATTATCCGCCATTTGTAAAGTCCATCTAAAAGTGGAAGGAAGTCGCGTCGAGTGCGAGCTATTTCCTAATTCTAATTCTATTTTCTAAAAATATCTAAACTAAAATATAAATATATAATTTTCAAGTAGTTTCCATCTCGATTTATGTGCGTAAATATAAATTGCATTGAAAACCGCGTGGCAACACTTATTTGTTCTTTTTATTGCTAACCACTTCCATTCTAAAATCGCATACGTATTTCATTATTAGAAACTGCACGCAGGCATCGTGTAATTGGAGCTCTTTTGGGAAACTTTTCTTGACACGTTTGATCATCTTTTTAGTCTCTTGTTTCGTGTTCTACGAACTGCTCCAAGCAAAATGTCGCGTGTTGGGCTCGTCCTTCTCTGAGCCAGTTTCGTTGCCGGGTGCAACATGCGACGGTTCTTGCTGGCAGCCAATTTAACTTCAACTGAGGTGTTCATGTTTAACAAGTATTTATAAATATATTTTTTTTCTTTTTTAGCAGCGAAATGTAACAACTTGGGCATCAAACACAGATGCAATCAGTTGCCTGATGAAATTCAACATCAAATCGAATGCAGAATAAAATATCCATCGCAGTTGAAGCAACAGCAAACATAGCAATTGGATTGGAATCATTGTTTTAGCGGCAACATAATGTAGGGGAAAAAAACAAGACTGATATTGAAGTCGCAATGTGCCGAAAAGTATTGCGAATAATAATACAATCAGCTGCCAAAAAGCACGTATGTACGTTCTACTTTGTTCTTAGCAAATGATGTCACAATGTTTCTTTGCAGGTTAATTCTACATACAAACGCACCACAAACAGCTTGATGTTGCCCGGTGAATGTCGTAGAGTTGCTGCAGGAATGATAGAACCTCCAAAATCGATGAACATATGGTTGGCCATCGGTCTGAAATTTCGTTATTTTCGTACCGGAAACGCGATATTGAGCTACCATCATCTCATCCATGAATTATTAAAGCTCTACCAATTCAGAACAAGGCGTCCGTCCTTCAATACATCAGTGAACGATGCAGAATGTGCTTGCCGATATCATACGCTGGACAAAGCGTATTACTATTGAATACATCACAAAGATTTGGTGAGTTTATGAGAAGTCGGCCTTTGTCCGTTTCCCGATCTATTGTCGTGTAAGATACGCACATCAATATAGTACGATTTGAATGTGCTACTTTGGTTTGTCATATTACACCTAAAAGAAACGTCTTAAGTGCTCTCCTAACAACATTCTCCTTGCGATTTAGATTCACACCAACGGATTCGATGCTAACAAAAAAACTCGGGCTGTTAATCGAGCAAGATTGTTAATACCTTCAAGGACTCGCACTTAAACATGGACATCGGTCCCCGTGTAGCTATTGTATGTATTCCATTAGTACTAAGTGATTGAGACAGTTTTACGCATTTCAAGTATATTTTTCGCATGTCTAAACATAAGGCAGTCAGAGAACAAGAACAGTTTCAACCGCAGAATCCTCAATCGGGGCATTCTCGGACGAATTAAATTCAGTACCCCCTTGACAGCTATTCAACTATTCAAATGTTGGTGGCATGGATAAACAAAACTCGTTTGTAAATAACTAGAAGATAGTTGGAGGTCAACCGCAGAAACAAAATCCTTTCTTGTCGGGTTTTCTTTTTGTAAACATAATTGAAAGCTAAGCTGCAGATTTGTTTTATAATCTTGGTTCTTTCCGTGATAGGCCGACCCTCGACCAGTGTGGCCAAAATTGTTATTGAACCTTCAGCTCAGCAGTGCCATGGATTTGGAGTTCAGTAGGAGCACAAGCTCCGGAATGCTCGAGCATTTCGCTTACGTTTTTTTCTCTATTAGACATCGTTCGGAGTTTCACGATGGATATCTACCTACAACCACTTCACACCTACCCCACACAAACACAACTGTTCTTCCCTCCGAATCGACTGCATTGATTTACACCCCTATAGAGGTATCCGTTCGGAACGGAATTTTCTCCGATTTGTAAGAAATCGGGCGGACTTTCCACGGTTTCACTGCGCAACAATTTTACTCTTCAGTTTATTTTTTTTTAAATTTTTAATGACGCCCTGGTCTTAGTCCCTCTCTTTCGTCAGGCATTTTTTTATTTATGGTGCAAACCAAAGAACGAACATTTTATTTTTCCTCATTATAGGAAATTGAATTACCGAAGCACCTTCCTCGATAATGAGATTGGAACCAGAACTTTCCAAAGGGCCCCTCTTAGTTAAATTCTTTCTTTTTCATTGGACAAAACAACACGGTACCTTGCTCCACGTCATGTTAGCACGGCGGCAGAAACTAAGGCGTTGCTCTCTACGGTATGGGTTAACCGTTCTTTTTTTCTTCTGCTTAGTTTTCGAAATAATCCGCTTCATTGGCCGCAGAATCGTGTGGATTTGACATGAGCCGCAGAATTTCTCTTTTCCCAGCAGGGCAAAGAGCACTAACTGTTCGCCCATTCATATTTCTGCCATAGTTGGACTCGTTCCTTTAAAATGTGGATATGAATTAGCGGCTTCGTTGAGTTTATTTTTCTCTAGTTATTTGGTCACACCCGCTGTAAGCTTTGATTTTAGCTTTCTCGCCCTCAGTCAGTGATTTACCACCACCCATTTTAACTGAAATTATCTTAAAATGACTGAAAGGGATTATACAATATTTTTGCACAACTACCTGCTTTCGCTGCCACACGAAAACTGGTGAAAGAGGGGGTCGCTACTTAACTAGTTGCATAGGGGATTTTGATCCCAATAGACATTGCATCGCAACAGAACGGCCCCCATCCGAGGCGCCTCTTACTCGGGCCTCCACACATTTCTGAGGAGGAATACGCTTCGTACTTTGAACGGCCGTATTTCATCTGTTGAATAGAAATACAATTAGCCCTCTAGCTTAAAGCCCTGGATAGTGCTGTGTCCCATTTCTTTTTTTTATATTAGTAACAATAAGGCTCACAAGTGAACGTCTGCGCTTAAACTATTGGCTCTGCCATTTTGAATTTAATTTAATACTTTATTTTAAAAGTCGGCTAAGTGAAGTTCACTGAACGTTATCTTAAAGAAACGCAACAGCAACCAGTTAACAACAGCTAAAATGTGTTTATAGATTCAAATTGAGCACATGTTTTAAATGAATTCAGCTGTTGTTAAGTTGCTTTAAAAACGAATGCCTATTTTTTGATTCGGCTTCATCTTGTTGATGCACGTTTTTCTCAAATTTTTTAAGGTCATTTGACTCTGTGCAAATGCAGAGGAAGCCGAACCTCACCTAAAGGTAGATGAGGAGTATTTTACGATGCTATCGAGTCTGTCTGTGTGGGAGGGGTGGCATTCTACGCACCACTGTCTCTCACGACGCCACCAGTGCGATTGTGAGAATTATTTGCTTCTTTGAGGCCTTGTACTTTCTGGTGGTATAGTTAAAGGATACTTCTTACTACGAGCCCAAACGCAAAATAGTTGGTCTATGCTATTTGATTACGAATAAATTCTGTTGAGAAATTCAAACTTGTTTTGTTTCTTCAAATAAAAAGTTTTTTAATGAAAATAAATATGTATTTATATTTCTGCTACAATTAAAAAGAAAGTTTAATGAACAAGTTGTAAGCATTTGAAGTTATTACTGAATAAAATATTTGGTCATCTTTCGTTTGAGCGCAAAATAGTTGGTCTAAGATTTAAAAATTACTTTTTACCACTGCGTCACATAACCTTTCTTGGATATGACTGCTTGAATTCGCTGTGGCATTGTATCCACGAGTTTTTGGCAGTCATCGGTTGTAAACGATTGCCAAATATCATTAATTGTTTGTCGTAGATCTTTGCGAGTCCTTGCTGGTTGCTGTCTTAACTTTTGCTTCATTTTGTGCCATAGAGTTTCGATGGGCGAAAGATCAGGGCTACTGGATGGCCATTCCATTAATGGAATGGCTTCAGTAGATAACCAGGCTAGAGTTGACTTTGCCGTATGACAAGATGCACCGTCTTGCTGAAATACGTAAGCCCCCTCGGTTGACTGAAGCTGTGTTATTGATGGAAGCAGATGCTCTTGCAAGATGTCGCGATACTTTACTGAATTTACAAGGCCGTCAACAAAACATAAACTACCAACACCACGCCCAGACATGCACCCCCATATCATTTGTGATGCTGGAAACTTGATTGTTCGTTTCAGACAGTCTTTATGGAACGCTTCTTTGGAGGTGCGAAGTACACGCTTTCGCTCATCGCCAACACAAACCTCAAATCTTGATTCATCGCTCCAAATTACTTCCCGCCACTGCTGTAAGGTCCAATCCTTTAGCCCATTCAAGTCGCCTTTTCTTTTGCCTTGGTGTAAGAAGGGGCTTTTCTTTGGCCTATTAGAATGGGTTGAAAAAAACCACAATGCAAAATTAACAAAAGATGTTTAAACAAACCTTGTAAAATTTATAACCTATTTTGTTCATGTTGCGTTTACAAGTGTCGACAGACATTTCTTTTTTGATGCAGCTTTTCCACTCTACAGTTACCCCAGCAGCAGTTTGACGACGATTTTCCTTAATTATTTTTTTGAATACCCTACAATCGCGGGCTGTTGCTATTGGCGGCCGCCCAGTTTTCTTCCGGGTTTTAATGTTACCCATATTATTGAAGAGCGAAATGATATTTTGTACCGATGAACGAGGGAGATTAAAATTTTTGGCAATTTTGTAGCTTGAAAAACCATTTTCAAATGCTTTTACAATCGATTCTCTGAGATCTTTAGATAGGGGAACACCACGCGCCATGATCAACCAACAACTGAATTAGAACTAATTGCACAAGTACACTAATAAGCTGACAAAGCAAGAGTACGTTTGTTTTTGCTTAATTTTTGCTAACGGTTAACTTAATCATACGATTATGTGGAGTAGACCAACTCTTTTGCATCACGAATGACGTAGACCAACTATTTTGCACTCATTAACAAATGAGGAAGCATACAGTTTTAACGGTACTCGTTGTAATTTTGCTTATTTTTGTCATTAATTCAATTAAAAAAGCATATTGTCTATGATATGTTTTTATTGTTTTTGTAAAAAAATAAATGCGTATATATGACAAACTAATAACATAGAAGCTTCCAAGTGCAAAAGTGGGTGGACCAACTATTTTGCGTGTGGGTCGTACAAGGTGGCGCAAAAATAACCTTCCGATGTTTTTTGGCTGTAATTTAAAAAAAAAAAATGAAAAACTTTGATTCTTCTTGTGGATTATTTTTATTTGGTCTTTTAATTTTTTTTACATCAAGTCGAGAATATGATGTCATGTAAATGGCCGCCGCCACAGTTGATTGTCATTTGAGCCCTTTTTATGGCATTTTCCATCACTTTGGCCAAAACTTCCGGCGATAGGTCCTCACATTCTTGACGGATATTGTCTTTAAGAGCTGCAAGAGTCTGAGGCTTGTTGACAAAAACCCGCGACTTCAAAAAGCCCCACAAAAAGAAGTCTGGAGCGGTCAAATCAGGCGATCTTGCTGGCCAGTGGCACCTCTGTCCCCATTTCTAATCCAGGCACTGGGTCCGCTCTTTTGGCAATTTGTTTCCCATTCATTGGGCGTCACAGTACGGCATCTTTTGTGCCTATGCCTGTCATTTAATGCTGGCAATTTCACTGCGGTCGTGGCCAAAGGACGACAGAAACTTCTGTGTTTGGTCCAACAGGTTCCTGGCCGTCGGGAGAAATCGAATTAGCACGTCGGATGTGGGATCGCATTGTTTGACCCCACCGACTGTTGCATTCGTTATCTTATTTTTGTTGTTGCATCGCCTTCACTTAGCTCTGAGCTCAGGTGGTGCTTCCGGGGTCCCGAATAGTGTCTCGTGGTAGACAGAGTCGAAGGCCTTTGCAGTCGAAGACTTTAGCAGTTTAAAGTGTGTTTTTGGTTCTCTGTCGTGGACTTCGATGATTGCCGTGCTTATGGGTATTCATTCATCTATTTTTCGGTGATGCCCATCCTCGAGCGGCTGGTAAAAAAATGATTTGAAGACGTCCTGCACTGTTCCTCTTGCTGAGGTTTGATAAGATGCTGCTGCCTTGACTGACTACCGATAAGACGCCTTTTGCCTGGCCTTCTTTATCGCCTCGATGGTCCGTTGGCGGAAGGCAGCATAAGTACTGTTGAGGCTATTTTATACTGACACAAAGTGCGAATTACGAACAATAGAACAGACCTCAAGTCCTGTCATACCAGTTTGTAAATACTGACGCGTCAGGTAGGAAAGAAACCAAATTCGTCGGGGTATGGTTGCCCTTGTAGCTCATTTACACAATTTGTAGTTTAAAAAATATACCACAACTGTTTGCAACTCGGCACATCCATCAGTCAATACTCATTGTTGTTGCTGTCGGCCATTTTTAATGATTGGCATGTGTATAAGTATGTTTACCAAATTGTTTTATTGGATGCTGCTTCAAAAGATGCTCGGTATAGCTTAGACTGTTCTTGGAGAAAAGCGTTCGGGACAATGGCTGATCAGGCTCACCGGGAGAAGCAACCTTAAACTGTTTTTTTTCCTTAGGCCGAATGGCTTATTCTAACTTTCTCATTTCTTCGGGTGGTTTTGTTCGTTACTCATCCCTGTCGCTTGAAAACAGCGCAGGTGTATATCGAATCCGTAGACAGATGCCTACGTTTCACTTCATTCTACAGTTTGCCGACCTTGGTATCTGCCGTCGTGCATTACACTGGCACACCTGTCCTTGTCGTTCCTTTCATCTGTCTGCAGGTATCCAGCGCTTGAAGCCTGGCCCTAGTGTTGGTTAAGATGATTATGCCATCTACACATAGTAGGGACTGCAGATTCAACTTTTGCAATCTTTCGCTTCCTTAGTTTGGAATCACTGGCGACCTAGGTCTGTCTGCCGGTCTAGGTTCCTTATTCTTCATTTCTCTACACTATTCATAGTTATACTCAATAATACTATAACGTTTATTCAAGAGAAGAAGAGCTCACGCCCAACAAGCTATGCGTAGCTTCTCAAATTCATCCTCTTTAGAAACATTAATACTGGCCTGTGGATCGGATAGTCCAGGGGGGACGTGTACATTGTAACACGTCCTCTTGTTAAGGCAGTGCTCCGATCCGCCGCCGTACTTCATGAATTAGCTCCTTCTCCTTTGTTATGAAACTGCAGCAATCGCCTCATCAATACTTACGAGAGACAGTCCTTATCTAAAGGGTTTTTCAATGTTTTTTTTTTTTTTTAAATAAATCAAAAACAGTTTTGAATATCAATGAAATTCTTTATTTCTGTGAAAGCACGTTCGATGGCATTATGTATGGAACTCGATTTCTTTTGCATGGCCACCACGGGCACACTTGCAGAAGTCCAGAAACCCAATTTTCGACGGTTTTCAAGCATAAATCGGCCGATACTGCTGCAATTTCACGTTCGATATTCGTACGAAGTTCATCAATCGTCGCTGGCCTGTTGGCATAAACCATAGACTTGACTTAGCCCCATAGGAAATAGTCTAACGGCGTCAAATCGCACGACCGAGGCGGCCAAGCGACTGGACGACTGGACCATTTCGTGAGATAACACGTTCTCCAAACTTGGTTTCCAATAAATTGATTGTGACATTCGCTGTATGGGCTTGTGGCGCCGTCCTGTTGGAACCACATGTCCTCCAACTCCATATCATCCAATTGGGGCCAAAAATATTCGGTTATCATTGAACAGTAGCGATTCCCATTCACAGTAACGTGCCGGTCTTGATCAGTTGTTTGTTGTTGCTCAGCCCAATTTACGAACATACGACGCTTCTGGTGGTCAAGCGGCATCAGTTCTTGCGTCAATTTAATTTTATAAGGATGTAGGCCAAGATCTTTTCGCAAAATTCGCCACAACGACGTCACAGAGATGCCCAACACTTTAGAAGGACGTGTGAGAAACACATTTGGGCTTTCTGAACTGAAGCCTCAGCGGCAGCAATATTCTCGACACTACGGGCACTTCTTTGTCTCACTGGCACGGGAACATTTTGTACTGTGCCTGTGGATTCAAATTTTTCCACTAGACGCTCAATTGTTGATCTGCTAGGACGATTATGACGACCATAAATTGGACGTAGCGCTCTTAACGTTGAGGCCACTGACTCCAGAGATGCCCAACACTTTAGAAGGACGTGTGAGAAACACATTTGGGCTTTCTGAACTGAAGCCTCAGCGGCAGCAATATTCTCGACACTACGGGCACTTCTTTGTCTCACTGGCACGGGAACATTTTGTACTGTGCCTGTGGATTCAAATTTTTCCACTAGACGCTCAATTGTTGATCTGCTAGGACGATTATGACGACCATAAATTGGACGTAGCGCTCTTAACGTTGAGGCCACTGACTCCGAATTACGGTAGTAAATTTTAATAATTTCGACTCGTTGGCTCGTACCTTTCCATCATGAAATGGCAAACTTTGCTGAAGAGAAATGTCAAAAGAGCGGCAAGAAATTCGGCGTCGTTTGCTGTCCCTGTCGCTCTACTTTTGTAGCGTCCCTGTTGAAAAACCCTTTAGCTCTGGACTTGATCGGTCAGTTTGTTTGTGGACTCTGTCCCTTCTCCGTCTTCACGGCGAGTTTAGGCGGGCTGAGGTCTTGTCCTGCTCTTTTGCCCACTTGTCCTGGTAAAAAAATGATTTGAAGACGTCCTGCGCTGCGTCCTGCTTAATTGCTTTTAAAAATGAAGTACGTTCATCAGAAATAACCTTTCTACTTCTCAATTTTGCGGCTCTTTCACTGAAACCAAAGTTATTCCTAAGCTCCCAGCCAGGATATTATGATTTACATTCACCCCTATCGGGAATAAAATTTCCCTGGGAATGTTTCCCATTTAGCAATCTGATTTACATTGCTGACAAGGGAAACATTTCTATCGGAATTTATTCGCGATAACCCAACCCTGATTATCAATTCAATTCCCTTGCAAATGAAATTGCTTCTTAACATCACGGCAAACGGAAGCGCACTTCGGCGTGTTTCTAGCGACCGACTGTTATCTTCTACCTACTTCCTTCGAGCGAACAACTTTGAGTGACACCGGCTTCAAAAGGGTACTGAGTTCAGATCTGTCCAAGTGTACCAGTAAATATTTTTTGAGGAGCAACTTTCGTATGTCTTCATAATTACTGCATGAACGTTGATTGAGGTTTTAGCTGTCCATTGTTCTCTGTTGTGCCTATTCTCATTGTTGCTACTATTTGCACCTTTTATAACGATTATTTATTCAAATGCTTGGAATTGTATTCACGCTCTTCGTCCTAGTCAGACTAACCTCAGTATCACAAATTTGTAAAATGGAAAATGACCCGTTAATTAATTAAAAATGTATAACAAAAAGTTGTATTGGTTAAAATTTAATGTATTTTTAATAATCTGTAGGAAAACCATGTCCCTTGCATTAATTATTTTGGCTGCCGGCTGTTGTGGCAACCATTTATTTCTTTATCTCACATTCAATGAACGATTGGTAAAACCAACTGCAATGTAATTCAATGTACACATGTTTTTGCCAACAATCTGTTGATATTTCCTTTCATTTATTAATTGGATTGGTATTTATTTAGGTTAAGGAATTTTGTATATGATAATAAAGCTATTGACACAGTGGTAACGTTTTTTTTCCGTCACGGAAATGATGGAAACATCATCTCATACATCAAAAATAAGGAGGCGGTAGGTTTGATGCAATGAATCAGGGGCGTCGCCAACAGACAGGATGGGAGCTAGTCCGAAACATTTTCTGCTGAGGTCAGCCGGCCGTCTATAAATCATTGCCTAATCGAATGCATCGTGTTCAAGTCGAAAGGTAAGTTATCTTACTTTGGTGGTGCTACAGTCCGGTGTGGACCTGCACCTTAACCAATACCCCTCTCCAGTCTGCGCGATCTTTGGCTAACTAGTTATGTAAGGTATCCGTTTGACTTAAAATAGATTTGCATTGCAAATCCAATACTGGATTTTTTCCAATTAGCAGACTCGTGCAAAAGGGAAGTGAATTTATTCAGTGGCGAATCGCTACTTCCGTGAACGAGATATACGTCCACGAAATTAAGTTGATTCTACATGTGAAACAAAAACAAATTCCCTCACGTAATGCTAGTTCACGAACGACGCGATCGACCCCAGCCTCGACGGTAGTCGCTTCATTTTTATTTGGTTGTCGATACATCCCCGCGTTGCCAATGAAACCGCTGCTCCTAGACCATGCTCCACCGACAGAGATCTTCATAAGCAGACACATCTTTAGAAATTTATTAGCATCACTTTACCAACCAATCCCGGGAAGGAGAGCTGGGGGGCTATTCCCAAATGCGCGGCGGATCGCTTTTGATGGCGGATTTGAATATTTGTATTTCTATTTGACAACATTTTTATTAGGTTCGCAAACAATCCGCCAGCAATCCGTCACCTAAACACCTATCGCTTTCAATGTAATCATAAAATGACTTTGGAAAGTGCTTTCGCTTATACAAAAATTCAAATCCGCCATCAAAAGCGATCCGACGCGCATTTGGGAATAGCCTCCCTGGTATAAGAAGAAGCCCTCAGCAAAAGGACTTTACCTTAAAACGTTCGTAACATCTCCACTCGGTGGTTCTTAATGTCCGTCGTTTCATTCATTAATTCACCCTGGGCAATATTTGGCCTTAAAATAGAGGCAGCTGATTCCCTATCCAACCCAATTGCGCTTTGTATTTGGGAGCAAATGCATTTTCTGCACTGCAATTTTTTCATTTCTGTTCGGTCAAAATGAAGTAGCAGTCGTCTGTGGCATTTTGCAACGTAAACTGATGTGCGTTCTAAAATATTGCTTTATTTCTAAAGACCCCAACAGTATTTTACAATTCATACCTATTACTACTTATTATAATTTCAGTTACATTCATTAAATTTATTTTTGTAAATCGGGGAAAGTAAAATTTCTCAAAAGTCAAAACAAATTCCCATCTGACAGCTTACAGGGTGTAGAATAACAACCTTACTCACGTAATTCAGTGTTTCAGATAGTGGGTTTTATCCCCTTTTGTAGGAATTTCTGTGTCTCCTCCGTGGAGAAGGGAAATTGTAGGATTTATCCCTTTTTGTAGGAATTTCTATATCCTCTTCCGTGGGAGAAGGGAATTTTAGAAAACTTACGAAGAAAAAAACATTCAAACTATAAATTTTTAGTGAGATTTCATCAAAAGACGCACAAAATGCCAGTAAAAAAGTGATCATGTAAGCAATCATCAAGGGAAATTTTCTAGTACCAAAAAATAGTAATATTGTCGACAATCTGCGATTTTTACTCAAGTTTAATGTGAATTTCTTTCCGTATAAAACAAATTTTACTAAAAAGGACCGAAGAAAATTCAGTACCACATTAAAAAAGGGAAAAACGAAAAGAAAGTGCTAACACTGCATCATATTCAGTGTTACCACTAAAATAAAATGAATCCGGTCAAATCTGACCGAATGACCGATTTTTATTTTTTTAAATTCGGTCAGAAAATCCGGTCAAAAGATAAAATAAGATTTTTTGACCAGAATTCCGGTCAAAAATGGAATAAAATAATATATTTTAACAATAAATATATTATATTATAATATGTATTTAACTAATCTTGGATTTAGTAAAACAAAAAACAAACAATTCATTGAA
The DNA here is from genome assembly GCA_948293265.1 of Cheilosia impressa. Taxonomy (NCBI): domain Eukaryota; kingdom Metazoa; phylum Arthropoda; class Insecta; order Diptera; family Syrphidae; genus Cheilosia; species Cheilosia impressa. The sequence goes on along the minus strand of OX411885.1, from coordinate 4,488,916 downwards.
AAGCTTTGCATCACAATGCTTTGCAGAAAAAGGAACTTTTCACTCCACTTCGGCGTTTGAAACTCGTAAAACCAACACCGAAATTGCAAAATATGCTAAAACGTCTTTACTTCGGTCTTGTTTGAATGCACTCACCCAGTCACAGTTGGTGGGAGTATTCAAATGAGACTGGTTTCTGTATGAACTTGTGAGTGCGTTCATTAAGTATGGCCAAGTATTTTTCAAAGTTTAGAAATCTATCCTTTATCTAGTAAAAGAACAATATTATTTTTCCGGTCAAAAAAGGTTTTTCCGGTTAAAGAATTTTTTCGTTCCGGTTAGAAATCGGTTAGACCGGATTTCAAAATTTTCTCCGGTCAAAGTAAAGAGATTTCGGTCAGATATAACCGGAATCCGGTCAGAATGGCAACACTGATCATATTAGTGTGCGCTTAGAAAATATGCGTTTAATCAGATGCAGTGCCTCCGAAAGGTTAACCATCAACCAGAGAAGTATCAATTTAAAGAGATGCATAACTTTCCCAAAATCTGCAAGTGTCTTAACGATCTGATGAACGAAATAAAATTTCGCAATCTTATGTCGTTTTCGATTTGGCAAAAAGATCAATTTTTTTTTTGATCTGACTCTCTTTGGAGAAATCTCGATTATTTCTCAGATTTCACACATTCTTTCACTAATACCAATGTGGATGACACACAGCTGGCAGTTACGAGTTGTTTACTTTTGGAAGGATTGTTTTTTTGACTGAATTACTATTTTTTTGAGTATGGAAACGATTTTTTATTTTAAATTATTTCGAAATGAGTGCTTATAAATGTGTAAAAATCAATAGAAATGGATTTCCAGTGCAAATAAAAAAAAAATATTTTTTGCGGCCAACTCAATACACACAAAGAACTAATAAAATTCGGATTTTATGTTTTATTTGGCAGCAGAAATCTGAAATCTCAGATTAAAATCTGAAAAGCCAAATCGAAAACGACATTACTGTCCTGTTACACCAAATCGTGAGTACAGCTTAGTACGCTGCTCGAGCTAAATTTTCGCTCCCATACAAAATTCTGTCCAAAATTTAGGTGAGCCAAATCTAAGGAAACCCATTTAGCTGAGTGATACGCAGCTCGAGCTAAATAATCAAACGTTTGTTTCAGAATGTACTTCATGTGTCTGTCAAAATTTAGCGTGTCCATTTAATGTGCCGTCACATTTTCTCAAGCTAAATTGTGACAGATCGTTGTGTATTTGTTTTTCTGCTGCGGAAAAGTATGCAAGGATGAGCTTTTTTAATTATTACATGGACGAGAAGTACCTAGAATCGGAAATAGTTAAAATAAGAGAGAAATACATTTTTGAAGGAATTTTTTTTTCAACGAACAGCTGTTTTCTCTGGCACTTATCCACGGCGTACTCTATGCCAAAATTTAGCTACGACTTTAGCTGATGTTTGGAGAGAAAAGTTGGAGACCAGATAAAATTTAGTTTAGCTCGAGCAGCGTACTACGCTTACCCCTATTTTGTCAGTGAATACTAAAAAGCATGTTGCAAGTGACTGGCTAACATCTTGCTTATAAGGGCAACTGCTTTTTTTTGTTTAGTTTTATATTTTATTTGGTTTGCTTAAGGCTTTGATTAAATAAAAAATAATAGTAGAGTACACATTACAGAATGGTTGGATTAGATTCCAATTCCCGAACTCACTCATTTTAAAAAATTAAAGGAACATTTTTACCCCACTTTATATTTTTTTTTGGAAAGTTATGTATCTCTGTTAGTTCTATTATCTGAGCATTCGGGACTATTTCGATTGCAAAACCGAAATGATGAGCAAAATTATGGTTTAGGAAGCACTGATGCCTACTTTGAGAAGCGCTCAGCTCATCTGAAAGAACATGGCTTCCTCAAGTTTCATATTCAAATGTCTAATCATGGTTTTCCAAACCCATCCCAATGTCGTGAGAGTTGTTTTTATTCCGGCGTCAGCAGTTATGTCAGATGTTTGCAGTTTGTTTTGAGTTTTAATTTTCTTTTGATAACACTAGACAAATACACAATTTAATAATTCGAGGGGACAATTAAGTAATAAAAACTGTACAATTGTGTAAAAAGCCATAGAAATTAGTCATAACACGTCTCAATGTTAGTACAACAGTTAACCAGGAATGTCAGTCGACTTTCGTTGCAAAAGACCGCATGCACATTCGGAAGAGGTGAGGAAAAACCAACCAACAAATAAATAAATTTCACTGCAGAATAATGCGTTCGGCTTTTGCGTTTCAATGAAATCAGAAATTAAAAATTTAATTTGCAGCCAGAAGGGCTGCGAGGTACATTTTGCTGTTATCAAGGAGTTAAAGGTCATTGTTTGGTGTCATGTCGCCTGTGGTTGTGAACAGTCGCTGGGCTACGTGCTGTACGTGTACGTGGATAGCTAATCCCGTTCGAAGTGCACAATTTGAATGACCATGGTCCTGAGTATTCGGATTCTTATTGTGCATTATCCCAATATTACTGCGATTGCGTTAGTAAGAGTCCCATTGGAGGACGGATTGATCCTCTTTCACAAAGCTTTTGTTAAAATCGTTTGAGGATATGGCCAGCCTTCGTGCATACTTTTCATGCTTCTTATCCATTTGACAACTTTTTCTTACCATTCGAACTGCAATGAACCCACATAAAAGTAGGAAGGCTAGGAAATCCTTCAGGAATACCTCTCCGTTATGACTTGTTTTTATTGGCAAATGCATTTTTCGCTCTAGCTGAGCTCTGCTTGCCCCATCCGCAATCGAACTAGGTTTCGGGGAAGCAAAGCTCTACTTTACCACACGTAGGCGCTTGTGGATTCATTCAGAGACCTTCACCTTTTCAGCACTTCCCCAACGAATAATGTCAACAGCCAACGGATCGAATATGCTCGTGGCGATTTCGCAGATGCGTGCAACAAACGACAAGGCCGCAAATCTTCAGCAAGTGGAACAGCTTGTCGCAAAGGCCAAGGACCAGCATGTGAAGGTTTGTCATTTGAACTGTGTGCCACTGGTCTGCCAGCTATACAAAGTATCCCTCTAGTTCCTCTTCCTGCCCGAATGTTGTGATTTTGTGGGCGAAAACCGTCAACAGACTCTTGATCTTTCCGAGCCCCTCACGGGAGCGACTATATCAGCTTATGCAGACCTAGCCAAGAAGAACAGCATGTGGCTTTCGCTTGGCGGTATCCATGAGTCCATTCTAGATTCAGTAAGTCGCTGCCTTGACTTGTCACATTTCATTTGACTTGCAACTTTGTTTTTCTTTTGCAGTCTGGTGAGAAAACCGATAAGATCTACAACGCGCACGTGATCATCGACTCACATGGCGACATTGTCAAAGTCTACCACAAGCTGCATTTGTTTGATGTTGTCACTCCAGAGTTTCGGTTCCGTGAGTCAGATGTCGTGCAGAAAGGAGAGCGTGTTTTTCCGCCCGTACAAACTCCCATCGGAAATTTGGGTCTACAAATAGTAAATAGTGACACCGGGAACGTGTATCAAACAAGCGTACATTTCTTTCATTCCAGTGCTACGATGTCCGCTTTCCAGAAGTTGCAACAACGCTGCGGAAGCTTGGCGCTGAGATTCTCACCTACCCGTCGGCCTTTGCTTTTTCCACCGGCAAAGCTCACTGGGAGGTTTTGCTCCGTGCCAGGGCAATCGAAAATCAGTGCTACGTAATCGCACCAGCACAAATTGGATTCCACAACGCAAAACGACAAAGCTTTGGCCATGCTCTCGTAAGTCAAAGTCAATTTCAATGCAAATTCCCATGAAATTCCTGGTATATGTTTGCAGCTTGTCGATCCGTGGGGTAAAATAGTCGCCGCGATTGGTGACAAGGAACTTGACATTGCCACCGCCGAAATTGACTTGGAGAAAATCGCCACAGTTCGACAGAATATGCCGTGCTTTGACCATCGTCGCAATGACGTTTACAGTTTGACTGCAATCGAAGCCAGTGAACTGGAGGGAGTCGATCGGAACTTTGCCGATAACATTATTCCAAAGGAGACAATCTTCTTCGAGAGTCCCTACTGTTTTGTGTTCACTAATCTACGTTGCGTTGTCGAAGGCCGTCAGTAATACTCGTACTTGATACGAGGGCATAAGCACAACTAATTGTTTGTTTCTTGTTGCTTGTTTGTAGATGTCCTGGTGTCGACGAAGCGAATAGCCCCACGATTGCAAGATTTGAATCGTGATGAGATCACCGATTTGTTCACCACAGTCTGCAAGGTACAGCGCATGTTGGAGGGAATTTATCGGACAACCGCTGCCACTGTCACCGTGCAAGATGGTCCCGATGCTGGCCAAACTGTGAAGGTAAGCAAAGGACGTTTTTCGTTGAATTTTGAATGGTTTCATACCGAGAACATCAATCCATATGTATTTCTTTCTTGGTTGACAGCACGTGCACTTCCATGTGATGCCTCGACGCCCGGGCGACTTTGGGCACAACGATCAGATTTATGTGCAACTTGAAAAGTTCACAGAAAATACAAAAAATCGCCCACTCAAGGAAATGATTGCCGAAGCAGAGCTCTATCGCAACTACTTTGCCAAAGAACAAAACTAACGATAAACATTTTCCACTGTGTAAACTTTATTTATATGTAAAAACGAACGTTCCTGGAGTGAATAAAAATACAAATACAAAATAGATTAACTAGTTTCTGAGGTAGTTGGCACTTCATTCGTATCTGGTGCTGAAGGTTGCGTTGAATCGTTCGCTGCTCGAAAGACATTCTTAGGTTGTTGGGTAGAGGGAGGCGTTGAAGACGGCATACACATCGGGCTCAAATTGGCTGGAGCTGTCTTTGGTCGCCGACGGGAAAGCTGAAAGTATTCAATGATTCACACGGTGTCTACTCTATACTCGAACTACTTACACTAAACCTTTTTTTGCGAGGTTTGCGTTTTGTTTGCATCCTCTCGCGAGCAGTATCGTAGTTAATTCTTCCCTTTAAACGGTTGCAGTGTATTTCCAAGTAGCCGGCCAGCCAGTCTATACCATTCCACAGGCTGGTCAATTCATGGGGATTGAAATAAGTTGACTTCAGACTGGAAAAGTAACGATTGGCAAGAGATTCCAGAGCGAAGGCGTTCTCAATGTCATACAACTGAATGGTGTCGCTGGCCAGGTCCGATTTAGTGCCTACCAAAAGGACGGCCTTTCCACTCATAAACGGATGGGAAGCAATCTGATTTAGAAGTTGAAAGGATTTTTGCATTTCTTGTTGAGCTGCTGACATATCGTAACAAAAGATGAGTCCCATTGTCTAAGTAATAGAGAACCGGTGGGGTAGCAAAGTTGTTGGCAATTGTAAAAATAAAAATAAATAGTGAACTTGGTCCATATTGGACGCAAGTCACGTTTATGTAGTGAGCATCTGTCTTTGAAGTACCGGAATTGAGGAGAGTCTATCAGGAAGCATATTCAAACAGAGCCTACGTCGATAGGGGTGTTGCTTGCGGATGGAAATACCTACCTAAAGAAGGTTTGCACACGGTTTCGTCTCCATAAATACGTGTTTTGCGCAGAAACGTATGGACTTTGGAGGGATTTCCTTCCACACAGCTCATCATCTGCTTCCGTCTTATCGATTAAAGCATCTCCTTCACGAAATTATGAGGGAAGCGAATGGCAAGCTCATTCGGGTGAATTTTCTGCAAGTGGAACTATTGATCCATTTTAAGCGAAGCCTATGCTGCTGACACTGTTTCTCTGCTTTTGGATAGTGCGCCGCAATAATCCTGGCTCGGAACTTTGATGTTGGCTGTGGGAACTCTCAAATTGCTATTATTGACGGGTGGTTTTATATACCCTTTTCGGATACCTCGTAACTGAGCAAGTTTAGAGAAGAAACTCCAAATTTATATTTCAAGGGATTAAAAACCGTTCAAATAAAATAGCTGGTGTGCCTCTGTTTCGAGAGAAGTGAGTAGAGGTTTGTGTCTGTTGAGGTTACGACTGGATGGCAACATTTAAACCTTTCCTTCCAATTGCAGTTTATCCTCTGAGCACTTTATAAAGAAACAGACAGCCCATGCACATGTCCCCTGACGCTACCTTTAACAAACCGAAAGACATAACTTTTACGAAGCTAATACAACTTACAGACTCATGGAAATCGATTTCTCCCCTCATATTTCTTTAAGACATTCTTAATTCAATTTGACGTCCGCGGAAGGTCTTTCAATTTTTTGCTGCCACTCACCTTTGCATAGTAATGATGCCACAGCTTTTGCATTTCTCTGTTGCCACCGATTTCTGTAATGGATAGTGAACAGTTTGGTAAGGACACCTGATGGCACTGAACGCCATTTGTCGGTTCGTACAACGTGCGCTTCGTGCCGGCCAAGATGCAACCAATTTCGGTTTTACCCACATTCTCTGGCCCCAGCAGAATAACGTTGAAGTTCCGACTACAAAGAAATGGCTTTACAATTAGTTCTGAAGGAATTTTGTTTTTTTGAAATGAACCCCATTCCACTCACTCGTTCGAATTGATGACCCCATTTCGCCTTTTCCAGCAGCAACAACACTTGCAGAGATTCAATCCCATCTGGAATAGCTTTTGGACATTTTTAAACTGCTCCTTTACTGTTGTATTTACTTTACTAGGGACGGAGTAAACTTCTCAATGTAGTTGCGCCATTAAAGTCCCGAATAAATGATTCTATATATAAAATATACGCCTGTGGGGTTTTCTTGTTTACTCAAAACGAACAAAAAAACAGTTGCTATGGAGGTGTTTTGAATGTAATTCTTGACGAAATGAGTTTTGGTGTGAAGTAATTAAGCCGATACACAAATTGGTCGACAGATACGCCATTCACATATAGATGGTGCTCTTGCTCACGCGAATTCAAATATGGATTGAGCCGTTGGAAGGTGAAGTTTGTTGTTTGTTTTTTGACGTCGCTACAGCCCGCGGCGGACTTGGGGTGCGAACTCTTGATGTACACGGCTAAAGAAAGACTTATGCCCCTATAATCGTTAGCGAGTCGAACAAAAAAAAAAGCGAATGTGACTTATGTCGTTTTCCATTGGACAAAAAGAAGCGTCTGGGAGAGTCCGGAATCAAAAAAATGCTGTTCCATTGGCACAAAAATACTCTTCTGGTGATTCTGAGAAGAGAATTTCGCTTCTCGATTTGAAGTCAGAAATCAGAATCCACTCAAGAAGCACTCACACAAGTGCAATTTATGTATTTATTACAAGTTAGCTGACAGCAGCCGTAGATTATTTTTTGGCATTTCACCAATACTTTTGTGGATTCTGTCAGAAGCAGTTTTGCTGTTCCATTGGATTTCCGAATGAGTGGATCCCCGAGTGAAACCAATGGAAAACGACATTATTTTTATTATGGTTAGCGAATTGAACAAAATTCATTCGCCTGAACTGTCAAAGTCGCCTTATTGCGGTTTGCGAATTTTTGAAATATCATTCGCCTAAAACTTCAAATTTTGGCGAACAAAACTATTTGGTGAAACCTGAGGCGAATGTAACTTATGAGCTAGAGAAATGAATGAAAATTCAAGAAAAACGTATAAAACCCATTCAATTCATATTTCTACATAAATGTAAAGGGTGGTTAAGTTTTAAGGGCCGATGTTGATTTTGAATAAAACACAAATTATTTAGGAAATTATTGTCATTTCTTTTTATTATGATAATATTGGTACGGTTCAATTATGTATGGAACAAAATATCGGCCAAATGGCCGCCGCGACCTCGGCGGCACACCTCCATCCGATGGCGCTGAGGCATAATTGAGGCTCTATGCCGTTAACGTGCCGAATTATCTCATCCTTTAGCTCTTGAATTGTTGCTGGCTTATCGACTTACACCTTTTCTTTCAACTAACCCCAAAGAAGGAAGTCCAACGGTGCCAAATCACATGATTTTGGCTGTCAATTGACATCGCCACCACGTGAGATAACACGGCCATCGAATTTGTCGCGCAAAAGAGCCATTGTTTCGTTTCTGTGTGGCAAATGGTGCCGTCCTGTTAAAACAACATATCGTCCACATCCATGTCTTCCAATTCGGGCCATAAAAAGTTCGTTATCATCTCACGATAGCGAACACCATTCACAGTAACTGCCTGACCGGCCTCATTTTGGAAAAAATACGGCCCGATGAAGCCGCCAGCCCATAAACCGCACCAAACAATCACTCTTTGTGGGTGCATTGGTTTTTCGACAATCACTCTTGGATTATCATTCGCCCAAATGCGGTAATTCTGACGAATCCACTGAGGTGAAAATGTGCCTCATCACTGAAGATGATTTTCTTCGAAAATTGATCATCCATTGTTGCCATTTCTTGCCACCATTCTGACCATTGACGAATGACGACGCATGAAATGGTCAATAGGCTTTAGTTCTTGAGCCAATTGCACCTTCTACGCGTAAATGCAAGTCTTTATGCATAATGTTAATGGCGACGAGTTAAGGTGGACGGCTATTGCACGATTTCTCCGATTCTACGCACATTTGGACGATTAAATTGACCGAAAAAATCACGAAGTGCACGATATGCATTTTGATTTGAATAACAATTTTCATAATAAGCCTGAATAACTTTAACGCGTTGCTCGAGTGTGTATCTTTCCATGGTTCAAATTGATTTAGTCTGAAATTGATAAATGTTAAATAAAATGCAGAAAAAAACTTGACGTTTAGGTGTGGTTCACATTCAACATCGGCCCTTTAAATTTAATCACCCTTTATAATGAAAATTTCCTTTTATAGTTTCAAAAGAAGCAATTTCAGCCAAATCCAGAAGCAAGTTGAGCTCATGGAACAAAACCCAGACATAGCCAAAGGGTTGGTACAATTTGGAGCTTCAAAAAAATCCAATAAAAAATATTTAATATTTAAGGCATACAATTTTTTTATTTATCGTTTTGGTGCTGTCATTTTCATTTTTATTATATAGGTAGCCTTTGATTTCTAGGCGAATGAATTAATTCGCCGACCATAATCGTACAAGGCGAGTGTTCCGATTTACGCGAATAATTCGACTCGATAACGATAATAGGCCTATTAATAACCGATCTATGGCAAGACAAGGATGTTGAAAATGATATAAATGTGTCGTGATTTTCAAGTTTGGATGAGTGTTTTTCCTAGAAGAGTAATTCTCAAAAAGGAGAATTGTTCAGGGACGAACAAATGTTACAATCGTAACTTTTAACACGAAATAATTCCTACGTGATCATGGTTATTAATTTAATTAATAACAGTAAGCAGGAGTGTCCAAAAGTGGATGAAAACCGTAAGCTGTTTCAGAACAAGCAGACCCTTTTGATGTGGATATCCTGTCCTGCATAGCCCATCTAGAAGCACAAAAAAAACCTTCGAGACCTGCAGTACCTCCATAGTATCGGTATTAATTACAAGTTGCATGCTTTCTCGGAAGCCAATATGCCTAGGGAGTTTATCCACCGCTAATCTTAACTTTGCTCTGCCGAGTGTAAGGAATTCTCCAGGTTTTTGTTTCTATTTAGAACAGGCCGCAAAGCCTTTAAAACCATCTGTCCTTGTGACAGTCTTAAGAATGAAGATTAATTCATCTACCCACTGCCTTTGGTGGTTCTACTTCTAAACCCTCATTTGGTTGTTGTTTCTCTCCTTTTTCGGGTCGAAAGTAGGCCTTTTTGTTGTCCATAGTTGCCCATATATTTCGGTACCAAGGCACTCTCACAAGTTTCTGCGACATAATATCAAAGACTTTCCAAACTAGACGGTCAGCTTCCGTGCACCTTCACGATTTTCCACGCAAATTTTGAACGAAAATCCCCTCTTGGGCGAACTTATTTTTCCTGTCAGTGAATTAGTGTTATTAATGGCCGCCGGGTGGCACTTATATTTCAATAGCAAACTATTTCTAAATAAATTCAATGATGTTCTTTTTTAGATAGCTTTACTTGTTCTACATTCATCTTCGGCATAAAAAAATTTTCACCCATTTCAGTTTTTTTTTTTATATGAATTATATTTTTGACAGCTGAATTCATGCAGCTGCCCAAATGTTAGCCCTGCGTAAAGGACAGAATGAGCACATTAAAGAATCTAGTTGACGTTTAGGGAGTGGTAGCCGACGAATCTAGTCAAGAAATTCGTGACTGCGAGTATATACTAAGTTGACAGTTCGTATACTTATGTGACTGAGGTAGAAAAAGTAACGTTCGTTATGGACTACTAACCTGAACGCCAAAAACTAGATTGGTCGGGAACGTCACTTTTTCTACGTCAGTCACATAGGGTGATGGCACGTAAGTTCAGCCCTCTCCAGTAGTTAGCCTCTGACATACAAAGTACAGCGCAGTAGTAAATGCCTTTGTCTTACTTCCAAACAAAAAATATCACACTCTTGGCTAACATTTCATCTCTCTGTGCGCAAAAAATTGGCAAAATCCAGGTCCTAATTCGCGCGTAAAAAATATTAATCTTTATTTACAAAAAAAAAAATTGTGGAAGTGAAGGGCCCAACCCATAGAATCCGTCGCATCCGTTGCGGCAACGTATTCGACTGATAGTCTGATAGAATACACAGCACCTTATGGAAGCTGACCCATAAGCAGCGCACGTGCCGGATACGACGGATAAAGTAGGTTTACTTTCTACTTTTCTGTCCGTTGCATCCGTTTACGGTTCTCACAGCGAGAGAGGCAGCATTTTCATTGGTGGAGAGAGCATGAGAGAAACTGTTATTGTCTGTCGCCTCGCCAGTTTTCTTATATGGTGGGATTTCTTCCTTTTTGTGGGAATTTCGATGTCCGAAAAGCCTTCCATGGTAAAAAAATAAAAACCTCCAAATCCATTAAATTTTTGCTGAAATTTCATGAAAATTGATATCTGCATTTCACCACGATTAAAAACACAATGAATGTACATAAAAAGAGCTTCTGTAAATCGCTTTTTAGCAAGATTTTCTGGTATAAATATTAACAAACTGGGACTTTTATAGCAAACATAATTTAATATGATTTTTATGTCCGTAAAATATAAATTTTACTTTTAAAAGAAAGATTTATTCACAAAAATATATTTTTCAAGATAATTATTTAAAAGGGAATTTGAGTACGGTGAATAGGGAAATATTATTACGTTTCGTGGGAAATATTAGGACAGAGTACTTTGCCACTGGCTGCCACCGTATGCGACGGATTCTATGGGACTGCTCGTTCCGTCTAATCCGTCAATATTGACGGATCCGTCGACAAAACGGATGCGACGGATTCTATGGGTTGGGCCCTTGAATTTGTAAAAGTGATATAATAACGAATATATTCAAGTTATGTGCGTATAATGATTATTATTATGATGTTGACACTTTATTTATCTTGTTTCTTAACTTAAAATATTTTTTTGTTAAATAATTAAGAGGGGGGCTGACCTTACCAGACATTATTTGTATGATTATCCTAAGCTCAGCCGTATGTTAAAAATGAACAATTTGTGGTGGTTAACAATTTCAAAATGTATTTAATTCAGATATTTTCAAAAATTTATGTTTCTATTCAAACAAATAAACTTCCCATTCTTTAATTTCTTGATGAGGCACTAGCTGAAGCCTTAAATAACACATGAACAAATAAATGGTCAGTAAAAAAAGCTAGTCGTGAGTTCGGAGTCCCTAGAGGCACTCTTCAAGACCGTTCGAAAATGTTGGAGATGAAAAACAGATTGGTTTTTAAACCTATCTTTTGTTTTTAACAGCTTAAATTTGTAATCTTAAAACTCCTGAAATGAAATACAGTTCAATGCCAGCCCAGCTTTCAAAAAACACCTTGTAGCAGTACAACTTTTTATATAATATTTTGTTATTTATCATTACTTCTAAAAATATCTTATCTAGGTACCTTAGAATGAATGAATGAATAATTATGATGTTTTTAAAAAATCCTTAATCACTTTGCCTATGAAGAATTTGAATGTCAACTTTCTTTGCAGAAATTCAAACTGCGGTTATTTTTTTTCTTAAATTTAAATGTAAAAGCTTCATTTCGGCAGTATAAAAGGACAGCCGAAATGTTGTTTATTTCATAATTGTTTCAACCAGCGACTAGGTAAGAACTCCGAATTCTCTAAGGCCATTCCTAGAATGTTCTCAGCGATTGCCTTTAGTCTGTAATTAATCCTTTGGTGGACAGACAAGGCTATTTCCTCAGACCAGAGACAATACTGAGACCACCAACTTCGGCCGATTTCCCATTACTTAGCCTACAACCTATATTTCTATGGGGTGGCAAATGCTAAGTGCGCTTGTTTTGTTACATAGAAATTCGTATTGACAAATGTCACGTAACTTCAGAAATTCCGGCTCACAAATACACTCGCACCTTGCATATGCCACTTCCGCTTTGGGCAAATTGGCTTGCAGCGTTCATAGAATTTTATCCGTTAAATTTGAAATTGTTCTTAATGTGGGAATAAGTGTACATTTGCTTAAAATATTTACGAAAAATTAAGAATGTAGATTGGTTTAGGGAAAATAAAAACATTTTGAGCAAATTTTCTTTATTATTTAATAAAAATTTACACACGAAATCGAAGTTAACTAAAGCGGGAAATACTCAACCATATTTGTCCTAATATATTTCTAGTATATAAAACATCTCCTTTAGATAGTTTTATTAACCACACAAATCAAATTATTCACCTTCAAAAAATTTATAATTACTAACCAATGGCATTCAGTTATGCTAAAATGTGGTATTCCCGAACTCTTGCACATTTCCCCACGGTTGCCGAGGTTGGCAGCATTTATTTTTGAATTTTTTGTATGTTTTTGCATGAATACAAAATGGCGAATTTGAAAAAAAATTAGGGGGCCAGCGGCAAGAGGATTGTGAGTTGGGGGTCTCAGTATGATTTGTCTCTGCCTCAGACTTCCTCCAAAGTATTAATAATAGAGACGGAATAAAGATTTTGGTTTTTCCTTTGTCTGTCTGTCTGTCTGTCTGTCTGTCTGTTGAAAGCACGATAGCGCCCAAAGTAACTGACGTAGGTGAATGAAATTCGGTGAAAGGACTTCTTTTTATCGGCGTCAGGTTGGTATTGAAAATGGGCTATGTCGGTCAAGTAGTTCTGGTACCTCCCATACAAAACCAATATTGGACCCATGTGCCTCTCTGTCTGTTGAAAGCACGATAGCGCCCAAAGTAATTGACGTAGGTGAATGAAATTTGGTGAGAGCACTTATTTTTATCGGCGTCAGGTTGGTATTCAAAATTGAAAATGGGCTATGTCGGTCAAGTAGTTCTGGTATTTTGCATGACTTGTATGCAATGGAGGGTATCAAAGCATCGGCCAGGCCGATGATAACACTTTTACTTGTTTACTATTAAATTCGTGACTTTGCTTTAAAATTTGGAAAAGTTTCTTAACTTAATGTTTTTTGCTGTTAAAACGATGAAAATGTAGAAAAGGTAATTGGGGCTGACTACTGGATACTTGCGTGGCCGACTATTGGAGCTGAGGGGGCTGACTACTCCCAAATCATACCTTTTTCACTTATTTTCTAAATATTTTGCATTAGGTGGACCATAAGAACCAAATACTTGATTAAATAATTGAAGAATGGATTTTTAAGGACCAATCAAACTCAAAACAAGTAAAAGTGTTATCATCGGCCTGGCCGATGCTTTGATACCCTCCACTGCATACAAGTCATGCAAAATACCAGAACTACTTGACCAATATAGCCCATTTTTAATACCAACCTAACGACGATAAAAGAAGTCAATGGGTCTAATATTGGTTTTGTATGGGAGGTACCAGAACTACTTGACCGACATAGCCCATTTTGAATACCAACCTGACGCCGATAAAAAGAAGTCCTTTCACCAAATTTCATTCAGCTACGTCAATTACTTTGGGCGCCATCGTGCTTTCAACAGACAGAGAGACACATGGGTCCAATATTGGTTTTGTATGGGAGGTACCAGAACTACTTGACCGACATACCCCGTTTTCAATATCAACCTGACGCTTATTAAAATAAGTGCTCTCACCAAATTTCATTCACCTACGTCAATCACTTTGGGCGCTATCGTGCTTTAAATAGACAGAGAGGCACATGGGTCCAATATTGGTTTTGTATGGGAGTTACCAGAACTACTTGACCGACATAGCCCATCTTCAATACCAACCTGACGCCGATAAAAAGAAGTCCTTTCACCGAATTTCATTCACCTACGTCAATTACTTTGGGCGCTATCGTGCTTTCAACAGACAGACAGACAGACAGACAGACAGACGGACATGGCTAAATCGATTCAGAATGTGATCCTGATTCTGAATATATATACTTTATGAGGTCTCCGGTGACTCCTTCTTGGCGTTACAAATGTATTGGCAAAGTGATAATATACCTTCCTCTGGAGGGTATAAAAAAAGTTAAAGGGCTGACTACTGGTGCCATCACCCTATATACGAACTGTCAACTTAGTGTACTCGCACTCGCAGTCACGAATTTCTTGACTAGATTCGTCGGCCACCCCTCCATAAACGTCAACTGAAACAGCTGCTCATACGGCCGATTTCAGCCAATCAAAACTGACATACATCTAGTCAGACAGACAGAGATAATGGCGTTATCATTTGGCATCGAAGGTATTTGGAGAGCTACTTTTGGGATACCATCAGAACTCACTCAAGACTGCCGCATTCTTGACCAAGAATATGCGGGGACTTGAAGTAGCTGCACTATCTACTATTTATTATCCACTATCTACTACTACCTTTAACGCTCAAGAATGAGGAAGGGTCCTAAGAGAGAATCTTGAAACAAACATTAATTGTGGACGGCATTCTGGAAATAAACGTTCTTTTATAACAGAGCTTCAAATGGAAGGTTGTCTATACACCTTACGAGAGGCAGCCCTAATATTTTTGAGCACTGGCGAATGTTCCTCGTCCTTAAAACGAGACTAGCTTTATCGTACCGGAAGTCCATAAGGCCAAAATGGGCGAATATTTCCGAAAGGCGTGTTCTCTGGAAGTAAAAGCCTCATCTTTTTAGCTGAATCCGTCTTATTGCCTAACCCTTTAGTACATCATGTGGTCGGCTCTTGAAATATATAATGGAATCTATAAACGCCCAATCCCTGACCTATGTTTTCCTGTTTAAAAATTTAGTTAGGAGAAACTTAAACGCGACACATGTGCACAGTGCACCCCACAATAAGCCAGACAACCGTATTTCCCGAAAGAAGTGTTTTTTATTTTAAAAAGAAACAAGTTACACACGCAGCCCACGTTGAAGTCATATCCGCTTGACCCGACCTATCGCAAGATTGACGCAATATGAGCTGCTCAGCTCGGATGGCGATGGCGACTAGCTTGGTAATTAAGTCACACAGTTGGTCTTCTCATATCCTTTGATGTGTTTAAATTGTACCAGCAGCAAAAGTGCGGACTCATCAACTGCAAATTTAATTGCGCAAAAACGAAGACGAAGCAGAAGGAGAAAACAATATTGTCCATCTATGTGGAAAAATAAACGCTGTTCGTCAGTCATCTTTTAGTTTCAACCCTGTTCCACATGCACTCATTTGAAGGAGATTAAAATAAAGTGTGAACAGCATAAAAAACGAGGACAGCAAACACTTTCACCTCATATAGTGGGATTCTTTGGTTACCACTTGTTTTTTTTTTTTGCTGGATACTTTTTTCCAAGTACAGCAGCGGTGTAACTTTATTCACCGGCAAATGCAAAGGGAGAAAAGCGGACTAACTACCTTCGATATTATAGCAACGGAACGGGCACTAGCATTGACACATCCATCCCCCATTTTGAAAGGGTAGTGCGTAACGCAATCGACTTTGTGTGTTCTTCTTTATTATTTTTTTTTTTTTTTGCGTACACATAACTCATCGTGTTTTGCCCTAATTGAGTTCTTTCACACCTACTCAAACCAACCAATATCAGTCCTCTTTGGCCCCTTATTATACACACAACCTGATATAAGCGGAGGGCTGCACAGACCTCTTATTGTTGTTCGAAGCGGGAGAAATAATTTATACTAAAAGCATTTGGGTCTTCGTTAGTCCAACTTTTTCCGTTTTCGTTAAAAAAGTAAAAGAGGGAAGTACTGCACTAAATCGACCCCGGAGTGCGAGAGGCATCTATGCTTGATTCCCGACGGTGCGTGGTGGTGGGAGTATTTTTTTCTTTTTCTAATTAACGTCAACACCCCGTATAACATGTTGATGAGCTTGGTCCTTGGTGGTTGAAGGCGAATGCATTCAAAAACAAGGTACACACCCTGCACTACCCTTGCGGTGCGTGAACATTGCATAATTTCGATGCACACGTGCATGCACCGGGACTGGGACTGGGAGAGAAGTCATCCTCATCATTTCAATTAATCGAACTAGAAACGCACAAACCGATGAGACGAGATGGGATGCATTTCCAAGAAATGCTCTGGGGAGCAATGACGGTGCACTTTACCATTGCGGCAGTGACGGCGTTGATGACGGTTGATGTGTATTTCTAGGTACGTGACTCAATTGCTTATATGGGTTGCCGGTGAAAAGGATTCTCTGCCAACATCATTAACGAGCTGATAAGTACATATGTGTAGCAAAATATTTATATGATTGTGGGGGCGGGGGCGGCACGAGAAACTATTAGTGCTGAAAGCTTAATTAGGCCAGTGAAGCACTCGTTTATTTCGGCTGCATGCAGTGTAAACGAAAGATAGCGCGCAGTTCATAGGAATCGGGTTTCGTTCTTTTAATAAAAAATAAAACCGAACTATTGTCATCGACAGCAGGTTTTTTTTAGTTTCCTTTTCGACTATGAGCTGCAGTTTGAAAATTTAGAGGGTCTCCTTGCACCATTAATAGTACAGTGATGCCAACGGAAAAAAAGATGACAATGTGACAGCTGACAGTTCGGAGTTAGTAAAAATTGAGCGCAATACGAAAGAACGACGCATTTTCATTGTTGAGCAATGAAGGTTTTTCCGCAATTTTCGTACAAAAAATGGCTGCCGTCATAGTGATTTAAAGCCATCAACTGTGAAGAGAATTATTGAAAAATTCAGGGAAACTGGATCAATTAGTGATCTTAAACACTCTGGGTGTCCTGTCACAAGTCATTCAACAGAAAACATAACCCCAATCTGTATACTCTATTAATCAATAAAAACTTTAAGCTGTCTAATTAAAGATCTGCATTTTCTATCAAAATTGCATTTTGCGTGAGTTACGGGACACCCTTTACAAGACGGAATTTCTTTAAATCTAAACGACTCTAAGATTTAATACAGCCGCTCGAGGAGAATATAACGAAGTTTGCTTCCGCATGCCAAACCTTATCGAGTGCTAGCGAACCGTTCATCAAGAATATGACAGATATAATTTTATTTTACAGAGCTTTCTCTTAAACGTCAGTTTTCCGATGCACTTGATCGATCGTTGAGTGCATTTGCTTTTAAACCCGAACTGGTAATCAGATACAAAGCTTTTTTAACGCAAAAACAACATTGGGAGGAAGCGAGGTGGATCTATATGACTTAGACTGGTTTTAGAACCATAATGGCTTCCGGTATTTTCTTTTGACACTAAGTGGCTTGCTACCTAATCGTGGAGTTTTGTGTCGACAGTGGCTTAGTATGGTTAGCGTGTTGGAACACTCAGCGACGGGTCCCAAATTCGATTCCCGAAAATTCCCTAATTCCTAAGCGCCACCTCTCGTGAACGTCTGACAAACATTCGAGAGTATAACTGTCATAAAAGAGCTTCTCAGTAGGAATGTCTTCTCTTTTTTTATTAGATTCGAATGGTTTTTCTTTAGATTCAACAGATCAGTGTTTGAAATTCCTTTTTTTTCTGAGAGATAGAAATAAAAATGTCCTTTCTTCGCCCTTCCGTTTCGAGTTTGGTAAGCTTAGCGTTTCTAACTACATTGTTCTCTTGGACGTAAACGTTTTTCGAGCCTTTTGTGTATCTTCGTAAGGCGCTTGTCGTCTTTATCGATGGCAAAAATCCCCATTTTTGCCTTGTCGCTTTCTGAACAGACGTCTGGGGCCTTGTTAATCGGCGGCGCTGGGATTTTCGATCCTTTTGTGTCTCTAATAGCTTTCCAGAACGAATAGTTTGACTCTTCTCCAACTGATAAGTTTTCGAGTGACTGCATGATTTTGACCCAACTTTGTTGGCAATTTCCAAAATCGATTCAAATACACACATTCTTGCGGGCACGAGGTTGTTGCAAAATGTTGAAATCAATCGCCTGTTAATTGTTCTCAATATCATAAAAGACTTCGTTTTTCGAACATGACGAGTGTAACCCTCTACCTGCGACGGGTTATACTCAAAATATCCGACTTAATTCCGAATGCCTTTCGAGGGAACAGCGGCCAGATGGGTTTTCCTGACCTACTGAGCCAACTGTTCACTTTTTGACTTCAAATACTTGGTCTTGGCCTGGCATGGATTCATCATTCGAGAGTATAACTTTCGAGACGCGTCTCTATTCAAAAGGTACTAACTTCGGGTGCAACAAGCCGTTGGTTGAGCTTCGAAGCAGCTATCCAAGAAGTTCTTCGGCATCCAACGTATGTATTTATGTAGATTCTCTTTTACATTGCTATTATTCGTTTACTGCGTTTTTTTGCCGTTTAGAATGGACGAGTTCCTTGGTCGCGTGTAAATGTATATCCAATCCACCTTCGCTCAAGTCTGCGATGGCGATAAGATTCTCAGTATTAATAACTTAAGCGAAAAAAAGAGGAAAACCCTGCCAAGTTGATCCCCCTAATGCGTTGAGATTCCTGCACCACAGGATGACAACGTATACGCACTCTTGTTGCAGTAGTTGTTGTTGTTGAAAGCAGATCAGTGTTCACATGCGTTTTGCATACTTTCACACTTTTTTTTTTAAGTTATTTTGCATTTGTTCTCCCCCTGAGCACTACCACGTCGCCCCAAATGCAACCCCTCGGGATACTTTATACCCCATGGATTTTTGTATTTCTTATATCCTTCTGTAGCGCTCTGTGCGTGGTTTATTCTCAGCATGGGCGTTCGTTTTGTGACAACCTGGGCTCTTCTCTGGGGTAAAACACAGGAAATAGCAACAACACACCGGTGTGTGTGGGTTTCTTTTTTCTTGTCTTGCGTTGCGTTTCTGAATGCGAAAAAAAGTACGTAGAAGAAGAAAACCTTCGCACACGGCAAGAGGCCTATAAGTTGCAAAAGCACACATTATAAGTCCATACAAGGAGGCAAATACTCCAATTACCAAGCACACACATAGCCCAGCTGGGCGGGGGGTGGCAGTCGGGGTAGCGGTGGCCATAGCCATAATATAGTAAAAATATAATAATTCCCGAGTCCTTTTTTTCTCGTGTTCTTTCTGTAGACTTACATCCATCGTTTTGAACGCGCATTATCCTTTGAGTTGAGCCTGAGTTTTCTTTTGTTTTTTGTTCCCTCGATGTGTGTGCAGCAGTATGCAACTGCATTCGTTTGGTTCTTTATTCGTCTTCCCTCTTCTTTTTTTTTTTTGTTTTTTTTTTTTGAGTTGTGTTTCTGCTTTTGGTTTTCTGATATCCTTGCGGTGGTTGCTTGCTGCAACTGCATGTGGTGTGTGCATTCAGTGTGGGCACTCGTATGTACGCGAATTATAGGTGTGAATTGCATTCAATTAAAAAATGTGCGTTACGCACTTTTTTGCCCGTCAAAAGGGTGGACGAGAAAAGAAAATGTTGAATTAAAAAAAAAAGTATTATATGGCGCACACAATCGATACGACCGACGACCGAGAGGGAAAAACGTGCTCTGTTCTAAGAGGATCTCAGGCGAACATGGTGGCACAGCAAGGTTTGTCGTTGCATTGCTATATGAGTTTGAAAAAAAAAACAAAGAATTGAAGACGTGAGGGCTGCTAAAACAATGTACACATTGGTACATATGTGTGGATTTTTTTCTATTCTACTTTACTTTAATATCTTTAACATAAATCCATAGGTACGTGCACACACATAACACACGCAGCTAGTTTGTGAAGCTACGCACTTTTCAACGAAGAAAACAAAATGGCTGCTATTGGAGTCCCCCAGCCGTCACACTTCAGTTTTGCGCACTGCTGGCAGGTGCACCCCCTCCAACCCTATTGGGTGGTTTCAAATATCTGTGCACAGTGCTCGATGGTTTTCTTTTCGCCTGCTATACTGTGTGATTGGATGTATATGCTGGAGTCATCAGCGAAACGCATTTACCCACGGTAAACAGCACCAACCAGGTGCTGGGACCCGTGGGAGCAGTCTGCAAAAGTGAAACGTGTACAGGCTTTTCGGAAATAAATGCGACCCATGGGCAACGATATTTGTTTGGCAATGTTTGTCAGGACAGTGTAAGACGTCTGGAAAGGGCCTAAAGGCCTTCAACTTTGGGGCGGAGGTATATACATGCTTAACCTGTCTCAAAAGTCAAAAACGAAAACGGCGATCAGCAGGTCATTTAGCCGCCACCCGAACTAAAATTATTCTCGATCGTTAGGTGCTCTAAAGTATCAAAATCTCAATATAGGCTTGAGCAATCTACAATAAGCCGCACCAACATGACGTACGAAATCCTCTCCGACGTACTCTGTGAGCTTCGAAAACCTTTTGACTGACCTTAAGTAGTGCGGTTTTAGGCCCCGTAACGCTGAGTACGGTGCATTGGACAATCTCTTTATTGATTTTAAGCTTTTTCTTTTCCTTCGCTATATAAACAACTGCGTGTGCCCAAAGGGCCTCAACAAACAAGGCCGCATATGACAGCATGTGGGCTACAAAGGTTAGTATTAAAACAGATAGTGTTCTAAAGAGACGTCCAATCGACGAAGCCTGGTAGGAGTGGGTGAACGAAGAGAATGTCTGCTGCGTCCCTTCGTTCCTAGAGGCTATTCAGGGCACTCATTCCGTTAATTTTCAGGCGATTATCGTGGAAAAGATATACATACCTTCAAAACTACCAGCTAAGTGAAAAAAATTACGAGTTTCCGAGCTTATTCCAGTCCATTTTCGACAAATGAAACGAAAGCCGATGTTTGTCATACAAAATGAGGGCAAAATAAAACTTGATATGGTCACCATAAGCAAACCATACTGAGACCCCCAACTCCACAATCCTCTTGCCGCTGGCCCCCTCAGTTTTTTTTTCAAATTCGCCATTTTGTTTTCCTATCGGTGTTATGTCAATTCGGAGTCCGAATGACATGCAAAAACATACAAAAAATACAAAAATAAATGATGCCAACCTCGGCAGCAGTGGGGAAATGTGAAAGAGTTCGGGAATACCACATTTTAGCATAACTGAATGCCATTGGTTAGTTATTATAAATTTTTTAAAGGTGAATAATTTTATTTATGTGGTTAATAAAACTATCTAAAGGAGATGTTTTATATACTAGAAATATATTGGGACAAATATGGTTGTGAATTTCCCGCTTTTGGATATAATTAACTTCGATTTCGTGTGTATTTTTTTCTTAAATAATAAAGAAAATTTGCTCAAAATGTTTTTATTTTCCCTCAATCAACCTACATTCTTAATTTTTCGTAAATATTTTAAGCAAATGTACACTTTTTCCTAAAAAAAAATATTATTCACACGTAACGAACAATTTCAAATTTAACGGACACAATTCTTTGAACACTGCCAGCAACTTTGCCCACAGCTGAAGTGGCTCTTATTTTTTGGGAGTGTATTGGTGACTCAGAATTTTTAAAGTTTCATCAATACTAGCGCAGTAAATCGTCACCACTCCCAAAAAATATAGCTTGTAGGCTAAGTAACGGGAAATCGGCCGAAGTTGGTGGTCTCAGTATTGCTTCTGATGGTCACCGAAGTTTCAGAACCGATATCCTCCTGACGAGATTTGTTATATACGGAATCCGGGTTAAAAAGTTTGAAACGATCGCTATTATAAGAAGGATCATTTCAAAAAAAGATGACAAAGATCGAGCTGAAACGTCGACGCTCTCGATTTTAAAAAATACACTTGACGAATAGCGCACCGCATATTACTTGAGAAGGTGACAAGCAAAAGTGATGCATAAAACAAAACCTGGAACTACAAATCGCATCGTTACATTCAAGCAGAATGCATATGGAAGGAATTTTCTGTTAATAATTTCGGTAGAATAATTTGTCCTTAAAACAATGACTTCTAAGGAACATTTTTGAATCGAGACTAACTCCTAAATCTGTGACTTTATCAACCCTATACAGTGAAGATCAGAGCCAATAACGCAACTGAATTGTGTCAATCTAGAGGAGTTTATCATTGTATTTACATCGATCCAATTATCTAGGAGTTACATTTTTTTAAAGGCAGTCCTAAGGCTCTAGGCTTTTCATTTTAAAAAAATGTTAGAAGATCATCGGCCTTTGACAGTGTTTAATAGCCAAAGTAATGTCACTAATTAAAGTTGTGTAGGGCAATGGACCTAAATGGCTGCCTTGGGGTACCCCAGAGGTAGATTCTATCGATCCGGGGCCTGTTTTCGAGTTATGCCAATAATTCAAATGCAAACCAGACAGTTTCAGCTTTTTCGATAAAGTTTCATTATTTTCTCTATTAGTTTATAAAAGGCGCAGGATTGGTGATAAGTGTGTTGGACTACTAAGAGAGGGGCACAGGTTTTCGATCCACGATAAAAACAAACTTCATCTTAAAACGTCTGACAAATATCCGAGAGTATAACTGCCATGAAAGAGCCTCTCAGTTATAGCCGTTTGTACTCGGCATAAAATTGTAGATCGCGTCCATTCGTCGCGACAAATCTAGCCAAGGATTTCTTGATTTAGTACGTATTGGCATTTCTTATTTGGGGTTGGCGTAGAAAAATTGGCGTCGCCAAACGATCTACATTTAATGTTTAGGTCCAGATTAATCTTGACTACAGATAGGGCTGTGTTACCACAATTTAATGACTGATTTCAAATACCTCACACCTTACATATGTGTCTGTTAAAAGCAAAACATACTCTTCCACCAAAAAATTTTTTTTTGAATTAAAGATGGCGTTATACAGTATTTCAAATTTTGACAGCTATATGACCAATTCACTTTTATATTACAAAATCGTTGTTATCTCTTATTAAAAGTAAGAAGAAAATTGCTACTAGAATCAAAACCATATCTTATCCATCTGACAGTTTACTCCAAAACATTATGTTATCCATCAACGCCGGAGTAAAGCAAAACATACCTTATCCGATACAAAGTTCCCACAAAATACGTTCTGCAAAAGCAAAACGTTTATTCTGGCTCAAAAAGTCAGTTTCGTTTACCTGTTAAAATTATTGCAGATACAGATTTCGTAAAGATAAGTTTATTTTTTACTAAAACGTAAATATGAGTGCTGTTTTCGCGAAAAATGTTTTAAATGGTGAAAAATCAAAAAAAATGTACTTTATACACTTGAGTTAATAGCAAAACATGCCTTATACATTTTAGTATACCAAAAACATTTTTATCCTTTTTTCAATTATTAATTACTTCCAATAAATTAACTTAAAACGTGCGAGACAAGTTTCTTTAAACTTAACTTATCGTTTTTAAATCAATAAATGTTTTTATAAATGAGGTTTTCAATTTTTTAAGGAACAAGAAGTTTTTTCGTTTTTTCTCAGAATGACATGTGATGGACAAGAGCATGTTTTGCTTTTAATAGACACATATGTAAAAGACCAATTCCTGATCAGTGTTCCCAGACTTCGAAGACCGTTTTCCCATTTTTCTTTTATCAGCAATAGCATTAGTTTTTCCGTACATTAACATAAAAATATAAACACAATTCAACAACTTCCTTTTCTATTAGACACAATTTCAAAACGACATGCATTCAGATGCACAAAAATTCTTACATAGACGCTCGATGGGCTCTTTTCTTTCATATTTAATGCGAACAATTCATTCTTGGTAAGTTTCCGTATTTTATTTTAAAACAAATTACCTTTCATAGAGATTTTCGATTTGTTTTCCCTTTTTTAAGCTTTTCCCTCGTTTACCATTTTTTCATTCAAAAAGAGCCAAAATTAACGCTTTTTCCCTCAGTCTGGGATCACTGTTCCTAATTGACAACTACACATTTCTGGGCAATGCAGAACAGTGAGCACCGCTTCAAATTCCCCTCAGGGGTCCTGACTCTTGAGCTTAGCGTTGTTATAGCGATGGGCAAACTGAAAGGTGACCACATTAAAAGCCACAGCGCCACCTGTCGGATTTTATTTACACTACTCAAAACAAGCACTGCTTTGTATTTTGTAGTTGAAACTTCTCTGAGTAGACCATCTTAACATCGAAGGTAACAGATCGGGCGGCTCAGAAATAGAGTTGCGCTCTCCTTGGATTTAAATATTTAAATGACGAAGTCCAAATTAGACAAACAGATTCTTTGTGGCGAATCTGAATGTCCCATTCTCTTCAAATTTCATTGAAGAATAATAACAATCGAGTCCAACTTCAGGCACTGCGTGCACTATTGCCAATGAGCGAGCTGCAGTGGGTCATTGTGTTACAGCTGAAACACTGTCTATAAGAGCTAAACGCTGTTAGGACGTCTCCATAAACCTTTCACTGCCATTGGATTCTATGAAATAGGGAAAAGCTGGGGGTGGTGGTGGTTTTTTTTAATGGTCACGTCATTGTCGCGACGCTTTATCTTTGAAATTTGTTACTGCACAAGGCAAATAAATTTAAGTGGACGAGAAATAGATGACAGCAGGTGGAGATTTCGAGTCCTTTTCAGAGCTACCTTTATTGGATACGGTTTTTAGTTTACTCTTTGTGATTTTTCCAGCTCCATCCTTGTCTATTGCACGCATTGTGTTTTGCAGACACGCGGCCGGCCGACATCGACAGAGGGTGGCAGCGGCGGCGGCGGTTGGCTAGGTGACCGACGACACGGCGCGCGAGGTGGAACGTGGGTGGCACTCTGGTACTATATGCGAACAGGTCAATCACATCGTCTGTGTTTGTTAGTTCTTCTCTTGTGTTCGTTTTTTCGTCGACATTTTTTTGTGAGAAAAAAACTGATTGACAGAGAATTGATGGAATATGATGGTCGTTTATATAGGTAGTGGAATTGCATTTTGGCATTATTATCGTTTTTCTTCGGCTCGCAGACACATCTGTGTGCTTAAGTGGCGACAAACTTAACCATCCAGTCGGCACAGAAAAAAAACAGAAACAGAGAGTGAATTCGACGAGATGAGTGCTTTGAACAATATTGATAGAGGAGGACATCCACTTACCCTAACCTATGATAACCATCGGTGTGTTGTTATACCTTAAAGTATGCGATTTTTTGTTGTGAAATTCGTTTTATTTAATCACCATTTATTAACGCCTTCGCAAACAAGTTAGCTCCAGTTGCAACGCAGTGCCACGGGAAGGTCCTTTTATGGTTATAAGCTGAAGCTCTATGGCTCTTAAAGGTGTAAAGTGCGGAAAGTAATTGGAAGCCATGCATCGCGTTCTTTAGTTTGTACTTGGGTGCGCACTTGCACAAAGGAAATCTTCACATTAATCTCACACCTCAGTAAATGCACTGAAGGGAATTTAATTAGGATACCCTTGTACAGTGGTGGCGAAAAGTATTTTCTTTTTTTTCTGATTCAGTGCGCTGTTTTTAGTTTTTCTCTATTTTTTGACAGGTTTATTGTTGCAATTTTGTTGCGCTTTGGTGAGTTTTCTGCAAGGCTCTATTGAAGCGATCTTGTGGCCTTTCTGTCGGTTTTTTCTGCGTGTTTTGTTGGGGTTTTGGTCTAAGTGCGAGCTTTAACCAAGTTTGAGGCGTTACCTGGTGCTTCTCTTTATACATATATGAATTTAGGTTTGGTGACATATTTCACCTTAAATCTTAAGACTACTCAACAAATCGATTTCGTCAGATACAATCTCGTATGTACAAACCACACTAAGATAATCGCTACGCGTCCTCCGTGCCTTAAATATTTAAAATTAAGTCTTTGTTTGTAACCTGTTCATAATGGATTGGTCATCCGTGCGTCAGCTTTTAGAAGCCTACCTGCACCTCTATCTGCCTCAATAGGGTTTTTTTTTCTGTCATTTAAAAAGTGCTTTTTGACACTTCTGATAAGTTTTTGTCAGGTTTTTGGGTAGAGTTATCTAAGTTATCTCTATTAAGGCTTCCTTATTTTTTGCGTTTTTGTCGGCTTTTCAAAGCGTTATTCGTTATTCGCAACGATTTGGCGAGTGCCTTGCCGCTGTTTAAAAAGGCATTTTCACACAGTTGTAACTCATGATTTAAATTAATTCATTCCATCAATCGTGGCGATAAATTGACATTATAACCTCCAACGGAGTTTTGATAAGCTTGAGGTGGTTTTTCGACTACCGACGCTTGAGTTTGATTTACAAATTTTATTGAAACAACTTTTAGGCAAGACTGTACTGTGCGAACATAGGAAACGCATACGCATACCTCGGTACATATAGCATATAGGCCGTGTAGGCATATTTTATTTCTTTTATTTCCGCAACCCCCAACATAATATATGATGATGAGGAGCACAATAAGGACGAACGCAAAAAAAAAATAACGAACCCGTCAAAAGAAAAGGCCCCGAATGCACACATATTTCCAATGAAACTTAAAACATCGCAACAGCAACAACAACAAAATATAAGCTGAAATAATGCAAAAAGAAACAGGGGGACACAGCAGAGCTCAATTGGGGTGGAGATGCATACCACGAATGAGTAGAGCAACAAAGCGAACCAAACAAAAAAGTTAAGAAGCACGCAATGCTATACCTACGCACCATTTAAAGCAAAAAATAAAAAAAAATGTTTCAAAAGTAGTTATAGGCCTACGTATGGGTAGACATCCTGTGAACGACAACTTGACGAACGCATTGAGCTGCGAAAAAAAAAACGAAAAAATCAGCAGTAAAACAGCGATAGGGTGTTTGAGGAACAGTTGGTGTAGTCCCATAAAACAACATTACCCCATTGTGTGTGCTGACTACGCACAGTGGAACATTTTTGCAATTTGCAATTTAATCTAGACAAAGGACAAGAAATCCTCAAAACAATATACCTACTACTTCTGTATGTTTATGATGTAAATCAATTCGCAATCACCACCAGTTACAGCAAGTTGACAGCAAAAAATAAAACTCTTGAGGCTATTTGCAGAAGAACAATCCAAAACTCCTCTGAAAACTGAATTCGACAGCAGGATGCATCAGCTGATATGCACACCCTACGCCCATATTTATTTAAGCGGTTGGTTTATATGAATTGCATTGGCTGGGTGATCTCTTATTTTCTATAAAAAAGATGCGTTTTCGACACGTCGGCTACTTAATCGAGACCAAGGACATCTACATTGGATTGTTTTACGACCATTAGAACTATTTTTGGCAAAATCAGGTAAGCTTCAAGAATGCTTACCTAAACACAATGCAATTGTTCGTCTGCTTGTAAGTTCGAACTTCTCACCTTTTTCATACATTTTCAGTCTCCAGTTCATCGCAATCGGCCAGCTCATTCAGAAGATATTCATCCATTAAAGGAGACGACAGTAAAGCCTGTTGGCACTGCATGTCCAGCGGACTCCAACAATCAGTGTGACCATTGCAGAAATGAAAAAAAAGGGATTTTTCTGAAGGTATTTTGCAAATTTCGCATTTTTGAACGATAATTAGAAAGCATGGCTCGCTAAGCAATATAATAAATTTTTAAAAGCCATCTGCGGTCCATTTAAAAGGTTTTTGTTTGAAAATAAAACCATTTGACAATTTTTGAAGCGCCTTATCCAACTAAAAAAAGGGCCAAAACAACAAAAAATTACAGGTTCTCGAAAAAAGCCCCAAATTGCAACAATCGACGCACAAGGGTCACGCTGCCAACAATACTAACAATGCGAATCGCCTGGCTATTTCACAGAGCTATTTCAGACGATACAAGCATCGCCTGCGATTCCCAGATAAACTCGCTGGCGAAGCTGGCATTAGCTTTGCCGAAATGTTTGCATTTTATTCTTTCAGTGGGTGTTCTTTTTCTTGCAAATTGCCGGCGATTCTTCCACCGACTTTATTAGTTTCAATGAAACATATTTCCCCCCTGGGATTCTTAGATGAAATCCAGGGTAAACGAGGTCTACTTTCGGATCTTAGATAAAATCGCGGGTAAACGAGGTCCTCTTCCGGATAACTGGAATGTGATTAAGTTGGTTCGCTTTCCCATAGCAAAGAGCTAGCAACACATCATACTAAGAATTGCCACACTGTTCACTTGTGTTGAAATATTGTTTGTCCATCCAATATGCATAAACAATTCAAATGAATCGCCAACGATATTTCTCGCTTCGCTAATGGCTTCGCTGCATTGTTTATACAGTGAAGTGCTTAAGTGTTTCAAAGATCGGATGCACAAAGTGCTCTATATAAGCCGAGAACTTTGTGTTTATCTTTGGTTACACCCTTGCCCAGTGTTGCTGTGGGATATTTTTGTGATTGCCTGATGCTTTCGGGGTTTCACTTATCGAAGCATGTATCTATTGTATCTCATTGATTAAACAAATCAAAAAGTATAAAGTGGTCGGCTCTTGACTTATTTTGAATTGATTTACTGTGGCAGTTTATTTTGGGAATTAGTGAGAGGTAAAGGACTCAATAAAATGGACAAAGTGAACTCAGTCCCAGCTGTCTTATCTGTCTGTCGGAATTGGAGCCCCAATAGGGTAACGAAAGAAACAATTGCCATTTCACTGCTTGTTTAATTGTGGAGACAAATATTCAATAAGCAATTATTCTGCCGATGTATCAGTGGATTTTAGCACCCGAAAGCTGGTCCAAAAGGCCCAATTGCCATACCAATATCCTACTCTCCTATATCACAGATCAACTTAGAACTTCCACAGAAATGTCTCTGTAAGATTCCAAAATCCGAATGGGAACAGTGAAAGAATTCGACTCCGCAGATGGTTCCAAAACAATTTGTTAAACAGGAACGGGCATATCCTTAACAGAACCAGACATTATAGAAATCTTCTCGCCAGCAGAAGTACTGGCAAACAAGGAGGCGTTTAAGCTGCTCACGAATTTAGCGACACCCAAAAAAAAAAAATAGATATCTTCATCGTAAGCCAGACCGCGTTTAGAGCTCTCGATTCGACCAAGTCTACGTCCAGCTGGTTGTGGATTGTAGGGAGACACTGGCCAGAGCGTGTCATCGGTTTGAAATTAGGAACCCAGAATTTTCCAGACGTTGCTCCTCTCTACGGGTATCCCTCCGCTGGCATACGAAAACAGGCAAATCCTCCTGCACTTAACTGGCTTAACGAATCTGATAATCTACGTCTTTTGAAGTAAGAATTGGCCGTCCTTAGACACTGCCAGAACACTTTATCAGTGAATAAGTGAATGAATGAAAGTTGTACAACCCCTCAACGGATGATTGCAGGTTCTGTTAACCTATTACATATCAGGCTTTGCCTAAACCTCGTAGGAGCTTTTTCTGTCAGTCCAAAAAACAAATTGTCTAAACATGAATCAACAAGCAACTACTACGAGTACAAATCGTTTGTTAACAACAAGCCTTATATTGCGTATTCAAATAAGTTCCATGGAATTGAAGGCGCAGCAAAGCCAAACGAAAATTGCAACCAACACCCGAAATGAGGCAAATAAATAAAAATCAAAACAATTGTCAAGGAGCACACAAATTTACATGATCAGACATTTGTTATGCAAAATGTTGTCATGTAAAAAATTTTTTTTTTTTTTTAACAACAAAACATACACTCCAGTGCGCTCTGGGCTGGCATCGTCATTGGTCAATCAGTGGAAATCAATGGCTGCTGCAGCCCTCGGACAATGTGTGCGGAAAATGTGCACGACAAATGCTTGCAATTGTGGCATACCTTATGAATTGGTGGGCTAAGTTTTAAATGTGTTTTGCCGATCAAATCAAAAACGGATCCCGGGGGGGGGTCTTCGCTGAAAGCGCGTCTTCCAAACGTAGGTGTTGGCAGAGCACCTCATGAGCGGTTAGGCGAAACACCTGCGGACGGCATCACCTTCTTGGTCGTCAGCTAGGTAGCTAACAAAGCTCTATATGTCCTGGAAATAAAATCAAAGTCGAGGAGTTCGGTGCTTTTGCAAGATAGCCAAGATATTGCTCTGCTGGGTCCATGGACAAGGACGCATTCCAGGCAATGGGAAAGCGGCCGATCTAGCAAAAGGACAAAGATTCACTGTAGGGGCTGCAATGTGTCCGTAACTGTATGGAGTTTTCTATGTATTTTGTTGGGGTTAGGAAGACTTCAGAGCGGTATAGTAGATATATGGACTTGCAAGAGAATATTGAGAGGATACTGTCTTGTGCTTTACCTATTTTCAGTCAAAAAGACAATTTGTTGGTGTTTTTTTCCCACCCCGATCTTTGATATCTATTTTAGGACCAAATAAGTTGTGAAAGACAGCATTCTGCTGCACAGGCCGTATGAGTTTGAGGGTTGGTCCGATCAGCTCTCTTTTTGAATTTCAAAAATTGTGTCTTTTTTCCTAATTGCTTAAGAACTTCTCTCAAAGGACCTTAGTTTCGGGTAATTGCATCTGAGCTCTGTGACGATTGAGCTTCGCTTAAATACAACCTGAAAACTGATTGACCTATAGTTTTTCAAAAAGTGATCAAGTCTAATCCCACCAGGAAAATCCATCAGCATTGATTTTTCCATCGCTCGTTCTCTCAACCCGTTCTGTTGTATCTTAAGGCTAGAACGCAAAAATAACATCAACAGGGATGGATTTATTGGAGGGCTCAAAAGAGGGGCCGCCACAACAAAAACCTCCGAAAAAAAATCTTCCAAATCCCAACTTTTGCCTTGATATTTTTTTTTTCGCTATTTTATAGCTATTTGTTTTAAAATTGTTCATTTTATTTGGAAAATAAGTAGGGGCCATGGGGCCTATACTCCTTTGTTACCCCCAAATCCGGCCACGAATATAAAAAAAAGTCTTCGTAAAGAAGTTCTTCTACCAGAAAGGTTTTCGTTGCGCTTTTTGATTTAAATCTTTTTTTGTTTGGAACTCTTTCAGCTTCGATATCGGTTACTCCATCCATCGCGCCTGTAAGTATAACTTGAATAGACCTTACACTGCCGATTCCTTCCGAGTCGCATTCTGAGAAACTTTTCCATTACGATGAAGTATGGTTCTCTATAAGAATATTAAAAGCGTACCCGTTCTCAGCTGAACAACTGGCAGAAGCACTTGTTGGAACTCCAGCAAGTTGCCAACCTCCCGCATTTTAGTCGCGATCCAATTGGTGCCGTGATTTGAAAAAATTGGTAATATCCGAGGTTTGAGACGTCTTGGCCTTCAGAACTTAATCTTGTGCCTAATCTAATTGCATTCTAGACCAAGAATGATTGGGTCTAAGCAGCAAGCAAGTTTTTCTAAACTGCGAAGATAACTTTGGACAATCAAGTCGTGGACATTTTTCGTCAATGTTGCTTTAGCTTGATCGCTGCTCGAATAGGATTTGCTCAAGGTCTCCGATTGACAGTCACTTTTGGCAAAGTCCCCTAGTCCAGGTAAGAGATCGATTCGAAGGACAGTTTTTAACCTGGAGGACATCTGCATTTTTGTTTGTCAGTTCGGAATGACAACGTCGCACAAAACTGACTAAAAACAAACTCCATCGCACCCTATATCCGAGCAACCGTAACGCAACAGACTAGAATAATCAAATCAAGAGAAGAGCTCTTGCTCTTCCAAAATGATAACAACGTGTTACACCACATATTTACAAATCCGTTCAATTGTCGACTGTACATACATATATTCATTAAAAAAAATACCTTCCATCGACAACTAAAAAAAGAAAGTCAGTATAAACTATACGAGTACGAGGTGATGTGTCCTGCTGCTACTGCTACTGCTGACCAGAGAACGAAGATGAAGAGACAAAATTCCAGAAAACAATGCAATGATAAATGCACCTCAGTCTTTCATTGAAATCATATGCAAATTGTCATCTTCGTCTCTGGCGCGAGAGTGGTATACGATACCTATACCAACTCGTACTTGTAGTACACCTAGACCCGTCCGTCCTTTATCCATGTTGTCTTGACTTGGCCCGTCGTATATGGACGAACGCAGTCGTCGACACATCCTTTCCATCTCGTTTCTGATTCAAATTGAAAAGATTTCTTAAGTAGAGATTTGTTTATTCTTTTGTTGTTCTGTTGCCCTGTGTTCGGCTGCGCTGTTTCATTGTTTCGTGTGCGAACCCTCTCGTCCTCCTCGTTATGAGTAACGAGTGTGCGTCTAGTGGTTGACTTTTTTGATTTTTGTCTCCTCTTGAATTACTTTTTTTTTCAACAAAAAAGAGAACTTCGATTGATGGACAGCAGCAAAAAAAAGTGGATAGTCTCCTTCCTGTTATGTTGATTCGATGTCGACGTGGGGCCTATTACGAACTAGGATATCCACGGTGGATATACAGACCCATACTGTTGAAATTTGACTCGAATGGTTTCAAAACAAAGGACCCCTGTCAGTACAAAAATAAAAGACGTCTATGCAAACGCTTATGGCAATCGGTTTTCGGTAATAGACTGCAAAGCGTCTACGAATTGAATATTTTTTTGGGTGCGACTGTTAGCAAGATTGTGATACCCGCCGAAGCTTAGAGAAGGGAATGCTTAGGGTTGTGATTGTTTCGGCTTCTGGTGGTAGCCTCCGGATAGTGGTCTTGTCTGAACAGACTCGGCTTGGTTCTCTTTTAATTGCGTAAGTTGACCAAGAAGAGAGCGCAACACTAAGCTGCTCGGTCAGAAATGACTGCCTGAGTCCCAGAAATCGAACATAAGCGACCCAGAAAAATGACGTACGGCGGATGAGTTCATTGGAAAATAGCTAATACCTACCTTTCGTGAGTTCACCCTACATATTTGGATCTGAAGCAAGTAAGTAGATTTCAAGGAGACAGATAGATAAGCCCTGGGCCGCGGTCCACCAAGAAAGACGACACATCTTCTGCACCAACTAGAGAGCTATTGGGTGAAACCTTAAGGCCCCTCGCAAGCAACATAAATGGCTCCAATGCGGCTTCAGGCCAGGAAAGTCTACCAAACTTTGCCAGGGCACTCATTCCGTAACTTTTCAGACGATTATCGTAGAAAAGATAGACCTCCAAAACGTGCAACAAACTTCTGAAGTTACAAGTTTGAGATCTCAATCCAGTTCATTTTTTAAAAATATAATGAAAGCTGACTTTGCCAAAAAAAGTTCGAGTCTATACCTCGACTCTGCTGTAAATTTTGATTCAGATAATCGCTGTTGGCTGGGACATGTAGAGCGAATGGACACAAACGCCTTGGACCGAAGAGACTTCGATTTCAATCCGGACGGACAACGCAGTAGAGGGAGACCGCGTGCCCAACTGAATGAATAAATGAATGGATAATTTTTATTTAGCAAAAGTGAGCTATTTAACAATATCGCCCTAACTGGAGAGTCGTGTTGGTTGAGGCTCCCTTACTAAGACGCCCCCTAAGTACGTAAGTCAGTAAGTAATCGCTGTTTCGGCTTGAAAAAGCAATTAAGCTGTAAGTTCCCATCCCAAACAACTAAAAAAATCATGTATAATACCTTCATCATCCCAGGCCTGCGAGTTTTACTCGAATTCGATTTGAACGATTTTTTTTTCCAACGTCGGCGTCGGGGGTTAACACAGGGGTACATTGCTTATTTCCTCCTTTTCATCTGACTCGAGACTTGATGGTTTTGCATAGAACCTCGCAAACCTTTTCAATCGCGGGTGGTGCTTCCTATTTGCCATAAGTAGCAATCTTCAAAAAGAAGTAACTGAATGAATAAATGAATGGATAATTTTTATTTAGCAAAAGTGAGCTATTTAACAATATCGCCCTAACTGGAGAGTCGTGTTGGTTGAGGCTCCCTTACTAAGACGCCCCCTAAGTACGTAAGTCAGTAAGTAATCGCTGTTTCGGCTTGAAAAAGCAATTAAGCTGTAAGTTCCCATCCCAAACAACTAAAAAAATCATGTATAATACCTTCATCATCCCAGGCCTGCGAGTTTTACTCGAATTCGATTTGAACGATTTTTTTTTCCAACGTCGGCGTCGGGGGTTAACACAGGGGTACATTGCTTATTTCCTCCTTTTCATCTGACTCAAGACTTGATGGTTTTGCATAGAACCTCGCAAACCTTTTCAATCGCGGGTGGTGCTTCCTATTTGCCATAAGTAGCAATCTTCAAAAAGAAGTAACTGAATGAATAAATGAATGGATAATTTTTATTTAGCAAAAGTGAGCTATTTAACAATATCGCCCTAACTGGAGAGTCGTGTTGGTTGAGGCTCCCTTACTAAGACGCCCCCTAAGTACGTAAGTCAGTAAGTAATCGCTGTTTCGGCTTGAAAAAGCAATTAAGCTGTAAGTTCCCATTCCAAACAACTAAAAAAATCATGTATAATACCTTCATCATCCCAGGCCTGCGAGTTTTACTCGAATTCGATTTGAACGATTTTTTTTTCCAACGTCGGCGTCGGGGGTTAACACAGGGGTACATTGCTTATTTCCTCCTTTTCATCTGACTCAAGACTTGATGGTTTTGCATAGAACCTCGCAAACCTTTTCAATCGCGGGTGGTGCTTCCTATTTGCCAAAAGTAGCAATCTTCAAAAAGAAGTAGGGAAATAGGGACCCTAGGTCTAGCTGACCTACAATTGTATGCCGAGTCCGAACGGCGAATTAAGAAACTCTTTCATGACAGTTATACTCTCGGAGGTTTGTTAGACGTTCGCAGTGGAAAAAAACCCTAAGGTAGATTTTTTTTTTTTTAACTCCTAGATTTGTTCCTATGTCGCGTTTCTCTAACCACATTTTGACGAACCATTCTCTCAGTTCACGCATGATAAAAAGTCAGAAGCTTCTCATATTCGCTTGTTTGTCACGAAAATATCTTTTTGTGTATCCCAAAACTTGGGCCGTTCCATTAACAGGTTGTCTGGGTATACACATCCAAATTGACTGGCACCGATAGGTACCACAGACGCTGCAACGTAAATGGTACACCCAATCCAGCAGGATGCAATTCAATATCCGGACAATAGCTCAAATAATTTTCCACACCCCCCATTGATATGACGGATGGATCCTCGACGACAAACACTACGACGAACACAGAACTGAATATCCAGAAGAACTGCAATAGAAACAAACAAAAGGAGCGAAGCGACCAAACATAATCACGTCTAACCATCATCCACAGCAGTAGCTCGTCAGTGCCCTCTAAAAGTACCAAAATTATGTACACAATAAGTCGATACGGCTGAAGCTAAAGCGCATAGAACCTGGTCCCTCCCCCAACTCGCACTCCTCTCCATAAGGAGGAAAAAGGATACCAAGAGCAACAACATTTATAAGGGAGCATTGCTATAGTTGGGTGGCAGTGGCACTGCCATTATTGAGAGACGAAGGCACAAAAAAAAAAAATGGGAAACAAAAAAAAACTGAAAAGCGATAGTGTTTACGCCGCGTCGCCAGCAGCGCAAGCACACGTCGACAAACCGAAATCCATGTGCCGGGGACGTGCACTTCCGTAAGAGATGTGCGAGGGGTGGGGAGTTATCGGCTTTCCCGTTCGCATCACAGCCCTCATGCGGACACAAAGAACAAATACAACTACGTCATTAATTAACTGATTTATAAGCGCCTAAAATGTGCATCGGACACAGTTGCACACAGGACAAAAGAGCCAAATAATGTTATCGCCGGAGCTTCGACGATGCCACCCATAAGTCCTTGTTGCATGCCATAATATGGGACTAATTGCGATTTAAAAAATAAAACCACCATGGGCAAAGTACTACCGCGGAATTGAAATACAGTGTTTTGTTCAAATTTAACTTAATTAATTCATTGAACGAGTTAAATAATAGACCGATGCCCTTTTCTGCGTACCTGCACCCAGTTCAGATCGGATGCCTATTTTAATTATAAACGAGCGTACAACAGTGATACCATTTATATAATGGGAGAGACAGCAGACAGGTCCATCAGAGTGAGCCCTGGCTGGGATGCATTTCAAATGCAAAAGCCAGCTGGGAAAATGCTGCCAGAGATAAAAGTAATGTAGTTTGTCCATTAGCGGGTGGTAATTAAACTTTTTCCTTCACTAGAAACTTGATACTTAGCTGGAGAAAGTAGACGAACAGACTTCTTAGATTCACTTGCGATACCAATCAGCACTCGTCCGCATAATAGAGGTTAAAGCAAGAGGGATTTGTGAACGTACATATTCGAATAGGGGAGCTTAAGCAGCCATCTTAAAAGGATGTGTTATCAGATGCAATTGGTCTAGCTGTTGCGTCCCCCGAAAACGTTGAGGTCGTGGAAAATAAATTGGCAGCAAATTGACGGAAGAACTTATAGCGCGCACAACTGTCCTCGGAAAGAAGCTTATCTTGGTGTAGATTGGCCACATCCAGCCGCCTCCACATAAAGTTGGCTTTCAATAGGAATTCTGGGTAGTTCTTTGCTTAAAATCAGCATTTGAATGTCGAAGGAGCTGGCCTCGCTCCGAGCGGAATGTGAACGGTTATCTATATAAATAAAGTCAATAATCGAATCTGGAGTAAAAATTGCAATCATGTCCTTTAGGAAGTCAACCCATTTACAATTTTTACAAGTGCTACTTTTAGATTGCCACATTTATTTTGCTTTTATGAGTTTAGTGCCTTTAGGCGTATTTAAAAAATTGTGTTTTTAAAACTAAGACTAGCAAAAGGTAGCCAAGCCACCATCAAAGCCATAAATTCGGCCACCATATCCTCTAAGCTGGTGCATGAATGCCGGAACGAGCTTGCCCGCCTGGGCGAACTTGCAGTGTCACACTTCTCTGGGTAGCAGGTAACGAGCGTGCAGATGAGCTGAGCAAAGGTCCACGTTCCAGTAGAGCAAGGGACAGATTCATTCACATTTCCGGCAGCCATCTCAGATAGAGGGGGTTGACCGACGGCCGACAGTTTATTGAACAAGCTATATACTGAATTATGAAACCGAATATGATTTGGTTTGTTCGTAAAAAGCGTTATTGACGGTTTATTGGCAGTTGAAATCAGCTTCTTCAAGTTTTTCAACTCATCGGAAGAGTTCTTAAAAAATGTAGACTGTGTTTTGTCAATAGGTACAGGCTTTTGGAAGAGGAATAAAAGCTTCTCGGGTAAAAGCAGTATAAACCAGAGCCAATGTTTACTGAGAGCTGTAATTGCAGCCATCTAGTCTTTGAATATACTCGTACGCAGTGTTGCCGACCCGTGGGGAGTTTCCCTTTTGTGGGGGATTTGAATCAAAAATTTGAAAAAGGGGAATCTTCCCTCTTCTTGAACAGAATGTGGCGAAAATAAAAAAAAATAATAACAACTCAATACTTAACTCTATTTAAAACAATTTTTTTTTGCGTAAATGACATGTCACACATGCATTTCTCCTGTGCACCTAGCAAGTGTCAATATCGTATGACTGAGAGGAAAATGAGCCATTTGAGTTTCTGCGTTAGCACTTGGGTAGGAGATTTGAAAAAGCAGTCAGTTTGCTCAGTATTATAACTGTGGGGAATCAATGGAGAATGCCACCACGATGAATGGGGAAAAAAGGGAAATTTTAAGGTATGTAATGGGGAATTTCACTTAAAGCGCCTGGCAGCACTGCTCTTACGTTCATGTGCATTTAATTCTGTCATTTCCTTACTATAGAGCAAATTGAAAGTTCAAAACAAAACATTTAGCCGGCTTTGGCATCTAAGCTCATAGAAAAACTTATCCGAGAGTCGGGTTTAACTTGAGTTTCAAGTTTCGTTAAGTGGATGAGTTTAGTCAAATTTTTACCATTTCAAAGTTTTAGGAATTCGGAAAAATATGTTTTGCCGGGTCCTTTGACTGGACAAATTGTTTTCAGCCGGTACTCTGGACAAGGCTTAAAAATATCTGCACAATCCCGGCCTTCCGTCAACCCCAACTATAATCCAATCTAGTCTCAGGCTCTGCCTGGAGCCGATGATGAACGAAATGTCGGTATCATTGCATCATCATTGTCGGGTGAGTTCAACGAAAGTCTAGTGCGGATATCATACTAAAAACCACCATATACAAAAGGTCTTTCATTAAGGACTTGAAATCTTCTTTTTTAAATAAAATGCAAACTTCTTGGGATAATTACAAAAAAATGTTTAATTGCTATCATAATATTTATGAATGAAATTCGACTTCGTTCATATGTTCACTACGGGAACGTTTGCAGCGGTTGATACGTCGAACACAGTTTTCCATGACTCGGTCGCACATTTCGACCGATACAGCCGCTATTTCTTGCTCAATATTGGCTCCGAGCTCCTCTAACGTCGCCGGTTTGTTGGCATAGAACAATGAATTAATGTAGCCCAATAAAAAAGGTCAAGGGGTGTTAAATTACATAAACCCGGCGGCCAATAGCCGGGTCCGTTTCTTAAGATAATACGTTCACCGAACTGAGACTTAAATAACTCGATTGTTGCACCCGCTGTGTGGCTTGTGGGACTTCTTTTTGCAACCAAAGATCACTGATGCCAATTCATGCAATCGCTCAAAGAAATAACGTTCCAACGTATCTCTGGACTCTGGAGGGAATACCATTTACCGTGACGTGACGGTCATTTTCATCGACGAAAAAAAACGGTCCAATAATGCCACCGCACCAAACTGTGACTTTTTGGGGATGAAGTGCTGTTGAATGAAGCACATGAGGGTGGCGCATATTTTGCTTATTAACGAAGCCGTTCAAACAAAAATGCACTTCATCGCTGAAGATGATTTTGCAATTAAATTCTTCTTAAAGTTGCGACCACCGACTCCGAATTTCGGTAGTAGATATTAATTATTTGTAAACGTTGTTCCTTCGTGTACTTCGGCATGATGAAAATGTTGATTTTACTGAATATTTAGGCATTGACACTTCGGTAATCAGTTTAAGGGTGCGTTCACACTGAAAGTTTGAAGCTCTCAAGTCGCTAATTAAAGACCCTTTACTTTAACCACTTTCGGGGGCCTAAAATTACAGTCTTTCCTACATATTTGCTCAAAAGCTTTTTTTCAATGGCTGGCCGGTTTGTTTTTCCTCTCGTCGTCGGTGAGTATTACTGTGAAGTAATAAGATTTTGCATTGGTCATAAATAACGCTGGCGCTTGTGAATTAATTTTTATGGGTACGATGTGTTTTTTGTTGAAAGTGTTTTGCTAATAAGTTATTTAAAATAAAAACTATTAAAAAGCAGCCACATAAACTGATGGAACAAAATTCAAGGTCCCTTTCTAAAAATCTCGTTTTACTTGTGCGTCCATTAACAAATAAAAACAATAGCCAAAAAATACGAAAATATGTAAGCCAACCCAACCATAAGCCTTGTCATACCTACGCCATATCGAGTCTAACCTTACTTAGCGCGTCAATTATACACCTACCAGCCTGAGGAGCATCCCTGCAATCATCGCATCATCAATGCCGATGGTGTTAATGCGTTTTCTTTCAATCGCCATAATTCGTAACGACATTCTAGTGGGTAGCTGTTATTATCGATTCTAGCATTTCTGTACACGTATTCAATTATCCCTAACGACATTCCTTAATCGGCAAGCGGCAAAAACAACAAAAATGAAAATAATCCACGTGGTTAAGAGAAAGCAGAGTACCTTTAAATTAAGCACACAGAGCTGTAAAATATTAATTTCATCGCATTAAGCTCATATGCGAGTCAAAGTGCTCGAGTTGAATACAAATTACCACTTATTTTCGTCCTCAAATAAACCTTAAATAAAAGAAGGCATCGTCACAATCACAAGTCACAACTCATTACGCCGACACTTTGTGTGAGTGAATAGAGCCTGCACTCTCTCGGGTCTGTGATTTCTTTTTTTTTGGGCTAGTCATACCTTTTGATTATTCTATACATCAAATAGGTTGACTTGTACAATGACTTGATTTGCGTTCAACCCTTTTCCACTTCTATTTTATGTGTGTACGAAAATAGAACGGGTATCGGTATAGCTTTTTCGGCACAGACATCCGAAGTGAAAATAATGGAAAACACACACACAACCAGCCGTTCGCCAAAAGAAAAGCTTCGAGCTGCTACTGGCAAATGTGTGCACCCCTCTCAGCGCTCGCCCCGATCCAGAACCTTCATGTGAATATTTAAGCCGGTTTGCAGCGCAAGTAGTTTTCTTGATAGAATTCTTGTGTCAGGATAAATTCACATGCCAATCATCATTAGCACGATGATTGGCTGGAACCATGAAAATCACTTTACCTAGCAATGTTTCGCCTCCTTCACCTTTGGTGGGTCTGTCACTGTCAGTCGGTCTTTCGGTTGCTGTCGCTAGTTGGGGCTCCGGCTCAGTATCTCGCACACTCACATGAGTGGAACAGAAATATACACCAGACACCAGACCCCAGGTCATGGAGTCGGCAGTCCATATATGTGCTTGTGCAGGTAGAAAGAATAGTCGTCGTGTCGGCGGCAGGACTCCACGTTGAGATAGGATAATTTTGCGCTTTCGTTTTTTTTTTTTCTTTCATATCGATCTATGAGCTAATTATCTTTAGATTGAGGATTAATTAATGTAAAATGTGGGTGGGCATATGCGAAGGAGCAGCCAACTCAACCCCTAGATTTATGGGGATCCGATTTCTTGAAGCTACCTCCCATGAACTGCGATGGGTGCGGACTAGGGTTCGGGTGTCATTCGCAATGATGATAATTACACATATATATGTGTATGCCCTTCGGGGGAATTTATTTATTTAATCAATAAAATTATTCCCTCCCACACCTGACCACAGTGGGCGATATTATCCTCTTCCTGCGGTTAGGTTAAGCTCTCGATACCTTCTGATGATGGATGAGAAATACCTACACGAGAAAATGCTTTTGGTTAGTTAATTGTTAGGGAATTTCAAGTTTTGAAGGATGTGTTTTTGAGACGAGTACAATGATTGGAATTTCCGTGCCATGACAACGGTTTTTACCTCACCCTGACAGCTGGCACAGGCCACCGATGTGTGTGCTTGAGTATCAGTGATGTAATAGAAAAGCAGTCGACATATGAACACAATCAATCGGTTGGATTTCAATACGAAGCTGTCTCAAAATTGATTGGGTCTGTTGCATAATTTCTGCTAACATTGCATGCAGTTTGTCCTTAAGTTTATGAGAATTGGTCGCTGATGAGATGTGACAATGGTCACTAGAACGATATTGGTCGTATAACCTGTGACAGGTTTTATCAAACCGAAGTGGAAGGTTCTCTGATTCGATGACAACCGTTCCGAAAACTAGGTGGTTGAAGACGAACGAAAAAAAGGAGATGTGCATGCCTATTATTGTCCTGTTCATGGACTCAGCGTGACATTCGGGACGCTTTAAAGTCAATTTGACTCCTTCTTGAACGACTGGAATCCGGACCTATCCTTTTGGATAGGGCTCCTTATAAAAATGTCGAAAGTTTTAGCTATAATTCAAAATTGTTTACCCTACTTCGTTGAATTCAAATTGCAATTGATCGGTAAAAATAAGAGCGTGTTCCTTTAAAAAAGAAAAGAAAGTATTAACATCGGAATAGGACTCATTTTTCCATCCTGGTAACACTGCGTGGACTTTGCCTACAAAAAATTATTAAATACTTGGCGCCACAGGTCCGTAGAAACGCCCGGACTAGCTTCTCGCAACCATTCGTTTTTTTTTTTGAGTTTTTCATTTTGGGTGGAATAGAAGGGACCTACAATTTTATGACAGCCTTACTCTCAGATGTTTGTCGGATGTTGTCGGTGGAAAAAACCTTAAGATGGATGGATTTATTTTCGGGAATCCAACCTGTGACCTCTCGCCGACTAGAGCTGGTATATTTGTAATAATTATGCCCCTTCGCAGAAGGCAAGTACGCCTCCATCAGCCTCCGTTTCTTTTGTCTCCATGTCAATATTCTTCATCGTATGCACACAAGTTCTGATTATCCATAGGGCATATCCTTTCTCTATATGTAATAGAGGAAAGGACGCAAGCAAAATCTAAAAATACACAACAGAAAAGAAAAAAAATGCAACAGAAGAAAGCAATTAAAATGTCTGGAACGTCGACTATGGAATACTGTGACGAAAACGGGTCGGGTTTGAGTTCGCGCGAGAGACCCAGATAAGAC
Source organism: Cheilosia impressa (assembly GCA_948293265.1). Classification (NCBI taxonomy): domain Eukaryota; kingdom Metazoa; phylum Arthropoda; class Insecta; order Diptera; family Syrphidae; genus Cheilosia; species Cheilosia impressa. The sequence goes on along the minus strand of OX411885.1, from coordinate 4,446,626 downwards.
TTTTTTATTTCTTTTTTCCTTAATCGAATCCTTGCACGCGTTTTATCGTCCCACATCGCATTAAGAGGAATGACTGGCACTGCACCACCGTGACAGGACTCAAACTATAGTCGCACAGTGGTGAAATGTGCCAATTAATGGATTCATGCCGATTCGTCAATAAGAGGAAGAGTTTTTCGAATCAATTTCCCAAAACAGACGAATAGGGAGGTGATGAAGTTTTACTCCTCTGCCAAAGGATTGTTTATAAAGATAGCGACGGCTTTTGTAGGTAGTTTGATTGGTTGGCAGTTTTAGTTGTTCTCCTCGGCAAAGCGTGGACTGTCGTTGAACTGTCGTATGCTGTAGGCGCTTGGGGTTATAAAGGGTGATTTTTTAGCTGGTTTGGTTTTGGCAACACTGGTTTTGACAGCTGACGTGTGTTTAGTACCTTGTGTCACTGTCAAACAGCTTTAGTTTGGTTTGCAATTTAACCATGGATCGTCTTACAAATGAACAACGCTTGCAAATTATTGAATTTTACTATCAAAATTCGTGCTCGGTTCGAAATGTTCATCGCGCGCTGCTTCCATTTTATGATCGGCATTCTCGACCTTCTGAGCAGTCTATTCGGAAGATTGTGACCAAATTTCGCACCAAATTTACTTTGTTGGACATTAAACCACCAACACGTTTACGGACTGTGCGTAGTGAAGAAAATATTGCGGCCGTATCAGCTAGTGTGACAGAAGACCGCGAAATGTCGATTCGGCGCCGTTCCCAGCAGTTAGGCCTTTGTTACAGCACTACGTGGAAAATTTTGCGGAAGGATTTGGGCGTAAAGCCTTTTAAGATACAGCTGGTGCAAGAACTAAAGCCAGCCGACCTACCACAACGCCGAATTTTTGATGAATGGGCTCTTGGAAAGCTGGCCGAGGATCCGCTTTTTTATCGAAAAATTGTGTTCAGCGATGAGGCTCATTTTTGGTTGAATGGGTACGTAAATAAGCAAAATTGCCGCATTTGGAGTGAAGATCAGCCAGAAGCATTGCAACAGCTACCAATGCATCCCGAAAAAGCCACTGTTTGGTGCGGTTTATGGGCCGGCGGCATTATTGGGCCATATTTCTTCAAAGATGATGCGAATCGCAGCGTTACTGTCAATGGTGAACGCTACCGAGCGATGATAACAAACTTTTTTTTGCCCGAAATGGAAGTTCTTGACTTGAATGATATGTGGTTTCAACAAGACGGTGCCACATGCCACACAGCACGCGAAACAATGGCGGAATTGCGAGGCGAGTTTGGTGAACAGTTAATTTCACGTTTCGGGCCGGTCAATTGGCCGCCTAGATCGTGCGATTTGACACCATTAGATTATTTTTTGTGGGGGTATGCCAAGGCTAATGTGTATAGGGACAAGCCCGCTTCGATTGACGCACTGGAAGCCAACATCCATGCATTCATTCGTGAGATACCGGCCGATATGTGTGAAAGAGTATGCCAAAATTGGACTCAGCGGATGGGCTATCTGAGACGCAGCCGCGGTCAACATTTGCATGAAATTATCTTTAAACATTAAATTGCAAGGTTCAAACTATCGATTCAAATAAATATTTCATTCATTTTTTCGAATTTTTTGTGTTTTTTTTTAAAAAAAGTTCTAAACCTCTTAAAAAATCACCCTTTACTTGGATTATAAAAACAGCTTTTAGAGTACATGACGTCAATCATATATTACAATGTGCTATAATCCTTTAAAAGTGACATCATGCACCCGGGTCTCCGTTGTTGAGGTTTCTTTTTTTTTAACTTTATATTTTTAAAGTAGCTCGAAATAGTTTTTGTTCATCCTTCTGATCTAAATTAGTAGGCTTTCGACCATTAGTCCATGTATAAAGCATCGCTTTCCTAGCTGCACATAGTCCAAATTTGTGGGAATGATAAAGACCTCTTTATCAAAGCCAGGGCTCTGGAAAACAGCATTTGTCAAGTCTGACCCTAAAATAAGTCGACTCTTCTTCTTCCAAGGAATTATCAACCCATAGGTCTTTTATACACTGTTCCTAAGGCCATAAAAACGCTGACAAATCGTCGGCTTATGAAATATTTTAGATTTTAATGACTGGCAGTATGGTTCCCGTGGCAACAGATTGACTTTGACGGCTTTTTCCACCGAGAAGTGGAGCCAACAAGTCGGAAACTTTAGTCGCAAATGCGTCTCCTATTCAATGGACTAGAAACTACATTTCTGGCAATTCATTTCAAGTTGTTTTAAACAGCTTCGAACCTGAAACTCACCAAATAAACGCGGATAGTGTTCCTCAAGGCTCTCTTTAGCATTTTCATATTGAAATTCTAGTCGAATTCACTCCTTTGCTGATGACAGCAACCTCAGGTATTCATATACTCATTCGAGAGCTTACTTTCGTCGAACTGGAACGGCAATCGTATTTCGACTTTAGCTAATAGAGTGGAATGTATTGCTATGAAGCCGTCCGCTGGCTGTCTCTTCAGCCATTATAGAGACATTAATGGCACTTACCAGTGGCGGACTAAGAGGCAGTGACACCCGGGGCGGTAAAGCAAGCTTACACCCCTTGAAAAATTTAAGAAAAAAACACGAACAAATATTTTATTAAAGGTGCTTACGAGCTTTTATTGTACTGAATGTTTCGATTATATTATTAAAATCTATATTTTTTGTGTGCTCCGTTTCGATTGAAAGTATAGCCAAATTAGTCAACCTATTTTGGCTCATCGTTGATCTTAGATAAGTCTTTATTAATTTTAATTTGGAAAAGCTTCGTTCACACGATGCCACTGAGACGCAAATAGTATTGATAGAAGAATAGAGTTATATGCCATAAAAAATGCGTACCGTTATTTAAAAACGAAACGAAGAAAAATACTCATATCAGTAAAGAAAAAAGAACTGAACACAGAACTGCGACGCTTGGTAAATGCTTGGTTGTTGCTCTTGGGCGATAAATATTTTATTTCCATATTACTTATATTAAGAGAATAGGCCAGTAACGAAATTCATGCGCACATATATATAGGTAGGTATTTGGGAAACAAATTTATTGTTTTATTTGTGTTTTTATTTTTTGTAGTGTGCAAAGTTATTTTTCTGTTACTGATGGCACCCCCTATTAGCCTGCCACCCGGGGCGGACCGCCCCCGCCGCCCCCCCCTTAGTCCGCCACTGGCACTTACATTACCGAAACCGAAGGACTCGCCATGCTCCACCTCGAGACCCTCTCTTAGGACATTCGTCTCAGTAAAAGAAATCGTTTGTCGATCACTAACTAAAGGGTGTCGCATACACATTCGCGTATGGCAGAACTCAAGGCCCAACGGACTGCATTTTCGTACGCACCGAATGTTTGTGTCTTGTCTTGTGGCCAATCATGCAGAATGTAAATGTATCTACAACACATGCTTTTCACAAAGGATTTTCTGATGCAAATGATTCCTCACAAGAACCCATTGGAATGGAATTCTGAATTCCAGAACCCGGTCATCCGGTGGCGTGCTATATGGGCCGATGCCATCAACCTCTCACAGGCAACAGCAAGGTGTAAACATTTTGTGCTCCCTTTCCTTTACCCGGTTCGATATTTTTTTTCTTTTTTCCTTTGTCCAACAACATCAATGGAGAAACTGATCGATCGGATCGCAGATTGTTTTATTTTATTTATTTTTGTTCATTTCCAATACCCACCACTTTTTGCATTCCACTTTGTAACCACATTTAACTGCGTGAATAATTCAAGTGATTGGCGTTCCGTATCGGAGGAGGTGATTAAAGTATCGAATTTTGTATAACAGGCAGAGGATCTTGAAAAAATGCGCAACTAGGTGCGATCGATGTAATCGGAGACGTTTTCTTATTTCGGCCGACATCCTTGGGTGCTGCGGAACACACATTCGCACACATCTATGCACAGGACCATATTTGAAGTGATGCAATCTACCAAAATGAGAGGTGGACGCAATCGACCTTAGGCTACGGTGCACTTTTCATGCATCGCAAGATCCATATCACGATCGACTGCGGAATTAGAAAGTTCGCACTTCAGCGTTGAGGCTTCGTCGTGGTGCGTGTTGCTGGTGTTGCCCGTGCCAAGTCAAGTGGCACTAAGGGATTGAAGTTAAAAAACAAAACACACACAACTTCGACACAGTGGCAGTAGGGATTATCGAGGCCAAAAGTATTGAATTGCCGTCACAGATTGGGAATTCCTCCTCTTGCGGTGGAATATCGAAAATGCTCATTTGGGTGTGAATCTCCTTAAAGGACAAAAAAATATCTTATTTGTTCGTGCGAAAATTGGAAATATTTCCTTTCGAAAAAATTCACTTGATGTCAATTAGGTTCGTGATGTGAGTGAAATCTTTATTCAAGGCAGCGAAATAACCCAAGAATCAAACTTGCCGCCCAGAAGTCCATGCCAAAGTCAGTAGCTCGTCCTTTCCTTTTTCTTTTTAAGTGAAGGAACGCGGATATTTTTGCTGCAAAGTATTCGGCCAGTTTGACTCTTTGTTCTGCAAAACTAGAACGTTAAATTCCGAACACGCATCCTCAAGGCCTGGGGTCAGATTTTGTAAGGCGTTCGTGCGCACGAATGCTTTACTCTAAGTTGCAGAAGTAAATTGATCGTGCACACGAAAACATTTGAACGTTTCGCCTTACAGAATGCCGAACCTGGATATAACTAAAGGTCAACGGAACTCCAGCCGTATGTATAAGCTTCTTAACATATTGTACTCCCAGAAGACGTTTCCTTCCTGCTGGAAGACCGCTTGAATCCAACTGACTTATTATAATCGGCAGGTAATATGAATTCCACAGTTGCCGCTCTATGGAATACTTATTTTCTGCTATGTAGGGAAGCATGGCAATCGAACAACATAACGTAGCGAATCGAGAGGCGAATCCTTGGCTATCTCAAAGGCTATTGACCGAGTTTGGCAAAGAGGCCCACTAAGCAAATTAGCGCCTTGTGCGAGGTGTCATCAATTTATTCTAGTTGTCGACGACCAATGACACTCCCGAAGTGCGGGGAAAGGACAACTGCCCAGAAGACAGAGCTCACCACTTTTACAGAGAAGAATGCATCGACTTGGCAGTACAGCCGAGCAGCTACAATTATCCTAAGAAAACCCTGCACCTTCCCGAAGGCTTGAGCACACATGATTGAGGCAGAGTCATATTCGAGAATGGCAAGACTACTTATCCAATATCGCAAGATGAGCGTCGTCAAAGGTAAGTTTCCTCTACTTATAGCTAAAGGCGTCGAAGCAGGTCAGATTTGACTAGGCCTCGAATATTACTCTTACATTGACTAAACCTACTTGGCCGGATACAGGGACGAGGAGTTCCTGGATTAAGGCCATTTTCAGCGGCTCCTTCTTTCTGCGATGAAGGTTTTACGTTGCACCCTCCTTACAGTCGCCGGTGTTACTTCGTTCGCTGCAAATGATTGATTTCAACTTCTTAGCATCCAACATTGCTAGCTGCAGCGGGTTTAATGGTTTCCGTGCAGTGGAAATTCTTGCACGACCCAACTTGTTAAGTTCAAACACTTGTTACTTCTTCTAATCTTACAGACTTTTATTGGTTTGTCTTACTTTTTATCAAAATGTGTTACAATTGCTGCCTTCGGCCTCACGTTCTCTTTACCTTTGTCTCGGTTACAATAATTTTCTTTTTTCTTAGCCTAACCTAACCTAACCTCTTTTTCCGCCAAAAATTGAAAAGCGACAGCGAAAGCGAAAAACTATGATAGATTTACTGGGCCCATCTGCCCTGTGGTTAAATGAACCCTCCGCCATCTATGTCTCGATCGCTCTAGGTTATTTGTCACCCGCTTCCTCTGTAACCCTTTTCACCGACGGACTGTGGAGTCTGTCCTACCGATACCGTCCTTCGGCCGTTGTTACCCGTGGCGGCAGTGGACTCTGTTGTTGGCCACCACTTTAGCAGTTGACGACTTCTTGGCACAGGTCTCGGATAAATACCTATGCGACGAAACTTTGAGAGGAAGACTCTTCGGGAGATTTTCTGCGCAAGGGCAAACTTTTGAAGGCTTAATATACAATGGTGACAAGAACGCACCAGTCCAGCGGATATAAGACCCCGCCTTTTGGAGGGCGACCTCAAACAACCTATTTAGTGGAAGTGAAGGCAGCTCGGCTTAGACCAAACTGGCTTGTTGGTTCAAACGCGAGGTCTGTGATCACAAAATCGACATGTTCGGGAAATAGATGGTTGTAGGGGGTAAGTCTCCCCCTTCCACAAAAAAAAGTGATACCCTAGGTCGCTCTCGAGTGTCCTCACAACCATACGTGTGTCAGCTTTCTTTTTATCCTAAAATAACCTACAACCCAAGTAACAATTTGACTTCGGTAAAGTTCAAATTTAAAATTTCTGTAGGCAACAGCACCGATAGAGCTTCTATAGTATTTGTTAACCGAAGTTGATCCATTTCGAATTAATTGTTTCGATAATAACTTCAGCAAGACCTGTACAAAGCATATACACAGGTTTTATAGAGGGATATGAGATAAAGTTTCGGCAAGATCTCAATTAGACTTCTGAAAATGTGTCAGGAGATGTGTGGAAAGTGAATTGTTTCCATAAACCTTGTGGTTCGAAGCGCTTTCCAGATGCTTCTTTAAAACTTCTGATGAAAGGCATTATAGAAGCAAAGAACTGTCATGCAGTATTGCAGTCAACCGCTTGCGATTGGAAGCTGTATAGAAGCACTTACTCGTACTTCCTCCTAACTTACTTTTGAAGGCTTTATAAAGGTAAAAATTAATGTGATATGAAATTAATCACAGCTGTCTAAAGAAACCATAATTTATTGAATAGGGGAAAAAAGACAAAAAATAAAACACTTTTAGCACAGTGAAAAATATGTCACTGATATGATTTTAAATAAACACTCCTCGCTCATAAATAAATTACGTAACACTAAATGTCTTGCTGACAAATTCGATTGAGTAAGATGCAAATTTATTGCAAGTCTAGCGTAACTCTGATATGTATCAAGTAGTTCAGATTTACCACTCCCACGGCATTATGACGAGTTAGCCTAGGGGTAGTGTACTGGACTACTACGCAAGTGGACCCATGTTCGATTCCCAGTGCGACGCGCATGTAAGTAAAATGTAATTTGTAAACAAGTAACGTAAACATAAACTGCATGAAAATTGCCAAAAGTCTTCGAAAAGATTTTTATTAATAACATAAAAAAAAATAAAAAAACAAGTAAAAGTGTTATCATCGGCCTGGCCGATGCTTTGATACCCTCCACTGCATACAAGTCATGCAAAATTGGTTTTGTGAGGGAGGTACCAGAACTACTTGACCGACATAGCAGGTTTTCAATACCAACCTAACGACGATAAAAATAAGTTCTCTCACCAAATTTCATTCACCTACGTCAATTACTTTGGGCGCCATCGTGCTTTCAACAGACAGAGAGACATATGGGTCCAATATTGGTTTTGTATGGGAGGTACCAGAACTACTTGACCGACATAGCCCATTTTCAATACCAACCTAACGACGATAAAAAGAAGTTCTCTCACCAAATTTCATTCACCTACGTCAATTACTTTGGGCGCCATCGTGCTTTCAACAGACAGAGAGACATATGGGTCCAATATTGGTTTTGTATGGGAGGTACCAGAACTACTTGACCGACATAGCGCATTTTCAATACCAACCTGACGCCGATAAAAATAAGTCCTTTCACCAAATTTCATTCACCTACGTCAATTACTTTGGGCGCTATCGTGCTTTCAACAGACAGAGAGACATATGGGTCCAATGTTGGTTTTGTATGGGAGGTACCAGAACTACTTGACCGACATAGCGCATTTTCAATACCAACCTGACGCCGATAAAAATAAGTCCTTTCACCAAATTTCATTCACCTACGTCAATTACTTTGGGCGCTATCGTGCTTTCAACAGACAGAGAGACATATGGGTCCAATGTTGGTTTTGTATGGGAGGTACCAGAACTACTTGACCGACATAGCCCATTTTCAATACCAACCTAACGACGATAAAAAGAAGTTCTCTCACCAAATTTCATTCACCTACGTCAATTACTTTGGGCGCCATCGTGCTTTCAACAGACAGAGAGACATATGGGTCCAATATTGGTTTTGTATGGGAGGTACCAGAACTACTTGACCGACATAGCGCATTTTCAATACCAACCTGACGCCGATAAAAATAAGTCCTTTCACCAAATTTCATTCACCTACGTCAATTACTTTGGGCGCTATCGTGCTTTCAACAGACAGAGAGACATATGGGTCCAATGTTGGTTTTGTATGGGAGGTACCAGAACTACTTGACCGACATAGCGCATTTTCAATACCAACCTGACGCCGATAAAAATAAGTCCTTTCACCAAATTTCATTCACCTACGTCAATTACTTTGGGCGCTATCGTGCTTTCAACAGACAGACAGACAGACAGACAGACAGACAGACAGACAGACGGACATGGCTAAATCGATTCAGAATGTGATCCTGATTCAGAATATATATACTTTATGAGGTCTCCGGTGACTCCTTCTTTGCGTTACAAATGTATTGGCAAAGTGAATATACCTTCCTCTGGAGGGTATAACAAGTAGTAAAAGTGTTATCATCGGCCTGGCCGATGCTTTGATACCCTCCACTGCATACAAGTCATGCAAAATTGGTTTTGTGAGGGAGGTACCAGAACTACTTGACCGACATAGCAGGTTTTCAATACCAACCTAACGACGATAAAAAGAAGTTCTCTCACCAAATTTCATTCACCTACGTCAATTACTTTGGGCGCTATCGTGCTTTCAACAGACAGAGAGGCATGGGTCCAATATTGGTTTTGTATATGAGGTACCAGAACTACTTGACCAACATAACCCATTTTCAATACCAACCTAACGACGATAAAAAGAAGTTCTCTCACCAAATTTCATTCACCTACGTCAATTACTTTGGGCGCCATCGTGCTTTCAACAGACAGAGAGACATATGAGTCCAATGTTGGTTTTGTATGGGAGGTACCAGAACTACTTGACCGACATAGCGCATTTTCAATACCAACCTGACGCCGATAAAAATAAGTCCTTTCACCAAATTTCATTCACCTACGTCAATTACTTTGGGCGCTATCGTGCTTTCAACAGACAGAGAGGCATGGGTCCAATATTGGTTTTGTATGGGAGGTACCAGAACTACTTGACCGACATAGCCCATTTTCAATACCAACCTGACGCCGATAAAAAGAAGTCCTTTCACGAAATTTCATTCACCTACGTCAATTACTTTGGGCGCTATCGTGCTTTCAACAGACAGAGAGGCATGGGTCCAATATTGGTTTTGTATGGGAGGTACCAGAACTACTTGTCCGACATAGCCCATTTTCAATACCAACCTGACGCCGATAAAAAGAAGTGATTTCACCAAATTTCATTCACCTACGTCGATTACTTTGGTCGCCATCGTGCTTTCAACAGACAGAGAGACATATGGGTCCAATATTGGTTTTGTATGGGAGGTACCAGAACTACTTGACCGACATAGCCCATTTTCAATACCAACCTGACGCCGATAAAAATAAGTCTTTTCACCAAATTTCATTCACCTACGTCAATTACTTTGTCCGCTATCGTGCTTTCAACAGACAGACAGACAGACAGACAGACAGACAGACAGACAGACGGACATGGCTAAATCGATTCAGAATGTGATCCTGATTCATAATATATATACTTTATGAGGTCTCCGGTGACTCCTTCTTGGCGTTACAAATGTATGGGCAAAGTGAATATACCTTCCTGTGGAGGGTATAATAAGAAAATGGAAAATTGAAAAATATAATAAAAAAAACATATTTCTTTTTTTCTTTTTAATTTTTGAGCTTCTATAAAGTTTGTATAACGTTTCGGTAAGATCTATCCAAGCTGTTCAGGAAGTCTTTAATAAGTAAATACCTGCATTAAGTGCGCCATATGTGTTTCCATTAGGCGTTATGCAGTTAATATTGCGGGATACGAAACAGCTTCGATAGTTCCTTACCGAAGTCAAATTGTTACTTGGGAAATTCTTGCTGCAGCCGGGCTTATTTGAGGAGCATTTCTAAACATTTGTACTGTCGGTTGTCGGATTATTGCTAAACCTTGACAAAAGCTGGCGCGGAAATACAAAAATTCGGGTTTCCCGTGGGTAGATCGTGTAATACCAGCGACTCCTGGGGCAAACTTTCCTCGTGCAACACCATAAGCGGCCCGACTTGACTCAGCTGCTGGTTGGCTTCACTTTGGCGCTATCTTTTTGCAAGCAATATGCAGAAAACACATAACTGCAAATGCAATCCCAATATCGCACAAACGTGTATGTGTGCGTGTGCTGTTTGTTGACGGAGGTCAGGTCTATGGATAGAAGCCGCTTCACCGAGCATGCATAGAGAATAAAAACTGTTCATTAAAAGAATTTCCCAGGTCGATTGGTTTGCAACTGCGTGCAGTGTCCACTTCGCTTATATGTGCCAATTGGCCAAGTGGAGGGCATCGATATAAATTTTTTCTTCGGTCCTTTGTTTCCCTCAAATCTTGGGGTAAATTTATTCCACTTTTTTGCTTACGTTTTCTTTTTGTATTATGTTTGTGGAAATTTTTTTTTGCAAACAAAATCAATGCAGCAATTCAACTCCCTGCATCGTGCGTTGAGAGCGTTGCAAGCTGCAGCAGCACACATTTTATGCCGCACACACTACACGGGAGGAGTTTTACCCCATTATTACTATTTCATACATTTTCCCCTGTATCCTGCGAGCAAACATCAAAAGAATCCTTAATTTGTATATGTAAGTGCATCATATGAATATGTGATTCATTTTTCTGGTTCTTCTTCTCCTCTCGTCTTACTTGCTTGCTTTGGTCTGCGTTTTTCTGTTTTCTTTTTATATATATTATTCTTTGCTTATAGGTTTTTTTTTCAAAAATTAATACGCATAAGGGGGATGAAGATAAACCAGAGCAAATGATGGACAAAAAAACACTTTTCTTCCACCAGCAGATAAGGCGAGTGAAAGAGTGCGATAAAAAAATAAGTGGGAGACCTGTACGATAGGCAGTGCACATCAATCTGTGTCTGGTGAGACCAAAGCATCCAACTGCCAAAGAAAATGCGAAAAATTGGGAGGGGTGGGCTCGAAACGCAGTATTTTCCATTTTCCAATGCCACCCACAAGCTGCTGTCTAGAAAAGAAGAGCACACACCGAGAATGCATACGTCGGGAACGGATCGCTGCGAATCGGGCAAAAGGGAGCAAAGCGAATACAGGGCTAAGTGTCCTACATTTCATGAGCTCCGCTCCATTTGACTGTGCTACGGTGGTGGACGGTCGGAGGTAGCGCTAGAGCTAGAGGACGACTATGAATGAGTGCTGCACCTGAGTGTGTGCTGCACACACTATATGTGTATGTACCACGCAACCCCCCTTAGGGGTTGGTAAACACAAACACAACAAAAATGAAGAAAACTAATCTTCACGCAAACAATTTACGGGGTCAAAACTACGAGATGATGTCGGTGGCATCCTGCTGATGTACCTGCTCTGCTGCAGATGGATATGCAGAAGCAATGACAAAGTTATGTGGACAATGTCCAGGACGACATAGAAGGGGAGTAATTAACGCACAAAGAACATAAAATGCATACAGGGGGACGCAGCATAAGATGCCTGCCTATGGTTGCATGCCTTGGTGATCGAGATAAAAATCTGTTTTCTCTTGACCCCAAGGACTTGTGTATTTTTTTTATTTTTATTTTTTTTTGTTCATACCTCCCACGCACAAAAGTGCATTTGAAGAAGCAGCTGCAGTTGCGAGTACACCACCCCTGCTTTGGTAGTAATTGCTTATTTAACAAACAATGACCAAATGGACACGAGGTACCAGGGCACACAGCACAATTATGAGTCCTGTTGAATTATTTAACGAACAAGAAGTGCAGTGTGTGTGGGAAGCCCTCCGAGATTGCCAACGCAAACACTACAAGAAGGTATATACCCCACGCTAAAAGACGAGAGTCTTTGAAACGTGGCCTTCTGTACGGACGAGGTTTGTTTTTAGGACTTTGAGTGGGTGCCATTTATAGGGGTGTGCGTGTGGGTGTTGTGTTTCTTAACGCTCGTCGAAGGTTTATTTTTTTAATTAGCAGAGGAATTCTTAAAGCCAATCGGGACACACTTGGTTCGATTTGAATCATCTGTGTGAACTTTTAAAGCCCGTCACAAATGTGCTTGCACAAGAAAAGGATATAGTTCAGCGAATGATGTAACTATTCTTATATAGGTACGGTTTGGGTTGATGATGTGTAGCACAGTTGCATTTGCAAAGAGCAGTCTTTTTCTGATCTCTCGTCACATGGAAGTTCATCTTTTTCAAATACTGGAGGGGCTTTATGTTCTAGTGCTAAACGCCATCTGCTGTTAAGCAGGAAGAGCAGGTATCGGTCGATATTTAAATAATTCAAAGCTGTCAATAGCACAGCTCGATTTTTACGCTTCAAAGTTGCCAATCCCACACTTAAGCGTGACGAGAGAGGTCCCTGGACTGAGCTATCACCTTTCGATTTCATTGGAACTCTCGATATGGGGGAAGGCTTTGCGTGGCCTAGCAAATGTAGCACCAAGACTTACGTTCTGCGTTTCTACCTCTGTTCCGAATAGAGTCAAGCATTCTTTGTGCATCTTCCTGTCCACGAATAGCCTCATTGATTCGTCCCGTAGTTTGGAAAGTAGCATGCTAAGCTCCTAGAACTGCGGGTTGGACTCCCTAACCTTATTCTGTCGCTTCACCGGACTCGCTAATTGCTGTCACAAGAATAAAGGTAAGAACGATCGGCATCGAGCTTGGAAACAAACTAAAACGCAGTACCAACGCAGATCTAAACAAATGATCTCAGTCAGAAGCTGGACAAACAATCTCTATATATATATTCGAATTGCAAACACGCGTGTCCCCGGAAACCATCGATAATGGTCTAAGTTTTCCCATGTCAATGTTCAGACAAAAAAAAGGCTTAATAAAACAAACCCAATTTGGTAAATGATTGATTCCAGCTCTCATCAATTTTAAATGTAACAAAAAAGAACCCTCGCCGCTGCATGATTGAAGGCTTCCCATTGGCAGCCCCAAAACAATCACTTGATTACTTTTGGAAATTCGTTAATGTAAACACTACCCCCAACCCACAAAATGAAGACGAAACCATTTTCATATAATCATTTCAAATTCACTATACTACACCGTCCATTGCATTCGAATTTGTCTCGCTTGGTACCGTATCGTATCCTGCTCGGGAGGAAAAATAAAGCAGTTTTTGATTTTATTTGAAATGTCTGCCAGCCAGCCATCCTTCACTCACACAGCAAACTTCAAACAAAGTCTGAACATTAAAATTGCACTATCCCCTGCCTGGTTAAATACCATCACCATCCCTTACGGCAGGACCCCCGCACCAGCCCTCATACAGCCGTGGAGGTCGCTCGCACTCAACAACTATCGATAAAACTCTATACAGAGTACACAAGTATAGGTACAATCAGCGGCGTTTTGAATACTATACCCATTGAGTGTTGACAAGACCCAGGGATTGTAACAAACGTTGGGATATGCGGAGCCAACCCCACATGCAACCCGTTCCAATCCAACGTGGTTACCCATAAAATTGACGGAAAATATTAGATAAGGTTGAAACTAAGGTACGTTTGCCTTCAGTGAAAATGAGAAAAAGCAACGTTCTCGAGATTCTGTTGCAAATATTAGATATCGCCAAAGTAACCTTCGATCCTTTTTGATTTTTTGTTTTTAGTTCTCATTTTATTGTATGGTATTTTCATTTTGCTTGGAAGTGCACTTGATGTTGCAGGCAACCAGCAATGGCATTGTGCATGTGAATTCTAGTGAACACAACGCCACATACAGTTGGGGCTGAAAAGCTGTATTCACTATTCATGGTTGAGATGTATTTGCGATAGCGTTTCAATGGACTGATTGGGTTCGATGTTTTCCATTTCCTAGAGCGCAATTTCTTTGAATCGTTAGTGCTGCTGGGAAACAGGACTAAAACGTGGCTAACTCCGTTACGGACAGTGGGTAAATAAATGGCCTTTTAAAAGTGGCACGACTTTAGCTTTAATTGGTATTTTTGCTTTATTTTTGAAGGTTGGGCAATTTAGTTTATTTGGGACGGTAAATATCTGCAACTGTTTTTTTTTTTTGCACTAAAGAAATCCGCCTCCGTGGACATTATTTTCAGGCCGACCGGGGTGTTCAAATACTGACGGAGCATTATAGCAGCCAGGCCCACAATTCAACTGCGAAAGGTAAAGGGAAGTTCCCAATACCGGTCGGAATCTTGCCAGGACACTGTCTTCTGGCAAGCAGACAAAGACACAGAAATTCTCAGATATGCAATCGGATAGACTGCACAAACTGCAAAGGGAAATTTTTCTGTTGTTCAAGGCAAATTTTTAAGGTTTTCTTCCGTTTTACTTCAATTGTAAAAATTATTGCCTTTGCTGATAAAAAAGGGGTAGGGGGACCCTACCAAACCAAAAGATCCTGATCGCTGTATTATTTTTCCCACTTGCCAAGTCTTGGCTTCTAAATGATCCAAAGTCCGTGAACAGACTTGACGTAAATCATGAATTCCTTAGTACTCCTCGTCGATAAATTTTTTCCTTCGAACATGTTGTTGGAACCACGCATCTCCACAACATTGATGCTTTTAAGGAATGGCTGCAGAAATTCGAGTAAATACAGTTCTATAACCATCGCCAATGACAGTTTTGGTTACAGCTCTTCCCACCTCAATCTGTGATCGTATGGCTTTAGTTTTGGAGGTGGTAAAGCTTTTGAAAAGAATGTGAATCGTCCTTAAAAGTGGACATATGTTCAAGCAGAATAATGACGTCCCCATTCTCTGGTTAACAAATGCTGTGCACTCACAACTAAGCGCGATCCTATACTCGTATGTATTATATTTTATTCATTTTGAAACGATGTAGAAACATCAAATGCTGCATGTTAAAAAATTCAATCTTTAATAACCATTTTGACACCTGGCAGTAAAACAGGAACAATTTATTAGAAGTAGCCCTTATTTTTCTTGGAGAAGGCGCACCTATCAGACTTAGGTTAGAATGTGCCTTCTTAGGCCAAAGATCCGGCGGTCGGCAGAGACAGGATCTCTTCCAAGTTATGGCTGATTGTCAGAAGTAATCATTTGAAAAAAAAAAAAACTTTTTTAAGATAAAAATCGTAGAAACTTCTCTTTTTAGCTTTAAATTCAGACGAAGACCAAAATCGATAATGGTTATTGCATGGAATTTCGAAAAATCGTCTCATCTTCGAACTAACTCTTTCACTGCACACCTCTGATTGATTTCTGTCATCGTTTTAGAGTTACTATGCCCATCGTACGTTTGTTTCAACTGAAGCAGTAGCGATAACACTGTCCAGTGTCCAACTGAAGCATGGTTTCAAATATTGTAAGTTAATAAAGAAAAGAAAATCCTACGGTAGCATAACACTTTCCAGTGTCCAACTGAAGCATGGTTTCAAACAGAGACAATACTGAGACCACCAACTTTGGCCGATTTCCCGTTACTTAGCCTACAAGCTATATTTTTTCGGAGTGGTCTCGATTTATTGCGCTAGTATTGATACATAGAAATTCGTATTGACAAATGTCACGTAACTTCAAAAATTCTGAGTCACCAATACACTCCCAAAAAATAAGAGCCACTTCAGCTGTGGGCAAAGTTGCTGGCAGTGTTCAAAGAATTGTGTCCGTTAAATTTGAAATTGTTCGTTACGTGTGAATAATAATTTTTTTTAGGAAAAAGTGTACATTTGCTTAAAATATTTACGAAAAATTAAGAATGTAGGTTGGTTGAGGGAAAATAAAAACATTTTGAGCAAATTTTCTTTATTATTTAAGAAAAAAATACACACGAAATCGAAGTTAATTATATCCAAAAGCGGGAAATTCACAACCATATTTGTCCCAATATATTTCTAGTATATAAAACATCTCCTTTAGATAGTTTTATTAACCACATAAATAAAATTATTCACCTTTAAAAAATTTATAATAACTAACCAATGGCATTCAGTTATGCTAAAATGTGGTATTCCCGAACTCTTTCACATTTCCCCACGGCTGCCGAGGTTGGCAGCATTTAGTTTTGTATTTTTTGTATGTTTTTGCATGTCATTCGGATTCCGAATTGACATAACACAGATAGGAATACAAAATGGCGAATTTGAAAAAAAACTGAGGGGGCCAGCGGCAAGAGGATTGTGAGTTGGGGGTCTCAGTATGGTTTGTCTATGGTTTCAAATATTGTAAAATCGCATGACCTCAAATTGTTGACACCATTCATTATGGAAGTGACAGCTCGTGTTCGAATTCGAGCAGCAGTCGCTCTTTTCTCTAGCAGTGTGTGGTGTGGAATACGGAGCCATTCGTGAGCTAATAGTCAACAGATTTAGAAGAAGACTTTAGATGAAATGCAAGTAAAACCCTATTTGATGAATTGGAAACAAATGGAACGAATCTGCCTGGTGGCTACTGTCACAGCTATCGACAAACAAAAACCCTTACTGCACGGAAACTAAAAATGAATATAAAAGAAATCCGACCGCCCGGCCCTCTCCGCGCCCATACCCATACACACACAGATACGCAAACCCACCTTTGCTAAAAGCTTTTAGACTCTTTGACTGCTGCAGTAATGTGTTGGACGATGGTGGTAGCACTGCTGTTGGTGGCGCTTAAGAGTTTTGAATATAGTCAATATTATGTGGTAGCAGTGGCAGCAGTGCAAAAAAACCGTCCCATTTTTTTGGGGCTGATGAGGCTGTTCATCCACCGCCTCCACACATACCGACCGAATGTAGTCGATCACTCCACACTGATGTGTACTGGTGCTTTATTATCACCATCACCACCAGTGCCACCCACAATGGCCGTAGTTGAAATTAAAACAACCCCACCGAACCAGGGTCAGCTAGAAGGAGTACCCCCTCATATCAAATTAGTCTGTCAGTTGGTTCATTACATTATTACCAATTACGTCCGGGAAACCGAAGTCAATATAACTTGCACAGGGCTATAGCCATAGCGTGTACAATACATATTTTCATGGGCTGCCGTTGAAGGCATAGCATGCCCGTTCGCCTGCATCTGTGATGAATAAACACAGTATGGGTTCAGGTTTTTCGGGCTTTGATTTTATGCTCCGTGTTACTTGAGAAGGAAGTGTATGTAGCATGCAGTGTATGTTCTGAATCGATTCGCAGTTTGTATAAGTACACATGAAATGGGTCTTGTAGGCAAATTTGACAGTGGTACGAATTAGGGAATTGGGTCAGACTAAATGCGCTCATAGGTGTTAGTCGATTTGACGCAGCAAGGTAATCTCGTCAATTTTGATCATCTTATTGAATGCAATTGGCATATGGTTGCTTGGAAATCAACTGCTATTTATGGCTATAATTAATGCAGACCAGCGCTAGTGGGTGTCTTTAAACAAGTCAAAAGAGCGGCAGCTAAAATGGACTTTTCTTATCTTACCTGCCTTTTGACCGTAGCTTTTCCGACAAGTAGTGAATCCCTCTATAGGATTTGAGGAGCAAATCTGAGGCTCGCTTGCCAGTTGCAGGTGCTACCATCAGAGTGAGTTCATTCCCCATCCATTCTCAAGTGGCAGCTAGAAGGTTGGTGGAGAGTTTCTTTCGGAGCATTGAAATTTAAGATGATAGCTGTTTCAATTCAATTCAAATTGCATAATCTTTATAACAATAAGACTGGTACAGAGAGGGCTAAAGTTCATAAAACTAAGAGTGGGTTTATACCTAATTCTTATAGAAAAAGAGGCAGATTAAGTAAGAGTTTATAAGCAATTGGAGAAGTCGCCCTTTCGGAGTCCAAACCTTTAGAATTTTAGAAAAGGAAAAAGAAGAACACATTTTTCAGGTAAATCAGACCTAAATATAAGCGAAAAGCATGGGCACCTAAAGGAGCAAGAAGCTACAGGGCTTCAATATAAAGCCTATCCCTTTCCAACAAACTCCGCACGCAAAAAAAAGGTTAATAGTTATTTATATCCAAAGATTTATATAACGAGATAACTTAAGAAATGCGCGTCATTTTTAACCCAAGGTGAGGCTGAAAATGTGACAAGAGGCATATGCGGACATATAAATTCCTGCAACTAAGCGACTTGTGAATTTCGAAATCCCAGACAAACGTCATCATCCGATTATCCGATTGAAAAGCACTAGCTACATTGATCGGAAATAATACTTTTTATCTTTATCAGTTTCTGGGGTCTATACTTCTCTTGCATTTCGATTGAAAACTCATTTCAAGGGCCATCCCTTTTAAATGTCCCAAAGGTTGTCAGGCAGCCTATGACAGAAATAATCTCCGCACAACCGAAGCAATTATTAACTTTAAGCTTAAGCCTTATGCCGTCGGAGTGTTTGATGACCATCAAAGCATGATGAAGGGTTTTCCTTTTTATTTCATTTCAAATGTCAGTGCCATCCGCGGTTAAAGACTTGTTACATTTGCAATCCTTGACATGTTACTGGGCGCATTCAAAAATCTAGTTACTCTAAGTCGACTAGATTGGTCTGTAATAGTAACCTGAACACAGAAACTTGAATGGTCCGGAACGTCACTTTTCCTACGTCAACAGCAATTACGAACTGTCAACTTTGTATTCAGTCACGAATTTCTTGACTGGATTCGTCGGCTGCCTTTCCGATTATCGTCAACTGAAAAAGCTGTTGGACGATCTAAGCGAATCAAAACTGAGATATTTCAAGTGAATTCAGCTGTCAGACATACTAAACTAGATACTTGTACGTCCGCAATCGAAACTGAAATACATCAAGTCAGTCAGCTGTCAGACTTACTAAATTAATAATCCTGTCACATTTTCTGACACATAAAGGTGTGTTGCAAATTTGTCCCGGATAATTTTTAACCTAGTTCGCGAAACGGGACACATTTTTGATAGTTTACTCATCACACATCATAAATTATTGACACTCCGCTAAAATAGAAAAAAAGGTGTTGGTTTGAATGGATTTACCGTCGGCTAATTTTCTGAGACATAAAGTATCAGATTTGCCTGATTTCAACTAAACAAATGTAATTGAAATGACAATGAACACGTTCGCAGTTTGAGCCCTCTCATAAAACCCGAATTACAAGAGGAAGCTCTAAAAATTCAAAAGTTAAAATTAGATCTGTTCAAACTACATAAACAGTCGACTACGCTTAACTAAAACACCAATTTGCCAGGCTTATTATTTCAAAACGGCATTTTCTCTTGAGCGAACTTTGGATAATTGAAACAAGTAAAAGTGTTATCATCGGCCTGGCCGATGCTTTGATACCCTCCACTGCATACAAGTCATGCAAAATTGGTTTTGTGAGGGAGGTACCAGAACTACTTGACCGACATAGCCCATTTTCAATACCAACCTAACGACGATAAAAAGAAGTTCTCTCACCAAATTTCATTCACCTACGTCAATTACTTTGGGCGCCATCGTGCTTTCAACAGACAGAGAGACATATGGGTCCAATATTGGTTTTGTATGGGAGGTACCAGAACTACTTGACCGACATAGCGCATTTTCAATACCAACCTGACGCCGATAAAAAGAAGTCCTTTCACCAAATTTCATTCACCTACGTCAATTACTTTGGGCGCTATCGTGCTTTCAACAGACAGACAGACAGACAGACAGACAGACAGACGGACATGGCTAAATCGATTCAGAATGTGATCCTGATTCAGAATATATATACTTTATGAGGTCTCCGGTGACTCTTTCTTTGCGTTACAAATGTATTGGCAAAGCGAATATACCTTCCTCTGGAGGGTATAAAAAATTTCAGGACAAAACTAGTGTCACGTTAACCGATTTTTTCATAGTTTATAGCGGATTCCACTGTAGTTGCGATTCGACACTAGTTGTCGGTTATGTCGCTGACTTACGAATTTCAAATTTGACATCTACCTACCTTACTTTGAATGACTACTTTTTATATTCAAAAAGGCAATATTTCGCTTGCTGCCAAAAATACGAAGCATCCATTCTATTTATAGTTCTATCAACTGCCTGCTAACTAGCTTAAGATTTAAAACGCAAAACTTTTAAGTTCATTTCATATCCATCTCATTATTTTGCTAGCCATCATCGGGTTTGATTTAGAACTCACTCGACTCATTCTCAGCCATCTGATGAATTCAGCAATTACAATTATAACTCATGCTCTCTCACTCCTCCCCCAGTAGAGTGGCACTCTATGTCAGATGTCACTGATTGAAGGCACTCGTTCGTTACTCACTCGGGAATTGAATTGCTATTCGCCAAGCGAATGGCTTGTTCCGTTTACATACCAGATTGTCGCAGCTTGCACTCTAGTTGAACTTAACAGGATTTGTGACTCGACATTGACTCCCAGGTCCCAGCTCCCACTCCCACTTCCAAAGGTAGGCCTTTGTCCAGGCTAGAAATGCGAAGTGTTAGACAAGACTTTATTTAGACCCAAAATTAACTCACCGCAAGCAGGAACATATTTTTATTAAAGTAAGATTTTCATTGAAGTTGACTTTAAACTTTTACAGTATAAATAGTCAGGAGTGAAGTGTGTGAAACTTTATGGCTCATACTGTTCAATGCAATCAAGGGGTGAGTTTCACTCAGGGAAAATTGCAACAAGACAGCGCTAAGTGCATTCAATGCGGACTACTTTATTTTAGTGATGAATCATGAATGAGCCACATTGGCTTTGGAAACCGTTTTAAGGTTTTACTGTTTATTGTTTTCGAAGGACACAATATTTTAAATGATTTTAACAAATATCTCCGGAAAGGCATGCTTTTACTGAGCCTTTGCAAATTGCTGTTGAATCTGCTCGTAAGTAATCGTAAGACAACATTTTTCATATCATTCTGTTCGAACTTTAAACATCAACAATTTTACAAAAATAAAACTTTTAACTATAACATTTATTCGAAGGGGAAGCTTATTTTTAATCACAACTGTTCGCCGAGCATATTTCACTCATAATCACACGCACAGTTTGAAAATACTTCTCCAATTCCAATCGCACTCGCCCACACTAAGTGACGTTCATTTCAGTGATGAACTTATTTTTATACCCTCCAGAGGAAGGTATATTCACTTTGCCAATACATTTGTAACGCAAAGAAGGAGTCACCGGAGACCTCATAAAGTATATATATTCTGAATCAGGATCACATTCTGAATCGATTTAGCCATGTCCGTCTGTCTGTCTGTCTGTCTGTCTGTCTGTCTGTCTGTCTGTCTGTCTGTTGAAAGCACGATAGCGCCCAAAGTAATTGACGTAGATGAATGAAATTTGGTGAAAAGACTTCTTTTTATCGGCGTCAGGTTGGTATTGAAAATGGGCTATGTCGGTCAAGTAGTTCTGGTACCTCCCATACAAAACCAATATTGGACCCATATGTCTCTCTGTCTGTTGAAAGCACGATGGCGCCCAAAGTAATCGACGTAGGTGAATGAAATTTGGTGAAATCACTTCTTTTTATCGGCGTCAGGTTGGTATTCAAAATGGCCTATGTCGGTCAAGTAGTTCTGGTATTTTGCATGACTTGTATGCAGTGGAGGGTATCAAAACATCGGCCAGGCCGATGATAACACTTTTACTTGTTATACCCTCCACAGGAAGGTATATTCACTTTGCCCATACATTTGTAACGCCAAGAAGGAGTCACCGGAGACCTCATAAAGTATATATATTCTGAATCAGGATCACATTCTGAATCGATTTAGCCATGTCCGTCTGTCTGTCTGTCTGTCTGTCTGTCTGTCTGTCTGTCTGTCTGTCTGTCTGTTGAAAGCACGATAGCGCCCAAAGTAATTGACGTAGATGAATGAAATTTGGTGAAAAGACTTCTTTTTATCGGCGTCAGGTTGGTATTGAAAATGGGCTAAGTCGGTCAAGTAGTTCTGGTACCTCCCATACAAAACCAATATTGGACCCATGCCTCTCTGTCTGTTGAAAGCACGATAGCGCCCAAAGTAATTGACGTAGGTGAATGAAATTTGGTGAGAGAACTTCTTTTTATCGTCGTTAGGTTGGTATTGAAAACCTGCTATGTCGGTCAAGTAGTTCTGGTACCTCCCTCACAAAACCAATTTTGCATGACTTGTATGCAGTGGAGGGTATCAAAGCATCGGCCAGGCCGATGATAACACTTTTACTTGTTCTATGTTGAGTTGAACTATCTAGAATCTAGACAGTGACCGCAGTTATTAAAAAACTTGAGCATTTATTATATTAAGATGTGCTTTCACTGCCTTTTTAAAGCACCTTGTTGACGTAGTATGGCAACAGAAATGGCATCAAATACGAAACAACTGCACATTAAAGAATCTAGACCACAAGATTGGTCTGGATAAGACGTAACCTGAACGCTGAACGCAAAACCTAGATTGGTCATGAACGTCACTTTTTCTACGTCAACCACATATCCAAGCTGTCAACTTGAGCTGAATTTCTTGATAAGATTCGCCGACTACCGCTCCATATAGATGTCAACTGAAAAATCTGTAACCGATTTGAGCCAATCAAAATAGAGACAGCTGTCAGACTTACTAACCTAGATATTTGAATGTCCCCAGTAAACACGATAAAAGGTTACGCCACAGCACCCTAACTTGGTCTTGTGCAAGAAGATGATGATGGGCAATGGGCACATTTGAAAATCGAGTCGTTTGAACTAGATGTACCCTGAAGGCTAAAACGAGATTGATAGGAAACGTCACTTTTCCTACTGCAGCCACATAGACGAGCTGTCAACTAAGTACTCTGCCATGAAATGCTTGACTAGATTTGTTGGCTCTTCCTCCGTAAACGTCAACTGAAAAAGATATATGATCGATCAAAACTGAGACGCACAAAGTCAGCCAGCTGTCACACTTACTGAACTATATTTTTGAAAGCTAGCAGTAAGCGTTTCCGCAATCTTTCTCTCCATTACTTGCTTGATGTTTGCTTAGTTTTGTTTTCTATTTGTTTCCTTTTTTTCCTTGCCACAAAAGTATGTATTTTTTTGCGCCTTTCTCCATGAATCTGTTCTCAATTGGGGAACGTTTTGAATTGAAGCTGTGAAGTGAAAGCAATTTTACTCAATCGATCTATCAAATATGCTGAACGAAACGAATTTTTCATCGTAGTTCGCTGCCAACCATTTCACCAGGAATTTTCTTTCGGGGAACTCGTATCTAAGCGAACGAAATGCAAATCTTTAAGCTGAAATTAAATTTTATTACCTAACAGTTTTTCGAAATTTTTTTTGTGGAATTTATCGCTTTCGGTGTTTGGTTTGCTTCGGGGAAGAGAGCACGAAGCGGATCACATACAACAACAAAATCCAGTCTCTAATTTCAATTTGCGGAAGTTTTCAATTGAAATTTGTTTATGGATAGTATTACTTTTGTGTGAATTTTCGCTGCCATACAAAATTCTCTCCAAAATGTAGCTGAGCTAAATTCAAGCGAACCGATTTAGCTGAGTGGTACGCAGCTGGAGCTAAATAATAAAACTTTTGTTTCAGAATGTACCTACTTCATACTTCATCTGTCTGTACAAAATTTGTCGGCTCATTTTCTCAAGCTAAATTGTTACAGATCGTTGTGTATTTGTATGTACGGATGCGCTAGAATCAGAAATAGTTGAAATAAGAGAGAATTAAATTTTTAAAAGAAGTTTTTTAAAGAACAGCTGTTTTCTGCGACATTTATTCACTCGGCGTCCTTTAAGTCAAAATTTAGCTAGGACTTTAGCTGATGTTTGGCGAGAAAGTTGGAGTCGAGATAAAACTTAGTTTAGATCAAGCAGCGTACTACGCTTTAAGTGGTAGGTAACTCCTGTTAATATTCAGCCGTATATAACCAATTCCACTTTGCGGTCCTTGAAAAGTGCTTACAATATCAAGTCGCCCCTGGTAACGCTGCGGCTGCGGTTGCCATTGCCATCATTTTCATTCAGCATCAAATTCATTAACTATGTGGAGTTTCGCAAATTGAAATCCCTGAGTGGAAACATGCTCTCCGTCTCTGTCTGTCTATGGCATTTCACAAAAACCCAATTCACTCAATCGCGAGTTTATTCTGTTTCGATTCCAATTCAGTTTCAGTTTCAGTGCACAATAAACTCGAAGTTGAACTCGAACAGTGGAACAGTGTCTTCGTTTTCCAAACGTCACTCAAAATGTATTCAGCAAACCAATGAGAGAGGCCAACCAAACCAGAAAACAGCAACAAAACAACCGCAGCGTGAGAGACTTAGAGTGAACCATCATGAACCAAACGACGAGCCATTTTGAAATCAGATGTGATTTAGATACCGTGAAGAACGGTTTGCTGTGTCGTTGTCGCGTACATGAGAGCAAAATATTAGTCTTCTTTCATATTGAAGTTCTTCTTCTATTATTATTATTTTTTTTTCGTTATAAACACACATCGGCGTGTGTGCGCGTGTGCGGGGTTGTATGTTTGTATGCCTGAACAGTTCCCGGAAGAACACAAAAGGCACATCACAGATCGGAGACGACTTATCCAAAAGGCATGGAACAACTCGCAAAATAATGTGCAATTGTAAACAAACGTCACAAACAATAATTTCCCCAATGCAAATTAGAATCGTGAAAGGAGCCTCAATTCGGTGAATCCAAGAGAAGTTGAATTATTTTCATTTTCCAACACTAAAAAGGAAGTTGTGTGAATGCCTTTCTCTCGCTTTTTGTCGATTTTCGGCTGTGTCGTTTTCGTGTTTCTGTGCGCGCGTGTGAATGGGACTGTGTGTGTAAATTAAACTTGGACGGCGAAATTAGTTTTCTGTTTCTGTTAAAAAATGCAACCAAAAAGTCGCCGTTTCTGAGCAGAGAATACCTTCAACTTGATTATCATAAAATTCATAAACAAAAAGTTGGGTATACTTTTCAAACAAAATTCCTCTCGCTACACACAAACATTGATGAAGAACGATTGCATCAACACACTACCAAAAAGTGTCGCTGTTTGACTATGAGTCGCGCTGCAACTATATTGCTCTCTGTCATTTATTTCGCTCGTTTCTTTAAAGTAAAGTAAAGTTAAATAAAATAATATCCTCGCCGTGTCCGTGTGTGTCTGGTTCTGGTTTTCTGCCTGTGCTTCTCTGGTGTGTGCGCGGTGTCTCTCATCGCACAGTCGAGTGGTTTTTCTCAACAAAAAGAATCTAGTAAAAAAGTGTTTCTTCTGTTTTCTTCTTCGTTTTGGTGTGTGTTGTTTTAATTGCTTTGTCGTCCTCCTCCGAATCGCTGCTGCCACAAAATAAGAAAACACAAAATACTAAAACTACCAAGAGCTTATTTAATTTTGTATTATATCGAAAAAACAGAAAAAACAACAAATATGTAATTTTTTCTTTCAATAATTCGTCGTATCCACTCGTCGTCTTCGCCATTGCCGTCGCGTCGTGTCTTACTCGTTTTCTTGCGTCTGGTGTTTCGCTCTATCGTATATATGGTGAATTTAAAAGAACGACACGAACAGAACAAAACACACTGAAAAAAAGTCGATTTCGGGCAGAGCCACAGTGAATAATTGGTGTTTGGTGAAATTATGTGCTGAAAACCGTTGCAATTGGAATAACGAAGGTACGAACATAAACAAACAAATGCATTTAACAAACGAACTAAACATTTACCCTCAAAAAAATAAACTGTTTTTTTGGTCTGGATTTTCCTTTCTTTTTTTTCTTAGTCTTTTTTTTTTAGTTCATTTTCATTTTCATTCCTTTGGAGTCGCCTCTAGCTCTCAAGTCTCAACTCCAACTCCGCTCGCTCGCCCGTCGCCCCCTTTGACCGTTGGTGAAACGAAAACGATTCTTGTGTGTTATTCCTCTCTTTTATCGCATGGCTCGATGGATGGTATTTTTATTGGGATATTTCTCGTCGTACGCCTGTGTTTGTGTTAAGTTTTCGTGCGTGCGCTCCACATTATAACAAGAAGAACAAAAAAAAAATTCTGTAAACTGGATTTTTGGTTTCGCCTGTATTGGTGGTGGAGTGGTAGCAAAGAAACCCAAGAAAAAGATGAGAAAAAAAAACCGAATTGAAATTCCTGGAAATTATGACAAATGGGAAAAAAATAAACCTTTGTTTTAGTAGAAACATCCACAAATTCAGCAGTTCGCCTTTCTTGGCCATTCTAACTGTGCAGGTGAAAATTAGTCCTTTTTTGTTGGTTTAAAGAATTTTTTTTTGTTTCAAGTCATGAGTGCTCGCCTGGCTGTAGATCTGGCCATGGCTCTGTCTCTGGATATGCGTAATGAGCTGCCCACCATCATGTGCTGCATTTGCTGCCATCTGGTGGTGGTGGAGAATCGCAAGATACCCATCATCATTATGTTACTAGCATTTCATATTTTAAAGGTGTTAAAATAGAAGACAATACCGATTCCGTTTTTAAAACACCCACCATTGGAGTTGGTTTTTTGTTGCTGTTTGTTGTTCAAAATCTGGTTCTTTGTTAGGGTTTTTACATTTGATGGGGGTTGACTTAAAAAAATAATAGAGCTCGTTAAGAACCTTTGGTCGAATCGCGAGCATTAAGTGACGTAATTTGTTTTTGTTTCACATTAAAAATTGACATAATTCCCTCACGGAAGTGGCGATTCGACCCCTGAATGTGGGTCCTTGCCGCCTGGACTTGGCCTCTCCCCCTTGAGCTGATTTCGAGGATATTTCCCACGGAAAAACTGTGATAGCAGCCGTGATACCTTTCGCTTATAGGTTAGTTCGTGGCTTTTGCGTCAGCAGGAAAAGCCTATAGGACTGTAAAATGCTTTTGGATTCACACTGTTTAAAGTGGTTTGCTGTAGATTCTTTGGTCCCAAGGGTTTTGTCGTTCTTAGAGCTTTTGTCCAGGTAGGTATTTCTGTCTTCCTGATTCGTAGCTCACCTGCAGAGACCTTCTACAGATATACCTACCAAGTTTCCTGAGGTTCATTTGGAGCTTATTCTTGACCAAGCTAATGCTTTCCAGGTTGTAGCTCTGTTTTGCTATCCTTTTTTTGTAAAATTTTTGTTTGAGGCTTGATGCTTGCCTCGTGCTTGTAGTGTTATTCCAGGTTTAAGCTCTGTTTTGTTAAATTCCTGTTTGAGGGTGTGATTCCGAAGATAGTTACAGTCCATGACCCCTAAAACCAGCAGGAGCTTAAAATAAACCGTTTGAGGCGGCAGATGCATATATTAGCGAGTTGGAGGAGAAGTAATCTTCAAGGTACAGTCTTCTCGGAGTCAACAACGAGCTTGTGCGGCTGAATTAAAAGTAAAAAATTGCGTTCCTCTTCCGCCTGTCTATACAGCTCCTGCAGAAATCGTCCTAATGTCCTAATTCTTACAAGACTGGCTTGGGATCGAGTGCAGTTCGACCACCTGCGGTCGGCAATCTTATAAATGGCAAAACTTTGTCCTGATCTGTCCATCATCAGGATGGACAGCACTTTGTGTCGACCAATTGCTTTAGTCACTGCTGTGGCGCACCGATTTTTGCTACCCCAAAATCGGGAACTGGGACCAAACTGCCCAGGAAATGGTGAAATTGGTTTATGGTTTGGCACTGGAAAATCACTCACGGATGCGATACTTCGTTTTTCCTGAAATGCTTTGCATCCTTCACTCACAAACTGTTAATGGCCGCCATAAGTCATCAATTCAATTATCTGTGATGATGACGACCTCCCCGATTGCGTTGCAGTTCACTCAGCAGTCAGTCTTAATTAAAGATGCCGCCGCTGAAAAGGAAGTCATACCTCCGGATAGACTATTGGCGTTTGAACTTAATAATAATAATAATAGAAAGGCTCTAGTGCACTTTCGACATTGCGAAAAGTGTGTCGTAGATTTTCCGTCTAAAAAAGTGGTCATCAAGAGTGGCAACCTCCTTTACATCAGAAAACTGATTCTGATTTAATTTTCTTAAAAGTGGACTTTGTACAGCGCAATAATCTCGTCCGTCTCATACGAGATAAGCCAAGCATCGATACCGCTGTAGTTCTTTTAAGTACGCTTCGGACTTCAACTCGGAAAAAGTCCAAAGTCGGCCACTTGAATGACAGCGCACAGGCTGACTAGCTTCAATTGAATTAACTATGAAATTAGGACGACCATAATCCTAAAATCTGTATATGCAGTGTATATCAGTCGCTTAATTCGCTCACTCTCAAAGGCTGTGAAAGGATACACTTATCTTTCCCGTCCGTAAAATCGAAAGCAAGAAAGACGTAACTAACTGCTCGAGAAATTGTCTACGAATCACTGGGCCTTACCCATAAACATTTTTAGTTTGGACTCTAAATTTTAGAACTTCACAGTGGCGATATTTTCCATACAAACTTCGCAATTGTGAGCTTCCGTAAATTTAAAGTCGAGACTAAAACTTGTGTTTGGTATCGCGCACTGCAAATTGGGAGAGCCTCAACGGCAACCGAACTTGTTCCTTAAAATGTGTCAGAAGAAGGTACAAAGGTTGGGTTCGGGTGAAATTCGTAGGCGTTGAAATAAGTTGATTCAGTTACCACCGGATATTTATCCCCATTTCATTAGATGATACTTGGAGAAGAGTCAAAACGGGGTTCAGAAGTTCGGTGTCTGATCCCATTGTTGCCATCTTTTTACTATTTTACCGTGCTCAGACTTGTCTTGGGTAAGACCTGCACTGGTTCTAAAATCACGGTTTTCTTTTGAGTTCATTCACCACTTCGCGCGTAGGAAGCAGCTCCTTGCGACCATTTTTTTTTACTGTAGGTATGCCAAGTATAACTAACTTAAGAAATAAAAATGAAAGTCACATCTTTTTTAGGTTAACGCCCGTCGGCATAGTTTCATGAGTAGAGCTTCTGATTTGAAAATTTAATTTTCAGCAGAGCCTTAAAGAGCCTTCTCAAATCCTCGCGTTCCTTTAGATCGATCGACCTTTTACTGGGCCTGGACACCAAAAATTTGTATTACCTATAATGTTTTAAATATTTTGAATGGGATCGATAAGAAATTGAATTCAACGCCGTCTTTTCTGCAAACGAAGGACTCAAGACAATCCGAAGAATAAATTTTGTTGTAAATGGCGCTGACTCCAAACTCCCTCTAAATGTTGCAGACGACGTGACATCTTTCAACTGGGCTCCACTCGTCTCTGTCCATTTGGAGAGGTCCTTCAGCTCTTTCAAAGCTCTTCCGAGGGACAATCTTTCTCATTATTAGATTATTATTATTATCGCGGACTATCTTTAGAATAGAAGTCGTGCAGCGAAGGTTCATAGGCTTGGCCGTACACAATCGATGTACAGATGGTGGTGGAAAACAACCTGGACTGGGGTTTTTATCCGTGATTTCGCCGATGAAATCTTGGAAACGAGTTGAGCAAAGTTCCTCCTGCTGCTGGCAGACCATTTTTACGGTGACCATTCGTCCTCTTTTTGAGAGTACAGCCCTCTTTTTCCTTACTATGTCTTCTCTGATTTTTTACTAAAAGAAAACAATACATTGTACTTTTTTTTTTACAAAATGTTGTCTTTTTTCCCTAAGGACCATTTTCCCAATATAAGAAATATGCGAGAATGCTAGTAGGTACCTTGTCAATTCTTACAGAGCTCGTAACCTTGGATTGATTTACCTATGAACCTATTGAACCTATACAAAAATCTAAAAAAAATGTATAGTTCAAATGTGCTTTAACCATTTTTGACGGTATAGGTATTTTTACTTAAGTAAAATGTCCTCTTTTATATGAATGCCTCGCTGAGCTTGTGACCTGCTATCGTTCTTCTCTGCAGTAAATTAACCTAAGCTTCGTAAGCTCGTATGGGCTTGTTGGCGGCGGTTCTGGGAATTCGCACAAGCTCGGTTCGATGTCTACTGCTTCCAGCTCTCGTTAAGGTACTTTCACTACCACCTGATTTGGGCTTTGTTTTCAGTTGGTCGGGTAGAGGGAATCTGTCCATCTCCAACATGAGCAGAACTTTTGAACAACAGAGTTCACAGGCCGCCACTTGACCTCTTTCGCTCTTGCTTCGTCGAGCTCTCAGTCTTGCAACATAAACTGTGACCTTACGTTCGTGCTGAGAATTTAATTTGAGTTTTGACGTTTCTACAGACAGCCATAACATGTTTATCTTTTCTTCTGCATTAGAAAGAGACTGTAAATCACGCGGAAGGTATTTTCCATTTCTCCGAGCGAACGGCTCAGTGTTGTTTCTAATGGCAAAACGTGTCGGCTGTCACACCGTTTGTCACTTTTTATCGCTCCAACAATGCAACAGTTGAGGCGCGCTGCCGTCGCATCGAACTTTTCTCCCATCTGAGTCCCGTCCATTTCATTAGTTCAAAGGGAACGCAGAGATACACCTGACAGGTCGCATAAACATTTCAATCTCGCCTTGGCACCGTATAACGCATAATGTCCGCACTTAATGCCGGTAAATATCAATAATACTGTCATAAAATGTAATTGACTGTTTTACGAGCCATAACTTTTGCAGCCGCAGTTGAATTTAATTTTTCTCTTCGCACTGCTTTTGCGATAAAAGTTTAACGAACTAAACACTTTGCCAAGGCGCACATAAAAGCGCGCAAATAAACCAACTGCTGGCTGACCATTTCGCAATCTTCCAAAGTGACATAAATGTCAAAGCTACTATAAATGTGTGCATTATATTTTAAAGGCGACACTACTCACAGTTGAAATCGTTAAACGACCGCACCTGACTGACAATGCCTCCTTCCGGTTGCCGCATGCAAAACGAAACCGCTCGTGTTGTAGAAGAAATTTAAATAAAACTAAAGACATGCGTGCACCTAACGAGCCAATTATCTTAATGGCTTTTTGATGGATAGTGTACACTTAATAAAATTGATCAATCAATTATGTATGTAGGGATATGCTCGTATATCGCGTTGCTAGGAAATCAGTCAACGGATTGCTGTCAACCAATTTGGGAACACACTCGCGCCGCACTTCTTTTTTGGCGAACACGTAAAACAGGACAGCAAGGTATCGTTGGAAAAGCTTTAAACCTTTGGAAAATTTCACATAACAAAAACTTCTGGAGGACCCACACGAAAATTAAAACGACGACGACCCGAACATATGAGGGCGGAAATATGAACATTGCAGAGAGAAAATAGAGAGAGAGTTCTTTGACGCGACCAATTTATCGAACACAATGGACACACGGTGACAAAGGAAACTTATTTGGACGGTATTTGACACGCCCGTCCGTCTATCAAATGAAATGTACACTCGTTGTTGTATTGAAATGAATGCTTCCCCTCCCTTTTTGATGGCCGGCCGACTTGGTCTCGGTCAAATACAGAATTCGATTAAATTATGTATACACATGTTTCTTATACATTTGAGCGGTGAATGATAAATGTAACCAATAGATGTAGAGTCAGTGTGGAACGTTTAAACTGACGGGCCATTAAATGTGCTGAGGTGGAAACGGCTTCCAAAGACGACGAACGAATAATGGGACCCAGCTTGGCGTCTGATGCTGAGTGTGAAAAGTGTCCAACTGGGGAACTTGCTCTCGATCTACAGCCATCGTCTCTAAGTCTTCCCTGTTCCGGTCAGAGACAGATCTGTCTGAAGTTGGTTTGTCCCAACTCGCAAATAGCAAGAAGTTTTGATTTTCAAGTGTTGAGGGCCTCAGGAAATTTAACCGCCACAAAGTCCATTTTCGAAAAGTCCGTGTACATTATAAAATCCGAGGCTTTAGTAGAGAATCGCGCTTTAAAATGTCATGTGAAGAGGAATCGGTTCATAAAGCCGCAAAGGTCTAGCTTCTCAGTCATTTTCAGGACGAATAGGTAGGGACCGTCAATTTTGTGCTCAAAGTAGGTTCATTAAGCCTTAAAAGTCTAGCTTCTCATAGTCATTTTCAGGACGAATAGGTGGGTACTGTCAATTTTGTGCTCAAAGTAGGTTCATTAAGTTTAACCTGTGCTTTTTCGGAGGTCGTACCGTAGTCCAACAAACCACTAGGAAAGTTACTATTTGGGTCTTCGATTTCCGTTTTTCAGATAAATGTGCAATCATTGATGTATCCGAGCAAAGAACACAGTTTTCTGGTCATCTTCCTTTCCTATCTTTTGTGTCACCTCTGGTCTAGACAGCCACCCAACCTAAATTGTTTGTATTTAAGGCTTCGAAGCGCTTCTGATGTACGAACTGCATTATCTCCATCTCGGCTGTCTATGTTGTGCCAGTCCCATGAGTTGAAGAGCTGGACCTTTTAAACTTTAACGTAGTCAAGTGCGTAAAACTGAAAACTCCAAACATTGCTTCCGTATTTCGCTTTGCTAAGAAGCCTTCCAGTTAAACACTCTCTCTGTCACAGCGTTGAGGGTACGAGGTACATCTACTTTAAATATCGTCAAAGAAGTCTAACGAAAAAAAAAACTTGCCGCGCTTTAAGGGGAACGAGAGCGGTCACAGTCCGACGAGGGATAGCCAAAGAAAACAATTTCATATGGTCTAGGAGTTACTAAATACTTTATAACCTTTCCCCGTTCTGGTTGCATGGCTCTTAAGCAAGTTCGTTGAATTCCGTTTGGTATATATTTCGTGGAGTGCATTGTGTCCACCCAAATTGCAAGAGGATGTCATTTGGTTTTTGTTTTGTCGTCTATGTTTCCGAAATCACTCTACCAGGGACACTGGAAATAACAATCAAAAGGCTTCATTCTGTGGCGTATTTGTGGCGAAATCGAACGGAGTAATGTGCCATACTGCCGGGTGTTGATTCCTTTGAAGTTTTAGAAATGCCTTTGCCACGACAAAATATGTCAAATGCTGCAAAGTGAACTACGAGTCCTTTTGGTTATAGATATGAATTCACTTGAATTAAGACATCCACTTGGGGGGAGGTTATAGCACTCGTATGCTGATTTACGAACTGGCGGCTGATTTGAACCGACCATGAGTATAGTTTCAGTATAAGTGACTGGAAAAAGTCAAATTTTGTGTTTGCTCACACAAAACGAATGGTTGCGAGAAGCTAGGCCCAGGGTCCCTAGCGACCTGTAGCGCCAACTATTTATTTATCAATCAAATCAATATATCAATTGGCCACCAAGATCATGCGATTTGACACCGTTAGATTTTTTTCTGTAGGGCTACACAAAAGACCGTGTTTTAAGGCGAATAATCCCCGAACACTAAACGCATGAAACACCAACATTACCCAAGTTATGGCCGAGATACCGCCCGAAATGTGTGTAAAAGTGGTTAAAAATGTCCTCAAAAGAATGGCGAATCTTCCCGAGCCGGCAAAGTCCAAACTTTGTGTTTTATTTATTAAAAACTCATATAGAACGAAGCGCTGTGAGGAGCTGGGGAGGGATTAATTTTTTGTCTATTTTATACGGACACATTAAGCTCATTACAGCCTTTAAAAAGAAAAACTGCTTTCGACGGATGAACGTCCTGAACAACCTCACGCAGAAGTGTCTGATGGACAAACAACCTCAACCACCACGCTCTGTCCAAGGCAATGGAAACCCACCCGAACTTTGAGGTAACTAATTGTCACCTAAAGCAAGACCGCTTCCATTTGAAATCGCCTTTGGGTAATGTTAGAAGTTATAGCCAATCGTTTAATCAGTGCTCGTGTGAGGTGGCCAAGATCTAACCGTTTTGTTCTTCAATTCTTGATTGAGTTTCCAACTTTAAAATGCCAGTTTCCCGGCCTGGCACTGGCAGTGCTCCACTGTGCCATCCCCATAGCCGAACTTGACGAAATAAGGATAATTTGTAACATTATTACACACAGCAAGTTTAATCCTACAAGCTTTTCCCTACTCACACACACACTGCTTTGCATCCAATTCCTAGCTAGGTATAGCCTTTCAATTATGCCGTGCGTATAGTCAAGCGCACTACACCCGTCCGT
Source organism: Cheilosia impressa (assembly GCA_948293265.1). NCBI lineage: Eukaryota > Metazoa > Arthropoda > Insecta > Diptera > Syrphidae > Cheilosia > Cheilosia impressa. The sequence continues at coordinate 4,412,537 of OX411885.1, read as the reverse complement.
GAGTATTTCTTTTTCGTTTTCTTCTTCTTTTTCTTTGTGTGTGTGTGTTTTTTTCTCTTTTTTGGGAAAAACTTCCGAAAACAACAAACAATCTCGAATATCCTCCCCTGTTTCTCTTGCAGTCTCGAGAGTGCCGCCAACGAGCCAGAGTGAGAGGGCCTCTCAAGTGACGTATGTACTTCCGAAGAGTGATTAACTTTCGCGTATTCTTCTCTCAAATTTGAATGCTGGTGTGGGAGGGTGGGTGGTGATGAAAAGGAATGTAAAACGACCAACTTTTTCTGCAAGAGGATAGTTTTGATATTTGATTATACTTGCTGGGGTTGTGTAAAAATAAAACATCCTCGGGATGGCTCTTCAACCTTCGTTCCCGAAAAAAAATTCATATTTCGCAAAGTAATTGCATACATTCCTTTTTTTGCATTTCAATTGGAATCACAAACAACTGGAACCGTTTTAAATGCCAAAATTGATTCTACAGAATCATTATTTTTTTTTTTGCTGCAAATCATTTTTGGACATCATCCTTTGGAACTGCCGTTCTCGAACATATGCAGTAATATTTGGATTTGAAATGTCCCCAAAACCACAGCACAGTCTCAACGACTGGCTGTGATGGCAAATGGGAAGGATAGCGACAGTTGGCTCTCATTTTACTTAAAATCGACCTGAGATTCACATAAACTTTTGACTGTGTTTCAACGGTCCTTGTGCGGCGTTCTGAAGTGCCTTTGTGCGCTCGCAGATATTTGTGACACAAAGTTTGATTAATTAGCGGCGCTCGAGCTATCGTCTTGGACGGGATTCCCTAAGAAGTGTGCTACTGACTGAAAATGTTGTCAAAACTTAACTTGTTCAGTTATGCGGTGGACGTGGAAATAAAGGAACTTTGACAGTCACCTCGATGGGGAGTTATGCGCGGTCCGACTTTAGTAAATGAATACAGACCTCAGCGATTGCAGTCCTACGAAGGTGTTTCATGTTTAAAAGACGCTTCAGTCATACAACCGACTTGTTTTCCACCCTTGTTGTTCTGTTGAAATTGATGTTGCATACAGTGGACATTGGGGGGTTATTCGCAAATGCGAACCTCATTAGGTCCGCAAACAATCCGCCAGAAATCCGTCACCGAAACACCTATCGCTTTCAATGCAATCATAAAATGACGTTGAAAAGTGCTTTCGCTTATACAAAAATTTCAATCCGCCATCAAAAGCGATCCGCCGTGCATTTGGGAATAACCACCTGGACATAAATTGATTGATTCCTTATTTAAGGAAAGACGCAAAAAGGAAGAAGTAAAACGTTCAAGATTGCTTCACAAACTGGGAGTGGGTCTAATTTTTTTGCTTAAGTCCAACATAAACCTATTCGAAGCTAAGTCCAACAAGGCTGCTGAATTGAGCAGCTGTCGGGCTCGTTCGTTATACCTAAGGTTGTTGGGTCGACTTAACCTGCACAGCTACTCAATGCTAGATGGTTTGGTGTTTCTCAAGAAGCTTATCCAAGGATATCGTCCAAATCTGCGCCAACTAAAGGCGGCTTCAGTCTTTCGGACATTTCATACAAGATCTGTCTGTCATACGAGGTGGTCCGGTTGCCCACGGCTCTGTACAATTCGCCCTATAAACAAACACTTGGATCTTGGAAAAATCCATGCTTGTCACAGCACAGACAGTTGGAGGATGTAACTGGCTCGCGGCGCGTCGGAAAACCTTCTGATTTGTATTGTTTTTATTGCAGGATCGTGTATTTAAAAAAAAAACGGACAAGCAATTTGTCACCTCCACTGTCCGCCTTCACGTATAAAACATGGCGAACCTTGAAGCGCGTAATTTGGTTGGCGAATTTCCAACATGGCCGTAAAACCGCATCGCTAATTGAGTTACCAAATTCCATTCCATCTGCCGTTGATGCTCAACAAGATACTAATGAGTTTATTAATACATATAACAGTCCTCCCTAATTAAATTTGCATCTGGCCTCTAATTTTAAAACGAATTAGCAGAAGCATAGAAAATTGGTTTAAGCATTTTATAAGCCTCTCAGATTTGGTCCCTTTAATTAGTTTTTGGAACAACAACGCGTGTACGTTTTTTTTTAAGAGGGACTGAACCATAGGTTTGTTTAGCGGAATTCAAGGGCCTAGGGCCCAATTGACATCCGCACAACTGTGCAAAGATATTGGAAAACAAAAGTTCGACTGTAGAATATTTGATTTGATTGAATGGGTACCGCCGGCAATATCAGGGTTGTCTGTCTGAACCGATAGCCAATATTCGTCCGAAAGTGTTGGGCTATCCAGTTATAGCCACGCCCGTGAACGAGATAATAGTTCACGGAACAAAAGCCTAAACTAGACCGAATCAAGTTTAATCCTTTTTTGCGCAATCAAAATCCAAATAAAGCTAACTTCCCTCTGATGTAAATATAATGACAAAAGGACTCTTTCGTAGATGTATTTAAAATTTTCATATAACATCAAAGTGACAGACTTAAGAACACCTTCTCTCATCTAGTGAGCTAATAAAGATGTACTTACATAAATTGACTTCGATCCAGATCAGCGCGGATGCATCACTACAGTTAAAATAAAACCCTGGTATATTTGATCAAAATGAGGCTTGATTCAAGAATTTTTTTTGTCAATATACGTCCAACAAAATGTTTCTATTAAATTGACAAAATTTTAATAAGTTTTATCTTGTCCTAAAACGTTTTTTGTGAAAATAAAATATTGTTATGGCACAAAAATTGTTTATTTGTGCGTACGAAAATTAGTTTGTTAAATTTACGAAAATGCTGTCGATATTGCGAAGAAATTTATCATTTTGACCTTTTATATTTTTGTTAAATTAACAGAAAATGTTGTTAATATGAGTTCCATAGAAATTGTCTGTCATTTTGTCAAACAGCAAATATTGTTAATATTACAGAAATAATCTGTCAGTGAAGCGGTGCGAATATCAGAATAAGGTAAACATTTGAAATGTGAAGTGTTTTGTGTAGTTGTTTCTTTGTGAAACAAAATGTTCAACAAAGTCAGCGCGGGGTAAGTCGGACCGCCAGTGTTCCAACTTGCCACAATTTGATTGAGGCCATACAAGTTTAATACTTTCAACATTTCGAATATAGATGAAACGGTATCTACTGTCTGCAAACCCGGAAAAATTGTTGCGGCTAGGGAAGAAAGAATATCGGATCAGTGACTTGAGGCGAGCGTGGCACCATCTGGCCAGTATCAGCCATGTTTTCCGAAGTTTATGTTGTTTTTTATACCCTCCACAGGAATTTATATTCACTTTGTCATTGCATTTGTAAACCCAAAAAGGAGTCACCGGAGACCTCATGAAGTACATATATTCTGAATCAGGATCACATTCTGAATCGATTTAACCATGCCCGTCTGTCTGTCTGTCTGTCCGTCTGTCTGTTGAAAGCACTATATCGCCCTAACAAATTGACATAGGAGAATGAAATTTGGTGAAAGGACTTCTTTTTATCGTCGTCAGGTTTGTATTGAAAATGGGCTATGTCGGTCAAGTAGTTCTGGAACAAAACCAATTTTGCATGACTTGGACTTGCATTTTAGAAAGAAATTATTGAATTTCTGTATTTTGTAAAAATGGCTGATGATTTTCAGCTTTGGGCCAACTAACCCCACTCACTGGGCCAACTTGCCCCGCTGGCTGGTGAGGTAAGTTTGACCACTTGGGCTTGGTGTATTTGAGACAAAATAATTATTTAGTTTATTTATTTTATTTATTTAGTTTCATAGCTTAATTACGAACAGATTTTTGGTCCAACTATCACCGACCTACCCTACTACAGTTGTCTTTTGTTGAATCTATAAGAATATTGCTGGTTATATAGGATTATTCTCTCAGTTCCATAATTTTAATTTGTAGATTCAACAAATAAATAAACTAGGTATTTATAAATGATTGACACAAAACAAATAATTATATTTATTTTTACTGGACACTGTAGTAGAAAAAATATGCATATATAAAATTAAAAAATTAAAAATAGGTTTTTACTTTTAAACACCTTCCTTCACTATTTAAAGTTGCGTCTTTTAGTCTCGGTTAAAAATAGCGTCGAAGTCAAATTTAATCTATTTAGTTTAAGATAATAAAATGCACATTAATCAATCCCAAATTACCAAATTTAGAAATTTTTTCTGTCCTCATCCATAAACGGATTTATTTACTTTTAAAATGTGGAACTCACTTTTTAAGGGGATTTTTATGCCCAATAACAAACCACCTTACTTCGGGTGTCAAATAATCAAAAGCATTGCATTGCAAAGGATTACCTCTTTCGTTTTTGAAACTTTGATCACCAAAATATTCAGTCATATTCTGCTCGATTTTTTTTTGACAAACGTCAGCTTTCATTCTATTTATGAAAAATTAACTGGATTAAGAATTGTTCAAACTTGCAGTTTTAAACCTTTGTTTCCAATTTTTGGAGGTCTTTCGTTTTTACGATAATCGTCTGAAAAGTTACGTACCTAATGAATGCCGTTTAAATTGTATTTTTTTTTGTCAATTTAACAATTGTGTTCTTAGTTCAACAAAATTTATGTCAAATCTGCAAACAATGTTTGCATTTATAATCTGTTTGGCTGACAAGTGATTTTTGGTTCTGTTTTAATGGATATAACAAAAACTTTGTTAATTCAACAATAGAATTGTTCAATTGATGGAATATCGATTTATTTAACTGAAAATTGTGTTTTGTTAATCGGACAAAGTAATTTTGTTGTAAATGTTTTATCCGTTTGACAACATATCGTCCAAATTGATAACTTAAGTTGTATTGTTTTCATTTATTTTTTGTTCAGTTCAACAAAACTATTTTTGTTGAAATTTTACAACCGAATTTTGTCAATATTACCTGGCTCTACTCGGCCGTCACAACTGAGCTAAAGGTATTTATATTTAAAAATGCACTTTGCAATGGACACTCACTCACGAACAGTTCTGCTGAAGGACTACGTACCGTGGTGGCCATATTCTTGTCAATTGTCATCACTAATGTGAGGAAAAAGTCAATGAATACCCATGTCAAGTGGTTCTTTTATTTGTTAGTAAATATTCCTGATGAAGGTTAAGCACTCAAAAAATCGAATCAGTCTTAGTCGAAGTTAGCTTTAAAATTCCGAAACCCTTTCATCATGGTGGTGGACAGGCATACGTAATAATTGCCAAACGGAGTGTGCGGGTGCGACGCTTATGATGTAAAGATCAAAATTGTTGTTGTTAAACATGCGTGAGAATACTCGCAATTAACAGCAGCAATTAGTTATGGTTATTCAGTCGACAAATTTGATGGACCTTGAATTCAGTAGAGAACCGTTTATAAGGGCTTTGTTGTAGAGCGAACAAGTTCGCTAATTAACTGTAGTTTGTCTGCTTGTATGCATGCAATTTGGAACTTGGTACCCAAGAGAATTCCAACTACAGATGGGAACGTGTCGATTGTGTGACTGAAGTGGCCAACAATAGAATTTAGATGATTTTGTCGATTGTTCTTAAGCAGTTTTCAATTTTGATGTGCTGTTTTGAGAGAGATACGACAGCCGGCATCTGGGACAAGATACTTTAACTGTGACCTTATTTTATGCTGTTTGACTGCTTCGGCCCAAAACTGCTGATCTCCATAAAGAACTTGTGCTACCAACTTACTGTGTACCTTCAATACAACAGCTGTTGGTCAAGTTTAAATGCAAAAAATCTTTGTTCGGTATGATTTGCGGCCACCAAATCCAAAGGAGAGGCATCCCTTGAAAGGCCATTACCAGCTTCTTTTCCATCTTTCGCGATGGAAGGGATTTGTGGATTCAAGAAGTGAGACTGTTTATGGGCCTTCCATTGTTACATTGTATGTCACTGCTTCGCCATTTAATTCATTTAGTGTGGTGACAAATTCAGCGCCATTTATCTTAAGTCTAAAGTCGAGTTGATAAGAAATAAAATCGGACCAACAACAGAACCGATATACTGCATAAATTTTCTGTTTTTTTTTCAATTGAGCTTGAGTCAAAATCGCACGATGGAGAGATATTTTTTCGCATCAGCAAATTTTATCTGAATCTAAAGAGTACCTTCGCAGAGCTTGATAACCTACTCAGTGAAACTAGGCGGCGCTACAGTTCGACGTGCACCTTGGGGACAGATTTTGTAAGACGAAACTTCGAAACGTCTTCTTGCGCCGCATGAATGATTTGCAGAAGTAATTCGTCCGCATACAGAATGCCGACCCTGGTTCACTTCTCAACTAACACATCTGCCCGGCGATTTGTTCGCTACCTTCAGTTGTGCTACCCAACTTATTGGGTTTGATATCCTTTCCAATTTTATGTGCGGTCTTTCTTTCCTGCTTTGGCCCATAAAAAAGAGCAGAACTTTTTAATAGGGAAAGGCCTGATAGTTGGCATGATTCACAACACTGGATAGGGGAATTCGCATTCCACAAGATAAACATTTTTGACGCAGGCGAGGTAGAAGTCAGGAATCAATAGCCTTGGTACATACCACGGATCAGAACTCAAAGTTAGATCTCTAAGAACAGTTATCCCTTTGCTGGGACTGTGTTTGTCGCCAACTAAGAACCATTGCTTTCAAGTGGGAGACAGCAACCGAACCTAAAGCTTACTATAAAACATCATAGTTTCTTCACAGTAAAAAAGGTATTTTCTGCTTGGACTGAATTACCGTGATGGATTACTACGTGACGGATGTATTGCTTGGTCACGGATGCGGTTACTCAACCCCTTGATTGAGTGCTCCAGGTTTTGAAAAAAGAAAAGAAAATATATGACATCTTGATTGATCCGTTTTAAATATCCACAGGATTGGATCAACACTCTTACACAAAAAAAAAAACATCCCTCTTAGTTCCTCTATCTGCATCCCCACATGCGATAGCAGTGCCTCTTTTGTGTTATATCCCCAATTGTGTTGGTTTAAAGGACTGCATTTACATTTCATTTTTAGCCACCCATTGTTATTTGCCTAACTAATGCCTTGCTTTACTTTTCTCTTTCGTTTCAGATAAACAACTTTATGGACAGATAGAGAGCATAATCATATTATTTATTACAATAGACGAGGAGTAACCATTTTTTGTGTTTAAATTATGAATAAATATATATGTAAATACACATATTAATTAAATTAAAAAAATAAAATTACAACACAAATAAAACTAGCAATAAGAACTAAAATAATCATGTTAAATAAAAATATAAAAAATATAAATAAAATGCTTGTGAAAAATCAGGATAATATGTTTGGTGGTAGTACAAAACGTCCACCACCACCACCACAACCCTCACCACCTTCGCTACCATCATCATTATTATCCTCGTCGTTTTTGCCATCACGAACGGTGCGGAATATGCAACTATCCGAATTTCCACCACCAAAACTATCCCCATTAATAACAACAACAACAAACACGACGGCGGCGACAGCTTTACCATATGCTGCGGCTGCTGTTCCCACATTACCTAGTAAATCTTCTATGTCCGTGTCGTCATTTCCACCACAGTCCGCGTCGGCGTCATTACCAACGACACGTCTACCAACAGTAGCGGCAGCCGCAACTATCTTATCAGGAAGAACAAAATTAATACAACAACAGCAGCAGCGTCATCGTCACCGTCTAATACAACAACAACAACAACAGCAACAGCAGCAGCAGTACCACCATCACCATCACCATCATCACCATACACCCCAATTGCGTTTTCGACTTTTACCTGGACTAAAAGCAACATCGTTTTTCACCATCCTGACGTTAGTATGCCTAGAGACGGTGCTGTTGTCGACTGTATCGAATTGTGCCAAGACATTCTATATGCATTGGAATACATCAAACAGCATGTAAGTAGACATTTTCTGTTGTTCTCCTTTCAAATTTCCACCTCGAAGTTATATTTCAATTTTTGACATGTCATGTTGATCTGTGGTCTTTGTGGCCGATCGTAGGAATGACTATGAGTAAGACTCAAATGTGAGAAGCCAGGGCACTCATTCCGTAACTTTTCAAGTTTCAAAAACGATATCGTTTAGACGATTGTTGATATACGGAATCTGCCCTGTCGGGCTTGTTTCAGTTATAAAAAAAACTAGCAGAAGGCCCACACTGTTGCAAAGGTTTTGTAAAAGTCCTTAAAGAATGTGACAAACTCTTACCCGAATCAAAAACTCTTTTGTCAGGTTAATAATCCGCAAACGTCTATTATGTTGCTGGGATGTAGGGGGTGTAGATCACCTTCGTAAAACTCATCTGTCCGACAACTGAACTTCATCCGTAGGCCAACCGAATGGTATGTATTTTTTTTTTCGAACAGCTCCGGTAAAGAACTGGGGCCCTACTCTGAAACTCGATTCTAAAGTAAAACTGTTCGAATTCGCAAAATCGCGACTATAAGTAAGTTATGAAATCAAAATTCGAACAGCTCTAGTACTGCCAAGTTTTTTTTTTGGATTCTTGGTACAAAACTGGTATTACCGTTTCCGAAAGTTAATGTCAAATTCGTGCGAATTCGCAAATAATCATTCTACATCAAATGTGTTTGCGAGAAGGCCGATTTAAGAAGTTTTTTTTTCTCAGAATGAAAGTAAATAGAAATTATAAATTAATAATTCGAGAATATTTCATAAACATAGTAATATTCACGTAAGATGTTTGTTTTTTGTACAAGGGAATCATCTAAGTCCAAACACAAACGTGTCACAGTTTGAAATAATGGTGCAATATATGACTAGGCATCCAGATTTGTCCAAGGGATATTTAAAAACACCCGCCTTCGTTCAACTTGTTGAATTTTTTCCTGATTTTCTTCAGACTCAAACCAAATTTGGACACTGTCCATGTTTATTTATTATTATTTGATTGTTTTAGGTACGATAAATTTTTGGGATATTCAAAAAATAATGCGAGACTCGTTTGGATTATGTCAAACATAATGCGAGAATCGTTCGAAAATCGCAACTTTGTTGGCCAATAGTTTGGCATTACCGGCATTCGATTCTACTTTCATAGAGAGTACCATTTGAAAGTAGAATCGCAAATATCTTTCGAATAGAATCAATAGTAGAATCGAGTTTCATAGTAGGGCCCCTGTGCCCCTGAAGAAGTTTGAAAGTTCCAACGAAACTTAGGTTGGAAAACAATGGAATAGTTTTTTATTCGCGTTCGGAAAGACATGCGATCAACATTTTGGATGGATCCAAATTCTTTTTACAAAATTCTGCTTCTAAAATTCTGTTTCTAAAAATTCAACAAAATAAGCTCATCATCCTGTGCGACAAGGACACGATTATTGTTGTTAAAAACCAACCCCTGCCCGTAGATGAGTGGTCATAAAATCCAGCTGACTTGTATTTAAGTTGCGTGGGTAAAGGGTCATTCATTTTTCGGTTTTAAAAGTAAAGCTTAACAAAAGACACACAACGATACATGTGGCAAACATTCAACTAATATTTAGACACTTCAAATGACAGCTGAGTGTGAAAGGTGTCAAATGCCAGCGCTATCAACCTGAAACCACGAAATGAATGACCGTGTATGACTGGATGGCCCACTGAGTCACTAAAGATCGCCAATTTCGAGCGCCTCCCGCTGCTGACGTTCGCCACATTTCTACAACTTTTACTAGTAGCTCGACCAAGTTCCAAACGCGTGTGCTTCTTGAATAAATCTCCGCTCGGCTCAAGACCGGCTTACGGAAATAACCCACCGAAATTGCGGACTAATTTTGTTTTGAAGATAAATCGAAGATGAAATAAGTCATCTGAAAGGTATGAAATAAGCCCTCAAGATCTATTCTATATAGAAATATTTTTGGAGCTCACTCGCACTTAATCTATGGCTAGATATTCTTTTTACGTTTAAACGACTTCAGCAGTCTAGCACTCTAAAGCGCCCATTCAAATTTAGGTGGTATGAGGTCGAGATACCTAGTGTCCACTCCTGAGTAAGGAGGAAAATACAAATTGCGTTTTTTTTACCCTCGCAAATGTCTGACAAACATCCGGGATTACAACTGCCCTGAGAAATTCTCTCAGCCGTTCGCATTTGGTGGGTCCCAGTCGCACCAGTAATAGTAATCCTCACAGAAGCTAGGCCTACGGTCGTAGGCACTCCACCAGCAAGAACGAGGCATGGCGATCCATGTTCATCTACCACTGAACTTTTCTTCGACTTCTTCCTAAATGAGTGTCTACTAATGTCCTTTACACTCCATTGAAGCTAAACGATGTCGAGTTCCATCCCAAAACATAAAGCCTTTTGAGGCCTCCCTTATGTACTCGTATGTAACTCTGACCGCTGGTAAAATCGGGCATCTGTGCATATATGCAATTCGGTCGCCAGTCACATAATCCGATTGACAGAAGTACACACCCTATAACGTGGCAATTGAGCTAATTACGTTGCATATTACTTACGATTGAAATTACATTTTTGCGGTTTACGACAAAGCATTGGTGTGAGGGGGCGGCTTCCTATATGCAGCCAGTCTTTGATTTAAATTTCGCAGCATCATCTGGTCGTTCAATTAATTAGCCATCATTAATCCTTTTCTAATTGAAAGCTACTCCATATATTTGAAACGAACTATGGTATTGGTTTCGCATTACCTACCTACCCTGCGCTTCGACAGCAAATATGCAGTAGTTGCATATTCGAGTATAGTATGTGACCGCAAATGTTCTGGGCTTTTGATATTGAAATTCTGCAATTATTAATTCAACATGGGGGTCTCGCTCGCTTGTCGCCCCGTCCATCATAATAGGATTTATTTAAATATTTTCGGCCACATTTTGCCGGTAATTTGATGAGTGATGACAAATTATCCTTTTCGGTTATCGTTTGATGTGTAGAACCGCCAGTGTTTAAAATGAAGTAATCGGATTGCAACGGCTTCCTAAATTATACATTGGTACTTATATTTCATTTTAAATGAACTACGTCGGCTCGAATTTTATTTGAACTTGCATTTCACCACAAATTGGACGGGATTTTAAATTAAGTCTGGATCCTGATGTATATTTTAGTGCAGTTCCAGAGATGCAACGTTTATATTAAAAAATATGGTGCCCAAGTTTGAGTGGTTGAATTTGTTCAAATCTATCCGCTGTTGGGGAATATTCTTGCTCTAACAAACAATCTTTCTTTGCAACTAGAATTACGGAGTTGCAGTTGCAGCTGTAGTTTATGGCGTGGCTTTATTTCGTTCTAAATGAGTAGCCGTGAGGATTTCGAATTTCTTTGGCCACAGCATCGATAGTGAAAGGATGTGGTTCCAACAAGATGTCAATAGGTTTAATGATATTATCGGTACAAGTATGGAGGAAAGATTATTTATTTCCTTTGGTGCTGCATCAAAGCACAAGCCCATTGACCGTTTAGGAAAAGACCCAATATTCGATAGCGAATTTTAAAGTACACCGGCAAACAAAGGCTCGTATTCAAACGTCCCAACTTTTCCGGTCTTTTCAAAGCAGGCTGGCTTGTAGTCAAACGTACCCAGGTTTTGAAAGCCAGCATACACAACCAATTAATTATGATTAGACGATTTATTTGTATCCAATCAATGTAAACCGATCGCAAGACCCCACATGTTCGCATCAAAAATGGCAGAATATTACATAAGTAGGTAAACAACGAGTAGCGAGTAGAGTTTCTAACTTGGATAAGACGATTTGTATGCAATCAATATAAATCAGAATAGGAAATCAGTAGGAAAACATCGAGTAGCGAGTAGAGTTCCCATCCTGGCTAAGTTGATTTGAATGCAATCAATATAAATTGATCGCACGTCCTCACACGTTCGCATCAAAAATTACAAAATAGGAAATCAGTAGGAAAACAACGAGTAGCGAGTAATGAGTAGAGTTGCCCTCTTGGCTGTAAAAGTAATCGTATATACCTTTCGCACATTGAGGTTTCAAGATGTAACGCGTTTTTCCATTATGCTAGCCTGTTAATTAAACTGTTTGCTTTAGGACCGAAGAGTTTCATATAAGTCTAAGTAATGCTGGGCCATTTTGAGTACCTTCTTGTTTGTAAGCAAGCCCAAAATTAATCCATATGCTCAGACCAGCTAGTGCTCTAGGCGAAGATCCAATATTTCTGCTTCAGTTAATTGCAACAGGTTTTCAAGGAACACCAGAAATCAAAGAGCTCGTTCCTGAAGGACAGTGGTAGAAGTGATTGTCCCCATGGGCATGCCAACCCTTATTATCTGGCCGCTTATTCTCCTGTGCAGTATGTCAGTTGCAGTTGTCGCTGATCGCAATAGTGACACCTCATCTGCATTTATCGAGTATAAAAAAACTACCACGCCCCGGAGAGCTTGCTGATGGGGCTTTAACATTTCCTTTCAATCTTTGATTACTCTGATGTCTACTTCAGAAAGTTTTATTCGAAAACAGATAGTTTTATTCGAGAACAGATAGTTTTATTACTTGATCCGCCTATGGTTTCTTCTTGATTTGCGTTGCTTCTGAGTAGATGCTTCTGTACCGGCTTAGGGTCCATCGATGTATGGCGATTTTATGGTCGCAAAACACGCACTTTAAAGAGGACAATACGTTCCATCTGGCTGAAGTAGCAAGCCTTTGAACGAGGTGGTAGCTTTTAGCGTCCGGCAACTAAGAGATCCGTTGAGTCAGACCAGAAGTAAGACAAACACCAAATGTAGGCTAAGGTAGCTGAATTTGTTGTGTGACCCTTAGCGTAACTCGTAATTGATCTCTGATTAGGCAAATAGACTTTCACAATTCAAAAAGAGCTCGTAGAACATCTGAAGCAGCACTGCTTTCCCTCTGCGCACAGATCGTATCGGAAGAAACAGAAAGCGATCTCACATTCCTCTATATTTCTTAAACATTTCCCTCAGTCACATATGCATCCGACATGTCAAAAATTAAATATATCTCTCTCACTCTGCATCTAACAAATTTCCATTAGCGAATATTAACACATCTCGTAAACACGTAAATGCACATCAAGACGTAGTTATCGTTAACAAAACATTAATCACCATAGAACGTCATGATGTCGAATAGTTTTTCGAATATTTTTTGTTTCTTTATTTAATTTATTTAGAATTTTAGTATTTAAAAAATTTGCATGAATTTGTCAGTCAAGCTGTGTTGACATTTGAATGCGCCTCTGCAATTAGTTCGTTTTTACCCTTCTACTAGTTTAAGAATTCTTTTATTCATTTGACAACGGCAACCATTCTGAGTTTTGCATTTGAAAAGTTGGCGGTCTTTGCTCTTGGAAACCCCGTGCCACCTATTACCGCATAACAAGCTGTTGTAGAATCGATTATCCGCCTGTTGTCGTTTCGGGGATTTTGAGTCCACCAACTCAACGGACAGGCCCGTACAGAAGTGCCTTAAACACTTGTTTGATATAGTTTCTTTAGACACTTTCGTAGGGCTTAACTCGGTTGACTCTGACTTGGAGACTACAACTCTATTGAATTGAGACGACCAAGAGGCTTGCGATTTAAAATGTTGATCTGATGCATATCACAGCAAGGCCATCGAAGCTTGGGCTTGAAAGCTAATAAAATCTGTTCCCACAATGAATACGCATGTAGCTGTTTGATGGATGTTTATTTTTTATGGAGGTATGAAGAACTTAAAAATAAAACACATACCAACCATGACTATGACCATGGTTTTGACTTTTAATTAGAAGGATCATTTTATGCTACCACTGGCTTTTTCCAACATTTGAGGCCGTATATCGGCAAAAACGCGGCGAATAAGTGGTCAATCATGTCGGGCTTATCGGCCTACACTAGCGACTTCACATAGTCCCACAGAAAATAGTCAAGCTGCGTTTAATGGCACTATCTTGGAGGCCAATTCACGGGTCCACAACATGAAACTATGCGGTTACTAAACGTTTCCTTCAATAAATCAACTGTGGCACGAGCTGTGTGACATGTTGCGCCGTCTTGTGAAAACCACAGCTCCTACACATCATGGTTTCAATTAATGAATGAAAAAATCTGTAATCATGGCTCTACAGCGGTCACCACGTTCTGGCGTACGAACCAATTATTCCACCAATCCATAAAGCACACCATACAGTCGGCTTTTGTGGATGTAACGGTGTCTCAACATACACTTGAGGATTAGCATCTCTCCAAATATGGCGGATTTGTTTACTGACGTATCCATTCAACCAAATTTCGAACAGAACCATGATTTTTAAAATAAATTTTGCCGTCAGGCGTCAGTCTATTTGATTGTTGAAATGCAAAACCAAACTAAAAATAAATCACCTGACAGCTGACAAAATAGCCGCCAGTTAAATTAGTGCTGCCAACTTAAAGTTATATACCTCTAAAAGGAACACCCTTGACTTGCCTCGCATTATGTCACTCCAATTTCCCAAGACCTTGTTGATGGTTTCGGCTGTAGCTCAAGGATTGCTTGGATGCTATTGGCTTGTTTCCGAATTCTTGGCACGGTTCCCCACGAAAAAAAACCTCCAAACGGGTCCAATCGCAGCTCCGAGGTGGCCAATTGACATCGGCAAGACGGCTGATAACACGAATTGGCAAAAGATCGATTGTGGCATGGGCAGTGTGGCATGGCGCGCCATTCTGCATGAACCAGAAGTCGTCCAAATCCATGTCCACGTCAAAATCCATTTCTGTAAAAAAAAGTCGCTTAACATGGCTCTGTAACGCCCAGCGTTGACCGAAACGTTGTTCCCAGCCTCATTTTCGAAGAAGAGTGGTCTAAAGATGCCACCACTCCACAATCCGCCCCAAACTGTCACTCTCTGTTAATGCATTGGCGGTTCGCAATAACGCGCGGGTATTTCGAGCCCAGGTAATTTTGTTTCGAACACTCACTTTGGAAATATTTTTTTTTTCAATATTTCCCAACGCTGTTCAAGCGTAAAGCGACTCATTTCGCTCCGCGGAGGTGTGTTACTGACATTCTGTCAAGATTTCGAGGACGAAGCAGCTGTCAGTGTCAAAAGAACCTACTAAAAGAAACCACTAGATGGCCCAACATTTAGTTAAAACTGCAACCTTAACTGAGCACGAATAAGCTTCTAGCTGATGAATTGATTGTCGCTTGGAAAAATGCTGGCAATTCAATAAAATAAAATACAGAAAAGGAAACCCCCTTTAATTGTCGCAAATTTGTCTGCAGCGCAGCGGATCCGGATCACGGTAGTGTCTGGCTTGTTCTGGACTCATTTCATTTCATTTCATTTATTTTGAAAGCAGATTCTGCTCTGATTTAAGTGGCTGTATTTACCAGATTCTGCTATTCATAATTCTTTTTAAACTGTCGTTGAGGCAATAGATTCCGCGTTCAAACCTCCGTTTCGGGGTAATCATTTTCGGATTCCTCCCATAAGAAAATTGGTTTGATTCGATTATTCCATTTGGTCACTTCGAGCATGTGAGAGCTAAAAGTTTCGCAAAATTCCAACCGACCTGAGCTATAGATATGTTGAAGAAGCTCACCTGTCCACATGTCCTTCCTTCATGTCCTTACTTCTCCTCCTTTCAGCCATTTACGACTCAGCGCAGTGTTACCTGCTCTTTTGCTAACAATTCAAAGTTTAGCGATTCAGGTGCGGATGGACAAGACCAGTACGACCCGAAGGTAAACACAGCATCTGTTGCCTCCTCCTCAAACAAAATGTCCATGTGAAAATATTTATCATCTTCACACGCCTGCTGCATTGGGTGTCCCGCGAAAACTATACCCCAATCCCTTAAGCCCCATTAAGCAGAAGTGTTTCGTATACAGTAACAAATGTAACGACGGCCTGCTACAACACATGCCCATTCTCACAGGGCCTTTGTCCTTCCCCATTATGAACCGAAACAAGACAAATCATTCCTGCGAGTACTCGTACTCGTACCTTGTCTGTGTACTCGTGTTTGTTCTTTTTTCAAAAGGAAATCATATCCACGTCTCCTCGTTGTGGCTCCGCTGCTCCAGTATGGGTACTTGTGCTCCAGTCTGCTGTTTTGCTATAGCTGTTTAATCGTTCAATTAACACTTATGACGTCTGTGCGCGCCACACCAACAGCATTAAAACCATCCACAACCACCAATCACAAGTATCAATATTTATTGAATTTATTTCTTGTTTACTGGCGCCCTTTGTGGAAAAAGTTTTCCTATTTACGTTGTGTCTATATCGTTCCAGTCGCATCCCTTCGTGTCGATGTATTGCGGCGAGATAATGGAAATTTATTTGGATTTCAATTCTCTATTCTGTTTGGTTATTGTAATTGCCATTTGTGGTATAGGTGAAGAGCAATTCGATGAAACTACTTTGGAGGCGCATCGAAAGGACATCACTCATGCCATCTGTATCGATTGGATTTGTTTGTTTAACAAAAGTGCGGGTTGTGCCGCTTTCGATTGCTATAACTGTCGTTGGTGAATGTAAACATCTTTTAAAACCGGGTCCGCTTAGTTTACTCGTTTGATGGGTTTTAGACACGTGGGGAACAGCAAAAAGGACAGTGCCATTGGTTTTGGATATTCTTTCCCCTCGAACTTTGGGAATAGTTTTTTTGCAAATAGTGCACGGTGAAACTGAAAACTACACTGAATGCTCCGACCCAAAGCAGTCAAATCTTAGATATTTCATTGGGAAAGCCTCAACCAATGGCCTCCGTATCTAGAGGGATTTTTAGGCTTACCCAATAGCTTGTGGTGGATCCCTTCATTGGCGGCGACGGCTGTTGAAAATATGTTTCCACTGTTTAAAACGAAAAAGGTTAAAATCAGGTTCGTGAACCTTAGACCCAGCTTTCCACAACCATACGTTTTGTGTTAGTTTCATTTTTGAGGTGAATAGAAGCGATCTAGAATTTCATGCCGAGTCCAAACGGCTAATTGAGAAGCTCTTTCATGGCAGTTGCACTCTCGCCATACGTTCGCGAGAGGTGGCGCAGTGGAAACAACCAATGGTGCCAGACTTTTCGGATTGAATTGATACTCAAAAATGCAGTCTTTCGGCCTTTAAGCTTAGTTGGAAAGGCAAAATGCCCACGAAATGGGTAATCTGTCATCACTGTTTGGAACCCTCGCTTAGTAGTCCAGCCCTGAGAATGCTACTGAGTGCACAGCGTCAAAGTGGTTACTACTGAACAGGGGAAAATTGAAATTCAATTATTTTCAAACTGAGAAAGCTTCTCAATTTAGCCGTTCAGATGCGGCACACAATTGTCCCCTGCATTTGTTCGTGATAGAAGACTAGGCTGAACTGTTACCAGTCCAAGGCGTTATAAGGAATTCCACTCAACGGAGCCGATTTTGGTATTCAATATCAGCTCATTAGAGGATAAGTGTTTCTTTAGTACCTTTTACGGACCTTTTAGTTGCACTTGATCTAGTAGTCAAGGTTCTTATTTCTTAATTTTTTTGGTTGAAGAGTACTTCCCGCCATTGACAGTCCGCACGTTCGTTTCCTCAAAGCCGTCATAATTTCGCATCCATGCAACGGCGATGGATTTTGGTAAAATTTGCAAAGGCGATTGAAGCAATTCGGTCTTGGGGCCTTGATCGCTGCTTGACACTTTTAGCAGATAAAGCCATTTCAATTATTTAGCCCAATCTTTTTCAGCCCGCGCCGCACCTACAAGTTTAGTATTTTGTCACGACAAAATTCAAACATCCACAATATGAAACTGAGGTTTTTTTTTATTTTTAAGAACTCAAGAGAGCTGCTCAGCTCGGGTGAGCCTGGTGATCTCCACACAGCTTTCAAAGCGGGGAATAAGGCTGGACACTGCTTCTCTCATTTCTTTCTCCTAATTGATCCTCGAGCGATATTTGCTCTTGATTACAGGTGGTCTCATGCGTCAAAGGTTGCCACTTAAAAAAAAAGTGCGTAGTCGACTTGTTTTGTTGCGCAGATAAATGTTGCAACGGGCCAAAAGAAACCAAGTAGAAATTGTGAGTGCGAAGCTCAAAAAAGTTTGTTCACGGCGCGGCGACCCTCTTTATTTTCTACGGGGCACTAGGGTGCACATTCTGGGAACCCCTGATCTAGCGGTAGCAAATCGAGCTGAATACAGCCATTTATTCAGACTTCCGACCTACCCCAGGTATGCAGATTCTAATTAGCTTAGGAATCATAAGATATGTTCCCTATTACGAAAGACATCTACTCTTTTGGTGGAAAATAACTCCAAGCGCAGTCCTCCGCGTAGGAAGGTTCGATTAAGCAGAACGATTATATTTAGAGACTGCTAAATGTCTCTATGTCGGGTAAAAAGGTTTAAGGGAATTGTGTCAGCCCTGATGCACGCTTTAAGGTTGCTGCAGGTCAGTCTTTGTTAGCCGGGATGTTAGGAGCTTCCATGAAGGTCTAATACTAAAATAATTCATTTGAATTGAGCTAAGCCAATTTAGATCAAGTTCGGTTCGACATTTTATCTTCAAATGTCATATTTTATAAACTGTCGCGAGAATTCAGTATCCACGTTCGATCTCCGAGTGAATCGAGTCTCCTAAACCTGTTCTGGTAGCCTTGAATGTTCCTTGAAACTGAATCTTAGCCCGACGCTAGATACGTTGTAAGTAGCTCCAAGACGGTCTTTTTTGAATTTCATCAAAGAATTACCTGCAGCCTCTGCTTGGATGCTACTCAAGACCAATTCCCAACCTCGTTGGTCCCGAGATCTTCCAGACAGCTGAATATAATTCGAAGTCTCTTGTCTGTCATGGCCGTTGGTTTCCCCTTACTTTGGCAAGCTCTCTAAAGCAGCCCGCCTGAGCCATTCTTCCGCCTTGCTATATCAAATCGCGCTTAGTGTCATTTCGCGGGGATTACGTCATGCCAACGACTTCGAAATCACACTCAAAATGCACTTTGTCTTCTTGGACACATTCCTAGGTATCAGCATTTATTTAATGAACCCGGTAGAAGATTCATTCGTTGACTGGTCGCGGCTCCACCAGCTGTGACATACATTGTCAGTTCCGCAGCCAGTCCAATCGCTTATGTTTCACAATTCCAGCTGAGCCCACTGAATCAGAATCGGAATCAGAAATCCAGAGATATTAATTTTAAAAAAAAGAATTTCAAATCACAAAGAGCCCAACACAACCCACACTCATAAGAAATAATAATAAATAAATAAATCAATGAAGCATATAATTTCAGGCGTGAAAAAACGAAACGAGAACCAAACATTTACGCCCCCTTTTTAACTTGGGTTTTTCTTTTCTTTTAATTTTTGTTTTGTTGTCACAAATTATATAGGCGCTCAACACACACACGCCCATACACATGACTCTCACTATATATGTGGTGGTGTGTATGTTGGCTGATAAAACTTGAAATGAAGTGAAACAACAAAAGTGAACGCACCGAAGGAAAATAATACAACAAAAAAAAAGGTTCGACGACAAAAAGGCGAAAGAAGCCGAAAAGCAATACAGAAACCCTGCACTGAACTGAAATGCACCTCATGGAAATTTGAGCATGCACATCCTTTTTGCAGTTCTTTACGATTGTTATCAATATTATTATTGCCAACTCCAACACCATTTTTTTTTTTAATTTTTTTTATATATAATGTCCGTATATATAAAATCATCATCATCCATCCCCAACAACAAACAGGAGTTAGAGAGACACGATGACGAATGCTCTACAAACACCGACAGAGAAATGCTATAATGCTACGCAAGTAAATTTATAGAAATAAGAATTCTGCCAACCAAGGGTATGCAATCGGTGTGATGGTGTACTGTAAGCAAGGCAAAAACAGGGATGAAATAGAATAAACCACTCGATGTCATCGACGATGACGACGACACCAATTAAAGGAGCAGTGCATCGGGAAGAAAGGATACGAAAAAGGCTTCTTTTTGCTTGCATGCACGCATGTTTCAAGTGGCAGCAGTATAGACCTATCCCAAAGTCTGACAAAAAATATGTGACACAGCACGAGGAGTGTAGGAACATAAACACGTGTTGGGTTGTAGTGTTTTTTTTTTTTTTTTTTTTTGAATTTTTTAAGAGGGAAGCTATTGATTTTGAATTGAAGATAGGTTTTAACTTTTAAGATCTTGCTTTTGTTTGGGCAAAGCAACGGAGGTTTCAGGTTCATCAAAAAGTGTCCCCTAAGAACTTTTCCACTGGTTAACGTCTGACAAACCTACCTGGTAGGGGACCTTTGCTGGGTGGATGCGAGATGATTTAGCCGCACTAAGAGGACTTGCATTTGGCAGGCCATTGAATCCTGATTCAATTAAAGAAACTTCTTAGATCCCACTGGAACTAATAGGGCTGCAAAGCGGCAGACCACTGAAACCCAATTCAATTAAAGAAACTTTAGATCCTGCTGCAACTAATAGGGCTGCAAAGTGGCAGACCACTGAAGCCCAATTCAATTAAAGAAACTAGATCCTACTGGAACTAATAGGGCTGCAAAATGGCAGACCACTGAAGCCTGATTCAATTAAAGAAACTTCTTAGATCCCACTGGTAGCTCGCTATCGTAAACATGCATTTATTGACAGCAACAAGTCGGCCGTGCTGGTGAAACGTATAATACGGTATACAGCAAGTGCTGCTTTAAACCGAATCTTTGATGATTTACAAAGTTATTCCCCTATTAATCTCAAGTTTGCTGTTTGACGCCACCACCCCTGGCTAATGCGCTTGAGAGAAATTAATTCCCAATCTTCGTCGATATAGGGGGCGCCTTGGACAGCATATCTAGCGAGGTTTTCTGGGCCCAAGCTAGGCTCAAAAACAGGGCGCACTATATACTGAGGTGGAATGCGCAAGTATTGACATTCAAAATCTCTCTGTCCACAGGTGTGTTTGGCAAAACAAGCGACTTGTTACCAAATGGGGTCTTTCTGATCATGATAAAACCTTTATTTCGTATAATTGACGGAATCGGCCCGCACATAAATGTGTAACTACCTTTTTTTATCAATTTTGAAGGAATTGTCTCTCTTAGAAATGGCAAACATTTCTTGCTAGGACGACATACAATCGCCTTTCAGGCAGAGCTTAAGGGCATTTTGTAAGTATTGGTAAAAACGTGGAGTTCCCCAGCAAGCAAGACGCTGCTTAAAACCCTAACCACTTGAAAGCTTGTGTGTGCGCTTAAGAAGTTGCCAAGAATTCTTCGCATGACTGGAACTGGTTAAACTCCGGGAATGAATCTACCCGGTAAAAAACTGCAAGACAAGCTTCAAACGAGGCTTAAGAAGGCCTCCTACCTAGGCTGGACTAGCCTACATGTGGTTGGGTGATTTATGTATAACCTGTACAAATCAAATCTGATATGATGTCAATCGGTAGATTGGATCGTTTTAAAAAAAGTCAGCGTACCAAGGATACGTTTTGAGTTGTCTTTTCAACAGACTTTAACCACGCTTGCAAGGGCAATTGAACGATCTCTTCGGGAACATTGTGGACGTCCTGTCAGGACGTGGCAAACGTCGATTCCAACTAAATCATAAACTGACTGTAGGATGTTTTGGTGACTGGACTTTTATGGAAACCGTATGCCAGCCCAAGCGGAGGATAGTCTTGAACTCGCATTTTAGGAGCCCATTTATATATGACTCTTCCCACATCTCTAAGTTCTAAACTCTGACAGTCTGCCAATTTCGAGCCTTGTAACTCGGTCACTTCGGCTTCCGATCAACTCCACCTCTAAGCTCGAACCTTAACAAACCCGAATGTAAGCATTTTCGCAAGTCTCTCGCGGCCGGACCGCATGCAATGTGGCAGCCGCCTCCACACTCATTTTCACATTATGTGCGTTCCCCAAGCGGGCTTCCTTCGCATCCCAACTAATATGGAACAGACGGTGTTGTTCAGTCCTGCCGGACTGGGACATTTTTAACACCAGCTGTCTGCACATACTTTTTGTTTTTTCCAACTCGTGTTGTCTAAGGTTATTGACTTACGCTCATTTGATACGAAAATGTTTTATTTGTGTCCTGTCGTCGCCGTCGTCGTCGTCATCATCATCACCACCACCATTACCACCATCACGTCTTCATACCCGCTTTGCAGTGTGACGGTTTTTCTTCCCTTAGACATTTATTTATTTATTTTTATATTCCATAACAGATTTTGTTTTGTGTGGCATGGCGGTGGTTGGTAATGACACGAAGAGTCGTCTTAGTCGGTATAGAAAATATAACACACATGTGTAGATATTGAGGAATAATTCCATAAGGGTTTATTTCATTCTCTGTTATAGAGAGGGAAAATCCACCCACCTACTGTTGTGAGGGTGAGGGTGGGTTGCTGCTGTGCTGCTATGGTGTGGGCTTACGAGTGTGCGTAGGTATATGCGGCGAACACTATCTGATAAACACCCTTATTTTCCGGAATTCTACGTGAATTGCCTCGAGACGGCGAACACGTTTTTTATTTTTCATTTCTTCCGTTGGCCCCCACCCCCTGAGAGGAAAACCTCATGAATGGGAATAAATATGTAGAGAGGCATATCCAACGGAAGAGAGACAGAAATCATGGCGCGCATAAAATGGAACATGGCACAGTCGGAAATGAATGAGTGAAATTGTAAAATAGGACCTAGATCTGATTAGGGCATTTCGGGACACTTTTCAATTTGTGTCAAATTCCTGAAAGTATAATTATCTAAAAAGGGATAATTGGTTAGGGGACTGGGTGCGGTGCGGTGCAGTGGATTTTTTGTCTCTTCTGCGTGTTGGGAGTCATTTTTGCGCGGACTTTGTGAAAATATTCGTTCATTCGAAAGTCGGTCAGTGGGGTGCTCTTTTCCACTAGCCGATAGATTTTTAATCTTTCGTTTGACAGCTGCCAATTCTTGCAATCGTGCGATAATGGAAACAATGGCAATGGACTTTGGTATTGAAAAGTTTGTTGTATTTCAAGAGGTCTTAGAGATCAGGGGGTTCTCTGTTTGGAACTAAAGAACTGGAGAAAAAGGAGAGCTATATTAAGAGCAATAACCCCTTAAATTTGTGTCAAATGTGTATATGCGCCTGGCTGTACGAGGTTATACCATAGCTTCCAAAGCAATTGCTTTCAATGTTAGGTCTTTTACAGAGCCAGTGTGTTAAAGCTTCTAGTTATTCTATGTAAGTTTAAAACACCTTTGGATGGAAAGTTTTTGTTTATCGCAAAAGCCGGAGCCACCAAGAGTGACAGGGGATTTATCTGAGCACCTCTCTTCGTAACCGCAGCCTCTATAAAGTCGTCACACAGCTTGTTGGCCCGGCTCTTTTGAACCTACTCTAGCAAACGCTTCCGAGATAAACCACTGATAGATGGTCAATAATTTCCACTTGTCTTATCCGTGGGAGTGATCCACTATAGTTCTGCATGAAATGCATTTCATAAGCACTCTTGAATGGAGTCCGATAGTCTTGAAATATCAAGCTCTATAAAATGCCGACAAACCAACCTGCGTGAATTTTGTACGAACTTTGTTCCCCTAAATAAACGAAACGAGTTGCAAATTTGGTTTTGAAGCTCATAGAACAGTTTTGAAAAGACCTAAATTCCAACTTCAGGTTTTTTTTCACTGCGCGAGTAAAATTGGCCGGCATAAAATTATAGATCCCTTCCATTCGTCCTAAAAATTAAAAGCTCACACAAGACGAATGGTTGTGAGAAGCTAGGCCTAGGGTCCCTACGGGTCCGTTGCACCAACTATTTTGTTGGTTTTGTTTTTTTTTTTTACCCTAGCGCTTTTGACCAAAGTACCTCCCCACCAAGGACGACTAAATGGGATATTAGACTTTTCTGTTTGTATGCAGGACGGGGTTAATATTTGGCATTTCTAATTCACCATTTGGCGACCACGTCAAAGGCTCTCTGCTGTTTTGCACAGACAGTCGAAACAATTGAACTGAGAGTATGCCCGGCCACATTTTTCGCATAGGCCCGAACATACCCATTAGTAGTATAGAATCCGGTAAGCAGAGTGCTCCTTATGAGGTTTGTTTTTTAATTTGACGTTTTCCATCCACAACTAACTTGAAAGCTGGCAGCCCATTTTACAAGAAACCTATACGTTTGCTTTTACCCCAAGTAAGACTTAAGATACACACTCGCAGCTGCTCAAAAAACGAGCCCGGGTAGCGCCTTATTGCCGTTCTTTCTTATAAAGTTCACGGTAGACTTTATTAGACTCACAGGTTTTTAATTCACTTTTAAAGTTCTGTATTTGTTTTCATTTGTGGTCTTCTTGTTTGATAACCGTTTAGAATAGCCATATCAATAGATGAGGCAACGACGTAGTTGTACTTCAAAGAGACAATATACGCTGCACATCACAAGGGGCTTAAGAAACACGCGCATTCAATGTCCATATGGTGTAGTCGCCAGTTGCCTAAGATACTCGGAGCTTGTCCACAGCAAGCTCGGGTACTCGAATGTTCTTTGAATTTTCGAGAAGACAAGGGATACAGTTTCTTTGTGTGTTAGCGATTTTATCGTTTTTAATACGTCAAAGGAAAGGATTTTTTGGCGACTTTAAGTTGTTGAAATGAAATGTGGGCGACTACTATATCCAGAGGCAGAGATGATCGATGTGAATGTTTTTGTCATTTATATAAAGGGGTTGTCCATTGCAGCTCGAAACTACACGACGAAGCTGGGATCGGTAGAAAATAGCCACCGCCTTAATCTCATAAGGAAGCTTAGGACCGAGATAATTTCTCATTGAATATAGTCTTGGGACCGGTGTTCAATGTCCGATAGATGAATTTGGGGTTCATATGAGTCGTATGGGTATGAGATGGGCATGGATTAGTTGGCCAAACGTGACTGATTCGAAGCTTTATCATTAGCGACGGGCCTTTAACTTGCAACGGAAGACGGTCTCACTATAGGAAAAACTGTCACTAAGCTTAATCAGTCGATGACGCTCGTATGTTTTAGGTTATTCCAATGAGAGATGTTTTACGACAGGATGAAATGGATGGATGAAGTCGGACGTTTTTCCCCTACTCGAAAGGGAAGTGCCCCTGAATATTTGTACAGTCGGAAGCGGAAAATCGAGGGTTATGGACAGACCACCACAATTTCTATACATACTCGTTATATCTGATTTGTTTCTTTGATTCTTTTGGCCGGTTAATAGCAGGTACAATAGTGGTCCGAGAACGGGTTCTCGTGGCACACCTAAAGGCCTTCAGCCTAATCAAGTGCAACTTTTTATACATCACTTATCCGATTCACTTGATCGAACCTCGAGTATTTGCTTCTAAATCCAAACTGGTGCTCAGGTATAAGGTGCTTTTCTTCTTTGTATGGTAAAGGCAGACTGGATCTTACTTCTTAGTTGGTCGAAAAGTGTTGAAACCTTATGCAACCGATGTATATGTTGTGAAGAGGCTAGTTGACTATTTTCCGATTCCTGTAAGGCTCAAGTGTTCCTACATCCTGCATTGCAAATGCTTTTGGAGTTGCATGTCGGCGGCCAAACGTGTTTTAATATACAACCATAGAGGAATAAGCAAAACTTTCATGATGTCCTTTTCCAATAAGTAAATCAGTCAAACCAGACAGGTATTCAGTATCCTAACGTCGGTCTCCACACGCCATACCAACAAACTAATCCACCTACAAACATCTCACTCGGCACAAGCAATTTCTGAAATTAACCCTTTTGACAATTAAAGCGATTGCTTTAAAGCAATCTGCAAATTACAAAAAATAGATAAAACATTCTTAGATCAGAATTCGTTGAAAAGAAAACCCAAAAGCAATAAAATAAAAAGAAGAATCCTGAAGACACCACCTTAGCAAAACTTATGCAAAAGTAAGTCCTCCATCAGCACAAGAAAAACAAAAAAAATTGCCCAACATCCTTCACCTCTTCCCATCGTTCGCCTAAAACTTCTAAAAATCCCAATAGCCTCTGGGTTGAGAGTCAACACATTTTCGTTCTTTCACCCTCCCCGCTGCCACATTCCCAACGAAACCATCATCGTCTGGGGCTCTTGAAATAAAAGATCTTGTAAAGTTGAGATACTCGTACCACAGCAACAACAAAAAAAGAAAGAAAGATACGAGTACTTTTGCGACTTAGGTGTGCAGGAATAACTTTCGGTTGCGCTTCTCTCTGATTCTTGTTCTGGTTCTGTGTCTTCTGTGTGCTGTTGCTCTTTCAGTACGCAATGCTGTAGCTGCTATTGATCTTTATTTTATTTTTGAACTTTTAGACTAGATTTATGTGGCCGCACAACTCACAACGAAAAAAAAGAGCAATTTAAAAACAGCAGAAGAGGTCGGCGAAGAAGAATCCAGAAGAGTGGGTAAAAAATAATCGAACTGAACTTGTAAATGCCTTGAACTTGTTATCGGTTACATGCGTTTCACACTTCTCCACCCCCGTCCTTTTGGCGTGTTGTGCTGTTTTTTCTTTGCTTTGGTTTTTTTTTTTTTTTTTTTAGTTTTCAATGAGAAGAAATATTTTTTTAAGGGAATCGCAACCAAGAACACAAAGTCACTCAGCAATGGGCGCATTCACGGCTTGATTTAAAAACTATTGGCAAGAGATAATAGGAGTAAATTTTGCCATAAAATATGTTCATTTAACTCTCCTGTGGTGGGTTTTAAATGGCGAGTATCAGTGTTGGGAGTTCCTTAAATGTAAGATACCTAACAGTGCTCTGGGATCGTGGGAAAACTTTCCATTAGTGGGCAATTCGTTCAAATCTAGTAGGTACAATATTTCTTATGCACGGAAGTAAAATTGTTCCTCTTTCAATAGTTACGAATATTTAAAAATAAAACTTTATAAAAGCAAAGCAAAAGGGAATTTTCGGCTTAGTCGGTGGGATTTTTCTGAAAAACACCCCCAAGCACTGGTGGCTGTATTGTTTGTGGAGTTTTTTTAACCAAGAAATGCTTTTGAAGTACGCAGAGGTTGCGACATGTCGTGTGCCTTACTTATATCAAGATGGAATCGGTGGCGAAAGGTCGACTTAAGCATTATTCAGCCTTGGCAATGGACATTGAAAAATTCTTGTAATCCAATATAAAATATAAAAAAAAAAAAAAAAAAAAAAAAAAAATAGTTGGCGCTACAGGTCGGTAGGGACCCTGGGCCTAGCTTCTCGCAACCATTCGTTTTGTGTGAGTTTTTCATTTTTGGGACGAATGGAAGGGATCTACAATTTTATGCCGAGTCCAAACGGCTAATTGAGAAGCTTCTTCATGACAGTTATACTCTCGGATGTTTGTCAGACGTTCGCGAGAGGTGGCGCAGTGGAAAAAAACCTTGAGTTGAAATTTGGGTTTTCTCGGGATTCGAACCTGGGACCCCTCGCTTAGTAGTCCAACACACTAACCACTAAGCCACTGCGCCGACAATATAAAATATAATCATGAAAAAACTTTGTACCTCCTAACAACTGAAGGCAATGTTCAAACGCCTAATGCCTTGATCAAACGACTATCGTCGATCTAAGTTCCACCACATTAGCACGCACGTAGAACTTAAATCGTTGTTTGTCAAATAATATTCTCTTGCAAGTGTTTGGCTGCACATCCCGAACAACAGTTCCACTCAATGTACCCACATGTTACGTTCTCTGAACGCGTCCATTAACTGATTCAAATAAACCCACAAAAGCGGAACCGAACAACGATCAACCCAGCACAAAGCAGAAGGAGAAGATAATAAAAATAAAGAAGAATACATTTGAAAACTGGAAAACCTGAAAGTAGACAAAAAGTTGATCGTGTTGGTAAGAGGAGCATGCATGAAGCTAAAAAGAAACTTGTTCTGAATGCGGTACCCTTGTGGGGCTGGTTGGTTGTTTTTTTTTTTCGGTCTTTCTCTCTTGTGGCCACATATATGTATAAATTTATTTACTTCATTTGTTGTCCATTTATAACCTCGATCCATCTCTTGTTAAATATTACTGGGCTTTTGTGGCCCGGGTCATAACTCTTTATGCAACAAAAAAAGGAAAGAATTTATTTTCTTATTTATTGGGACAATAATTGCTGTTAGTTTGCTGTTGTCTCTGGAACAATAAACATGTAATGGTAACAAAACTTCGTATTCGTAGAAGCGATAAGATATCACCAACATTTATTAGCCCTTTTTACGTGTTCATTGTGAAAGATAGAAAATGTGATGCTATGTAAATGTCTCCCGATTAGTCCGAAACTGAAACTGGATTAAGGTTGCGAACTTGAGAAATAAGAGGAAGCTCGCCAGTTTGTCTTAAATGGGTAACTTTTAACGGGCGTTTCCAAAAGGCGTAGGATAAATTTTCGGGCGGCGTTTGATTCCAGTGTGCCAAATGAAATTCCAATCAAAGAGACGCAGTTTGAAACAGAGCTTCAAAGGCGTCTGCGCATTGACTTTGAACTCTGTTGTTTTGGGCGCATGTTTGCCACAAAGAAAAAGTTGAAGGGTGGCAAAAGATCGATTTTCTTTTCGGCAGTTCCACAGAGTTGACCTCGACAGAGCATGGTGCAAGGAGCCCCAGCTTAAATAAATATTTACCGGGTCCATATTTTTGACACAAAGAAAAAGCTGAAGGGTGGCAAAAGATCGATTTTCTTTTCGGCAGTTCCACAGAGTTGACCTCGACAGAGCATGGTGCAAGGAGCCCCAGCTTAAATAAATATTTACCGGGTCCATATATTTGAAAACTCCTCAAACAGTTTCGTGATAAAAACGTTTTATGGAGACGAAAAGATTTGAATTTCTCTGCGGTCGAACTGGCCTTTGTCAATGATACATAGCTACCTCTACTTGGTGCTTAAACGCTCTCTGTTCATTCGATCCGATGGCGTTTCCACAACACCGCCCCTAAAGCCGTGCGTACAGCATATTCCTTGCGAAATCGAGAACTGTCAGTCTCTGCGAAAACACAGTTTTTCAATTAACCACATTTCTAAAGCTTTCAGAGAGACGTCGTCCCGAACAATGCGTTTACAGTGGAATAGCCGAACCGCACTTAGGGATAAGGACGATACCATGGAGAGGGACCAATGGGTCTGCGTATTGAAATTAATACCCATTGTGGCCTGCAAATTACTCGCATGACATATTGAAATACACGTCACAAATGGATTTAGCATAAAAGCGACCCCTGTCACAAAGTCGATGAGTTCATGATTTATGTTGATACAGGTTCTCCGCAATCGTTCAAGTGAAAACGGGTCAAGTTCTCGTCGATATGGACGAAGTCCCAATTTTTTTTTTTTAAGAAGATAGAACTTGCCATATTTTAAGCTGAACTTTTGAATAAAAAAAAATACGATAGTTTAAAAAACTCACTTTCTTTGATAAAAATACATATTTTTGAGAGATGGTCCGTTTATAAAAAACTAGTCGGTTAAAGTTTCGGCCGCCGAACTCTTCCAGTTTTATTGAATAACTCGAGTGCCTATCGTGGAATGAACCCATCGTTGACAATAGTCGGTGACATGTCTGGGGCTCTTACTTTTTCCAGCTTATCTGTCTGAAATATAGGAAAATTTGGGAAAACCTATAAATCGACTATTTCTACAAACGCGGTCGACTTTATGGACAATAAATTCGAATGGAGGTCGGGTCCGGTGAGGCAGGCAGAGTTTCAGGTAAGTTGAGAAAACCCCTTTCTACTCGTTTAAAGATCTTAAATTCCGTGTAACCCCGGCCATACAACCCATCCATGACCCAGCTCATCTACATCAACAATGCACCGACGAGATACCACACGCATTCAAATTCCAATAGCCACCATTGATGTTGCCGGCTGACGATTTGCTGCCCTCGTGGCGGGACTTGTGCGGAATTTGTAGCCCAAATCATATTTAAATTGTTCGTACTCGAGTTCCGTTTTAAAATAAATAAAAATGCGTGACATACGAGCATGAATGTGGTGTTCTCGGTTTTTTGTTTCCCTTCGTCTGTATCAAGAAGCCATCAGGGGGTTTTCCTATGAGGTTTTACCGTGTTTTTTTTACATTCACATCGTTTTTAGCTGAAACCTGAACTGAAACATCCCCCTGTATGGTAGTGGAGAGGAATTCTCTTGAACCACCACCAAACGCGCCGTCAGTATCACAACTAAACACCCCCGACGTCCTCGTGCTGCCATACTTCTGTGACTGGCAGATGATGACGATTATGATGATGATGTGCTCCTTTTTTTTTCTTTTTTTTTTTTTTAAATTTAAACTCCTCAGCCGCGGTTGTGTTTTGCTAGACTAGGACTACTGGGGGTGTGCTTTTGCTTCCTTTCTTTATAGTGGTCGTCATCGTCGTCGTCGCCGTCGCAGAAATATTAAATGGAAAGTTGTTGATATTTTTTGTACCATCGCATCGCCCCCATTCCTCTTTAATATTTATCCCAGCAGTATAGCAAGCATCAGCATCTACACTTTGCCATCGACATAGTCGTGTATAGTCGCAGTCATAGCCGTCGTCGTCGTCTTCGTCGTCTCCGCCGCCGTGTTCGTCCTCGTCATCATCGTTCTGGTCCTGGTTCTGGTACTGGGGCTGTGTATGATTTTATATTGCTTCTGCTTTTTACCGCTGTGCTCGGTTGTCCCTGTGATGTCGATTGATGGTGGTTGCTGCTTCTGTCACAAACACACACACAAACACACATATAGACGTCGACTTTCGCTGATATCCAACATGCACAGCATATATCAAGAGTTTTTCTTTGATGGTTGCCATTAGATGTGAAAAACACGGGAGGTGGATGATGGAATTAGAAGGGAGAAACGAAGCAGCTCGATTTGGAAGTGTGTATACGCCTCTTCACACTCCACTCGATCTACTCATTCATTGGGGGAGATGATTGGTCCTAGGTTGGGGAGGGAAAGTGCGTTTCGCTTCTGTTTTTGATGTCCTGTTTTTCACATGAGTATACGGATGGATTTTCCTCTTGATTTTTTTTTGCTTTCTTTCCGTGTTGTGCACCAGAGTCGGGGTCGGGAAAGTTCTACATTTCTTTTTTACAAGAAAACCTGGATGTCCCGGAACGATAAATGGTTTTATTTGAGGGATTAAACAACTTCTTGTTTTTGCTCGGAAGATTGTTGCAAAGTTTAAAGTAGAGGAGAACTCAACGTTTGAACATCTCTCGTAACCGTGCAGCATTTTCGCTGTCAAATCTTGCGCAGGGGATTCTTTTTGCTAACGAGTATGCATTCGGTCTGCTTGTGCCATTTTTCACCTGCACTTTGGGGATATCTACTCTTGTCCAAGCGTGCATCTATTACAAGTTTAGTCAAGACTGCTCGTTCTTTTGCTGTCTTTCTTTAAAAAATACTATTTTTTTATCTCTTATATTTATATATATTTTTTAAATTTAAATTTGTGCTAACCGAAAATCCATTTCTTTCTCTTTCTAGGTAAGTACCTTCAATGGAAGAGATTGCTATGAATTATTTGTGAGTAAGTCAGTTGTTAGTTTTCACTTCTGAATCATCCATAAAGCTGGACACTAACTGGCATGCCTTTGGGCGAATTGAAAAAAGGACGCACTTGAGGACATCACACCAAACTGAGGAACCTACCTACGAGTATACTTTCATGGCACAGATAATGCGTGTGAAGTTAGAACTCATTTACAATTTTCTTTTTACGAAATTTGTGCTTGGAATTCTCTATTTTCTTAAATTGAAAATATCTACTAACAAATTTTGTTAAACTGTCGGAATAAGCTCAAATTCTCTGTCCTAAAGTACACTCCTCCAAAGTGATGTCAGGACATTTGGTAGATGTACAAAAATTTAAAGTAAGAAGGCCGCAGGACCAGATCCAATTCCAATTGAATTTTACAAGCAATCGGCTCTGTCGTTTCTTACTAAAGGGCGATCCTTGTCTGCCGTAGAACTGTATAGGAATCTAAATGAGTTAAAAAAAAACCATTCACTCAATTTTGTTCAAAGTATTCAAACAGAATACGATCTCTGGCAAAGTTTTAAGTCAACAAGAGGCTATATATTCTTATTTAACTTTTGACACCATCGAGGGAATGAAACAGATACAGACACCCAAGCGCAGGCATACCACAAAAACAAACGTAACGAATATTTTTCGTCTGCTTGTATGACGCACGCACTCGATTTTTGCAGGACTAGTAGTCGATTATAAGTTTTATTCAGGGAAGATCATATGTATAATTCTGTGACTATGGGCGCAGTATCTGAATTGCAGAAAATTTCCATGCAACCTTTTACCCCAAACTTTTCGGTATATTTTCGAATAGCCACATTTGCCTCGTGTTGGTACCGAGCGAACCAAGAGGTCCCCTTATGGGCCTCCTCTTACAGAAGAAAGCCTGCCGTACTCATTTTTATAAATGCAATTCATCTCCCGTTGATAGCAGAACTCATACGTTCCTTTTAACGGGCGGATGTTCCTATTTGAACGAAATTTTATGATTTCAGTTCGGGAATTTGCTGTTCACATAAACTTTCTATAGGCTATAACATGTTGTTATATTTCGTTTCATTCATTAACAGTTGTTAAATTGACATTCGAAGCAATATGCCGGGGATTCTAAAACGAACTCGCTGGCAAACAAGCTCTTGCGGGGAAACTCGGACGAAATGAAAATTTCATAATTTACTGCGGTGAATTGCTTCGGTTGAAGGAGCTGCATGACATTTTAACGCTCTGTCTGTATTTTATATCGTTCTTCACAAGGGAATGTTATCTGCAGGACTACGGAAACTAGACAAAGAGCTCACCTTCTCATCCTATCCGAGTGTCTTTTTTCAGATCCTGAAAAATTCTTAAAGTGTATTTTTAGCCTTAAAAAAAAAGTGGTGGCTGAAGCTACCGCAGCCTTTTTCACTGTCCTGGGAGGAAAAGGAAGCCCAGCAAATTTAAAAAAATATTTCAATGAACCCACTGTGTCAGACACTCACAGGCCGTCTTCGCAGGCATCGGCACTTGGTGTTTTTTTTCAGCAAACAAAAGACCGACTCTTCATAAATCTAGGCAAAAAATTAAAGACGGGCTTAAAATCAATTCAAACACTCAGACAGTTATTTCCCTGAGCCCTGTTTGCTATAATCGAACTGAATGGTGTTGTATGTTGTGTCACATCGAGTGGAGGACATTTTTTTCGCCTCTTTAAAGCTGAACAACAAATGGACTGCACCCCGAAATGCCCAACGACAGTACGAGCAATCTTCCACTAAAGTCCTAGCGCCTTCCCGGCTAAAATGTGTACAATCAGATTATGAATTCTTTTGCAACTTCCTTTTGTCGAAGGATTTTGATTGTGTGTAATTTTTGTTTATATTGTTTCGGCCTGCGTTAAATCTGCCAGCCAACCCAACGTTAAATAACAAATTCAAACCACGACCTCACACACATCATTTGCGGATAGTGGTGTGCAAAAAGAAATCTGTACAACACCCTTTTTCCCTCTTGCATGGCAGAAGAACAAAACCGAACCAAAACAGTAACCGTCTACGTGTATACATACTTTGGTTTTCCTTTTCCCCCGCCTCGTTTTTTATTTTTATTTTTTTTATTTCTGTACAATATTTCCTCATTTTCACCCCTTACTCCCAGGCACGTCCTTCAACCTACAGGAATAGAAAATCTACGAAAAAAAAGGAAACTTAGCGACGGAATTCATTGAAAATTGGGTTAATGAGATGCGAGTAGCAAAGAACCCACATCAAGCACAAACATCCCTATACGAGTACCCCACCCAAATGTCACATAATACGAACTCACTCCTACGAATATACCCACTCATAAGCACTCTCGGTTTCCGCTCTTTCTCGTACTCTCCTCTCTTTTTTTTTTTTTGTTTGGATACATTATATATGTGTATCCTATATATAATATTAGGCTAACCGTACCGTAGCGTCGTGCGTTTTGAATGTTCGCCTGTTCTTAATTTTGTTGACTGTTTGTAGAAAACAAATTTAAAATCCGTTGATCTAAAAGTAGGCACAGGAAGCGAATTGACTGAAAAAAACCCTCCACTTCAAAGCGATTGAAAGTGGGAACTGAAATAATAAGGAAAATGATGGAGAGGTTCGATTGCAAACATTCACATTCGCAAGGGTAGTACAAAATACAAATTAGAACTCGCCCTACCGTTACAGAGTACACTTTGAATAAGTTTACATCGAAAACTTTTCGCCAATCATCTCCCCATGGATGGTGCCGAAAGGAATTCCTCACTCACAAGACGCCGGCGTCCCTCATCATCACCAAGCCGTTTTCGTAGACTCAGGGGTCCACGGTGTTTGGGCTTCATTTTGAGCCTTAACATTTTAAAATTAAATCAAAAAGAAGCCATTTTCTTCAGGCCCTAAATGGGAAATCGTAAACGATGATAGTGCATGGCTGTAATCCAGCTTAAGTCAGTGGGGAACTTTCAGCTAGTTTTGAGACGGCATTCGTTACTTTCTTAGGTCTCACTAGATATTTTCCTGTAACTCTGTGTTTGTCCCATTTTTGAAACAGTTTCGTTACATTCGTTACTTTCTTAGGTCTCACAAGATATTTTCCTGTAACTCTATTTTTGCCCCATTTTTAGGACAGTTTTTAGACTATTTTTGTGACGCAGCTTTCAGCACTTCTCGTTTTCAGATGTCGCTTACTCCATTATAGCTTCGATGGAATTATGCTCTTTGGTATACTCGTACTGAAGGACAATAAGATGGATGTTGTTTGCAAGTCACAATCAAGCTGTTTTAAATGTCTAATCTATTGAACCGCGCCAGAAGCGCGAACTTTTCTTCTATCATCGTCTAATGCTAGAACTTCGCCCCTGACTGGCGTAGTCTGTTGCAACTTCCAACTCTACCTCGACTTGTCAGGGGATGGGTGTGTTCGCAGCAGAAAATACTCCCTCAACAGTATACCTATAGATTGCATTTTAGAACTAGCGAAAGCCTCTAGGCAGCCAGGGTGGGGGTGGGTTGTCATGGCTTTTTAAGTAGAAAAAGTTCCATTCAAGCTTACCAGTGGCAAATAGAATTGTTCTGTTAACAAACAAGGAAGACCGACTGAGTGCCCGTCTTACATATATATAGGTCTGGCGAGCTTATACTAGGCACCTCAAATCAGCGGTGGGCGACTTACATACGAGAACATCTCTCTTATCTTTTATAAATAATTGGCGCAACTGACTCGACTCGTTTCACAATGTGCAGTCGTTAGTGAAAATCTACTCAAAACCATCCCACACTTGGTACGTGTTCAATAAATCGAATTCCTCTATCAGACAGCCTTAAAATTTAAATCTAAAACACATCCTGTAACGAAGGAAACATGAACTTCCCAATGAAAACCACACTATCTCAGAAAGGTGCCCATTCTTCGCGATAAAATCAATTTTTCTTTACTTGTTATTATTATAATTTACTTGGCGTTTGGTACACACACGCATATTGTTTACGAAAAAGGATACAACACAGGCACCAATGAGTACTCTCAGAGCGTGGTGTACCCACCACCACCACCATTATCGTCCTGTACAAAACAAAACAGACGAACGGAGCTTGTGGACAAAAAATCATGAGGTGTGCAAATATCTTCTTAACAAGATTTACTACGACGGGAGCTGAGAATAAAAGGATGATGCACTCTCATTTGAATTTGTACTTTTTTAATTGTTTCCTGGAGGAAAATTAAAAATTTCTAACGCTAGGTGCCCACTTTAGACGGTTTCCCTCATTTTTCCTAGATGACGTTTGCTTTTTCAGTTTTGAACAGGCTGGAGAATACATAGTTCGCCATGTTTTCTGTTCTGTTCTGGTGTCAAAATTTGACAGTTTTGATTCGTACTTTGGGAACTTGTAGGTTGCAATTTACAACATAAAAAATAATCTTCTAAAGGGCTCTAAACTTTTGTCTGGAATAAAGTTACATTTTAGTTGGCTACGTGATTTTCAAGTGACATGGCTTTGTGACTATTTAGCTCACTGAACTTTTCGATTTTAATATTTGGAGAAGCTCTTACAACAGCCCCAAAAACTGTATACCAACAACCTACAAATATTGACACATATCTCATGAACAAACTCGGTGCTCGTGCGATTTCATTACATTCATCAACTTCTGAATTATCGTCCTTTTAGAACAAAAATAAAACCGGTCGTGTAGAGAATGTACAGAATTGCAAGCAGTAGTGAACCCTGTGGGACCCCATATTGCACCTTTGCTCTTTCACGTAACACGGTCTTAATGTTGTGCAAATATTCCGTAAGCCGCCTAAGAGCTGTACCAAAAGCTTTACCGAAGTCCACGACTATAACACGATGACTTTTATTCAGGTGGCACAGTGTACGACCATGTGAGAGTAGGAACAGTCCTGAGAAAGATTCTCAACTCAATATTTCGGAGTCGCCATAAAATTATAGATCCATTCCACTTCGCAAAACAAATAAATACTGACACAAAGAAAAAGTTGGGAGCCGCTATGAACCTGTGCGTACCTGTGGCACCAACCATTCATTTGTTTTATGCCCGACACGAAGATAAGGGACATAATGTTGAGAAGGAAACGTCGGGGGCTACGTGATTGGCTTCTCGCGATAGAGCGCTTTTTGCGGAAGCTCTCCTTTTAAGAGGAAATAGGTTCACCCCTCCAAGATTGTCAAAAGTTAAGATTAAGAGAAAGGACGTAGCTTAGCGAAAACACTTTTTCAGCTAAAAAGGTATTCATTTGAACAATATGAGTCGAATCTAACTGCAGTCGACCGACTTCATTGACGCATATTCAACGAGGTTTGTTGTACGTTTTTGAAATCAGGTTATCACAAGGCCAACTTTGAAAGCTTAAGACTTCGTATACAATACTTCCGAGGAGATGAACACAAAGTTTGTTCTATTTGTGATCTTCATCATCATGAAGAGTTGTTTTCGTTTTGTCCTCAGTCGCTTTTGGTGTATCGGGGGCGTCACATTGGGACATGCAACCTCAGGTGGTCTTATTACTACCGTGACAGGTTTTCTTTCTTTTTTTTTGACCGGCGACTATATACACCCAAAAGCTGACCACTAAATTGTTAGAAGAATTTCGCGCTGCTCCTCAGAAGTAAAAATTTAATTGTACAAAACTGTCAGCTCGGCATCATCATTATTCAGTGTAACTGTGCACAGGAAGATGAGATGCGACTCTCAAGATTGCATCCTTTTGGCGTCAGAATAATACCTTGTGCAGAGCATTCACGCATCGCCATTGTGTTTGCGAGAGGATGGTTTTATTCACAGTCAAAGCGACACACACAACGCTTTCTTCTGATGAGGGCCGACGATTATGATGATGTTTTTCTTAGTTCTTCGTCAACTGGCACCGCCACTACATCACCACCTCCACCTTTCCCTTGGGAATAACTTTTCCTCTATTGTATGTGAACTTACATGTGCGTATGACTTAGTTCATCATCATCGTCGTTGTCAAAAGGACGAAAACTGATGGTGACGACTATAAGTGTATGTGCTGCTTAACATGTGTAAACTGGTAGCGCTTGTGTATATATTTATCTTTCCATACATCCATCCATCCACTCAATGGGCGACAATTTCGCAAAACTGCTGAAGGTGTACACAATTCTCTTCCTTGAATATCATTCATCTCTCTGTATAGCGTGTCGGTGGTGTGTGCGGTGGACGGTGGTATCGCTCTTTTTCGCGTGTACTCTTGCAATCAGCAACCAAGCAAGCTAAATTCAACCAACAACCCCAATGTGTGTTGACACCAACAATAACCCGAACCAGAACCAGAACCACCCCGTGTCGTCATCGTCGTCACCATGTGGTGCGATCTACAAATCACTCCCTCTTCCACCGAAAGCACATTATCCTGCTTCAAAAGAAAACCATCTTTTATGCTTAGCTCTACACCACATACTCGTACCCACTGCCACATGCGTTTCTGTTCTTTCTAGTCGCCTCTTCCTTAGAAACACATTTCTTCTGTGATTCGGATTCACGGGAAACAACAACAACAACAAAAACACTCACCTCATCTCTCCTGCATATTCACACAAGTGCAATAGGAATAACGAAAAAAAAACCCAGTACCATACCTACAGCCACTGCAACTGCACACACAATCAACCTTTGGACTTGTTCTGGTTCTCCTGCGATGCATTATAACACTCTCGGCTGTGTCGTGTGTCCTTCTGTGTACTCGTATGCACTAGTTTTTATCTTAATGGTGTTCTAATATATATAGGTATATAAAAAAAAAAAAATACATATACACAGGCGGTCTTCCTTTAAAGAATTCCTCCATGAATCAACCAACCGACGAATAAAAGTCAAGAGACGACGAAACGTTTTTGTCGCATTTATAGGGCGCAGGATGGAGATGAATTGACCCCCAGGGGAATAGTCAGAGTCAGAGTCTTCACATGCTAATGCCTCCATAGCCGCCTGTAAGGCCATAATTAAAATTGCGAAAATAAAGTTCCGTATTCGGCATGCCAAAGAGGAATGCTCTTAATTTCGTTCATACTTTTCGACAGTTGCATATACAACTGGCTGCTATTGCTAATTCGGTACCCAAGGACATCCACCATCGGCCTTAATCGAGTGCCTTCCAAGTGCGCTTATCGGAAGCAGCATTTGATGAATTTTCCTTATTCTTTTGCATTTATTTCCCGTCATTTATTTGTTTATTTGTTTATTTATTTAAGTCTACCATTTTACAATTTACAGACTATATAATTAGATAATTTTTAAAAACAAAAAAAAACTCTTAACATAAGAGAAAAAAATATTTAAAAAACAAAAAAAAAAATAAATAAATAAATAAAAAATGTTTAATACAAAATAATTATAACAAGTAAATATATGTATATATAGTAAAAAAAAACTCTTCAAGTAAAGAGAAAAAAATAAGAAAAAAAAAACTTCCACTTAGTGTGCAAGAAAAAATACAATCAATTACCCTAAGGGAAAAACTTGTGCTTTTAATAATTACATTAGTAAAATTCTAAGCAAAAGTAAAAAAACCCTATGAGCAATTATAACAATTCATTTAATCTTTTTTTTTAAATGCAATTCTGTTGATCGAAATATCGACACTGGAATCAACGGAGTTGCATATTGAATTAAAACTCCTAATGCACCTTGTTAAAGGCTCATTCATTCCATAGCTTGTTGAATGATTAGGTTCATAAAACAAGCCATGCTCACGTAACGGTATTCCCGGAACGTAAAAAGAGAGATTGGATAGTAAGAACGGTGAGTTTATTCTTCCAGAAGCGATGTCTTTTACAAACGTTATGTCCTGAATAAGTCTTCTCGTTTCCAGGGACTTTAAGTTTATTATCCAACATCTTTCATCATAACTGGGCATTTCTACTGACCCATTAAAGTGACGAAGGCAATATCGTGAAAAAGACTTTTGTATACGTTCAATCCGATTTATATGCACCTGATATGCTGGTGACCAAATAATAGAACAGTATTCTAAGACAGATCTTACTAAAGAACAATGCAAGGTCTTAAGAGTTTGTATGTCTGCAAAATCCTTGCTGTTCCTTTTAATAAATCCAAGAATAGAGTTAGCTCTGGATATTGTGCTGTCTATGTGTTTATTGAAATTTAATTTCGAATCAAACGTAACGCCCAAGTCTTTTGTTTCCTCAGATCTAGTTATTAAGTGCCCAGCTATGGAGTAACCATAGAATATAGGCAACCTAATGTGGAAAAATGACGAAACCTTACATTTTCCTAAGTTCAATTGCAAGTTATTACAATTACACCAATCCGTAATTGCGTCTATGTCAACCTGAAGATTATCGCAATCGGCTACAGAATTGACTCTACAAAAAAACTTCCAGTCATCAGCAAATCCCAGACACTTACAGAAAGATACCCTTGAATCTATATCGTTCACGAATAATGCAAACAACAAAGGTCCTAAGTGACTTCCCTGTGGGACACCAGACTTTGCTTCAAACTGTCTCGAAAAAGTATTTCCTATTCTAATTAACTGATTTCTGTTACTTAGGTAGGATGCAATCCACTTGTTAAGCATTGAATGGATACCAAGTGCTTCTACTTTTCTTCATTTATATTCCCTCTCAATAATTTGGAGTCTTTCCCAATCTTAAGCAGCCTTTCCAAATCATTCGCAGTCTTTACCAGTCCTTTGCAATCACTTGCAGTTTGTTTCAATTATCTTCCGCCACTAACTTACTTTTGCAATCATTTTAAATCATTTGCAGTCTTTTGCAATGAATTCCCGTTATTAACATTCTTTTAAAAATTATTTTCAAATATCTCCAATCATTCGCAGTCTTTCTTAATCATTTGCCGTCTTTGCAATCATTTCCCATCATTTACGTCCTTTTTGAAAAATTGTTTTAATTATTTCCAATTATTCGCAGCATTTCCCAATCATTTGGAGTCTTTTGCCATCATTCGCAGTCTTTTTTAATCATTAGCAAACATTTGCAGTCTTTTGCAATCATTTCTCGTCATTAACATCCTTTTAATAAATAGTTTTAAGTATTTCCAATTATTCGCAGTATTTCCCAATTATTTGGAGTCTTTTGCAATAATTCGCAGTCTTTTTCAATCATTTGCAGTCTTTTGCAATCATTTCTCGTTATTTACATCTTTTTAAAAAAATATTTTCAATTATTTGCAATTTCCCCCAATCATTTGCAGTCTCTCCCAATCGTTCGTAGTCTTTCCCAATCATTCGCAGTCTTTTGCAATCATTTGCAGTCTTTCCCAATCATTTACAATCACTTGCAGTCAGTTGCAATCATTTTCCGTTACTACTACCTACATTCTTTTCCAATAATTTTAAATCAATTCCAATTATTCGCAGCCTTCCCCAATCCTTTCTTTTTCAATGGGATTTCTGATTTTTATTGTGATGTACAGGGTGTTTTGTTTTTGTTTTTTTCTTTTGCAGCTTTCTAATTAAAGGCTTTAGAGACATTCAATGAGTCCGACCTTTGTTCTAAAGGCTTATACTTTTTTTGTGGATTCTTAAATTTATTTCCGCACCGGACTTGATATATTCAGATTCACCTCAAGCCGGAGTGATGACTATCGTCTAGGTTGAGTCTTCGCCTGTGGCCTGTAGAGCTTATTCTTTTGGTTCCATATATTTTATGGCTTTTTTAAAACGTTTTAGAAACATAAACTTTGAGAAGTGGTGGATTGAGCGTTTCCAGTCCTTGTGCGGATATTCCAACTCGTTCCAAACCGAAATATGAAATTTTTGAAACCCTCTCAAATTGTTTGGAGAATTTTC
Source organism: Cheilosia impressa (assembly GCA_948293265.1). Classification (NCBI taxonomy): domain Eukaryota; kingdom Metazoa; phylum Arthropoda; class Insecta; order Diptera; family Syrphidae; genus Cheilosia; species Cheilosia impressa. The sequence continues at coordinate 4,371,300 of OX411885.1, read as the reverse complement.
ACAAAATCAGCTTCAGAGGGATGTTCATGAAGCAATTTTAATTATCGCAGGAAGGATCATGTCCACTTGGCATGTGTGCAACAAGAATCCCATAAGTATGTTGCTGCAGGAGCAATTTGATATTATACGACTACATGTGTGTTTTTTTTTTCAACTATTTTAAACAAATGCAATGGGGAAGGAAAACTGTCTTTTTCGGAAAATAATTTCACATTAATACGATGCGGAGAAAAGCGTGGAGTTTTCTACCTCGATAAATCCGTCTGCCGTATCGCAATCCCCGTTTGCGGAAAATCCTCTAATTTGCGTTGGGTAGTGCTTCATCTTCCAATTCGACAATGTAACCTAGGTGATAACACTAGAAGGTAACACGGTAGAAAACCTTCCGATACGCTCCATGGTTGAGGCGTATATTTGCCTTCCCATCTGCAGTACTTTTATGTCCGACCATGATATGGATACGTCAGGAGCTAACCAGGTAACAGGAGGAATTTATTTTTCTTCCCAACTTCGTAGAGGGGGAAATACCCTCGCTTAATTGGTTTAATTAGACATTAGTTGCTGAGTGTCCCACCTCTGCTCCAATCCGTATATACATAATTTTTGGTTACTATAGAAACACCTCGTGGTTATCACAAACCCACACATAAAATTCGTACTTCGTCGCGTCGTCTGGCCCCCCAAATGCTGGTTGTTTTACTACCCTCCCATTTCGCTTAGGCTGGATATGGTACTGCGCACGAGTTCTCGCTCCTGTCCCATCCGATAGGACAACCAACCCCTGGGTTTGCCATTATAAATATATTATCCTTCTCCCTTTTTTTTCCTTTTGTGATGGTTGACGTAACCTTTCCAAATGTGTATATACACACGCACACAGCGTATCTGTTGGATACTCTCTTTAATTGATTGAACAACTTTATTGTTGGAAAAGTTGAACGGGAGGACGAAAATGCGAAATTTGTGTGAAATTATGATGAACGGAACTGTTTTTTTTTTTTAAGCCTATCATGTACTTAGAGTAACAGTATGCACGATTTATCGGTTCGCTTTGATTTTTTAATTTTTCGGAAGAGAAGGACATTTTTAGGCGGAGAGCTTATTGCAGTGTTAGATGGGATTAATTTGTCTTTAGATCTTGCCTCTTGTACTTACTTGATGAATGAAAACAATGAGACGGAACGTTATTTCCAACCTACTAGCCCTAGGTTGTCTCCTAACTTATATTGTTGACCTCACAAAATAAGCCCTACTACCGGAACTATAGACAAGATCGGATGTCTATTCCATAATAAAAAAGAAGGTATGCCGTTAATAATGAAAAACAACATCAGCTAAATGGCCACCACGAGCACGCATACAGGACCATATCCTTTTCATGAAATTTTCCATAACCAAATCGCAAAGTGGCTGCCCTATGTCATCGATAGCCTCACGAATTTTATCTTTGAGGTCTTGAATCGACGCTGGGCTGTTGGCTTAGACCTTATCTTTCACGTGGCCCCAAAGGAAGAAGTCGCAAGGTGTTAAATCACAAACCAACAGCCCAGCGTCGATTCAAGACCCTTGAATGAAGTTGTGGTGCAGACTATAAGTCTTTCTAATTATTTTTAACAGTTTTCTAGCCTGCATAGTAACGAAAATTAATGCCTACGTCACGTTTCTTGGTGACGTTATATAACAATCATAAATTTAGCTCAATGCTTAGGTCAAAAGTCGAATAGTGCAAACTTCCACGTGTTTTGAAAAAGCTTCTCAATTCAGCCGTTCATAAAAGACGCCATCAAATTTAGGGTCAAGAAGGTTAGGAGGAGGTTGCGGCATTTTTGCCTTCATATTTAGCGAGCTGCGCTTTATACAGCAACACAAAGCGTGCTACGCTTAAATAGCTTAGGGTACCGCACAACAGCAAACTTTACAGGCAGAATGAGAGAGCCCTTAGCGGTAAACGAATGATGAGAGTGAAATCATATTAAGTTGCAAGACCAAACATTACACCAACTTCAAGACAAGTTTTAGCAAGGAGACTTTTAAGAATTGTCAGGCACAGGCCCACATGTTCTATCTCCCGTCGTCATCAGGGACAATTGCCATTCGGATAAGATGTAGGACTTGTCATTGTAGGGGGTACCTGACTGTGCTAACAGTGACCAAACAGCTGAAACATTGGCCCGCTCCATGCGGAGAAGTAGCTTGACCTTCGAATAAGATTTTTTCATTTTTGCTGCCAAACTTTTGAGCACAAGTTGCTTTGTTTTATTTTAAACCCTATTTGTGTGGGGCTTACCAGGACAGTCACAGTCCGCACCTGGAACCGCTGGTCTTTGCAATTCGGTCTTGGGTTTATCGTCTGACAAGCATCTAGTTCAATAACTGCCCTCAGAAAGTCCTCAAGGTGTGAAAACAGTTTTTAGCGGGAAAACCCCTTGCTCATGAGTCGAGCGCAGTTGGTCCGTTTACAAACAAATGAAGATGTAAGAAGAGGAAAGCCTTCCAAACACAATGCGCTTTATTATTGAAACGACTTAGGCCAACTTATGTAAATGGCCGTTGTCAAACAAAGCCTCTGCCTTCGCTCTTTAACATTGTATACAAACGGCCGCTCTACCTCAAGTAGAAATTGCTTCCTTTAAATTCAAAGAATGATTCTTTACTCTTCCAACTGGGGAATGAATGGACACTCCTTATCGCAGTTCAGCAGGCTGCTAATACCTGCAATCGAAAAGCCCTTTAGCTTTTGGAAATGAAATTCAAAGTTTCAATATCACGAGGATGTCACGGACCAATACCTTCATCGGATATTGCCGTCCATAGATCACATTCAGTCGAGTTTTCCATTCATCATAAAAGTCCTTTACACGTTAGTTTTTTTATGTTTGTATTAATTTTTTGTGTATCCTTTCAGATAGCACTTTTAAAAAGAAATAGATTGTCATTCGTCCGGCATGTTTGTTCAAATGTCACGCACATTTTTTTGTTCTTCCATTTCGAAGAAAAAGCAAAAAGCAAAAGAGGTGATTTTCAAACTCGAATTCAATTAGAAAATTGGAAATTCCAGTAAATACTGGCAAATCATTAGCGCTACCTGACCCAATCCACTCTATTACAGAATAGGAGGACTCTCCATATAATTAGTTTTAAGCGATGTCCAACGGGGATAGAAATGCACGTTTCTATTTTGCAGTGCTACAAAAATGAGCTCCTTTGTGCTTTAATCACTCGGACAGTCTTGCAGGCTGAACGGCTGGACATTGAATGGAAAATTATTCTCGTCTTTCCATTAACCGATTGCGTCCCTTTTTATAATTCTAGTTCGACTACATCCTTATCGGATGCAAAATCGCTATTTAAATTCTTGTCGGTTGTGTCGTTTCCTTTGGCAATAAATAAGACAGTTTTTTACCAAAGTAAAAGTGTGCAAAAAGTTTTAACCCTTTTTTTGTGAGATTTGCCGTGGACGTTCTGCAAACTCTAGCTTTAGCCAAAAAGGTCTGGCTGCCCCTCAACTTTTGTCTGGTCAGAAAATCTCGCTTGCTCTCAGTATTTCTCACAGAGTTTTGGAGAAGCAATCTTTGTCCGACTAAAGCTCTGAAACAAAAGTATTACTCCTTCCATCACTAGTTAAAAAGGCATATTACACCTCGCAGGCTAGTTCAACACGATTGTTGCTTGAGAGTGAGTCGAAGATATTGTAAACCCCGTCAGAGTAGACAAAGTATGTCCTGCTAATCGTTCTTTCCGGCCAACAGACCGTGCCCAGTCCCAAAACGTTCCGTTTTGTCCACACAGCGAGCTCTTTAAGAGCCGATTCTATTAGAGTAGTGAATATTTTTATAAGTAACTTGCGTAAGCTTCCACTTTCGATGGCCTGCTCTTCTGGAAGATTTTTTTGGACGGAGAAGAGAAGAGCAACCCTGGCTCTTGTGATGTTACTTTACTTACAAAACGATAGTTGAGTCGACGGACCTGTTATAAAAGGCGGGAAAACAGAGAATGTTCAATTTCCCTGACCATCGCCCTTTGAGGTCGACTTAAGGGACACGAACTACTATTGGATATTTGCCCGAAGTAGCTGTAGTTGACCTTTTTGGAGTTTCTGAAGGGTTCAGTTAATTCTGTTTTAAAAATTCGAATGAGATCAGCTGTCAGCTATCTTTTAACAGCTTATTTGCGGTTAATTGTCGTTAAAAATTGGTATTCCCGATTTGAAAAGCAAATCTGTACCTAGCTCACTTATCGAGTAAACGTTTCGTTTCAGAAACGAAATATCTTATTGGGTAAACGTTTCGTTTTCGGAAACGAAAGACCTTATCAGGGTCGGCATTCTGTTAGGCGGAACTTTCAAACGTTTTCGTGTGCACGAAGAAAAAAGAAGAAGACGTTTGATCGTTTCGCCTTACAGAATCTGACCGCAGGTAAATGTTTCGTTTTGGGAAACGAAAGACCCACGGAGACCGAGACTAATTAGAAGAAAAAATAGAAGAATAGGATCACTTACTGTATAGCAGTTTAAAATCTAAACAGAAGTTTACTATTACAAAATACATAAACTCGTACCTTTGGCAGGATTTGTCTCGGTATTCGGCTTAGACTCACAAATAACTCATCTAACACCATCTGTGCCTATCAATACCTTAATTAATATGTTGTTTTTCCTTTTGTTTGCAGATTTCGTATAGACAACACAGATCACATAATCGATGTGAATAAAGGCAATTTAGCCTTCGAGTTCGATCAAGTACACATAATATGTCCTGTGTACGAGCCGGGCACATTCGAAAATGAAACCGAGAAATACATCATCTATAATGTATCGAAAGTCGAATACGAAACGTGCCGGATAACGAATGCGGATCCGCGTGTCATAGCCATTTGTGATAAGCCACAGAAACTAATGTTTTTTACAATAACGTTCCGGCCATTTACCCCGCAGCCAGGTGGTTTGGAGTTCCTTCCTGGAAATGATTACTATTTCATTTGTAAGTATGCCCTATGTACATGTGCTGGTATACAAATTTTTTGTGTCTTTGTTCTCGTTTTGGAATGGACATGATGAATGGTAAAGGTCACGGTATCTTGTTGTGGCAAGACAAGAGAATCTAATATTTCCTCTGTGTGGGTGGGTGGAAGAAGTAGGGGGATGGCTGTTGGCTGTCTGTTCTCCGTTGTGCTGTTAATATTATTATTGGATGAATATAAGGGGTGGGTTCGGTTCGTGTAAATATTTTATTAAGGAACTTTGGCCGAGCAAAAATGGATAGTGATGAATCGATTGGAATTGATTACGTAATTATTTGGGATGGTTTTAATAGTGTAGTCGTTTTGATTGAGAGATAGACGAATGAATGGAGTCCCTATCAATTTTCGCACACAATAGGGACGAAACAAAAAAAAAATAAAAATACATAAGAAAACAGAATTAGCCCAGCCTGGAACAAATTGTATCGATCTTTCTATTGTCTTGTATCAGTGTGCTTTGGAGCATGAAATCAGGGGAACGAAAACAAGGGCTCATTTTATGCTTAGCCTGAAATTGATTGCAGTTTTTGTGTATCCTTAAGGCGGGATATGCACGGTGTCCGAGAGACATTTGTTTTCACTACATTAGACGTTAAACATTTGTTTTATTTTTGTTTTCCCTTTCTACCTAACTGTCAAACAAAAAACAGAAATCACCTCCTGACTACTCATGAACAAAACTCCATAGGAGCACGACAGCCGAGTGTACTTTTTAGCAAATTTCGACTTGCATGCAATAGAAATAATGTTTGTTTTGAATCCCGTTAAATCTGTGGATTCCCTCGACATAAAATGGGCAACTTGAAGTTTTTATCGCTCACCCCAATCGGTCAACTCATTCCAACAAGATGTGCCAAGGGAAAAGCTCAACGGCTCAAAAGCTCTTTAAAAGGTCATCGTCGCTGTTAAGTTAGTCGTTTAGTTTAATGACTGGCCCGAAGAGCCTTCCCCTCAAAAGGTCTGAAGTGGTGTACATTTTATTTGTCTTGCATCACACAGCAAAACCGAGTGAATTCGGGCCTTTTACAGGAACTGCTTGGTTTAATGAGAAAGGGCTTCACTTTTCAAATGTCTTCCTTAGTCGGAAGCGAGAGTGATTCTCCCTTTTATCACTGCGTAGAGTGAGAAAAAGTGTTTAACTATTTCAAAGTCATACCAGGCCATCCTGACATCCTGTCTCTGGTCCATTAGGTAGAAGCCTGTTTGGAAAATTGCAGCACTGTTCTGATTTTTGCACAAAAACCGAGAATTCCTATTAAATTCGACGAACTGTTTCTGCTGCCTCTTAAAACATTGCCCGTCGAACCGTTCCCACGACGAGGCGCATATTTCCATTGGCCACTTTTGGCTGGGACTTATTATTACTGATAAAATGTAACCGTTTCCCAACCCAACCTAATTGAAATCTAATTTCATTCAAAGTAAAGTACTTAAATTACAGAATAGCTACCCAATCAAATACTGTCCCAATTTTAATTTAAAAGATAAATCCAGCCTCGATCCACAACAGAGCATTCCTTTGTCAACAGCAATTCAATGGAATCCTTTCATCATTTTCAATTGCCAATTTGTGTTGTTATCCGACAACATACTAATATTGTTTAATTTGTATGTCATACATTCCTGGTTACATCAGATCTTTTTATCACAGATTTAAATAGAATTATCCCCAAATATGACACGTAACTATAGGGTTTCCTTTGGTCCGACATAAAACAACTTGTTCGCAAAAAAACTCGCACATGCAATTACAAACAGGTGGATCAGCTATAGAAAACATACATATGTTCGGAGCAGCTCGTGTCTCATTCCTTTCTTTCATTTTCAATGACCCACTTATCCGTTCAAAGAGTCGCGCGTGTAGTATGCTGACGTGAACCCTCCACAACTCCTGATACAAAATTGTAATTTTATATATTAGATTTCGACTTTTTCCAGGGAAAAGGACCCTCGACCTACCTGGTTACAGTCAAACCACACAAACTCATGTGAAGTCCGCAAGGGAGAATGCCGAAGCTGGTGTTTATGAGACGTTCTTATTTGTGTTTTTCCGGAGATCTAACTTTGCGACCGCCGCTCAGTAGCGCTGTAGCCATTTAATGCGCCCAAGAACTGCCCATAGGTAGTAAATTGTGAAGGGACATAGGACCCACAAAATTAAACCACTCCAATGAACGCGCAGAGATTCTGCTCGCTTTTTAATAGTTTTTGAAACTTTGCCGGCCAAGAAAAATACCTTCCTATCGACGCGGTTCGGGGCCGAACTGAATGCTGTTCGAATACTCGCAACTTTTGCCAGCTTTGGAGGACAATGACGCGATTTGAGCACAGTTCTCGAGAGACGCGTTGCGATCGTAATTTTAAATCCGTCATCGATGATTGAAAGGGTTGTAAACCAGCAGTGAGATCAGGGTCGGATCAAACGTTTTCGTGTGCCTCTGCAACATAGGGCAAATCAACGTGAGCACGAAATCGTTTGATCGTTTCGCCTTACATAATTTGACACCAGGGGTGTAATTCTGTTAAAAACGAAACGAAACCAACTTTCGCATTTAAAAAAAAAACGAAAAAAAATCACACGAAAGCGAAAATTTGCTTCATGTAACTGCCTTCGTTTTCTTTTTCCCGTTCGAAAGGGTTTAAGAAACTGTCTAACAAAAAAGTTAAAGTTTGAAAAGCTGTATATATCAAGTTTGTTGTGTTGACGGCTAACAGCTGACCGCTGATATTTTGGTCGTAACAAAAGGTGAACATTCGAATAATAATGTAAGTTCAATTAACAATTACCGACATACAAACTGTTTATTTTAATTAATTATTAATTTTTATAGGACCTCAACAACAACAACAACACAAACGCAAGATTATATTATGATGGTGAAAATGAGAAACGCCAAACAAATAGCATTTACTGTATTCCTTTTGCATGAAACGAAAATGTCTTTCGTTTTTCGTCGAAAACGTAAATGAAATAGCTTTCGCTTTTTTGTTTTTTGCTTTCGCGCCAATTAAATTTCCTTTAGTTTTCGAAGTTACATGAAGCAAAACGTTCGTTTAAACGAAAACGATTGAACGTTTGCGTCTTACAGAATCCCACCCCAGCCTTCTCTTTAGGGGTTGTTTTTAGCTATCCACCTTCTTTTACTAAAGGTAGCAAGGGGGAGCAACTAAAGTTGTTCTCTTGTCTTTTTGTTCCTCCAAAATGTTTTTTTTTTTTAATTTTTTTTTTAGAAAGAAACAAAACAATCAACTCGAAATGAGTGCGTATTCTCTTGCAGTGGAAGGCAAAATATTGATACTTTATCGATTTCTTTACTCATTACAGCAACATCATCTAAAGACGACCTTTATCGTCGGATAGGAGGTCGCTGTTCAACCAATAACATGAAAGTAGTATTCAAAGTCTGCTGCGCACCAGAAGATAAAAACAATCGGACCAACAATAACATTGGTGTCGGCAGTGGTAGCGGCGGAGGAATTGGTAACGGTGGCGGTAACAGTGGCAGCAGTAACAGTAATACCGCCATACAACAGCAGCACAATAATAATATCAATATTAATGGCGGCGGCGGTGGCGGCCAACTGCCATCACCCAAATTGCCGGGCATGGGTGGTGGTATGAACAATGGCGGCGGCCTGATGATAAACGGCAACAGTGGTACATCGATTAACACGAATATCGACCAATTCAATCGAATACCAATGCAACAACCCAACAACATCGGTGGCGGAATCGGCGGCATGGGAATGGGTGGCGTCAGCGGCAATGGCGGTGTTGGCGGACAACATCAGACTGGCATTAGAATCAATAACGTGCCATCATCGCAGCAACATCCATCACAAAAGAATGGTATGCATGGGGGTTTTATATCGCCAATGGCAAATATTAATACAAATAGCAGTAATGTTGTGCAAAGCACAATCAGTTGGCCCGAATGGGGCAATCATAATAATCATAATGGTGACCATGGTAGCGGAAGTGGCGAAGGCGGTATTAATGTGCAACAGCATAGTACGCCAGTTTCAACAATTGGTATACACCCGCATTTCTATCCGTCTCATATAACATCGCCTCGTCCTAATATAAATAGCGCTGTTAATAACAATAGTAATTATTCACCGTCCCATAAGCCAACTAAGAAAACAAGTAAGTAGTAGTTACAAAAATTCCAAAAACAAAACAAAAAAAACTCTTCCAAAGAACTACAAAGAAAAAAAAAACAATCCATCCCAAATTTGAAAAAGAACAATTTTTTGTGAAATTTTCATTTTCTCTCCTTTTGGGTTTAATTTTTCTCGGTGTTTTCGTTTTTCGTTTCGTCCCCAAACCACCACCACCACCCTCCCCATCGTTTTGGTTCAAAAACAAATAATAAATTGACGCATGTAGGAGAGTGGTAAAGAGACATTGGTCAGAGAGCGATGCAGTTTCCGGTGAATAATAAATAAATAAAAGTCCTTATCAAAAAAATGACAAACAAACAAATTTTACCTTATTCATGATAAATATCGCTTGTGCTCCCTCTCTCTCGCTCTCTCACTTATTCCTCTCTAACACTCCTCCGTGCAGGTATATAAATTGCTTTTGGACAGCATTTGTGGCTATGAATTTTGAATGCATTACATATTTACTCTTTTGATTTCGCAAAAATAAACAAAAAAAAAACAATTCAAAACAACAATTCATTTTGTTTTTGTTTTTTTATTATTTTTACTTGAAATTTTCTTTGTTCTTTTTGGTTTGTTTTTCCATACAAAAATATACCTATTTTGGCTCTGTTCGATTTGACAACGATACAAATTTTGTTTCTCTCGCAAAAGTACTTACTTACATATACATGAATATACAATGAATTTTGTTTTCCTCTTTTTTCGATAGTGGGTGCTATGGGATGGGTAATATTTGCATTGGTTATACTTGAACAAATCCGCTCGCATTAACGGAGCGGTAGACTTTGAATTTGATTTTCATTATTTTTGCCATAACACGTCGAAATCAAATTCATGTAAGCTCGTCCGCCCCCCTTCCCGAAAGAGAAACCAATTCAGTACTCATTCTGAAAAAAAAAAAATATGTAATAAAAAAAAATATAAAAAGCGTGTGTGGTAAGTTATTTGAATGATCTTGTATACAACTGCATCACTACCGTCTTCATTCTCAGCATTAAAGAAATAAACTAACAAATAACAGTCCTATGTGCGATAGGAAGAAGCACTCATCCTTTTCTTCTTTTTTTTTTCTTGAATAAACAATAACAAAAAAAACTGAGGAGAGCCATTATTATTACTATTATTGCTCGCATTGGGGAGCAACGATTGTTATAATCACTTGTGAAAGTGCATTTAAGTTGTATTCTTATTTATTTGTTACTGTTTTTTAGTTTGTACTTTGTTTAGTTGTTACAGTAGGTATTGTGTATGCGTGTGCAATTTTAAAAGCGTGGCATTCATTTTTATTTCCTAGCCGTAGTTGGTATCTCTAGATTTATATTTATTGTTTATAACTTGGTTTAGTTGCAAACGGAATTTAGCTGCGAAAGTATTATTTTTAAGTTTATTAAGGTTTATTGGTGTTATGATCCTGGGGCTCTGCAGTCGTCCGTCCGTGGTATGGTTGAACGCCCTATGGGTTCAATGCAGTTTGATGGGTGCCTATGAACTGTTTTTCTGGAGCTCACTTCAAATAAGAAGAAGGAGAGTAAATATCAGGGGTCGAATCGCGTCGTCCGTGAACGAGCATTACTCGACGGAATTTGGATTTGTTTCAGAAGTAAAATTAACTAAATTCCGTGAACGTATAGCTTGTTCACGGAAGTGGCGATTCGACCCCTGATATTTCCTCTCCTTCTTCTTATTTGATAATGGCAGCACTTTTCCTTACTTTGAAGGCAAACCCCCTTAGTGCGATTATCTCGAGCGTTTTCTTTCAAAACTAGACATTTTGAGGCTTTGTGGGTGCCTTGGGAGTGCTTCGAATGTGCCCAACTTATTTCGCGTGAATGAGAGATGAGAGAGAGCGAAAGCATCCTGTAAGTTTAGCTGCGGTCAGTTAAATTTTTAAAAGAAAGCAATCTTATTCGATTTGAGTTACAAAAGAAGTGGCGGAAGTAAGTATTGCAAGCACATACAGCTCATAACGCCCATCACGCACTCATTTCAAACCGCGAACGATAACCATGTGGGGGGCTGACATTTTTATTTCCTGATCCTAGTACTCAAAGTTTATTGGTTTCATTTCTAGTTCCCCCTTAATATTTGTATAATTTTAGAGCCTATACTCGTATTTAGATCGACTTATTACAATCATTGTTAGCTTGGAAAATTAAGTATTTAGTTTTTTTTATTTATGAAGAGTGTGTGCAACTATTCGCGCAGGCAGATTTTGCAACAAATATAACAATAAAAGAGAAATGCACAACTTTGATTTAATATTTGCCACTAAAATGATATATAAAACATATATTTGAATTTATTACATAAATCTATACCAAATTTCATACCATTCTCGAAATTCTCTATTTTTTCACAACTACACCCGAGCGCAGATGATTACGACAAACATCCTAACGAAGTGGTGAAAAACGAAGAACTTACCTACAACAGTGCAGCATCATCGCTATCATTCTTCAAGATGACACGCCGAAGAGCCGCCACAACATTGTCGCTGAGGAAGAGCCTTCGCTACAGCAAATCCGCATACAAAAGCATTTATCAGAAATTCAAATCATTACTACAGCTGTTGCTATTCACGAGCAATCATCGTAATCGTATTAACACAATTAATACATTAATTAATTTTATTTCTAATTGTAATCCTATTATTATAACAACAACAGTCCTAGTTACTTTAACTAACTTATTTCAATATAAATTATCATCGTGGAGTCTGCGACGATGCGTTTCACCGAAAGCTGCATCATCATCATCATCATCAACATTATCATCGCCATCTGCGCAATCGTCGTCGCCAGAGGATGGTGCAGTCTTTTCGACGCGAAAGACCTTGTCGTCGCATGTGTTAAGGCCTTTGCCGATATCACAACCACCATTATCACCTGTAGATTGCATAAAGACAACACCCACACAAGACATAGCCTCCTCCTCAGCTACACGGTGAACTTTAAATTATTTTTTTTTATTATTCTAATTTAGAGAACAAACACACACACACAAGCGAAATTAAAACAACAACAACACATACATAAATTTTATAAAAAAAAAAATAAACAAAAAAACATGAAAATTAAATATATATATATTTTTTTTTTAAGAACATTTGATGACATGAACAAATTTTTATTATGAACTATAAAATTTATTATCATTAATAATATTATAAATATTGCCGTTAATTTAAGGAACAAAATTTATATATATACACATAAATATATATTTAATTAAAAAAAAAAAACTAAAAAGAAAACAAAAAAACAAACATGTGTAAGAACGTTGCATTTAAGTGGAAAAAAATAAAAATGAAAATAAAAAATTCTAGGCGAGAAATCGAAGAAAAAAATTATATATATATAAAGAAAAAAAAAATTCAACTCATCTCACGATCAACCTATGTTTTAAGCACGTATACTTGTTTCCCTTGCGTCTGTGTAAAATAGATTAATAATACGTACCAACATAAGGAAAAAAAAAACGAAAAACTAAAAACCACACAAAATAAACACTACTATTTCGATTGAGGTTTATTTTAAAAGGAAACACTTTTATTTTTTAATTGTTTTAAATTAACTTAAGGTCTAGGAAAACCCGTTTTTTGACTGAAACTAGAAAGTGATTGATATAAAAAAGTATCTATATATAAATAAATTTAATGCATAAGAAGAAAAAAAATCGAAGAAAAAAGTGTATTTTATTGCGATGAGAAAAAGACACCAATTTCAATTAAAATTGTCTTTAGATTCTCGAGAAAACGAAAACCATTCTGCAGAAAATGAATTACGATACACTTTTATATATATATATATATACCATATGCATTTATATATGATATATATATGTATTCATGGATAAAATATAAAACAAAGTGTTAAGAAACGAAAAAAACAAAGCAAATAAGAAGAAAATTGTTGTGTCGTGATCGAAGTTAAACTAATTTACTTTTTAAGCAAGCAAAACATACATAAGCAAAATAAAAATACAAACGATGGTATTCCTCTAAAATTTTAAAGTAAAAACGAACCGAGAAAGAACTATAAAAAATTGAATTCTTAGTTTTCTTTGTCTTTCGTATACAAACCACAAAACATGTTATTAAACAAACAACATAAAGAGCCATGATCACATTTTTTAAGCCTTAAATAATTTTTACTTTTTTATTTATATATGTATATCTACAATTAGTTGTAAAGCAAAAGAAGAAACAGTGAGAATGAGCAGCAAAGCTATGAATTTGTAACCGTCGTCGGTTTATTGGTGTCGAGATTTAGCGATCGAATTGAGCGATCATGCGAAAGTGAAACCTTCGTACTTGTTCGCGTTGTTAATCGTTTTAGTTGAACGATTTTGCTTAGAACGAAGTCGACAATGAACTCGTTAGTTTAGGTGCCATATAATCGGCAAAGGGACTCAATATGAGTGTCGTATTCCGAGATGGTTATTATCGGCGACCTAGAGATGATTTCGTGCAAAACAGTCAGCACCTTAGGACTGTGGTTTCATCCAACTGCGTAAAATGTTGGAGAATGTGTAAGACAGCCAGTAACTCAAGGCCTTTTAGAGCCAAAGCCATTAAAATTGCATTCCTTTGTCAAAACCTTTAAATATTTTACTTTTTCGGACCGATCTTGGTCGCAGCAGTATTTAAAGCAAGTTATTTATCATGCAAGGTCATTAGTCATAGTAATCAGTATTCCACCAATCATTCCATGTACGAACATTTTTCAGGAGGATTGGTCTGTCAGTTATTGTGAAGCTTCTGCTTCATATTTTCTATAGCTTGTGCCGTCGTTTTCCAGTCAGGTTGAAATGATGGAACTCAAAGCACTGCTGCTTTCCACAACTATAGACGATGTCGACAATCGCAGTAGAATCCAATGGAATCCGTAGTGCGTGTGTTCCCTTCACGACTTCAATTAATTTGCTTGATTTTCAAGTGAACCGTCTTACCCGTTCCATATGTTAGTTGGGGCCACATTCCTTATCAAGTTGCGTTTGACACGAAGTTTGTTATTCACTGACTACATTTAAGATCAAGAAGCCTTTGAGCGGCATTCGTTTATTCACGATCGTGCAGTTTCTCATGTTGTGCAGTTGAACGATTGCATAAATGGGTTGTTCTTCAAGTTTTTCCGAACGATCGAGTCATATATACTCTGCGAATTATACAGAAATCAACCTACATGGTTGTCGTGTTTTCTCCTTTCATTGTGCAAATTAACTTCAGATCGATCGAACGATTTGTTTGTTCGAAGCCGTCATTCTAACTTGTTTCGGTTGCACAAATAGGCATCCATAGTCCTTAGGTTGAATGGTCGTAAAGGTCATGAACAGTCTTTCATCCGTCGATGATCTTTTGGTTTTTATACACGAACGCAATAACATCGAAGTGTGTTTCATCAGTTTAAGACTGACCCATGGCTTTGGAACTACTTCGCACTCACGGACAATCGGTTAACGTGATGCGCAGGGCTATCAACTATCGTTTTGTATACATTTATAATGTCAGTTAGCCCAGCTTTAGCATCATCCGTTCAAGAGCGTTCTTGATGTACGCATCGTTTAAGAACGAAAATACATTGAATTGCTGATCGATACGTTGAAGAGCCAAACAGCTTGAACAACAATCAAGTCACATTTGAAGGGTGAAAAGATCAATCCAACAGGGAACCCTCTACTCAGTTCTATGCTTCTTAAATTGCCACTCGTTCTCGCTATATTTCGAACATTTGCTCATGACAGAGCTTTTTCAATTTTTCCGATTGAAAGCGATCCTGCTCAAAACCCGAATTGCTATCTCCACTGACAAACAACTCTTCTCCCTCTAAAGCCCCCGACAGGAAAGTGATCATCTCTCTGCACATCAGTAAAATCGCCACTCCCAGCCGTAGATATAGCGTTCTTTGTAATTTTATTTAGTTATAAACTGAACAAAAAAAAAAGAAAACACTAAACTTTGTATTATATGAACAAAAGAAAAAAAAATAACTGAAAATTTAAGTTTAACAAAACACATACTGTATTATGTCGCAAAAGAAATATATTAAAGTAAACGTACTTTAACATTAACAAATATTAAGAATTAAACAAAATCAATTGTAAAAAGAACCGACACAAAAGAAAATAAATTATACATTAGATTTACTGAATAAAAAAGAAAACTTAACTAACACTGGACGAATCAATTTCAATATTTAGTTGTTTGTTTGTATTTTTCTTTTATCTGTTTCTCCTTTGGGGCCTAATTTATTTTATTTGTTTATTTCTAACAGTAAGAACACAAAAGACAAATGCATTCACTCAGTATCAGTACAGTAGAATATGTAAATTTAAACAAGAGCATTAAATACTTAATAGGTTACAGTAAACTACTATCATTTTATTTTTAATTTTATTTTCCACCTGCCTACCCATGGAAACGAAACATAAGAAAACATATTTGTAATATTGACAGCTTAAACACTTGAACACAGTATTAGTCCTTTTTGGTTCTCTTTTGTTTGTTTACACGATATTTAATGCGGTGAATATAAATTTTAAGTAGAGAGTGTAAGCAATTATCCTGCCATATATATGAAACGAACCAGCCAATGAATAATTCTTGATCAAAGTCGTTTTAACTGATACCCGCGGTAGTTCGAGCGAAGAAGAATTGCTTCAAAAGAATTTGATAAGTCACTTGGAATCGGGGAGTTGTTGTATACTCGTTTACCACTGGATTAAATGAAAATTTTGTTCTATACGCTGAATTCAAACCTCAATTTGTTTTCTACTCTATTTTATGAAAACCCGGAGTTTCAAGTGCACGTGTTGTGAAACGTTCACTTCTCTGCAATTATCATGAGAATACAGCTGATATTTGGGTTGGCCTGGCGTAAGCGTAGTACTCTTTTAAGACGCAATTTCTTATACAAATTCTACTGCCTTTCAATGAGTTTGGCCTCAAATGGGATAGAGTGTCCTAGCTCATGTGTAGTTTCCGTCACCTTAAAGTGTATGTGTTACCACTGGAAACACTGAGACGGTTAAGAATTAAAAAAAAACTATTAATATTGTTATCAAGGACACTATCAACTAAAACAGTTGCAACAGAGGCTTCGGTCTTACACTACACATTGAATATTCTGTTCCTGTTCACATAAGAAAACAGCGACAGAAACGGTCTCGCAGAAAAGCACTTTGTTCAACTTTAGCAGCTAAAACGCCTCAACATGACACAGCATGGGCAAATTTAGCTATCTACAACTGAACCACGAACGCACCATCTATAAAATAGCTTACATTCGCGCAATTCACACTTAACCATCTCAGGCTTATGTAACTGCCACTTGTTCTCGTCTTCGAAAAAAGACGTGCGCAGATTCCAGTTTTTGGATTCGCCATTGTTCACTAACGAAATCTATTCCCAGTTTGAGCGCTGCTTTGAATTTTGGTGGATGGGATACTCATGTAACCCCATCGCGCGCTGCCATGAGTGATCTTCGATGTCTGGCTTTGGGTCCGGAATTTTGTTGGTTTTAAACAATTTCGTAAGAGAACTGGCCTCTAGTTTAAATTATGAGTGTGGATGAGTTGTACCAGACACACTTTCCCGTGCATGTCTGACCTTGTTGGGCAATGCTCTCGATCGTCGCTAATCGATATGTCCAGCGGAATTCATTCAATTGAATCGACTCCAGATGGTGTTGCTACCTGGCCTCTGAATGTATTCAGTTTGATTTGTTCTTTTTCAGGCAGCAAAGCACGTGCACTTTTTATTCATTGTGGTCTGTCCAATCTCTAATTGTAGTTCTAATACTTTTCAGTGCCTATTTATGTCCCGAAGCTAAATCTCATTGCCCCATTTTAAGTAGAACGATAAACAGCGTTCTGTGGTCCTTGCAGTCCTCTGCAGCAGCTCCTCTCTCGTGAGCACACGGTCACATTTTGTTCATATCGAAAGATGCCACTTTTGTACCACATCACTTTCGCAACATGTTCGTAAATACAAAGAAAGATGAATAGCGCTTACTTTGGCAGTGGCGATCAGTTGAGGATCATTCCACTTTTGCAAATGCTTAGGCGCCAACTCTTACGCTACAGAATCTGTTTGAACGAGAGTCACATCTCTGAATATATAGTTCGCTTTCTGTATAGTTGTGTAAAGTTATTTCATGTACGCGGCGATTTGACGCCCTGCAAGAACTCCAAAGCCAATGTCCGCATTCTTTTGCGCAGGCTGCCCATGATTCCATACTTCTGATTCTACTCTGCTCTAGTATACGGCGTGGTCATGCGGAGTTCCGCCCAAAGTGAGCATGCGCATCGTTATCGACACAACAGGAACAGGAAAGTTGTTCGAGTAAACGACAAATGTGCTCGGTTGGTATTGCAGCCATCAATAGCAGACCAATTCCAGTATTTGTTTCAAATGCTGAATTCTCGTGAATTCCATATTATATTCCCATCCTGGAGCGATAAAACTGCTGGTTGACCAAGCGACTACCACTTGGGCCAACTGAGCCATGAGAATGACGCCAGTAATTCTTAAATTCAACAGAAAAGCTGTCAACCGTAATGCTTGTTGTTACTTAGAAAGTTGTCGTCGGTGTCTTAAGTACATTCCAAACGACTGCAACATTTGTGTCAACGTTTCACGCTGTCTCGTTCGCGATAAGACGAATTCAACACCGAAATTGCTTGCAGATCCCGTGTTCTTTATTGTTTATACTCTCACACCTTATTGTAGAACAAAAAGAGCTTATTAATTTATATATAATGAAAGGAAATTGATTCGTTTATTGTAAAAACTAAAACAAGAACATGTAAGCATTCGAATGCCTATGTAGATTTAGATAACTTAAAAACAAAATCTTAATTTTTATTTCCTAAACAAAAAAAAAATTACAATAATTTCCTATATCCTTAAAAAATACACTATACGTCTTTTTAATTTTTATTAATTTTACGTTATAAATATTTAATTTAATTTTTATATATGAATTCTAATCGAGAAACTAAAGTTCGTATTTTGTAATTTCCTAATTTAATTGAAAATTCGTTTTTAATAATAATTTTTATAGCTTTTCTTTTATTTTAAAAACAAAAAGAAACGAAGGAAACAAAACAGTTATTTAGCTTAAATTACAATTAAAGAAAAATAAACATTAAAGGAGATATTAAACAAATTTACTAAAATTATTATTTATTTATTCTTTCTTTTGTATTTATTTAATGCTGCCTATTATTGCTTTGCTCCCATTTTACAGTAGGCACTATGTTATTCTCCAACTACAAAGCAAGCACACAGACACACTCATACCTAAACCGAATTTATAGTAGAGACAAAGTATAATCCCATAAACGATGAGAAGTATAAAATTGAATCAAAAGTGGTGGGCAACAAGTGTCCTCCCCATGTAAGGATAAGAAGGCGCAGTACAGCAGATACACATGTTATCCGCCATGATGATTGATCCCTTCGCGTTCACATCTACAGAGCTGTATAATGTATATGGAGTTTTTTGTTTTCAATAATTTGTTAATTGACGGCGTGGTTGAAGCAAGGTATGTACATTATTTTTTTTATTTAATTGCGGTACTGCCGTGTGTTAACGCTGTTGCTGTTCTGAAAGCTAAGTTGTCAACCAGATCGGGTTGTCGGTCGGAAGAGAGATGTATCTGTGGATTTTAAAAGGTAAGATAGATCAACCGGTTATTAGACATAAAGCAATGGCAGGATAGGCAGGCTGTTTGTTGCATTTTGTGACGACCGACGTGAGTTTGGATCCCAGTTGTGGTTGCGAGTAGTTTCGAGACTCCCTTGAGGCATCCGAAATAAGGTGTAAGTGCGCAGAAATAGTGAATGAGAGCAGAGAAATCCGTTGTGGTGTTACAAGTTCTCTTAATAGAGGAAGGCGAATATTGCTAGGGGCGTGGGGTCTGCTAAGACCAGCACCTCGACCTTCTAAGTCTGTTTGCGTTGTGTGCTGTGATGTTTTTAAAAACAGGTAAAAGCCTCTAATGGGGCTGTGCTTCCTTTGCATTCCGTTTTTCCAACCTTGAGTTAGGTTTTTTTTTTTGACTTTTCTACTATTGACCCCGAATTGATCGTTTTGCTTGCCCGTTTAATCGTTTGGCAACATTTTTATATACATACATAGAAAGAAAATGCATGCTTTCTTGATCCCTGTACAGGTTTCATGTTCTGGAAGAGCGTGGGATGGTTGTCCAGTAGCCGTTCGAGTGTCGGGCTAATTGATCCCATTGCATATATTCCTGGGCAGTGATTTGAAGTTGCTTGCACGAAGAATCAGCTACCTGAAGGGAGGTAAGTAGGTGGTTTGCCCCCAATATCGATTTGGATGCATGAACTCTTAGCAAATCTCAAAAATGAGGTGGTGCATGCACATTGCAGATCCGACTCGTGCTTCTTTGAAGGGCTCGTCAGGTCCAGCCGCGTTTTGCTTGGATGTTGCTATTAAAACTTTTTTTTTTAAGTCTTTGTCTATCTTCGCCTTGAGTTGTACGTTCTGCTTGCATTCGTCGCCATTATAAAGTCTGCGAATAGAGGTTTCTCACGTTTCCGGCGCCGAATGTGTTTTATTTATTTAATTTGATCGCTGTACATTGAGAATAATTACGTCCTTTGTCGTCATCTCTCCACATTTGAAGCGATGTGGTATCATTTTTAGAGGGGTAGACAATGTCGAAGCTGTCTATTCGTACGTTCTGTGACCCCTTAGAAGAAAATTGACCCATTAAGGGCTCGAGGCAGTCTAACATAGCATAGTTTTGGTACTTTTTCTACGTTTAAGTCGAAAATAAGCACAATGGTTATGTCCGATCGTTGCGACAACTGAACACTACCAAGTTGATGCCAATCAGGGAACCTACTCTGTATCTCGTTCCGAAATTTTTCGAAAACGAACCTTTTCTACTCTTTATTTCGAAAGAAATGTACTTAAAAGCAGAAGGGGAGAGCTATTTCGAATGGAACGAAATAGAAAGTAGGGCCCCAGGGCAATAACCACCTTAAAGATTCGGCGTGGTCAATGTGGCTGCCGGTTTTTTTTTCATCTAGTAACATCCATGTCCTTAAAAAATAATCCGAATTCCGAACCGCAGAAAATTCGGTCAACTTATATCCGTTACCAGACGATTCGAAACATAATCCTTCAAATATATCACCTGGGCTTGTCTGAGGGACTCGTAGTAACGCATATTAGCGAATGGGGATTTTCGTAGGGCGTTCCCCAACTTAGCTTCCACATCCCCCTAAAAAAAAGCGCTGCCCCTGCTCTCGTACGTAATAAATGCCAAAACTACCATCCGTAATTTTTCCGGCCTATCCCAACGCACTTTTTGCATGGCAGATCTGCAGCCTGCCTTACACCAGTCTAGGGCTTCTTCTTCATTCCATCCGAAGATCGTCGTTGTGCTTATTTCATTTTGCATGCTTGCCATCAGTGATTTCCGATGTTAGGTAGGTACCACTCGTATTTTTTCCAATGGCTGGGAAGAGATGTATATCCCTCAAATAATTGCCATTTCAGGGTTTTTCCGCGACCAATTCCTCAAACACCTTGGCGTTATATTGGAGATCCATATTTACCCACCTTGGATCCGAACATGTCGCACCAGCTGCTTGCAAGAGGGATATCACCCAGTAGTTTGATTTGATTAGACTTACAGACGTTTTTTATTCTATCTAGGGATCAATTACTGCCGGCCACTGCCATCTGCATATCGCCAACTTGTAGGTGAAAGGTGCAGAATAGTTTGGTAGAGAGAAAACGCCCGCTAAAAAAAAATCATCAGTAAACGGTTCGTTGACACTCGGTTGAAATGTACCAAATTTGTAGCTCCCCAAAAGGTACCACTTAGCTAGGTAGGTCTTACAAATTATTGCCCCTTTCCTACATTCTGTATACGATTACATCTAGCATATTAAACCATTCTGTAAAACATCACTGCCACGTAAATTTATCTAATATTCAATTCATTCATGATTTTTCTGTCCTTGTTCAACTTTAGATCCATACCTACTATTTTTTGTCTGTTTGCGTACTCAAATTGTTTTTATTTTAAACTTAACACTTTTTGTTATTAGCCCGCAAACGGACTTATCATTACTTATATATATTTACTCAACTTAAACAGGAACATATTAGTTTGCAATAGACATAAATAAGCGAAACATTATAGTAAACAAAAAAATACAACAGAATATCATAAATAGACTATTTTTACTTGTTTTTTATTCTTTCTTCTCTTCCATAGTTTTATCTCTCTTTATACAAAAAATAAAAATAAAAACAAACATATATTTAATAAAAAAATTTCTAAATAACTCCACATGCGAACATGCTTCATTGAAATTAAACTGTTATTACTTTTCCTAATTTACTTTTAGAGTTTTCCTCGTAAATTCGTTTCATTTGTAGATTTAGGAGACAATTGTAAATATTAATAGAAACAACAATTTTAATTTATTATAAGAGAATGGCAAATCTTAAGTGAAAAAATTAAAACCATTGAAAAAAAACATCCCAATTAAAAAAATAAAATACGAATAATTAGCAGAGAAAATAAAACAAGAGAAAACTTTTTCAAATATTATATTAACTTTGGAAAAAGAGAAGAGGAGAAGAGTTAATTTATATAAATGGAAAGAAATCTTATATTTAAGTATATTAATTAGGTCTAAACATAGAGATTTAAAAATTATTTGCCAGAATAGAAGAAAAATAGATCAAGAGATGTACATTCCCGATTTCGCCACAAAAAGTCTGGCGGTGTATGTCATTTTACCTACAAAACAACAATTTAATTTAACTCACTAGACATGGACGACCTTTCTCTAAAGGAAAATGAATTAATATTCACAAGTAAATAAATAAAATCCCCTGATTATGTAGTAAGAATTCAAATGAAACTAAGCGGCATTTTTTGTTGGATATAAATTTATACTTACTAAATTAGGAGGTTGAATTTTTGCTACATACATCAAATTTGAATGTAAATTTAATTAAAGTAATGAATATATGTAACCTTTGTCTTTGCCTTTTCTTTTTGAGTAAAGAAAACCAAACGTGCATCCCTCCTTTACCTTCTCAAAAGATAAACGCAAAACGAAAGGACAAAAACGACAACTAAATTAAAAACACGAAACAAATATTTTTACATTCAGAAAATATGTACATGTCTCTCCTTGTGTTATTACGAATCTTTTTTTTCCTCTTTAACTTTTTGTTCCATTTATAATTATATACATACATAATATATATATAGTATATATACACAACACAACATACACACACGAGAAAAAGAATGAACGTTAAAAAAAAAAACAAGAAATAATAAGAGAATAAAATGAAAATCATTTTATGAAACGAGAGAACTTAAATTAAATAAATGAAAAAAATACATTTAAAATTAAGAAATCTAATTATTTCCAGAATTATAACAAAAAAGTGAATAATAGTTTAAAAAGTATGAAGAAAATAACGATACAAAATTAATGAAATTAAACAATAAGTTAAGAGAAAATGAGGATAAAAGTAATACTCGTAACTATACGAAAAAAAACTGAATTATTATTATATACATGCATATACTATAAGGGAAAAAAAACATGATGAAAAAAATTCTGACAAGAAAAAAATAATAAAAAGTATAAAAAAAATTATGGAAGGGGGTGTATTCAATTGTTCATCAATATCTTAGTTAAAAACAAGTAAAAGTGTTATCATCGGCCTGGCGGATGCTTTGATACCCTCCACTGCATACAAGTCATGCAAAATACCAGAACTACTTGACCGACATAGCCCATTTTTAATAGCAACCTAACGACGATAAAATAAGTCCTTTCACAAAACTTCATTCACTTTGGTGGATTCCTTTGGACGCTATCGTGTTTTCAACGGAAAGAGGGACACATGGTTCTTATATTGGTTTTGTATGGGAGGTACCAGAACTACTTGACCGACATAGCCCATTTTGAATACCAACCTGACGCCGATAAAAAGAAGTCCTTTCACCAAATTTCATTCAGCTACGTCAATTACTTTGGGCGCCATCGTGCTTTCAACAGACAGAGAGACACATGGGTCCAATATTGGTTTTTTATGGGAGGTACCAGAACTACTTGACCGACATACCCCGTTTTCAATACCAACCTGACGCCGATAAAAAGAAGTCCTTTCACCGAATTTTATTCACCTACGTCAATTACTTTGGGCGCTATCGTGCTTTCAACAGACAGACAGACAGACAGACGGACATGGCTAAATCGATTCAGAATGTGATCCTGATTCAGAATATATATACTTTATGAGGTCCCCGGTGACTCCTTGGCGTTACAAATGTATTGGCAAAGTGAATATACCTTCCTCTGGAGGGTATAATAAATCCTGGGACTATTCTGCCAAAAATGTTACACCCTGTTGTGATGGGACATCGACCATCAGTTTTTTTGAAAGGGTGTCCCATAATTCACGCAAAAGATTTTGTAATTAGAGGGCATTTTATTGATTCATAGAGTATTCAGATTGTGATCAATGACCGCTACGGCTTCGCTGGCAAGTACGCACTCTTTTATTGAAATTTTCTATGACCGTTTCGTATAAATGTGACTGAATTTCATTAAAAGACCTCCCAATTTTCTCTTTCAAGGCGTTGGTGGTCGAGGCCTTGTTTGCCTTCAAAAAAACCCCAAAGAAAAAAGTCCAATGGCCGAACTGTCAGCTGTCACACTGTGGCCCTTTTCCCGTTGGCATCACTGTACAATTAAGTGGCGCAAAATTCAAATTTATGAACGGGTTTTCCAACAAGGACTGCTCGACGTTGAACTGGAATAAAACAAGCTGTGTGGGAGGAATTAACGAAATTCTCAAATTTTTTTTTTTTGATAGGTCTCTGTATTTTATTTTGTTTGGATTCAAATGTCTATTGCGACTTCTAACGGCGGAACGTATCCAAGTGGTTTTAATGACCTTGAACAATCACATTTTCAATGTCGGCATTGGTCGATTGCGGCTTGTTGGCGTAGATGTGCGATTTCAGATAACCCCCAAGGGCGAAGTCCAGCTGCGTCGAATCGCACGGGCTTGGTGGCCAATTCTTCACTCTGATAATCATTCCGCGATTCGTGTCATTCCAATTGAGTCCTCGTCTGTTCATGCTCTAGTATATACAGCATCCCAGTTCTTATTTAGAGAGATCCTGCTTTCTATAAATGCAGGCATAACTATTTCATTCATCGGCCAAATATCTGCAAAAGTAAAAGCTGTTGAAGAATGCCATCCCTGACGCACTAAACAACAGCGGGCTCTACGCTCAAGGGTATGAAGCAGCTTTTCGAAATCTCACGCAGCAAGAAGTGTAAGTCCATCAAAACTTCAAAACAGAGTTATCTAAGCCTCCCTACGTAACGTATTTACTGCGAATTTCCTGATGGAAAATAGCCCTGCTCCAGATTATTCGGCGAAACAAAAGCTATTCATGCAAGGAACTAGCTTCTGCGGAAATATAATCGACCTTCGGCCCTGCGTGACTGTCCTCATACCAATCATTATTGACCTATTCTCCACTGGTGTTTGAGCAGATCAAACCTAAGCTGGAAAAGCTCTTAAAAGAGTTGCCACTAGTAAAATGTAGCCTCAGAGACTTATCCAACCCTCCTCCAGTAGAAAGAGAAGAAGACGGCCGCAGCTAGGGTTATAAAACTTCACTTTCACTTTAAAATTTTGGTCAAAGGGTCACTGGGAATCCGTAGATCGACGAATAATAAATCAAACCAAGGAACTGACTCCGAAATTTACCATCCATCGGCGGTAAAAAATGTTCATCTCGGAGAGGTCTAGATAAAGCACACGACCTCGCCAAATGCCAACTTGGAACAGTGCGCAGTGGGCCCTGCTGAAGTTCATATGGAATCGAACTCGGTGACAGAGAGTAAAACGAAACATGAAAAGCTTTCGATTTATAATAATTTAGCTCGTGCTCGTGAATATTTTTCGTGGCAGTCGGATATTCGACAGACATTTGCCAAAGGGGGGCTAGGTCTTTAGCAAACTGCCTCCAGTTGCGCCCTCCAAGTCGGTTCGGGTCCAATTCTACAAGGTGGGCCAAGAGAAGTCATCCGATGTTGTTTGGCTCTCATTTTTTTTTTAAATGAAAAACTTCGATTCTGTTTTTTGATTAGGTTTATTTGAACCTTTAGAATTTTTTTGGTCAAGTCGAGAAGATGATGTCGGCCAAATGGGCGCCGTCACAATTGATTGCCCTCCGGGCTCGTCTTATGGCATTTTTCATCACTTCGGCGAGAACTTCGGGCGACAGATTCTCGCCCACCCTATACCATCAGAGACTTTGCTCTTCTGCAGGACCGCATTCTACTGCTCACTTTGACAAAGGCTCAGGAAAATTTCTTTAAATCCTAGATTTTTACAGCGTTCGCAACACAATCTCTTTCATCAAAACGTCGCGCCGCGTCTTCTGTTCTATTCAAACTTGGTCCTCACATGACAGCCGTCTAGCCTAGTCATTTATTTGTATGCTTGACGTGTCGATGAAAGGTTAGGCAAACACGCCTCCCACAAGCGACTTTCCATGTATTCAATGTCGACATTCAGATTGCCAATTTCGCAGTACATGCACGAATCGCAGCCGCCGTGTGTGTGCTCTGGAAAACAAATAGAGCCACCAAACCAAAGTTGCCCAATACACTGCCCAAAGCCATCCGAGATCCGACTATCTGTTTGAACATTTTTTTTTTGTGAGTAGGTGTGCTTTGAAATGCTTACCGCTCGTCTTGCCTTGACTGCCTGAAATGTTTGCATATGCCCGTGTCAGAAATAAGCGAACGAAAAAAAAATAAAATAAAAGAAAAACGTCAGTGGTTGTCAATTTGATTATTCCGGTAGGTACTCAAGTTGATTCTATTGACACACATGCTTCAAGGATATTGAGAGTGATTTTCCATTTAAATCGAATTTGTTCAGTGGCAGTCGGTGTGGGAATGTTTAAATTCAACGAAACTTCGACACCGAGAAAGATGTTAAGAAAGCAAACTTTATACACACATATACCATCGTTTGGGAAGAAAAGAATATCGGAAGAGATTCTCAAGGTCGGTGCTGAGTGTGGCTGAACTTTTGTCGTCTCCTAAAATCAGTTTTCAAGTGTAACCTCGCATTTAGTAAAAAAAAAAAAATATTTCGAAAGGTCGGGCACAGCAAGACCTGCTTTAAAGTGTTTTGGGCTTATAATGCCTCTAATTTGTAAAAGACAAGTGAAAGGCAGAACTATCTTACCAGATTGCATAGAAAACTAGCTTTTCTCGATTGTTTTTTTTGTTTTAGAGGAGATGAGATGATCTTTATTACAGCAATAACTGTCGTCTCTGCTGCGTTTTTGTTTTTTTTGTCACCCTTCTGATGCCAAAATAATTTGTCAAAATCGGAGAATGATATGCTACCAAGGTCAATGTGGTTGCAAGCTCTCAAGCTCGTACCAGACTTCCGCAGACTGTCTAATAAAAAGCCCATATTTCAGGGAATCTACCAGCTAATAACACCATTTATTATCTTGCAGTGAGTTGCCCGATAGTTGCTATTCTTTTTGCTTATTTATGCGTTCATCTAGACAGCCATAAATTCCGAAATTATCTTTGACATCTCTGATAACCCAGCGAGTGCTAAATGTATAAGTATTTCCTGTTAGTTTATCGAATATACAACCATATCTTTTGATTGTCATGGGGATATTTTTTTTTGTGGAGAAAATTATGTTGTTTTCTGAGCCCCGCACTATCTGGTGAAATGGGTAACATTTATCTTTTATTTTGAACGGAACTCTAGATAAAGTGATTAAGAATAGCTTGCGCAACGAACTCCTGACAGCCTTGGATAGTTGGCGGCATATTACGCTATACAGGGTGGGCCAAATACAAGTTTCTTTTTAAAAATGCAAACAAATTAAAAAAACATTTTTTTTCCCATGAATTATGGCTTTATTAGCAAAAGAAAACATTCCCATTAATAATGGAACGCGACTTTGTTCAAGTTGCTGCCTCAGTGCCTCGACTGGCTTCACAGCGCATTCTGTCACTCCAAGTCACAGCTGTCAGTGCCAAAATAACCTATGATTTATAAAGATGGTCCATCCTTTATAAATAAACCGCTCTCGGCTTTGCCCGTGCCCAGAAGTTGCTGTGTTTGGAGATAATTTGCTTGGGCATCATCAACTAAACAAGGGCGTGCCATGCTTTCATTATAAGATTAATGTCCTGACCGGTATAAACACCGCATTTAGAAAAAAACCGACCAAACAAATTTTCCAAATAGCCAATTCGGAGGAACCTCCCTCGAGCGTCTGACAAACTTCCGAGAGCACAGCTGTCATGCAAGAACTTCTCAATTACCCGTTAGGACTAGGACTCGGTAGAAAATTGTACATCCCTTCCACTTGTCCCGAAAAAAAAAACTCACACAAAACTGGGGACGTTCAAGTATATCTAGTTTAGTAAGTCTGAGTCTGACAGCTCTCTGACTAGATGTACCTCGGTTTGATTGGGGTAAATCGGTCAAATAAGCAGCTGTTTCAGTTGACGTTTATGGAGGGGTAGCCGACGAATCTAGTCAAGAAATTCGTGACTGAGTACTTAGTTAACAGTTCTCATATGTGGCTGACGCAGAAAAAGTGACGTTCCCGACCAATCTAGTTTTTGCATTCAGGTTACATCTCATCCAGACCAATGGTTGTGAGAAGCTAGGCACCAACTAGGTTGTATGAACAATATTTTTTTATTTATTTAATTCGGGAAACAGGGCCCACTTTAAATCGTTCTGTATTGCGATGAAGCATTAATCGATGCCCTTGAACTGTTAGCCGTTGCTCCGGCCTGTTGAAACCAAATGTACCCTAAGTTTAAAGAACAACCGCAGAGGGGATGGCAACATCGGAGCTGTCACTGCCACGAACGTTCACCGCTGATGTAATGGGCGGAAGGTCTTCACTGTCTTCCACTGTTGGATTTGCGGTAATTTGGTTTATTTAAATATAACGAAAAATGTTTGAGGGGTTATTCCATACCTTTTTGGGGACTTATTTCCATATTGATTCCGGGAATAACTTCACAATAAAATTAATACCCAATTTAGGAGGTTTGACTCATTCTCATTTCGGGGGCTTATTTCCGTAAGCAGCACTCACTACCGCCTGAATTGCGCGTATTTCAAAAGAGTTATATTGCCGCTCCTTGGAAACTACCGCTGCTTCGTACCAACTTAAGAGATTCATAAAACACAGGCTCAATTTGTATAAAAGCCACAGAAGCAACCAATATTTTAGACACAAAAAAAAATTGCTTCATTCATGAGAAGGTTGGGTTGTAATACCGCTTCAGTCAAATACACATTCAGACATTTTAAACAATCAGAACTCAGGGGTGGGATTCTGTAAGATGAAAACGTTTAATCGTTTTCATTCAATCGAACGTTTTTCTTCATATAACTTCGAAAACGAAAGGAAATATAATTTTGCGCTGCAGCAAGAAAGCGAAAGCTATTTCATCGACGTTTTCGTATTCTTTGCTTCATGTAACCCCAAAAACGAAAGACATTTTCGTTTCATGCGAAAGGAGTACAGCGAATGCTTTTTGTTTGTCGTTTCTCGTTATCCCCATCATAATATGTTCTTGCGTTTGTGTTGTTGTTGACGTCCTATAAAAATTAAATTAATTACAATAAACAGTTTGTATGTCGGTAATTTTACAATATTATTCGAATGTTTACCTTTTGTTACGACCAAAATATCAACAAACGAAATATTAACATTGAAAGCGGTCAGCTGTTAGCTGTCAAAAAAACATATTTCATATATACAGCTTCTCAAACTTTTAATTTTTTGGCACACCGTTTCTTAAACCCTTGCGAACGGGAAGAAGAAAACAAAACAGTGACACGAAGCAAATTTTGGCTTTCGCGTATTTTTTTTTTTGGTTTTTTGAAATGCGAAAATGGTTTTCGTTTCGTTTTTCACAGAATTCCACCCCAGATTCGCCTATCTACGATATTCTATTCCAAATTCTTGGAGGTCTGTGTGATATTTACTCGAATCTTCTATTAGTCTTTAGGTCTGCCAAACTAATTAAATTCGAAAGCAACAAAGGCTAAATTGCGTACCCACCTCTATGCAACTTCTTACAGGAACTATATCCTATACTTATCCAATTTCGCGTGGGCTAGCCCTGGATTACAAATGCGATGCAATTCTCTGGTTTATATGTTTTAGTTTTTTCATTGATATTCTGAGCTATGCAAATTGCAACCCTCCTACACGCCGTGTTACAGCTGGTGTTTCCTTCGAATTGCACTTATAATGGCTTACAATCAATCATCACAATCAACACCTCACCGCTTGGATAGAGGGAAACTCGTGCAATACAGAACTACTGAAATTTTCTGAAGTGCGTTCTTTATTTTGCATTTCGTGAGTGGTTTGTGTCTCGTGCTTGATCCTGGGTGGCAGAACTCGATGCAATTTTCCACAACTTGTTCATTGAATCCAATTTATTCCGTCAAGTGCGCAAATAGGGATGACAATGACCGACTTGATGTTTGAATATTCGTATCTACTTGCATGCGTTGGCGATGATGTCATTATTCGCTATTATGTATCCTGTGACACCATGCTGGCTCGCAGGTATCGGTGGGAGTATAGGTACCCTTCCTTGCCGTAGCATAGATTTCGTTGAAAATTGGTATTTGAAATAAATTTGCAATACTCATTTCTATTCCGATGCTGAATAAACGCGGGGATGTTGTGCGACTATACAATGTCGTAACGCCGTTGTTTCTGCAAATGCAATCAATTTGAAACTGTTGGAAGTAATGTATCTTGCACAAACTGTTGCACTGGAACGTTGATGCATCGTTTGTTTTCTTCTGGGCCACATTCACCTGTGGCACGATAATGCACAAAGTCCTTCACGTTTATGAAGAAAAATCCAGAACGCATCGCAATGTAAGTGCACGACTCAATTTTTAAGTCCTTCAAAGTACGATTCCCGGCTTGAGTTGGTGTCCATATCGAGTCCTTCGCTACTGCAACTGTTTGTGCTGTGCTCGCAGCTGCTGATGTAAGTCATATCTAAGGGTTGCTCTATTTCCTGTCAGTTGCCAAGTGCGTTTTAAGCATCATTTTATTCAAAATTTGTTTCGATGAGAGTCACTGAGTCACTGAGGAATCCCAGGGATCTCTGAAAGCGACTATTCATGTCAGACTGTCAGAATGGATACACCGTGCTGTAAATCAAGACCTCTCCAAAATAAAAATATTACTAAGACTCAATCTTCAACCATATTTATATTTTATAAATACTTACTGAACGCACTCTCTCTGGTCTAGTGAAATGCAAATGTCAAACTTGTTAGGTAGATTAAAAAGTGTGCGCCTAGCAAAAGAAGAAGCTGGTGTGTTACATTTTTATGAATGGGTATAACCAGGGCCGTCTTATACCATGCCGGGGCCCTTGAGCATGCAAGAAAGTAAACAAAGAGTCGTTCTATTTTTTTGCTACAATCTTTAATTTTATGTACAAATAGGCGAAGGCAAGGAAGGACCACTTTCACTGCCTTAAACACAAAATATTCGCTTGATTTTTTTTTGGAAGATTGTGGGAAAATGCAATGCTGTGTGTAATTTGTTTTCCAATATTTTGTTACTATAATGGTAGAACTTCTAGAAAATTCTAGTATATCTCGAAGTATAGAATAAAAGTATTCTTAGAACTCTTAGAAGCAACGCTAGTAAAAGATATAATAAATTAAACGAAAATAATATAACCATAAGCAATAACTTTTTTCCTGAAGCTTAAGTTGAAAATTATTTAAATAGAAACTGTAATACCAATGTAACGAATTAATTATAAATTTTGTGAGAAGGTTCAGAGGCTAAAATCATTTTTGTCAGGATGTTCGGGGGCTCAGATATATTTCTTCCGTAGGAGGCTTAACGGAAAAATAAAATTATTCAGTGGCTTCAGCAGTATTTTTCGAAATTCAGTTTGAAAGTTTAAATTTTTAATTTTAATTTAAAATAATTTAAAAGAACGTGTAATTTTCTATTAAACAAATTTTTTGCTCTTCAAATACTGTCGTAAGAATATTTACATTAAAAGAAAACTAAATCTCTATTTACTTACTTATTTTAATAAGTTAAAAAATATTCATAGTTTAAAAAAATAACAATAAAAAAACTGTTGTTTGAAATTTATAAATTTTGACAGTCATTCTTAATACAGCCCTACAAAAAAGTTCAGACGGTGGCGAAATACGGAACTACACGTTTCCTATCTGGCAATGTCACATTTTCTGCTGAACTGGGCGTCAGTAATGTCATTGCTTGCCACTGCCGCTAACAGCGCTCTCTAATAACGCAAAAAATCTGACCCCTGATTTCCAGACTCCTCAACTCTTAAGCTACTATTACACTTGTCATTTTGACATGCTGACGTCACAAAAATTCGGCCATTAGGTGGTCACTCGTGTGTCTTTCGGCAGAGTGCGCTGCGACTGTTCGCGTGACCAGACGCTTGAAAGACGATCACACGTATTGAACAATTTAGCACGTCATAATGATATAGGTATGTCAAAATTTGACATGAAGAGGTGCATGTGCAATCATTGCTTGGGGATGCCGTGGGCACATACATCGCATAAGGATCTCGTCGCATATCGACGATGTGCAATCGGAAGAAAAATCGGACGAAGAAGCTTCGGTCCACATCGACATTCTTCCTTTTATAATGCAGCGAAATAATCGACTAAAGGTCAACGCTACCAAATTAAGAGCAGGGCGCTCGTTCCGTAACTTATCAGACTCCCTAAAGTATCAATTAAGTGCAAAAATTACGAGTTTGAGAGCCTTATCGAGTTTATTTTCCACAAATTGTAATAAAAGCTGACGGTAGTCAAACAAATTCGGTCAGCACATAACTTATGATGGTTTTCAAAATTTAAAAAAAATCATCCAGTGGTATACAGCAAAAGGCAGATGACCCATCAAACGTGGGTACGCCCATCGAAAAAGCTTCACCGCGGCTTGGCCATGATAATTCCCCCTACCGCCTCAAATATTCAGAAAAGGAGGAGCTCGTTGAGCTGGCAATGCCCCACTATATCTGTGCAAGCAGAGGAAAGAACGAACCTAGTTGGAGATGTGGAGCATGCAAAGCGATCTAATTTGAGTCGATGGCATGATGAAAGGAAAAAGTGTCAGATGCAGCAAGAGTGGTTAATTCGTACGGACAACGCTTTAAAGGATAAATGTGCGTGCTTTAAATTTTTGCACGCAACCCTCTTCCAAAACAATTAAACACGACTACCGAAAATCAATTAAGACTTCCCACCCACGCCAAGCCGCCGCCGCCGGCCGCCGGCCGCCATTAACAAAAATCATCAATTACTGTTAAATAGGTGTAATGCATGTTTCGATTATTATTATAATGTGCTTATCGCTGCACAGTGTGCTGCGGACGATAACAAACTCAAAACTACCCATTTTGCTCGCCCGCACGTCGGTCGGTCGGTCGGTCGGTCCCCATCCCCAACCTCCATTCTGTGCTATATCCTGTTCAATTGAGTGCCCCGAATGAACCAATAAAAATACTTGAAAATGCCAAAATTCAATTGAGTAATCATCACTTCGATCGAAAGGCGAACGCCACAACGAACATTGAACACGAATTCGAACAACCTACTTACGGTATTGGGAGTACTTGGCTCTAGGTGATGGCATTCAAATGGGGATGTGGGGAGCCCCGTGGGGGTTATCGGTTATAATACGTTGATGATGAAGAAGATTTATTACACTTGCGATAAACACAATATATTTCTGTTTTAAATATACTTAGGGTATAATTGCGTTGAATACACTCACACGCACACCAGAAGCCAAGCGACCGATGATTGAAACACTTTGTGAAGTCAAGTGCTTCCTGGGAATGGTAGGGTACTCTATGTGGGCTTCGGGTACAATGTGCAGACGCGCTTATTCGGCGAAAAGTAACTGCAATAGTTGATTTATTATTTTTAGTCCCATATTCAGGACGTAGATCTTCTCCATATAGAAACATTCGCAAAGGCTATGTGCAGGATTTATGGGTTCGTCGAGATGATATGCGCATATATGGCACCCAGAGTCCCATAAATAATACGAGGCTATAAACAATTAAGGCAGTCATAAGTTATCTGACAAGTGATAGTCGGTTGCCACATGGTCAGTCATAGCAGCAAAATTATGGTCCCATCAACCATAGAAACAGAGGCCGAGGGGGGTTGTTTGTACTGAGTCCCCGTCCATAATTTGCATAACAGACTCGGCCCAGTTAATGAGACATGATTTTTACTTGGGATACACTGTCATTCTGAATAGGCCAAAGCTTGAAATATACGAACGGAATTGGCAATTGGCTTTCTGGACCTGTTGGCATTTTTAAGAGCAGCCCAATGTGGGAATTGGCTATCAAGGAGGCCGTCCGAGCGGGTGCAGAAAGCAGGCACAACGAAATTTCGAGAGAAATTCGAATCAGGGGTCGAATCGCGTCGTCCGTGATCGAGCATTACGTGACGGAATTTGTTTTTGTTTCACATGCAAAATCGACATAATTCCGTGAACGTATAGCTCGTTCACGGACGACGCGATTCGACCCCAGATCGAACAAGCTAATTTTGTGTGACGGTTTGAGACTTTCGGATTAAGCCAGTCAACCCGCTGGCAATATGTTCCTTTTTGTACCAAAAGTGTTCAGGAATGTGTTTGACATTGACACAAATGCGTCTATCTGATGACTGTTATCACAAGGCCCACTGAATGGAGCTTGAAGCGGTTCTTATATGCCATGTAAGACAGACTGACCCCACTGTATATTTGACGCTGTTTGGAAGATCATTTCCTTCGGGATCGACGTGGAAAGTACCTTGGTGCACGTCACCTCAAATAATGCAAGGTTCCACGGGCAGGCCGTTCGGTCAAGCAGCTTTTGGGTGAACGAAAATCTTGGTTTTCATGGATAACAGCAGCGTTCTTACCGTTTA
Source organism: Cheilosia impressa (assembly GCA_948293265.1). Lineage (NCBI taxonomy): Eukaryota > Metazoa > Arthropoda > Insecta > Diptera > Syrphidae > Cheilosia > Cheilosia impressa. The sequence continues at coordinate 4,337,029 of OX411885.1, read as the reverse complement.
ACTGGTTGCACCATATCATCCCTACCAACTGTGTCAAGGCTTGTATGTTGCGTCTTCCTTTTGCCACCGCAATTGTAAAGCCCCTTTCCTCTGATTTCTGGTAATTTTTAACGAAATAAATAAATAAAATAAAATAAATAAATGAAAAAAAAAAAAAACAGGACAAGGGAACATATTTCCCCAAATCGCCCCCAACAACGGCATCACAATGGGTCCACATGGACCTAAGTGGGACGTGACACCCACCTATCAACCTGGCCTAACCTAACTAAGTCATTAATGAAAAGAAATCTGCGTCAAAAGCACCCCACACCACAGGCAACTTTTGGACACCTGACAACAGCGAGGGCATCACTTTCGGAATTTTGTATTTTTGTATTTTATATATATTTTTGCCTTTCTTATTTAACTTTTGTATTCTTTATTTATTTTTGGAATGTAAATTTAATCTATTCTGAAACAGAAAGAGAGTTTCCTAATTATTCTTGCAACGTTAATATGTTATGTAGCTTGTTGTTTTAATGAATTATATTTAAGCTTTGCACTACTTTATAAGATTATTATTATCTTAATGTGTAAGCTGTCATAAATAAATGAACTATGAACTATTTGGCTCACCTTGCTGAGGACAATTTAACTCCCACACAAAAAGGTCTACAAAAGGCAAAGTCCAGCTCCGTGCAGACATACGGCCGGATATAGTCCTCCTATGACAAGTCTTGACTGATGTTTCATATCGCAAGACAATTTGACACTTCCAAGACAACCAAACAATGCAAGTTGATTATGGACGATGTAGACAGCTTAGACAGACAAAAACAATATATCCATTTGCCAATAACTTATGATTCCATTTTTCCATCCAAGTCGCGTGTCAAAAATTGACTGAGCCCTTACAAAAATCTGAATCACACAAGAGAACCGCAGTCTAGATCCGACCATCCTATCCAGAGACACGTGAAATATTGAATATAGTCAGGAACCACCCTGCTACGATGTAGACCACTACCAGGATATGCATTAATTCGTAAACAGAACGTCATTTTCCCATTGTCCAGCAGCATTATCTAACCGAAGAGTAGATGTAACAGCAACTTATCATTAAGCCATAAGCACAGGACTATGACTGATTGTGTAACCAACATCGTTAAGCATTCCTGGTAATTATTGTCGGACTTATGCAACGGACCCTGGATCTTTGTTTCGAGTACCATGGACATGATGGACAGATAATGGATTAGCATTGGCCAGCGTTATGGTGTTCTTCCATTCGCAGGTTGCACCACTATCTGTCCGATAGCTATCTGTGTTGTTTCAGTTTTCAGAATTCGGTTCGGCTTTCCATTGTGTGGTCAAGACACGTTGCCCAACATGCTTTTGCGTCAACACCAAAACAAAAATGTCAGATGGAGAATATATTTCCGCTAAAAGGACCACTGTTACAAAAGCCGTATCATCTTCCTTTTCAAAGCAACGCGCTCCTTGTAACTCCGGTCAGTAATTGGATAATCGTGTACGAAAATTCGCGTCCAGTCGAAAACTACCAACGTCCATCACAATCATGTCGGAAACTATTTAAAGACACATCCCCACAGCCGTTATTATTATTTACCATTTCACTGTTTAATGTCAGGGTTCTTAAATCTGTAATAGTTGGCCATCGGTTTTTTGTTGGTCCATACGGAAGAAATACAGAACCGCCTCACACTTTGCCAATATTAAAAAGGATCATTTCATCCCCTTATAAGGGCTGATGTGTGCCATTCAACAGTGGACCCAATTACTGAGATGTATATTGCTCACACAATATCAATATTTAAATTGCCCTCCAATACATGGGGACGCGTGTGTAGCCGCTCGCATAATAACCATAAAAAATAAAGACGAAACAATTAAACGAGTGGAATAAGTGCGGATATATGTCCATCTGAGAGTTAAATCGTCTGGATGCATACAGTTTCCAGTTTTAAGCACCAATATCAACAACTAGAGTTCTTCGCCTTTTTTCCACCCTCCGCTCAATTTGGCCCCAAGCAATTATGCAATAGCCCCCTCGTCGTCGTCGTGCGTCGTCTCGAACAACAATCGGACCGATGCTGCTTATCATGCAATCCCTTGCAATCTGCCACTTTCTTTGCAAACCGTCATTGTCTTGAGCCAAGCACCCAGTCCATATTCTAATGCGTAAAGTAAGTGTGTGTATTTGTTTCCGCTGTTAAACAAAGATACAAGAGCTCTCAGTCGTCACCATCACAGTATATCGTCGTCGTCGTCGTAGTGCTCGTGGTCGTTGGTATTCCTAAAATTGTTTACCTCTCCCCGTTTTTCAGCTGCCACCCATCAACCCCAATTCAATGTGTACCCGTAAGTAACAAAAGTGGCGAAGCTCCCCTTATCACAGGCGCGGCGGCGTTTGCCCATCACATCGTATCGTATCGCATCGCATTCTTTGATGCGATGAGGATGTTGTTGATGATGATGATGGCGATGGGGTTGATTTGCTTATTGGTAGTAGTGGTATTGGTATTTCGCCACTATAACAGAGGATATTCCCCCTATATAAGGATGGCTAACACATTTCAAATGTTCGCAGTCGATCAACAGGTCTTGAGCTGTTATTAAGTGCTCCGTCGAAGGATTTTTTTTCTCTTGTGTCCCGCTGCTTGTTCGTTATAATTCAAAATTGTGAATAATTTTTGTGCGATTCGATTGGAAAAATTCAAAAATAATTAAATAAATAAATTAATTAATTAAATAAAGTTGCTACAAGTTTCCTTCAAGTGAAAAATAGTTGTTAAAATGGTATGTGAATAGTTATTAAAAAATATTGTAATTTAAATTGCATAAGTGTGGAATTTTCGATTAGGAAAAATAAATTTGCTATAGGAGTTTAAGGATTTTTATTTTTTGTTTCTGCATTGGGGCCTTTACAAATTCATCCGAAGCGATATATTTCCGAATAAAGCAATTGAATTTTGCGGTTGCGACGTGAAAAGCTGTAGCAATTCAAAATAATTCTTTTGCTACCTAATTTTAGTGATATTTATTCAGACGGATTTGTGAAACATTTTGTTTATGGCAAAAGAATAGAAAATGCGAAAATAAAGCTAACCCCACTCGGAATGGTGGTTGTAAAGTTTTACGAAAATCAGTAGGAAATAGGAACTTTTCAAAATGAATAAAAGAAACATTTTTCAAACTGTGTTTTTTTAAATTTCCAAATAATTAAAAAAAAACCTTAAAAAATAAAATTTTTAAGTATTGGAGGCACCTTTCATTTTTTAACTGTTAGTTCATGTAAAATCATCAAATTTGCGCGTTTCAAGACACAAAACTGGTTGAAGACCCATTCCATTCCATGTCTCTTGGGTACAAAAGAATTAAGAGTTTTCAAAGTTCATATCTCTGAAAGTAGTGGAAATATTTTCCACAGGTAACGTGGAACTCACTATGTGAGATACCGTGACGTTTTCTTGAAACCAGTGAATTTGTAGAGTTCAAGCGAATTTAATTTCCACGCGAAAAAAGTTTCAAAATCGATGCATTCATTGTATTTCTTATAATGCTCCTTACAAAACCAATGATCTTGAAGTTCGTGTCACTGAAACTAGTTGTCGAAAGTAGAGGAAATGTTTTCCAATTTATTTGAAACTATACAATGCAATTCAGAAAATTTATGAAAAAAGTCATTTTATTTGAATGGGGCATGCAAGTTGAATCTTCGCCTTGGACGCAATTATAATTATAATTGATTCTTAAAGCTTTCCGCATTATCAAAGCAATTTAGATTAGGGCTGCGACTTTCCCTGAAACGTTGGTGGTCAAAAAGGTCACTGCTTTCTCCGAGGCTGTCAAAGTGTAGGTCTTGCAAGCTGACAAGATGGCGTCGTGCGATTTTGCAACCATACACTTTTGAAACTTAACTTTCAGTTTTGCCTTCTAAAAATAGAAAAACACGTCTTTGTACGGCTGCTTGCAAAAATAGGTTTATCTGCGGCTCAAAAGCCACAAGTACCTACGAAATTCGTATAATTTCCGGGTACGTTTTTGTCAGTTTGCATTTGTCAAGCCGCCTTACAGCGCCTTAGAGCGATTGAGCGATGTCGCTAAAAAAAATTAGAACTAAATGAGGTCAAAAGTCGTATCGCGGTGGCCACGTCGCTATGTCGCTCACTGCGTGGTTGGACCCTTGGGAGGTTTTCGATTTCCATCAAGAGCATGCCTATTCAATCAGTAGCATTTAGTTAACATAAATCTTGTCAAAATTTAGCCGAAAGCCCCGGTAGCTAGTGCTTTTTCCTTTTAACAGTTTAATTTAATAATAATAATTAATAAAAATCATTCATTGACGATGTACTTCAGTGAGAGAGCCCACATTAAGCTTATCATTCCTATTGATTGTGCTCAACTTGACGTCCCCTAGTGATCAGGAACTGGTGTCCGTTTTCGCCGTCGAAAGCATCGTGCGGAACACTGAGGAGGTGATTCTTATCGAATTTATAAGCAGGTGCCGGTGCAACTTTATACAAACACTATCCCTGCCCAAAAGAGCTCAACAACCTTATCGGTGCTGAGAAGTAAGTTCCGCGAAGAAATTCGTCTGCTTTGGGACTACTTCCCATTCCTGACATGCAATCGAAAGTATTTTCTCCCGTACTGACCCCATCTGTGTGCGAATGCCATCGCCAATACTTGCAAATCCATTCGATTAGCTTTGGGTTAGCTACGAGTTCGATATATTTTTCCTCTTTCTCTTTAAGTTGCTTCCACCAAACAAAGCAACACTAAAGTCAGTAAGACAAGTAAAAAACATCTGTAAAAAAATCTTTAAATTAAATTTTGTACTGAGCGAAAGGACACAGCATCCGTAAAAGTAAAAATCCCACATAATGGTTACATCCGACTATCCTAAAAAAAAAGTAAAATACACCGACAATACCATAAACAAAGTAGATACAAGGACCAATCTTTTGAACAATACTAGCGGTGCATATTTTCCAACGATAATTGCTGTAGGTACACAAATTGGGAAATAAGCCGCTTAACGCGATCCAAATGCTGTGGCGGGGTTCCGTAACAAAGAAGTAGAACGAAATGAAATCGAGCGAAAACGATAGCTTGGTTATTGTTACGCCCTTTGAGTGTCCTTTGTCCTTTTTGCAAACGTTTAAGTAATCGAAGATAATGGAAAACGCAAAAACCTTTCGGGCAAACGAAATGTCCTCTTCTCCCACAACCGAAAAAGGTTGAACGTCTTCGTTCCACCAACATTTAGCTCAACTCGCCGTACTAATGACAGATTTTAGTCTCGACTTTAAACTTAGGGAATCACATGCAATACCTCCTGTGGATCACAAAGGACCTTAATTAATTTGGTCTAAGCGTGTCTTTCCAGACAGCCACCTTACCTAACCTAACCATGGCTACATTTGTATGGAAAATATTGCCATTTTGAACAACTAAAATTTAAAGTCGAAGCTAAAAATGCTTATTGGCCGAATATTTTCGACCGGTCCATTTCCAAAATTAAGCAAACTTTTCTTGTTTAGGTTATATTTGCGTGTCCGCATTGAAAATTGATTGCATGGCTTTGTTGGCATTTTCAAACCTACCAGCTGCTAAGTTGTAAGTAACAGTAGCCCGCTATACCAACAATCAGTGTCCAGGCTTAATTTTTCGAGCTCACAATGGCGGAATTTTCCATACGAAATTGCATATTTTGACCTTCAAGTTATAAAAGGTGGAGGTTGAAAACGCTTATTAGTAACCCCCAACGTGGAACAACAGTCCGCAGTAGCGATCGGGACTGGAGTCCGAGTCTTTGGGCCTTTCCAATTAATTTCTAAATTTTTGTAGTTCACAGTGGCTGTTTACTAAAAAAAACTAACCTCGGACAGCACCGAGCTAAGTTGATGTTATCCATGAACGCGGGGCTGATGCTATTTTGCACTTGTGTCTAAACCAAACCAGGTGCACCACAAATCCTTCCTTTACAGAACGTGATGATGTGAGTTAGTGTCGGTGGTATTGTTCTTTTCAAACTACTCTTCTTTATGACCCTGACAGTCGCACCTAGTGACGCAACATAACCTTCGGTGTACATTTTTACAACCGCAGAACTATAAAGAGGGCGAATTAAACCACCATTGCATTGAGTGGGCTCTGTTATGCAAAAAAACATTACGTGAGGGAGGTTTATTTGTTTAATTACAATCTGAACGTGATTTTCAGCGGTTACGGTGAGATACATATTGAAGATGGAATCAACGTCGATAAACAGAATACGTTTTTTATTTGCAAAGCATTGTACAAAACTTGAGAGCGATATGGAAAGTAGTTGCCGACAACTGCATAATGGAAAGAAAAGTTCGCAGAAATAAATAAAAAAAGACATACCCACCCAACTTAGTGCAAGGAAAATGAAAGGTTAGTTAATTCAGCAACACGTACTTACAACCTTGGCCGCAAGAATCGCTGTGTTTGGGCGTTTTGTTTTGTTTCAAGTGAACCTTCTCGAAAATACGGGACAAAGTGCATACATCTCGAACAGAAGGCAACTTTGCTGTCATACATTTGTTCTGTTTGACGGCTAATGCTTCTGAGCTCGCACTGCCACTGAAACTTGCGGATGGACTGTGCGAGTTTGAAACATTCAGTCGTTAATGCTGTAATCAGCGTTATAAGCATTTCCACACAAATTTTAGCCACATTGGTTAAATGAAAACGCGCAGGGGGAGTTGCAAAAGTTTTGGGTGCGTTTACTTGGTGAATCTTTGAACCAGCTAATGTTTTCTGACGGCGTTCAGTCGAGTATTCAATTTTTCAATATCAGCTGTTTTTTAAGAAAATTATATTGTGAGACATTTCCCTTTTTGCCCGGGGCATTGAGCCAAATTATCAAATTGGTCACTTCAGCACAACACTGGCTGGACATTAATGTTTGTGCTTAAAAAGAGAGAAAAACTAACGACATCGTTTTTTCATTGACGTCTTTCATTTGCTTTGAATATTTCTGCAGAATAAATCCGGCTACGTCTTTGACAAGCAACAAATCAAAGAATTTTAAATTTATATTCCAGTTGGGTCCTCAAAATGGCTATGCTGATCATGGCCAGGGCTACTCTGTGTTTAAAGACTCCACAATTACCGAAATAAGCGAGTGAGTGTAATATCTTCCTCGTTTAAAAATACGTGGACAAGGGCTATAGTAAAATGCTGGCTATGACCTACCCGTAGTCGACTGTCAAAATTCTGTCATTATTACTGAATGACCCTTTCTCACAGAGTTTGAGTGAGTTAAAAAGAGATTTCTTCATTTGGTACTGGCTTCTAGAGCTAGAAGACTTCAAAACGAAATGAGAGACACGTAACCCCCCAAACTTCTAACCCCAAGGCTCAGAGAGCTGTGACAATCTCTTTGGTGGATGCCATTGGCAAACATTTCATCACAAAATTAAGTCAAAAAAAGCAAAGCAAACAAAAAGCCCCCTTCGCATGGTTTCAGCGTTTTTCAAGCAGCGGGAGATGTACTCCGCAAGTCTGACCAAAGTTACAGCTCTCAGCTGTCAAACCGTTGAAAAACCTTTAGAAGGTAAAAATGGCAGAAGGAAAATGAAATGATAGTCGTCGTCAGCGAATTTCATTATTTCATTTCAAAGGCAATCGATTCAACATCGAAGTACATTTCTTATTGGAAACGTCGAGAATGGAAGCGAATTTAAAGATTTATCCATACCACCCTTATCACCGGGTACCCGTTTAATCTCCCGGCAAATGTAAACTCGGCAGGCTCGAGTACTTATCTGCTATTTGCTTAGCGCTTAGTGCTCTTGTTCGATTCAATTCGAACGTTTGTACTAACATCACGCAATCCGCTATCGACAATTGTCCCACAGATCTCTGTTGTTGTCATTGCGTTCCCTAAGAAATGGGTCAAGATGACGTTAAATACCAAACACCACCACCACCAGCACCACGATGAAGAAGTAAACGGAACAAAGCACTCAAAAAGTTTCTTTGATTATTAGTTCTGTTTGTCTTTTATTCAGATTTGATTTGTGATTGAGTTAATGGAAGACGGAAAATAGGTACTGGTTAATCTGCCTGCTTCCTGGTGTCGAGCGAGCACTTTTTAATTGAACCCGGTTCGTTGGTTTTGTTTTTTTGAAAACAATTGTGCGTAAGTTTGGCAGAAGCAAGATCTTTAACAGCTGAAAAGGGATTATACACAGCATTACGAAATAGACCGTCGATTATATGCACGGAGGACCGGGGTTAGTAAAATTGATACTCATTTTGCTGTGACAGTGAAATCCGCACGACCAGAGAAGCAGTGGCTATGAAAAGTCGGATCGGGCCCTTGACCACAAAACCGAACCGCATTGCAAAGTCAAACAAGATTGTATAGTGCGAGAGAGACAAGTCGGTCTACTGTGATTTTCTCTATTTTGAGGTCATGCGGAGTTTTTCATGGAAGAGGGTTACTCATTTTTGGAGTTGGCGGCTGTATCCTCAGCTGAAAGGTCACTCAAGTGGCGTGTTCTCTAGTTGAGCAAATCTGATTCAGATTCCGTCTAAACTGATGGCAGTAACTTCGATATAGGTATAGGACCTTCGCCGACGCCAACTCCACAAATGACACCCGATTCGGCGAAGGCTGTCCAACCAACAAACCGAACACTTGCTTTTCAACTTTTGACAATAAGTAGGAAGCGAGAACTTATACTTAGCTCACTTGAAGGAATAGCCATTGGGAAGTCTGTTCCATAGTGGATAACTAAGAAACCAGATTACAGATAGACACCCTTCATGAGTCGAAAATCCATTCGAAAAGAGAGTTAAACTGCTGCCGTATCCATTGTGGCCGCAAAACTTGATATATATTTGCAGAAAGTTAGTTGGCGGTCAGGTAGTTCCTTCGTTCCGCGAAGGATTTGAGCTTTCAATCGTTGGAAAGGCATGAAAGTCTTGTTAAACTGTTTTAGTTTACCTACTCCAAGTTTCTTTGGGCCTGCTGCTTAAATTACTTAAATTAGTAAGACCTTTCGCATTTAAAGCTTCATTATACGCTTTTAATACGAATAAGCTTCATTAAAAGCTTTTAATACGAATGATGGCTCGACTTTAAAGTATCCCTTGGTCTTTTTTTAGCAATTTAACTTAATAATAATGTAATGTTAATCAAACGAGACATTTTTGAAGCTGAAAAAACCTAAAAAAGCGAATAAAAATGGCCCCCCAAATAAAATACTTATATAGCGTAAAAACAACCACAAAAACATTTACTATTCAGGAGCGCAGGTTAAAGGTTTGACTTGAGACAAGGGAAGACGAATTGTGCGTTTTTTTTTCTGATCCATAACCCAACAACCGTAAGAGATATTTTAATGGAAAAAATATGACAATTAGAACAGGCATCCGATCGTGACATAACCTCAATTTTGGCATAAGTCGACTAATGCTGTTCTTTAATTTTTGCCACTGAAATTTATTTATACAAAAAACATTTTTTTTCTTTTTTTCGTTCAATAAAGAATAAAATCTTACATACACTGCCGCTCACTTAAATAGGAACATGACTTTTTTGTAGAATGTTTTGTTTTTGCTATTCTCTCTTTGCTGATATCGGTCATTGCGGTTTGAATTTTAAAAGTAACGTTTATTAGGCTATTTTCGGAAAAGGGAAGAGAAAAAAAAAAGATTACCGTTACGATTGATTGGTGGATTGCTGTCAATATCCACAAAATAAAGCATTTGTTTTGGCTCATTAGAATAAGAACATTTACTTATTATAAAGAAAAATAAACGAAATCATCAAAATTCAATTTATTAATACAATATTTAAAACATTTGGAATATTTATAATATTTTAATAATGTGTACATCCACCTTTGTTTGATATAACCTCGTACAAGCGATTAGGCATTGAGGCATAAAGATTCTTTATGTATTCCAGTGAAACTTCAGACAGGCGGTTTTGATAGCATTTATCAGTGATGCTTTGCTATCGAATTGTCTTCCAGATTCGTAAACTCTTCTAGTTAACCATCCCCAAACATTCTCAATAATATTGAGGTCTGGTGAATATGGAGGCCATTGTAACAAATCCACCTTCTGTGCTTGAATCCAAGTCTTAACAGATCGGGCGGTATGGATTGGAGCATTATCGTGCTGAAAACACCACTTCAAAGGCCCAAAGAGGTTCCCCAGTTCGGGGAATGCCTCTTCTAGTACGTTTTTGTAAGCCACTGCGTTCATTTTTGAAGTCAAAAACTTTAGTTCGCAGGTTCCATAGTAACTTATCGCTCCCCAAACCATAACACCACCTTCGCGACTATGGTGCCGATTCAAAAAATGCTCTTCCTTACGCAGATCGTGGAAATAAAAGTTGTATCCGTCGGGCCCATCCAGATTAAATTTTTTTTCATCTGAAAATACGACGAGTTTCCATTCTGAATTCCAGGTCATACAGTTTCGCGAAAAAAGCAATCGGGCCTCCTTTCTGGCAGCATTCAGTGGTGGTTTTTTTTTCAGTTTTAATCTTTTTAGGTGATTAGCACTCTGAATAACACGTTTTACCTTTGAAACACTTGCTGTTATTGCCAAATTGGATTTGATTTTCGCCGCGGACTGGTGAGAATTTGAGGCTGCTCGAATTATTGCCCTTCTGTCAGCTTCTGAAGTTACTCTTTTAGTACGTCCCTTCATGTTTTTTCCATACTTCGACTGATTCTGAAGAAAATTGTATACAACGGTAGTGCTCCTTCCAATTTTTTTTGCGATTTCTCTAAAGGTCAGCTTCATTTCTCTGTATGCGGAAACTCTTGCCCTTTCCTCCGTCGTTAATGCACTGCTTCGACCCATTATGCACAAAATTCGAAATAAAATATTAATAGCTTATTGTTAACAACTTTAGCAGATCTAATCACTTCTAAGACTTGCGATAAACTGACACAATTTCATCTGTTCTTATTCTAATGAGCCAAAACAAATGCTTTATTTTTGTGGATATTGAAAGCAATCCACCAATCAATCGTAACGGTAATCTTTTTTTTTCTCTTCCCTTTTCCGAAAATAGCCTAATAAACGTTACTTTTAAAATTCAAACCGCAATGACCGATATCAGCAAAGAGAGAATAGCAAAAACAAAACATTCTACAAAAAAGTCATGTTCCTATTTAAGTGAGCGGCAGTGTATAGGGGGCAATTTTGATCATTTCTAAAGAAAATGTTGGGCCACTGGTCTTGAGGCTCAAAAAGGGGCCAAGCGGCAAAGCTGCCTCATAGCTAACGCTGTTTAGTGTACCTCCAATGGCGAACCCGGTATTATCGCTGCTTAAAGTGGCAGATGATTGTTGGCCATCTAACAGTCTGGGGAACCAATTCTTTCTACTGCTCGCAACAAGCACTCTGACAGGTTTAGGTCGCGTCAAAATGTCAGAAATGCTTACAGCATAAACTCGGTGTTGTGGTGTTATGGATATCCGCAATCGTGCTTTAGCTACGATCTAAAGGTCCCGATACGATTGCTACCCTTCGGTTGCTAACCTTTGGTTGACGGATCCTTGATCTGGACACTGCCGAGGTTCTTGTGCATAGTTATATCAAGAAGAAGGAATAGCGTGCCAGGTAAAATGACGTTTTAAACATACTTCCGAAGGTACTACCTTGAAGGTCTCCAACTTTCCGAGTTTAGCACATTAGTTCTGAGTTCTGACGTCGTTATCCCGAGAAACTTTTAGAGCGCTTTCTTGGATGTATCACATTTCTTTTCTATCCACAATACGAATGAATTTCGGGATAGTAATCGGAGGCCTATGCCGAGACAAGGGCTTATTGTAAGTGACAACTATTTGAACGGGGGGAAGCTGGGATTACGCTCACTTTAGTTTGAAATTTCACGATGCGCGATGTAAGTGCAAACGTTTACCATGAGTATAGGCTTTCAAAAGCCGGCCTAACTGGTCCAAAAAAGAAAATTTAGCTTTTAAAGATTGTGCTCAAGTAAAAAGGGCCTTCTTTCCAATTCAATCATTACCATAATAAATATGAATGGTTTTTTTTCTTTTTAAAACTCTTTGGAAAAATCTTTTAAGAACTCATAAAACTCAAATCCAACAAAAACTTTAAGGTCTACTTGTGTTGCGATGCAGCTCCATGAGGTCTCTGATCTAATCACAAATCATCATCGTCGCTTCTGGCAGAACCGGCCGTTGCTAATATCAAAGTTTTGGTCAGTTTTGTCGCAGTTTTGTCATCGTTCTTGTGCTTTCTCCACCCCACCTTAATCAGTGGATAGGTTTCTGTATTGATAGGTTTATGCCTCTTCAGGGCCAGCTCCATGTATCCTGTTTAAAGTCCGAATACATATCACGTATATGGATTTACTTATTTGTGACTAACATTTGCATCCTCGTTTTCCTTTTATTTGTTTTGCTGTCGAATTAAGCAATTTAAAGAGCTCTCTACTTAAAACTCAGCAAGTTGAACCATGCCAAACTACAGCAACTGCCAACAATTGCGGTTAGCAAAAGGTTTCTTTATTCAAACGAGGTGGCAACTGCTCATAGCCAGAATGACATTGATCTTTACTATGACTTCCGCAGTGGTTCAGCGACTAGATTTATACGCATCCTTGCTTTATGACTTCAGCAGGCCTTTTGTTCACCCGTTCAGCAGTCCGCCACTTCTTACTGCCGATGCTTTCCAAGAAAATGCCACGACCAGCCGCCGGTCGTTCCCTATGCGTTCTGTGTGTGCAGTATTTTATAATAGTGCGGAACCAACTTCTTGGGGTATTTGCTCCCTCTAAAGAAGGGCCTACGTGGCCACCGCCAAACGATTTCATATGTTTAAAATTTTTAGAGCGGCGCGTCGCTCAATGGCTCACCCTTAATCCCTCGCCATAATTTTTGCCAATGGCTAATTATTACTGTCGAACGAAGGATGGATGCAGTCACAGGAATATTTAATGCGAAGTTTATCTTTAAATAAACTCTCCGCAGACGCGACACCTACACAACTGTAACTGAGCAAACATAGACCAAAAGCAATAGAAAACGATAGAAACGTAAAGCAATTTAAGATTCAAATTTATTTCGATTCTCTTGATTTGACGGTGCGTTTCTTTAAATCGCAATCAACAACACCTCTGTTCGATTGGTTCTAGGAAAGAAAAAATAACTCTAAAGAAAAGGAAGAGTGATTTTTTTTTTTCTTTTTTGTGATTTTTTTTTGAATCGATTTCTCCATTCAATATCAACCCTCTTCCATATATGACTTTGAGAGGAACCACATCGCATCTAAATACATCCGGAATGATGTTGATTGTTGATGTTGATCCTTTTCCCAGGGACGAGCATAGTTGAGAGAAAGTATGTAAATTTTCCAACTGATAGATGGGGCAAAAGGATCGAAATTCGCGCACACACACATCGCGAACTAAGAATAAATACTCGCAGAAATGTTCTTAAGTATCGCTTTTAATGGCACTTTACTGAGAACGTGAATATGTCTTGTAATATTTTCATCTCGAGTGGTTTCGGCACTGTATACACTGCAAACCGATGGTCTCCTCGCCATTACGATTGATATACTTGTTGTAGATTGTGAGTTGGCGGGCGAAAGTTATGGCCACTTTGGCAAAAGTGTGACATGAAATTTATGCACGCTTTTCACTGCCAATATCGGTAAGATAGACTGTAATCGTTCAATAACTGATTTTATGGAATTTGGGGAATGTTTTGGCAACACGTTGCCCATTAATATGACCTTGTTCAATTCTTCTTTTAAACGTTGCTATAGCTGATTGTCTGGTGCGATAGTATGTACCTCACCTGGGGTATCAAAGATTGGTTTTCATTTATATTTCTGAGTGCGTTTTCATACAATTTTACAGGGAAAATCTCCCCACTGTGAATTGGAAAAATTCAGCCTGGACATTAAAAAAGGTTATTTTTATTATTAAGAATTAATTATTATTATTAAGGATTGAGAAGAAAAGACGTATAAGTGAGTGATCCAGGATAAAAAAATAAAAACTACAAGAAACTTGATTTTTTGATGCCCACGAAAGGTGGACAAACACTAAAAAAACAACAACAAATTGGCAACAATGGGAGAGTGTTTTAAATGCAAAAAATCGATTCAAAGAGAGTCGGAAGAGGAAGGTCATACATTGGCGTTTGCGGAAAAATAATATTCAACAACCCGTATTCGTAGCCACTTGCAATATAGTCCAACTTGAAAGTTTCGTTAACAAAAACTTGAAGATTGATAAAATAAGGCAAAATCCTTTGTCTCCGCTTAAAGGTTCCTTAAAACCGAACAAGTCGACATGTTTGTATTTGTTATTTGCAGCAGTTTTGTATTTTCATTATGTTTTTAGGGGAAGTTTGCATTTTATGTGCTTCAGCTGGGAAAAGTTGCAGGAAAAAATTAAGTAGGTTTGGCTTAACAATAAATGGATTCTTTTGAGGAAAGTAAAAGGTGGAAATGTCCTGAATTTATTGAAGACTAAACCGTTAAAGCCCAATAAGTTGCATTTTAAAGGGTCTTTCATTAGCGAGTTGACAACCTTAAACTTTCAGCGTAAACCCACCCTTAAACTGATTACCGAAAAATATTCAGTAAAATTCATGGTGAAGTACGCGAAATGGATTATTCCATCAACCGATAGAACGGTTTTGCAAAGGATCTCTGTCATTTGTCAAGTGCAAATGTTCCTACCTCTCATGCAGTTACTAGGACGTGCCTACCCATCAAACAGCTTATTAATACGGATAGTTGGTGTTGGATCTGAGATTACCAAGAATTTTCTTATTCATCGCAAGGCACGAGAAGTGTCCAAAGAAATTGTTAGTCCAGCACTTTCGCTCCTCGACCAATTAATAAGCTTGCCACTATGGACTGCTCTTCAAAATCCTCGCTAAATTCACTTTACATACTATTTATCATCCTACAGGTTGACAGTTTGAATTTCTACAACTTTTTCTCGCTTTAATTTATCAAAATGCCCTTGGCCGGCCTTGATACAATATATAGTGGAGGGCTCTAAAATTAAATCGAAACACTAGTAAGAACCAATCAACAAGTCATTGCAGTTTCCGCTTTCCCCATCTGTCTGGTGCGGTGAGTGGAAAACATAAATCTCAATCTGACGGCAATCATAACGGTAATAAATAATAGTTCCCTCTGGTATAGCACGAAGGCGCCCCAGGATCTCACTATATCTCTCTCTCTCTCACTCTCTTTTGAGATAGTTCTACGATGCAGCTGTCATTCGTGTTTGCGGGCGCATTTGTTATTCGTGGGCATTGGCAGGCAGCCGTCCTTTTTAACACCATCACCCACACTGTCGCTAAAGGTTATTGCGGAATGTTGAGTTATGATAACAATCACATTGTGCAACAAGTTAAATCCGCGCCGTGTCTGTCGCCGCACCAATGATTAGTGTTACAACCACCACTGTAGTATGACATAATCAATGTCGAATGCAGCGGTGGATAGAAGGACGAAGATGCAAATCGCTCAAGCATTTCATGAATATAAAATATTGCCATTCAAGCATTCGAATGGGCGACAAGTCACATGTACACCATGACAGGATGCTGTTTATGTCGCTATACAAACTTTAAGATGGAATATTTGATAAGTACTTGTTGCTATTGTTTTTCAGTGCCCTTAGTTCTGCGGCATGTCCAATTTAAGGGCTTTTTTTAGAAGCTTGTTCTCGAATTGGCAGCATTTTATCTAGCGACAATTGATTTATCAAATGACAGTTGATTTGTGACTACTTTCGTTTGTCTTTTTCCGATATATATAGACATACGGTCACCAGCTGCCTGAAAAACTAGTGGAAAATTATAAACCGTATAGTGGATTGTTCTTTGAACCACACGACCGTCCGAACGGCCCTCGCAAGGTCTATAGCATTTCTCATTTTGGGTTGTCATTTCACTACGAGTGCCTTCTTTTGCCTTCCAGATTGTTCTAGCCACTTGCGCCCATCGCCATACCATAATAATACCGTCACTACTTTTACTTATGTAACTTAATTTATTTTAAAAGTCTTGTACTTGACAAACAAAAGATAACACCATTAGAGCTACAAAACTTAGAATTCGAAAGTTAGTGAAGTACATCTGACCATGCACAGTCACGACATTATGTACACACACGCAAAACACCCCAGCCCAAGGATAGGTCATGACCACAAACACGGATCCACTATCCACCTCGATGTCGAGTGCAGAGTAAAGAATATCCAGAGTCAATGGCGAAACCCAGGCAAATATTGACCAAAGGAAAATTACCGATTAGCATGCATAGTTTCCAATAGATTCCTGCACACACAAGTGACGTCCCTGCTCAGAGAATAGAGCGCCCTCTCACACACCATTCGCAGCATGTGTTGCGTGAAATCGGTTCGATTGTTCGTTGCGAATAATAAGTCTGAATCTGAATATGAATTTAAAAGGGATATCCTTTTAGACAAAGTTCATGGCATGAATTAGCGTTCGATGGGATGTGGGTGCGCCCATCGATATACGAGCATCCCCCGCTTTTATGATTGGGGTGTGAATTCCAAAGTAGGATGTCTTTTATTTTCCGTTATGCCTGTCATCCTTGCAGGGCTTTTTTCGTCACTATTTGCTTAGGTTAAGGGACATCTTTTCGAGGAGACTGTTACTGCTGCTTGAATCAAGACGAAACACAATACTTCTGACCTAATCAAATACAAATACAAATTTAATCCTTTTTCCATTATAATTTTGTTGAAAGGGGTACAGTATGTAGGCTGTAACCTTTTAAACATTTTTTAAGGAGCTTTTGCATGATAGTCGGTGGTGCGTTCTACCCGTATATTTCTTACACGAAACTGCATCTTAGCTGTGGAGAACGATTTTTTTTTGTGGACTGAACGTCCTTTCTCAATAAAATTTTGTATATTCAGCAGAGGGGTATGCGAGTGTATTTATCTTGTCGCACAGAATCCATTGGTTTGTCTAAATGGGTCTCGCTTTTTTCCTTTTGATTTAGGTCTAGAAACTATAAAGTGCCTAGAAATTTTTCCAATTAATTGACAGGAAGGCTTCCGGTTTAAAATTGGGTTTTCGTATAAAAATGTGAACTCGAGGTTGCCATTCAATTTGAGTTGCGGGGAACATGAAGAACTCTTTACTCACAAAAGAATTTATCCTGACTGACTGGGTCACTTATGCATCTAAATGTATAGACCCTCCTGGCTTTCAATATTTTTTTTAAATGCGATGTTCCCCCTTGCATCCTTGTTTGTTAGACGTGTCACTAAAATGAAAAAAAAGCGGCATGATCTCCCAAGTTGCTTAAGATTGACCATAGTTCCCTCTTGCATACTTTCTCGTCTAGAAGTGGCACTAAAATGACAAAAATGCGAATTTTCCGCTGAGTCCTTTAAATGGAGAACAAAACGTTTTAAATCAAAATTTGTACCACTTGTCTACCTCGGAATTGCTCTTTCGATTAGAATACCCAAGATCCAACCCTGCACCTACCAAAAAACTTAGAGACAAGCTTGCGCTAATTGAGACTGACTTCAAGGACCCTTTTCACAAACATTCATGCTCGCGAATTGTATTTATTACCATTATCGTTTTACCCCGCATCCAAACATATGAGAGGATAGAACTATGGTCCTTTATGGACCTGTTTTGCCAAATATTCATGTTTGCCTCCAACGGAATCTTTAGCTGTATAGTCGAATATTTTTAAGATGCTGCAAAGCAGTGTACGTAATTTTTTGTTTGTCCACCTCCAACTCGAAAAGAGGCAGCAATTAAAGTGACTTCTGTTCCAAAAATACTTTCGACATTTCATTTCAATCAGCCGATTGTTCTTTCTCGATTTTTGCTTCTTTCCTTGTTTCTTGAACACCTTTTTCGCATCTGTAGAAAAGTTTTTGCGATTCATGGTTCGGCATGAAGAAACATGCCACTCGCATGTACAGGCGCCTTTCAAATCGGGTGACGTATTGATTTAAATTTGGCTACGAAATACAAGGAAACTCTGCGAACACTTCTTAACAACCAGCATTTAAGTCCACTTCCCACTAGATTACGCGTAAACTTAATTAAAACGAAAAACAAAAGGGGAAGGGAGACACCGCTCTTCACTGAAGCGGTATTTAACCAAAGGACTTGTGTTTCCTTGTATTGATCGTCCATCTGCCTGCTGTACATGTGCTGATGACCTTGGCAGTGGCAGATAATTAATTGCTAATCAATTTAAGGCCATCTCGAATGTAAAGTGGTTGACGGGCGTTTAAATTATCCACCCACTTGGGGTTGATGCTATGCGGATGTCAAGAATAAAACTCGTATTTCCTTACAAGTAATGACCGTCTGTTGCTGCGTGGCGTGGTGTGAGTGAGCAGTAAGAATAAATTACCTGGTTAGGTGAAGGGAGGTCGATTTATCTTTCACTTTAAAATTAAAGAATTTTTTTTTTTTGTAATTTCCTTCCAGATTCGTCCACAGCCAGAATCGAGCTCGAAATCAACAACAATTCCACCGGTGCAGCTTTGGCTATTCCAGATATGCACTCTGGCTCTATTGATCAGCCAGCTGGGTGCGCCTGTGTCGGCAAACTCGCACGAGCTGCTCGATGAAGTCGCCCTGCTTGAGGGTAACAGCGACTCGCCAACAGACGATGCAACATCACAACTTATGGACGAGGTTAAGCGCTCGTGGCAATCTTTACAAGGCTCCTGGGGCAAACGCGGTGCAACTCCGCTGCTAGATGACTACGACGCACAGATGGCCGATTCTTCGGCATCTGGTTCGAACGAATTCAACGACCGTCCGGATTTGATGAGATATTCAGTGATATACGCATCGAGTCCAAATGCACTAGCCGCTGCTGTAGCTGCTGCAGCTTCAGCTTCGACGCAAAATGGACAGCAGGCACTGGAGGACGAAACTTCGTCCAACTACGAGAAGAGAAGTTGGAAGAACATGAATGTCGCATGGGGCAAGCGCCGTTCGGCTGTCTGGAATAAATTTCGAGGTGAGTTCACATTCAGAGATGAATATAATGTCGGTAAATGTGTGCATAGGAACAGCAGGATTCAGAAATCGCCTGTAGGGGGGTAGTTTACTTTGGTTTAAACGCACGCCCCTTCGGGCTCATGTGAAATATTCGCTTTCCTACTTAGGTGACGCCGCCGTAAAGGTGTGGACTCGGGTCTCAACGAATACGCCGCTGTGGCTAACTGCTTCCACATTCCAGGAAATTGAACGGGCCACGAATTCGCCACAGATGGCACAACTATTTCGACTCTACAACCTCTACACGCCTCCCTACTTATTAAACTGTCCCATGAGCATTATCTGGCCCGTGCCGGACTTCAAAGATAGCCCTTTATAACTGCACTTACGGAAAACATTGCATGCATTGGGGGGCACACCCTCAAATAGAACAAGAAGACGAAGAAAACTATTCTTCACCTCTTATGCACCTGCCAAGCTCTCTGAACTCGGGGAAGACTTTGAGAAACACATTTCGACAATCTCGACCATTTTTTTGAAGCTTAAACCGGCGGAATGGGTAGTTTTGAACCCATTAGATCCTGTGGCCTACTCTGGGGTGCCACCCGAACATAATCCAACCACGATGACATATTTTTTCCTATCTGAAAGAATACACCCTTTAGGCAGACTATATGTTTTAAAAACGGGTTTTACCTGGACCTAGGTGGATTTTGTTCACCACTGAGCCCATTTCTGTTGCTTATACTTCCAAATGCATTATTGGCAGCCAGACAGCTCTCTGTGTTCTGCCAATTGTGTCAATTTTAGAAGAAGTCACATGACAACAGCTCATACATTCGACACAAATAAAATGTTCGTAACAAATTCTATTCACTACTTTCAGGAGCATGGGGTAAACGAGAACCCGGCTGGAACAACCTCAAGGGCATGTGGGGCAAGCGATCGGCAGGAGACTGGAAAAAGTTGCAATCAGCTTGGGGCAAACGCAGCCTTCAAAAATAAATTTTCCCGCAAGGCAGCACACGTTATCGCCAACAGTTTGTACCGGAATAAAGTTTAAAACCCTTTAATTCGTATATTCACAATACCTATTCTATATCCTAAAGGCTATGTGTTAATTAAGAAAGTAATTAATATTTTTATCATTTATTAAAAATAAATTTAGCATCCTAGACATTTTATGTATGAAAGCTGATAACTAAAATAAATTTATCTAACGAAGAAGTATCCTTATAGTTAATATTTCGCCAGCACATCAGAACATACCATGTACATAGATACACAGGGCTACTTTCACGTCAAGCTGTATTTGTCACAGAGGATATTAAATATATATAAACATATTAGAAAGGAAAATCAAATTAATTATATTATATAGGGCCACCTAAATGGGAAATTGATCAATTACTGTTTTTATTTTTAATGTTTCGGGAACTTTTGAGGCTAACTAATTTAAAGCAAAAAATTAAAATGTCTGTATAGGGTAATAAGTAAATTATATACACCCTTAAATAAAAATATATATATATGTATACATTCCTATATTTTAAATATACATTCAAAAATTAAATGAAGTAAACAATTAATATAATGAAAATAAAATAAAAATATCTATGCTCGAAGAAAATTACACATTGAAATAAACATCTGTTTTGAATCAGAACGAAGAGTGTTTGTTTCAGTAGTGGACTAAGTTGCAACTACCACCTTGAAGATGAGATCCGGAAAGGGGTTGTTGCTTAGGGTGGCAGCACACCGGATGCATACGATAGTATGGTGGGTTAAAACCTCCAAGAAAACTGTCAGAAACTCTTTTCATGTCTAACCGGGCGCTTAGACGGCGGATGGGTAAGGACAGTGCTTACGTGAATTTTTCACACCCGGCAGAATAAGGCCGCTATGACTCAACGACGAACTATATGCTAGCTGTCCAGCAACACCAACCTAAACTCTGCCAATTGAATGTTTGAGATTTTCAGGGGATACCAGTGAAGAGCGATTGAACATCAACTCTTCGAGCCTGAGAGTCGTCGACTCCAACCCTGAGGGTTACCTTCTAAGGCGCAGTTGAAAGGGACCGCAAGCAACTTGAAGTGCGCAACTGGAGGCTGTTAGCTTGGGACAGGTGTTTGGGAAACTTTAAGTGTATTGATTGGATTGAGCTACTACAAATGGTTAGACTTTGAAACGGATAGCAGGATATTCTCTTTCAATCTGTATAAAGGAGCGGAACAGCATTTAAACAAATTCCTACCTCGAGTACAATCAGCAGAACCATTGTTGTCAAAAGGATGTACGCATTTACTGTAAGACATATTTTTATAACAGTTCTGTTATCAAACATGCATTACCAGGTAAGCAGACCTTCTGGATAGTCTCTGGGAATCGAATAACACTTGCGCGCTTTTTTTCTTTCCGTTGAAAGTGGATTTCCACATACACCACCTGAACGTTTTTTTTTCCACCAACATGTAACTTTTGAAATAAAGCTTCATGGCTTTGACCGCGGCACAGTGTAGGTCTTTGCCTTTTCCAAATAATGTAAACAATTAAGAGATAGACCGCCTTTGCGGGATAGGGGTTGCAATATTCTTCTTATTCGTTTCTTAAAGCTGGGAACTCCTATCGCTTCTTTGTCACAATCAATCGTTTTTGTGTAAGTTTCTATACATGCACAGACCTGCAATTTTGTTGAGTTGATAAGCTTTCTCCCGATTGTTTTAATTAAATGGAGAAGGAGCCAGACGCTCGTAAGATTTCACTCCATTTGAAAAATATGGACGAAAAACGCAGTAGAAATTATATTGGAAAATATCGGAAAATAGCTCCGAAAAATGCCTCGAAAATCCAACAAAAAGAACGCACAATGAACGGACGTGAAAAACGTAATAAATAATTCCTCTCGATGAAAAATGTGGACGTTCGGATACCTATTTCATGTGAAACGTCAACTAGATTTTTCTGGACTAAGTCACCTTGAATTATTGTTTTTGTGTTTTGAATTTTGACAGCTTGGATATGCCAACTGAGAATGCAGGGAGGATTTTATTGACTAGATTTGTTGGCTACTCCATAAACGTCAACTGTAACAGCTGTTCATATGACCGATCTAAGCTAATCAAAATTAAAAGACAGCTGTCAGATTGGTCGGGACTAGATGTAACCTGAGCGCAAAAACTAAATTGTCCGGAAACTGCACTTTTTCTGCACCATTCGAATTTTCAAGTCAGTACTCTGGCAGGAATTTCTTGACGTCGGCTACCAATCTGACCGATCTAAGCCACTCAAAACTGAGACACATCAAATCAGAGGTCAGACAGCTGTCAGACTTATGTCATTTTCCATTGCTTTCACTCGGGGATCCACTCATTCTGAAATCCAATGGAACAGCAAAACTGCTTCTGACAGAATACACAAAAATAATCTACGGCTGCTGTCAGCTGAGTTGTAATAAATACATAAATTGCACTTGTGTGAGTGCTTCTTGAGTGGATTCCGACTTGAAATCGAGAAGCGAAATTCTCTTCTCAGAATCACCAGAAGAGTATTTTTGTGCCAATGGAACGGCATTTTTTCGATTCCGGACTCTCCCGGACGATTCTTTTTGTCCAATGGAAAACGACATTACTAAACTGTAGACTTGAACGTCCCCAATGAATACACTTTTAGCTGTCATAAGATGATTCTGCTTTTGGGGGTGGATAATAAATAAGTCCGTTGCTAGTTTTTTGGAAATAAAATACTGAATTCGAACGTGGTGAACTTTTCTTTTCAACACTCACATAAGTATGTGTTCGAAAGTTTGTAATTTACACACTGCTTTGGAATGGATTCCGTTTACTTCATGTGCAGAATGCAACTACCTCCTGTGCGGAGCCGCATTCAAATTCAACTCAATCTGTCTCTCCTTAAGCAAGAACAAAAGTCTTCGGTAAAACAGGAAATGTTAGCCACCTAGCTCTTAAAAAACTCTTATTTTTCTAAGGATCAACTAAACACTGTATATGAAAGAAGGTACATATGTATATTTTATATGGCCCAAACTTTTGTGGCTGTCAACTCACGAATTCAAGTGCCACATGTCCTCCCTTCAACAACGAGTGCGTAAGCTGTCACTGTCATCTATTGTCGATATTTAGCATATCCACCGTAGACACGAACCTTTTAGTAATACCAACAACTCTCTCCTATAATTTTCTACTCTCTTACATCAGATTCTACTGCAACCATTTAAATCACATAACCGAACCTCTGCCATGAGTGTTTCTCTTTTGCTGAATTCCATTTCTTAGCACAGCACAGCAGTTACTAATGGGTTTTTGTATTTGATATTTACAGTGTGGTCCCGAACATATTTTTCGCCGGATGCGATTCAGATGGCCTGTTAAAAGAAAACTAAATTGGGTAGGTTGCTGGTACTGAGGAGCGTCTCAAAATTCACGCCATAAGTAATTTTGGTTGATATCACAGGTTTTTAATTAAAAATGTAGTTCGAAATAGCATTTTGACGGCTGTGCGTAGATGGGACTCGATTTTGTTGACAAAGGCTTACCAAAGGTACGGTTTTAAATAAATCTACAATTTAAAGAAAGACCTGTTGTTTGAGCAATTTATTTATTTTTACTTAACTGTCAGCTGTCACGCTGTAAAAATTTATTTATTTATTTCAACTGTCAGCTGTCACACTGTCCAAATAGTATTTGTAATTTTGGGACCATTTTTATATAATGAGATTTTCCATACCACAACTTTAGATCTAGTTGCTTATAGTCGAATCTAAGTTTGACACCCATCGATTCATTTCATAATTTCACGCACACGTTACCTCTTAAGTATCCTGCGGCAGGCGGAAAGTTGGTCCCTCCTCGCAATAAAATTCGTTTATCTGATGATTTGATACTGTTAAGTGCCTTATTTATCAGTTCTAGTGTTAGCACTCCCAACTGTTTACCAACTTCATGAAATTTGACGTCTGTCACTTAGCTCTCCACCATTTTTCTTTTTGTTGCTTCACAGTTGTCGAGAGTACCCTGTACCAAACGCGCCCTTGGTGTGCCATTTAAGAACTGCGAGCTAAGATCGCAACCAGCGCCATTTCCTTTGAATCCAATACCTTTACCCGGAATCGAATTTCTATAAAAATAACTCCCAAAATTATATCTTCTGCAGGTGGAAAGTAACAGAACAAAATGAACAACTTGAAAAGCAGAGAGGGGGGATTATGGCTCAGAATCAGTTGCAAGTGGCGGTCAAATCTTGTTGTATGTGAAGGATACCTGGAAAATATTCTGGTCTCCTGATACTGGTACTGAGGAGGGATGAGTACGAATGACGACGATGACGAGTTTTTGGCCATCTGTATAGAAATTCATGCAGTCTATCTCAGTCTATCTCCATACCTATACCAGCAAGAGATTGCTGATTGAGTCATCAGCGAGTAACAAGAAACGCTTTTCAGAAAAATCGCGGATGGAGTCGTCTGAGAAGAGAATATGGCCCAACATACGGTAAGGGAAACTACCCCAGATACATGAGTTAATGACTATATCTGACGTTTGGTTGGAAAATCGATTCAAATGTTTTGCCTTAAGAGCGACTGCTTCTTTGCAATCAGGTACAGTTTGACTTAGAATTATGGTCTATGCACTTTCTACATAGGAATAGCTATCTAAAAAAAAGATACTATATAGAGAGGTGGCGGTTCGGAATGAACCCAAGAAGCACTATGTATGGCCATGGATGCTAAAAAAGCTTTTTCCCCTTTGACGTACCGTGCCAATAAACCTACTGAAATGTCTGGCCTCCTGTTACGAAACGAAGGGTGTTGATATTCAGTGAAAGTGAATCGAACGCGTGAGTTCCTTGAAGCCGAATGCACGATGTTTCATTGTGAAAAATCGATACAAAGTCCTGTAACAAGTTCCGATATTTGCTTACTACTTTTCTGCTGACTTGGTACTGGCGCATGAAAGTGCGATGTGGTCAGAGCATAATTTGACAGTTAAATTTTATCCCTGATTATGCGCAGAGAGTGTTCACTCATCAAGTTATTCTTGGTGGTTTCATATCCATCCGTCGGGCAGTTCCTCGGGCATTATTTAAACTCCTTTTGAAAGTCTTTCAATACAATTTAGGATACAATTTTACCTTGTATGGTTGTATCAAAAGTCGTGTGGTAGCTGCACCAAAAGTGGATGAGGTGTGCCGTTTTCTAGCCTTATGGGTATGAAAGTAAACGAACTGTTCTGCGGGGCCATTTAACATCCAACCAGCTGTCTATGAAAGACTTGAAGTAAAGGATAACCCTATCCACTTAAGCCCAAGTTTCAACGATTTTCGAGGTGCTATGCGACGAGTGGTGGAGCGCTTTACATTTTTAGATCATTTGATTCTGCTTAAGACTCAAACACAGTTTTGGGCCCTTATCTGCAACAGTTGGTACGACTTTTTTGAAGGAGCTAGTCACAGTCCCCTTGGCACTGAAACTCGCATGTAACTTCCCGTCTGGAGAGCTCTGGCTACGGCACAGCTCCTGAAATGTGCAAACTATTATTTGACACGAGCGCGAGACTCTTTGTTCTTCAATTGAACCGTTCGTATTCGGCATTAACTTCTACAACCGAAGAGACATATGTATTTCTTCACAACATCGCAAAAAAAATTCTGTCTGTCCTAAAGCCAATGATCTACAACCTGATGGGTTCTTCCCTCTCGTTCGTCCATAAATATAAGTACGAGTACGAACACCAACGAACACAAACAGTGCGCGTTGTTGTTTGACAGCTGTAACAGCGGACTTGAAATAATTATACAAAACTCATTAGCAAACCTCGAAGGTGCAATCTCCTCAAACTTCAAGTCTGTCGAATTGCTCGCATACGCCCATCTAATATTTCTGAATTAATCGGGCGAAATTGGGGAACTGTCAGGGATGCAAGTATTCATGCAGATTCGGCAAAGATGGGCCTGAATGCCTCACCAAATATTATACATGCTGTCCAGAGAAAATAACATTTAGCAGCGGCGCCTTGGACAGGACGTTACCATTGACAGATATAATTTTTAGGTTTGTGACAGTTGAACATAACCATTGACAGATATAATATTTAGGCTGTGCAAGTTGAACCTCTTGCAAACCTGCCTAGAAAGCACATGAGTAGCAACCCCTTCTGGTGAGGACCAAGCAAGACGTTAGTAAAGACATTCATAAGCCTATAGTTCCGCCTTATGTCGTCTAAATACGAAGCCTGTCAATAGCGGTGTATGATTCTTGAAATCTTCGGAATAGTTTGCACCGCAAGGGTCTGAAGCATTATACGGGCTTAAGTCTTTTGATACATATTTGAGCGGTAGTTCCTCGGGACTTCAACCAAAAATTAATATATTTTATATAATAAAACTGGGTTATACATTAAAATTTATTAACAGGTCCTTTTCTTGGCACTCTCTCAAATTAGAAATATGATTCTTGAAAGACACTTTTTCGACTTGGAGGACCTGTTTAAGACCTGACTTCTTTGAAACAGCCTGGGATAGCTTGCCAATTCGGTGGGATCACAAGCCCAGGGCAATCTACATCGATACCAGTGTGGCTGGTATACGTTTTTCCTGTCCCGCCAACCCATCTGTCAATCTAACGACACCTAACCAGCGTTGCCACAAAGATACAATTGTATCAAATTAGCTACATTTTTGCCCCTGTGCAAAATATTGATACCTAGATACTTTTTTTTGATTTTGGTTCAATTAGATACATTTTTCAATTTTCAATTAAAATTCTGCACAATCTCCCTTTTTTATTTATTTTTAATCATTTTTCAAATACAAATTCAAATTTTTAGATTGGGCAACTGGCAATATTAAAATGTTTTCTTATTTTTGAAACTGACTATTGCTCATTCTGTACTGATGTTCCCACCCAATCTGATACTGTACTGGCTAGCACTATCCCATTTCCATTCGCAAGTTTCTCCCAATTTATGAGAGTGTGAGAGTTTTTCAATTCAAGTTCCTCTAAGCCCCTACTCTCTACAGTTGTCAAATGTCAATAATCTCTGCATTAATTATCTTCAGCTCCTGCGTTTTCGAAACAATTAAACGGTGAATATTATATGTAGACACCTAAATTATATACAAATTCTAAAAATCTATTTAGAAGGCGAATGCATTTTAAGTCAGTACAAATTACTTATTTAAATTATTTCAAGTGTGTTTTTAAGATTTTTTTTATTTTATTATTTATTTTTTTGTACTAAATGAATTGACTGATTGTTAGGTGATGTAAAATGTGATGTTTGTTGTAAGGATTTTTGTTTCTTTCATTTTAATAAATTTATTAACTTGAAAAAAAGCTATATTTTCTTGTTATATTGTAGAGGCTCAAATTTAGATACTTTTAATACATTTTCAAAAAAAAAACGATGCATTTTTCGAAAAGTCAAAGGCAACGCTGCGACCTAACTGGAGGCAAGCTGTAATAAATCGAGCATTCTGGGGACGAATAGTGGTAGCTGCATTGAAAGTAAAAAATGATTTAAAACCAGAGAGAGAGAGTTCGCCCAACGCCTTTGTGGCGGCACTTAAATAATTCCCAAGGAGGTGTCGGCACAGTGGCTTAGTGGTGAGTGTGTTGGACTGCTAAGCGAGGGGTCTCAGGTCCGGATCCCGAAAAAAACCCAAATTCCAACTCAAGGTTTTTTCACTGCGCCACCTCTCGCGAACGTCTGCCAAACATCCGAGAGTATAACTGTCATAATTGAGCTTCTCAATTAGCCGTTTGGATTCGGCGTAAAATTGTAGATCCCTTCCATTCGTCCCGAAAATGAAACTCAAAAACGAATGGTTGTGAGAAGCTAGGCCTAACTATTTCTTTTTTTTGTTTTTAGGTGTTCCTGTTATGTATTGTTGGTTAGCCGAAGCACAATGGCGGTAGATGCTTCTGTTTCTCTTCGGGAAACCCCTCATGCACATTCTCAGCTAAACGAATGAGCCAGATCTTGCATCTCTGACCAATAAGGGCGCACCGCCAACATAGCTACTCTGACTGCCACGCATGTTTTCGGAAAATATACCACCATCGCCGACAGCCAAAAAAATGCGGCAACCCTATCCAACTTAGGAATTAAATGACCGACAGTTTTTTCTCTTTAATTTTATTTTAAACTTTCTCTATTTTATTTATAGTTTGTTTATCTTTTTATTTTCATATATCTTTTTTTGTTTCCTTTTTGTTTATATAATTTAGATTTATTTATAAATAACTTAAATAAAAAATAACTTTTTTGTTTATTATTAATGCTATAATAATGCATTACTATACAGAATCTAGTTTATGTAATTTTCTTTTATTGTTTGTTTCTTGCTTCTTTTTTTTTTAGCTTTTTTTCAGTAGTAATAATAATTAATAATATAGTTAAAATGTGCATATATAAATTTTATTTTATTTATATTTAAAATTTATATTAATGAAGTATTTTTTTATTTTGTTTTTTTTAAGTCTTTACATATACATGAATTTAATCAATTATTTTAATTTGTGTTCTTTTAAGTTTATCGTTCAAGTGTTATAAAATTGTATTTAAAGAGTTTCCAACTGCGACAGGAAGAAATGAGCAAAACAAATCTAAGAGCAGTTCATCAATTTGCAAGATAAAAAAATAAAAGTCTAACAAAAAGCTATTAAATAATAAAATATATATTGTATGTATATATTGCTTTGTCTTTGGTGATAATTATAAAACAAATTAAATAATAATAATTGCATACAAAGAATATAGAAAAAAATTACATTATTTATGTTTTTCAACTAAAATTAAACTTATTGATATGTCTTGTGATAATCAGTTATTAGTATAATTTTTCTTTTCTTTATTGTTTGCTTTTGCCTTACGAATTAGAGTAGATTTTCATTTTATTCACAATGTCATCGTCATGATTTGATTTTTGCTTCTAATTTACCGAAAAAAAAACGATGTGAAATATTAAACAAACAAACAATATAGTAACATTTTAATTTTAGTGTTTTATTATTCTTATGGGTAATTGTAGAAATAAAAATTTAACTTCTTTGGTCGTAACACATATTTTTGTTTTACTTCTTTTTCTTTTTCATACATTTCTTATACTTTATGTTTCTATTTTATGAACGCACGAAAGGATGCTCACATACGCAATCATTTTATTTAACAAGAGCAATTAAGAGTCTTCGTTTTGCATGCACAATCAGTCTTAAGAAAACTAAGCAGTTTAAGGAATTTATTTTGTTTCCAAATAACACAATAAAAATGGAAATTACAAGGTAGTAGCGGTTAGTATTTTCGGTTAAACTTGAGTATTTGATTTTTGTTTTTCTTTAATCCTTAACAAAAGCAAATTATATAAAAAAAATAAAAATTATTATGAAATGAGAAACCCTTTCGTGCGTTTTCTGGTTTAGTTTCGTTATTTTTCGTGATTGTGAAACTTTTCTCTTCTAAAGAATCGTTGTTTGTTCAGATTTTTATTTCATTTCAAATATAATATAAGTTGCTTTAGCATAGAAACCTTTTTAAGTGTTTACCTTTTTTTATAGGTGAAAGAGAAGCCAAATGGATGGAAAAGTTAACGAAATAGGAGATGCAAAGGGCAGATAGTCATTTAAAGAAGGATTGGGGCGAATTTGGGAGCAACCTTTCGCATTATCAGAGTTTTTCACAGCCGTTGCCGAGTACTGAAATTTAAGACTTAATTTTATATCAGCGCTGTTTTGGATCTTTTCAACTTCCTGCCAAAAATCTCTGACTACCGCGTCCCCAGACGTGACAGTGGTTCTCACTTCTCTATAATCTACGCGAATAATTGAGACACCATGAATGGGTGAAACGAGTGTTTTTGTTATAAATAAATAAATAAATACGAATAAAATAAATAATTGGGGAAATTAAATTTCCACAGGTTTTCTTTTTGGTTTGCGAACACCGAACAGTCCTGCAACAGAAAAGATTTCGGAATTCGTTACGGTGCAATTCAATTTTGAACCAATTACACAATTGACTGTCAATGACAAAGTTTGTGAAAAACCGCAACTATAGCCAGGAAATATTTGCAAAATGAAACCGGCCTGATTCTGAGGTACGCTCTTATTCCGGTCTTGAATTTGAATAAAAAATAAACAACAAATAAGCAAAAGGGATCTATACTGATGGAGTGATACAGATGGGGTAATGAATATCAAGAAAAGAAAAATTGAGAATAAAAATTATAAAAAAAAATAAGAACGAAATGCTGGGAAGTTGGTTTTTGATGCCAAGATAAAGCCGAGCCTAGGTTATTCAAATTATAAATGAAAAATAAATAAATCCATTGCAATAGGTACACATTTAACCATTTAACGGATAGAGAGTTAACGTGCGACTAATACATTTTAGAGGCCCGGTTCAATTGTGACCCGCAATCAATTTAATTTAAAACTAAAAAAAATACTTTTATGTACCCCAATGACGATATCTAAAATTAAAAAATAAATAGGAAAGCACTTAACCTAATATGAATAAATAAATAAAAAACCAACAGAAAAATAGAAAAATAAATATGAACAAAAAAATTGGGAGGAAATTAAATTTCTTATTCATCTTTGGATAAACGAAATAAATACATTTAAAAATTTAGAATCACCCCTATTCCCCTTTGTCGTTTTTCGTAAACATTCAATATTATTTCGTTTCCAAGCATTTGTTAGAATGTTATTGCGACAAGCTATTTCAAATGACAGTAAATATATAGCAAAGTTAATAAGATCGTTATTAAAAGATCGAAAGCAGTAATAGAAATAAAAATAGGCGAAAAGGGGGTATACGGTGACAATTTTTTCAATCACATAAAAGACGACATTCTTTTTAAGTAACAATACCTATACCGTCAAAAATAGATAAAGCACATTTTAACTATCAAAATTTTTAGGTTTGATAAAAGGAATTGACTTGGTCTTTGAAAAACAACTTAAGATTGTCATTTAACTCCAGCTTTGTAAGACTTGAGAAGGTATCTACTGGCAATCTCGCATATTTTTAGTAAAAAATCAAAGAGGAAAAGGAGGACGAATCGTCACCGTAGGTATATGAGTAACCTTTTGACGATATTCTACATTCAAATTAAAAAAAAGGAATGAAAAAGTGACTGATGTGCAAGAGAATTCGTTTCTTATATATTTTTATTTTTTTACGGAATAAATCAACTCTAAGTCCCGTCATCATTTTTCGTCTACGATTTATGCCTCAAGTCGTTGCAAAAATTGTATTATGAACTTTGTATTGTATTTCATTCCCTTCCACTGCCATTTTATATCGCCTGACTCAACCAACACCGATTCAACAAGGAAATAAACTATATTCGACGGGAATACGGCTGAATAAGTTCAAGGATGGAAAATAATTCGCAAAGTAAGATATCGGAAATAAATACGAGTTTGTAAAATATTTGCGCCTTTCGGAAATTTCAAATAGTTTTGAAAGCAAAATACATTAATTAGTTTAGAACTTAAAAAACAACTTTGCTTTTATTTTAATTAAATAATAAGTTAAATAACTTAATAATAAGGAAATCTTCTTTAGGATATTCGAAATAATTTAGAAAACATATAAAGTAAATAATTTATAATACAAAAAAAAAAACAGAAACCTGGAACGAATCGCCACGTCAACGAGATCTACAAAGTTTTACAAACCACATAGAAATAAGTTCCGTCAAGTATTGCTCGTTCACGCGATCCGCTACAAAATTTTTTTCATTTCGCCTTTAAAATGGGTACCATAAGTAGACATTAAATAAAAGGGACAGGATTTAAAATAATTTAGATAGCAAATTACGGTTAATAATTTAGAACTTAAAGTAAACATTTTGAGTTTTTTTAAAAAATAGCTCCTTCTGCTCTTTTGTTCATATAAATAATTAGTTTATATACTAGAAAAAAAGCCTAACCAAGGGGCAACAAATATAAATTTCGAAATAAAAGGACGATCTCTGAATTTAGAATAAAATAGCAGCGTGATCTGTAGCAAAGTCTTAAAAAAAGGAAAACCTCTCGAAAATCATTCCGATTTCGATTGCAAAAGAATTTTGCAGCGTGACTTGCAAGGGGCAGATAAAAACGAATGATTTTGAAAAATGATTCCTTCCAACTGCTTGATGGATATAAATAATAAGTTAAATAATTTAGCATAAGGAAAACCTTCCAAAGGGATTTAAAAAAAAAACGAAATAAAGAAAAAAAATAATATCAGCATGGGTACAAACAAAAACGGGTTGACTTCAAAACATGGTTCCTTCCGGTTTTTTTTTTCTTGTTTAATCTCATTTGTGATTTTCTTTTTGTGTCATTTTAGATTGTCTTAATGTATACGATTTTTTTAATTGAGTTTCTTGTGAAGCTAACTTAGTTTCGTATTAAAAAAAACGAAAGGTTTTTTTTTTTCTTCTCTTAACTTACACCTAATTCATCTTTGATTTTAAATATTTTACACTTAATACGTTTTTATGTGTTTCAATATTAATTTCATTATAATAATAATTAAACTTGGTAGTTAATTCATTTTACATACTATATTCAGTTGCTGTCGCGAATACTAAACTAAAAATATATCAGCTGGTTCTGATTTTGTGCATGCACTACCTGTTGGCGAGGCTGCACTTGCCAATGAATTGGCACGTGTTGCAGCTAAAGGTGAGCGCATATCCTGATTGAGAGCGGTTGTTTGATTTTGTCCACCTTCGTAGTAATATGATGTGTCTATATGGAAGAAAATTGAAATAGAAAATGTTGTTTTTTGTTAAGAAAAGCAGGAAATCCAATAAATCATGGTTAGGAACATTATGAGCACTACACAGAGAGGAATGGTTATAGAAAGGTCTCGTTCAATATTGAATATGAACTTCTTTCGCGAAAGCGAACTTTAAATACTTCAAGATAATTTTTGGTAGCAGCAAAGTCACTCTGAAAATGGGTTGGGATTTAGTTTTTCATGATGATTTGAAGGGCCTACGACTGAACGACACATAGAACATCCTTGCATGACAATGAACATTGGATCACCATTTCTAGACAGACGAAGATTCAGACAGTCGATTTCTGAAGCTACCCAATAAATTGCATGACAACTTTTGTCTTAAACGTCTTTATCAAAAGAATGATTGGGTTGAACATGTCACTAGGACGAATAGCAAGGCTCAGAACAGATGATATAGCTTGCATTGAAAATGGATTTGTTTAGAGCGTTAAAGAATCCTGCTTTAGCGACAAAGTTTAGTCTGTGTCCTTTTCCGCCTCCGTGTCACAAACTAAATAAAATGGTCCCAATTTAATTAAATTTCCGCATTAAATCAAAAAACTGCTTATATTTAATTGTTCGATCGAAACCAGTGCGATATGCGATCAGACTTCTTAACTACCAAAAGCTGTGACTCCAACCAAGAGAAGAAGGCGAACAGATGAAGAAGGCGTAGGCGCCTCGCTATAGCTTCATCGTCTTCTTGAGTGGCGCTAAGCGATCGGAGTAGACGCGGCAACAGCAGTCACTGGTGAACTTCCTCTTCTGTAAGGGTGACTTTTTTTTAAGACTATCAAATCAAAATAGTCATGAAAATTGTGTGTATTTAGCGTTTCTGACACATCTTGAACCAAATCAACTCAATGCCAACCAACGTCAATCGGACATTCGACTTAGTTTTGCAAACAGGCGCTCAGTGTCATCATCGGTACTCTTCTTGGGGAAAGGCACAATCATTTTATGAGTTGCCAAGTGTCAAACACCCTTCAACCATCTATAACCATTTTTTTTTAAAGAAATTCCACTCAAGCAAAAATCAGCGAAATCAAGAAAACACAGAACGCGAAAACTAAAACTAATAAACAAATAAGACAATTCACAGCAAGTATTAATGTCAAATACTCACTGTTTACTTACTGAGGAGTCCTCCAGTTGTGCTATATCCATAGGATCCATAAGCGCTACCGTATTGTGGATATGCTGGACTGTACGCGTAATCTGAAGTGGGTACCACAGAGCCACAACCTGTAAAAATAAACGCATTTTTCGTGTCAGCCACAATTCGTTTTCGTCCGCTGGATCAGTTTCAAAATAGGTTTATATATATTTTGTGTGCTATAATGTGCCACCATCACCATCTTATAAAAAAAATCATTTATTATGTATAGGTATACGTGAAGAGCATGTGAAACCCCAAAACAAATATTTATGGAAAACAAAACAAAGCTCCAAAGGGAAAAACAAACTTGCCTGTCGAATAATGACTAAAACTTGGCAACATCGAGGAATAACCACCACCGCTATGACTGCTTGGTTGCAGTAAAATTAGCGAAGAGTTATCCTGTTGACTTGGCGAGACATTTGACGTTGCCCCCTCGTTTGTATTGACACTTAAACTGTTACTATTGTTATTTGGATTCGTTGTTCCGTTATCGCCGCCACTGCCGTTTCCTGTCGTCGTGTCGTTGCCGCCATTTTGATCCGACCGATTGCCGTTGTTGTTGTTAGTCGTTGAATTGTTTCGATTTGATGAGAGTCCACCATTCTGCTGCATCGTCGGCACAGTGTCAGATTGTATTATTGAGATTGGCAGACCGGGTGAGGCTACCGTTTCCGTATGAGGCGAAACAACATTTCCCAGATTTGTGATTGTCGCGTAATGGCCATTTTCAACAACTATTTTGTATTTGACAGAAGGTTGTTTTCCATTAGTCGGACTTACAGATATTTTATTTGGGTGCAGACTTATTTGTTGGTGCAGTTTTTATATAAAATGATTATAGGTTTTCGAGATGGTGCCCATCAACCAATGTAGCTCAACTTACCTGTGTGATATGGTGAAAGGGATTGATCAAGGATTCCTGTACCAAGTTTCATGTCCTGCATGCTAATCGGTGCTAACGGTGTCAATGAACCACCGCCTATAGAATTCCCCAAAAACAAAGCCAAAGGAAATTAAAAAATAAAAAATAAAAAATACGAAAAAAAATTAACAAAGAAAAAAAAAGAGAATTTCCCCCTAGGTGGCGGCAGGCAGCATTCTACCTAAAGCCCACGAAACTTACCAATTGATGTTCCAATTGGTGGCGTGTACAGCGAACTCTGCGATTGAGAAATTGTCGTTATGCTATCGTAGAGTATCGACTCGGTGCCAGATGACGTTGGAAAGCCATTGTGGGTGTCGTAGTAGGTGGCGCCGCCATTGGTTGCCACACTCCCCAGGTCAGACAACAGCTTGTGTTCGTCCTTGATGCACCATTTGCCGGACCAAATCTGCTTTTGAAAGAAAACCCAATCATTTTGTCAACATTCAAAAGCTTTACAACTGCAACAACTTACATTTGAGTATAACTGATCACCACTGTAAGCTAATCGCTGACGTTTGATCTCCTCCTCGGGATGGATATTGATGTCACGATTTTCATCGTCTGAAATCAAAATCACTGTAAATTATATTCAAGATGAGAGTGGTATCCTTTTTTCTTCATCGTTTTTTTTTTTTTTTTTTGTGAGAAAAAAGGTTGGAATGTCACACAAGTGAGTCATCCTTGAAATCTGGACTTTGTCTAAAGGGATGGCTAAATCAAATTCATGTGCGTTGCGGTGTCAACTATACCCATATAATCCAAGTCCGGGGGATATCGTTGATTTTTTTCAAGGAAAAGGGGTCACTCGCCGGGATTTAGATGTATTTCCTGTGACAGCAAAGGCTTAAGTGGGTGTGAAGGGCGATGCTGTAAGCGAAACGGTCAGTCAGAGGGGAGCTTAGGTTGGGTTGCATTCTTGACATGGTATACGTTCTAGATCCACCCCCAGTTGTAATGGGACATTTTAGCAATTTGTTTTGATGGATTTTAGCACAGCAGATGATTCCGAAGAGCCAACTGGAAGCATAAAAATGGTGCTATTTTTCAGCGGTATTGTCATGTACTTATTTTGTCTGTTTTGTTGCTCCTAAGGACGGAGACCTTGAAGCTGGGCCAAGGATTTGCCTGAACCCGGTTCTGTATTCAATTGGGAATCCTTCGAAAGCATCAGGCGGGGTTTACGCGGAGTGTAGTTTGGGAAAACTCGGGAAGGTGTCGCCATGAGTGTGGCATGCTGTCCCGCCACTAGCAACGCCAGCTATTTTTTACTGCGATCCCAATTGCGTAGCGTTGTCTTTCAGGATATAACTTTTCTTAAGATTGAGCCGAGGAAGCGCTGAAAGATATTGCCAAGCGCAAAGTACGAACACCCTTCCAAAACGGACAGCCACTGCACAACTTGATAGCCGCAATTAATTCACACCTCAAAAGATCGCCATGTGAGACAAGCAAACATTTTAAGTCGTTTTGAGGATGGATATTTCCGGAGAAACAACGTACAAGAAAATTAAAAGCAACACATATCTGCGGGCATTTCGAGGCGTCGTTGAATGCTGCAGGTATGGACGCCTATAAAAACCAAAAGCCACTTTTCCTTCGAGTACCAGCAGAAAGCTGGGCAAACTATTAATTCATGTAAAATCGAGGCAACTCGTCATTTTATCTGCATGAAATAAGATCCGCGAAAATTGCCCCAGTGACCACATTAAACAAAACCGCATCCGTACCTCTCTATATCTCATCCATTAATCAGTGGAAAATCCACCAGCACTACACGAAATTGATTTCGAAATTCAATTCGAAAGAAAATAGAAAGGAAAATTCCGCACCACCCTCAAAGAGAACAAGATGAAACTCTCCTGATAAGGCCGAAATTATTTCAGCACTTATGGTCTATCACGATTAATCTGCGATGATGTGCAGATGATGATGATGCCACTGTACATCATCACTCCCCTAATTAGCAAGACTCTTCAACGAGACGGACGGCACTCCGCAGGCAGAGCTCATGTGATTTTATGTTTTCCACCCCCCCTCTGGGACTGCGTTTTGTAAATTAAAATCCCATCACCCAGGGTGGCAGTCCTTGCGCTGGCCAATATAAGAGCAATAAAATAATAAAGCATCTGTTTTGTGATATTATCTGCACACCAGGGATATACACGAGTACGGACAACCCGAACCCCATGCGGTGCCGTTCAGTGGTGAGCCACAAAATTCTGTTACCAGCAAACACAACCACGCAAAAAAAATCATATTATTATGTAATAAGCGCTTTTTCCTCCCCCTACCCCTTTTGGAAATTCAAATGAATTATGAGCGAAATGTCCCTGTCCGACCCCATGATGGGAATTATCATCATAATGTGGTCACCCTATTCTCAAAATCTTTAAATTGCGTTAGTTATGACAAAAAGAAAAAAAATTTACGTATATCTATGAGAAAGGTTTTTGTTATTTAATTTCTCAGCATATCCTTTGGAGGACTTTGTGACCACCCCCAGCCGCAGTTACATTGAACTCTGCAGCCTCCTCGATGCGCATCAATTACAGATGAACGCAAAAAGTCACTTTGCGACACGTGACCGGGACAATGTTAGCGAATTGTTGGTCCTTTAACAATAACAGAAAAAAGGGAAAACAAGGATGCGATTTCGCGACGCACTTCATTTGTGGGATTAAAGTAATCAACTTGCCGTAGTGTCAACGACTTTTTATTCAAGAAAAAAAATCCAAGTGTGTTGTTTTCATTGCGATCACGTGCGGGAGCGTTTTTGTGTCGCTCAGGCAGGATGTTGGATATGTTGATGTATTTATATTTTTTTCAACTTACGGCAAATACAAAATAACGACATTCGCACGATCCCTTGATTTTGTGGCGAGATTTTACAGCCACTGTTTCCGAAATGTTTTCGTGATGTGTACGAAACAGTGCAAAGCCCTTTGTGGCGGTAACAGTAGTATTAGTCAACGGCATGTGTGTTCCTTTGACTATGACTGCGTGTAAGCCGAAGGACTTATATTTCCTGGGATATTCCATACGGAAGATATAAGCTGGGCACGATGGATGGGTAACATTCAAAACGACTAATAGCAATGAGGGCATTTTTTTAAAAATCGGTTGACAGTCGCTGCAGACCCTAAACTTGAGGTACACTCAGAAGTCGTACAGTTTTCGCAACCAGCTTTAATATTGACATCACCTGTTCTGCACCTGTTCCCTTCATCCGGTCGATTGGACTAACAGTCGCATCTACTCAATCAAATGTGGCGAGTTCTCGAGACAAACACTTCTGCCCCAGGACCACAAGATTTATGTAAACTGACCGCTTACAACAACAACTAAACGTTGTCGCAATCACAATTTGCTTCGAATATATACGGGGACCAACTCTAAATCATAAGTTGCTCCCATCCGAAACGGCACAAAGTCCGCTGCCAAATGACATAAAATTCACCATCCACTTGACATCTCTCCGAACAGGAAAATAATTAATTTCCATTCCAAGCCTGCTGTACCTTTGACCCCAACATAGCCGGTATACACCATAAACTCAAATAGAATTAAGCCAAAAGGACATTCGTAATAAATATCCACCCGAAGAAGGATAAAAAGTGTCCATTCATTTAAATGGACCATTGTAGTGCAAACGCACATACATAAACGTACCCATTCGCATAGAGCCACTATACGAGTACGAGTACGAGTACGAGACTTTATGACAACTCATAAAAAAAAATTGCGGCACATTTTAAGTAAGTAAGCTCTAACAGCTAAAAGGAGTAAGGCAACAAAAAAAATCCCAAAATTTAGCCTTAACCATAATTTTGACTCGCGTTTTTGTTCGCTTTTATGTTGCAGGATATACTCGTACACACTCTACACATACACTGAAGTTGGGGGGAAAAAAATTAACAAGGAAACACGGGTTAAAATAAAAACAAAAGAAGGATTTATAGCCATAGAAGGACGGCCAAAGAGGGAGAGCGCCCAGGAATGTCCGAAAAAAAAATCCGTTCTGCCTGGATAAGGGCAACAATGGTTACAACATCAGCGTCGTAAAGTTTTATCTCTCCCTCCACCCCAAGCCGTCCCCAACTTAGCATGTGGGTCTCCATATGAATGGGGGAGAGATGCTAGCTGTAGGAAGTGAGCATACGAAAAGATTTTCTTTCTTTTATTATTTGTTCCCTCTCGACGGACGTGGTGTTTTTGTTTGTCGGAAATACTAAACGGATATTCTCCCATTTGACCGGATATGATGCATATCCTGGGCGCAAACACACACACATGATCTCCAGTTGGTATATTCTTACACAATAGATTTAGTATAAAAAAAAAGGAGAAACTTGTGAACTTACCATGATCATCGATCCGCTTTCGTTTGATATTATTTCCGTTGGGATCTGTGGTATGGTGGATGCCTAAAATACCGTTTATACTATAACCAGCTGTCCTATGTTCGCCTTGACCATCATTGCCATTGCCCACATTACTGCCACCGCCGCCGCCGCCGCCAGGATTTGATCCATTGCCTGGATTTAAGAGTGTTTGTGTGGGTTGCTGCTGCTGCTGACTTTGTTGCATGGCTGGTGCATGAGCTATAACAGAAACATTTTGAACCGAACTAGAATTAGTAACGGTTGCACCAGCATTACCACCACCACTGCTGCCACCGCCGCTATTGCCATTAACTCCTGCTGTTCCGGCACTGGCTGCTGTGCCCGTTCCCGCTCCCGCAGTCGATGAACTCGATTGCTGCTGTTGCTGGTGATGCACGTGCTTGGCCTTTTCCGCAGCCTTGTTGCGAACAATTCTAGAAACAAAAGACAACCCAAATTTAATTACGTAAATGCATGTTTTGTTAGCTTTGGACGGCTTACGCCACCCAAACAAAGGGTTACCCCGCCGAACAAGCTTTATATTCTAATCTAATTAAACGGTGCATTTAACAAATTTATTTGCATAATCGGTGAGTGTCGTCGATCATTATATAAGTGACTTTCCCCGATATAAAAACAACCCCTTGTGCTTGCATTAACCCTCTGGAAGTGGTGGATAGAAGCAAACACTTACAGTGAACACCTCCTCGTGTTTAATGTGTGCACTGGGACTCAAATGTCAAGAAGGCTTGAGTGACACTCAATCTGGCAGGAGCTGTGACATGATACGCAGTAGGTAGTGTAATGTCATGGGCATCGTCCCATTTAAATGTCAGACGGAATGAATTTAAAAATACACCCCACCAACTCTGTAATAGAGCTGCACACCTTGGGAACCCTGATTCAGCTTTGAAAAGGTCAAAACTACAAGTTAATGTCTACCCATCAAATAAAAAAAAAAAGTGTGTCACCTACACCCAGATGATCGGTTTCTGTGCCAACAAGCTCGGTTTCAAGCTCGGGTACCGCTACTTGTTGCCAAGTTCTAAAGAACGAGGCGATGTTTTGGGTTTTGCGTGGAGTTACACTGATTTCCTCAAAATTCGTCATATGTTAAGCTCAAAAGTACCCTCTTTACGAGGGTCGTAAGTGTGGAAAGCTACGCGAAAAGAGCTCGAAGTTTGAGAGTTCACTTTTACGATTCCGATCTATTGCTATATCTGGAAACGATTGATGACGAAAAGGAGTCTGTGACGGAACGCAATGACAGTAGAATGACAGTTAAATAAAGCCGGCTACCAAAGGTCTATCAAAGCTAAGCCCGATTGTTGTATGAGTGCTTCATCGAAAGGGTTTTATATTTATAAATGTCAACAGCTTTGTGCTTTCTTTAGCTCAATCCGACTCGAGGGACCATTCGCGAAACACAAATATTTACCCTAAATACCGTTGGCATACTGGTTTCTTTATCAAAATGAGTACTTGTGCATGTTCTTAATGATAAAGGACATTTTT
This sequence comes from Cheilosia impressa, assembly GCA_948293265.1. Classification (NCBI taxonomy): domain Eukaryota; kingdom Metazoa; phylum Arthropoda; class Insecta; order Diptera; family Syrphidae; genus Cheilosia; species Cheilosia impressa. The sequence goes on along the minus strand of OX411885.1, from coordinate 4,296,218 downwards.
CACAGCTGACTGACAACTGGCGACAAATTAATTTATCAATATTAAGGGCTAAACGTAAGAGTGTAACTTCTTTCATAAATTGCACCCAAAGGCAATTCCTTAAAACATGTGCTTAATAAATTACCATTCATCAGAAGGAGCCAACTTCAAAGAACACGCGGCTAATGTTGATTAAAGTGCCGTGCAAAGTATATAGTATATAATTTCCATTATATGCGGTTAAGTGGTCCGCTACTAAGGACCCATTTTTGATGCCACCAAGGAAAAGTTATTTACGCGTACGTTATGGTGAAGATATCTACCAAAAGGGAGAATGTTTTATGTCTTTAAAGACAACAAACAAATACACGTAAGCCGTGCGAAGGTGGTTAACGCCCGCCACCGCAAATAACAACGCAAGAGCGTTGTTTTCCATCTTGCTCTGCTCATGCAGCAAGAGGAGAAAATCTCATTCACCAAGGGTAACGATGATATGAACACATAAAATCAACCCCAAATAAGGGGTGGTTGAGTGCCTTGATTATGACATTTTGCGGAGGGTATTTTTTATTTTTTTTTTTGCTTCCTATTGGGCGTCTCCACCATTTCCATATCGCCGTCGTTCTATGCGGTATCCCATTTTCAGTGGCTTTTCTCCAGCGATTGTTATGGCATCCTTGGGGTGTGCGCGCTTTGGTTTCGAACATCAACCACCCCCTCACGGGCAGCCACAAGATGAGTAGTCAAAGAACACGCAGAAAAAGATAAAGAGCAGCACACTATAAGGCAAGGCGAAAATTTCATGCTTTTTAGATGGTATCCCACAAATGTTTGCGTGTGTACGTGTACGTACATTTACCGCATATACAAACCAAAGAGCAGACAACAAAATGGTGATGGTATTATGCACAAGCGCACATCGCGTAACCCCCACATAACGACCACCCACTTTTTATCTTTAAATGTTCGCTCACGAACACAGTGACATTTGCAGCACAGACACAGGCGAAGCAAATACTTGAAGAGTTTTGGGGCAAGGATATTGAACAAAAAAAAAATTGCTTGGCATTATACCGTTTAATGGGATCCAGTCTTTCACGCGGAAAATATACGGGAATCCTTGTGGAAAGGTTAGTTGCGTGTGTTTTGATAGGTTTTCTGCGGATTTGATTTTATTTTGAAGAGAAATTGTCTGCCATTCGATTGGGAATGGAATTGAGGAGGATAATTTAAGATATGACAGCGACTCGTGTGTCTTTCACGCTCCAATTCAAACAAAGTTTCAGCTCGAAGGACCGCAGGTTATCGCCATTTTAGCGATTGGTGGGTCAAACTTCCAAGGATGTCTCCATACCTGCGTTTGGCTGTGTGATGATGTGATTTCAAAAAGGTTTTAGGACAACTCAACACTTTTGATGGATTCGAAAACTAATGGGAGGGGCGATCTAAATAGAACGTCAAGCTCTGAATAAACTATTTTAACAAAAAATAGAAACACCCCCAATGCGATAATAAGAAGTTCGAACGAGCTATATTTGTTGTTTGTATTTCCAGTTGTATACCCAGCAGATGAAGACCGACGGGAATATGCTTATTTCCTGGCGACGGCGTTACGTTAAAATTGCCTATACCTAGTTTTGCTGGTTGATTGTATTTCAGAGACGTTGTTGCGGTACTAAATGTGTCAAATGTTGTCTATTGTAAGGGTGTTCCGCGGATCATTTATACTCGAATTCGGGCCAATTCAACTACCAAGCAGGAACAATGCCCACCAGAAATGATTTGTCGAACAATTACCTCATTTATAGGTAGCTACTTGTGCGGCAATTTAAAAAATAAAATATAAGTTGCTTAGTTTTTGTAATCATTTAATTTAATTTCGGACGAATAGAAGGGACCTTTCACTTTACCCCGAATCGGAACGGCTCTCTCGAGAAAAGAATTATACTTTCGGGTGCAAGACCCTGTTGTTCCGGAACAAAACCTCGCTAGGTAGTCTAACATACACGATGGACGTCTATGTGAATCTGTACCACAAGAGCTTGTCATTATCTATTGCGTAAAGAAACACGAATGAAATGCTGAAACTGAAGGCGTTTGAGTAAACGAAAGCACTGTTCCCGAGAAGCACGGTTCTTCAAAAAGCCCACAACAAACGTAAATGGCATCAAATAGTTGGTATACGAATAGATCTTCAAACAGAGCATTTATAACTTACTGCAAAGCTTCCAAATCTGTGTCAGCGTTTTCTAAAATAGACAGTCAAACTGGACTTAGGTCAGTTTTTCTTTGCGCTGTCCCACGGGGTAAGCGAAACTAATTCCGTTTCTTTTCTGTATACTAATTGGGAGCGCGAAAATCAAGTCGGCCTAGCGGATTGCAGCCAAAAAACCGGCTCGATTTATCCCCAAAAATAAGTTAGATAGGGGGCTGGTGGTGGGTTCAAATGACGGTGCTGGGGCAATAACCTCGCGGGTAATAACTTCACATCACATGTTATTATTTCCCACCTCGAGTGGGAAATAATTTCACTTATTTTATAAAATATTTTAAACTTCACTTTTGTGGGAAATAATTTCAATCGGGTATTTTATAAAATAAGTGAAATTATTCACAGGAAATAATTTCTTATGGGAAACAACTTCACCTCGAGTGGGAAATAGTTTCACTTATTTTATGAAATAAGTGGGAAAATAATTTCCCACTGAAAGTGAGCCAAAACTTCACTTTTTTGTGGGAAATAGTTTCCCTTGACATGCGAGTTAGAATCAGTTTTCCAGTAAGATAAAAAAAATCCACTTTAAGGCTATCCCTGGACTATAATAAAGATTTTTCTACCGTCCTTCGACAAGCTAAAACAGCCATAAAGCCTTTTCACTGTAAATCAAGGCAATTTCCCAACGTTTAACGGAAGGAAGGGTCACTTCGGTATCGATTGCTACACAAAATAAGTGCCATTTCCGAGATCAAATGTCACTCCTGCATGGTTATTTAAAAAGATATTGGGGCTTACTAGTAATCATTTTTAACCTCTACACTAAATATATTGTGTTATTATCACATAGATATATTTATCACAAAAACGATATGAATTGAAAGAAAATGCTCCTGAGTTAAATAAATAAATTTTCGCCTTTTCTTTCAATTCATATCGTTTTTGTGATAAATATATCGATGTTATAATGACAGAACATGGGTACAGGGAACAAATCAGTAAACATGTTTATTTCAAATGTAGGTACCTATACCTATATCTATATTTAAAGTTTCGTTCTTTCTCGTATACATTTTAAAGAAAACTAATTTTCGTTGATTGTGTCTACTCGACTTTTTCTTTTTATTATAAAACAAAATTATTAATATTCTGGGCTCACACAATTCATTTCAAATGTAATTTTTAATTATGTCAATCGTATCAAATTTTTTAATAAATTTTATTTTGTTTTTGTTTTCCATTAATAAATGGAATCTTCATGAAAAGATTGGGCCTTACTAAATTTAAGTACGATTAGTTCACAGTGGTTATATCTTCCATACAAATTTTGCAAATGTGAGCTTCCGTAAATTTAAAGTCGATATTAAATTTGTTATTAGCTAATACTCGCAGTATAACTCAAAAATCATACCCACACAGAAATGTTTAAATCTTTTCCCTAGAGCATATTTTAAATTTGAATGTTCTTAATCAATGCTAATCTTTATATTGGTTACCGTTTTTCTGTCGACATTTTAGGCGAAATATTTTTTTACCAACAACAACAAACGAAAACAGACACAATAATTATAGGAACAAAAATAACTTATTTTATTTTAACGAATGCAATTTTCACACTTTATTCCTTTATTTATTCATATTGATTACATTCGCTTTACGCATTTTGTAAAATACATGTTTTCGAGGTGAAATAAAACAACGAATTTAAACTCTCAGAACGCATCCATCAGCTGACAGAAACTCACCAAATACACTAACTCTCAGCAGTGTTTTAAGCACTCTCTCTTTATTTTTTCCCATGAAGCGTATTAATTGTTCCTTTTTCACTAAACACAAATTCCCTTGATTTTTTAATGAAACAAACCGTACTTTAAAAGTAAAATTTGTATTGTTCGAAAAGAAAATCACATTAAATTAATCTTCAGTATAAAAATCGCAGTTTGCTAACATTATAATGAATTTTTTTGCTACTAGAAATTGTTGCTAAAGGCAAATCGCCTTTTTATGTTCATTTAGTGAGTTGATATTCATGGTGAAATGTAGTTTGAATGTTTTCTAGTAAAATTGTTGATATTCACACAATTTTAATGTTTTTTCCTTTAACGCATGGAAAGCTTTTCGGAAATCGTAATTCCCTCAAAAAGGTAGAAATACCACGATGTAGGAACACTGCTGAGTGTCATTATTTTTTTTACTATTCCCGCCTGCTGCTTCACACGTATACGTATTCACTGATAGGAAATTTAAGAGAGAATTTTCTTTACAAAATTTGCGGGGGGAATCGGGTAGGTGCGCGGGTGCTGACGGTCTATTTAATACTATGTCTCCTGATCTCCTAAGGCTTAGAATAACTTACTTTCTTTTGTTCGCCTCCACAACTGGTACAGCTTCACTGAGCGATCTTCAAAAGACCACAAATGTATTGTGCAGATCTTCAGGGTATCTGCTAAGTGGGGCAGTTGACTTCCTGACACGTTCACATTATGTTGTTAATATTTCAACCTTTAAAGAGTCTTTTTGTTTGAAAAGGTACCCATATTGATGACGGACAGTTCGTCAGTCATCGACGCTGTTTGACATATGACGGCAAATGCTTTGTCTTCGAGGCTTCAGCATAAGTAAGCCTGTTGCAGATTCACTGAGCAAACTTTTTGTCAGTTGTGGCAAGACGTCAGAGGGTCAATTCGAACAAGCACCGTTTATGTGTTTGTTGTTGCCAATCTAACACTTACTACAATTAGGTGGATCAAATCAGTTTTTGTTTTACAATATTCCAGCATTCGTCTCGAAGGCTAAAGCTATAGGTATACCTACACATACCTCCAACTATCCGTGAGATTGGCTTGTAGTTTTTTCAACTCTTTTTCCACCCTGCACTCGTACCCATTCAACAGTACTAATGTCCCTCTGTCACTGTTGTGACTGTAGTGAAATATTGTGTTGCGCTGCGACTTTCACAAGCCTCATGTACACACATTTAACTATGAAATAATATTTACATTAAATCCATATTAAATCAAAAGTCCTTTCAAGAGGGGACGAATTTCGATATACCAAACGATCATTGCAGTCATAGCCGCGCTACATGGAATAAGGGTACGCTGCACAACAAAATCAAAGAAAAAAAAAGAAACCGTTGTTGCTGTCACTCTCGGCAACAATTGAATGAATTATTACCTAATAAATATCCTTACACACACACACAAAGACAATCGTGCTCACCTATGACGAGAGATTGAGGGAACTTCCGTCCTTGTGCCAAAAATCGACAGGGAGGCGCATGCAACCAGCAAAACTATACCAAATGCAATAGCAATTCATGTCTGTTTTGTTTCTATTTCTGCAACGAGTGTCTCCTCAAACAAAAACACACAGGACACTCGAGTAGGGTAATAATAATAATGACAATCGTATTGTACAGTTTTGTATTTGATAGGTTTCGCACTGGGGTTAGGCAGAGCCCAGGTACCACTGGCATGACACAAAAGCCTCTTGGTGTTAATAATTAATGTTTGTTTACATCTTCAAAAGTCGAGTGGTATAGCTGGGTATGGGAAAAGGCACCCTACACAGCGCAACACAATAAAAAAGAATTACAATAATCAAAGGATACTATTGTTACCGGGTGCATGTTGCACAAAAGGACCAACCAGATGTTACATGAGACGATTGTGGCACCGTTTTCATAGTAGATTAAAGATTTAATGAGACGCGTGTGTGTGTGTTGCTTCTTGCTCGATTCTTTTTTGGAAAAGTCGAGCAATCAGCTGTCAGCAACGGCAGTGCTGACAAAAGTGACACAAATTCTTTTAAATCCGTGGCTTGTTGACTTGCTAAGACCTGGTAATCTTGTTCAGGGACAATGTGCGGATTGGCGGTTTGAAAAAATCCTTTAGTATACACTGTATACTGGTATAAATGGCTGCAGTTAACCATTAGAGTACTTGGTACACAGTTTGTTGTGGCCCTTAGCACGTGGTGAGTTTTGCAAGCTTCAATTATTTACCCATGTTCCTATTTTTCGGTTTACGTGCGTTAATAGCTGGTAACAAATGAAACGCATCACTTATTGAAAGAACTCTACGTATATGCCAGACTTTAAAAGGCTCTAGATCGGCATGGTATCAAAGAGCTATTTGACAGGTGACCACTTTTTGCCCAGCAAAAGGACGACCAGTGTGTGACTAAAAGGAAGTTAATTTTTATGGACAAATTGGAACCTCTGTATCATACGCTATCATAATATAGTAGGAGCTTCTAACCTTCTAAAGCGTACAATAGTCGGGGTCAATGTCTCTTTGGCGTTTCAAACTTTTCCCGATATTAAGTGTCAAAGGGGAGCCATATGTGTGACTGAAAATGCCACCGAAAAGCATTTTAAAGCAGCCAGCATTTTACCGAGAGCGAACCAAGCCACTCACCGCGGATCAATTTAGCTCCATTGTCCGGTCTTCGTATTTCCAGTCTTTTGAATTTCAGTATAGCGTGTACCTACTCATTCACAGCAACAAAGCGACATAAAAGAATCGTTAAGGGAAACACTTATTTAAGCAATTTCGAAACGACCTTATGCCTAAGGTCTTGCTTTATAATTTTTATAAAAAAAAACGCAGTATCGCAAACTTTGTATACATAGGTACATAGCTTTCAATATATCTAACGGTTGGACCTTTTTTATTAGAAAATTAACTGGAAAAAAATCTCCGCGGTAAAAAACGAAGCGACTTACTAGAAACGCACCAGACTTCAGCACGTTGTACAAAGTGAAATTGAAGAGGTAAAATATATTTAAAAATTTTCAAAGTAGGTACTTTGTTACTGCGTATACTAGCATTTAGAAAAGAACTCCTACAAGACAAATAGCAAAGTTGGTATACGTATATTTGAATATCTGTTTGAGTTTTCAAGCTCCAAGGCTTACCAGTTACAATAAAAGGTATAGAAGCGTCCAAGGTCCAAGATAGTTATTGGCAAGTTGAGAAGATGTCCGATTATGATGACTATAGCTTTGAGTAGTTCCAGTGCTCATAATGCCGGTATATTGACAGCGGATACTGCAAACCTTAAGAAGTCCTAAAAGCAGCCGGTTTAGGAAGAACGCAATGAAACTACTGGAATGGACTAAGGGCCTCACTAATATTTTGTAGATCACAATGGGTAATTTTAAATAGACCATTTGCCTTCTAAGAAACGGGCAAAACCAAGTATAAGACAGGACACACAACATCGACAAATTGAAGAGAACGTCACAATCGACAGCTTTAACTTTGGGAAATATGGTAAGGGACTTTGTCTACCTGGGCTCTGCCATAAAGTCCGATAGTAACATCTCATCAGAAATGAGACGAAGAGCAACTCCTGGCAATTGAGTAGTAGAGCCCCATCTCGAACAGCTTAGGAGACTCTGTACAAGACCTTGATCATCCCAGTCCTGCTTTATGGCGCTGAAACTTGGACTCTATCTAAGCGGATGAAGATGTCATTGGTTGCTTCGGGAGAAAAATTCTCCGTAAAATTGTCGGTCCCGTTTGCACGCTTTGGTGGAGCAGATTTAACGACGACAGCGACGAGCTGTACAGCGACATTGACCTATAGACAAAAAATTGCGCATCCGTCGTCTAAGATGGCTAGCACGTGCATACAGCGAATGGACAACAGTATTCCAGCTCGAAGGGATTTCGACTCGCCTTAGAATTGGATAGAATTGGTCCCGAACCGACTTGGAGGGCGCAACTGGAGGCAGTTTTGCTAAAGACCTAGCTAGTTGGGCCTTCGCAGTAGAGGCCCAGGTTCACCGCGAACTGTACCGCCACCTTAGTAAGTAAGTAAGTTCAGGAGTTTTATATCTTAAATAAGCATAACACAGTCGCCTTCAAAATTTCCAACGTCCAAAAACCTCGTCAAGCTATTCTTTACATATTTTTAATGGATTTCAGCAAATTGCACAGAAAAACAATTTCAAACGCAAATACAATCCCGAGTAAAAAGCCTATCCTGTCACACGTCATCAAGCACACACACATTTACCCTGAAAAAGGTAATTTCATGGCTCTAAGCCTCTGTCATCGCAGCAGCACCACCCACAGGCTCTCACCCACCCCCAAAGCTGTACCATTGCCGCACAAGCAATAAAATATATATATATTTTTTAAATAAAGCAATTAATAGACCAAACACACACCAGATGTCATCAAATTGTCCGCAAAACATTAGTGACATCCAGTGCATCCGCTCTCGAACTCGAACCACCATCCTCTGGCCACATCAAAAACCGAAATCCGAAAACGGAAAAAGTTGCGGCGAAAATCGAAGGAAATCCTGCTTTTGTGTTGATTAAAAATTATCAAATTGTTGGCAAAAATATCCGCACACACACAGGTACGCAGAGCAACACATGCTGGAAAAAAGCCAAAAATATTTGCTATCCTATCTGGCTGGCCAGGGGCACCTATCTATATAAATACATGCACGTGTGCAAATTATAGGTGGCACCGCTGCAGCCAATACCGCCACCGCCGACCGCTTCTGCTGTTGAATAAAAATGAATCGCATTTAACGTGTCGTTTGTTTCATTTTCAATGTTTCGTCAGACACAAATACGGCTACGGAATATAAAATACAGTTCCAGATACTCCTCGACGTTGGCTATGAAAATGAATGACTTTGGCTTTCATCGTTGCGAATGCACGGAGAGCGAGAACATTTTTCGAATGCAAATTTTTGGTTGTTGCTCTGGCCATATTATATATAAAGGAAAAGTTTTGCTTATGTATTTGTGTAAAAGTGGGATGGCTGGCAAAATTTATTTCCATCCTTGGTAGTTGTGCGACTAAATTGCAAATCAATTTGCCAGCCATGTGTTTTGTTCCGCTCTTGATGGTGAATCCGATCCGAATCCGAATCCATAAGATTAATTTGTATTGTGGTCGTTGGGCGTAGGTGTGCTCGTTTTACGATGGAGTATGTGTTGTTAAATTTAATACTTTCGCAATGACCATTAATTACTTTGTAAATTGCTCAGTGGGCAACGGCTGACTGTATGACATGAGGTAATAGATTCCAGCCAAGTGTGCTTGTTGTTTTCAGACAGCTACTCCCAAAGTCCCAAATCAATTGCTGCGAAGAAATTTAGGTATAGGCACTAGGTACCCACCTTCATTACTTGTAGTTTATGGTAAGCTTTGTTGTCTTTAGATGTGGCATTTCAAATAGGACGTCTTCCTTTTCCGTTGCGGTGGATGTAGAAAAAGCCGCATCATTCGACTCATATTCAAAGTTATAGTCGCCTTAAATTGAATCGCCTTAAGTACCGACTTTGGCATCACACGTGTCCCGCATAATTCGTCAACTAGAGCTAATAAAGTCGCGCTTAGCCACCTTTGTCTATAATTTTAAAAATAACAAGATTACCGAAGGAAATGGATCGCTGACTATAACTACCAGTGCAGAAAGGGTTTAGATATCCGCATGATATCTTGAATTGTGAAAAGGCCCACAGAAGCCAGTGGGAGGCGACGGATCGAATATCAGCAAGGGATTTCGTGCTGGGTCTTCCCAGATCTCCATAACCTTCAGTTCGCCCAAAGTTTCTTGCTTTCGAAACAAAATTTCAGATATTCTACAAATTTGCACGTAAGTCCATCGACCGCCATTAAATGAATAATCTCAGCCCTTAAACCCTTCCCAGAAGATCAATCAAACTTCTGCATAACACGAACCAGACTTCTCCATAGAAGATCAACCACAGCGTCCTTAAACGATCGACCTTGCTTCCCAGATGATCAATCATACTTCTCTAGAGAACCGCCGAGCACGCTTTTCAAAAAGATCAATCAGACTTGCCTTAAAGACGATATTGACAAAGGCGGACAGTACAACCTCGCCCCTGGGTTTCTGGTCGCAAAATCCTTCCTAAAACTGCTCAGAAGACGATTTAGTTGGGCTAGCCCTCTTAAGAGTTAATTTCTTCACCATTCGACACCGAGAAAACTACTTCAGGAACGTCTAGGACACTGCAACCCAGCAAGGCTCACCTAGATCTATCGATGGCATAAAAATGACTTCCAACAAAGCGCCTCCTTCACGTGGATCTGTTCTATTTCATCTTAAAGTTCTGTCCTCTAAAGAAATGTCCTCTACTGAAATTTCAATTTGTATGCAATGCTAGGGAACTCCGATTCTAAGTAGAGTGTAGATCTGACCTGAGTGTAGATTCTCGCGAAAGATTAAGACGGCCTACAAATGATGAATTTAATTCTTTAAAAAAAATCTTAAAAATTGTCTTAACTAAATTTAATACCCTTCCGTTCCAGGTGCGCGTTCTTAAATCTCCCCCATTCCGATTTTACGAAAATCCAGGATCACATTATGGAAATCAAAGGGACACACGAAAGCACAAAATCCCTTCCGTAGGTATCTATACATGACTTTCTCTCTAAATTGCACTTCGCTCAGTCAAAAGTGTAACTAAGAAAATGTTCAAGAATAACACACAGAGACAGGACTTACGATATCAGAAAGACCGGAAAATTTGTATCCTTCAGGATGAGTCCAAAGAAAAATAGTACAAAAAAAAGGACAACCAACAAAAACTTTCTCAGAGGGTTAAGAAAACTGCATAAAACTTTTCGCGCAAGACGACGACAACGTAAAATCAAAGAGAAAGAAAAACAACAAAAAAAAAGAAAATACTTTCAAAAGTACCATTTAAATTCAAGTGTTCCTTGGGGAGGAATAAATTGCCCGTACTCTTCTGTGCGCGCTCTGCCATTTTAGTCCTTTCAGTTTTACTCTGCATTTTAAGGATGCCTTAGAATAGGAAACAAAAAAAAACACTTCACTCCCCCCAATAACTACATGTACATGTACATGTATCTCACAAAGGTAATCCCATTTTCTGTGGGCGAAAGAATATGTGCACACCAGAAGGGTAGATATAGACAAACAAGGACAGTGACGATAATGATGACATTAAAATCTCATTCCGTGTGAGCGGGCATTTTTTATCTGCTTGAGGTGGCCACTCTTCTTAAGTGACACAAAGCAGCTTTCGGATCGGATTACACTCTAGCTGGAGTCGTTGTGTGGCCAGGTTAAGGACTTTTCGACATATGCCACATCAACAACGCCGCGCGCGAATTATTTCCAAACGAATGGAGCAAACCCCTTTTGCTGTTGCGATAAAAACAGTTTAACATCCCTATGCAAAAAGGGGGCGCGAGCGCGAGCAATTATTACAGAACAGCACTTTACAGTCGCAGACAAAACAAAAAAGGCACACAAAATCCTTTATCTTAGAGCGAGTTTGGCTGCCCCCTCTGGTTGTTTGCTCAATTGAATTTAATCGAAAACGAAAAGTGAACAGAATTGAGACATATGCAACAATTTCCATTGCATTGATGCACCCCAGACAACACACCGTCGATTCTATAGTCTGACCGGGCCTATGTCGTTTCGTCCCCCTATCAATAATCACAAAAAAAAAAACAAAAAGAAAAAAAGGAATAGATGTCCTCAGAATTGAGAATGGCAGTCAATTAAATACACAAATACACAAATACACGTACACACGCGGGCTGGCTGATGCTTAGGAAAAATCCTAAACCGACAGCCAGACTGGTGTGCATTGTCTGTTTTGGCACAAAAACGGTCCACAGAGACTGACAGGCCGGTAGGCCAATTGCTGAAGAATGTTACAGATATCGATTAATTTCGGTCGAAGTTAGAACTACGCATGCATACAGAGAGGACACCAGTCTGGCAGCACAGTAACGACGGTGGTGATGGCATTCAGGAAACCCATCATGACGATGATGAATCAATTCGATCGTGACAGCATAATCAAATAAGTAATGAATGTGATTTGTAAGGTTGCGAAACATTGTATGCTGTATGCAGTGGTGATTCTGGTTGAAGGATGTTTTCCTCTTTGTGCCAAACCTGACTTGACATCTTGGTTTGCAATCACTTTCGTGATGGCTTCAAAGGAGCGAGCAAACTCACGGCCGTTTCGAATGAAAAAAAAGTGTTTTAGCAGTCTTTTTTTTCAAGGAGTGTCTTATGTCAGACCATGGGTTTGGTTGGGGTTGAGGTTGCCTGCCGCCTGTGCATTTGAGCCTGGATTAAATACGTCTTAGATTTATTTCAGGTCTCGACTTGTTCCTCCGACTAACCACACACAAGCCTCGAAAAACAAGGTTTCTGTATACCTACGTTCATGGCAGCTGCCTTTAGAAATGTGGATTTTCTCAATCATGTTGAAGTTAGTCTCGTCTAACCCATAACCCGGACAATGCTTCATGCTTAACCATCTCCATGAATGGAACCTTAAGCAGCACAACCGGAGGTAGTCGAGTGGAGTGAACCATCATTGTAAATATACCTATACCCTGAAGGGCGAAGACCCCCCCGGACTGTTGCACCGCCTAAGCAAGTCCAGTTTATTTCGGAACTACAACTAACTTCGAGGAAACGCGTGCCTCAAACTTTCAACATGGATAAACGTCTCTATACAAAATCGCGCAAATGGTAATTTTTCAAAATCATATTTCATTCACCTTGACGTAGTAATTCCGCCAACAGAGCGATCCTGTCGAAAGTAACATAAAAAATAAATTGTTTTTTGTTCTTTTCACAGATTTGTTCATCGCGTTGGCAGCACTTTTCCCAGCGACAGTTGACAATTGATTTCGCAACTAGGACTTACTTTGAGGTTAGGTTAGGTTAAGAGGGTTAGTGAGATCGTCACAAAAGACCGGTTTTTGAGACTTTGAAGTTACATTAACGACAATCTTAGTATCCATTTACAATTTTTGAAAATATTCCCTGGAGTTGGTATCGTCTTTGAACATTTTTATCTCAGGGCTATATAATTGCAGGTGCTTTTGACAGATTGCGTAATTTATAATCATTTTCAGTGTTCGGGTAAAATTTCCCGAAGTCACAATGGCAAACTTGCATATTCTGACCTACGAAATATAAAAGGTGAAGGCTAAAAACAATTATCAGTTTTAGTGTGACAGCTGGATTTCCAAGATGGCTGCGTATAAACTACGTGGCCAAACTATTTACTATTTGAACACTACTCCACTTGTAACCTATTTGTGTATGAATAACGAAGGCAAAAGTGACGTACTCCCGCAAGAATGATGTCATCCAGCTGTCAATTTATCATCGCCAGGAAAGATAGGAAAGAACGCATCGACTTATTTATTTATACCCCATAAATTTTGATTCAAATTTAGAACGATCGGTGTTAAAATTCCGCTGTATCTGACTGCATTTAAAAGGCGATCTCAAATCGTGCATCACTCAGGTATGAATATCGCACTCTAAGAAGAAGCTCCCTCTTTGCTTATTGCATGTTTGTTCCTTTCTCTCTACGGTGGATGGCAGTTTTTCCCCGCTCGAAGCTATAGGCCATTGCATATATCTGAACGTGCTTCAAACTAAAATGAGTGTCGATTCATCCTCCTGCTGTCCAAATTGAAGACGCAATCCCATGGCTATCGGATTTATCCTTCCAATTTGAGCTTACTCACTTCAAACACCCTAAAGAGCAACGACTCTTTAAAATCTCTTAAATGCCACCTTCAATCATTTCACAGGAGTTACCCCTACTACCGTAACAAATTACCCACCTACTCGTAACCCGTTTGCTTGTTCGCCCTCTGTCACCCTCTAGTCCCCACCACTGAGTGTAGCAGAATTTATTAACCGTCCCACACAATCCTTGACTTTAAGACAAACCTTATGGTAATAATTTCTTCGTGAATATAATAACAATAATTTACCACACTTTATCAGACCACCCCACCCGACCCCAAAACAACTTAATCCAAATGAAACAAACGAAACACTTGTATGTACACACACAAACACATTCACCCCTAGGGACGACGACTCACGTGATTATATATGAACTGAAGAAGACTACATTATTTTTATTGACGTTATTATTACGATTGCTTTACACATCCAGCAACAGAGCATCAACACCAGCAGAAAGAAGAAAAAAAAAAGGATTGGAAAAATTCACTAACATCAACCCACCCTCGTCTCTTACAATGTTGTTGCACTTGTGATCCAAGCAGGGAGAAAACCACTTAAAAAAGACATCATATTAAGGGTAGATTTAGGGATTTAATGCGTGCGCATTAAGGAGCATTGAAAACGCCACCCCCTTCGGTATATGTACATCCAAGTAGCTTTCAGCGTTTTTCATGAGGGCGAACGGCTCGCTGGGCTTGAAATGCTGTCGTATGTTTGATTGTTATCAAATCTGATAATTCAATTACTTGTTAATACGAATAATTATTGTGCGATATAATCACATTAAGCCGGTGGAAATAATGCCGTTCGAGCTCATATGCCAAGCAAACGCTGACGGGTTTAAAATGCCTCAAATGCTGTGGAAGAGTTCCGTTGAGGTTAGATTAGACTGTGAGCTGTCGTACGATCGGTATGGTGTTGTGGTTAGAGTCAGTTCGTGTCACCCAAACGGAGTACGTTAAAGCCGCCGCGGTGGGCGACAGCAACTTTCTACCAAGAAAAACTTTTTCAGGGGTTTCTCCACCCCTAGCAGAAACGAAAAATACTCCACCTCGCAGTAAAAAAGAAATATACTCAAATTTAATGTCAAAATCAAGGTATGCAGTGTAAAAGAACGGGAGCGGGTCGAAATTCTTCTTTCCAAAGTTCTGTCTGCTCAGAAAAAAATTTCTGCTTACGAAATTCTGTTTTTTTTTTAAGTTTTGCTTTTTAAATCCAAAGAAATTTATAAAACATTTAAGATTATTTACTTAAATTAAAATTAAAAAGAAACAAGAAGAAACAGATTAAATACTGACAAAAAAAGTGATCGCTTTTAAACATTTTCAAACCTTTTATTATTGTTTGCAGAATTTTAAGAAGCAGATTGTGACCCCAAACCTCAAATAAAAGTGAAAATTAAGTCACGAAGTGTAAAGAAACGGGAGCGGGTCGAAATTCTGATTTCAAAATTCTGCCTTGCAACTTTAAAGCAATATAATTCAGCTTATTTTGTTTTTTTCAACTAACAAATATAAACAAAAAATAATACACATTAAAAAACAATTCTAAGTTTACAGAAAATTTAAATTAAACAAAAATTAAAATAAAATATAAATTAAAAAGAAAGAGACAAAAGTTATATCCATTTAAAAAAAATAATATTAAGAAAAGAGGAGTTCAAATAAAAAAAAACAAATTTTACAAATATTACAATTATTAATACAAATTAATAAAAAGAAAATGTTCTCTCCATAAAGCGCGCCCTTTTTGAACATTTTCCAAACCATTTTTATTGCTCGCAGAGTTTTGTAAAGCAGAATTTTGAAATCAGAATTTTGTAAAAATAATTTTGACCCATCCAGAATTTTGACCCCAACCCGTAAAGAACATGTCTCGTTAATGGGGTAGTGTCCGTTTGTTCGTTGAGGCAAAGCTACAGTTCGAATTGAGCCGATAACATAAATCCCGATTCAAGGCTTGCTAAGACGCATTTGCTTATTTGTCATAAAACATAATGGAAATGACTGTTGAATCCGTGCCATCGGCTAATAGTCGTTAAATATATGTAATTTATTTGCTGAGTTGAGGATATCATGTTGTGTAAGATCTTGAAGTCGTTAGCTTTCATCTTTCAATATCTGTCAAAGTTCTGTTGTCGATTTGCTGAAACGTAAATAAATAGTAGCCCTCCTGAAAAACGTTGTGTGCGGCGAATTTTCTATTCTTCAATTCAGGTGTAGATATTTGCTAAATTTTATGAATTATTGTGTCAAAAAAACAGTACGAGACTGGTAAGTGCGCCATTCGCAGTCGGCGCCCTGTGCAACTGCACACATTGCCACACAAAATCACTTAATGATAATTTTTTCAAAATTGTATTTCAATCAACTTGACGTAGTAATCCCGCCAACAACGCAACCCCGTTCAAAGTGACATATCTATCTGACATTTATGGTGATCTTTTCACAGGTTTGTTTCCCGAGTTGGCAGCACTTTTTCCAGCGACAGCTGACAGTTGATTTGAGTTTAGTTTTGAATATATTCCCGAAAACACATGCTTAGCCAATAATGATATAAAATGATCTTTCGCAATTAGTTAACCGCCCTTGGAATGTCTTGTATCCCTCTGCAGCTCTAAAAAACCGCCTTTGCGTTTATAAAAGGTGTACACCCACCGATGGTGGTGTGTGTCCAAATTGTTCCTCAGCGAAGTCAGCCACCCTCATGCCTTATCCCAGTAGATTATTAGCTCGTTTAACTACACCAAATCCAATTTAAAATTCTTACCGCACTTAATTGTGGCCTAATGCATATCAAATTGATTTGTTAAACGCGTGCCGCTTTAGCAAAAAGAAAAAAAAAGAAAACGAGGAAATTGTGTTTCCCCGTCGCGTCATCGTCTGCATGTCCTTTATTTTGGATCGACTTTAATTTATTACCCTTTTTCGAAGGACACACACACTCGCTTTCTGACTTTACCACATAAAATATGCAGTGTCACCATCGCCGTCATCAATGGAAACTTCGGTTGTAAATATTTTTGTGTTCGGTTTATTTTTTTAACCCCCAAAACCACTCTTACTCGGATTGGCAGGAAATATCACGAGACACGTGTCCAGCACGCGTCACAATTATATACGCGTTCGAAACAAAAATCAAACCGGCGGAAGTGAAACTTTGTTGTCACATAATAAAGTGGATTTTGAAGGATAACAAAGGGAATCCATAATATAGTCGCTGACAGTCGTTCGGGTCAAGGAGTGAAAACATTAAAAATTTATATCGAAACAAAAAGGGATAACACATAAAATATACTCGGGGGAGTTCATAGATCTTTATACAACTTACCGATTTATTGAGGAAACACTAGGCACATTATCCTGCGAGCAGATCCCTTCGGCAAGCAATCTGTCGCGTATCTCCCATGCGAACATTGTTGGATTCTCACGTTTGTAATTTGCTATCGCATCGACCACAGGTGGGGTGGCAACTTTTGGTTTCGAACCACCTATAACGCCGGCCTTGAAACTTCCAGTCTCATAATATCTGAAAGCAAAAATAGAGAGAGAAGAGATGAATTTCGATAACCATATGTGAATGTCCCCCCTACAAACCGACAACAGGCAACAAGGATAATATAACGCTCTTGTGGATCACCATATTTCACCGCAATAAGGACACCAAAACCCCAGCGCACACAATCGGATGGAAATGTATCTTTTTCTCCTAGGAAATTGGCTTTAATTGCTTTTGTGTAAGGACTCGTGTGCTCTGCACCCGGCACACAAATGCTTGCGGTATTGAAATGAAAATGAATGGAGAACGTTTCCGTGATGTTTGCATTCCAGGAACTTTCGTTTGGCATCTATTTTGTGCTGTTTGCATTTTTGTTTTCGTACAACTGGCTTGGCTTCGTGCTACAGTTAAACGGAGAATATTTTTCAGGGGGTTAAGCACGAAAAAGAGTAATTGCCTGTGTGGATCTCGTAAATAACTCTGCATGCCACACTGAATGGGTTCGCCCGAAGTGCGATGAAATTTTCCTACAGAGGTGTGCAGTGACATGTTACTCAAGGGCACAAAACCAGATAATGTGGATAATTTTCAATTAGACGGATTGCAAATCGTGGAATGGGTAGATGCTTCATAAGCTGTTCCTCTCTGGCTGTGATTTTCCCAGTGGATTTATTGACTCGTTGTTTGATGTCAGTTCGGAGCAAACAAAGCTCGGTGCAACTATCTTCTGGGAGTTTTCAAACGCACCAATGAAGCAAAAAGTTTCTTCAAAATTGGATAAAATACTATAAACAAAGAAGCAGCGTCCTGATATCGATTAAATGACTGAAAGTCACTCTACATCTTTGCCAGGACCTGTTCAACTGTAGCATCTGTCAGAAGGCTGCACCTAGATTCCTTCACCGCACTCCAACAGTTCTATGTTCCCTAGAACAGGCTTCTAACACCCTCTCGTGAGTTTTTTTTTTTATTTTTGGGACAAATCTACTGAACCATCTTCAATATTTTTACTACAGACCACGCACGGTATTCTGTTCTAAGGATAAGACGCTTTATTTGTTAGTGTAGGCTCTGGAAAAAAGATCCTGTCTAAACTGACGATGGGATACTAGAGCTGGTAGTCTTTTCTGGCAGAGAAATTGGACCGCCGACCGACAGATACGTCGGATATTTGCCAGACACCCGCAAGAGGAGTTGCAGCATTGGAAAGCCCCTTTTGAGGTGCAAGTTGCTTATTTCCGGGGGTCGAACCTGAGATTCTCCACTCAGTCGTCTACTACTCTCTCTCTACCAAACCAAACTGTGCTCTCTATTCAGTGAAATTAAATGGTGCAAAAAATCTAGTATGAGACTCGCTGAGAGATTGTCAAGGGCATGTAAGCTGCACTTCTCATAGCTCTGTGGCAAACGCTTAGCTAGCCATCATGGTAGAGAAAGCATTTGTGGCCGAGTCATGCGGCATCAAACTCCTTGATAGACCGTTTTGGACTTGAAAGACTCTTGAAAAGGAAGTTGAAATGAGGCTTACAGGCATCTATCGGCTGTACGGTTAAGTGCTTCTCCAAGTTGGTCTACAAAAGTCTTAGTGGATGGACGGATTTAGTAAGCTTTACACGGGCTCTGAAACCAATCGGGTTTGAATTCAAATCCCACACAATTGTCAAGGCGGAAATTTCGAAAGAACGGCGCCTTCAATCTTAATTGCTTTTAAAAAGGCCGTCAGAAAAAGACACAAATTGGAAGCTGACGATTTGCTTTAATCGATAAGTAGTTGGTAAGGGCCTCTTTGGAAATTCCATTTAATTCAAAATTGCGAAGACTTTTTACTTCAAGCGCCAGACTTAAATGCCCGCAAGGCCCATCTGTTAACAAACGTTTGGAGCTCAAAAATCAAACGCAAAGGACTCTAGGTCCGGTTTAAGGACGTTGTACACAAATGCCCCAAGTTAGTTGAGGTCGCCTTCCTTTTGCTTGTGCCACCTAAGACAGGGTCTTCCTCCACTGCACTGTTCCTCAAGGTTGAAGTCAAAGACTCTTTAGGCAAAGGGCTGTATGCGGCGCTTTGCTCTCGCATAACACCGCATCGTTCTTTTTTATTTAATTTGCGCTTAATTTGAAATATAGTGATCCGGTCTCTTAAGATCAAAAGCTATGCTCCCATGGCTGCTGCCAGAGTAGAACCGTCTATTTGGACTTATACCTAACAATTGTAATCTTTTGACCACTTCTTCGTTTAAAAGGACTTGTTTTACTCATTTATTCAGTATTGTTTGCAACTCACCTCGATAGTATTTTCGATACACAGCCATGACTAACGCGTAACTGCCTAGATATATCACATGGACGGACCCCATTATGGGCCAATTCAACAATTCGCTGTCGTACAACATCAGGTAATGGACGACCGTTAACAAAAACGCCACCCAATTGATTGACACCACCGTGACCTGAAAAAAACGAAATAAAAAATAAAACAAATATAGTAACATTTAATTTTGCAAGTGGAAATTTGTAGTTTACCACAAATGTGCGAAAATGTGAAAGAGAAAAAAAAGGGTAAAAGTTGAGTTAAAACCACAAAATTGTCGACTGCTAACCAACCAACAACATTCCGGCGGACATATTTTTGCACCACCCACCCACCTATCTCATCTCTTTGATGTTTTACCACGTGTCGACCGCGCCTTTTTGTTTTTAATTCCCGCGCATATTCATCCGGGCCCACCACCAAGGGACACTGGCAGAGAAACAATTAAGCATTCGCGAATTTTCGACACAAAAATGTGTGTTGACAGCGGCCGCACAAACGCGCTATCACCACTAATTAGTGCCAAGTGTCAACTGATTTGATTTTTATCTCTTTATACATTTTTTCCCGAATCGTACTTGCATTTTGATCCACCCGTATCTACGAGAGAGAAAGATACTTTGTTTGTAAATTATATCCCGCACCAGACGACACTTAAAGTGTTTCGCTCCATTTATGAAAAATGTTTTGCATTCATTCTAAGGACACATTAATTAGTGGAATATTTTTCACAGTGTAGAAAAAAAAATATATGAAGAAAGATTGAGCAATTAATGAGAGGAAATTAGGTGCGACAGTTGGGTGTAGCGGCCAAGCGAATCCACAATTTTTCTGTACTTTTAGGCATCTAACCATGTGGAGAGATGATACTGATGCGAAGAAGTGTCGGTGCTCGTGTCGGCAGTTATTTGGCCCTCAGCACGGTTTGTTAGATGTGCACTTCGGAGCGGTATGTGTGCTTATAGATACCAGGCAGATGAACACTTTTCTGCATAGCGTAGCGGCGTGTACTGTGAGGGCTTTTTCCTTTCCGCAGTAGGTTCTTGAACGCTGTGCATGTAGAAGTTTGATGAGTTTTCGAAGCACCAATACTGGAAATGCACAATTAAAAGCAGTCGACTAAAGATGGATTGAGGAAAAACGTAATTGGCACTGGTACCTCAAGCGGCAAAACCTCAAGGCAGGGAAGGTGGTTACATCAAGTCCGACGTTTCTCAAGTGAGTGAGTGGCCGGGCTTGAGTCGTCCCCTTAAGCATCTTATATCCGCGGCCCTTATAACGAATGAAGGGACATTTCGATTTGAATTGCATGGACCAGGGTGTAATTGATTAAAAATCTAGCACAAAAAGAGGTCTTACTAAAATAGTAATTCTTAATTTTCGCACTAAATATTTTGTAGGCCACACTGGGTAGCTTTATATGGAAAATTTCACCATCGCAAAGTCAAAAATGGACACTGAATTGATTATTAAAAGCCCTGGACAATCCAATACTACATAAGACGAATGTCGAATGACGAATGTTGCCCAATCTACCTAAACTTATACTTAGGCTTCTTGTGGAGCAGTTCAGCTCTGACTCGCAGGCTTTATCTGGTCAAGTTTTCTCGCGCATTAAACAATTTTAGCTCCTGCCACTTTTTATTTAATAAATTTACGTATTTCAATATATTGGTATTGCACTTTGAAAGGGCATCGTTGTAAAATTCATTAGAAACCCTGGTTAGGGGGGAAATTTTGCAAAAATGGAAGAATACGTGAGAAGTTCAGTACTGGTGCCAAATTTACCTTTAAAGTCTCAATAAACAAATTTGTTTGCTGGTTAAAACGAACTGGCAGCAGTGGTCCTTAAATGACAACAGATTTTTGAATATGTGCTAAATAACAATACTGGAGCCATCCTCACCCCCGTCTAACTACACGTAGGTAAAATAGATCTTCCTTTTGAATGATCGCGCACATGTTTGCGTTGAATAGAAAAAAAAATATTTATCTTCTTCTTAAGCATGTCAATCTTTTTTTTTATTATTTTCTCAACACTGGTTTCAAGAATATTTAATTACTTTAATGGAAGATACAGAATATATATTTCTTTACCCAGATAGCTTGAGCCTAGATTAAGTTAACTTGGATATCGAATATCAAATATCAAAAGAAAATATTAGTAGCAAACTCGCGTGTGTGTTTGTGTACTTTTGCATACTCGTAGTCAGCTGAAGGAGAGGTATAGATGTGAATGCGATACGCAGACTGATATCACGTTGATGTTTAAGTAACAAATGCGGGTTTCTATTTTTATTTTATTTTT
This sequence comes from Cheilosia impressa, assembly GCA_948293265.1. NCBI lineage: Eukaryota > Metazoa > Arthropoda > Insecta > Diptera > Syrphidae > Cheilosia > Cheilosia impressa. Next base: position 4,274,360 of record OX411885.1, on the reverse strand, counting down.
TTCTATGTATCTAGATTGAAAATGTCATGTGTTTCTACCAGCAGCAGCAGCACATTTCTGTTTCACTATATAAAATGGCAAAAGGAGATTTGATCTGCCCTGGGGAATGTCATTTGTATGGATTTACCAGTTAGGCGGTTTTTCTCTCAATCGCGTTTTGTTTTTTTTTTATATTTATATTTATATTGATTTGCATTGTAAAACTAAGTATGGATGGGTGTAGTTAAATTCGAGAACGGATTAGATTTTGGTGTTCGTGGTATGAAATAACTGACAGGCTGTTTTTGAAAACTCAGTCAGTGATGTCAGGTCATGGGAAATTACCCATTTTGTAAGTATTTTGCATATCAAATTAAGCTAAAGGGCAGAACAAAAAAAAGGCATTTAAAATACTGATTTTGAAAAAGAAAAGAAAAACCATTGGAGTTCAATAAAAAGAGAGACTCTTTCTGTTTTTTTTTTTGTTAAGTTTTGTGGTTTTTTTAATTTTTTTAGGTGGTGGGGAATATCGTGGTTTTTTTTTTCTATTAACGTTATGGGCAAAAGGGAGATTTTTATATTCGTCGTGGACAAGTTTGTCCGAAAAGTATGGCATCACTGAGAGGCTTAGTTTGTTATATGACTGACAGATAATTTGTATAAAAAAACAAGGATTTTGCGTGGTTCTTGCTTATGATTATTTATAATATTTATTAATAAATAAATTTAATTTACAATATTAATACAAGTCAAACTTACAGCACAAGCTACAGGGGCTTTCGGCTGTCTCCTTATAAAATACCCAACTCTGTAAAAACTTTCACAATTTTAACACTTCCCTTTCTTTTTTCAGAAATGTGATTTTTTTTTATACAGATAGTTCAACTAGGTACGAGGTATAAAAAAAAGCGTAAGAGCCATAATTGCGGTGCTTGATTGGCATATTTTGAGGGTCGCCTTCACTGCTGGTTGCATTGTTATTATTCCATGTCCCGGCAAAGATTGCATCTTTTTTAAGTCGATTTATAATCTCTGTTTTTTTTTTGTAGGTTTGAATAAGTTTTTTTAGCTGTAGCTGTAGCAATTTCAAGGTGAACGTAAAAAACGGCTTTCAACGAACCCCTGAGAATTTATGAAATTCCAATTTTTAAAGTTCATCAAACAAAAGTGCATCTTGTTGGATGGTTTGACAAGGCAGCCAACTCAAAAAAACAGACTGCCGTTTGTATACGAACTATAAAAGCTAGAAATCGGATTAATTGAGATATGTTCCATCGAAGAAAAGAAATTCCAACACAACAAAGTTACAAAAGTCCGAAGTGTAGATTTTGTCAGATTTTTCTTTCAGGTCTAAAATTCTCCGTGGCACTTGGAAAGGGAAAACAAAACGATATATTGCTTCCATCAAATGTGATCTGCACTGTATGGACAACCACACCTCTACCGAATTCTGCGACTCCAAAATGATTTTGAAAGTTATAATACAGCTGTCTATGATATATTAGTATTAGGGAAGTTTATGCAAATCTGGGAAAATATAGATCCAAAAAGGGATAATTGAACATCAAAACGTGGATGCTGATTTGTCGAGCATCAAAATGTGCAAACTTTGTTCGAGTTGCATCCATTTTATGGCAGACGTAATGGCCTGTCAAAGTCGACTTTCAATCGAACACACTAACGTAACACACATATTCTTTCGAGTTCAACCAAATAAGCTAAACAATTTTGAATTATAGCAAAAACGCCCGGAGTCCAGGCGTTCAAAAAAGAAGTCAAAATGACTCGAAAGAAGGTAACGCTGCATCCACCCTTGCATTGAAGGAGGAGATTCAACGCTGCATCATCGGAATTAAACCGAATTTGCCGGATGTTTCATTCCAGACATAACCGTTTCCCAACTACTTTATGTTTTAAAAAAACTATTCTTTGTACTTAATTCAAAACTTGTGTAAATTTTGGACCCACCTTTCAAAAGACCATCAAAGACTCTTGTACGGCGAAAAACACATCGCGGGCAAAGGGATTCGGATGAAGAGGCATTTTTGAAAGGGAGTCAGAAGCAAATGTTTAAACAGTTGCAATATTGTCTAATCGACTTTAAAAACAACACAAAACAGTCCTTGAAAGATAGCTTTTCGTTTCTATAAACACCAGCAATAAATCTTGATTAGTTGCCAGAAACCTCAAAATAAGAGCATCGCTATCGCAATAGCAATGCCAAGTCTTAGCAACTGGCAAAGCTGGGTACAGTAAGGGAATAAATAGGTAAACAAAAATTTCAAACTATGGACTGTTCCTGATTACAAAAGGTGCTCAGTAATTGGAGCAATTATTTTCAGAACCTGCCAATGATTTTAAAAGAATTAGATGGCCTTCGAAGAACTACCAAACTCCAAGTCTAAAGTCAATGGGCCTTATTTTTAGTTTCGACCCTAGATTTTAGTGAACTTTACTGATAATCATTTATAAACTTGACACTAAATATTTTGGAGGTCACAATTTCCAACTTTGTATGGAAAATTTCGCCACTGTGAGTTCGAAAAATTTAGGCCTGACACTAAAAATTAAAGCTACAAATTATCAGATAGTATGGATATCGCGGAATAGAGGCACTAGTATCCGCACACTTTGTTGTATACTCGAGAAAAACAGCCACGTCAAATATAAAACGTCTCAAATATTAACAAAAATAAAAATTATTATATGTCACACAAACAAATGCAGAGTTTCAAACGAATCAACTGCATACTTAAAAAGTTTTGCGGCAGTATAATGGCCAAGCTCCGAGAGTGTTGTAATTTTGTCGTTTTGGATAAAAAAAATTAGTGGGGAGCATTTAAGAAATAAAGTGATTTTAAGAGAAGTTCTGAATTTATTGTTTTGAAAAGCGCGTTGTTTCCTTTTAAAAACAAACATCTTACTTGTTCAGAAATAAATTTTAATAAAATATTTGTTTTGGCCTGATTTTTAGTGTCCGGATACTAAAACTAAAATTGAAGGTTCATTTTCAGTATCCTGACACACTATCTGGGTTCTAAAAATTTGAGAGGAGTGACAAATTTGACAACATACGTATTTTAGTTATATTTTTCATTATTCGGCCAGGACACTCGTTCCGTAACTTTTCAAACGATTATCGTCGAAACGATAGATCGTCAAAACTAGCAACTAATTGCTAAAGTTTGAGAGCAATCCAGCTCATTTTCCACAAATACTCGTATAATGAAATCTTACGCTTTTAAAAAAAAAATCGACTAGAATATGTTGCGAACGATCGTTGATATACGGAATCTGCACCCAGGGTTTATAAGTGAGAATATGTCTGTTAGAATACTGGGATATGTATTAGTTTCAGTTTCCGCACACCTTTTTAAATAAAATCTTCGGTCTTAAGTTAAATTTATATTTTTAAATAGGTAGGTATGGCCTACGCCGTTCAAAAATGTATGGCCGTGCTGATATCTGCAAATGCGGTTTTCATTATCAGTAGTTTAATGAACTTGTTGACTACTTAAACCGCATTGGTCACTAGCACAATAATAATGGCCTGGAGGGTTATTCCCAAACGTTAACTGTCCGAATACTGGTGCCTTACTGATACCTTTCATTTATTCTAATGTTCATAAATATTTTTAATAACATTTGCCATACAACATTGGTTATTGAACAATTGCTAGTAAGGTCCAATGAGAAGGATTTATACCTTCCATTCAAAAGCATTTGACTCGAAGCATCTCACAAGCCATTGTGTTCTCATCAGGGGATATCTCTTCCATGCAAATCTATGTAAATTTAATAATGGTCTCAATTCGAACAAACAAACTGCCAGTAGGTAGTATCTGGATTCGTATAATTGACTTATACTCTGATTGCCATCTCAGTTACAACAGGCGATTTAAAAAAAAAAACCCACACACACACAATTCAAGAAAGAAACGAATTAAAAAAAAAGTTGTCAACTCTAATTGAATTATCTATGAGTCCTGTGTCCTCCTAGCGCCGGCGGAAGAAAAATCCAGAAGTTCATTGAATCCCAATCTATGCAATATGCGTTACATTGGGTACTTGAAATTCCCTCCTGGGAGTCGTAGGTACAATAAAAATGTGTTTTTTCTTCTGTACGGCCAATGAGGGGAAATGTTTTGATTGTTTGATTGCAAAAGATTCGATTAACAATCCGACTGTCACCCCTGTACTCACTGTTGGGTACGAAAATTACCCATATGGTAGAAATCTGATAAAAGGACACACATCTTCGATGGCTGCTGTTGCACTTTTTCGGAGAAACAGGATATTCGATATTTTTCTATTTTGTTATCATCGCGGATGTTTTTTTTTTTTTTGCGTGAAGGGTTGTTAGATAATCCCAGAGAGATATATGGAGCAATTGACAGAGAGTTGTGGTGATTACTGTGTTATTACGGTCATTATGTGATGTTTTTTTTTATGAGAAAATGATGGAGATGAGTGGAAAATTGAGCAGATCATCAAATGATTTTGGAAAGAGTTATTTCGGTCTTTGGTGAGCGCAGATGTTTTGATTTTCAGGTTTTATGACATGTACACTTGTGCACAAAGCTGATGACGTGATGAGGAGACACTTAAGCGATTATAAATGCTGTTTACTTGATTGTTTGCCTTTTGATTTTATTGAAGGGCAAAACGTGTAGAGTTGTGTCATCAGAGCCTGTAACGTAGTCGCAATATTTCCAAACATCTTTTTTATTAGACGGCGAGCGGTATGGCCCCCTTGGGTATATGCTCATGTCGCAACTTGGCTTGGAAACATTTTTCGAAAACTTGTGTCTAATATAGGTATGACATGTCTAATGCATTCTAATGTTGGTCGCTCAAGTGTTGTTGCCTTTCATAAAGGATTCTCCTTTAAGGGAAACACAATCCTTCGCAGCACAGAACTAAGCTATCCCTTTTCCCGTAAAAGGCTTTATGAAAGCAGCGAGCTGATATTTGCTTTACAGCTGTCAGAAACCGTTGTAGCGCCATAGTCCTACAGCAATAATAAATACAAAACACAAACAATACGTAACATAAATTTCATTTTATTGCGCTAACTAAATTGCAGCCACAGCTATAGTTGCAATTAGTGTCACCAATTTAGCATATTTCCTGCTAAATTTAGCTGGATTATTTTATTTCTAGCCTCTTTTTTCCAAATCATGCCAGCATTTATTTTTAGCATGATTTCATGCTATGGCAGGAAAATTTAGGAGGACTTGGTTCTGCCAAATTATGGAATAAAATAAAACCAAAGCTGCCAAACCTTAGTGCGATCAGTGAACACTGAACACAGCCATTCAACGAATTCTATTCTAAGTTGACAGGATTCAAATTTCAAAGCTCTCAACGAGTGTCGCACAAAAATAATTTCAGATTGACAGAAAGCAAGTTTCAAAGCTGTCAACGAGTGTCGCTTTATAACAACAAATACTTTTTTCCTCTGACAAAAATTATAAAAAAGTTTTAAAAGTCTTTTCAGTAGTCTCTGTTAAACAAAAGCAAGAGTTATTGTGACATTTTAGGCCTCTCAAACTTATCATGAAAGTCTGCGTCACTGTTCACCAGCTCATTGAGCGTGAGGATATTTTATGGGCGGCGATTTGTATAGTAAATCTCGTGATTTCTCAAACTCAATAACGATAAACCGATTATTTTTATTTTTGCTAAATCTAGTAAGTCGACTCATAGTACTCATAGCACCGCAGCAAAATTTAATCGATCAAATACAAAAATTGACAGTTGAATACAATTTGATGAATTATCTTGCGACGATTCATTTTGGCCCACATCTTTCGAATATAAAAACCGAAAGTCAAAATTAAAATCGATTTTTTAAGGTACTTAACAGTGGCAGAAATTTTATCATTAGGAACCTGGATTATGCACAAAAAAAATGGAAAACAATTTACACGCAGCATTGCATCTCTGAACAATATTCCCAAAAAAAAAAAAAAAAACTCAAGTATTTGCCAGAATTTTGGCTTTTAAATCTAAAATTTGAAGCCTTTACTGATTACAATTTTAAAAGGTTTTAAACTTAAAATTTTAAACCTAAGAAAAATCTTCGATAAAGGTTGCCATTTCCTCTACTTGGAGACTTATTTCACAGCTCAGAAGGCCAAAAATAGATTAAACGAAAGCAATTTTTCTTAAATTATTATTAATAAATAGGAAATACATTAAAAATAAAAAAATTTGTAGTTCTATTCACGAAAAATTGTATTTCCGGTTGCTGAATAAATTTAGGACAACACATGCTTGAGTAAATTACTCATTTTGACCTAGTGCGGTTGAGTTTAAAGAGCTTGGACTGATTTTTACGTAAAATTTGCTAAAGAGTTAAACTGGAAACGGAAAACAAAAAAGAAATAAAATGAAGGTACTACCTAAACGGTTTTCAAAATCGTTGCATACCTTCAAGCCTTTCAAGTAAATTCATCCCTGATTCAGAGACTAAAACTAATTTGCAAAATATGTAGGGCGCTGCAGGCACCATGCAAATTGAAATAGAGTCAGAGGTCACAGCTTCGATTTTAGAAATAATCGCTCAGCTAGGCACTTGTCGAAAATCTTAAACTTTTCGTCGTTGGCTTTCGAAAACGGCTTTGAATATAACGATACAAAATGAATATACGAACGTATGAATGGTTTTAGGTAAGGTTAAGTTAGGCTAAAAACGGACCGAGATCCCTAGGGTTTTAAAGCTTTTCAGAATTCTTCATCATCAGCGCCGTATATCAAATTTAATATCAGCATTTTTAACGATTTTCTTTACTGAATAATGTCCATACAAAAGTTTTCATGGTTGTATTTGAATTTTGAAATCACATAATGTTTTAAATACTGAAAAACGAAAGCACAATAGCGAAATTTCCAAAATAAATGTTCATAAATGCACATCTTAACTTTTGGCGCAATTTTTTTTGGTTCGGCTTGAATCAAAAAGGGAGTTTACAAAATAAAGGCCGGAATATGAATGAATAAAACTAGAATTTACTTTAGCGAGAGGTAGAAAACTTTGCCTTAAGCTGATTCATTTTCGGACACAAATCTCTGGATAATATTTTAAGAAAACAATTTTCAAAACAAATATCTCAGCACGCTCGAAAATCGCCTCTAACCAAGTGTGATTTTTGTCTGATTTAATAATTGGAGAGGAAATCGAAAGTTGAGTTATTTTTAGCCGAGTTTCCTTGAACGAGTTGACTCGGTTCTTTGTTATCCACTCACTCGTAGGAGGTATATTTCTAAGTGTTACTTGGTAGCTTTAAGCCCGAAGTTTGTTGACTTTTAATAAGTGATAGGAACTTTTAAATTTTTTGATTGCATTTTTAAGACTTTCTTGATATATTTTAATTTTTTGTTTTGCCGTAGTAGAACCTAAGGCCTTAACCACCACCATTCTCCGTCGCGGATGGGAAGCTCAAAGTTGATACAAAACTATTTAACAACCCCAGGGCCAGAACTCAAAGAAATGCCAAGCAAAAGTTACCAGGACTCTCCAAATAGGACGCTGTTAATGCATGCTTACATATTGTGGTCAGCGGCTGTCTCTCAAGGAAGACCAAAGCCTTTATGTAGTTGCATTGCCTGAGAGATCTGATAAAAACGCGCGCTTTTCAGCCACTTTGGCTTGCTTTGCCTATCGATGACGGGGTATCAAGAAAGGAGACCCACTGCATCGCACAAAGCTTGATATTTTAACACTTGACAAAGATAAGCTTGAAAAATGTTATACACGTCCATCAGGTCATGCTGTTGAGTCCAAATCAAGAATAAATGGTGCCGTGACATAAAGCCAAGCTGGAGCTTTAAGTCGCTTTGTGGAAGTGACAATAAGGCAAATTCAAGCATTTGGTATTATGACACTTTGAGAAAGCGTCATAAGGCCAATTAACCATTCTAAGAGTTTAAAATTATTAAAGACCTAACAAAAGATAATATTTTTGAAGTTTTTCTCCTTAAAGCTTGGAAATAATGAAACCAACATGTGGTACACTTTGCCATTGGAAAAACTATTTGCAATCTATTTCTTACAATAACAAAATATTCCATACAAAATTGCATATTGTAACCTACAAAATATTTATCTTATCTACTCGATTGTTTGGGCATTTTGTTCTGCAATAAAAAAATTTACTGTTATTTTCTCAAAGAAAAAGTCAACATATTTGAGAAAATAAATTCGCATGAATTTGGATATTCCTGGTTTCGAAAATTTGGCTCTATGTCACTTTCCGGATTTGGCCTTATGACGTTTTATCGAAGTGTCATAATACCAAATGCTAGAATTTGGCTTTATGGCACTTTCACAAAGCGACATAAGGCCAAATTTCGAGATTTGGCCTTATGACGCTTGGCCTTATGTCACGGCACCGAATAAATACGACTTTTTCGACACACTCCGCGAGACTAGCGATCATTTTTAGTGTCCAGGCAAAATTTTTCGAACTCACAATGTCGAAATTTTCCATACAAAATTGCATATATGACCTACAAAATATAATCCGAAAATGATTATTGGTAAGGCCCATTATATTAGAATGAGAACTACTGTCTTGACAGGAGCGGAATCGCGTGAATGAGTGCGGGTAATACCGGACGGAGTTTGTTTTTATTTCGATTTTCGAAAGTGGAATTCACTTTGTTCCGTTCGGTCTAGCTACCGAAATATAAGAAATCACAAAAAAATATGAAACGCAAATAAAAATTCACTTGAGAAAATTAGCACAATCCAATTGAGTAGAGGGAGTTGTCCTCGTAAGATTCTTTAACCTTCTTTAACCGCATACAACTTCCTTCATATCCATTGAAGGGTTTCAATTGAGGCACACGAAAGACGGCCGAATTTGAAGAATCGGTGACACTTAGACAGAGACAGTTGTCCTGCATTCCTTTTGCCAAAGGTCTATCTGCGCCAAAAATATCAACTAAAGGACTATACAAGAAAATAAATACAAATTACAAAAATAAAAACTGTTGTCGCTAGGTCTACATAATTTTGATATCCTTTCAACAGTGGTTTTTCTTACTTCTACTTGTATTTGCTGTTAGATTTTGAAGGCAAGTTTGAACTAGAAACTAATAAAGGTTGCATGAGTGTCCTTACATGTGTAATATTCCATCATATTTTGATTGTATCGATATGCTGTGGATAAATCCATGATCACAAAGTAACAAGTGTTGGAACACTTTAAAGACTAGAATAATATTTTGTTTAGTATTATTGTGTTGAGGGGTTGTCGGGGGGCGGGGGTTGCGAACGGACGTTTCTCTTAGTAACTCTTTGCTATAGAAAACTTCGCACAATATCCCGCGGCGAGAGTGGCATTATTTATTTTTTTCTTCATTTGTTAGGTTAGGTAGGATCGAATTTAGCACATTTTTGGTAGTTTTTTTTTTAATTTTTTTATTTATTTTTTAGCCGTCACAACACTTTGAACACCCGCGAACGTAGGAGACACTTCACGGCAAACAAATCCGGGATTTATGCAATGAAAATACGCGCGACGGTATTAGATACTTTTGGTGTGTGTGACGACGATGATTACGACGACGATGCACAGAATTACGACGAACGAACGAATGGAATAACTTGCACAAAGCGGTTTCGCACAACCACCTCATAACCAAACAACAATGGTATGTGATTGGATGACAACAATGACAACAACGACACAGCGACTCGGCGACGATGAAGAAGATAAAAATGTTGTTACTATATTGCGGAGAGGCTGTTGCGACGGTTGCGACAAAACAAATGCACGGGATAACGATACGATACGCACACGAAACACAGATGTGTGATGCTAGCGAGTTGCAGCAACATTTAACAACAAATCAACACGTACGGTACGGTAGATCCACTCACACAAGCGCCGGGCTGGTTTTACGACTTTTCCGATACATCAACGATGGGGGTGGATTGGATAAGTGTGAAGCGATGCTAGGCATCGCATCGGTTGGCAAAAATGTATCTCACATTACAAAAAGAACCAGAATCACAGCGCGGAGGCAGAGAGGGAGAAAAAAAATAGAAACAAAAATACACCCGATACTAAGTAGAAGAAGAAGCATTTTCGTTTTGCGCACTAGCCGGGGGTTGAATGGTTGTGCTCCGGCTAGTATCTCATACTCAACGTTTGGTTGGTTGCGCCATCTCACTTATGTGTGCAGTCGGCCGGTGGAGTGTTCGTGTAGGGGTGGTCTCTGTTGTTTGCTCTTGCAACATCACTGTAATACCTCGTCCAACCGTTGTGCATGTGTTGGTTTTAGGGGTGGATCCTTATCCGTATCCTTGCAAGGGATTCTTTGGATATTTTTGAACCAATAGCTAGACAATTGCTTAGAAGGGCGGTATTACGAAGCTGGTTTTTTTGTTCTCCTTCTAATGGAGGTGGTGTGGTGAGTTGCTAGTAAACCTTTCGTTTTGAGGATGTTTTGCCTCCGGTTGTGCTTAAAGAGGACATGTACCTATACACTGTTGTTGGATATGCTTTTTTTTCTATCTAAGGTTTGTGTGTGTCACCTGCGGAAGGCGAAACTAAAGAAAAATATGAGAAAATTCACTGATGCATAACTGAATCGAAATATGTGGAAAATGCTCTTCACTTTTTATTTATTTTCTTCAAAGGCGAATGGGTACCTATACCTCTATGGAGATGGCGACAAAATTGTGATTTCTAAACCGGTGCGAGACCGGTGATAACCCTTTTCGATGAAGGTATGTAGATGGGGATGTGGATGTAGTAGCTACTCCGTGAAATGGACAAGCCGAAAAGAAATAGGGCTCAAAATTTGTTTGTGGCCATGAGTGAGTTTTGAAAAGGGTGACACTCGCAGGATATGTTTTCCATGTTTGATTCTGTGATTTGTTTGGAGGTGGCTGGGCTTTTATGATATATTGGAGGATATGTGAAAGCGGGTAAATATACATAGGTACGTGCATACTTTTCCAGATGACAGTGGAAGATGGGTATAAGTAGTCACTAGTCACCTATGCGACGATTGACAAGAGGGGAAACGCTGAGAAGATTCATTAATAGGTGTCTCTGAAACTTGACAGAAGGCTAAACCCTCGTCACAAACGATTCGCATATAGGTATAGTAGGTAGGATCTGCCAGGAAAAGGATCTGATTGTGAATAGGTTAAGACTTTTATCCACTAGTAGCTCGCAAACTTCACTTTTTCTTGACAATCTTGGCGGATTAGCGACCAAAAGTTCGAAATGGCTTTCATGGATTAGTACTCGTTCAAAGGTAGGTGCCTATTAGAGCCATGGCGTGTCATACTTAAAGAGGATAAGAATTTACTCAAGTTGGAAAGCAGTACCTCGAAAAATCTACCTAGATATGTAGGTAGGTAGGTATACTCTAGAGAGAAAAATAGAAGGACAAAGGTAGGTAACGGAATACAGGAAATACTTTTTAGAGTGCTACCTTTAAGACTGTTGGCTTTTAGAAATGTATAGCTGAACAGCCCCTTGGACGGACTAAGAAAAGTTGATATTGCAAGTGGGTGCCAGACAGTAACAAAATCATAGGAGAGCGAGGGGCTAGAAGTAACATTTTCGACAAAATTTGACGAAACATATTTCGAACCTCTTTTAAAACAAACTGAAATGTTAAATCTTCAAAATTCAACAAGAAATTCTGCCCGGAAGATGTCGAAATATTGTCTTTCTTATATAAAATCGGGGTAGGTACCTGTGTTATTGAGGTAAGTCTTAAGCTAGGAAGGTTGGTTCCTTACATAAACAATTTGTATCTAATAATAACAATTTAAGGACCTGCATGAACATCAAAAGCTTCCGTACACTTTTTTATTATGAAATGAGAAGAACGAAACTTATATCATTCGAAAGGTACTGTGCCATAGATGTGGACAAAAAAAAATTTTTCGTATAGGTATATGTCGCTGGTAAAATTAGGTTAAGAATTCTCCATACAAATATCAGTTAACTGAAATCATTTTTGTGAAATTCAACTCTTTCAAACAGAAGTCGTCTAAGATTAGAACCTGTTTTCGATGAAGTGAATCATTTACCCATAAAGGAACACAATTTACGTACCCTTAAAAGTAAGCAATTGTTTAATTTTGATTGAGGGGCATATAGAGTCATTCACTCCGAAGTAAGTATTCGCTTCGGAACAAAAAATATTAAGAATTAAATGCATTCATTTCTCATTAACATAATTCCGCAGCATGCAGCAATCATAGTTGTGGGAGAGCTTCAGAAAAAATGTGCCATGTAGCTGTCAAAAGTAAGTGTTATAACGGGGCTCCTTCCACGGAATGCGTTCCGGATACCTCAATAGGGATGATTATCTGCGAGGTCTTTTTCGGTATAAATTATTTGAACGTCCAAAGATTTCGTATACTTTTTTAGTACTTATTACATTCCATTCCCATTTCTAAAAAAATTTTAGCGGCAATTCTGTTGTGTTCCCTTGATTTGTTAGACTTTTTTGTGTGTGTCGCAAGGAGAGTAAAATATCTGATATAAAGGGCCTGTGCGTGAAATTTACAATTAAGTCTCATCGGACTAGGTACACATTCTTATAAAAGTTATGGTCGGTTTTTTACCACAAGCGACACTAGTTAACTCCACTCTTTACTTATTTTTTAATATTACTGCCCTCGCAAGAAGTGGAAAAGATGCAATTAAGGTCTTTATTTTCACCTCCATCGAAAGACGTAATGTAAATAGTACCAGGTAAATACTTCTACCTGTTAAACTTATCAGAGCGAATATTTCTTAGGCAATCTGCTTCAAAAGTAACTTTAGAAATCTTGGAAATTATTACAGGACTACTTAAAAATTTCCATGTACCTACGAAAGGTTATCTATCCAGTGGCGATTTAAAAAGCTATATACCTACTACCAATCCCCTCTTGCCGGGTCTATGGCCCTTAAACAGATTTTCTTATTGAACATTATTTGGACCATCTTCCTCTATTTAGCGGAACCATTTTTAAATGCGCATTCTTCTTAAAAACAACCTGGGCCTAGCTTAAAAACTCAACAACGCAAGGTCAACAACTGTGGCGATTAAAAAAACTATGGAACCTGTAGACTCTCGCCGGGTCTATCATTCTTAAAAATTCTTAGGCTTAAAATATATATTTCGCGCAACATCAAAGGCTTTTGCCTTTTACGGGACTCCCCATTGTGCGATGGAAATGACTTCCCAATCCACTACATGCTTTGGTTTCTTACTTCCTGTGAGCACAGGGGAAGGATCCATTCTCCCGAGCTCACCTTGGAATCAATCGTGGGTAGCTATAAAAACACCGCCCCATACTCCAGGCAAGCTTAATATTAGTAGGCCCATTTACATTGAGACATCATGACACAAATGCGGAGGATTTGTACAACCGGCTTTATTTTCCCAACTCTCAAAGGGAAGCATCCTTCCAGTTCCAGTCAATGACTCCAATTCGTGAAAAAAAGTAAATAGTTGGCGCAACATGCCCGTAGGGACCCTAGGCCTAGCTTCTCACAACCATTCGTCTTGTGTGAGTTTTTTTTATTTTTAGGATGAATCTAAAAATTTATGCCGAGTCCAAACGGCCAATTGAGAAGCTCTTTCATTCTTTCGTCTAAATTTCTGAAGACTTTCTACAAATTCGTGAATCTTGACCCAAATCTTGCATCCTCAATTACAGCTTCCAGGTGTAAGTGTTCAACAAAAACCTGCAAACTACAACGCAATAGCCAAATGCGGCGACAAACAAGCTCCTTATATGCTCCCACAGCTCATTTATTCGCATATATAGTTCTCTTATAATATTTATGACTCTCGTCCATGTCCAATGCTGTTCCGTGATGTGATTTACGACCGCAACCCTTTTCAGCATCCCAAACGCAGCTATCTAAACAAACACCCACTGTTGCAGATCGGAATCTGCATATCTGTAACACCCTGATGCAGTTGCGCTTGGTGTAACTTGCAAATGCGATAGCTCAACGAAACAGTTTAGTGAAGCGTAATTATTACTGACCCAAAGTTTTATGGTGCGATTTTTATGACGCCACCAGAAACGTCCTTCTTTTTCTAAAAGAATCGCGTTTTCATTGTAGGACACGACACACTGATCGCTGGATACTTTCCTGCCCTCCCAGATGAACTAAACTCGAAAGAGCGATAAGAATTGCCACTTTGTTCGACTCAGCTGCAGCATCCATAAGCCCGATATCATACCACAACGGTGATGCCACAAATCGTTCTTCCTAACACCAGGGTCGGCATTATGTAAGCCAAAACGTTTAAACGTTTTCGTGTGCACGAAGAAATTTGCTTGTGTAACAAAATGTTTGATAGTTTCGCCTTACAGAATCTGACCCCAGGATTCGTAAAGTTGTGGCTCTAGGTGCCAAACCAAAAATATGCAGAAAATCCAAAATTCAATCCTCATAAATTGGACCACCTCGCTATTTCCCACAGCAGTGGTGGTCCAATTTGTCAGGTTTTACTGTAGTATGACTGGGCAATCAACTATACGTCTTCTAACTTGTAGGTATTTATCGCGAATACAACTCCATCATATCGTCCGTTCCATTTCAAGTTCGTCTGACTCAAAGCCACTAATTGTCTTCCCAAAATGCGTGTGCCCACCTGCAACAGTTTTCCGTTCAACTTGACACCATGTAGGAATTCACAAGCTAATTTCTACTGGTATCTTTGGGTAGGTATACCCTCGATACAAGCCCCCCTTTAGCCGTCTCTACACCTATGGGAGTCATTGCTATCTGTTGTTTTAAATTCGTATGGCGAACTTGTTGTTTCTGTCTGTATACCTGTAGATATATGTGGCAACCCTGGGAAAACTATCCATTGTTAGTTGGTTATTTTTCGCATTTGCTGATGTTTGAGCTGTTTGCTGATAATTTGCGTACCCTTGGTGGGTCATGTCATTGTCAAGACCCTTACCTTGGGACCTTGAAAAAATCCGACATAACATTTTTAAATGTATGATAATTAGTTTTTTTTTTTTATCTAGTTTTGAACTTAGTTTTCGAAAGAAGTTAGTTTCGTTTGATTAACGTAACGCGATGTACGAGTAGAAAATAATGTGTGACCGTGTGCATGGAATTAATTTGTCGTTTCGGTCGCGTAATAAAAAAAAAAGTTGTAGCTGGTGTTGGCGGTGACTCATTCGTAAAATTCACACTCTAACGATAAGGACATGGAACTGTTCTTTGTTATGTGCTTTGGCAGGAAACGGCTACGGTTCAAGGCGATTCAAATCGCACTATACCAGCGCAAATGTGTAAGGACGCGCACGTTGATCGGTTCAAATGTATTTCAGCCTTTCAGCGCATAAGGAGTTTTCTTTTGTATTATGCATAATAAATTGAAGCCACCATAATATATAAATTTCAAAGGTCTGTTGTGGGTCCTTTAAGACTGCAGGGTACTTTGGGCGATTTAGGTTATTAGTAGCAATAAGGCCTTGGCTTTTAGATGCATTCAAGCCGAGAGGAGGCTGTTTTGCCACCATCTGACTTGATTTGTAAGATTTTCTGGCAATTTCAGGCACTTTGTTTTGGCGAGTATAGGCTCTCATGACAATATCCGAGCTGAACTCCTGCAAGGCTGCCGGGCTGGACGGCTTAATTGCAGAGCTTTCCAATTGCGAAACAAAATATATTCTAAATATATCTGTCGACGAATCGGACAGATCGCCACGATAGACAGCTGTTTAGGAACTTTACCTTTTAATTCTGAAAATTACATCACAGCAGAAATATGGCGAAGAGTTTCACAGACTTGTCAATCGTTGTTACATTGCCCTAAGAAGGCCACTGAGGCCTTGTTGAGAAACACTAAGGCGACTCTATATATACGACCCTCATCAACCCAGTCCCGCTTTACAATGGACGGAGGAAGATCTCCTTCAACGCAAAATTCTTCGATTAATTTTCGGTCCCGTTTGTGTGGCCGGCCTTTGGAGAAGGAGATCTAACAACGAACTCTACGAGCTATGCAGAGACATCGATTAAGTCAGAAAATCACGCATCAGCCGTAAGGACATGTAGAGCGAGTGGACACCTACTATCCGGGCCGGATAACCTAGATTCCAACCCGGAACGACAACGGAGTAGAGGAAGACCTCGCCTTGCGTTTGACAAGTGAAAGGGTACTCTAAACAACTTGAAGTGCGCAACGGGAGGCAGTCAGGCAAAAATCGCTCTAACTGGAGGGGCATGTTGGTTGAAGCCCAGGACCAGGAGCCCGGACTGTAGCACCAGCTAAGTCAGTAAGCGAGTCCAACGAGTCTGGAATATGTTTTTCACGAAAAGTTTAAGCTGCATTCGGATGTGGTAAAAGTTCGAGTACCTTGGCGCGGAAGTAGTAATTTTTCTGCAAAATGAAACCTCCAGAAAAATTTTATATGTGGTTAAATATGCTGTGCTACTGTACTGAGCGAGGGGTCCTAGGTTCAGCCCCAGAAAAATCACATTGGCGACTCTGACAAAGCCGCAAGTAGAGCTAAACAATTCTTAGGCAGCAAAGGATTAAAGAGATCAATTTCAGGCCACAACAACTCAGAAACCGAACAGCCATATACAAGCTGTGTATGTCCTGATGGATGACATGTTCAAAGTGGCACGGATCCAGTGAACTATCGAACTATGGAACTTAGTTGCCCCCTTGGGAAATATCTCAGTTAAAAAAAAACATTGCAAACAAATTCAGTTTCAGAAACAATGCCCGAACTATGGGTACTCGCATGGCGACTCCATACAAGTACCGAATCGATCCAAAAGCGTAAAACAAAATGTTCCCATTGCGATAATCACCCATTAAATTCTGATTAAATTTCTGTGGTCTCATCTCGATACTATAATTAAGAAAAAAAAAAAAAAAAGGAAAAACTGCACCTCGTCGACGACTGACAGATGGAACCGTCCGTCCGACGGTAGGTTGTGTACTGCAGTGTCCGGTGTCCGAGAATCGAATTTCACATGCACCAAAACATCACCACCATCATCATCATCAGCGTCGTCATCGCAGTCATGACTGCTTCAATCACACAATAGGTGTGCAGATCATGAATAAGATCCTACGCCCGAGTGTTATCCGTGGCGTCTCACCTCCGTCGCTCCGTGCACACATATTTTCTTTACTCATTTCTTTTCTTTTTTTCTTTATTTTGTTTTAAAATGTGAGATTTCTCAATCAAATTGTATCACACACAGAAATTTGTACACAACCTGTTCTCATGGTATGAGGAATGGTCAGCTTACATCACCGCAGCGAGCTGGATAGGAAACCAAAATGAGGAAAACCGCAACAGAACAAGGCTTCAACGGAAACAAATACAAGAATGTTTCATTCACAATAAAGTTTTTTTTTTGTTCTTTTTTTCTTATTGCCTCTCTTTCCTTTGTGATTTTTTTTTCTTCATGTTTCAATGAGAGCAAACATTTTTTTCACACAATATTAAATCACATGCGAGAACTATATTGCTTTGTAGCTTTGGCAGACGCCTGGGAAAGGGGAGACTCTTCAAATAAGCAAGGGTAGATAGGGAAAGGACTGAAGTGGGTTTCGCCCAAGCCTGCATAGTGAAGGAAGCCTCAAAAGTGTCAGGGACGATGGCCTAGAAGATAAAAGAAAATTGTGTAGTGTAGGCCAAGAAGGCTGATTTTCGGCTATGATAATTCCTTCCAGAATAGTTCAGTTCGAATTTATTATATGAGTACCTACTGTAAAGAGTGAACAAACTTTAACCAGTTGGCTAATTGGTTGTGAATGGACTCGAAAGTTCGTTGCACTGGTGCGAGCGACTAAAAATAAATAAAAATTTGGCGCAACAGGTCCGTAAGGACCCTAGGCCTGGCTTCTCACAACCATTCGTCTTGTGTGTCTTTTAATTTTTGGGATCTTCAATTTTATGCCGAGTCCCAACGGCCAATTGGGAAGCTCTTTCATGACGGTTTTACTCTCGGATGTTTGTCAGACGTTCGGTGGCGCAGTGGAAAAAAACCTCAAGTTGAAATTAAGGCTTTTTCGCGACAGACTATGTACGCATATAACAAGAAGAGGAGGAGGAATTTCCGTTCGCTTAGACTGTAAAACAAAATAAGACAGTCATCATCGCGGTGCCGCTATAAGATCATAAAGCAGGCGACGAAAGAAGGTATCCCCCCGGCTACCATCTTCATAGATACCAGAATCTGTGATGGGATCCAAAAGCAGGATCTGTCATAGATACCAGGATCTGCGACATTTCGAGTGGCTGAAACCTCTTTCCAAAAGGATGGATGGTGGGACTCGCATATGATATTTAATTTATTTTAACATATACTGCGGGCTCATGGCTTGTCGAGCCTTCAAACTGAAGGTCTACACCAAGATAACAAAAGTAAGAAAGCTTTTCAGTCCGTCGAAAAGACGGACATAACCCCGACACCATTCAAGCCACCGATTTACTCGTAGCTCTATTGAGATAGGACTAAGTCTCTCCCGACTGTGCCAAGAGTTAGTAGTGGGCTCCCGTAAAGCCTTTAAATTTTTTAGAAATTGACTCTCAATTAGTAGACTCTCAAAATCCTGCCTTAATGAGAGACATTCGTAAGGGAGGTTACGGTGCAGACCAGCAAGAACATGCCTACATATTCTGATCAGAGCTGTGAAGATATAGCTATACCGTGCTGCATATTTGTATCTACTGGCGGATATGTAACCTTTGCCAATTTAGGCGGTTGCATGCTCTTAACTTATAAAGGGTGTCCCATAATTCCCGCAAAATTAAATTTTGATAGAAAATACAGATTTTTAATTAGAAAGGTTAAATTTTGTATGATTCATAGATTTTACGGATTGGGGTTATGGATGGAATAGCACATCGAATAAATGGCGGCCACGGCTTTGCTGTAGCTGGCAAACTTAAATTTTATTGTAAATATTCCGCAACAATGAAAATGCGTTGTTCCTTCGTATAGCGCTCCATTTTTACTAGTCCCCAAATGTCAGCTGTCACATTGTTGTCTTTTTTTCCGTTGGCATTACTGTACTATTGGCGCAAAATTCAAATTTTGAGTGAATTTTGGGACACCCTTTTATTTTGCAATTGGTGGGCAAAAGCGGATCGCAGTGAACTTTCAGTGGTCATATGACTATCATTAAAACCAAAATATGCCTATGTCGCAATGACCAGCTGACGAACGTGTTAAAAACTGCATCTTTGAATGTCCAAACACAACTGAGCATGACTTTGACAAAAGCATTCGACAGTAAACTGCCCTGCCAAAGTTTCTCAACTAAAACCCTTGTATAGTCGGTTTAAATGGAAAAACGGTGGTAAGGAACACAGATTTCCACTCAACTGCAAATTCCAATTGTGATGACTTTCCCATCAGACACTGTTTGAGTAAGCTCCAATCGGAATAGGTCGCCGCTTGCCAATCAGAACATGTCTAATTAGACACCTACTCTTCGGCCGTGAATTGTTCAGTTTTCACTTTTACGAATTCCCAAGGAACAAGCCGACTCGCACAAGTATGCCCAAGTCACAACGTCGGTCGGCTTAAATATGTAAATTATGCGAATTACTCAACCAAGACCAGCACTTCTAGAGCCCCAATGTTCAAGGCCAACGAGGATCATTGTGGGAGAACGTTCTAAGTGCAGACAAATATAAATCCCGCCGCCACCATCGCCACATCAATGCAACGACCACGACGACGAATATTACAAAAGAAAGCAAAAGTTGGAGCGCCAACATTTTCCTTTTCGCTTTTCATCTTCCGTCGACCGAAGGTGGGTGCACTTTCCTTCTATCTACGTCCACGTACACCTAAGCCTGGGAAACGAAACTGAAACGACAACGACGACACTGATTGGGACGGGGCACTCCAAATCTGGATTCTAATTTTAACTCCAGTTGGTATTGCCCGCACCACACGTAGGTGGCAAGAGGACCCAACAGAACATTCTTTTTGCCATACCGAAGGAAGTCGTCAAAGTGTCTGCAAAAATCTCTGGGTGGTCGTAAACAACCAGATGCTGCCATACGGATATACAAACAATAATAAAACCGCCTGAGAAGATTAAGTATCTAATTTGATTATCTGTTAATGAGTATTCAACACGGTTCCCTGATGAAAAGTGCAACTAAGTGTTGATGGTGGCTCATTTTCGTTTGTATTCTGTGCCCCATCCAGGCATTTGTCATGCGAGCTGATAGTTTGTATCCCAAGTGCAATTATTTCCTCATAAGCGGAGGAAGTCTCACGGGATTTTTCGTTAACCATTTGTATCCGGCAACGGTCTTCGAACTCTTCTATTGCCTGGTCGTAAAATTTAATATTGGCAACAAGTAACTGCATAATATCAGTGCACGGAGTGCAATCAAAATCAACAACAGCATCGACACAGGCAAAAAAAATATAAGAATTTCCATTGGTGTAATCAGAGCATTAAGTTCGACTCTTGTAATTGTTTTTATTAATTTTTTTTTCTTCTTCTCTCAATGAGTCGCAGTTTTATTTCAACAGCCAAGCAGCAATGAAAGCTGCAGCAAAACACAAAATTAAAACTCAAAACCGCACGGCACAAATAAAACGAACAAAAGCGTGCG
Organism: Cheilosia impressa; assembly: GCA_948293265.1. Lineage (NCBI taxonomy): Eukaryota > Metazoa > Arthropoda > Insecta > Diptera > Syrphidae > Cheilosia > Cheilosia impressa. The sequence continues at coordinate 4,253,767 of OX411885.1, read as the reverse complement.
AGCCCACAGGAAGTGCAAGAAAAAACTCATTAAACGCAAAAGACAAAAAGAAACCAGTCGATTCCGTGGTGAATTACTTCAAATGTGGTGTAAATCGGTTACAAAAAAAAAAGACACAAAAGCACTTGCAAGAGGTGATTCGAAGATTGTTGCGCAGTTGTTTTAAAATTGAATACCACAGACTGGATTTTGAGCGAGAAGACGCCCGCCGCATTGCAGCCTTGCAATTGGTTGATGAGTAGGCTACCCAATTCAATTCACTTCAATTATGAAACTGTTCACAAGTACATATCTAAACGGGGGAGATTTGGGAAAGGCACTCAATGAGTCTTCCAATGGGGATGATACTTTTGCACTAGTGATTTGTCGGTTCCTGCTGCCTTCCGAGCATTAAAACTGTTTTAAACTGCAACTGCGTATCGAGGGAAGTTTCAACTCCTTTTGGATGGACTATACCAAAGTTGAAGCTCAGTTGTGAGCATACTGAACTTACTTTCATCAGAGAACTGGGCTATGAAAAATTTCCAAGCCGCGTATCCAGTTCGTGGCTTGCCCGTGCTTCAAAGCAAATCGAATCCTATATCTTGAGCCTTCACCTATATCTGCGCTCCACTTATCATACGAAAACTGACTTCGGGATCACTGAAAAGGGGATGAGAACTTCTGCACAAAATGGGTAAAGCGACAAGCCCCTCGCAACTCATCGACCATTGGATGAGTTGTATGGTTGCGATGGCTTGGAAACGTGACAAGCGTAACAGGTATATAGGACAGTCCAATTTTCGCCTTTGCAGACAATTTCATCCGAAAGGATGTTTTTCCCTCAGCTAGATCTTTGGATCGGGCCAAGTAAAAGGACAGATTCCAATTGTCAATGGAATTCTTCTTTTAGATCAGCATTTTTATCCATCAGTGTGAAAAGTACAAGGGGTTCTGGCCACGAAAACTGTAGGTCACGATGAAGTACTTTCCATGTGTTTCCTGTTTGTCTGCGATGGCTTCATATACTTCGTCGATCTTCACTTGGGCACTGGCCCCCAAGGTTCTTATCCGTCCTACATTTTCAAAATATTAAGGAACGTTGCATTCTCCGGCTCAGTCTTACCCATTCGCCAAGGCGTTGGGGGCTTCTGTTTCTAAGGTATAGATAACAATCCTCTTTGGAAGACAATGGCCTGGTTGTCCCACGATTTTCAAGATAAATAAAAAGTCAGATCTCAGTGTGGTTGGTTGGTTTAAGTGGCTGCTTTACTGTTTCCTACCAGGGGAAAACAGCACTTGAGTCCCGCTTTGGAGCGACAACTCACGGGAGCTGTAGATATTCAGGAAAACGTTTGTTAGAGTTGAAAAATACAGTCAGACTTCTAGAGATTTATTTTATTTAAAAAGCAACCAAGCTTCATCTCTACCTAATACAAATTTATCTAAAGAGAGCAAACATTGCTTTTGCTCAAAACACAAACTACAGTTTGTAGCACGCTTGGACACCTTTAGCTTCTCGGTGTCGGTCAAGACTATTTGTCCCCGTTATGGTGTCATCTCTTTATATGTTTAGAGGCTGTCTTAGATTATTGAGAGCTTATTAAGAGCTCTATACCAGCTTAAGATTGCCGTTGCCCGTCGATGCTATGTGTCCGATAAGAAAATCAAACAAAACGTATTTTAAGGCAGAAAATATCGGCCCATCGAAAGCTTAGGCCTTTCTCGTCTTTTCCTCTTTTCATGGGACATTGTGGTTTGATTTTTCCTTTATTCTTTTAGGATAAATAGGACTGATTTGGCGCCAATGAGAGCGGAGTACATGTGGATGGTCACAACGAATGATGCTTCCACATCCTTCGAAAGCGTGGAGTTCCCGGGATCACTGATGTCCACTCAAATTCTATCCGTATGCCACTTGAATGTTTAAAAGGACCAATAATGTCAGCTTCCGAAGGGCACTTTCACTTATCCACATCCACAGTAATGCAAAATGCAAGTCGGTGAGTTATGCATACTTGTACTTAATTACATTGCAAGTTGCTGGTTTATTCCAAAAGCTGCAGCTAACGTGCCCGGATCGACCTCCCACTCAATATACAGATTTTCACGGCTGCGTCATCTTGTTGTTGTTGAGCTAAAATTGCCCAATAGCAAATTTTAAGCGGTTCCGTTAAGAAACACACACAATGATGGCTTACAAAATTTAATTCATCAATTTACAACCTGTCGTATATTAAATGATTTTTCAGCGCCATTTACCCACCAAGCTCCCATTTTTGTTGCTGTTTGGTGACTGCATGGATAGAAAACCTCATAAAAAATGATAATAATAATAACAAGAAATAAAAACGTATCTTTCGGGGGCCCTTATATGTGAGATTGTGTCTTATGGGTGTGGGGACATATCATATTTTCTATTTTTCATTTCTTCTTTTTTTCGTTGTTCCTTCATTTTTCTTGCTCTCTCTTCTGGCTGGCTGACTTCGAAATTAGCTTTGAAACCACAACACCGTGAAATATGACTTCATCTTAACGTTAGATAGATGTGTATCTATTTCTTCTGCACCATCACTGTGCGTGCTATATTGTGGTTGCTCTCGCTCGCTCTCTAGAGGGAAGTTTTCTCTAAAGTATATCCTCTCGAAAAGTGGCGGGGGCGCTCAAGCTAAGGGGGAGAATGCCAATGCAACTTGGAATGAAAAAAAAAAATTACATCCACCACACCCAAAGGTATTATTTTTCGGTGACACATATACTCGTACTTCCCTTAATCCGCAGAACAAATTTACATTTTACATTCGGTCCGCAGTCCCCCCGGCCCGCACGAACGATGATTGCTGAGAGTGCTCAGGCAATGATATTACGCGATCTTTCATGTGCTCAAAGACGAAGGAAAGAATTAAATTCCCGCAAATTAGAAATCAGGTTATGTTAATGGCGTCTCGTTTGGCGGTTCCTTTTTTTCGATTCCATTCAAAGAGACAATTACCGGCGATGGCACGCATATTCTACGGCACCACCCTCGATGGTGGTGCGTAGTGGTGGTGGTGGTCGTGGTGCTGGTGGAAACTTCCAGTGGAGGGTGCTTGATTTACAGTTGGAGATACGTTGCATAGGAAGCAAGAAAAATATTGAATAGATAAATCACAGATGCTGGTTAGTTGCGTTTGAGTCCTTAATTTGTGCCTTCGTGGTATCATAACGCAATTTCGCTGGCTCATCCAATCGCCAACTGCGTATATATACAGACCATCCATCTACCATCCCCTAAAGTTTTGCCAACAACAAATTATATTTTGTCAATTTGAAAGCAAGTCCCGTGAGAGTTTCGTATGCAAAGCAGCAGGATACAAATTACTGGAAGTAGGTTGACCTTTTCTACAGGGTAAAGGATAATTTCAATTTGCTTTAAACATACGGTGTGACTTTTCAATTAAAACAAAAGAAAAAAAATTGCAAACAGATATAAGTTTTTGGAAAAAGCTGCCTCATACCTATGGTAAGAATGAATGTTGTTTGGACAATGCCTGGTAGACCATTTATTTTACAACTTTTAGACATTGAAAAGGTCTCGATGAACTGCGAGTAAGTTTGGCAGAAATGCCAAAACTATATAGACATGGCCTTATGAAAAATGAAGATTTGATGGCTTTTAAAAATAGGTTGGCTGTGTCAATTGGTTAGGTCAACGGTACCTGCGCTATGTTCTCTAGGTCTGGAAGAAACTGCACTCATTGGGAGGTTTTATGCGCCGTTCATGACTAGGAATTCGCAGAATACCTCGGCTCACGTATATCTAATTCCACTTTTGACCCATCCGTGTAGGTCCGTATTAGATTCTATACCAATTCTGTCTTTGGGAAATTTGTTGTTCTCAAAGTTTTGTAGTCCATTTCCATAGGAAATAAAGTAGATTAGCAAAAGGAACCCGAAGATGGATCTTTTTTGGCCAGTGCAACGACCTTGGTATTTCTACTTGAGAAGCCAGCCTGCCAAAAAAAAAAGCTGTCAACAAGAACTAATCATGCTGCTCCCAAGCAGTGATCTCAGATTGAGGCGAAAAGTTTTTATTTTGGAGCTTTTGAAATGAAAAAGGAGAAAACGAGGGACAAACTTGGAAACGGGGGGTTTAAATAAAAAATCTCTGTAAAATTAAAACTCGCTTCCTTTACAATCAAAAGTTTCAAGATTACTCAGAATAAAATGTTAATACTAAACGTAAAAGAAAACAGCCCATCGAACGTCTACGTAAGGAATTTTTTTTTGTCTCTGAATGCATTCTCTCGTCTCGATAAAGAAAAGAAAAATATTTAAAATTCAAACTTTTGTGTGATTCACTTAACTGATTCTTGTTTTATGTGAAAAATGCTTATTTTTTCATTGTTAATAAAAAGGACTTACACTTAAAATTTTTTTTATTAAAGGGTAAAACAGTCTTCAAAGTCTGAGAACACTGCTCCGAAGTAACATTTGATCCCCAACAATAGACCATATTTCAACTTAAGGTATTTTTCCACTGGGAACACTGCTCCGAGCTCACATTTTGATCCAAGACAAAAGACCAAACTCCATCTTAAGGTATTTTTGCACTGGGCCACCTCTCGCGAAGGTCTGACAAGCATCCGAGAGAATAGCAACTGCCATGAAAGAGCTTCTCAATTAACCGTCTGGGCTCGGCATACTATTGCAGATCCCTCCCTAGAACTAGCCATTGGGCCGACTATTTTTTTTAATTTTTTCAAGTCACTTCTGGTTGAGATAAATACCTTACCCAGTGTCAATCTCAGACGCGTCAATGGGAGTAAAGTTCAACTGAAAGCGATCCAAGGCCTTGTCACTGGATATCTCGACAGCGCCATCTATGTTCCACAAGAGTCTGGTTTATGTTTGTTTCAATTCCTCGATATGACTTCGATTAAAAAAAACCCCGGCCGACAAATTGCCGCATCAAGTCATTGTAAATCCACAACCTGTGATACTGACCGCTGTTCCCCCACAACATACACATATATATATGACAATTATTTCGCGCTTGAAAATAGTTTAAAATAACACCTTGCTTCCTAGCTACTACTACTATACCTTACGTTTTCTCTGTATTTTGGGCGTCTCCCCCCATCGCGTTGGACGTAGGTTTTCCGCGCGCTCGCGCGCGTGTATTTCAAAATCGATCGCCCCAAGCTCTTACATCGAAAAAAGGCAACACAACGACGACGTCCACGTCCACGACACAACGACGACGAAAAAAAATAAAAAAAAAGTCTCTCTCCCTGTCTATGCTTTTGCTTTATCTTTTCCTTATTGCAATTTCTGTTATAGCTGCTATGGATATTGGTTGGTAGTCTTCTTGTGCAGTGTTACGTTTCATTATTACCTCACTTACTCTCTGGCCTTGTTGTTGCACTGGCACTCTTGCTATATGCATGCAAGGAGATAGATATCTTGAAAGATCTCCAATATAAGTGTCCAGCGGCTAGAGATCGTTGGAGTTAAGGTATTTATAATGAGAAATACCGCAGAGTTGACACAATGATCGGAGTTTGGCGGAGAGCGGCCGTGGCGGCGAAGGATATGCGGATGCTGACGGTGAGATGTGTGCGGCTCTTAATACAGTAAAATGAGGTAAAAATAGCTACGGGTGTGATATGGATTGCGTTGCGTTTTGTCAGTTGCGCTAGCGGATAAGTGAGCATAATTGGTGTCAATTTATACTGCTCCTTGATAGTGACGAAGGATGCTGTTTTAGCGAACAAGTGTAGACCTACGCTGGGTCTCATGTCTCGTTGTTAGCTTTGAGGGTTCAAATGGGTCTTGCAAGCAACTGTTGAGAGCAGTGACTGCGATGATGAATGACTTCGAATTGACCCACTTTCGAGACGATGTATGGAACGATATAAAACAAAATGGGGTGAGTTCCTAATCCCAACTGGTTGCCGCGTGACACGCAAGTGCCTCTGAGCCTATTTCGGTTGCAATTTAAATGTTGGCAGGTGCGTTTCGCCCAAACCAAGTACAAAAGGGACGTAGGTTCTTTCGATGTAATTCCCATTGGCGTGAGATGGCAATCACTTTTCGTCAAATGTGCTAACTAATAGTTCGCGGCGTGTGTGGTGGGACATCCATTGATCGTATGTATCTGACGCTATATTCGAAATAGGAAGAAACACCTTCAGCTAACGGAAAAGAACATCGACCCAAAAAGAAAACTGTTGCACTTTTGCAATTTTAATTGTAATTTTTATTCTTGATGTGGTTGAGCCTTGCGGACTTGGCCGTTGGATGTCCCGGCTGGAAAAGGTTGACCGCCTCCTTTCATATGTGGAATAAAAACGTCACAAAAGGAAAAGTTCACATTGAAGAATATATGTGAGAAACATAACCTCTTAATTTTAGGCTCGTTTATACCTCCAATCACTCCGCGGGTTTTACCCTTCAAGTTTCAGACAACTAATGTAACAAGCAATTCCAAACAATCCATCCATCCCCAGCACAAATGCGACGGAGTGATCTTTCCAAACTGATACCGCATGGTTGGTCTCTCTCCAAGCCCTTCATAAAGTCCACATAAACACCCGCAATTGCACAAAGTAAGTCGACAAAAAAAATAAAGAAACTTTAGCCAAAACTTGTGTCGTTTTCATTAAGAAACACATGTCTGATTAATTACACGAGATCGTTTCGCTAGGGATAACGCTACTGCCTACGTATAAGATACTTTTATTTTGTGTGCACCTAATAGCTGTATACACGAATCTGTTGGTTTTGGCCAGATCACATCCACGTACAACAGCGACTTGCTAGCAGGGTTGCCACTGTACTGGTCTTGGATTGTACTTTGGTGTAACGCCATTTCGACCTTCTTATACAAATATATACATATACATATATCGCAATCCAAAAACCAAATCCAATGTGGGTTTCTGAACGCTAGCTAAGCCGTAAGCCCTGGCAACTAGTGCTATTTTATTATTATTTATGCAATTTAATTACTTATTACTAAAATTAAAATAATAAATACGAGCTTAATATTTGCAGCGCAGAATCTCAATGCCATCTGCTTTTCCCTTCCCACACTCTTTCTAATCTTCCAATCTAAATGACTCCCAATTTCAAAAAAATGGATCCAACTTATGGCACAACATTGAAACGCTCCTCACGCTGTGCAATATATTTTTTAAGGAGCGAGCGGAAACAGTAGGTAATAACATTCCATTTAAAAAAACAAAAAAAGACTCTTAAAACTGGGCCCAGATTCTGTACGGCTAAGCGATCAAACCTTCTCGTTCGCACGAATGATTTGCCCTATGTTGCACAAGCCAAATTTCTTCGTGCACACGAAAACGTTTGAACGTTTCGCCGACCCGTGAGTTTTTTTAGAAACGAAAAAGACTGGTGCACTTACAAAAAAAAAAAAACATCCAAAGCGTTTCAAAAGAAGCGTTTTTCGGATTGCCTATTTTAGAAATTGAAAAACTTTGGTTTTTGACAGCAGCACCTCTGACTACATGGCCACAAACCATAACCTTTAAAGTCGACTTTAGACGAAATTGATATTTTAGTTTTGCAATTTTTTTTTCAGCTTATATCTTTAAAAAAGTTTCCACAATCTCAAAAACACATAACAGCTTAAATCACTAGAGTCAATAGAGTGACATGACAACACCCGTCCGTCAAAAGCTTTAGCGGTTTTTTTATCCAAGGCCAAACTTTTGTACAATTTTTCAAAACGTTCCTCAACAATGCAGACACGTCGCGTCGGTCTTTCGCGTGGTATCTGCTCCATTTTTACTAACCCAAACCTTTCAGCTATCAAATTGTTTCTTTATTTTTTAAAAATTTAAGCGTGAATTTTTGGTTCACCCTTTCCAACTGTTTTTGGTAGATGTGGACAGCTGAATGTCGTGACCTTAAGTCTTACCGCGATGGCAATAATCATTTTCAGTGTCAGGGCGAAATTTCAGCCTCTCAATGGCAAAATCGCATATTGTGACCTACAAAATACATGAGGTGAAGGGTAAAAATTATTATCAGGCAATGAGTTTAAAAAAATGTTTAATCTTCTAAAATGACCAAAAACTTTTTTTTTGTTTTAACATCATATGACAGACTTAAATTTTACTTTCACTCAAGTTTGTAGTTTCACATGGGCCCTAGGTTAGGTAAGGTTAGGCTGATTGGAGTTCTGCGATCGCCACAAAGGACGAGGCACTTTCGTGGCCAAAAATATCGAATAGATTAGGAAATATTTTTTTTTAGTCAACTGGTCAAAAATAGAGCCGATCAATGTAAAATTCGGGCTTTCGAAATAGGAGAAGGCTATCAAAAGACTTAATATTTGACTTGTTTTCCAGCTACATCCATGCAAAAGTGTTCCTGGATTCAGTATCAAAAAGGCTGCATTTGAGGAGAAAAATTTAAAAGGCGGGCAAAGTTTTGCTACTAAAGCACGAAATTGTGCGGTCGATTTTGTGATGCATTTTCCGTACTCAAAATAGTATTTTTTTATTTTACAATGTCGCAAGTCGCAACTACAGACCGAATTCAGTTAGTGACGGACATAGAGAGAGAGAGGGGGGCATGTCTGCAAGAAACAAATGGAAAATCTTGATTTTCTGCATTTTCTCAAAGTTTATGTTTTTGTTCCGGGGTTGCGTTGCGGCGCAGGCTCGCAGCACTTGCATTTGCCGAACGGACAAATGGTCAAATGGACAAACATTATGAACTAGCCACCATAGGTTGGTGTGCCTACATCCACAACAAAAGGAGGTGAATGGAAAGTAAATACTCCACATAGATGTTTAGTACTTCTAGAGCTACATTTGACTTTTCTTTTTAGCAGGGTTTTTATTTCTTTTTTTTTAGCTTTTCTGTTCTTATGATGAAAAAGCACAAAAAAGCATGTGCCGCTCGAGCATTCATTTCCACGAAAGATAGGAATCCGATAGTCCGTCAGTCCATTTGTCCGTTCGTCGTCTGTCGGTTAGTTCATTCATCCGACTTATTCATTCGTCTGAGGTGAAAAGAACACTAAATATAAATGTATCTATAGATATACACAGAGTGTATGTGCGCATGCGCGCATTCTTTAGCAACGGCAACAACATTAGAGCTCACAAATGGGGCCATGTGTATATTGGGGCGCTCACTATCTTTTTGAATTAGCTAAGGTACTCTTGGACAATGCATAGAAATGTTTATATAGATACGTACAAGTGCTTGCTGTGTATTGACCACTCGCGCAAAAGGAGAGAAAAACTGAATAAAGATAAAATTCCATGCTGCTGCAGCGGCAATAGCCCGTTAGTATTGCTGTATGTGAATCGAAGCACTACTAGTGTATCTCTATAGATACATTCATGCCGAGCTCTGGGCTCCGGTGCCACGGTGATTTGGTGTGTTAATTTGTGATTAATTTCATTGATATTATTTAACACACAAATGACAGTCTAATTCATCGAGATCGATGTGTAGCACAAGCTCATAATGGTGTCCTACAGCTCTTTCGCTTGCACGCTGTGGGCTTGAAGGTTTTATGACTTCTTAAACACTGATCGGACTAGAAGGTCTGTAGGTTAATGGAGAATTCCGGTAGTCTTCTCCTAACTGCGCCCACCTCTCGGGAACGTTTGAGAGAAGCTACCCAGTTGAGAAGCTAGGTCCAGCTCGCGGAGCCTTTGACTACTAATAGCAAATACAGTCCCCGACGGATACAAGAAACCTCTGTAATCCGAAAAATGTTTCTTATATCCGGGTTGTTTTTATATGCGAAAACGTGCCTATATGAGAAACGTACATGGGTTTCCAAATATTTACAAGAGAGTTGTTCTAATTTGAGTGTTGCTTATATCCGTCGTGGACTGTACTTCTCTTTTATATATTATATTGGGGTGGAGGGCTGTGCCAACTGCGGGCATACACCTTGTGCGCCAAGATCAGAGGAGCACCCTATCCAGCGAATTATCCACTAAAGAAAAATTAAATAAATTGGCCAGTAACTAAATTTTTGGGGCTAACTTCTGTCGTCACTGTCGATATTGAAGTGTTTTCTGCGGCTCAGAGGCAAAGCTCTTGGAAACGCACCATTCGAAAATGCGAAGCGATCTTGCTAGTTTGTCTGCGAACTTAAGTACATAAAATTCGTCTGAGTTACAAAGATACGACTAAACTACGATTAAAACTCATATTTCCTTAAAAAAATAAAACGTTCTCATAAGAATAAATGGCCGGCGCTCTTTTTTTTTCCACACAAGGTCCCAATTAGCAACGAGTAAGTAGCTTGAAAAAGTCAGTGACTTGTTGGTTTGTGTTCTGGACTTCTAAGTGAGGATTCAAAGGTTCGTTCCCAAAAATGTTTGGACCAAACGGTTGATTGAAAGTCTTTTTCATAACAGTAATACTCTCGGATGTTAGTCAGACGTGGCACAGTTAAAAAGGAATACAATTCATTCTTAAAAATTCCTTCTTAAGGCTTTTTTCCACTGCCATATGGACTCGGTCCAAAATTGTAGATCTCTTCCATTCGTCCCAAAAATGAAAAACTCCCACAAGACGAATGGTAGTGAGAAGCTAGTCTTGGGGTCCCTACGGACCTGTTGCGCTAACTATTTATTTTATTTTATTTTTGTTAAAAAAATTTTAAGCTCCTTTATAAGTTAACAAAAGCTGTCAACAGGAAATTATGCATTGAAAATATATCGGAAATGCGCAGGGCCAATTTTGAGACAGCTCATTCGATCTGTTGTCAGGAGGCCTAATCGGTCAACTCTTACCTTCGATCATGAAATTCAGGGGCTCAATTACCGCATCCGAGTGATCGAGTTCTACATGACGGAATTTTTTATTATTTTTATTATTACTCTGCATATAAAATCAACGAAATTCAGTGACGTTTTGCTCGCTCACGGGTCACAGATGTGGTTATTCGAACACAGCTACCTAACCTAGGTACAAATGAATCAAATGCCATGAATAGTGAATACTCTTTCAGGGGTCACTTATAATTGATGAGCACCAGTGCTCAGTGTTGAACCATCCCCTTCGAACAGAGTGATCCTCAACGTTAAGCTAAACTCATGTCTCAATACGAAGGACGATGATCACGACTGATTAAATGTAGCCAATTTCATTTTTAAAACATGCTCAAAGGCCAACAGGTTGATCATTCCAAAAGCCTGTCACATATTTAATATTTTTGTCATCGAAAAAAAGGAAACCAAAGCCGTGCAGATAACTATCCGATGTTACGTATCTATATACATTTTTTGCCTATCCCGTTTCTAACTATATACGAGTAAAATCGAATGGTTACCCTGCCTACTAATAAAGATCAACGCAACCACACTCCAACTCCAAGTACACCGTCGACAGATACAACTAATTCTCGCATACTCCCCACGGTGCGTACGGGTATATGCGTAAACAGCAGGCGCGTGCGTCCATGCACCAATAGCAAATGTGCGTAATTCCATACTGTATATTTTTAACCATCGATTGGTTACCAGATTGCATGACATTCGTAACGTTCGTCTGAGAAGTGTAAACAAAATGGCAAATACTCGTAGATACAAACGACTGTAGTAATATTCAAACAATTTCAATGGGTCTGGCTCTACATACTCGCAGGTATAGATGAATAGTGCTCGTACATAATTTTTTTTTTTTGTGAAAAATATCATACATATAATAATAATCACAATAACTAACTGTATACTGGCAGTGCGCGCTATTGTGAGATGTTGTCGGGCGTAGAGCGCAAGCAGTTGAGGTTGATTATTATTATACAGTTGGGATCACTTTTGCTTGATATAGGAGTATATTTCTGCGTTATTAATAATAGTAGCCAACTAAGAGGAGAATTCGGTCTTTTTTTACCAATTTCTCGATTTCTGCAGCCGTTTGCATGGTCTCCTTACTGGTTTTTAAATAACAGGGTGCCTACACAGGCGGCACAGAGTGCGGAATGGTTTAATTTTCGCTGTTTATGATTTATTATGGGTTGGGGCGATTTTTAATTGAGTAGCAAAGGTTTAGTGAAACATTTTTGCAATGGAAATGAAAATGAAAGTCCTCCACACACAGCCGCACTGTATCTGTGATGATTTACTCCAAGAAGATGCAGATGCGAAGCAAGCTTTTTGTTGATAAAAATTGTTTAGATCTGTCGCGGCAACCATGTGTTGCATAAGAGAGAACATTTATCGCACTTGTCCTGAATGATTCAAAGTTTCGACGCAGCCACTATAGTGTTTGTCTATAGGACTCCGGTTTGACCCCCAAAAAACATGAGGCTTTTGTAACAACTTGAGTTCGCCCAGTGGTAGAAATTCCATCATTACATGTTGGTAAACAAATTACAAACAGCATTGCATCTTTGAACTATCTTCCCGACAAATAAATAAAATTAAGCGAACATGTTTTGGTTAAGGCAGTGAAAGTGGTTCTCAAATTATTTCCCTTCGGTTATTTATAACTATATATGTACACGCAGTGCGATTTTTGCTCGGTTAAAAAAAAATGGGTTAAAATTAACTAAGTCTCTGTAGAAAATAAACAAGTATTTGTTGTTAAAATCTACATAGTTAAAAAGGTTAAATGCAAACTGTTAAAAACAACACTCTTTATCAGTTGTTATCAATCAAGTTAGTAGATTAATATCAACAGTTTCTTATTAAAATCTAATGAGTAAATTGTTTGAAAACAACAAAGTCAATTCGAAGTTTTAACACAACGATTGGTTATTAATAACCGTTTTTACCCGACTGGACACAGAGAGGGTTATGTGTTTCGCGCGTATCTTATGTACGTTCCTACGGGACGCCCTGTAGCCCAAACGGCTTGACCGATTTTGAAGAGTGAGGTGTCATAATATTCGTATTTTTCCCCGGAGTGTCATAGGCTAAAAAGATATTAACAATTGAAAAAATTTGAACATTTACTACATTAAATTTCAACTACGCAGTTGTGTTAAAACTATAGTTTTCTTTCATTCATCATGCACAAGCGACTCCGACACAGACTGTGTGACCGTTGCAGCATTCTGAAAAGTCGTATGAAAAAAAATTTATTTAAAAAAAAACAAAAAACCCGACTGACTGTAAAAATAAGAATTAAAAAGATATGAACAAGACACATTCAAGTTCGTACACCTAACTATTTGGCAGTCGGAGGGTACTCAATACTCATATATTTGGTAGGCTTTGTAGGTATATAGTCTCCGATTGTCAAGAAGTTAGGTGTACGAACTTGAATGTGTCTTGTTCATATCTTTTTAATTCTTATTTTTACAGTCAGTCGGGTTTTTTGTTTTTTTTTTTAAATAAATTTTTTTCTTATCAATTTTAAACCAATTCAATGTTTGTTAAAAAGGACCAACTTCTCTGTTAGAAGAACTAATAAGTCTTGTTTAAATATAACAAGGTGGGTCGGCGCAATGGCTTAGTGGTTAGTGTGTTGGACTACTAAGCGAGGGGTCCCAGGTTCGAATCCCGCGAAAACCTTAATTCCAACTTAAGGTTTTTTTCACTGCGCCACCTCTCGCGACCATCTGACAAACATCCGAGAGTAATATAACTGCCATGAAGGAAATTGGAAATTGTAGATCCCTGCCATTCGTCCCAAAAATGAAAAACTCACACAAAACGAATGGTTTGTCAGAAGCTAGGTCCGGTCCCTACGGACCTGTTGCGATTTCTTTTTTTTTTTTTAGGTGGCGCGCAGAAGCTTGGACGCTACCAAAGGCGGATGAAGATCTCTTTGGTCTTCCTCGAGTGATCTTCGGTCCCGTGGACGGGTTTTTGTGGGAGGCGATTTAACAACGAACTCTACGAGATGTACAGCGACATCGACCTGGGCAGAAGAGTACGCATCAGTCGTCTACGATGGCTGTGACATATAGAGCGAATGGACAGCAACGTTCCAGCCCGAAGAGTCTTCGATTCCAACCCGGAGAGCCAACGTAAAGAAAGACCTTGCCTTTTGTGGCACGCACAAGGGACCTCAAATATCTTGGTAATTGGAGGCAGTTGGGCAAAGATCGTGCTAACTGGAGAGGCGGATTGGCTAAGGCCCATTCCACCTCGAACTGCAGCGCCACCTAAGTTAAGTTCGGGTGAAGTCTAGTTATATGAAATGCAAGGCAAAAGTATCTACATTCCCTAGGTAAATTTGTTAAAAAGCTAGTGCGCTAGGCTAAGGCCGGCGGTACAATTGCATTGGTCACTATCAGCACCCACCTCTCTAGCAACTAACTGCTTCCAGAGCACACCCCAACTCAGTATCTCTCACATGGACTTCTGCTGTCAATCAAACGATATCGCACCATCATGACAAATGACACCGCCACCGTCACCGTATACTCAGTTTGTCCACCCTGAAAGAGCGGCCCCACATCGACCGATTGCACTGGAAACTAATTTTCCACGAGAGCGATCCACACGCGATATAACAGAACGGAAAGAAAAAAAAGTTTGATGCTAACAACACAAAATCCAACAATCAGTCAGGCAGCCAGAAAGTGGTCTCATTAAGTCCAATTCACTCCCTCGTCTCGTTCATGCCACAAGGAAGTCAAGATCAATATTCGACACACATCTGCAGCATGCCACACCACCACTTTAAAGGAGTAGGTAATATGCGATCGCTTCCAAACGCGAACTCTTGCACAAAATTCCAATAGCTGCTGTTGCTTTTGTGGCTTTTGCGCGCAACAAAAAATAACACAGAAATATCAAAATGAGATATGATCACGAGGTGATTACCACCGCAGCAACAACGGCAGCTATACACACGGCACAACCTTCAGGATTAGCCAAGTGCTAAAAAAAAAATATGAGAGCTACTATATCATAATCGGTAGTCAAACGCGTGCCAGCCGCTCGGATGGGGAAAATCCCAACAACAATTTGCGCAAAATAGCGAGCGCGCGCGCGCCTCACAAGCACAACACCGCTCAAGAGGCAATCGATCGATGTTAGTTGGGGATTGGGTTTTTTTTCTGTTTTTTTTTTTGCTGTTTGGCGTTATGAAAGAGGGCATCATCTTATAACCTGTTATAACAAGGATCACAATGTCGGCAGGCAGTGTGCAGTGTGTTTACTTACTTATCAACATTTTTCACGCCCTATACCGTGGGCTTCCTCATGCGATCGCGAAACGGTGAAAGAGGATTTCAAACTGTTGACAGCTAAAAAGCCACTGTGTTCCTGTGTTCTTTGGTTTTTGTTAAGTCGTCTGTTCAGCGCGCGAGAAGTCGCTCGCTCTCTAATGGTGATAAGATCATGACTTTTCTTACAACGTTATGCGAGCACACATACCTAGAGCTACTCTTTCACCGGGAAACTGAGGATTGCTGTTCGTACAAAGGGAGTTGTGCTTTTTCCAATAGACAAGACTCAAGCCACAGGGGCTACTCTGACTGGCACATCGACGAGTGGGTATATTGTTTTGTGTGAAATTATCGGTGGTGGCCGATATAGCCAGAAGCCAACACATAAGCTACTGATCCCGTGGTAAGATCTATTTCAGGAAGAAAACGAATTTGCAATTTTCTTCTTCGTCGCTGTAAGGTGTATAGGAAATCAAGAAAAATAATAATACAATCCAACACCTGCTCTAAATTGAGTGTATGTGGGGGCGGGGGAATGGACAAAAAATGCAAAACTTGTCCAAAAAAGTGATTTTTGTTTTTGGCTGCAGCTACACACTATAGACAAACGAAAGGCGCACACAATCCTCCCACATGTGATTGGAGAGCAAACGAACGAAGGATCTGTGCACGAAAAAGCCACCTCGATTGGACTGAGTGTCGGCTTCCCCCGAAGAGAGAAATCCAACTAGAAAACCACATAGCAAACGTGAAAAATGCGTGAGGAGACGTTTGATCTGGTATCACCTCCCATTTGCCAGCAATCCAATGAGACGCGTTGTATCTGCGCACGCACACGGTGCGGCACATGTTTATCTACGCAGCTTCTATAACTATTCCCACTTATCTGCCCGATTCAATCGCGCCGATAGGTAGTTAAATGTCGCCCGTGCGCACACACGTCAGGTGGTGCTGTGATATATACCGCATACGCAGCACGAGTGCGTATACGCGAACCATACAACCGCACTGCTGATGCTGATTCGTTGGCAAAAGGCGCAGTATTTGCCGACTATGGTCGTGTATCTATACAGCTCGGTATATACCGGCCGAGTACCACGGCATACGAGCATGTTTGGGAAATGGAAAACTGATACGATCACAACACGATCAGTGACAAATTTTTCATGTCGTTGTTGGTGTAGATGAAGCGGATTTGTGAACCGATCTGGTTTTGGTGTTGTTTTTCTTGTTTCGAGTGTTTTACAGAAATTGTTGTGCATTTTTCCATTCGTCTGGCAGGCCTTGACTGTTATTTTAATTTGGCTTTATGCGGTTTTTATTGCCTGGGTTTTGTTTACTTTAAGGACTTGCTTGGGTTTGAACTGCTTTTTATTCAGCCTGTGCGGATTGGCGCGAAAATAATAATTATATTTAGTGTCCAGGCTGAATTCTACGAGCTCACAATGGGGGAATATAAAATCCCACCCATTGTGACCTAGGTACAAAATATTTAGTGTGGAGGTTAAAATTGATTATAAGTAAGGCCCGAGGTCTTTAGGTGTGGACTCCATAAACTCACTGAGTAATACTAAATTTTACGAACGCACAATGGCGAAATTTTCCATATAAAATTACACCCATTGTGACCTGGGTACAAAATATTTCTATTTATTTTCTTATGCCCTAGACTGCTCAGGAAAGCTTTCTTAAAAAAGTAGCAAAACAGTCCCCGGCAAATTTTGTCGGAAGAGAAAAGCCAGTTATTATTTTCCTGTGACTCAGGGTCCTCAAACGGATCTGGGCAAGGTCGAAGTTGTCAAATTTGGAATACACATCAATTCAGGCGAACTTAACAAATCGAATCTGCAAACGGAAGAGTTGGTACACAGTTCCGTGCGAAATGAAGGGACGATTGCATAGCTATATATAGATAGACCGGTTTAGGGCTGCAGAATGCGTCTCCAATCACTTGGCCTTTTGTAGAAAAGTGCTAAGTGCGGTCAAAAACTCTCTGCCCACTGATAACGCAAATCCACAAAATTGCCACAGTCAAAATTCCCATCGAGGTGATTGTAACGTATGTATTGAGCAACCTCACCAAGTTGTCGCTACACATTAAGGAACGTTTCACTTCCGCCCACTGGACTAGGCAGCTCTTTGTCATGTTTTGGCAAAAAATGGCTTATTACTCGTAATCGTACCTTGCGCCCGACTGTTGTTGTCTTCCAAAGAACAAAATCTAATGACACACCATGCGCTATGAAAGCACAACACCCAAAATCAAAATGAAAAAAAAAAAAAAAAAAATAGCAAACCTTTAGCGATACACTTTTTCTTCGTCCGGAACAATTTAATCGTGGGCTCACATTCGCCTTTCATATACTTTATACTCGTACTTGGTGGCACAGTCAAGTCTTGGTCGTCGTCGGCTGTAGGTTGCTGTTGTTGTTGTCGTCGTTCGTCGTATAGCCGGTGTGTGTTGTGTTGGATTCGTAATGGGTGGGCACATCTGACTTAGGGGTCTTTCTATACTGAGATACTTCACCAACACCGCGTACGCCAGCACCGCCGACAGCACGTCTTTCGATGGATGTTTAATTGTTCATACGTCTCGTTTGCTATGTAGCAATACTTGCACTCAACATGTCACGATTATGTTGCCGGTAGTCTCTGTCCTGCAGCCTAGTTTTTCTGTTTGTATCTGCGACCGCTACCGGTCTTGCATGCTTGCATCTAAACTGTGGAGGACGCTGAAATGTTGCCCCTAAAAAGTCGCCTACCCTTGGCGCAGCGCTATGAAGGGAAAATTATGTCTCTTAAAATCACAATACAATCAGAATCGCTGCATACAACAAGACAAAAAGCGGGCCAAATGTCCTCTGTTGAAGTTGAAAAATGCGAGAGGATTTATGACTCTGTTACTTGGCCGTAATCTCCAATTGCAATCGCGGAGACCCTAAAAACATAGTCGCGCAGCAGCCAACGCCGACCGAGTGTATACCTATCTATATAGAATTCGCGTCGGTCGTTGTTGTCCGTCGAAGTGACCTTAAGCATCGTTAGATAAGCGGAAGGCGATTTTATTTCGCTTTCTGTCAGTCGAAAGGGAAACTCTGCAAGTTGAGAGTGGCACTCACGATCGAATGGGGAAAAGTCGCTGAAAATTCGCATGCGATTTTTTTTTTAACCAAATAACATTGTGTGCCGGTGCCAGTGTTGGCAATCGGTAAGAACCCAAGTCGAGGTTCCTTTGCTATGGCAGATCCAAATATTGGTATCATGCAACTGGACATTGGTCGTGTTGGATTGCAATTATTTTGGCACCCCCTGACATAAACTGTTGATTTAAATCGTTTTATTTAGAAAATCACAACAATTTCTTGACAACACTTTTTTTGTTTTATAAAATTTGGGTACCACAAGCTGTCAAAAACGCATGTTAAATTTCAAAAAAAAAGTGTTAAAAGAGCTGCTAACATCCGAGAGTATTACTGTCATGAAAGAGCTTCTCAATAAGCCGTTTGAACTCGGTCTAAAATTTTGGGTCGCTTCCATTAGTTCCTGAAAAACTCACACAGAACGAATGGTTGTGCGAAGCCAGGCCTAGGGTCCTTACGGACCTGTTGCGCGAACTATTTATTTATTTATTTTAAGTGCGCCCACTATTTATTTAATTTAATTGTAAAATAACGTGACCTTTGAAGTTTGGAGTACCCTAAATGCAATACATTCAACACGCCCTTCGAACGGTCCCCTAGCTTCCCGCAATATGACTCTTTCACAGCGATTGAAAATCAGCAGAAATTGGTCTGCCTTGAGGTAAGCCAAATCTGACCAGAATGTCACTGTCGATGTCGGAACCTTTGGTCTTGGCAAAGAGATCATGTTTTCCTGAAACGAAAGCCCTTCCAAAATTAAATTAACACATAACACAGGTACCCTATCAACAATCGGGTCAAATCCTCAACCGAAATATGTTGCAGTTCACAACAAATAATTTTACATGGAGAGCTTTAGCATTTTGCGAGCTTTTGGACAGTAAAAAACCTCATTTTAGCACTAGAGGCACTAAACTAAGACACGTTAAAAAAAAATATAGAAGCTATATAGAGACACAAAAATTAAAACACAACTTACCATCACCAGATATGCTACCCTGAGAACTGTGAGAATCTTCTGAAAAGAAAGACAAACACGATTTAATTTCATTAGCATTGGCATGCCTATAAAGCTGGCATAGGATTCTGTTCTTTCTTTGATATACTAATTCGTTAAGACACACCTAAGCCAACACACTGACCTGCATTATTCTGCTGCTCGTTTATAGAAATCCATTCTACAGCTGTAGTTGGCATGAAATTAGAACCGCCGCTTCCACAATATGGTTCCAATTTCGGAGCTAAAAGTACAAAAAAGAAAGAAAACAGCACACGCAAGAGGTTAAAACAGGAAGCCACCAAAATATGTGTGTGTATATCTACACGAATTCCTTAAAAATAGGGATACGGGTAAACTACATTCACCGCCACTAAAAGTACACTTTTCCGAAAATTGCTGCTCCACCTGAATGTGTACAATTGTACCGCAAAATCGAGAGCAAAAAAAAAACAAGGACAATTGTTCCTTGGCAATATTGTGTGGTGGTGGTGTGCGGTACGGTGCAGGTTGTGCTTTATTTGGAGAACACCACCAGCCAGGGCACACAGAGAGGAGAAGGGTCTTTTCGATTTTATTTTATTTTTTGGAAAACCGACCAATTTGCATTTGTGGCATCATTAGACCCGAGTTAGTTTAGATAAAAGCAAGAGAACCAAAGAGACGACTTTCGGGACAACAACGTTATAAAAGTCGAAAGTGAACGCTTGGCTGCGCACGTACAGCGTATGCATTTGAACACATGTATGTGCAGGGCTGAAGTGGCGGATGTATACAAAACAATGACGACTCCATTTGAGTCGTTTGTTGCAGCGGCAGCAGTAAGTGTAGGTAAATTCACCCTGACGTCGCATTTGGAATAGGTGTAGGTACCTCTGGTTTGGGGATATCCTCGCCGTAACTGCAGAGTAGATCCCATGAACACGGATGTGCTGCCTTTAAAGCTTTAAGCGATGGCGTTTAGAGATTATAGGCCCAATATATAGGAAAGAGCTGAGGAAAGCAAAGCCTCAAGGTCGTCGCCAAAAAGGAGCGATATAAAAAGCGAATTTAATTTTGTTTAAAGAGAGAAAAAAAAACTTACGCTTTGGTGGTTTCTCATCGTGCATGCCCAACTGATGTTGATGATGATGAGACTGCATGAAGCCGCTATGATGGTGATGCTGGTGTGACTGTAGCGTTGGCAATCCATGATTTAAGTGCTGAATGTGCACTGATGACTGCAGTTCCATGCTGAGCATATCACAGAGATCTGAAAGAGTCGAAGTTAATTGGATAAAAATTTGACAAACACGCTGCTGCTAGAATATGGAAATAGAAGGTACACAACGCATTCGGCTGCGTGGAGTTCTCTCTCTCGGTTTTCACTTGCGTGTGGTTCCTGAAGAGCTGCGTAATATCTCCACCAGAAAGATCAAACTGACCTTGTGCCAGAACAGAAATTTGAGGTCGCCACGTTAAGCCGGCTTTGCTAATTGGCTCGGGTATAGATTACATTCATC
Organism: Cheilosia impressa; assembly: GCA_948293265.1. NCBI lineage: Eukaryota > Metazoa > Arthropoda > Insecta > Diptera > Syrphidae > Cheilosia > Cheilosia impressa. The sequence continues at coordinate 4,233,043 of OX411885.1, read as the reverse complement.
CGTGGCCATCTCAAATACAGGCAACTCACGTGGCAACTGAATTCAAGAGTATCTCATTCGACTTCGATTATAGCACGAGTACAGCATGGTGACTAAAAGTGAGTATAGCTGAATTGAAATATCCGAAAAATGAGCTCAGTTGTCTTAGGGGTATTAAATGGCGACGACATAGTTATACGAAGGTGATCTATAGGCGCCCTGAACTCACAAAACCTGGGAGAGAAACTTCAGAGAAAACAGCGGTTAAAACGGTTGCTTGGGACTTGTGAGCGCCATTGAACCTAAACGAATCTTGCGAAGAAAGTGACGTTTCAGCAAAAAATTTCGGAGGCGTATCTTTTAGTTGTGAATGCTGAATTCATAAGAATTTACTGAGGTAAATGAGAGAGAGTTTCGTCAAACAACAATGCAACCATAACAAAGGGAATGTGTCCCTCTGGCGGCATAAGGTACCACTTGCTCTTATGCAACCTTGAAAAATATACCTTTAACTTATATATTTCTCGCAGAAAAACGGTCTAGTGCGTATGTGTCACCAAATGGAGGCAGCTTTTGTGGTTTCTTTTATCAATTTTTTTCCCACCAGAATATATAACTGATACTTTCGCCGAATTTATAGTATAAACCCGAGACAGAAAGTACATCTTATCAATGGGTGAGAGAGCATGGATTTAATGCATACCCCTTTAGATCTCGAACTTGTTGACAAGTTGAAACTATCCAAAAACAGTTATGCTTTTATTCTTCTCACCCATAATTCCCACAATTCACGCAAAAATTTGAATTTCGCACCATTTAATAATACCAACATAAAAAAATATAACAATGTGACAGCTTACAGCTCGAGGTAAGTAAAAATGAAGCGTTCTTGTAAAGAACAATGAATTTTCATTGTTGAGCAATATTTTTAAAAATAATGAAAGTTTGTCCGCAATTTTCGTACAAAAAATGGCCGCCATTGTTAAATTAAAACATCAACTTTGAAGAGAATAAATTAAATTTAAAAATTCAAGGAGACTGGATCTATTAGTGGTGTTCTACACTCTGGGTGTCCTGTCACAAGTCGTTTAACAGAAAACATCGAAGCAGTTCGCGAGTATTTCTGACAGTCCAGGAACATCAATTCGCCATCGCAGTCAAGAATTGAGCGTTCTGAGAAGATCTCTACAATGAATTCTCACGAAAGACTTGAAACTTCATGCTTTCATGGATGTGACCAACATGTGGTTTCAATAAGGAGGTGCCACATGCCATACAGACAGAGAAACAATTCAATTACTGCATAAGTCAAGTCGTGTAATCGGCCGTTTTTGCGATCAGAATTGCCCATCTTGCGATTAAACGCCATTGGACTTATTTCTTTGGAGTTTTTCGAAGTCACTGAAATTCAGCCACATTTATGTGAAACGGTCATGGAAAATTTTAATAAAAGAGGACGTACGGCCATTTATCCGATGTGATATTCCATACATAACCCCAACCTGTATACTCCATGAATTATTAAAAAATGTAAACTTTTAATGGGAAAAAATCTGTATACCTATTATATTTTGCGTGAATTATGGGACAACGTTTTTGAAAATCTTGTATGAATCCAATTGAATAGATCCAATTGGATTCATATGCGCAGTTCTCAACAATAGATGGCTCTGCTCGGAGTCGTTCTGACATTTTGCGGACATTTTCTCGTACTTTGTTATGTCTTGTTCAGGTTTCATCTGAAGTAAACGAGTTTTCTTTTGAATATTTGATAGGAAGTCGCAGAAAGGGGAGGGTTTCAAACTACAACAATTCAATTATGGTTACGGCGACCGTTCGCCCTCTTTTCACTACTACATCCTCTCTGATTTTTAACTAAAAGAAAACAATACATTGTCCTATTTTCTCCAAAATGTCGTCCTACTTTGAGATTCCAATCAATTCTTACAAAGCTGGTAGGTGGTCTTGCATTGATTTTCAAAGACCAAGTCTCTATTCTTTTTATTGAACCTAGGGAAACCTTAAAATTTTAATAGTTCAAATGGGCTTTTACCATTTTTGACTGTGTAGGGATTTTTACTTAAAATTATTTCCTCTCTTATGTCATTGAAAAATAGTCGTGAGTCGTGAGATTTCGAAAATGCATTCCACTACAGAGCAGATGCGATATGACATCTCTGAATGGATTTGAGTTCCGTTGGGAATGATGCCAAAGTGATTAAAATCGTTAGTCCATTCAAACTTGACCGTGAAAGTTTTGGACCTAAAGCTGGTCTGAAATATGTTGATTTTTGGGGTCCTTCAAGAGTTCGCCTCGGGAAAGACCCAGAACTGCGAGACGAATTAACCATTTGAGCAGTCTTTTGGGTGAATTAAGCTCACCATATAAAAGAAACATAATAATGGGTGTATGGCGACTTTTGTTGCTTAAACAAAAAGTACTCAGCGAAATATAAATTTGAACCAAGTACCTACTTATTTCTTTTTTTTTATTATGACAAAATGAAGATCAAAGGACTGCGGGCATCCCCTTACGCATGTTGCTGATACTGATGTCAGTTCGACTTTGAAACATTGACTGTTTTTTTTGATGTGAATGTAACTATGTCCAGCATTGTCAAAAGCACGCTCAATACCAAGACCTGCATTGGAACGGGGTGGACCTTCAATCTGTGTTGTTATAAATTCTTTACAAACAATTCAGCCGATTTTCCTTTTGGAGACACGGGGATTGTACTTGTTAAGCCCTTCTTGGATGATATTAACGTCAACTAAATGTTATTATATTTTTTTTTTGGACTAAATTTTGTCAACTTTTGGAGACAAATACTGCACTTACCTCCGAAAAAGAGCATTCTATTTAACACCAGCTGGTTAAGTGATTAAAAAGTTGAAAATGTCGGACGAAAATCCACTGTGAAAATTAATAGAAATAAGCGACCCCTGCTCGGCAAAGTTAGAAATTGTTTTATTACGAATCTGCGTGGCAAAAAAAGGTTTCCATTCCAAGAACTACATGTCATACGGGAAGTCGACCCATTGATTTAAAAAGCAATTTGGCCCGTAAGGCCCTAGCCTCAAACTCCAGCGATTCGAATTTCGTTCGCTTTTAGCTTCGCGGAAGAAGCTTTCTCCCGGCCTTCGGCAAATTCATCTGAGAATCCCTGGCGATGATAATGCGTCAATCATCAGAGATATAAACAAAATGAACAAATCCGTAAAGAGAAAGTTTATGCGGTACGAGAATTTAAGGGATCGTTTTGGAGCACCCTGACTGAAGCTCCGGTCTACTGAACTACCAAACAGTCGGGTGGCAGTGGTAGAGAAATTCGAATGTGTTCGCAGTGTATCACACCGAAGTAAACACTCTTACAGTAATCGACAGAAAATATATAGTTTTCTGAATATCTAAGAGAGCAGTACGACCTTTTTTACTGTCTTCTTCTTAAAAAATTAAGACCAAACAGCGAAGGAGGCTATAGCCCATAAGAAAGAATAATTATTGCTTCAGGAGGGTCTTAATTGCTCTTAACAGGACGCAAGTAAAGTGCGTTACACCCATAGCGTTGTATGGAATGAGGAACTACGATAGAGATCTTATTTAGATAGGAAGAAGCCAAACTCGACTCTATGCATCCATTTGCAGTGGTTCCCTGTCTAATATCGGAAAACTCTGTGCTTTGTGTCACAATTGTAATACCTACCAGAGAAATGGTGCGGGCAAGTTTAAAGATACTACAATACCTAAGCATCGACAAACAATCCTAAGCTATCGCCTGAAAGCCTGTAACTCTCCAGCAATCAGAGCTGTAAAGTTGAAACGAATACCAGCTTCAAGACATGTCTTAAGCTATCTGCCAATTTGCACCGAAACTGCAAATGCAACCTCGCTATGCAGTACTTTATGTGCAATGTTCAAATAAATCCACGGCTTTCACTGTTCGGCTAATCAGTCTTGTGGGTCTGTCAATCCATCTCCCCCAACTCCGTACTGGTCTTTCAGTATAGATATAACCTCGTCAATTGTGTCCTTCCGCTGAGATATTCTAATTTCTCGGTTCCCTTGGGCGTTATAATCAGTATTTATTATTTCATTCCTTCCTCTGCAGGAATTAAACAATTTCATGTGTACACGCCTGGGAAAAAGTGCGCTCTCCACCACCAACCAGCAGCCAGCGTGAGAGCGGGCGCGCAAAACTTGCTGCCAAGACTACTTTGCATAAAATATCCATTTTCTTGAATTCACTTGTTTTAGGTTTTTGGCTACCTGCTGGTGCGCACATTATACGACTGAAAACGTCGCGTCGTCAGCTATACGCGATGACTATAGCGGCTGACACCTGTGAATGCGGCAAATGGGGGAAATGTTTCTGTAGTGTGGCACAGGAGGCACTCATACCACAACTCCTACTCTTCGTCTGCATCACAACATGTTGTCTTTTTACCTTTTGTTTTCGTCAAAACAAACAAAAAAAAAAAAAACGGGAAAAAATGGGACGAATTGTGTATGAGGAAAATTTTCCCGCATTTGAATTTTATTTCACTTTGACGTCTCGTCCTAGCTTGTAATTTTCCCCATTTGTGCTTTGTAGTTTTGTACACCTAACTGATGGAAGGAAGGAAGAAAGGAAACCCGTAAGAAGTGCATTAAACTGCACCACATGTCATGTTAGGTAGGACAGAGAGCAGAGGGGTGAATGGCGTTTTATTTTTTTTTTACTGAAAATTGCTGTAAGAATGACAGCACTTAAACGTACATTTTACAATCAACCTGGGGAATGCATTAATCGCATCATTTCCACCCTTATATGGAGTGCAGTCTTCTTGGAATGTATGCGAGAACAACAAGTGTTCGTTAATGGGTGTGAGAAAAGTATAGTTGACTGGAGGGCAACGCACAGTTCGAATTGACCGTTTTAACGGATGACGCCGGTTAAACGTTTTTTTTTTCAGATATAATATCCCTAGCCTTAGCAGGAGCCCTTTATAAATGAGGTGAAAAAGCAGCCACACAAGCGATATAGAACAAACCTCAATGCGTAAGATTTTCGCTGAAAGTTAAGCTCTGAAACGAAGGACCCATCGAGGTAGTTTAAAAAATAAATAAATAGTTGGCCCCAGGCTAAGGTTCTCTGGAAAAAAAACCCCTATCCTTAGCAGGAGCCCTTTATAGATGAGGTGAAAAAACAGCCACGCAAGCGATTTAGAAGAAACCTCAATCCGTACGATTTTCGCTGAAAGTTGAGCTCTGAAACAAAGGACCCATCGAGGAAGCTTAAAAAATAAATAAATATTTGGCCCCAGGCCAAGCTTCTCACAACCATTCGTTTGGTTTGAGTCAAATTTTTGGGACGAATGGAAGAAAAAGACTCAAAATTGAGATGATTGAGAAGATTTGTCAGAAAAACTTTACTTTCGAATTTGTTTTGTCAGACGTTTGCGACAGATGGCGCAAGGAAAAAAACTTAGGGCCAGTCGCTCTAGCAGTCCACCGATTCCTGAGTCACTGCGCCGTCCATCTAATATAAATTTGAATGTACAGCATGAACCTCCGAGCCCGTTCTGCAAGACACCTTCAGCCCTGCAAAACCACCGAGATTTTTATTGAATTCTGCCGTCGTGAAAGGCGAACTTAAAACATTTCAACAGCGCCCAGAGATGCTTGCAGACCTAATTAGTTCTGCAATTTGAAAATAGCTTCCTAAACTACTTCGAAAGAACCCTGCTGGCAAGGAATTTTAACACTTGGGGGTAGGTACACCGTCCCCGGCAGATTCGACAGAAGTTGAATTTGACGAGCTTACAAAATTACGAATGTAACTAAGGTTTTCACTGTAAACAGGTGACACAGGAATCCATGCCATTAAAAAGGCTGGGTCGCGGAAGAGACGTTTGAATCAAAGGACGACATCTATCCTCCCAAGGTATGAGAATTGCCCTTGATGATTTAGAGTAGAGGGTACCTCCGCTAAAGATGATGACGATAGGAACTTTTTATCAAGCGACATGTAACATCGAGAACTGTTTCTGACGACGGTCATTTTATTTTTTTCTGAAGACCTCTGCAAAGTTCTAAGCCGGACTCCTAGGAGTGTAGAGCCAGGTATTGGCATAAAAATTGTGGGCGCCTTTCTAAGAACTTAAGACGAAGTATTTCCTTCGTTGGGGGTTGAACCGAGACCTCTCTCATGAATTTCATGTTAACTGTGTTTCAGATTTACAAACCTATCCATGGCGCGGATTTTAACGACTGGCCATCGACTTCTTAAAGGAAATTTTGATCGGTCAAAATAAAAAAAAATCCAAATTCCATCTTAAGGGTTTTTGCACTGCGCCACCTCTCGCGAACGTCTGAGAAAAATCCGAGAGTACGACTACCATGAAAGAGCTTTTCAATTAGCCGTTTGGACTCGGCTTGAAATTGTAGATCCCTTCCATTCGTCTCAAAAATGAAAAGCTCACACAAAACGACTGGTTGTGTGAGAAGCTTAGTCTAGGGTCCCTACGGAACTGCTGCCTAAACTATTTAGTGACAAAAAGCTCAAAAATAAAACTGAAGCAATTATTTTTTATTTATTTGGCTTGCTAGCTGTGGAGGTCACCCTGTTACCAAAACGTCAGTTCGATCAACCTGTCGACCATCTTCTAGAACCAAGGGCGAACAAGGGAAATTTAAGAAAATGCTTTTTCGGTCATTGTGTGGATAAAAAGGACCAACATTTTTAATAGAGACTTGCTCATTTTTTTTTTATTAGTAAAGGGGAGGAAGATAGTGTAAAAATGTAAATATGGCCTTCACAAAAGTAGGGGCTTTATAGGACGGATTAACTCCGCCAAGGACCAGTATAAGAGTACAGGTCCCAGCTGGTTCCGAAAGGAACGCTTATATGAGCGGAACTCCTATAAGGGAACGAGGAAAAGACCAAAAGGTCGCAGTACAACAACCCCTCTTCAAATAATAATAAATAGGTATGTATTTTTCCGCGGTTTTTTCTAGCATTTGGAGCTGTGATGATCTACTATTGGCTTCCAAGGCCTGCTCTGTTTAGGTTTTGTAAGCACACACGAAAGCCGCTGTGTGGCCCGGGAATCTGTAATCGGGTGGCCTCAAATCTCAAGATCTCGGCTCCATTCTAGGAAGACTTCCTCTGGTCTATAGAAGCGTTTATTGTGTAGGTATAGAGACCTAATATCGACGCTGAAAGTGGCTCCCTAGCCATCCGTCACCATTAAAAGTTAAACAATTCTTTCGATTTATGGTGCAAGTTGATCAATGGGATTGCCAGTTTTAGACAAACCCTAAACAAGACACGTCACAGATGATGACAGATAGATGTTTTGAGCGGAACTCCTCTGTCACAGTGTCACTATCACCAGTGCACACTACCTTTTACGTAACTTTCGTCACCAATGAGCTAATGCGATTCCAGTGTCCGATGCTTGTGAGAAACGATTCATTAGCCTGGCTGGAAAACAAATAGAGATAGAACTAGCATACCTACACCTGTAGCAGCTCAATACACAATCCACAAACGCTTCCGATCATTTTGAATGCGAGTGACACGGAGACCCATCGCTGAGGTATGAAGCGTGGGTACACAGACACATAATACAGTCACATTTATTAAAAACCAATTATTCTGCTGATCGTAGGGTGAGTGTTTCAATTAGTAAAACCCTTAAACAGGTGTTTCTACTCGGCCACGTTTCTCTCCAGATGGATTAGGCAATAGTTCTGTCTATTCCCGAAAACCACACACGACAGGGAAGCGGATGGCGCGAAGAGGGACTGCCTACCTCCCTGGGACTGCGATTAGACACATCACAGGGGAAAACAATCGCAAGTAGAAATTACCCACGCTACTGACCTTGAGCTCATGGCATCTGTATAAAATTGTTTTTCCTCCATACTTTTGCTGTTAAATTTAGTTGCTGTCTGTGTGTGCGTGTGATTTTTTTTGTGGAACTCTGCTTATATAACCCACCGGCAATTGTGGGTGAGTGCCACCACTATATAATAGGCAGCGACTTTGCTCAGGGAATGGGTTATTGTTTTAAAATGCGTGTGAGTAAATTCCCTTTTCTTGGTGGCAGGTCTAGAGCACACCAAGACCGAGACCGTGTAAACAGAAGAATTCATGGTCAACTTTGGTGGGAATTTGTAATATCTCTCTTTGTCTCTTGAATGAAATTGAATCTGAATATTTGACATGCACATGACACTGATATTTCTATCAGACAGCAATTACAGTTGCAAATTATTTTATTGTACATTTGTAATTCATCATCGTGTATGTGTGTCCTGTGCGCAGGTTTCGCGGGAAGAACAGGAGATAGATTTATCGACTCTTGTCAAGGAAATCAATTGAATGCCATAAATCAAGCAGTTGTTTCCATTTGCAGTGTTTTGCGTGGGTGTCGCTGCTGGTATACTGCCACAGCGCACACATTCCATTTAGATCTAGATGGCGCGGGGGTCTATGGCAAATAAATTCATTTTCGATCGGCGATTATGTGAGCGCGCAGTTGTGCGAGGATACAAAGGAAGATACTAAGACTAGGCAGTGTGACCTTGGCGCGTTTGGATAGTTTACCTTCACCGAGTCAGTTGAATTCTGATGACAGCACTTTTAAACATTCTCCACAGAGGTAGCGACTGAATTGGTAAAGTGAGGTACTGATTTTTCCGTTGCCAACTCCGACGCTATAAGATGTGCGCTATATATAGAATCCGAGGGTAAACTCAAGTCCGGAAGTGTCCCTAGCAGAAGATCGTGGTTAATAGGGGTGCACGGCTTTCCGTTGCAAAGAATTGAAAGAGCTGAGCTCAACTGAGCTCCATACAAATGAATCTTCTGCCCTTTTAAATAAAGAGGACCCTCTAATGTGCTGCAACTGAAAAGACATATACGTACACTTAGCATGTTGTGGGTGGATCTTCCTTGCACGGTGAATCCACAGGAAGAACTTGGAACAATTTAGCCCCAGCAACAGCAAGTCTCACACAAAACGAATGGTTGTGAGAAGCTAGGCCTGGGGTCCCTTCGGCACTGTTGCGCCAACTATTTATTAATTTATTTTTTGCAGCAAGCCTCTGATCGCATTTGAAACGTCAACAAGAAGATTTAACAAATTAAATTTGACATTGCTTACCAACTTGTTTGAATCAAATCAAAAAGGGTGCGCTTTGAATGCTTCTACCACTGGAATGGTCTACATTTTTTGACAAAATGTGTATTAAGCAATCGCGGTCCAAACCCAAGAGTAGGGTAGCACAACTCTACCAAAATATCCAAAGGCAAGGGCAAGTTAAACCTGTTGGACCCACGGAGTTATGTTGCTAGTGTTTTATTCTTTTTTTATTTTAAGGTATTTTTATATATTAACGCCCCCTCAAGAAAGTTCTAAGATCCATTGATTAATTAATGGGTTTAGTTCCTATCTCATATCCTTTTGACTACGAATGATTGCAGTGTTTCGAAGCAGAACTTAGTTTGGCTTAACTTAATCTTCGACTTATTGATTTGCAATCAGTTCAACTGTCTTGGATAGGCCTGCATACGTAATGAAGTGTTTTAAGTCTAACTTAAAGATTGAAAGTCATAATTTGGCAACCATCGGCAGCAGGGCAAAATACATAAGATCTCATGTCCACAAATTTAAATTCGGAAAAACAACATGCAGAATACCTCATGTCCAAAATGAAAACTCTGTAATACTTAAGTATTTTTAAAAAAATTGCGAAAATATATTTATTGGCAAGAGATGCGAGGATTCTTTGCCGGTTGAATTTACTCGGCCACTTCAAACGATTGAAAAAGAATTTTCTTCGATCCGATATCACAGCGAGTTCCAAAACAACGACCCAAATACACAAGAGTCCATTGGAAACTATAAAAATTAATTAATCAAGTCCTCAATGGATGAAAGTCTGGAGTTAGCCATAAAATTCAAGGCCCCCAATCGTGCAATTACAAGCGCTTCCGAAACATTTCCAAATTAGATTCCATTTTACAAGCGATCTGTACCCCTTATTTACCAAAACTAAACACAGATAATAATTATTAAATATAAAAATAAATAAATAAACAAACAAGCAAATAACTATAAACCAGCCAATGTGTCCAATTTCATATTTAGTTTCACAACTCGGCTAGGTTTTTAATTAAAACTAATGCTGCATCTTATTAAAAAAAAAAAGTTCCTGCACGTCTCGAAAAACTAGGCCAAAAACAAAACACGAACATGGAAGCGTTATTTTTATACATAACCGACAATCGTTGACAAACAAAAACAAAAAGAGAACAACCATTTTCACGCTCTCTAAACTCTGGTTGCAATCTTCCAAGTAGTTTATTGTTTATTCAAATAAATTTAAAACAAATAGAGAAAGCAAACAGTGCGCGAATGGTATTATCGTCAATCATCTCATCAAAATGAAAGCTCTACTTGACAAATTCGGAGTTCGTCTTAATGGTATTTATGTCACATGAAATTATTACCCTGAATGTTTAAGTTTACTTTTAAAATTAATAATAAAAAGAATTGCGAGTTTTGTTTTGCAAAGGACTCAGACTTATTTTATGGTAGAGCAAACATCTTTAGCGCCGCACTAGTAACAAATTTTAGTCTCGACTTTAAACTTGCGGAATTTAAAAATTTTAATCGAAAATATAGATTACTAAAATTTAAAGTCAAAACTAGTTCTGTATACTTGTAATGTGCAACCAGGTATCAACGGAATGATGTGGTATAAAAAAGGACCTTAGAGGGGGAGTGTGTCTACACCTAATTACAACTGACAACAAAATTTTAACTAAAAAAAGGATCAAACTTGAAAATGTCTTGGATCAGCTGGTCTTTGGAAATTGATATTTTTCCACATGTGCAATTGCAAATTATATTGTAACCAATTTTTTAAATTAAACAAAAAAGGTTCACAAGAACTTGAGCCACTTTTTTTTAACTATTAAACGAAACAAAATCCATCTGTGCGTAGTTTTTGTTATCCTCAAAACTACTTCAATGTCATATAGAGGTGTGAGAAGAGTCCTTTAAAAAAAAAAATATCAACCTTCTAAACACATTTTTTTTTATAAATCGCCAGTACAACTTTATAATTTTTTTTCCGGCTACCTACCCTTGAATTAAGTACTTCTAACGGAACAGTTTGGGTTCAATATTTTCAGCACTACCCTAGGACTGTAAAGAATTTTTAGCGAAGGTTTGTGAGAAGCATGTTATAGGGTCCTATGCGGGCCTGCAAATTCAATAATTTCACTGCACATCTTCAAAAATATAGTTCCGATAGATCAAGATAAATATAGTACTTGAGTTCGATCGGTTTTAACAATTCATGTGCAGATCCCTTTGGGTAGCAGGACATATAAAGGCGTCGATCGCTGGATGGCTTTCTTTCGCCATGAGCATGTATAGTGACTGAATCGAAAGGCAAAGTAACTTAAATAAGGCATTATGGTAACAAAGCTCTCCAAAGCTCAGCAAAGCTCAGGAAAGCTCAATAAGGAGTTTCAAAATTAGTTAAGGACTTTGAAGACGCCCTGGGGTAGCTTGTCTATATAAAAAAAGATCAACACGAAAATAAAACAAACATAAATGAATAAAGGCTGATTCGTTGTCCAGTTTCATGCTATTTTGACACTGACAGCAGTAGAATAAGCTTCTCGCTGCTTCGCCGGGACTCTGCGAGTTCAGAAAAAAAAAAATCGTTTGACTAACCGTGTCGGTCATGATGCTTTGGACGTTTGAAAGTTTCTGTTTTTAGAAACGCTTCAAAATATTGATCGATAATCGAGAATTTTCTTACAAATTTAACCTCCAATTGTGGAGGAAAGGCAAAATGGGTTTAAGGCGCTAGACAAGCTTCATAAGTCGAAGAATTTTGATAATGGAAACACAAGGAAAAATTTTGCACATTTCTGCATGTTTGGTAAAAAATTCTAGCTTACAGCTCTTGGGCGGCCCATTCTTATAAAATCGAAAGTAGCTCCATAGCTAAAGCTATGCATTTGTCGAACGCAACTTGGGCCTAAATTTGCGGCTCTAAATTTGTGTAGCTAACAGTGGCTATATTTTCCATACAAATTTCGCAGTTGTGAGCTTCCGTAAATTTAAAGTCGAAACTTAAATTTGTATACGGCAGCTAGAGCAAGATGTGAAAGTGAAGCTGCCGGGTGGCGAAGTCTCACGAAGAGCTGATGCTTTTTGGCAGCTAAGATCGTGCCAACTTATTTTACATGCCCGAGGCAAACATGAATGGAGCCGTATTCAAAGAGTAGTCGCAAGCATATTGATGACTAAACTTCACTACTTTATTTTATATATAAGTACATTTTTCTAATGTAACTCGTAGTGGCCTTGCTTTGGGAAAAGAGAACCTCAACCAACTTAAAAGGCGCACAAAGGCCTGCGAGTTTTTTTTATCTGTTGTTCCAGGTATATACTTATTTTTTTATGGAAGCTCCCTTAATATGTAGGTTCCTTTATTCTCACTCAAGACTTGCGGTGTTTTGATGTCTTAAAGTATGTATAACAATTGGCTCTTCAAATTATAGCTCTACCGTCGGATACACGGAAATCTAGTCAGTTGATATTTGAGATCAGTGGTCATTTTTGTTGAAGGCAGGTTCTTTTGCAGAGGGTCAAAGTGAACTACTGTAAAAATGTAGCCAAAGCAGATCAAAATGATAGGCAAAGGTAAGTCACTTCTCCTTTAGAGAGTTGCTTCCGGATGCGCAACTACTTCTATAGCAAGATCTACGTGACAACAGATATTCTATAAAAAAAATGTTGAGAGTCTTTAAAAAGTTCTTGCATTTTTACTAATTTCCACTGACAATTTTCGACCGGTAAATGATTTAAACTGCGGGTCCTTCCATCGATCAGAGAGATCTTTGATCAAGTAAGCTCAAACCGGCAACTAGTTTCACACCCCGAACTGGCTGAGGTTCATAGAATATGTAACAATGTAATCGGTCACAAAGAGACATTTATGTCCGTACAACTGATCGCGCCAAAATTCTACTATTACCAACAGAGATAAGATGCAGCACAACTTGTCTTAAAATGATTTCCTCTAAGGGGTGGGTACTCACCAGTCCGAAAGGGAAGAAATCCGTTAGTGATCCTCTGTCAAGATCGCTCACAAGCACAGCCAGTTAATGCGTGACACAGGTAATCCACCGAATCGATGTTTGCAAGGATTTTTTTTATTTTTTTTTCTATCAAATTTAAACACATTCACTTCACTTGCACGCAAATTTGCTCCCTCACTGATCGGATCCTTTCAACATTTTCTTTTATTCTATATATTCTTTGACATGCTTTTTTTTAAAACTAAACTCACTCGCGATTCATACTCATACTAGACTTGGTAGATAGCCGATCATGTTCCATCTCGTGGATTTTGTTTTAGAATTTTAACATTATTAACATTTTCTTGTTGTTTAGGATAATTTGTTGTCGCGTGCGGTGATCTACACAATAAAAAAAAAATCTTCACTTGACTGTTTTGTTGTTATTGACTTTTTCTTTTTTTTTTGATTTTCTTTTACGTGTAAATTTCTTTGCGACTACCTGTCCGAAGACGAAGAGATCTCGAGCAAAACTGCATATAGGAACGTACGAAGTATCTCAACCAAAGCCGATACGCTTGGCCAACCCAGGTGAGCCGCTGCTACTAACACATCGAGCTATCGGTTGTTTTTCTTTCCTTGTGTGTTAAGTGGATGGCTGTGTGTGGGGCTTGGGCTTCAGTGTTCGTTTCGATGTTGACCTGCCCCTACCTGTTGAGTGACGACGGAACGTAACGTGGAATATACCAAATACAGCAACCTGTTGGGCGAATTTTTCGTTTTTAATTTGTATTGGAATTTGTGTGCAGATACGGACACTGTGTACGTTTGTGTATTGTAATTGCTTTGTAGCAGGGGGTGGGGGTGACATTTTATTAAGTTACTTCTCTATTGGATGCAGAGTGCCAGCTTGAGGTTCGAAATGCTGGCTTACGCAAATTTTTGGTTGGCTGATTTTTTTCCACACAGAAAGAGAGAATTTTGATGACTTTTTCTTTTGGTTTGTTTGTTTGCCTTTGGTTCTTGTTGTGATTGTGATGTTTGTTTTGCTTGATCTTGTTTTTCGGTGTCGTTTTGGTTTATTCGTACAGATACATGCGTGATGGAGTAGGTCTAATGCGGAAGAGTATATCGGGTGCTGTGGGTGTGCTGTATGGAAATGTACAAAGCAAACATTTGAATTCGTTAGATCGCACAGCGAAAGGGATTTCTCTACGGAGTGATCATAAAAAGGCTGAATAGGTTCTTATACCTGGCGATTTTGAATATAGTTGGCAACGACTGGGGACAGTGCTATCGTTACTGGCTTGTGAACTTTAACAGCTTGACTTTTATTTGTTAAAGAAAAAAATAAACAATCCATTATGGATTGCGTGTCTTGCTTAGGTGGTCCAAGGACCTGGCCAGGCCTGGCCTCTTCCATTGCATTTGGGCGGGCAATCTTAGGCAATGACTTCTACTACGATACTGCAGTCACGCAGGGAGCGACTCTAAAAATTAAGAATATATAACGTCGTATGGCGGTGGATACATTATACATAGACCCTAGATTAGCGATTTCGTTCTCAGTCGATAGCCGCTCATTGCATGGCAGCTCCCTTAGAGCCGGAGTTCTCTTAGGCGCACAGATTCACACTTCTATGTCGCTGTGCAGCGACCGCTCCAAAGCGGAAGCCACAACCAGTCGAAAAAAATTGCGATCAGTCCGGCAAAGTGATCTTTATCTCAGTCTTGTCTCAGTCCTTTATTGGCGACACCAAAGGACTCGGTAAGATTGGTTTTGAAGCGAACGTTTGAGTTTCTGCCCAAACTGACACTTTTGACCAAAACTTTGCTCTTTACAAGTTGTATCGACACAAACGCGGCCTATGCGGCCTTAAAATCGAGTACGAGAAATTCCCACTTAGGTACCTGCTGTATCGTGTTAATCGATTGTGCGGACTTAGGACTTAGGTATAGGGGCCAATCACCAAATAGCAGATAGGCGCATCTTATACTCGATATTAAATAGACATCTGCATAGGGACTTTTGTTGGGTAGTGCTGTGACTTAATTTTGCGATGAAATGTTTGCCAAATCGAAGAGTTTTTTCACAGCTCTTTGAGCCTATGGGTTATAAGTTTGGGGCGCAAGACCCTGAGCCTTATGGACCGGGCAAACGGGACACTAGCTCTTTGAGATAAGTCATTGTAAAGGGTGTTTTTTTTAAAGGTTGGTTTTTCGAATAGAGATAAAACTGACATTTTGTGGTCAAATCTGGCAACTCTAATGTCATTTATGTTCAGATTGGTTTGCCATTTCACCATAAACAGGTTGACAAATGAACAAAGCTTGCAAATCGTGCAAATTTATTTTGAAAATAATGGTTTAGTTCGCGAAGTTTACCGCAAGCTCCGTTCATTTTATGGTCGACATAATCGTCCATCAGAGCAATTAATTCGGTTAACCATGGATCGTTTTCGCACAACGTTTACTCTATGTGATCAAACACATCCGCAGAGACGACGAACAGTGCGCACCGAAGAAACAATTGCCCCTGTAGAGCAAAGTGTTGAAGAGGACCCGAATGAATCGATTCGGAACCGTGCACAGCAATTGGAGCTTTGTCCATCAACTTTATGGAAGATTGTGAGTACAGATCTTGGCTTACGACCTTACAAGATCCAGCTTGTGCAAGAATTAAAGCCGCGAGACCATGCAATGCGTCGTAATTTTGGTGTATGGGCCGAAAATAAAATTGATATCGATGCTGATTTTCATTGCAAAATTTGAGCGCATAATTTCGCGAAATAGAGCTGTCAATTGCCAACCAAGATCGTGTGATTTGACATCATTGGATTATTTTCTTTTGGGATATGTGAAGTCGCTCGCCCACGCCAACAAACCAGAAACGTTAGGGGACTTGAAAGCCAACATTCGTGGCGTTATTGCCGACATACAGCCCCAAACGCTCGAAAAAGTGGTTGAAGATTGGACCTCCAGACTTGGCTTTATTCGAACCAGCCTCGTCGGCCAAATGCACGAAATCATATTTAAACATTAATGGCATAAAATTATCCTTCCAATAAAGTCAAATTGATGGACATTAAAACGATTTTCTTGTGTTTTATTTCAATTCGAAGTTCTATACCTCTAAAAAAAAAAACCTTATATGTTCCTTAGCAACTAGTTCAATAGATATTTTCTTTTTTTTTGTTCAGCTTTATGGTTGACCAATGACCAGGGCTCTTGGGTGTCATCGTCCCAATTGAATAACTTGACTTTTGTGTGGGCGGTTAATTGGTCTAAAACGCCTTGCGGCATCGAAACTACTGACACTCGACACTTGAATAAAGCTTACATCGTTGGATTTCTCGTCTGAGGGATATGCGAGCTGCAAAGGTTTTGCCGATTTTTCGGAAATTCATGTTTAGTATTTTTTGTCAGGTGTACAAGACGCCTAATATTATTGTTTTTAAACCTCCCCCTTTGATAGCAGTTAGGTCTAGTCCAGCTAATGAATGTGTCTACTTTTTGGCGATTTTCCGCCATAAAATAAATTAATATTAAAGCATTTCTCTGTACTCAAACCCAGTTGCGCCTTCAAAAAATCGAACAGCATGCTATTTTTATTCGAGATAGTTACTTTTCACGAAATTATTTCTGCTCGAAGTGGATATGCATAGGTGCGAGTTTTTCCCTTTCAAACGACACTGCAGATATAGGGTAGTAAACACCATACGTTTCAGAAAATTAAGGCCACAAAACTATTCCACTTCTTAACGAACATCTTCACAAACATCCGCTGCCTATTGCCCTGTAAGGCTTTCTCTAATCAGCTTTTCGAAGTCGGCTAATAAATAGAACTCATTTTGCGAAAGCTTTGTTCGTCTTGAACGTCGCTACTGCTTATCATAGTTCGGTGAGATTAGCGCTGACTATTGGATCAAGTCCGTTGCGGCGTTAAGGTAAAATTCGGCAAAAACCTTAGCCTTATCTTTTCTTGCCGAATTGTTCAGATTTCTTCTTATTAATGGCGCCTGATGGATTTGGGATTATCTTAAATAGCTTTCGAGCGAGTAATTGGAGTCTTTCCTAAATAAGATCTAACTTTTGAGATCTTTGAGAAACTTTTTTATTTAAAATCCAGTTCGCTGGCATATCTTTCGAGCTTTATGTTTCTTCTTTACCATTTTTTCTCTGATAGCTTATGGAAAAATTTGCCGACTATGCGTTTTTTGTTAAGGAAGTGTTGTACCATGCTGAAGTACCGATCAACTTCGATTTACAGTTCATAAGATGTTTTCGACGGCAAGTTTACTTGAACCTCAGGATTTAATAATCCGCTTTCGAAAAGCGAGTTTGTTCCTATTCTAAAGGATGGTTGCTTCTGTCTAAAAAGTGTTCAACTCACTGATAGGATGACTAAAGGTCTGACCAGTGAGGCGATCTATTTTTATTTATTTGGCAGTGGTCGACTTGCCAGTGGAGTAAAAATATGCAAACCACAATCCACACCGAAAAGAAAAATGCCCCAAAGCCATTTCCATCGGCGGAATCAATTTTATTCCGACACCACTTGCTTTTCGATCTTCCCAATCTGTGTATAATGGCATTTCCAACCATTACGTCCAAAGAACCAACAGCCTGCTAACGCATTAAAATTTGATAAAAAAAAACAGTTTCCTACTTTTCAGTTCCGTTTTGCTCAACACGGAGAGGCAATCCCTTCCGTCTGTTATCGACCGGGCTCGAGCTGGGCAACCTGTCGTCATTTACACCTGTTTTTCTATTTCTTTTTCTTAATTTTCATTATTAGACAACATACATTGCAAGCAGGCTAGGCTAGGTAGTAAAACCCTAATTCATGACTTCGATTATGATGCGAAGACGGCAGCAGGTTGAATTGAATAGATGAATAAATGCGCACGATTATGTGTTCACATAAAAATTTGGGAACATCTGCTATTTGACGATGGGGGGTTATCTAGTATGAGACGTCATTCAATGTGATTACCACTGTCCCGCTGTATTTGTTCGTGTTGTGATGAAATTGGGTTTTAACTAAGCCACGCACGGTGTTGGTTGAGATTGTTGTAAAACCGCCCTCTAAAAAGCGTCATAATAGGTTTAACTGATTGATAACACAGTTCAAACAAAAAGCAATCTCCGATTCGGGCTTCCTTGCCATTTCGAACCTGGCAAAGATCCTCCTGTGTTTTCTGTTTTGGGTTTTTGGACATCTAAAATGTTACTTATTGGGAATATTTTCTGGAAACAAAACCGTCTTAACGACGTTGCTCATGACACATGGCACATGAAGTCGCAAAATGCTCCTTGGAATTGGACTACATCCACATCTTTGTGCAGGTCATAGGGCGTGCTCTTGTATCCTCCCCTGCACTCGCCCTTCTTGGACACATAAGGAGCAACAATTTGTCGAATTTTTAAATCGAAGGAGCCATACATTCAGTGCATCTTCTACATTTAGGAATGCTCTTTACGAAGAAGGAGCTCTTCGATGATGAGCGTTGTTGTAGGCAGTGCTGTTTCCACCCATTTAACTGAAGTTTCCTGTCGATTTTTCTTCGAAAATATATTTTTTTCAGTCTTTCCTAACATGGAATGATGATAGTCTGAGGTATTTTCGACAAACAAGAAAGACCTTGGAATGCAAACCAAGTCTAGTCGAATAGTCCTATCCAAATTTTATTGCAGTTACCTATCATCCCGCCTGCCCCTGCAGTTTGCAGCTACTGCACTTTCAAAGTAATTGGTCCAGGGGTCGAACCGTGTCTTCCGCGAACGAGCAATACGTGACGGAATTTGTTTTTGTTTCGTGTGTAAAACCTGCATAGTTCCGTGAATGTATAGTATAGGTAGCTTCTTCATTGATTTGCGATTCGACCCCAGGCGTAGGTTATCAAAAGTCCAGAAGGTTAGTCTGTTATATAATGATGTGCGTATATCAAAGACGACGGTTCAACTGGTACTGTGTTTTATTAGAACCTTATATTATATACAGTGTTGCCTTGTTTCTTAATACTACTAATACTACTAAGTATTTTATACAACATCTCCTCTTTTTTTTTTTTTAGCTTGAACAGTAAATGTTTGGTTTAATTTAATAATTTCTCTACCATAACGCGTTATGTATCTTGAGCGATTAGCTGGTAAGGACCCAGAAGGTTGAATTGAATCTTTGCTTTCCGGTGCACTATCTGATTTCTGCTCGATTTGATTTGAAACCTTCCCAGACGGTTCCGGGACTATCGTGGAATTTTGACACAGCTAGGTTCGATCATGTATAGTGGCTTTATGGTGAGACCGTCTCAGATGATCCGTATTTCTGCGAATATTCTTATTATTTTCATTTCGTATGATATATGAGCGTGGAGAGAAGTGTTTGCTTACAACTGCAGGTTCCCAAGTTTTTCCGTCTTTAAACACTACATTGTCACCTTTATTAAAACTAACCTCTGATCTTTTCTTTCCCCTATCATGTATATGAGAATATTTAATTTTCTCCTCATTTGATTTTTCAAAGATCTGTAACGTCAATTTTGGTTTCAATGCTTTTATGCTAACAGGTAGCTTTGTTCTAAGAACCCGACTCATTAATATTTCTGATGGCGCGTAACCAAGGCTTGTAATTGGTGTAGACCTGTACTCCAACAGCGCGGTGTCAATATCTACTTCTTGTACATGTGATGTTGTATAAAATAACAGACCATCTTCAACAAATAAACGGTCTTTGATTGTCCAGTAAAATTTTAACTCATCCGACAAAGAATGCTTTGATTTTGGCCACCCATTATTGTAAAATTGCATAATAGACTGTACAACTGCATCGTGTTTATTAGCTTCTTGAAACATAGACTTTTTCGAGTCGCTGATGTTAACAGAATGAACGACATCTGTCAACGAGCTATCAGTTGTAACACTTTTGTCTTCCGAGGAGTTTCTTGATAGTAGATCTGCTACATGCAGTAATTTTCCTGGCACGTACTGAACGTCCAAATCATATTTTAAGAGCTTTATTTTCATACGTTGTAATCTGTTGGAATGAATTTGGCTAAGTTCTTTTTTCATTATGCCCACTAATGGCTTATGATCAGTATGCACTGTAATTTTGCGACCGTAAATGTAAGTGTGAAATTTTTCACACGCGTAGACTATGCCAAGAAACTCCTTTTCTATTTGCGCATAATTTATCTCGGCATGAGATAAACTCTTAGATGCGAAACAGACTGGCTTTTTGTTCTGAAATAGGCAACAGCCTAGCCCGTTCCTAGATGCATCCGTCTGAAGAATAATTGGACAATCGGGGGAAAAGCTATGCAAGATTGTAGCATTTGCCAACTTTTCTTTTATAGATTGTAAAATCTCCGAATTCCTCTTTGTCCAGACAAATTCTACATTTTTTCGAAGTAGTTCTCTTAAGGGTGCATTTATTTCAGCGAAATTAGGTATGAACGATCTTAAAAAATTAAAAGTTCCAAAAATTTTCTCTAAGTCTTTCTTATTCTCCGGATCTTTAATCCCCTTAATGGCTTTGATTCGTTCAGGATCTGGCCGTAGGCCCTCCTTAGAAAATACATGTCCTAAATACCTAACTTGTCGTACGTTGTACTGAAGCTTATTGGGATTAAACTTGACACTTATTTCCCTCGCCCGCTTTAAAACCCGTTCTAGGTTCTCATCATGCTCATGTTTTGTTTGCCCTCCCACTAAAAGACCATCAATGTAAACAAAGACACCGGAAAGTGCACCAAAATACTTTTCATTGACCTTTTGGAACTTTTCTATTGCCACTTTTATGCCAAAAGGCAGAACATTAAATTTGTATTCCCCAAATGGAGTACTAAACACAGTTAAGTTTGTAGATTCATCATCCAACTCAAGCTGCCAAAACCCTTCCTTGAAATCCAGAACGGTAAAGTACTCCATTTCGCTCATAACAGAACAAAACTCTTCAGTTTTCGGTAAAAGAAAATGTTCCCCTTTGAGATTAAGGTTTAACCTTTGAGGGTCAAGATACGTAAAGTACCGTCCGATTTTTCAACAATCACCATATTGTGACACCACTCAGTAGGTTTATCGACTTTGGTTATAATATGTCTCTTCTCCATTGCCTCTAATGTGTCTTTCAATTTAGCCCTTATGCTAAGTGGGACTCTACGTGGCGGTCGATTGCATGGAACCGCACCAGACTTTAATTCGAGACAACATCTGTCAGGAAAACGACCTGTTCCAGTAAACACATCTGCGTTCTTGTTGATAAACTGCTCTTTATCATTACAAGATACCTTAAGCGCGCTGACTCTGTTTATTAAATTAAAATCAATACACGACCTGAGACCCAATATAGGTTTAGACTTAACTTAAGCCACCACAAATCGTATATTCAAACACTACTCTCTATAAGTTGTCGGTAAAATCACTTCACCCACTGTCGTAAGCTTAAAGCCACCATATGCCTCCAGATTCGTCTTAGATGGTTTCAAATCAAATTTCATATTTTTAAATATGTTAATAGGTAGTACATTGACATCCGCACCGCTATCTAATTTGAACTCAATAAAATCACTACCAACCTTCAAAGTCTCCACCCAAACGGATTCGGTGCTATTAATTTCTTTAACCGTATCAATATAATAATCTGTACAATCCGTTTCGTAACTATCACCAGTCTCTACTATATCCCTCACTTTTACTCGTTTGTCACAAACTGATTGAAAATGACCCCACTGATTACATGCCAAACATTTTCTGTTATGAGCTGGACAGAAACCAAATTTATGTTTTTTGTTACATTTTTTGCATCTACTATACATATTATTTGTTTCACTATTTTTATTGTTCACATTAGTTTTTTTATAATTTCTACCTCTATCCACTTCACCTTCTTTGGTGCTTGAGTTGCCCTCTTCCTTGTTGCGTCTTGTAACGTCATTGTACCTCTTGCGACTGATATCATCCACACTGCTCTGCTGACTCTGCATTTGCTTTGCCTGACTCGCCGTTATCTCCGCCACACGACAAAATTCCTTTGCCTTCGCTAAGTCCAAGTTGTCGATTTTTAATAGCTGCGATTGAACATTATGATCAGCTATGCCAATCACCCCCCGATCCCTTAATATAGATTTTTTCTGCACTCCGAATTCACAACTTTCGACCAGTTTGGCAATGTCTGCCATGAAATGATCAAACGGTTCTCCTTCCCGTTGACTTCTGGTGTAAAAAACATACCGTTCATATACCACATTACTTCTTGGATTGCAGTACTTCTCATATGCATTCATAACAGGTAGTATTTTCTTGGCATCTTCTCCAGCAATGGATAATGTGTTGAAAAGCTCAATTGCTTCTTCTCCAGTCCAACTGAGGAATCTTGCGACTTGAATTCCCTCCTCTTCTTTGTCTGTCTTCGTAGCCACTGAAGAAATTTGATAGCGTTGTTTAAACTTCGCCCAATTTTCCTTCAAATTTCCATTTAGTTCTAATGGTTTGGGTTTATTAAAATCCATTTTCATTTTATTTTAGTGCCACTATAAAGCAATCCAACTTTTCTACTTATTTTGCGAATAATAATTAATTACGGCTGCGCCATGTTATATAATGATGTGCGTATATTAAAGACGACGGTTCAACTGGTACTGTGTTTTATTAGAACCTTATATTATATACAGTGTTGCCTTGTTTCTTAATACTACTAATACTTCTAAGTATTTTATACAACAAGTCATTCCCACAAGTAGCTAAAGGTAGGCCGGGTGACCGTTGCAGAGTTCTAAAAAGTCGCAAGAAAAAAACCAATGGAACCTTCCCATTGAAGGTATATCCTGTAAAAATGTAGAACGAAATTTTTAAATTAAATTTTTTATTTCTAAAATAACAGCTTTTGAAACAAAATTCAAGAGCCTTCTGAAACTAAAAAAAACTTCCAAGATAGCAAAAACTTGTTGCCGCCTCTCAAAAAGAGTGCCAATTCGGAACTTTAGTCACATTTAGGCCACGCTCTAGCCAGAAAGTAATACAAATGTTCTTCCAGGAGCAGATCTAGCAATAGGTATCCATATTTTTTTTAATTCAAAATACATTATGTGTACCTACAGTGAAAATGGTTAAACCACATTTGAACTATTGACTTGGTATTTAAAAATCCATACAAGACTACCTACCAGCTTTGTAAGAATTGAGAAGGTACTACTCCCAATCTCGCATATTTCTTACAGTAGGAAATGGTCCTTAGTTAAATGAGAGCCGACATTTTAAAAAATGGAGGAGAATGTATTGTTTTCTTTTAGTAAAAAATCAGAGAGGACATGGTAGGGAAAAGAGGACTGTCTCTCAAAAGGAGGACGAATGGTCACCGTAGCGATACCTCTTCTCCAAGGCAACTACCTACCCACATTTGTAGAGAAAGGAGTAGGGACAGCACTATGCCACTTATCAAGTACGACACTAAATACAGATCACCCATCGTTATCCTAAGATCGTTACAATCATTGCGGCTATTGCAATCACATCAGCAGCATCGCACAGCACATTTGAATTGAGTGAGTGAGCAGACGGCGCGTGGCATCGTTCCACATCGTGTGTCCCATTATCCGTAAAGTGCGCGCTACTATACTAGGTGTACATAATATTCGTTCCGTTACACACACATTCACTTTCCGATTCAACAAAAAACCAAATCAAACACTTCTTCAAGTCAAAAACGTTGTAGCCAAGCCACCAGTCATCATGATCATGGCACACAAAGATGATTCATTCATTCATTCGCTCCAACCCAACACCCCGACCGATGCGATGACGATTGACGATGCCGCTCTCCGTCAGCGTCAGGCCTTCTTGACAATGTGTGTGTGTGTTCTTCTCAACCACTACAACAGCCTGTCCACGCACACAAAGCGAGATCGGTTCAGTACCCAATCGGATCGTTACGTATGCTGTGCCAACTCAAAATATGGGCGGGATCAATCCGCGCTGATCATGTGCTCTGCTGTTCTACTGTGTATCTTTTTTGTTTTTTTTTTTTTTCGGGAAATAGAAAAAACGCCAAAAGACCGACCAAATCGTATTTCATATAAGCAACTTTTATTTTCGCTTTCCCATATGGATGTGGATGACTTTGTCAACTTAATGGGTTTTCGGGGGGTTCCATATCTTCGGGTTGATGTCATGTCTTGAAACGAAGCGATCGGTTGCTTCCCTCTCGGTCTCGTCCACCAGGCAGTGATTTGGATTTCGTCCGTTCGTATCTAGGTAGTATATTGTGTGGCGTGCTTTTTGGCTAATGACTCCTCTGTCCGAGGGGGAAAAGTAGGAAGCAATATGCCACTGTACATAGCTATGATTTCTCGAGGCAGATGTCTAGTTGGCTCGCTGTTTGGCTTTCATGTAAGTTGGCCCGGCCTTAGAGGCGAAGTGATTTATGGGTTTGTTGTTGAACTGCTATATTCTCTGATATACCTACACATAGGTACCTCGTATATCTATCTATATTTTCCTAGCTTTCCTTCTTTTTCCTTTTGTTTAATTTTTTTTTTATAACTAGGTACATTCTATTTCTGTTGTTGTTGGTTTTTTTTTTGTAGTCAGGTAAATGTGGTGGGGTAATTAAAATTTATGCGCGCTTGTTGGCCGTTGGACTGATGCTCGGCTGTGTGCTGTGTTGTTTGAAATTTATTTTAATGTAATTATGGTTTCGTTGGAACGTGCAATAACCGTGTTGCTATTGGCTGTATGTTGATGATCTTAGGTCGTTATAACGGTAGCAGTTTCTGCTGCGATATTTAAACAAGTTATTTTGCAAACAATAAATGAAACGGGAATGAATTATGGCAGATCAGCGATCTTGAACGATCGTGAAACTTTGATTAGAATTTAAGCAGGCTACCTACCAAGGTATAGCTTTGTGTAAGCTCAGAGGTAGGTATGAAATAGGCATACCTACATCTTCCAAACTTGCGGACATTGGCAGCTGGCATGGCGGCATCTTATGCGTTTCAATGCAGATGGTTGAGTGAAGTGTCCCTAGTTCTGCTGGACAAAAGGCAGTAAATGTGCTTGTCTGGAATTCGAGAATTCATGAGGCATACGTAGGTAGGTTAGTAACCCAGTTCCGGTAAATTTCTGTGAAATCCGGTAAAGTTCTCCCGAACGAATTGGTTACAGAAGGGAGTACAATAACCCTTTATGTACCTATCGATCAGCGGTTCTAATATGGGCCATATGTGGGCCCACAAAAGACGCAACTATCTCGATTAAAACATAAGACTACCAGAAGTAGGAAATGACACAAATCTTTGGCCGTGAAAGCTGAAAAAACGCGTAGATCGTAGGTCATCCATTTTTTAATAGAACAGACCTACGCTGGACCTAGGAGAGACTTTGAAATTGTCCGTCTCTATAAACTCTAGGCTCTAGACTCCAGCAGTGGCTTAGTGGTAAAAAGCCAAACTCCGTCTTACGGTTTTTTCTACTGCCCCACGTCTGAGAAAAATTTTGATCGGACCTATGTCCGATATCTGCTCCCGAAAAGAATCCGAATTCGTCTGACAGACATCCGAGAGTATAACTGTCATGAAAGAGCTTTTCAAATAGCCCTTTGGACTCGGCATACAATTTTAGATCCCTTAAAATCGTCCCGAAAATGAAAAAAAATAAAAAATAAAAAACAATTTATCCACGAAATGGATAACTACCCACAATCTGGCATCAATGGCACAATCTGGCTTCCATCTTAAGTAAGTCTTTGGGACGATTTCTGCCAGCTCATGCTGGTTCAGTGGAAATAGTTTCTCCTGGACTCGGCTTACAAAATGGAGTAAGCCGCATACTTCAAAGTTAAAGAGGGCTTCGATGCGAATGGATCGGGTATACCCAGCATTTAGAACAAGAGAACTGACCTGGTGTTGTAAGGGTTCGGTAAAAAGTGTCCATTCATAAAAGAGGCGGTCTGCGCATGAGCTCATTTTTCCTAAGAGGACTACATATCAATTCACAGACATAAACAAAGGCCTTGGAATTTTCAAGTTGGTTGGGGAATACATCGTCAAAGAGGCCTTGCTGAGACAACTTGCAAAGGGATCGACTATATTTCCTTCTATTAAATCACTGACTGTCCTTGGGATTCAATTGGTCTGGCGTTAGTTGCTTTGGCCTTTAGAAATCCGTCCTAATCAGTGAAAATTGTGGCCTACAATGCATAACAAAAAAGGGAAGATTTCAAATGATTTAGCTCCAAGTTAGGGAATAAAACGTTGCAACCTTAAATTGGAAAGTCGGGTTGTACAGGGTGGCGCACCAATTGTGCTACAATAAGAAATTCAAATAACTTTTTTTTTAATCGATGTATTTCATTTATTTTTTTTTTATTGGTTAGAAAATTAAATTTTATTTTAAATAGTTAGTTGTTTTTAAAGATTATAGACCGCAAATGACCTCCACGCTCTCCCACGCATATGCGGCACCTGATCAAAAAATTATTCATTGCGGCCTGAAGAGTTGAAGTTGGGATCGCCTTAATTATTGTCGTTATGGACTGCTTTAATTCAGTTAAATTCCTGGGCTTCGTTTTATACACCTCTTGCTTGACATAACCCCATAAAAAGAAGTCTGGTGCAGTCAGGTCAGGTGACCTTGGGGGCCAGCGAAGAGTGGAGTTCCTAGAAATTAATTTGTTTGCGAATTTTTTGTTTAGCTCCGCCATAACTGGTCTGGCTATATGTGCAGTTGCTCCATCTTGCTGAAACCAAACGCTGTTGAATGGTATACGTCTTCGGCGCAGTTCTGGGTAAAAAAACTCCTTCAACATCTTTAAATAACGGTCCCATTTGAAAGTAACGGTTACACCGTTTTCTTCAAAGAAGTACGGCCCGACAATACACCTTGATGAAACTGCGCACCACACAGTGACTCGTTCTGGGTGCAGTTCCGTCTCATGGAGCATTTCTGGATTAGACTCATTCCATATACGGCAATTTTGCTTGTTTACATTGCCGTTAAGATCAAAATGGGCCTCATCAGACATGAACAAACAATTGATCAATGTGTTGTCTTCTTCGGCCATTGATATCATTTTTTGGCAAAATTCCAGGCGAACAGGCAAATCCTGAGGGTTTAACTTGCTAGTAATTTGGACTTTGTACGGAAACAAGTTTAAATCGTCATGAAGTATCCGTTGTAATGACCGTCTACTAACTCCAATTTGCCCCGATAAGTTTCGGGTCGAAACGCTCGGATTGGCCTGTATTGCAGATGCTACTGCTGCGATTGTATCCTGAACCCGAACATTGGCATCTCGATGGTACGGCCTTCGTGCGATGCTTCCAGATTCGGCAAACATGTTTACAAACCTCATAATGGTCCATCTACTCGGGGGATTACCGCCAAACTCCCGCTTAAATTCCCTTTGGACGGAAATGACGGACTGCAAAGCATGGTACCGTTGCACTATCCAAATTCTTTTCCCCGTAACCCAAGCATCCATTTTTATAAATCAAATAGTAACCTACAAAATAAAAAAAAAATAAGCCGATTACTCACACAGAAAAAAAGTTATTACGTTTTATTTTTGTAGCACGATTCGTGCGCCACCCTGTATTAATGAGTTTATTGACATCGGCTCTACGAAAATTAAGACTGAAAGTATCTTCTAAATCGACCGGAGTGCTACTAAAAGAGTCTGCCTATGATAAGCGTGATAGAGGGTGATCATTTGTGGGTGCGATCACTACTGCGCCTTTCTATTTAAATGAGCAAAGAGGGAACCACCGAAAGCATCCACCAAAGAAAACAAGACTCAGAAGAGAATATCATGGACATGGTTAGGTTAGATTAACTGGTTGGTAGAGGTCCTCGTGGACCCATTCTGATTCCCTTTTATGGGTATTGACCGTCTGTATTAGAGATGGTTAGCTCATGTCCCTTCAGCCATCCCGATGTCCTTAATCTGGCTTTTTATAAAGCTTAAAGGAGGGTTCATTCGTTATACCGACCTTTTGCAAATAAATAAATCTAGGCGTCCAAGAAACTTATTTTTGTAAGTCACTATATGAACTTGATGTCTAAGGCCAAAACCGTGTTAAGCTTTAGCTTTTCGTTGACTTCCGCCAAGCAAACAATTTACAATACCAAAGGTGAACCAAAATTGTTTGGATCTTGTTTACAAGTTTTCCCTTAGCTGCACTTAGTCCTTCCTTGCAAATGCAAATCCGATGATAAACACAGCGAGAAAAATAGGAGTCGTTGGTTGCAAGTAACTCCCAAGATCAAATTCTAAGCTGTGAAAATACCACTGGATAGGTCTGGTTAAACACTGAGTAAGTGGATTCCTCTTACAGCCAGGTGCAAGAGACCAGGAGGAAGAACGTGGAGTTGCTCATCAGCGCGTTGACACAAGCCAGCGATTTAAAGTGAAACGTGCCCACAATTAGAAAATTTTGCGGCAATATATATATATATATATATATTCATTCCCCAGTCTACAACTGTTAGGTCGGATCTTTAAAAGTATAGACGGGCTTCTGTCTTGTCTCAGCTATCTTTAAGCTACTACCCCTTCCGAGTGACTTCCCTTCCCCACCTGTTGCTCAAAGTTATACAAATGCGTTAAAATTTTTACCATTTCAGATATTTTTTTTTTGTTCGGATATCGGAAGTGCAGTCAATTTGGCTCTCCCCCTCTCGGCCGGGAATTTTCTCTTTTGACTCGCTGACACTTGTTGCCGGGGAATGCAATGCAATTTACAAACAACTTTGGACAGTAGTAAATCCATCCGACGAACCCAATAAATATCCTTTTCGGTCAGCAAACGGAACACAAAAAAGTAACCAAATTGAGAGAGAAAAAAAACAGATGGACATTTTTACGTGGGGGAGAAGCAAAAATATTTTCCATCAGCTATACAGATGGGAAGAATAAAAAATCGCCAAACCGTGAAAATTACCTCCGAGTACTGGCGATGGCGACGCCGAAAGGGGGAGATTCAGCCGCAGGGAATGACAGTTATTATAGGACGCACACAAACACAATATATACAAACTCGTCGGATCCCGCGACGGCTAGCATTGTTTCTGCATCGTGGCCGGAGTCGGATCTCCTGCAGGCTGCTTCCAAAATTCGAACGCACTCCCCCGTATCTACGGTATAAACTCTTTTGTCGTTATCGTCATCCTCACCATCATCGTCGTCGGCGGCGGTGGCGGCGCTACTAATGTGGTTGTTTTGGGGGGTAATACAACAACAGTGGAAAAGATCCAATATTCCCAGGATAATTTTATGTTGGTGGCGCTATTGTCGGTTGCAAAAAGAATCGGTGAGGTATGTTGTCCACCTGTATTGAGGATTCATCCGGGCGGCAGGATTGGAGAGGGGCCAACTAGGGAGATGTTTAGCTGTGCTCGCTGAAGTTAGACCCTTCTTTTATGATTTGGTGAAACGGATGAGCAAATGTGGACGTCCTGCTTTTGGTCATTCAAGCAAACTAATGTCGGTGGTTTACTCACAATTACACTGTGGCATTGCTAGTATTGGTCTCTCCGCATGAGGAATGGCTGCCGCTGTAAAATATTTACCACTTCAAATGTAAATCCAGTCGATAGTAAACAAACAGTATTGCGAGCTGGCACATGGACGGAGTTAGAGAGGGTCGATGGTCAGATTGAGAAGCCTATAGCCTGGTTCTAAAATAATATTAAAAGAGAGGGTGTTACACAGAGGTACCTATCTCAGTGTCACTACCAATCGCCGAATCTGAACTGACATGCTTGCGTTTTCTTTTGGATCTTTTGGATCTTTTGGATCTGGCTATAGTTCCGCTATCGACTTCGTTGAGGTCTCCTTCCTCAGCCGAGGTCTTTCTCTACCTTGTCTCTCCGGATTGTACCTTGGAGGCGAGAAGGGCGTTAAAGTCGCTGACTGGGTTGCGCAGCATTTTCTGAAGTACGATAATGAAGAACTTTTAGGAATTCGGATCCACATCTAAATAAATCCGTGTTGTTGGACTTAGACAGTGCTTCATTTTGATCGGATGGATAGATATCTTGGCCAACATCGTCCAGATTTATGGGTTATATTGGTTGTCCTTCTTTTGGTCCTAAATACTTGATGCTGACTCGAACTCCATGTTTCCTCACCAGCACGTCCTATGTTCCTTCGTAACTAGCTTCTAATAGGAGTTTCCAAAAACTGTTTATTATCAATTTACGCTCTAAATTCCCGGGGGCTTATGAACTTCAATACAACTCACTTCAAGAATATGCATCGTATCGTGTTAAATCAGCGGCCAATTTGCATAAATATTCCAACAAAGTATTATATACGCGAACGTTACATCGGCTAATTGCGGCAAAAAGGAAACAGTCTTCCTCCGCTTCATGCCATACTGGAGCGATCTAAGATCTTTACCACCGATTCCTCATTTGATGCACATACAGCATATCCCTTCGATATGCATTTAAAATTTTTGAACCAGAAGACGTATACAAAACAACGGCACCGACACTATTTAGTACACATATGTATGTACGAGTATATGAAAGCCATACCGATTCAAGTAGCTCAAAAAGTGTGCGCGCAAGCCTAATGCCTAAGTACAGGCCACAGCTGCACCTGAGTACTGTATAATGGGTTAGCATAGGAGAAACGACGAAAAACAGACAAAAAAAAATTGGATAAAAAAACACACAAGAAATCGTTTGAATCTTCCTATTTTCTCGTGTGGCTCGTGGCTTCATGCTCTAAAGAGTTCTTAAATCAGCGAACCGTCTCCTAGACACATTAAATACAATTTCGAATTGTTTACTGCTATTGCGCTCTAGATGGAATATACGAAGTATATGGGCTGTATGTGTGCTTTATGCTGATGTGTGTTTTATTATTATTGTTATTATTATTTTTACATCTGGCGAGTTCTTTTGGAGGAAAGTCATACGAATGGCTTCGAGTGGGAGATGTTATCGCAAGTTTAATAACGGCACTGATATGGCATTGGAAATAACCTATTAAATCTGAGCTTCTCATTAGATATGTACCCTAGAGCTTAAGTTTTCGAAAGATTCGAACGGAGCAGAACTGAGTTTCTTCCTGGATCTTTGAGAGTCTGAAAACTTGTGGACTTTCCTGGATACGGTCTTATATGCTCCTCTCCTCTATTTGTTTCATTTGGCGCCTTTTTTGACGCCTTTATGACAATTTGTTGACTTGTTTTATAATCATCTTTTGGCTTAATTATGGGACGTTTTGTTGACTTTGTTTAGGTTTTTTTCTCTCATTTTTTTAGACTGTTTTTTTTTGCTCGTTTTTGAGATGTTTTTGAAGTTTTTTTTTTACTTTTTTTCTGATCAGAAATTGCGTATTTTGCAGCTTTTTTGTGACGCTTTTTTCTCGTTTATTTTCACGCGATTTTTTAACGTATTTCTTTTGATTTTTGGGCTTTTTCGGGCTTTTTCGTTCTCGACTTTTGACGGATTTATGATTCCTTTTTGACGCTTTTTTTGTCCCAATAAATTAACGTATTTTGACGCTTTTTTTCGTTTTTCGTTGCATTTATGGCGTTTTTTCTCGGGTTTTTTTAAAGCGTTTTATGTCAAAATTTGTTGAGTTAACTTCGCGCGTTTTTTGGCATTTTCTGATGCATTCGTTGTCTCGTTTTTGAGGCGCTTTTTGACGTTTTTTTCTGACGAGAAACTGCGTATTTTCACGCGTTTTTTGACGCATTTATGACTCCTTTTTTGACACTTTCTCTTTTTCCGTGGTTTTTTAGTGACACTTTCTCCGCGAGTATTTTCAAGCGTTTTTTGACATGTATCTAACGTATCTTTACTCACGCTTTTTTTTACACGTTTTTCGTTGCATTTTGAGGTTTTTTTCTCGCGTTTTTTGACGCTTTTTATGACGAAATTTGTTGACTCAATTGTAGGGGTTTTTTCAGTTTTTTTTTCGCATTTTCTGACGCGCTCTTTGGCTCGTTTTTGAGGCGTTTTTTGACTGTTTTTTTTTTAAGAGAAACTACGTATTTTCCGGCGTTTTTACGCTTTTCTTGACGTTATTTTATGACGTGTTAAAATCGTTCTTTAGCTAATTTTTTACGATTTCTTCTCGGATTTTTTGATGACTTTTCTCAGTCAAGTTTAGGGCGTTCATTTACTCTGGCGACTTTTCTGACTCAAATGTGGCAGGTTTTTTGGTACGTTTTCGGACGCGTTGTTTTTCGCGATTTTGACGGTTTTTTGGAACATTTTATTCATCCGTTTTTGGGGGCATTTATGACGCATTATTTCCACCTATTCTCGTACATTTGAACGCGCTTTTTTAAGCTTCTTAAAACAAGTTTTTTATCCATTTTTCTCTGCACGGCAAGCATTGAGAAAATTGATTCGTTTCCATTCAAATTGAAAGGCATATTTTAATCGAGATCAAGATAATTTTCCAATATCACTTGCTTCACAAATTCCCTTAAAATTCTGCAAACTGTCAAAATAGTTTTACTAAAACTCTTCGCATCGACCCCTGCCCGTCCGATGATCTAGTTTTCCTACTCTTTTTATCGGGCTCAGATTTCCGTGTCAAAGTCCTCTTCCTCAGTGCCTGAAACTCTCTTGGCCGAAATTACGAACATATTTCACCATTACGGACTTTCTATCAAAAGTGAATCACTAACGTTTCCCCTTCAAACGAACAAAAAAAAATCACCCACTTTATGATTTCCACATCAATTAGAAGAGAAACATAAGGCACACGCAATTCGAAAAGTTCACCCACACCAACATGACAGTTGAGTAAACCCGGAAAAGTCTCAAAGCAAAAAATAAAAATAACAAAAATTTGATTTCCTAATAATTTTTTAATTGTAACACAAAACATGAAGACGTAGTGGTTCCCCCCCCCCCCCCCCCCTTGGAAAAATAAATTTGTTTCCTAGCCAAAACCTGGACGGACAGGGGACCGGCTGACTATGCATTTTATCGTCATACGCGTTTTCCCGTCAAGCCCTGGGTGGGGAGCTTGAAAGGTTTTTGGGGTTTTTTGAAAGAAATCTGCGGTTGTGGTACCAAAAATCAAACTGCGTTTCTTTTCGTTTTGAGCAAAAGAGTCGCGCCGGTTCACCTTGTTACTATACCCATACTCTCCATCAACACATCACCCACCATCACCATCATCCCGATTTAAAATATGCACGTACGACTACCTCGCATATAGCACGCCACACTATTCAAACGTAGGTGCTTCAGCTTTGGCTATAAAAATGTTCCGTCTTTCTTTTTTTGTGTAAGTGATGTATGTATGCATGTACGTATTCTCCCATTCTCGTCAAAAGGAATCACGGTCCGGTGATCCTCTTCAATTAAAAGGTCGCATTCGAATTTGTTGATATGTTCCCCATTCGGTGATATGCTTGCTGTTGTTGTTAGGAAACACATACGGAACCCAACAGATAATTGTCTGATACAGTAAATTTTCGAATTAACAAAGAAGTTGGATGTTAAAAAAACAATAACGCCATATATAAAATGGTAGTAAACAAAATGAATAAAAAAAAAAATATAAAAACGACCAAACAATGGACAGACCAATGAGCAAAGTGGCGTCCGAATACGATTTCGCTGGGTTATGCTATAATTTCTGTATGTGGAGTGGTAATGGCTACATGGAGCCCAATCCATTGCTTGACGATGATTTAGTTGATGAATGAAAAGTTGCATCATAAACCGTAGTTGTTGATCTAATTTGCATTTTTGTTTGCTTTTAAATTATAAATCAGGCAGAGCCTCTGGAATAAAGCGGTCACAAAAATTAATCGAGTTAAACTCGCAAAGGCCGTTTGAATAAATGTTGACTTTCGAAAAAAAATACCTCCGTTTCCATCATCGGGATGTTACCGACAACAATTTCAATTGTTTTTTTTTTAAGTAAACTATTTTTCTAATTAGGAACTTCCCTACTTTCGTGCGGGGAACTTGATCAACTCGTTAAGGTGGCTTGCATGTAGTGCGAATAGGAACTGGCTAATTCTTATTGCGAGGTGTTTGTCCGGAATAGATTTGTCAACTAGGTACTGCATGAATTTTCACAGTTGCATTGCAAAATGTTGACATTGAAATATAGGGAGAAGTTTTACCCTTATCCGCTGTCAAGAAGAGCAGATCTAAGCTGACATCTTAGGGGAGAATATTTGAATACATATTTTTATAGCTTCTTGCAAACGCCACAACTGTTTCCTATTTTATCTTCAAAGGGAATAGTTTTGCCCCAAAAAACTTTCCCTTTTTTCCATTAGCGACATTTTTATAGTAAGTAAGTCCTTAACAATCATATGTGGGGCTTCGTTTAGAAGCCGCTACTGTAATTCTGCAAAGTCGGCGATTTTTTAAAGATACTCAAGTCGAAAGTCAAGAGCTAACAGCTTGAGCTTGATGTTTTTTTTTTAAGAGAGATCAACTTTAACTCTCGACCAACGAAGAACGCCTTTACATACTTTTTTCAAGTCCCAACTATTATTATTATTATTAGAACAAATAAAGTTTGTGAAATATTTTAAATTTGAAACTCGGAAGTGACTTTTATTTGACGAAATCCTACACACATGCAATTTGTATTTTTAAATTCATCAATTAAAATTCATTAAAGTTAATAAAATTTAATTTTAACTTTGGCATAATTTTAAAAAGAAATATAAATTGGAAAATAGAAAGAAACAAAATGAAATAATTACATAAATAATTACACGACTGAGGTAAAACTTCCTTAAGAGTCTTTCGCTCCATCTATATGTAAGGGTTTTCCTACGAGAGGTGTTATTGTGAATGACCCGCTATTTCGGTAGCTGTCACTTTTGAAGCTTTTATTCTTTGACATTTGACAAGTAGAAACTACGCCATTACTAAAAATGGAACGATATACGCTTCAACAACGTACTGAAATTATTAAAATTCCCTACAAAAATGGTGAAAATCTTGCAGTCACAGTTCGCTTAAGAATAACTGAGAATATTGCTGCTGTAGCCCAAAGTGTTGAAGAAAACCCAGGTCTGTCCATTCCTCGTCGTTCTTTGGAATTGGGCATTCCACAAACGTCACTACATCGTATTTTGCATAAAGACTTGTCTTAAGGCTTATAAAGTTCAGTTAACACAAGAACTCAAGCCGGCCGATCATCAAATAAGAAATAAGATACATGTTTTCGAATGAAAAGAAGAAAGATATCTAAAGAAAACTATATTGATTGTTGTTCCATGTCTTGTTGGAAACGAACTACTGACTGGTATATACATATATATAAATATTTCATGGACTGGCTATGAGAGGAAGAGAGAAAGAAAATGTGCGCTTTCACTGCTCTCTCTTGCTTCTACAATGTGATACAGACAATTGGCCTCCCTCTACTGCATGCATTTTTTTTTTTTATTTTACCAATTTTGTTTTCTATTTTGAAAACT
Organism: Cheilosia impressa; assembly: GCA_948293265.1. Lineage (NCBI taxonomy): Eukaryota > Metazoa > Arthropoda > Insecta > Diptera > Syrphidae > Cheilosia > Cheilosia impressa. Next base: position 4,197,543 of record OX411885.1, on the reverse strand, counting down.
TTGAAGATATTTAAAAAAAAATTTGTAAAAAATTGTCAATTTAAAAAAAAAATCACTTTCGCCATAAATGGCGTCACACGCGATTATTTTGTCGCTTGTGTAAAAAATAGGAAATTAACTTCGCACTACACATACACAAACAATAACAAAGTCACTAAATAACGGTTTATTTCCCGTCACTATTCTGTAGTACTTCCAATTGACGCTGGAAAATTAAAGTCCATATATGGCTCCATATGCAGCAGAGGGTTAACCAAATTTGGTATATTTTTTTGCTTTTTGAGTAAATTTGGTAATTTTTATCTGGTTACGGTAACTTCTTTAGCAGACGTACTAAAAATACGAACTCGATATCAATGCATTTAAATGTTCCCTAACTGTATCTGACTGCACACATTGCATTTGCATATGCATCAGCACCACTCATGTAAACCTGTTTTGTTCCAAAAATTAATGAATGCACTCATTTTCTTCTTTAGACAGATGGCGAACTTCGAAATATTTTCTGTTTCTGTTTACAACTGCATTGAGATATGGATAGGTTAGTTTATCATATTATTTATTTGCAGACATAAAATTATATTTTGTTTAAGGTTTGTTATAAGAAAAAAGGCTCGGAAATGGTAGATGATTCCATGCCTTCTTGCAGGTGGTAATTTTGAGCACAACCTTGTTTAATGGCTTAAAGACTGACGAAGTTCCTACTTCGTTCCTTACTTTGTTGTGTCAGAAAAACAGTTACTTTTCCTTGAATGCAACCTTAAACACATTGGATGACAATAAATTTCCGGCTCGGGGTGACCAGTTGTGTATTTCCAGTTCAATATCCCACCATTGGGCTTTTGGGAAAAGGAGCGTTATCCTGTTAGAAAACAAATGCCTGATTAGTCTATCGCCAGATGGGAATGCGTAATTGTTTAATTTTTATGGTGAATCATCGTTCCATCGATTGGAACAAAATCTACACAGCCGTTGGACGGTATACAAGATACAACCCTAAAACATAACAAACCCGCCACCATTCTAACTGGTCTGGAAATAATTTCCGTATCTCGACAAATCCTCTTTACGGTGATCCACGAGTCTCAAATGAGCTCTTTTCCTTACATTAAACCCGGTTCCACGCCTTATGGGTCTATTTTTAAACTCCTGGGCGAATCGCAGCCTCTTTATTTTGTTTTCGCAGTTAAATACGATACTTTTCTTACAGAATACGTATCCAGATCGAGTTCAGCAAGGCGCCTTTGAATTATCCTTTAAATAATCGAGTTTTCAGCATATTTTTTTCATTTTTAGCTCGA